>JANSLN010000007.1:0-1455604 GCA_029298715.1 Ophiostoma ulmi
CTAACCTAACCTAACCTAACCTAACCCTAACCTAACCTAACCTAACCTAACCCTAACCCTAACCTAACCCTAACCTAACCTAACCCTAACCTAACCCTAACCCTAACCTAACCTAACCTAACCTAACCTAACCTAACCCTAACCTAACTAACCTAACCTAACTAACCCTGCAGAGCCTCGCGCGCGTGCCACACCTGCTGCTGCTTTCCCACGCTGGGTCGCTGCTGCCGGATGACACGCACGCGGCCGCCGAGAGGGATCGCACCGTCGCGGAACTACAGGCGGCCGGCCTCTACAACGACGACGTGCACGCTGGCAACATGGCGTGGAACGCGGAGGTGGGCCGCGTCATGCTGTTTGATTTTGACCAGGCGCGCGTTTACCAACGACCCCAGCAGCCGGAGCAATCCGAGCCGCCCGCGATTCTGCCTCCATCGACACCCTTGCTCGCGTGCTCGTCGCGGGCAACGAAGCGAAGCTTTACGGCATACAGTGGAGGCGCGACCGAGGGCGGCACGACACCGAGTCCGAAACGGCTCCAGCCGCAAAATACGTGAGGGGGGGGCACGAGGAGGCAAGCATAGATAAGGCTATTGTAAAATTTTGTGTACCTTAACACGTTTTCTATTACACTACTATTTAATAAAACTAGTTGAACTCATGGTCCGTCTTGTTTTTCCTAGCGCTAGACTCAAGCAATAAGGTTCCTCCCTTTGAAATACGAAACGTACAGACAACGGAATAATAATTAGGCTACTGTAAATCAGCTCGTCTTTTTATCTTTTATACTTAAAACTAGGCAACCTCTGACCGAACAGTCTCTAGACGCGCAACAAGATCGTTCTGTGCAATATGAGCTGCAGCGGCGCGGGTGTTTGGTGTTAGATGGCCCGTCGACTGGCGTCCCGTAGTTGCAGCTTCAGCTTCACGGCGCTCATCAAGACTATGTGCCCGGCTCTGGCCACGGCTCTGCACATAACTATGCGCACGGCTGGCATGGATCGAAGCGATGTCGCGGCTATACTGGTAAGAACTGGTGCGGGATCCTGGACCAAGATGAGGCCGCTTGGGCGTGGCGGTGTTGGAGTTGTAGCCGCTGCCGTTTCTAGTGCCTCCTTGTCTGCTGTCATGCGGTGGTGTCTGTACTCCTGTGCTATTGGGGTACACAGGTGCCTCCGAGGCCTGCTGGACAGCATGGGAATAGTCGTCCACCTCCTTGGCGAGGGTCTGGGCAAATGACGACCGCTGTCTAAGCTGTGGGCCGTACCAGTACACGAAGTAGACACCGATGACAAGAAGGAACGAGACGGCGAAAAGAATGAAGGATCCGTTTCGGAGAGGCTTGTTGTCCGAGCCACGGATGTTGGTGTAGAAAGGGGTGGCAGCGTTTGTGAGGACACCAGCGAGGAAGTCGCGAGCGAAGCCGTTACCACCAGTAGCCGAGGCCGAGTAAGGACCATAAGCACAGACCATGTAGTCGATGGTAGCCATGTAGATGGCATAGTTTGCGATACCGATAATGCCCGACGCAAACATGCTACCGACCCAGTGGACAGGGGGACCATTGCAAGTGAGCGCGAAAATAAGCAATCCAATGGGCAAGCATGGCGCAGTGAAAAGGAGCCACCACAAGCGGCTCTCATACTGGGCGTGCTCGTCCTGGGGATGCGCGGCACGCTGGCGTTTGTTACGCCAAATGGCAGGAATAAAACTAGCGTGGGCAATCAGGTAACCAATGCCAATAGGGATGAATGCAAGGCCAAGCTGCCATGCGTTGAACTTCCACTGGTCGTACACGAGCGCAAAAGACTGAATCTGCATGAAGATAAGAGCGTCTGAAAAGCCAGACAGGAGTGACAACGATAACACAATGGGCTCGGTCACAAACATGCGAAAAGGGCGCAGCCAGGTGTGCACCACCTCGCGAGCATCCATTCGCTGCCAGACAGGGTTGATCTCGTTGGGGCCATAGATTGATGCTTCCGGTGACCCAGGCTCAGCGTTCTTGCGCATCTTTTTGGCCACCTTATCAAGGCACACTGTTGTGCGAGACTCTGGCACAGTAAACAAGTGAAGTAGCTGCACGAAGCCGCCGAAAATGAGCTGAATCCAGATACACCAGCGCCAGTGCAGATTGTATTCCACAAAACCACCAACGATGGGACCTAGAATACTGCCACCGACAGACGAGAGCACAATGTAAGCGACAGCGTACTGCTGGTTGTCTGCATCAAACATGTCTGCAACCATGCCGAGTGTGACACTGCCACCAGCTGAAGACAAACCGCCAAGACACCGGCCCACGATTAGTGCACCAAAATTGGGAGCGAGCGCCACCAGAAGACACCAAATATTGACTAGAAAGAGTGATGACTGCATGATAGGACGACGGCCAAACTCTTCTGACCATGGTGCCCACAGCTCACAACCAAAAGCGTAAAGAATCAAAAACAAAGTTGCACCCAAACGGGCCACCTGCAGTGACACGCCAAACTCCTCAGAGATTCCACCCAGGCCGTTACTGTACAGCGATGTGTTGAAGTTCATTGAGGTCTGGACCAGAAAGATGACCGTCAGCACCCACCACTTCTTCCACGAAGGCCAGGCAAAAGGCAAATCCGCCTCAGCCATTTCAACAGTGAGCTCGTGTTTCTCTTCACTTGTATCGATGGGGGCGCCATTGTTATTGACGTTTAGCGGCTGGTGAGCTTGTCCTGTGTGGTCATGCCCATGGTCCTCCGGTTTCTCGGACATGTCGATGGTCCGCCCTGGGGAGTAATTGTTGTCTGTCATGGCATGAAGATCGGTGTCTTGAGTGATAGAGATTAATAAAGGACGGGCGGTTTTGAACCTCTCTATTCTGTGCTTTCTGTGCTTTCTGTGATGACAGATCAAGTACCTAGAGGGTTAATGCCGATGGTTTGTTGACAGACCCGATGATCTTTGCGGGTGAATGGATTGGTCCGGGGAAAGATGAGAAACAAGAAAGACTCTCGGCAACAAAAAGGCTTCTGGCCGCCCCTTTTATGAGATTTGCAGAGTTTTGCAAGGTGACAATCATATGAGAACCATAGATTCTGTGACGTCATACAACATTGATAATAACAATCAAAGAATGTGTGCAACTATGTGGCACACTAAGAGAATAAGCTTGTAAATACCGCCGGACGTACCATTTAAGTGGAACGGAGGCAGGCGCATAGTATGGGCGGCATAGTGGCGGCGTTGGGAATACGGCAGAAACAACTGTACCCACTGCTTCTGCAGCTTGCGCCTCTTTCCGGTCTTGTGTTATCCAATTTCTTCTCTTATCACGATTTCATGAGTGATAGCCATGCGCTCATGCAAATAGACAGACAAGATGTGGTGTGAAGTGGGTCAGACTGGAAGGCATCTTTCCATTCTCCACAACAAACATTGCAGCCAGCAAGTTATGGCACGCTGTCTTACTTGTTCTCCGTTCCGAAGGCACCATTAACATGATGCGGTGTGTTCCTCGCTCTATTTGAGTACGGATTAGTATGAAAAAGGAGCTATAGATCGCTCCAGACGCAATGAGGATGGGGAAGGATTGAGGCTGAAGTCCACAAATTTGCACAAAAGCAAGAAAACAACACTGCTTGCTTATGTTCCCCTGGTCTCTCCGCTAAGATCAGCCATGCACCTACAAATCAAGTTTCTTGCTTGTTGCGTTAATTGCGTTAAATAGACCTCAAATGGGTCACGCAGCTGCTGGCCGACGGTACGCGGGCTTTACAAAACTGACATTTACGAGTATTTTCTCGGCTAAATGTAGTGATAGAATATTATCCGAGTTCCACGACCAAGCTTTCTCCAAGCCTTTTGGCCAATTGGCGAAATGCGACCATGAATCACGTCCCGCGCCAAGAAACGCCACCTTTCCTTTTTTTTCCTTTTTTTTTTTATGATAGTAGAGTGGTACCGACATAGCACCAGCAGTTGGGAGCTTATAGGAAAAAGGAAGAATAGAAACTTAAATAAGAATCATTCTCTTGAACTCGGCATTGATCTCGGCAGCTGTCATGGTGGATTCGCGAGGGACTAGCACTGGTCCAGCGACTGTCTTGGGTGCGATTTTGGCCAATGTTGAGATTTTCGGCCTCTTATTGACTTGAATTTGCAAGTTAAACATGCTGCTGGAACTAATCTATGTCAATTAATATTAATTTCATAGAGTATGTTTGTTTAACTTAATTTCAGCATTCACTTACGCCCTGCATATCGATGCGAAAATTATCGTCACTATAGAGGGTTCCTGGAGTATCGGAAAGATTGAGGATATTGAGGATATTAAAAAATGCTGCGGTCTCGCATTAAGAATGTCTTCACGTGATATAAGTTCCTTAGGCAAGTTGCTTACTAACATTATGTTAAGTCACAAGTCTACTATGTCATCACCCTCATAATATTTGTTGCCAAACAAATCCCAGTTTCTCGCATCTACAAATCTTTCGCCATGTAAAGAAGCATGCCCAACTACCTTTCTCTATCATTAAGATCAGCTAAGCTATGTCAGAACCAGAACTCCAAGCCGGGGACGGCCTAGACTGGGACGATAGTGGCTTCGAGGTTGTCCCCCGTTGGACCAGATTGCCAGAACTAGACGCCATCTCTACCATCTGCAACAACGCCCTTACCCTCGATAACGACAACTGCAATATATCATTTTATGATGCTGGGGCGTTCAACAGATTGTATCTAGTCACGTCAAAACTTTCGGATGCCATACTACGCGTCAGCCTGCCAGTCGACCCACAGCACAAAACCGCCGGCGAGGTAGCTACTCTGCGGTGGATTCGTGCCGCGACACATGTCCCCGTTCCCCGCGTCTTCGCATACAATGATTCTCAGCAGAAAAATAACACAGTTGGATTTGAGTGGATTATGATGGAACGAATGCCGGGCGTGCCAGCTTACAAGCGCTGGCGGTCCATGTGCATGAAGGTCAAGACGGCATTTGTCGAGCAGTTGGCTCACTACCAGAGCCAGCTCTTTCGAGCGAGTTTTGAAGAGGCCCAGTTTCGAGGCATTGGGACACTTAAGGAAGCAAATATTGCCAACTTGACCTCTACTCCAACTCAAATCACTCGCCCAGGCCGTATAGTTTCCCGCGACTTCTTTTGGAATATGCGTCAAGGTTATGAGGACATTGCTCGCGGACCATTTGCCTCAAGCCATGACTGGCTTCAAGCCAAGCTGGCCATTATACGTCGCGAGCAGTCTGACATTCTTTCTGCCTTAAACAAGAAGGGGAATAAGGGATCCGCTGATGAGACCGACGATGACGACGGCGACCGTAAGGATGCAGAAGCCAGAATCAGTCTGGTTAACAGATTGGAAAAGCTACTGCCCAGAATATTTCCGGTAATCCAAACCCCACCAGAACGAACAGTTCTTTGGCATTGTGATCTTTCACTCTACAACATCTTGATCCACGATAGCAATGCTGGTTGCGATAACGATGAGTTTCCTATCACGGCAATTGTTGACTGGGAAAGTGTATCGACTCAACCCCTATGGGTTGCCGCCGGTGTGCCGCATTTTCTGGTTGGTCTCGATCGGGAAAATAAACCGAATCGAGACATGTACGCCGATGCGAGTGAAACTGGCAACTCTCCTGGTGACAATGACGATGATGGTTTTTGCAACGAGGGCAAGACGGAACTATACTGGGATCATGTTGAGGAGTATGAGCTGACACGGCTTCGTCATGTATATTCAGCGAAAATGACAGAGCTCTGGCCGAGGTGGGCTGTGGAAGCTGCTGATGCACACCTCAAGGCAGACTTTGGCGACGCCGTTGATCGTTGCTCGAATTTGTTTGGTGTGTCCCGGATCGTGAACTGGGTGGAACTTGTTGAAAGCGGTCAGTTTCTACGCTTGCACGATATTATGTTTCGCTGGTTTTCTACGCGAGACGGGTTGATCCCTCCGTAGTGATTCATCCGAATTCTTGGAGTGGGTAGAGCTTTTTTAAGGTGGTCCATTTTCGAGCTTGTACGATATTTGGAACTGCTTGGGGTCTACAAAGAATATTCTGCAGCCTTATTCTGAATTGAAATTTCCGCTGCTTTGCAGCGTAATATTGACATATAACATCAGTGTGGTCTTAGTCAAATTGGTACTATTGTTTTCATCTATTCTAACTGATCAACAGTTTATAGGCGTAGCCTAGCTGATCAACAGCCGGGGTGGGGAGTCAAGCTAATTAACAGTCGACAAGGGTAGTGCCACTAACGCAGAGGTTGATAGTGTCATGTCCGTTTGTTCCCCCGACACATCTGTCCAGGTTTGGGCTCTCGCCAATATCGCCAGCTCCCGTTGCCTCGATAAAAACTCCAACTTCCCCGACGATTCCAGCGCAGCTGCCAGGAACGGAGATGCTGTAGAAACCTGAACCTGGTGTGCCTGTGAATGTGCCAGACGGCATTGTGGCTGGTAGCATGAAGTTGCACGTCACAGGCTTGTCGTTGACAACTGTTGCAGTGATTGTACCACAGTCGAGAACAACTGTTCCGACAGACCCTTCAACTGCGTTGTCAACATTGGCAAATGTACCAGTAGGCTTGCCATTTGTCTTGAATGTCTGGACTGTCAGAGGATTGTCTCTCTTGACGATGATGTTGGCTTTGTTGGAAATGACACCTGCAGAGGCCAAAAGGGGCAGACCCAGAGCGGAGACGAGGAAAAGAGTCTTCTGCATTTTGAAAGATAAGATTGTGAGAATTTGGTGTAGAAAATAAAGTATTTGGTAAAGTAGTTTGTGTGTGAGGATGAATAAGAGTGGATTGTTGCTTGATACTGTCTGCCTATTTGTTTCTTGGGCGACGAGGCATCAGTATTTATAGTCAAATTCAACTCATCCTAGCAGTACCTAAACTCATTGACTGCTCGCCCAACTCTTGAACACCAACTACAATATCTTGAAAACTCTACCTATCACGACACTGCATACGGGAATACCGTGTGAGGCAGAAACATTTTTAACATATTGCCTACAAATGTAGGTAGATTATTGTTGAAACTGTTAACTTCCGCCAAGACATATGCGAAATCTGGTTTAATTAAGCTTTCTCGCATGCGCGCATGGCGCAGATGCTAGATAAGGTAAGGCATGGTCGCGTCCCACCCCTGTGCTACCACCCATACTACGCCGTACAGGATGCGGGGAAATCTTTATGCAAGAAATATGAAACTCGGTTGAAGTCCACCATGATAGAATACTGGCATTTCTCAGTAGATATAATACTTAATCGATATCAACTCAACGGCTCGCATTCGCTTTCTGTTTGTCATTCTTTTTTGAGGGGCATTTTTGCATTTGTTTTTGCATTTTTATAGTAAAATAGTATCCGAAAACTGCGCGATTGTAACCTTTGGGTTGCGTCTATGATTGCACAAGCTTCTCCTTGTTCAAGAATGCATGAAAAGAACCGTTTCTTTCGCGGATAACACGCTTCATAGTCATACTGATAGAATGCGATGATCTTTATACTAGCTTTGTAGTTCTTGGCGATCAGATGTGTCTGGATTGATATTATTCTTGGCGTGGGATTACCGAAACATCATCATGCAAAAAAGCAGTCTAATCACTATCTATGACTCGTACATCACTAGGCAATCAGCTCTACTACTCAGCTATTAACACTTCTCGATATGTAGTAAGCAACTCGGCACTTTCACTACTCACTCAGGTTACAGCATTCATTGATTAATTTCAAAATAATCATTTAAAACATTATAAATTAACTAAAGAATTACTATTTTTATGAACAGCAATTACCAACCCCAGACAGTGCGGTTCTTTTCGGCAATAGTCAAAGAACCCTGCAGGGGCAGGTTCCGGCTACTAGAACCAACGTAAATGGGGTAGCTACCCTGCTGCAGCTTCCACTTCTGGGCAAAGGAGTCCCAGATACTGAGATCTCTGCGTGTCAGCTCGTATGTTACAGCAACGCGGCCGCCAGCCTTAATGGCAACCTTCTCAAAACCACGCAGCTGGCGTGCGGGAGCGCCGGGGATCGCCACATAGAGCTGTGCCACCTCCTGGCCTTCCACAGAACCGGTGTTGGAAACCTGGACAGTAACACTTGCAACAACATCCCAGAGATCGGACTGGCCACCCTCCAGGACAGCACCAATGGGATAAGGGCTTAGCCGTGTGCTAGGCTTCCTAGAAATCTTCAGGCTGCTGTAGTTGAAGGTGGTGTAGCTGAGACCGTAGCCAAACTCGTAGCGAGGCTCAATGCCATTGGCGTCAAAGCGGCGGTAGTCAATGTAGACACCCTCGGTAAAATCAATCTGGGGGAAGTAAGCGAACTCGCCCTCGGGATAAGTAGGAGCATAGAGGCCGTCGTAGTCGGACTCGTTCTTAGGAAGAGTGTAGGGCAGACGACCAGAGAAGTTCTCATCACCATACAGTAGTGACACAAGAGCGCGGCCACTGTCCTGGCCGGGCAGATGAGCGAATATGACTGCAGTGATGTTAGGGTTCTCGATCCAAGTATCGACAATACGGGGACCGGCGTTGTGCAGGATGACAATAGTGTTGGCACAGTTCGAGGCAACAGCCTCAATCAAGTTGTCAGTGTACTCGTCACGGACACCCGGGCGATCAACAGACTCAGTTGCAAAAGCGTTACCGAAAACAAGACAGGCATCCGCAGACGAGTCGGCAATAGGCTCGGCCGATATAAAATCCCAGTACAGCTTGGTATCATCCTGCAGGGCGCGGTTGACCAGTGCAAAGTATGGCGACCAGCCAACAGAAGGTGTACCGGCACCGGAACCGCCGCCAGAGTACAGAGTGCCGTTTGTTGCAATGGCCGGGCCGGGAATGTTGATGTTACCAGTGAAGGATGTGGCATAGTCTGTGTACATCTCCTCGGACTGCTCCCATCCAAGAGTGAAGCCGTTGTTGTCGATAGCGGGGGAGTTCTGAGGAGGGTCAGTTGCCGAGTATCCGGCCAGGTAGAGGAGCTTGGGGCTCTTCAGGGGCAGAGATCCTGTATTTTTCACCAGAACATGGCCCTCGATGGCACCCTGGAGAAGCACAGGCTTATCGGCCGGGTCCCGACCATCGACCTCGTCGTGAGGAGCAGACAGATCAATGGGCATGCCAGCGCCGGGGACCGGGATTGTGGAGTTCTGGTCCAGAAGGTACCAGGACGAAATGATTCTGAAACATATTAGCGAGTGTGTATATGATATTAGCCTTCACGGTGGAACATACCTTTTAGCCATATCATCAACTCTAGACTCTGACAGCGAGCCGTTGGTCACGGAAAGAGTGAGGTTGTCACCCCAGTAGCCATCGCCATTGGGCATGACCATATCAAGGCCAGCGTCGGCGGCTTGGTGGCCTGCAGACAGGGCATACCAGTCAGACATAACAAAGCCCTGGAAGCCAAGCTCCTCCTTGAGCAGACCGTTGAGCACTTTGCTGTTCTGGCACGCCTGTGAGTTGTTCAGGCGGTTGTACGAACACATGACACTACCAGCACCGGCATGGATAGCGTCCTGGAAAGGCCTTTGCGTAGTGTTAGCATTTCTTTTCTAAGCATGTGTCAACGTTGGTATTGCATTATCTTACCAGAGGTAGAACTCGTGCATGGTAGCATCATCAATGTTTGAAGAAGAAGCTGAGATGTTTCCATATCGAATACGATGCGTCTCCTGCTCATTGCCAATCAGGTGCTATCATAGGTTAGTACTAGTTCTCAGCAGGAGCCATCCAGAGTAGTTGTAGATAACACACCTTAACACAGGCAACAACACCCTTATCCTGGAGGCCATCAATGGTCTCATAGACAAGGGCACCTGCGAGGTAGGGATCGGCGGCAAAACCTGTGTGCAATTAGTAAATGGACATTATAATTAAACCAAAGTCTCAGGAACTGAACATACCCTCCCAGTTGCGGCCACCGGTAGGTAGACGGAACGCAGGTCCAACAACAGGGCCCAGAAGTGTATTCACGCCCTTCTTGACTGCCTCCTTGCCAATGGCGGCAGCTCTCTTCCATGCGAGCTTCTTGTTCCATGATGCTCCCACGTGAAGACCACTGGGCCATGAGCTGACAAAATCGGTGTTACGGACACCGTTGCCAGCATCTGCGATACAAAGACCCGGGAAACCGAGGCGGGGAATTGGCGGGATCTGTCCCGAGCATCCTGTAGTCGTGGTAGTACCACCGGTGAGGTTGACCTGTTACAATTAGATTATGTGTATCAAGGTAAAGGCACCGGTAATCCTTACTTTCTCCTCGATTGTCATGAGAGCCACGAGGTCCTTGGCCTTTGCGTAAGCCGAAGCCCATGCGCCACTACCAGAAGCCTCAGCTGTATTTAAATGTCAGCAGTTGTTTCAAAAGGTTTATTGCATAGCAATTTTACATACGCGACGGGTAGACGGCCGGCGATTCTCCATAGAAGTAAGTGTCGTCAACAATAACATCCTGGGCAAGGCCGGAGCCCAGGGTGGCTAGGACAGCCAGGCTGGTGTAAATCGTGTTGCCGTGCATTGTGGCTAGTAGTATAGCCGAATCGATGTCTTTTGCGCTGATCTTGCTAAAACTTTCTGCTCTGCCATGTGGGAGGCATCATGCAGTTATGTACTCCGGCCAACACCAACGCCGGGGTCAACTCGCTGCCCAAGATCTAGAGGGAGTGATGGCTGCCGGTATCGTTGTGACATTAGATAGCCATCTTAATCCATATCCCCAGTCTCGTGACCCCGGAAACCACATATTTTGTCTTTCTACACCATGTAAGTCTAAAGAATATCCACAGCTATCGTCATCTACATGTCGCCCAGACTTTGATGCTTGCAAGATTCGGTCCTTTTCCTGTCCGTGATTATAAAGGCGTTCCTAGTGTCAAGTTATTGATAATTCAACGATTAACGACCACTTTCGACGAACATTGCCTGCGTATTATTAATCCCGGTCAAGACGTAATAGGTCAAATGTTAAAAGCTCAACGTCCCACAGTTCAACTGATTGCCATATTGAATACCACTCTCCCCTCTCTTCCAAGAGGATCAGCAGACGCGCAGGGTTGTCTCTTTGCCACAGTCGGAATCATACTCTCCAGCTTTGCTTCATTAAATTTCAATGTCAGATATGCGAACTGCCTTTGAATGAGAAAGAAAATACATAGGTTCTTTCTTTCTTTCTTTTTCTCCAACTTCTTTTCCCATTTACTTTTTTCTCATTTTTTTTTTTTTTATATTTGTGCTAAAATTTCCTAGTCCTCCCTCTTGTCGTCCTTATTCGTCTTAATTTTGTTTCAAGAATTACATTAATGAACCTAATGTTATTCCTTGCCTCGTGAGTTGCCGGCCCCATGGGGTTTCTGTGGAGCGTACCCCACGGGAACTGGTCCCAGCAATGGCGCTCCTCGTTTTAGTACATTAGACCTACGAATTAGGTAGGCCTGACCGACACCATGCGCTTCTGTCGTACGCAATCGGCCCGGAATCCATGTGCCGCTAGACGGGGAAGGAATGGCTCGCGCACATATCCGATAATAATGCCGTCCGATCAACGACATGTGCCCGATGTAGAACATGTGCATGTAACCAGCATGCAGCGCCAGGAAATAAACAGTATTCGTGCTGGGTTGTTTCGTTTCACTTTGCTGCCCAGTACCTGATAGCCGTCACGGCATAAGTTGATTTCTTTTTTCTATGGAAATTCTCCTAATGAATATAAATTCCGTAGCAAGTTCGGCTGTTTCCCATTGTGGTTTCTCCGACCAGCTTCTACCATGCCCTTTCCATTCTTCCTCGGTTCATAACCGCTGAAAGTTCCGACTTCAGTGTGGAGTGGAGTGCCATTAGTTCGTTAGCCAAGATGACACAGCTTGGTTTTCACATAGCATGTCATGCTCGGGTCACAGCTGCTTTTTAGGGGTGCTCCGTGGTTCTACCGAAGATTAACCACATACGGTTTGTGGTTTCTGCCCACCTACATTCGATTCTTCTCGAAGTCGGCTCCGATGTTCTGAAGCAAGCAGACTTCCTCCATCACGCGACGCTGAGCATCATCCAGCTACTCGGGCGGGCCACGGTACCAGCAGTTGCTAACACTTACCTCACAAACGTCACCGTTGCGGCTATTGTGCAGCATATCGCTGACACCAGTGACGATCTGGTCAACCGAAGTTATAATAGACTTATCGACCTTATTGATAGTCTCCTTGAGCATGTTTCCGGTAGGCACTAGACTGGGAAGTAGTGCACAACAACGAAATCCTTCCTCTTTAAAGCGCCATTCTAGACTGCGGGTTAGTCATGTCACACCGTACTTAGGAGCGGCGTGAAACGATTGCACAACGTTTGGGTAAAGACCGATGCCGCTCGAAGTCGTGATCAGCAGAGGACTCTCGACGCCAACATTCTTTCGAAAGTACCACAAGTCAAGAAGACCGGTATAGATGACTCTGATGAGGTTGATATGGGCAGTCAAGCTATTCTGTGGCGTGTCGGCCATGAGAGCCTCTGTGTTCTCGGCAGTGCAGTAATTGATCTTTTCAGATACACCGGCATTTGCAAAGACTTCAGGGTGTCGGATAGAATCGTCAGCACAGAAGTATGCACGGGAGTTCTCCAGTAAACAACAAGCTCACCAAAGTCTATTCTGCCATATTTGGCGAATGTCTTATCAAAGACTTCGAACTGCTGGGCCGATGAAGTTACATCGACTTTGTAGAAGTCGCCGTCAATCTGGTCGGCAACTTTTTAACCTTCAGTGTCGTTTCAATCGGCAATGACGACTTTGTATCCTTGCTTTCCCAGGTCAAGCGCGACACCTCTTTCCATGCCCGTTGCTAAGAATTTGATGTCAGTATGGTACCTCTTGTCGTTGGTGAGACTTTAAACCCTTAAGGCTGATAGCAACGTACCGGCGCCAGTCAAGAAAGCAATCTTAGACATTTTGATTTTCATGCTTGTGCTTTTCCAAGTTCTATTGAATAGTGATGCATATCAATACAAGTTTTCGAGATCGAACTCCCGACATGTATAGGTATGGAAGACTCATTTCGTCAATTTGCCTTGCATCAGGTGCTGTTGGTGCTGATGGTATTGAAGTTGTACAGATTTCTTCAAAGTCGCAGAATATTAAGCTCTGATTTTGCTGTGCTTTTAGAGATTCAGGCGAGTGGTCGGTCTCGTTTCGTTATCTATGTCCATTGACACGGACTACATCGGATTTCTATAAGAGACAAGATCGCCGGACTGCGTCCCAACGAGAAAATTCGGGGTATCAGCAGCATTAGTGTGTCGATTAAAATCGATGGTAACCAATGATATTTATTATTTTTATATTCTCCTCACGACTCAGCCTGATCTAGTGAATATCTAACATCTCAACCCGCTGGTGCACAGTTGTATTACATAGATCATAGCTTACTACCGGGCTCTTAATATCACCCGAGAAGTCGGTGATACTAAATATCGGGGAACTACCTCCTCCGCGTGATGATCACGGCAGATATCAAATACTACGCTATGTCTGATATTGGTCATTTCCCGTACTGAGTATGCCAACATACTCATTTCTGGCCAGCGGGTGTGTACGTGTGTGTGCTGCGATGTTGCATCGATCAACAGATCGGTATATTTAGATTAAATAACAATATGGTAATCCCCGTACATCGCTATTGTCTGTCATGCTTCTAAGGCGCCTGCTGTCCTCTATTTGAGCCGATAGCTCATGCTGTGACATTAAACCGTTCTCATACATATCTACTTGAGGCGCATGCGTCTGTGCATGATAATAAAAAAATTGGCTGGCTCGTATGGTATACCTTTTTTACTACATTTTTAGTTGGGTTTTTATTTATAAAAATTATAAATCAGACCAGTGCTCACCAAATATTATGCCATATGATACGGGAGTTCTATTTCTATTAGTTATAAAGTCTCGATCAATAAATTAATAATTTTACCAATTAACCAATTAACCAAATACATTGTATTCTAAACGTCTATGGATGTTTGTCATTTATATCTAAACTGCATTCAATACAATGAAGAACTAGACGACCGACAATAGTATATAAATACAGTTCCTTGATTAGAACTAAGATGTTACGAGCGCGAAGCTGTCGTGACAGTGATGGTAGCAAGTATCGCGGAAGCAGAAGGCCGTCTTACGGCTATGAGTAGCGAGCTAATCTAGATGTGTATGATGATAATAATATATTGACTGACTAAGAAGGGAGAGAGAAGAAGAGAAGAAAAGAAAAGACTATGTTAAGCTATATAGCTACGGGAGTCGGTGCTGTAGTAACGTTAGACTATGTGGAGTGTGGCGCTGTTAAGCTTAGTGTACGTGTTATCTCCCCCCCGCCTTTTTTATTTTGCGAGAGAACGGGGCGCCGGTATAAAAAAATTATTGTTAAGAAAAATTTTGCGGCGGAGCGGTATAGCTTTAATAAAATATAAGCGGAGTTACGGATAAGGACGATAAAAGATAGATAAAAGAGAGAAAAAACAAAAAAATAGAAAATAAAAGGGTATGAAATAAGTACGACGATAATTACTTTAAACCGTTTTATTATCGTTTAAGTCGTTAAAGTTAAAGTAAGTAACGGTAAAGGGTTACGTTAAAGTCGCTGTTTGTATAGACGGCGTTAATTAATACATTATTACTAAAGTTTAGTTAATAGATACAGAGCTTAAGAGTACGATTAATACTTTTTTTCTTACGGTAGTCTTACTAAACGATTCGGTAAATAGCTATACTACGGCTACTTAAAATAAAAGTTTAACTAACGGCGGGTTAAGTGACGTAGTTATTATAAAACGGGATTAAAAACAAACGGCCGGGCGCGGGGTAATAAGAGCCGCTAAGCGGGTAACGCTAACAATAGTAGACTACGTTGCCCGCGAAGGGCCGCTAGCTATATACTTTAATATAAAGATTAAATTAAAGCGCTATAAGCCGCCTTAAGGTCTTAATAAACAGGATAACGTAACGGCTAACTCCGCCCGTTACTTTAATACGGTTTTAATATCTTTCATTATATCAACGATAGTGACTAATGTTATAGTAAGGTTTTGGAGGTCGCTTCTTATAGTGTGTAGTTCGTCGTGGACGGTAGTAATATCGGCTTAAAAGTCCGTAATAGCTTATTCGAGTTGTTGTTTTATAGCGTATTAAGTGTCTTTAATATAATCGTATAATTATTTAAGGATATTTTATAGTAGCCGGACCGCTTTTTATAACGTAATAGAGGCCTTACGTATTTTTTCGGTACTTAAACGTTTTTCGATTATCGCGGGACGGCTGTTTAAGCTTAAACGTTTAAGTAGATTTATAAATATTATAAACGTAAAGGTATAGTAAACGAAGTCGGGAAACTTCTCTTTTTCGTATAATACGCGAGTTATTAACATATCGTTATAGTTAAAGAGGTCTAAACTTATATAGTTTAAGCCGCGGTATCTAGTATCGTAGATGCGCGCGTACTTCTTCTTAAAGCTACGATAAAAAGCGGTTTAAGTTAAGCTATAGTTTGCGCTATATACTGCTTTAACATACCGCAAGACCGTAATAGCTCTAAGGTCGGCGAGATTTTACACATTAAAAATCTTAAAAATCCGGCGGATAGCCTCGACTAAGTAAGCTATCGCGTTGCTTAATTAAAAGCTCTTCTCGAGCGACTTGTTTTTATCGATTAATAAAACCGCGCTAAAGTCCGCGATAAAATAGCCGTACTCGTTACGCGCGACTTATTAAGCTTTATTTAAGTCGTTTAAGACCGCTTCGAAAGCGGCCAGCGCCTCGTAGAGTTTTTTGTCTAGTAGGCGGTATAGTATAAGGTTATACTTATACTTGTTATATTCGGTAGCTATATTAAATTTAACCTTTTTTTAACGAGGCGAGACCGGTTAAACGATTAGTTTATTAACGACGTTCGTAGTTTAGGCATTTACTTCTTCGCTAGCTAGCGTTTCGGGTACTTCGATAGTTTAACGAAGCGGGGTGATAGTTATAATAAGTATATCGTACGCGTTATCGATCGTTATTCCGTCGTTAAGTAACACGTACACTAAGCTCAACAGCGCCACACTCCATATGGTCTAGCGTTGCTATAGTACCGACTCCCGTAGTTATATAGCTTAGCATAGTCTTTTCTTTTCTTCTTTTCTTCTCTCTCCTTTCTTAGTCAGTCAATATATTATTATCATTATACACATTTAAATTAGCTCGCTACTTATAACCGTAAGACGGCCTTTTGCTTCTACGATACTTATTACTATTACTATTACGATAGCTTCGCGTTCGTAATAAATAGTAGCAACTTATTTCTCGAAAAGATTATTATAACTATAGTCCGTTACCGACTCACGGTATACTATAACTATACTTCTTTTCTTTTACTACTTTAATTAATATACTATACCCCGTTTTCTTCGCTTCTTTTTACAGCCTCACGGCTCACTATACCGTTTATCTAAACTTTTTATTACCTTTAGGCACGCTATACCGCTTCCCCGTCCTTAAAAGCCACCGTATAAGTTCGTACGTACCCGGCACTACCATACTTATAAATCAGCTTATATACGCCCGATAACTACCCGCGTTTTAATAGGTTAAATCCCCGACCTTTAAAGCTTCAACGGCGTTTTTTCTACACTTATTAAACCGTCGCCTCAACCTAACGATAACCCTCGTTTAAATTCTACCCGTTACTCGTACGGTACTACTCGACTACGACGTAGTCGCCGCGGGTATTAACTAAGCTAAGTAGTTATTTACAC
Source organism: Ophiostoma ulmi (assembly GCA_029298715.1). NCBI lineage: Eukaryota > Fungi > Ascomycota > Sordariomycetes > Ophiostomatales > Ophiostomataceae > Ophiostoma > Ophiostoma ulmi. The sequence goes on from JANSLN010000007.1 coordinate 16,793, forward strand.
ACTTACGTAAACATATACTTTACGTACTATTTACCGCGCTCTTTAGCACCGACCGCGACACCGTTTATTTAATTACTAGCTTTAACCCTATCTTTACAAACAACTCTTCCCGCGTCACGTACGACCTCACGACCGTCTTTAACGTCTTAATAATATCCCTATTACTCCCCGTTTTAAAAGTACGTGTCTTATCCGTTCTCCAAACTATTCGTCGTACTACGAAACTACTTCGTAAAGCCGGCATTTTATTAGACTTAAAGTAAGACTACTTTTTAAAGCCCGTCTCTTCATTCGAAGCTTATATTTTTTTTACAAACGACAACGCGGCGACCTCCCTTTTACGACGTAAGCGTCGTTTTAAAAAACCGAAGCCGACGACGCGTTAAACCCGGTTTATAAATAAAGCCTCCGCCGTTTTCGCCGCAGCTACTGCTAGCCAAACATATATAAGACTAATTATTAAGTTATAGTAGTTTACGGCTTCTCCCGACCTCCTTTCGGCCTACGTAAACTTCTTAATAAAAGATTTACCGCACGCGTTTTCTTTTATAACTAGCCGGGTATTACCGTTTACCGCGACTCTTGCCTTTAGCTTAAGTATAAGCCCGCCTATCGCGGCCGTCGTTACGACTTAACTAATTACTAGGTCTCGCTTTAACTCTTTAGTCTCCTTCGCCTTTAACCCGCCCGTATACCCCGTAACCTCAACGTACCTATTTTAACTAAACTTAAACGGTAGCTCGAGCAGCTTAAATAATACAGTTATCGGCCCGTTACTAACTATAATACGGCCTCTTATATCTTACCTACCCGATCTAATAGTAGTCGACACCTCCCCCTCGGCTTTTACAACGGCTCGCCGAAAAAAACAACCGGCTTAAAAAGCCGCGCAACCGTCTCTCTTAACTACGATAAAAAACATTACGATACCGAAACCCGCTACGAAGACGTCGGCCCTACCCGAATACTAGTCTTAACCGCTTTATCGACAGCCGCGCTTTATAAGAATAGCTTTAAATAACCCTTAAGCTTAGCCTATAGTAAGACCGCTTTTTTAAGCCCGTTTTTAAGCTGTCGTATTAGCTACGCTCGACGACGATATAGCCGTAGTTTAATAGCTATTAACTATGTTTTTTTAATTTTATAGCTCGGCTTTAAAAAACCGTATAAGTCTCGTAGAAATGTTCGGTGTTTTTATAACTACTAAGCACGGCCGTAATATCTTACCCCGGTACTCTCCTTTACTTCTTACGAGAACCTTTTTACGGTATTCGTTACCTTTAATACTACCGTAACGAGTATAACGTACCCGATAGACCTACCCGTACGAAGACGACGACTCCTTCAACGACGACGAAAGGCAACTACTATACCTACGGTCTTACTAACGCTCGAATTTTATAAACCAGGCTAAAAATTAACTTTAAGGGCCGGGCCGAGATTTACGCAATTAAAACTAAACTACTCGAAACTACGACTACGGGCACCCTAAAGATTACACTTAAAATATCCCCGGCAATCTTTTCGTTTCGCGTATTTACGCCTCCCCGCCGCCTCCCTCAACCAAACTTTATTAAACGATATAATTACTCGGCTTCTTTAACTTTAACGCCTCTTTCAAAAGATACACGGCTATACACTTCGTCTATAATAACGTAGATAGTTTTATCCGTAACGTTAAATCGGAACTAAACGCCGAGCCCGGTATCGAACGGCTATTAAAAATTAAGCTATAGTCATAGCTACGCGGCAACGTATCCCGTTAATAAAACGACGAGCTTTTTAACGCCGAACGCTAGCGTATATATAATAACGTAAAAGTATAGTGTAACGTACTACGCGATAAATTCGTGCCCTCGCTTTCTAACGCCGCCGTTTAGCTCTAAACATACCCGTTTATAGCGGAGTTAAATATAAAAGACGACGCCGTACGCGACTACTATACCCTTTACGTAAATAAAGCCCGCCTCGTTAGTGTACGCGACGACCGAGACGCTCTTAGCCGCGTTTATTATAACATTTACCCGGTATTACAAATCTATCTCGACTATTTAACTAAAGACACTTAAGCCGTTTAATTTAAAAATAAATTCATTTTTAAGGCGGCTACTTAACGCCGCCTCAACAAACACGGGCAAAGCCTCAACCCTACCGCTTACGTATCCCCGCTCGCGTCTATTAATTATAACCGCGATAGCTTTAATAACTCTTTTAAACGCGACAACGGCTTTAACTAACGAAACAATAACCCTCGCTACTAATAATCCGGCTATAAACGCTCGCGGTCTTACTTTCAAGAGCGTTTTTTTCGCTTAAAAGACGACAATAAAGCGTACTTAGCTAATTTACCAACAACTATTATCGTAGACTTAGCCCCGGCTATAACCGACCCCGCTATAGTATAGCAAAACGCGACTACAAAACTAGTATTAATATTTAAAGATTTCTTTTATAAAAACACGAACGGCAACCCGGTATAAAAGCGCCTCTACTTTAATAATAAAAACTACCGCGACCGTCGTACCGCTTTAAAACGCGAGGGATACTTTTATTACTACTCCGAGCCGTTAAAAAACAAGTAAGATCACGCCTTTTTTATAAACGCGTATACGGCACTATACGACTATAAAACTTTTAATTATAATAACGATATAAAAAACTTTATCGTTGTAAACTTAAAGGACGAGCCGCCGGTACTTAACGGTTCGGAAAGAAAGATTAACTATTATATAATAGCCGCGTCGGCCGTTAACGAGGCACAGCTTTTTACAACTATTATACCGCTACCGTTTATAGTTTTTAATATTAATTTCGTACTATTAAAACGTCGTATATGTTTTAAATATAGCCGTGCCTTCCTATTCTATAATATTATAATATAGCATATTTACGTAAATATATATACTTTAACGCCGGCACTGTAAGTTAACCGTTAGTACTAACCGGTCGCGCTACGGCTTTCTAATACTAAAACGATAAATAGGAGTATTACTTAAGCCCTGAGCCTAGCTACTACGTCGATAATAGCCGGTATAGTTAAGTTAGTATTTTTTATACCGTCTCTTTAAACGGTATCGCTAATACCCGCCGACGTTTCGGCTAACCTTTAAAAAACTACTCTACTTACCCCGGTTTATAAAATCTTAACGCTCGTTTTTTTAAATAAAACGACCCTTAGCCCGTTTATAGTCTCAACTAAGTTATACGTCGACGGCCCGATATTTAAAATATATACCGACTTAAACGTATCTTTATACTTAGTAGACCGTAAATAGCTAAACGTATATAAGCGCGATATTAAATATATTAAGGTCGACCGTAAACTAAAAGCTATAAACGGCTACTATACTATCGAATATTAAATAAAATTCACCGTTTACTTAATCGGCAAAAACACTACCGACAATAAGTATACCGTAAACCTTTAAGTCTTAACCGACGTCTTTTTATACTTCGGCCTTAACATACTCTTTAAGCTCGACGTTATAAAGTAGTACGGTATTATTATTAACACTTAAACAAGCACTCTCTCGTTTAAACTATACCCCGGTATTTTAATAACCGGCCGTACGCGTTAACTACGATTTCGTATTAAAGTTTAAATAAAAAAACAAATTCACTTAAAACCTTACAAGAAGTAGCTCTATTAAATTTAATACGACGATATCCCGCTTAATACAACCGGTAATTCGCTCGTTAAAGCCGAAACCTATCATTTTTCTACTTTATACCCCTACGTTTACGACTAAACTATTTCCCGTACCTAAAAGCGCCTTTTCTTATTTTACAACAATACCGACACCCGGTCCTTTATTACTAAAAGCGCTATCCTAAGCTATATTACGCCGATACAACCCGGCGCCACCGCCTACTAAATAGCCGCCGAAACGGGCGACGTTTTACGAGAAATGTTTATAAACGGTATATTAGACTACGACGACGCGTTTATTAATTAAGTCTACTACGTTATATTAAACACCTCGTATAAAGATTCTACTACCGGCTATTATTTATTACTTGCTTCTACGACGCAGTCTTTTTATACCGCGGCGATACGTTACTACGTACCTTTCGCGATATAAATAAACGAACAAGAACCGCCTTCGATACTTACCTCTCTACACGTGCTATTTTACGGTATCGAGAAACCGTTTGAAGTCTTTTTTATAAAGATAAAAGACGGCGCCGCTATTTATAGCCGGGACTTAGCTTTTACGGACGCTTTTATTACGCTTATTACGAAGTATAGAAAAATGTTTACCGACCGCGGCACGGTTTTTATACTTAACGATATAAAAATACGTATCGACTTTATTAAACATTAATAAAATTAAAAGCAAAACATTAAGCCATATCTTTTAAATTTATAAAACCTCGCGTTAGTTAATAAACGTTACGACTTACTATAAAAATAAAGTAAAATAGGCTTTTTTACTTATAACGCCTTTATCGCTTGCCCCGTTTTTATCGTATAACGTATAATTAATAATAAAAGAAAAAGCCGCGTCGTAGTCGATTTTAAACCGTTTAATAAGTTAATAATACCCGACGTATATTTATTACTAAACTAAAGCGATATAATACAATCCATCGTTAATAAAAAGATCTTTTCTATATATAACATAGCTTTTTTTTTCTTCTAGCTCCCGATCTTCTTAAGCTACCGCGACCGCTTCGTAGTTATTAACCGCCGCGGTCTTAAATACTTTAACGTCGTTCTTATAAAACTATATAACGTACCCGCGTATACGCAGCGATTTATAAACCGTATACTAAAGCCGTATAAACGTTTCGTAAAAGTATATATTAATAACATTATAATCTTTAGCGACACGACCGACGACTACTTTAAGCATCTTAAAACCCTATTTCGGCTTTTCTTCGACTACCGTTTTACGGTATTCGGCGAGAAAAGTTTTTTCGACTTCCCGTTTATACGTTTTTTCGGGTATAACGTCGACGGCGATAGTATTAAACGTATAGACGACCGTATTACGGCTTTTATTAAGCTATCTTTCCTTCGTAACTTTTTTATTTTTAATACTTACTTTAGTATAGCCGGCTTCTTATACGACAACATTACTTTTTACGACTAAAAGATACTTCTCTTTTAAAAAAAGAAGACGGCTCTTTAACGTTAAAGTAAAAACGAATATAGCCTCGTCCCCGGTATTAACTTAAATAAACGTAAGGTTATTATAAGTCGGCTAACTTACAATCTTACTATTCGCGAGCGCGAAGCTTTTAACTCGCTTTAAAAAGCCTTATATATATAAATACGACTTTACTATTACGATTAAACTCGACACTTATTTATTAAGTTTAACGCCTATAAACACGGGTTCGGAGTCTTCGTCTTTTAACTAACGGCTTTATAAAACGAGGTCACGATCCTTAACCCCGGCATTAAGTATAACGCTATCCGGCTAGTCCTCTTTCTTTCGCGCATAACCTCGGCTAAAAAAAAGCAACACTACGTTACGGAATCTAAAGTCGCAATAATCGTTTAAACGTTTATAAAGTTACGTAAGCTAATATAATTTAACTACTACCCCGTTATTATTCTTTCCGACTACGCGTTTATACGTAATATTATTATATATACCTCTTTTAAAACGTTAAACTTAAATAAAGCTAACTTTCGTTTAACTTCCGTTACTAACTATATATCGTAATTTAATATACGTATTTTCTATATATCCGGTAAGTCGAATATAGTACTAAACGCGTTATTACGTTTGTTTATATAAACCGAAACACCGTTACTACTTAATAGCGACATCCTTAAAAAAGTAGTATACTTTAACCGCCTTTAAGCCTACTTATCTTAAATCGTAGTATAAATATATCTCGCCTAGTCGGCCCCCGTTAATATTTTTACCGTAATATCCGATTTCGAAACCGACAACCGGCTATATAATACCACTAACGGTATAACAACAATATATATTAGTCTTAACATACGTATATATATTTTTAACTTTTACGCGAGTAACTTAAAACTATATACGCTACGCTTTATATTATTTGATAAGGCCGTTTTTTATAACAACGACGCGGTATTACTTTAACTAAAAATAAAAGCGAAACCCCGGCGGGCCGTACTAATCGGGCTATAAATATTACGAGACTTTCTTTTTTACTACCTTAACGATATAAGTACTTTACGCCTTTATATACTATACGTAGTTTTTAAAGACGTGCTAACCGCCGTATACGACTAGTTTTTTTACTTCGACGAAAAACGTATAATAATATAGCTTTTTAACTTTTTCATACTTAAACTTTATTTTAAAGTCCGTATATACCTTTAATACTATAACGTTTATAACTTAAATTAAACACTACGCTTCAAACCCGCCGGCGAGCTACAACCTATTACTTTTATAAACTTACCCTTCTATACCGTAATACTCGATTTTATAGTCGCTATACCCTTAGTACCGTTAGCCGGTACTTATTAACATAACCCAACGCAGCCGTTATTAAATAGTCTCTACACTATCACTTATAAATTTACCCGCAAAACGCTACTTATCCCGAGTCACAACACGTATACGGCAACACAATAAACGCTATAATTGCTCACGACATTCTACTACGTTAACTAAGGCATTCTAAAACAAATCATCAACGACAAAAATCTAAAATTTATAGCTAGCATATAACGCGAGCTATTTCGCCGCCTTAATACTAAACTCGCTATATCTACGGCATATCACGCCTAAACCGACGGCCTCTCCAAACGAAAAAACTAAACGGTAAAAATCGCTATCTAGTTCTATTACACTACGTCGGCAAACATTTCTTAAGTCGCTATCTTCCCCGCCTTACAATTCTAGTTTAATAACGTACTATCGGAGGTGACAGGCTACTCGCCTAACGAAATAGTCTATAGCTTCCGACTTAACGGCCTACTTAGCCTATTAGTATTAATAAAAGCCGACTAACAGTAAGCGGAAGCAAGACTCGTCTAACGCTCTACCTACTAAAAAAAAGCTAAAAATCTCGTAAATATAGTAAACTCGCTATTAAAACTACGGTATAACCGCGTATATAAACTCGTAGCTTTTTAGCTTAGCGATATAGTTTTTCTACGACTTTACTACGGTTATAGTTTACTTAATAAACCCCTTTGTAAATTCTCTTAACAACGTATAAGTTTTTTTAAAGTACTAAAGCGTATAAATAAATTAATATACCGTATCGAGCTACCAAATACGTATAATATACATCCCGTTATTAACGTATCCTAGCTTATCGCCGTACTAAAAAGCTTTAATTTTTTCGGTCGTACTATACCGCTACCCGGCCTTATATAGTAAAATAATATACCTGTAAAAAATAATATTAATAAATACTAGGAAATCGAGAATATCGTTAAGCACGACCTCCGTTTTTATAGACCGCGCCGCTCAACTAAATATCTCATTAAGTAGTTAAAATTCGGACACTACTACGACGTATAGCTACTACGTATAAAACTCGAAACTATAACTATAAACCTTTTCGCCGCTTACGAAGCCCGCCATCTAAATATAACTAAATAGCTTAATATCTCTCCCGTAAAAAGCCCGGCGGCTAGCGAGGTCCCCTTTAGCCGTAAAATAGCCTTAATAGTAGTTCTTTCCGCTATTAAACTACCTACGAAACGGTATAAAAAGGCCGCGTTTTAACGACGAAAAAAACTCGTTATACATCTTTAACTTTTTAACTACTAACGAGCCACGCGACGCTACGTTTATCGACGTCTTAAAATAACTTTATACTAACTATAAGTACATCTCTTTTTTATTAACATTTGGTTATATAAAGCTATATTATTATATTAAACAATACTTAAAACATTCTTTTATATTAAATTTATATTCCTTTTATCTTTTTTATTGTTTTTACTTTTTTATCGCTTATATCGCTTACGTAACAGACTTTACGAACCTTTTTTTCTTTTATTATTTATTATATTTACCGCGCCGGTCGCTCTTTCCTTCTTTATTATCATCGCGCTTGTCTATTTTAGCTATTGTCTAGTAAATTGTATAAATTTTGCTTTTGTTTACTTTTCTATTTACGCGTTTATAAATACTACGGCCCTGCCCTTTAAATCAATATATTCGCTACCTCGATATCTATTACCTCTACCCGCCTCTTACTATACGTGCCCGGTTTTAATACGTTATTACTTTTTTACATATACTTAACCCGCCGCCTACCCCTAATAATAAAATAAAACCCGCGATACGATAACAACTTTACTATAGGCTCGCCGACCTTTAACGCCGTTAGTTAAGACGAGACTCTCGTAAGCTACGACGCCGGCCCGGCCAGCTAAGGCGATACCTTTAATGCTTTAACTAGCCCGTAGTCCGTTATTGCCTTAATTATAGCTTAGCTTTAATTTATTATAGGCTTCGAAGTATAGGATATAGTCTTCTCTGTAATAAGTTACGCGGCCGTTGCGGACGACGATACCGTTATAAAAACCCCCGTTGCTACCTCTTTTATACTTAATAACGGAATGGCGATCGATAACGCGTACGATATATTTATTATAACTATTACCCCGTTTTATTAAACTATTAAAGTACTTAAAACGTTAGTTAACGAAGAAGTAAATACTTAAGTTATAAACGTCGTTAATAAATTAATCGTTTAACCGGTCTCGCTTCGTTAAAAAAAAGTTAAATTTAATATAGCTATTAAATATAATAAATATAAATATAACCTCGTACTATACCGCTTACTAAATAAAAAACTCCACGAGGCGTTAACCGCTTTTAAAACGGTTCTAAACGACTTAAATAAAGCTCGATAAGTCGCGCGTAACGAGTACGGCTATTTTATCGCGGACTTTAACGCGGCTTTACTAATCGATAAAAATAAGTCGCCCGAAAAAAGCTTTTAGTTAAGCAACGCGATAACCTACCCGGTCGAAGCTATTCGCCGGATCTTTAAAATCTTTAATATATAAAATCTCGTCGACCTTAAAGCTATTATAGTTTCGCGGTATGTTAAAGTAGTATATAACGTAAACTATAACTTAACTTAGGCCGCTTTTTATCGCAGTTTTAAAAAAAAGTATGCGTGTATTTACGACACTAAATACCGCGGTTTAGACTATATAAGCTTAAACCTCTTTAGCTATAACGATATATTAGTAACTCGCGTATTATACGAAAAAGAGGAGCTCCCCGACTTCGCTTACTATGCCTTCGCGTCTACGATGTTTATAAATCTGCTTAAACGTTTAGGCTTAGACGGCCGTTTCGCGATAATCGAAGAACGTTTAAGTGTTGAAAAAGTACGTAAAGCTTTCGTTACGTTATAAAAGGCGGTCCGGTTATTGTAAGATATTTTTAAGTAGTTGCGCGATTATATTAAAGATATTTAATACGTTATAAAATAGTAATTTAAGTAAACTACTACGGACTTTTAAACCGATATTATTGCCGTTTACGACGAACTATATACTATAAGAAGCGATCTTTAAGACTTTACTATAGCACTAGTCACTATCGTTAATATAATAAAAAACATTAAAACCGTATTAAAGCAACGGGCGGAGCTAGCCGTTACGTTATCCCGTTTACTAAGACTTTAAGACGGTTTATAGCGCTTTAACTTAGTTTTTATATTAAAATATATAATTAGCGGCCTTTCGCGGGCAACGTAGTCTACCGCCGTTAACGCTACCCGTTTAACGGCTTTTACTACCCCGCGCCCGGCCGCCCGCTTTTAATTTCGTTTTACGACAACTACGTTACCCAACCCGCCGTTAGTTAAACCTTTATCTTAAGTAGTCGTAATACGGCTATTTATTGGATCGTTTAATAAGACTATCGTAAGAAAAAGGGTGTTAATCGTATTCTTAAACTCCGTATTTACTAACTAAGCTTCGATAATAGCGTATTAATCAACGCCGTCTATATAAATAACGACCCCGACGTAACTTTTTATCGTTACTTACTTTAGTTTCGACGATTTAAACGATAACGAAACGGCTTAAAGCAACCGTCGTCGCATTTATTTTATACCCTTTTATTTTTTGTTTTTTGTTTTTTCTTTTTTTTATCTATCTTTTATCGTCTTTATCCGTAACTCCGCTTATATTTTATTAAAGCTATACCGCTCCGCCGCAAAATTTTTCCCAACAATAGTTTTTCTATACCGACGCCCCGTTCTCTCGTAAAATAGAGAGGGCGGGGGGGAGATAACACGTACACTAAACTCAGCAACGCTATACTCTATATAATTTAACGTTGCTATAGCACCGACTCCCGTAGCTATATAACTTAGCATAGTCTTTTCTTTTTTTCTCTTCTTCTCTCTCCTTTTTTAGTCAGTCAATATATTATTATTATCATGTATATTTAGATTAGCTCGCTACTTATAGCCGTAAGACGGCCTTCTGCTTCCGCGATACTTGCTACTATCACTGTTACGATAGCTTCGCGCTCGTAACATTAAGTGTAGGAAAGGTAGTAGCGGGGGCTTTTATAACGGTATCGTCGTCCGCGGCGGCCGCGTGACTTATTACAAAAGAAACTATGTTTTATACTTCGAAGTTTATAATAAGTTAAAGTTAGGCTATAGCTAAAACAGTAACGGACTACGGGTTAGTTAAAGTATTAAAAGTATCGTTTTAATTAACCGGGCCGGCGTCGTAGCTTACGAAAGTCTCGTTTTAACTAGCGGCGTTAAAAGTCGGCGAGCTTATAGTAAAGTTATTATCGTATCGCGGGTTTTATTTTATTGCTAAGGGTAAGCGGCGGGTTAAGTATATATAAAAGGGTAATAGCGTATTAAAACCGGGCACGTGTAGTAAAAAGCGGGTAGAGGTAATAGATATTAAGGTAACGAATATATTGATTTAAAGGGTAGGGCCGTGGTATTTATAAACGCGTAAATAAAAAAGTAAATAAAAGCAAAATTTATATAATTTGTTAAATAATAGCTGAAATAAGTAAGCGCGATAATAATAAAAAAGGAAAGAGCGACCGGCGCGATAAACGTAATAAATAATAAAAGAAAAAAAGGCTTATAAAGTCCGTTACGTAAGCGATATAAGCGATAAAAGAGTAAAAGTAATAAAAGGGATAAAAGGAATATAAATTTAATATAAAGGGATGTTTTAAGTATTGTTTAATATAGTAATATAGCTTTATATAACTAAATATTAATAAAAAAGAGATATACTTACGGCTAATATAAAGTTATTTTAAGACGTCGGTAAACGTAGCGTCGCGTAGCTCGTTAATAACTAAAAAGTTAAAGATATATAACGAGTTCTTCTCGTCGTCGAAACGCGGCCTCCTTATACCGTTTCGTAAGTAGCCCGGTAGCAGGGAGAGCTACTACTAAGGCTGCTTTACGGTTAGGGGGGACTTCGTTAACCGCCGGGCTTTTTGCGGGAGAGATATCGAACTACTTAACTATATCCAAATAGCGGGCTTCGTAAACGGCGAAAAGGTCTACAACTATAGTTTCGAGTTTTATACGTAGTAGTTATATATTATAGTAGTATCCGAATCTTAACTACTTAATAAGATATTTAGTTAAGCGGCGCGGTTTATAAGAGTAGAGGTCGTGTTTAACGATATTCTCGATTTCTTAGTATTTATTAATATTATCTCTTACGGGTATACTATCTTACTGCACGGGGCCGGGTAGCGGTATAGTACGACTAAAAGAGTTAAAGCTTTTTAGTACGGCGATAAGCTAAGATACGTTAATAACAAAATGTATATTATACGTATTTAGTAGCTTAATGCGGTATGTTAGTTTATTTATACGCTTTAATACTTTAAAAAGACTTATACGTTATTAAAAGAATTTGCGAAAAGGTTTACTAAGCAGGTTATAGCCGTAGTAGAGTTATAAGAAGACTATATCGCCGGGCTAAAAAGCTACGAGTCTATATACGCGGTCGTACCGTAGTTTTAATAACGAGTTTACTATATTTACAAAATCCTTAACTTTTTTTTAGTAGGTAAAGCGCTAAACGAGTCTTGCTTCCGTTTATCGTTAGTCGGCCTTTATTAATGTTAGTAAGCTGAGTAAGCCGTTAAGTCGGAAGCTATAAATTATTTCGTTAAACGAGTAGTTTATTACCTCCGATAATACGTTATTAAGCTAAAATTATAAAGCGGGGAGGATAACGACTTAAGAAATGTTTACCGACGTAACGTAATAAAACCGGATAGCGATTTCTACCGTTTAGTTCTTTTATTCGAAGAGGCCGTCGGTTTAAGCGTGATATATTATAAATATAGCGAGCTTTATATTAAGGCGGCGAAACAGCTCGCGCTATATATTAACTATAAATTTTAAATCTTTATCGCTGATAATTTACTTTAAAATGCCTTAGTCGGCGTAATAAAATATTATAAGCAACTACAACGTCTATTAAGCTACTGTATACGTATTATAACCCGGAATAAGTAGCGTTTTATAAGTAAATTTATAAGTAATAGTATAGAGACTATTTAATAACGGCTACGTTAAGTTATATTAGTAAATACCGGTTAACGGTACTAAAGGCATAACGACTATAAAATCGAGTATTACGATATAAAAAGGTAAGTCTATAAAGGTAATAAGTTATAATTCGCCGGCGGGTTTAAAGCGTAATGTTTAATTTAAGTTATAGACGTTATAGTATTAAAGGTATATACAGACTTTAAAACGGAGTTTAAGTATAAAAAGGTTAAAAAGCTATGCCATTATACGTTTTTCGTTAAAATAAAAAGACTAGTCGTACGCGGCGGTTAATACGTCTTTAAAGACTACGTATAATATATAAAGGCGTAAGGTACTTATATCGTTAAAGTAGTAAAAGAGAAAGTCTCGTAATATTTATAGCTTAATTAATACAGCCCGCCGGGGTTTCGTTTTTACTCTTAGTTAAGGTAATACCGCGTTATTATCGTAAGAAGCGGCTTTATTAAGTAGTACGAAGCGTAGCGTATATAGTTTTAAGTTACTTATATAAGAGTTGAAAATACGTATACGTATGTCGGGATTAATATATACTACCGTTGTGCCGCTAGTAGCATTATATAGCCGGTTGTCGGTTTCGAGATCGGACATTACGGTAAGAATGTTAACGAGGGCCGATTAAGCGAGATATGCTTATATTACGATTTGGGATAGGTAGGCTTAAGGGCGGTTAAAATATACTACTTTTTTAAAAATGTCGTTATCGGGTAGTAACGGTGCCTCGGCTTACGTAAGCAAGCGTAATAGCGCGTTTAATACTATATTCGACTTATTGAGTATATAAAAGATACGTATATTAAATTACGATATGTAGTTAGTAGTAGAAACTAAACGAAGGTTGGTTTTATTTAAGTTTAACGTTTTAAGGGAGGTATATATAATGATATTACGTATAAGCGCGTAGTTAGAGAGAATAATGACGGAGTAGTAGTTAAATTATACTAACTTACGTAACTTTATAAACGTTTAAACGATTATTATAACTTCAAATTCCGTAATATAGTATTACTTTTCCTTAACCGAAGTTATACGTGAGAGAAAAAAGATTAGCTAAATAGCGTTATATTTAGTGCCGGGGCTAAAAATCGTAACCTCGTCTTATAAAGCCGTTAATTAGAAGACGAAGACTCCGAACCCGTGCTTATAAACGTTAAGCTTAATAAATAAGTATCGGGTCTAATCGTAGTAGTAAAGTCGTATTTATATATATAAGGCTTTTTAAAACGAGTTAAAAGCCTCGCGCTCGCGAGTAGTAAAATCGTAGATTAACCGACTTATAATAGCTTTACGCTTATTTAAGCTAATACCGGGGACGAGGCTATACTCGTCCTTACCTTAGCGTTAAAGAGCCGTCTTCCTTTTTTAAAAAAGGAGTGCCTTCTAGTCGTAGAAAGCAATGTTATCGCGTAAAAAACCGGCTATACTAAGGTAAGTATTAAAAGTAGAAAGGCTATAAGGAAAGGACAGCTTAGTAAAGGCCGTAATGCGGTCGTTTATACGCTTAATGCCATCGCCGTCGACGTTGTACCCGAGAAGGCGTATAGACGGGAAGTTAAAAAAGCTTTTTTCGCCGGACATTATAAAGCGGCAGTCGAAAAAAAGCCGGAATAAAGTTTTAAGATGTTTAAAGTAGTCGTCGGTCGTGTCGTTAAAGATTATAATATTATTAATATATACTCTTACGAAGCGTTTATACGGCTCTAATATACGGTCTATAAATCGCTACGTATACGCGGGTGTATTGCGTAGCCCTATAAAGACGACGTTAAAGTATTTAAAACCGCGGCGGTTAATAACTACGAGGCGGTCGCGGTGGCTTAAAAAGATCGGGAGCTAAAAGAAAAAGAAGGCTATATCGTATATAAAGAAGATTTTTTTACTAGCGATAGATTATATTATATCGCTTTAGTTTAATAATAGATATACGTCGGGTATTATCAGTTTATTAAACGGTTTAAAGTCGACTACGACGCGGCCTTTTCTTTTACCGTTAATTATACGTTATACGATAAAAACGGGGTAGGCGATAGGGGCGTTATAAGTAAGAAAGCTTATCTTACTTTACTTTTATAGTAAGTCGTAACGTTCGTTAATTAACGCGAGGTTTTATAGACTTAAAGGATATAGCTTAATGTTTTGTTTTTAATTTTACTAGTATTTGATAAAGTCGATGCGTATTTTTATATCGTTAAGTATAAAAACCGTGCCGCGGTCGGTAAACATTTCTTTATACTTCGTAATAAACGTAGTAAAAACGTCCGTAAAAACTAAGTCCCGGCTATAAATAGCGGCGCCGTCTTTTATCTTTATAAAAAAGACTTTAAACGGCTTCTCGATACCGTAAGATGGTACGTATAGAGAGGTAAATACCGGGGGCGGTTCTTATTCGTCTACTTATATCGCGAAAGGTGCGTAGTAACGTATCGCCGCGATATAGGAGGACTACGTCGTAGAGGCAAGTAATAAATAATAACCGGTAATAAAATCTTTATACGAGGTGCTTAATATAACGTAGTAAACTTAGTTAATAAACGCGTCGTCGTAGTTTAGTATACCGTTTACAAATATTTCTTATAAAACGTCGCCCGTTTCGACGGCTACTTAATAAACGGTAACGTTAAGTTATATCGGCGTGATATAGCCTAAAATAACGCTTTTAGTAATAGAAGACCGGGTATCGGTATTATTATAAAATAAAAAGAAGCGCCCTTAAATACGGGAGATAGTTTAGTCGTAAACGTAGAGGTATAAGGTAGAAAAATAATAAGTCTCGGTTTTAACGAGCGGATTACCGGTTATATTAAACGAGACATCGTCGTATTAAATTTAATAAAGCTGCTTTTCGTAAAGTTTTAAATAAATTTACTCTCTTACTTAAACTTTAATATGAAATCGTAATTAACGCGTACGGCCGGTTATTAAAATACCGAGGTATAGTTTAAACGAGAAGGTGCCTACTTAAGTATTAATAATAATACCGTACTACTTTATAATATCGAGCTTAAGAAGTATATTAAAGCCGAGGTATAAAAAGACGTCGGTTAAGACTTAAAGGCCTACGGCACACTTATTACCGGTAATATCTTTACCGACTAAGTAAATGGTAAATTTTATTTAGTACTTAATAATATAGTAGCCGCCTATAACTTTTAGCTTACGGTCGACTTTAACATATTTAATATCGCGCCCGTATACGTTTAGTTATTTATAGTCTATTAAGTACGAGGATACGCTTGAGTCGGCATATATTTCGAGTATTAGGCCGTCGACGTATAGCTTAGTTAAGACTATAAACGGGTTAAGGGTCGTCTTACTTAAAGGGGCGAGCGTTAAGATTTTATAAGCCGGGGCGAGTAAAGTAGTTCTTTAAAAATTAGTTAAAACGTCGGCGGGTATTAACGACACCGTTTAAAGAAACGGTACGAAAGATACTAACTTAGCTATACCGGCTATTATCGGCGTAGTAGCTAGGTTTAAAGCTCGAATAATACTCCTACTTATCGTTTTAGTATTAAAAGGCCGTAGCGCGACCGGTTAGTACTAGCGGTTGGCTTACGGTACCGGCGTTAAAGTATATATATTTACGTAAATATATTACATTATAATATTATAAAATAAAAAAACACGGCTATATTTAAAATATATACGGCGCTCTAATAGTACGAGATTAGTATTAAAGACCGCAAGCGGTAACGGTATAATAGTTACAAAAAGCTATACCTCGCTAACGGCCGGCGCGGCTATTACGTAATAGTTAATCTTTTTTTCCGAGCCGCTAAGTACCGGCGGCTCGTCCTTCAAGTCTACGACGATAAAGCTTTTTATATCGCTGTTATAACTAAAAGTTCCGTAGTCGTATAGTACCGTATACGCGTTCATAAGAAAAACGTGATCCCACTTACTTTTTAACGGCTTAGAGTAGTAATAAAAGTATCCCTCGCGTTTTAAAACGGTACAACGGTCGCGGTAGTTTTTATCGTTGGAGTAGAGGCGTTTTTATACCGGTTTACCGTTCGTATCTTTATAAAAGAAATCTTTAAATATTAATACTAATTTTATAGTCGCGCTTTATTACACTATAACGGGGTCGGTTATAACCGAGGCTAAGTCTACGATAATAGTTATTAGTAAATTAACTAAGTACGCCTTATTATCGTCTTTTAAACGAAAAAAGCGCTCTTGAGAATAAAACCGCGAACGTCTATAACCGGATTATTAGTAACGAGGGCTATTATCTCGTTAATTAAAGCCGTTACCGCGTTTAAAAAAAACTATTAAAACTATCGCGGTTATAATTAATAAACGCGAACGGGGACACGTAAACGGTAAAGTTAAGGCTTTGTTTATACTTATTAAAACGGCGTTAAGTAGCCGCTTTAAGGATAAATTTATCTTTAAACTAAGCGGCTTAAGTGTCTTTAGTTAAGTAGTCGAAATAAATTTATAATACCGGGTAGATATTATAGTAAACGCGGCTAAAGGCGTCCCGATCGTCGCGTATACTAACGAGGCGGGCTTTATTTACGTAGAAGGTATAGTAGTCGTATACGGCGTCGTCTTTTATATTTAACTCCGTTATAAACGGGTATATTTAAAGCTAAACGGCGGCGTTAAAAAGCGAGGACACGAATTTATCGCGTAATACGTTATACTATACTTCTACGTTATTACATATACGCTAGCGTTTAACGTTAAAAAGCTCGTCGTTCCACTAACGGGATACGTTACCGCGTAGCTATAACTATAACTTAGTTTTTAATAGCCGTTCGATACCGGGCTCGGCGTTTAGTTTCGATTTAACGCTACGGATAAAACTATCTACGTTATTATAAACGAAGTGTATAGCCGTGTGTTTTTTAAAGGAGGCGTTAAGGTTAAAAAAGCCGAGTAACTACATCGTTTAGTAGAGTTTAGTCGGGGGAGGCGACGGGGAGGCGTAGATACGCGAAGCGAAAGGATTGCCGGGGATGTCTTAGGTGTAATTTTTAAAGTGCCCGTAGTCGTAGTTTTAAGTAGCCTAGTCTTAACTACGTAAGTCTTAGCCCGGCCTTCGAAGTTAATTTTTAGCTTAGTTCGCGAAATCCGAGCGTTAGTAAGACTATAAGTATAATAGTTGCTTTTCGTCGTCGTTAAAAGAGTCGTCGTCTTCGTACGAGTAAGTTTATCGAATACGTTATACTCGTTATAGTAGTGTTAAAAGTAACGAATGCCGTAAAAAGGTTTTCGTAAAAGGTAAAAAAGAGTACTAAAGTAAAATATTATAGCCGTACTTAATAACTATAAAAACACCGAACATTTCTACGAGACTTATACGGTTTTTTAAGGCCGAGCTATAAAATTAAAAAAACATAACTAACAGCTATCGGACTACGGCTATATCGTCGTCGAACGTAACTAATACGGCAGCTTAAAAGCGGGCTTAAGGAAGCGGTCTTACTACAGGCTAAGCCCGAGGGTTATTCAAGGCTATTTTTATAAAACGCGGCTACCGATAAAGCGGTTAAGACTAGTATTCGAGTAAAACCGACGTCTTCATAACGGGTCTCAATATCGTAGTATCCTTTATCGTAGTTAGAAGAGACGGCTACGCGGCTTCTTAAGCCGGTTGTTTTTTTCAACGAGCCGCTACAAAGGCTAAGGGGGAGGTGTCGACTACTATTAAATCGGGTAAATAAAATATAAAAAGCCGTATTATAGTTAGTAGCGGGCCGATAACTATATTATTTAAGCTGCCCAAGCTACCGTCTAAGTTTAGCTAAAATAAATACGTCGAAGCTACGGGGTATATAAACGGGCTAAAAACGAAAAAAACTAAAAAACTAAAACGAAACTTAATAATTAATTAAGTCGTAACAACGGCCGCGATAAGCGGGTTTATACTTAAGCTAAAAGTAAGAGTCGTAATAGACGGTAATACTTAACTAGTTATAAAAGAGGGCGCGTACGGCAGATTTTCCATTAAGAAGTCTACGTAAGCCGAAAAGAGGTCGGGAGAGGCCGTAAACTATTATAACTTAATAGTTAATCTTACGTATATTTAGCTAATAATAACTACGACGAAAACGGCGAAGGCTCTACTCATAAACCGGGTTTAACGCGTCGTCGGCTTCGGCCCTTTAAAACGACGTTTACGTCGTAAAAAAGAAGTCGCCGCGTTATTATCCGTAAAAAAGATATAAGCTTTAAACGAAGAGACGGGCTTTAAGGAGTAGTTTTACTCTAAATTTAATAAAATGCCGGCTTTACGAAGTAATTTCGTAGTACGACGAATAGTTCGGAGAACGGATAAGACACGTGCTTTTAAGACGGGGAATAATAAAGATACTACTAAAACGTTAAAGACGGTCGTAAAGTTATACGTAACGCGGAAAAAGTTATCCGTAAAAATAAGGTTAAAACTAACAATTAAACAAACGGTATCGCGGTCGGTGTTAAAGAACGCGGTAAATAGTACGTAGAGTACGTACTCGCGTAAGTATATAAATAACCACTTAGCTTAGTTAATACCCGCGGCGACCACGTCGTAGTCGAGTAATACCGTACGAGTAACGGGTAGAATTTAAACGAGGGTTGTCGCTAAGTTAAAGCGACGGCCTAACAGGTATAAAAGAGGCGCCGTTGAGGCTTTAAAGGTCGAGGATTTAGCCTATTAAAACGCGGGCAGTTATCGGACGCGTATAAGCTAATTTACAAGTATAGTAGTACCGGGTACGTACGAACTTATACAGTGGCTTCTAAAGACGGGGAAGCGGTATAACGTGCCCAAAAACAACAAAAGGTTTAAATAAACGGTATAGTAAGCCGTGAAGCTATAAAAAGAAACGAAGAAAACGGGGTATAGTATGTTAATTAAAGCAGCAAAAGAAAAAAAGTATAGTTATAGTATACCGTAAGTCGGTAACGGACTATAGTTATAATAATCTCTTTAAGAGATAAGTTGCTACCATTTATTACGAGCGCGAAGCTGTCGTAACAATAATAGTAACAAGTATCGCGGAAATAGAAAGCCGTCTTACTAATATGTATACTAAGCTTAGTAGCGTTATACTTTATATAGTTTAGCGTTGCCATAGTACCGACTCTCGTAGCTATATAGCTTAGCATAGTCTTTTCTTTTCTTCTTTTTTTTTCTCTCTTTTCTTAGTCAGTCAATATATTATTATTATTATGCACATTTAGATTAGCTCGCTACTTATAGCCGTAAGACGGCCTTCTATTTCCGCGATACTTACTACTATTACTATTACGACAGCTTCGCGCTCGTAATAAATAGTAACAACTCATCTTTCGAAAGGATTATTATAACTATAGTCCGTTGCCGACTTACGGTATATTATAACTATACTTTTTTTCTTTTACTGCTTTAATTAACATACTATACCCCGTTTTTTTCGTTTCTTTTTATAGCTTCACAATTTACTATACCATTTATTTAAACCTTTTATTACCCTCGGGCACGTTATACCGCTTCCCCGTCTTTAAAAGCTACCGTATAAGTTTGTACGTACCCGGTACTACTATATTTATAAATCAACTTACACGCGCCCGATAACTACCCGCGTTTTAATAAACTAAATCCCCGACTTTTAAAGCTTTAACGGCGCTTCCTTTATACTTATTAAACCGTCGCTTTAACTTAACGATAACCCCCGTTTAAATTCTACCCGTTACTCGCACGGTACTACTCAACTACGACGTAGTCGCCGCGGGTATTAACTAAGCTAAGTAGTTATTTATACACTTATACGAACACGTACTCTACGTACTATTTACCGCGCTCTTTAATACCGACCGCGACACCGTCCGTTTAATTACTAGCTTTAACCCTATCCTTATAAACAACTCTTCCCGCGTTACGTACGATCTTATAACCGTCTTTGACGTTTTAATAATATCTTTATTACTCCCCGTCCTAAAAGCACGTGTCTTATCCGTTTTCCGAACTATCCGTCGTACTACGAGACTATTTCGTAAAGCCGGTATTTTACTAAACTTAAAGTAAAACTACTCTTTAAAGCCCGTCTTTTCGTTCAAAGCTTATATCTTTTTTACAAACGACAACGCGGCGACCTCCCCTTTACGACGTAAACGTCGCTTCAAAAGGCCGAAACCGACGACGCGTTAAACCCGGTTTATAAATAAAGCCTCCGCCGCTTTCGCCGTAGTTACTATTAGTTAAATATACATAAAACTAATTATTAAGTTATAATAATTTATAGCCTCTCCCGACCTCCTCTTAGCCTACGCAAACCTCTTAATAAAAAATCTACCGCACGCGCCTTCTCTTATAACTAGCCGGGTATTACCGTCTACCGCGACTCTTACTCTTAGCCTAAGTATAAACCCGTTTATCGCGGCCGCCGTTACGATTTAGCTAATTACTAAATCTCGCCTTAACTTTTTAATCTCTTTCGTTTTTAGCCCGCCCGTATACCCCGTAACCTCGACGTACTTATTTTAGTTAAACTTAAACGATAGCTCGGGCAGCTTAAATAATATAGTCATCGGCCCGCTACTAACTATAATACGGCCTCTTATATCTTACTTACCCGATTTAATAGTAGTCGATACCTCCTTTTCGGCTTTCGTAACGGCTCGCTAAGAAAAACAACCGGCTTAAGAAACCGCGTAGCCGTTTTTTTTAACTACGATAAAAAATATTACGATACCGAAACCCGCTACGAAAACGTCGGCCCTACTTGAATACTAGTCCTAACCGCCCTATCGGCAGCCGCGCTTTATAAAAATAGCTTTAAATAACCCCCGGGCTTAGCCCGTAGTAAGACCGCCTTTTTAAGCCCGCCTTTAAGCTGCCGTACTAACTACGTTCGACGACGATATAGCCGTAGTTTGATAACTATTAATTATATCTTTTTAATCTTATAACTCGGCCCTAAAAAACCGTGTAAGTTTCGTAAAAATATTCGATATCTTTATAATTATTAAATACGGCTGTAATATCTTACCCCGGTACTCTTTTTCACCTTTTACGAAAACTTTTTTACGGTATTCGTTACTTTTAATACTACTGTAACGAATATAATATACCCGATAAACTTATTTATATAAAAACGACGACTCCTTTAACGACGACGAAAAATAACTACTATATCTATAGTCTTACTAACGCTTAGATTTTATAAACTAGGTTAGAAATTAGCTTTAAAGGCCGGGCCGAGATTTACGTAGTTAAAACTAAGCTACTCGGAACTACGACTACGGGTACCCTAAAGATTATACTTAAGACATCCCCGGTAATCTTTTCGTTTCGCGTATTTACGCTTCTTTACCGTTTTTTTCGACTAGACTTTACTAAACGATATAATTACTCGGCCTCTTTAACCTTAACGCCTCCCTCGAAAGATACACGGTTATATACTTCGTTTATAATGACGTAAATAGTTTTATCCGTAGCGTTAAATCGGAACTAGACGCCGAGCCTGGTATTAAACGGCTATTAAAAACTAGGCTATAATTATAGTTATGCGGTAACGTATCCCGTTAGTAGAACGACGAGCTTTTTAACGCCGAACGCTAGCGTATATATAATAGCGTAAAAGTATAGTATAACGTATTACACGATAGATTCGTGCCTTCGTTTTTTAACGCCGTCGTTTAGCTTTAGATATACCCGTTTATAGCGGAGTTAAATATAAGAGACGACGTTGTACGCGACTACTATACCCTTTACGTAAACAAAGCCCGCCTCGTTAATATACGCGACGACCGGGACGCTTTTAACCGCGTTTACTATAATATTTACTCGGTATTATAAATCTATCTCGACTACTTAATTAAAAACACTTAAACCGCCTAATTTAAAAATAAATTTATTTTTAAAGCGGTTACTTAACGCCGCTTCGATAAACACAGGCAAAGCCTTAACCTTACCGCTTACGTATCTCCGCTCGCGTCTATTAATTACAACCGCGACAGCTCCGGTAGCTTTTTTAAACGCGGTAACGGCTTTAACTAACGAGATAATAGCCTTCGCTACTAATAATCCGGCTATAAACGCTCGCGGTCTTACTCTTAAAAACGCTCTTTTCGTTTAAAAGACGATAATAAAACGTACTTAATTAATCTACTAATAACTACTATCGTAGACTTAGCCTCGGCTATAACCGACCCCGCTACGGTATAGTAAAGCGCGACTATAAAACTAACACTAACATTTAAAGATTTTTTTCGTAAAGATACGAACGGCAACCCGGTATAAAAGCGCCTCTACTTCAACGATAAAAATTACCGCGACCGCCGCACCGCTTTAAAACGCGAAGAATACTCCTACTACTACTCTAAGCCGTTAAAAAACAAGTAAGATTACGCCTTTTTTATAAACGCGTATACGGTATTATACGACTACGAAACTTTTAGCTATAACAACGATATAAAAAATTTTACCGTTATAGACTCGAAAGACGAGCCGCCGGCACTTAGCGGCTTGGAAAGAAAAATTAATTACTACGTAATAGCCGCGCCGGCCGTTAACGAGGCATAGCTTTTTATAACTATTATACCGCTACCGTTTACGGTCTTTAATATTAATCTCGTATTACTAAAGCGTTATATATGTTTTAAATATAGCCGTACCTTTTTATCCCGTAATATTATAATATAATATATTTATATAAATATATATACTTTAACGCCGGTACTATAAACTAACCGTTAATATTAACCGGTTACGTTACGGCCTTTTAATATTAAAACGATAAGTAAGAATATTATTTAAGCTTCGAGCTTAACTATTACGTTAATAACAACCGGTATAGTTAAATTAATATTTTTTATACCGCCTCTTTAAACGGTGTTACTAATACCCGTCGACGCCTCGGTTAACTTTTAAAAAACTACTTTACTCGCCCCGGCTTATAAAATCTTAACGCTCGCCCTTTTAAATAAAACGACCTTTAGCCCGTTCATAATCTTAACTAAACTATACGTCGACGGCCTAATACTCGAAATATATATTAACTTAAGCGTATCTTCGTATTTAATAAACCGTAAATAACTAAACGTATACGGACGCGATATTAAATATATTAAAGTCGACCGTAAGCTAAAAGCTATAAACGGCTACTATACTATTAAACACTAAGTAAAATTCACCGTTTATTTAGTCGGTAAAGACACTACCGATAATAAGTATACCGTAAGCCTTTAAGTCTTAACCGACGTCTTTTTATACCTCGGCTTTAACATACTCTTTAAACTCGACGTTATAAAACAATACGGTATTATTATTAATACTTAAGTAAGCACCTTTTCGTTTAAACTATACCCCGGCATTTTAATAACCGGCCGTACGCGCCAACTACGATTTCGTATTAAAGTCCGAACAAGAGAACAAATTTACTTAAAACCTTACAAAAAACAGCTCTATTAAATCTAACACGACGATATCCCGCTTAATACAACCGGCAACCCGCTCGCTAAAGCCGAGACCTATCATTTCTCTACCTTATACCCTTACGTTTACGACTAAACTATCTCCCACACCTAAGGGCGCCTTTTCTTATTTTATAATAACACCGATACCCGGTCTTCTATTACTAAGAGCGCTATCTTAAACTATATTACGCCGATATAACCCGGCGCTACCGCCTACTAAGTAGCCGCTGAAACGGGCGACGTTTTATAAGAAATATTTATAAACGGTATATTAAACTACGACGACGCGTTTATTAATTAAGTTTATTACGTTATATTAAGCATTTCGTATAAAAATTCTACTACCGGCTATTATTTATTATTTACTTCCGCGACGTAGTCCTTTTATACCGCAACGACACGTTACTACGCACCCCTCGTAACATAAATAAACGAATAAGAACCGCCCCCGGTACTCACTTCTCTACGCGTACTATTTTACGGTATCGAGAAACCGTTTAAAGTCTCTTTTATAAAGATAGAAGACGGCGTCGCTATTTATAGCCGGAATTTAGCTTTTATAAACGCTCTTATTACGTTTATTACGAAGTATAAAAAAATATTTACCGACCGCGGTACGGTTCTTATACTTAACGATATAAAAATACGCATCGACTTTATCGAATATTAATAAAATTAAAAATAAAATATTAAGCTATATCTTTTAAGTTTATAAAACTTCGCGTTAGTTAATAAACGTTACGACTTATTATAAAAGTAAGGTAAGATAAGCTTTCTTACCTACGGCGCCCTTATCGCCTGCCCCGTCTTTATCGTATAACATATAATTAACGGTAAAAGAAAAGGCCG
Organism: Ophiostoma ulmi; assembly: GCA_029298715.1. Taxonomy (NCBI): domain Eukaryota; kingdom Fungi; phylum Ascomycota; class Sordariomycetes; order Ophiostomatales; family Ophiostomataceae; genus Ophiostoma; species Ophiostoma ulmi. The sequence goes on from JANSLN010000007.1 coordinate 41,534, forward strand.
CGTCGTAGTCGACTTTAGACTGTTTAATAAGTTAATAATACCCGACGTATATCTATTACTAAATTAAAGCGATATAATATAATCTATCGTTAGCAAAAAGATTTTTTTTACATACGATATAGCTTCCTTTTTCTTTTAGCTCCCGATTTTTTTAAGCCACCGCGACCGCTTCGTAGTTATTAACCGCCGCGGTCTTAAATATTTTAACGTCGTCTTTATAAGGCTACGTAATATACCCGCGTATACGTAGCGATTTATAGACCGTATACTAAAGCCGTATAAACGCTTTGTAAGAGTATATATTAATGATATTGTAATCTTTAGCGATACGACCGACGATTACTTTAAGTATCTTAAGACTTTGTTCCGGCTTTTCCTCGACTACCGCCTTACGGTATCTAGCGAGAAAAGCTTTTTTAGCTTCTTATTTATACGCCTTCTCGAGTATAACGTCGACGACGATAGTATTAAGCGTATAGACGACCGTATTACGGCTTTTATTAAGTTGTCTTTCTTTTATAGCCTCTTTATTCTTAGCACTTACTTTAGTATAGCCGGCTTTTTACGCGATAATATTACTTTTTACGACTAAAAAGTACTTCTTCTTTAAGAAAAAAAGACGGCTCTTTAACGTTAAAGTAAAGACGAACATAGCCTCGTCCCCGATATTAACCTAAATAAACGTAAGGCTATTATAAGTCGGTTAATTTACGATTTTACTACTCGCGAGCGCGAGGCTTTCAACTCGTTTTAAGAAGCTTTATATATATAAATGCGACTTTACTACTACGACTAAACCCGACACTTATTTATTAAACTTAACGTTTATAAACACAGGTTCAAAGTCTTCGTCTTTTAACTAACGGCTTTATAAAACGAGGTTACGATCTTTAGCCCCGGCATTAAATATAACGCTATCCGGCTAGTTTTCTTTCTCTCACGCATAACCTCGGCTAAAAAAAAGTAACACTACGTTACGGAATCCGAAGTCGTAGTAATCGTTTAAACGTTTATAAAGTTGCGTAAACTAGTATAATTTAATTATTACCCCGTTATCATTCTCTTTAACTACGCGCTTATACGTAATATTATTATATATACCTCCTTTAAAACGTTAGACTTAAATAAAACCAACCTTCGTTTAACCTTCGTTACTAACTATATATCGTAATTTAATATATACATCTTTTATATATTTAATAAGTCGAATATAGTACTAAACGCGTTATTACGTTTACCTACGTAGGTTAAGGCACCGTTATTACCCGATAACGATATCTTTAAAAAAGTAGTATACTTTAACCGCCCTTAAGCCTACCTATCTTAAATCGTAGTATAAGTATATCTCGTTTAATCGGCCCCCGTTAACATTCTTATTGTAATGTCCGATCTCGAAACCGATAACCGGTTATATAATACTACTAGCGGCATAACGGTAGTATATATTAGTTCCGATATATGTATACGTATTCTTAACTTTTACGCGAATAACTTAAAACTATATACGCTACGTTTTATATTATTTAATAAAGCCGCTTTTTATAATAACGACGCGGTATTACTTTAACTAAAAGTAAAAACGAAACCTCGGCGGGCCGTACTAATCGGGTTATAAATATTACGAAACTCTCTCTTTTACTACTTTAACGATATAAACACCCTACGCTTTTATATATTATACGTAGTTTTTAAAAACGTACTAACCGTCGTGTACGATTAGTTCTTTTACTTTAACGAAAAACGTATAATAATATAGCTTTTTAGCCTTTTCGTACTTAAACTCCGTTTTAAAGTTTGTATATACTTTTAATATTATAACGTTTATAACTTAAATTAAACACTACGTCTTAAACCCGCCGGCGAGCTATAATTTATTACCTTTATAAACTTACTTTTTTATACCGTAATACTCGATTTTATAGTCGCTATACCTTTAGTACCGTTAACCGGTACTCACTAGCATAACTTAACGTAGCCGTTATTAAATAGTCTTTATATTATCACTTATAAATTTACCCGTAAAACGCTACTTATCCCGGGTTATAATACGTATATAACAATACAATAAACGCTATAGTTACTCACGGCATTCTACTACGTTAACTAAAGCATTTTAAAATAAATTATTAACGATAAAGATCTAAAATTTATAGCTAGTATATAACGTAAGCTGTTTCGCCGCCTTAATATTAAACTCGTTATGTTTACGGCATATTACGCCTAAACCGACGGCCTCTTTAAACGGAAAAACTAAACGGTAAAGATCGCTATTCGGTTTTATTACGCTACGTCGGTAGACATTTCTTAAGTCGCTATCCTCCCCGTTTTATAATTCTAGCTTAATAACGTATTATTAAAGGTAATAAACTACTCGCTTAACGAGATAGTTTATAGCTTTTAACTTAACGGTTTACTTAATTTACTAATACTAATAAAAGCCGACTAACGGTAAGCGAAAGCAAGACTCGTTTAACGCTCTATCTACTAAAAAGAAGCTAAGGATCTCGTAGATATAGCAAACTCGCTATCAAAACTACGGTACGACCGTATATATAGGCTCGTAGTTTTTTAACCCGGCGATATAATCTTTTTATAACTTTACTACGGCTATAACTTATTTAACAAACCTTTTCGTAAATTTTTTTAATAACGTATAAGTCTTTTTAAAGTGTTAAAACGTATAAACAAATTAATATACCGTATTAAGCTATCGGATACGTATAATATATATCTCGTTATTAACGTATCTTAGTTTATCGCCGTACTAAAAAGCTTTAACTTTTTCGGTCGTACTATACCGCTACCCGGTTTTATATAATAAAATAATATACTTATAAAAGATAATGTTAATAAATATTAAAAAATCGAAAGCATCGTTAAACACGACCTCCGCTCTTACGGACCGCGCCGTTTAACTAAATATCTTATTAAGTAGTTAGGATTCGGATACTACTACGACGTATAACTACTACACACAAAACTCGAGACTATAGCTATAGACTTTTTCGCCGTTTATAAAGCCCGCTATTTAAATATAGCTAAGTAGCTCGATATCTCTCCCGTAAAAAGCCCGGCGGCTAGCGAGGTCCCCCCTAGCCGTAAAGTAGTTTTAGTAGTAGCTCTCCCCGTTACCGGGCTACTTACGAAACGGTATAAAAAGGCCGCGTCTCGACGACGAGAAAAACTCGTCATATATCTTTAACTTTTTAGCTACTAACGAGTTACGCGACGCTACGCTTACCGACGTCTTAAAATAACTTTACACTAGCCGTAAACATATTTCCCTTTTACTAACATTTAGCTATATAAAGCTATATTACTATATTAAATAATATTTAAAATATCCTTTTATACTAAATTTACATTTTTTTTATCTTTTTTATTACTTTTACTTTTTTATCGTTTATATCGCTTACGTAACGGACTTTACGAGCCCCTTTTTTTTTCATTATTTGTTATATTTACCGCGCCGGTCGCTCTTTCTTTTTTTATTATTATCGCGCTTATTTATTTCAGCTATTATTTAATAAATTATATAAATTTTACTTTTATTTACTTTTTTATCTACGCGTTTATAAATACCACGACCCTGCCTTTTAAATCAATACATTCGCTACCTCGACATCTATTACTTTTACCCGCCTCTTACTATACGTGCCCGGTTTTAATACGTTATTACCTTTCTATATATACTTAACCCGCTGCTTACTTTTAATAATAGAATAAGACCCGCGATACGACAGCAACTTTATTATAGGCTCGCCGACTTTTGACGCCGTTAGCTAAGACGAGACTCCCGTAAGCCACGACGCCGGCCCGGTTAGCTAAGGCGATACCTTTGATGCCTTGACTAGCCCGTAGTCCGTTGCTGCCTTAGCCATGGCTTAGCTTTAATTTATTATAAGCTTCGAAGTATAAGACATAGTCTCTTTTGTAACAAGTTACGCGGCCGCCGCGGACGACGATACCGTTATAGAAACCCCCGTTACTATTTCTTTTATATTTAACGACGGAATAGCGATCGATAACGCGTATAATATACTTATTATAACTATTACCCCGTTTCGTTAAATTATTAAAGTGCTTGAAACGTTAGTTAATAAAGAAGTAAATACTTAAGCTACGAACGTCGTTAATAAACTAATCGCTTAACCGGTCTCGTTTCGTTAGAAGAAGGTTAAATTTAATATAGCTACCGAATATAATAAATATAAGTATAACCTCGTACTATACCGTTTACTAAATAAGAAACTTTACGAGGCGTTAGCCGTTTTTAAAGCGGTCTTAAACGACTTAAATAAAGCCCGATAAGTCGCGTATAACGAATACGGCTATTTTATCGCGGACCTTAGCGCGGCTTTATTAATCGATAAAGGTAAGTCGCTTAAGAAAAGCTTTTAGTTAAGCAACGCGATAACCTACCCGGTCGAGGCTATCCGTTAAATCTTTAAGATCTTTAATATATAAAATCTCGCCGACTTTAAAGCTATTACGGTCTCGCGGTATGCTAAAGCAGTATATAACGCAAACCATAACTTGACTTAAGCCGCTTTCTATCGTAGCTTTAAAAAAAAGTACGCGCGTATTTATAACACTAAATACCGCGGCCTAAACTATATAAACTTAAACCTCTTTAATTATAACGATATATTAATAGCTCGCGTATTATACGAAAAAAAGAAGCTCCCCGACTTCGCTTACTATACCCTCGCGTCTACGATGTTTATAAATCTATTTAAACGCTTAAGTTTAAACGGCCGTCCCGCGATAATCGAAGAACGTTTAAGTATCGAAAAAGTACGTAAAGCTTCCGTTACGTTATAAAAAACGGTCCGGCTACTATAAGATATTTTTAAATAGCTACGCGATTATATTAAAAATACTTAACACGTTATAAAACAACAACTCGAGCAAGCTACTATAAACTTTTAAGCCGACATTACTACCGTTTACGACGAACTATATATTATAAGAAACGACCTCCAAAACCTCACTATAACATTAATTACTATCGCCGATATAATAAAAGACATTAAAACCGTACTAAAACAACGGACGGAGTTAACCGCTACGCCATCCCGCTTACTAAAACTTTAAAACGGCCTATAACGCTTTAACTTAATCTTTATATTAAAGTACATAGCCAACGGCCTCTCGCGGGCAACGTAGTCTACTACCGCTAACGTTACCCGCTTAACGGCTTTTACTACCCCGCGCCCGGCCGCCCGTTTTCAATCCCGCCTTACGACAACCACGTCACCTAACCCGCCGCTAACTAAACCTTTATCTCAAGCAGCTGTAATACGGCTATCTACCGAATCGCTTAATAAAACTACCGTAAAAAAAAAAGTGTCAATCGTATTTTTAAACTTCGTATTTACTAGCTAAGCTTTAATAATAACGTACTAATTAACGCCGTTTATATAAACAACGACCCCGACGTAACCTTCTACCGCTATTTATTTTAACTTCGACGATTTAAACGATAACGAGGCGGCTTAAAACAACCGTCGTCGCACTTATTTCATACCCTTTTATTTTCTATTTTTTGTTTTTTCTTTCTTTTATTTATCTTTTATCGTCTTTATTTATAACTCCGCCTATATTTTATTAAAGCTATACCATTCCGCCGTAAAATTTTTCTTAATAATAGTTTTTCTATACCGGCGCCCCGTTCTCTCGCAAAATAAAGAAGGCGGGGGGGAGATGACACGCACACTAAGCTCAACAGCGCCACACTCCACATAGTCTAACGTTGCCACAACACCGACTCCCGTAGCTATATAGCTTAGCATAGTCTTTTCTTTTCTTCTCTTCTTCTCTCTCCTTTCTTAGTCAGTCAATATATTATTATCATCATGCACATCTAGATTGGCTCGCTACTCATAGCCGTAAGACGGCCTTCTGCTTCCGCGATACTTGCTACCATCACTGTCACGACAGCTTCGCGCTCGTAACACTTACGGCTATAAGTAGCGAGCCAATCTAGATGTGCATGATGATAATAATATATTGACTGACTAAGAAGGGAGAGAGAAGAAGAGAAGAAAAGAAAAGACTATGTTAAGCTATATAGCTACGGGAGTCGGTGCTGTGGCAACGCTAGACCATGTGGAGTGTGGCGCTGCTGAGCTTAGTGTGCGTGTCACAAGAGCTTCCACGAAGTAAATAAGAAAATAAAAGATCGTCATAATTTTAAGCTCTAGATGAAACATATCTTACAATGACAGCAAGCCACGTGTAGGGAGAGGGTAAGCATAGACGTCAAACACCCATCAAATACGCAAAGTGGACCCTTGACACCATTTTCTGTGGCCTTGGGTCGGCTGTCGGAGAGAGAGTGTGTCCCAAATTACAGTGGGACAATATGGGGTCTACGTTAACCAATCAGAGGCCTTGATTAGATGTCCGTATTTTGGTGCATTTGAGGGATTAAAGGGATTTCTTAGAGGATTCGCTGTATATATAATTAACTGCTGATAAATGTGGCTTAGTAATAGGGTTTTTTTTTCTTTTTTTCTTTTCAACATAAGAAGTATTACCATGTCGCGAGACCCCGTGTTGGTCGTGACCGTAACAAATTATATGATAGGACCATCTCTACTATGGCATACTAGAATAGATCTATTTTATGTTGTGTCTCAACATGCGGGAAGTTTAGATATATATATATATATATATTTATCCCTTTAACCGCCAAATTGTTACTTTTTTTGTGGACGATGATTTGATTGGTTTAAACCCCTGTGAAAATCAACAAGTTACAAGAAGTTACATAAGCACACATGATTCTTTCTAGTCCTGTCTTGTATCTCCAAGTAAACAAATGCCCACAAAAAAAAGTAACATTTTGGCGGTCTAAGGGATAAGATACAAAGAGATACGAATCTAGTGACTTAACATAAAAGTCCTAGTATGTCATGTTATCATTTTTAGTTTTCTTTTAACTTTTTAACTTTTATATTATTTTATCACTATTTTAAACTTCTAATGTTATTCTTTATCTCTTTAACCGCCAAAATATGACCTTTTGAACGTAGTTTGTTTACTTCTCGATACATCTCATCACATGGCCTTAGTCAGCTTTGACCTCAATAACACTGATTTGTGTGTACTTTGATATATTTATAGACCTGAGACAGGGTTACTGACCAATAGAAGACGCAATGGTGAAAAACGCCATATTTTGGCGGTTAAAGGGATACTAATTAATTTTAGCTTAATATCATTCTGCCGTGCTATACCGCCTATACCCCTTTTCTCTGGTAGTAGCAGTCTTTTATTGGTAATCGTAGATGAAAGATAGAAGCTAAAGAATATCGACCACGCCTTGAAGAATTGTTCAGGTTCATCCCGACCGGTACACTATGAATATCCTCGACATCCTCGACTACTTTCGAGACCTTCTAGAAACGTAGTCGTGAAAATACAAATTGTGCCTCCTGGCTAGCGCCTAGCCCGACCTCCTTCCTGAATACCTAAAATGTATTGGTAGTTGGTTCGGTAGATAGCAGGGCAGCACGCACCCGTCCTGGCATCGATTTTATAGATGCATTTATAATAATCACCCTTTTGGACACTTCCCGATGAATAAAGTACCGACAGAACGATGGGGACATTATCACGTGAAAGACATTATAAACTCCGAAATGTCTCACCGCTTGACACTTCTGCCAATTATATTAATCAAAAACCGACAACTCAATTTAAGAAGTGATAGTAATATATCATAGTTCTGCTAATTATATCTGAGTGCAGTGCTAGTTTAAAAACAGCATATACGTTGAACGCCATTTAACATAGGAAACGTAGGAATCCCACATTTGCCATTAGGATATCATGTTTCATACTTTCATGGACGCGTGTAAATATGTCACTGTCCCAATATGATCGACAGGCCCACCGCATATATTGTGCCAGGCTTCCTGAGGTCTCAAGACCGGTGCTGGCCCAACCTTGTTATTTAGAAACTTCACTCTCTTGGCTTTGGTACCCTAGATAGAAATGCTTCAGATAAAGATAGCTATTACTACGCTAGATGAGAGTGACAAATCTCTCGGCATCTACATATATATTGCCTATTGTTACACTACGGTAGATCTTGTAACACACGCAGTTCATACCGCCAGGGGAGGGACGATAACGTTTCAATTGATTTTACTCCTCTTTATCTAAAAGTCACATATACTAGTGCTAGAAGCTTTACCAAAATCGTGGGTGGTTGGGTGATGAGAGTCAACCGATATCAATTCTGGCGTCAGAGCCAAAGCAATTTAAGTCCACTCCGACATATTTCCTAGCAGCATCTAGCTGCGCGATCCAAATGCGCAATCGATAGCCATCTAAGTATTAGTACTGTCAATACTCGCACAATAACTAGGAGTATTCCGTAGTGCGAGATCCAATTCTCCGATATCAAGCTTATGTTTCTTAGCATTGTTTAGCCCGTGTTTTAGGGGGTTTGAACCCGGAGATGATGAAGAATACAAGCATATGAACCAAGACTCGTTGGGAGGGTTTCTCTCTAGAATTTATTATGTCTACATACAAATAGTGTAAACATGATCCCGTATCCCGTGATATATCCTTGCATATTATACACATGTCTTGGAAATTCTAGGCGCATAGTAATATCAAGAGCATCTGGATAGTCCTCACATATCTTACTAAATGCAAACACTAACTCATGGAGGCGCCTTTAGTTTTGTCACAGTAGTTTGTTGAAACACGGCCGTTATTTTGGTTCTGTTGCATACGGGGGCAACCCTTTGAGTGTCAGGCGTTTCTAAATTGGTCGCGTAGTGTGAGATACCGGAAATCAGAATGAGCCCATTTCCTTAGGATGAACCAAGACCCCGCAGCATGGAGGAAGTTCTCCACCTCTTCGCCGGATACCAGGAAGACCGACTATTAGTGATTTTGTTTATCAGCAATTGCATTCCCACGACATACGAATTCATTGATATCAACACAAGGCTGTGAGTTTTTATCGACCTTTCTAGATCTGTATTTCAAACAAAACACCATCTCAAATTTTCTGACAGATTGACTCCGAAATTTTCACCGGGTTAAAAGACCGTGACAGCAGGGTTTGGACCACTATCCAACCCGTCTCAGGCCAAGCAAGCCAAGCCAGACTACGCAAATTGAAGCAACGTGGAGTAAGAGCCCCGTGCCTTGGCTGCCATGAGCGTCTCTGAGCATGTATGCGATGGCTGCAGCAAAATGTTGTGTTGTTCTTCATTAATATGAATTTTGACATTTGACTTTTGATATACTTCGTATTGATACTCTTGGCCACCACTGTTCTATGGCCCTGACCTTTCAAATCTCTCGGCGCTTGGCTAGGAGCCCCCTTAGATGCAGAGCCCCTTTATTGAACTTGTTTATATTATAAGGGCAAAAGAATTGTATCGTCAAATGGGCGCGACGAGGTCAGTGCAATCACAAACTCAGCATTTTCGATTGTGTATAAGTATCTTGGTGCATCGTATGTTTTCTTCGGAATGTGAGTAATCATCCATCTTTTCCAACCAGCTAGACCGGTTTCTCGTTTCCATTTGTGTTTCTTTCGTTGTTTGTTCTGTCATTTTCGATTCTTCTCACGCTGGACGTGTTTTATTTTTATTGACAATTAGTATTTTTCCCTTCATTTTAGCCACCGCTCATTACTTCCTTCCTTGCATACCCAGCTATCACGATGATGCATATCAACTCTTACCTCCTTCTAATCGCCAGCTTCGCTGCTGAGCGTGCATATGCATCCTGCGCCTACGGCACACACCTACATGCACGTGCAGAAGAGGGTGGCGTTGAGGTCAACACATTTGGCTACACTGGCACCATAGTAAGTCTCCATATGCTCGAGTCTCTTGTACATTATGTTTTCAAGAATACTGTACTAACAATACACGTCTAGAGTCCTCTCAACTGGCTGTCTCTCGATCCTGCCGCCAACACAGCCTGTGCCGCTGGCCAGAACCAAAGCCCCATTGACATGACCGAGGACCAATTTACTCTCATTTCCGCAGCTGATGTATCTCTAAACATCCCCGACATTGAAGAGACTGAGATCGAGAACCTTGGAACTACCGTCGAGGTTGTTATCCCTGAAGGCGCCAATGCAACCATGACATCTGGCGACACTGTGTTTGAATTGAAGCAGTTCCACTTCCATCTTCCCAGCGAGCATCTCGACGCAGGCAGATCTTTTGCTAGTAAGTTTTGGGTCCAACTTTACCGAGATCTGATAGATGTGACGTGGCTAACGTTGATAGTGGAAATGCACATGGTTTTTGAGTCAGCAGATGGAAAGATTGCGGTCCTGGGCAACTACCTTGATACAGCAAATGGCCCTGGCGTTGTTGCCGAGGCAGGTGTTGTTGCCGAGGCAGGTATTGTTTCCGAGGCAGGTAATGCCACGGCGGCAGCCAAGCGCCGTCATGCTCGCGATATCCTGTCTAGGCGCCAGGTTCAAGTTGTTCGCCTTGGTGCCGATGCTGCCGCCGAGGCGCCTGCCTCATCGTCTAATACACAGAGCGTTCTCGATACTTTGCTGCAGCTTCTCGGTGGTGCTACAGGTGGCACGGCAGGTGTCTCTACCGGTGAGAATATTGAGTCCACCAACGGAGCTGCAACCGAGGGTGCGGCCGGTGCTGCCACTGGCGCTGCCACTGGTGCTGCAGCCGCGCTTGGCGTCGAAACTGGCGGATCAACTTTGATCAACACTGTCTGGGCCTCGGCTAGTCAAGTAGCCACGCCTGGCACTAAAGCCAAGATCGGTCCTCTGGTCATGTCTGGTCTCGCCGACAGCATCAAGGCCGCCTCGCTTCAGACATATGCCGGTTCTCTAACTACGCCCCCTTGCTCTGAGGGCGTGAGCTGGTTCGTTTCCACGCAGAAGCAGACAATTTCGCTCGCCACATTCCAGACTGCTCGTGACATTATTGGGTTCAACAGTCGCTTTCCCCAAAACAAGCTGGGCGAGCCTAATTTGCTGGCTTTGGCCGCGTCTGCAAACAACGGAGCTACTGCCGCCGCCGCCGCCGCCCAGGCGGCCAAGGTGTAAGCTTAGTCAGGCGATGCAAGACACAATTACATGCAAATATGGCTGTAATAGGGGATTTGGGCTGGGTGTAAAGATACATAGAAAATAAAGAATAGTATGGGCCAATCTGTGTCGATGTAGAATGTCAAGAATAGTTGTGTCATTCTGCTAATAAGAAACAAGGGTCGTGGGCACTGTGGCGGGGAACTAGCGCCAATCGCCCCTGGTCTGTCTCACCTCGTCATCTATCCGCCACATTTCTTATCGCTCCACTAGTCTGCTTATTAATAGTTGTTGACGCTACATACAGATCTTCTTCTCCTCCTTCGTGCGTCATCCACATTTTGCCAACACCATCACTTCGCTACACTTTCACAACATCATACCTTCACACAGCCCGTATTTATCTCTAATAACGATACAATGGCCGGCGCTCATGCGGACTACTAGAGAGTGGCCGCGGATCCGTCGCATTGTTCCTGCAACTCACGATGGGGCCACTCTCAAGAGCACATCCCATCTTCAAAGCCGCTCGAGGTCCTTACCTGCAGCTGCCGTACTGCGCGTGATCAATTATTCACCCATTGAACTCTAAGCGATATCCGATTGACCACTCACCCTAGTCGTTGACTGCCTCATATTACACTTACACACATCATCAACCCCAGCTTCTAGCCTGCATCGACGGATACACTGCCATGGCTAAAAAAACAAAAGTTGTCCGGCCTCGCCTGTCACGGCCTGTGGCACCCGTGGCGTCCACAGTGTCGATACCAAGCTCATCCACCCAAAATACATCTAGCCGGAACACACCTAGTCAGAATACACCATCTACCTCGGCTTATGCGTCCGCTTATGTTTCCGAAGATGAGGACGACCAGCCTGCCAAGTTCGACGTCAGTACCATACCTATCCACAAACTAAGTCTAAACGACTCGTCAAATCCATCTACGGCAGGGCAGGGACCGTATAGAGTGCCTTTCAAGGTTACCACTGCCTATGGAACGACCTCACATAATACCATGGCCGAGGCTGAAGATGCGGCAGAGGCAGCTTTGTCTGGCGACATGGACCCAAATGCACCAGCAGCACCAGCAGCACCAGTCATGCAGCTGGTTGATGGAAAGCTTGTGGAAGTAGGCAAGGAAGAAGAGGAAGAGCCACCGAAGCCATTCCCGTTCCTAAAGTTGCCATCTGAACTGCGAGTAAAAGTGTATGCGTTCCATTTTGAAGGCGCTGACCGCGTTGCTGACTTGTGCCCCGAGAACTACCGCCGGGTGTTTCGCAAGCTGTGGCTTCTACGCACATGCCGCACTATCTACCAGGAGGCGTCATACTTCTACTACAGCACATATACTTTTCGCGTATTTCCAACATCCCCGGGCCGCTTCTTTAAAACTCGTCGTCCATTGCTGGCCCGCCTGAAGAAACACCAGCGAGAGGCTATGACCACATTAGAGTTGCGTCTTGGCCCGGGATTCAACAAGCCACCCAAGTGCTGGGTTGTGTCAAAGAAACTGTCTCTGCCAGAGTGTATCAATGTGCGGCGACTCAACGTCTTTGTGCAGATCGACCCCAGTGTCAGCTGGCTCGATGGGTTCCGCAAACAGGGCTTCTACGAGACATTCTCACGGCAGCTGCTAGAGGATATCTTGCGAGATATTCCAGGCATCGAAGTCATTGAGTTTGATGCATACGAGAGCGTGCGCAAATCGTCTCCTATCATGGTTGAGCTCCAGGATGCGGCGCGCACTCATAATAAGCGCATTGCCTGGGGACCGCGCAACGGCTGGACTGCTCTAGCGGACAACGAGGAGAATACGGCCGCTGCCGCCAAGGAGGCAGGCCGAGCGCGCGGACTAGACCCTAACCGACCAGTCGCAGAGGCCGGCTCTGTCTCGGCCTACGACGCTGCCATGGCCATGGCCGTGGCATGAGTTCATCTTTGTCAGGCTTTAGACATGTTCTTTATCAATTGTTGCGAGTTCTTTTTTGTTCCAATATTGTATTGTATATAACGTTGCTATTGTTCTAGCTTATTAATGTCAGCCATATTGATCTATGCACCACGGCATGTGTTAGGGAATGACTGTTCATTATTAGGGTGGCAGGGGGTAAGGTATATACATGCAGCCTGAAGCTGCAACTCCAAGTCGAGTACTCCGCCTTCTCATCTATCAATGTGCTCCCTCATGCCCTTAGTCCTCAATGTCCAGGTACCGGCGCCCTCGGCAAAGGGAAGATCGAGTGTCGGCATTGGCGGCGGTGACGATGCAATGTCAGATGGCCTCTTTGGCGGCGGCATGGCAAGACTTGCCGCTCGCTGATGTGCCAGCAGTGATTTCGACTGCGCTTGGCCCTTGGCAGGGAACGTAAAGCCATTCTCTATGCTACCTCTGCGGACATTACCAGCTGGGGTTGCGATTACAGCCTTTGTGCCGCTGTCATCAGTAGTGCCATGGCGAGGCGTATCGTCGTCAGTTGTAAATGTGCTCATAGTCGATGACGTGCTATGTCGCTGAATGTGGCCCGACCACAGCCCACGCACGCCGCCTCTTTTCCGCTCTGGAAGCTCTTCTGATCCGGCACTGCACACATACAGTAGATACTTAAGGTTTGGCAAAGTGTGCCGTATGTCGACCACGCGCAATCCTTGTGCAATACACAGCGTCTCAATATTTTTGTTCATGAGGAACCATGCATAGTCGAAACGGTACTGCGAGTGAAGTCCGCCTCGAGGCATGTATAGCGGGAACTCGCGCTGCTGGTCTGGTATCTTGCTGATATTGTCACGCACTATTGACCGTGAGCCATATGCTGTAACACGGTAAGGCATGGCTACGCTGAGATAATTCTGCAGCGCATTGGTCAACAAGGCCACGTACCCGAGAGCTGCCGAGAGCACGTCCTCTCCGCTGGCACCACTAAATGTTGCCTGAGCACCCGTCATGACAGAGGACCCATACTCGGTATTGGGTAGCGGCATGCCGCAGATTTGGAAAGCTAGTGGCTCATTGTTGTAGGCATTTGTCACAATTCTGAATATGGACAAAAGGTCTTCACATATGCGCCGTCGTTGCCCACGAATACTGTCTTGGGTCTTGGTCACGGTAGCCCGTGATGTGTCAAGTTTCTGGGAAGCGTTCTCAACATCGGCACATGCCTTTTGTTGAAGGGCACGCCCGGCAGCAATCGCCGACCGCCGAGCTTGTATAGAGGCAATAATCTCATCACGTTTATGGCGTGCTGCTTCGGCCAGCCGTCGCTGGTGTGCCACACCTTTGGCAACACGATGGCAAAGAGCTTCAGCTTCTGATAGCTGCGGTGGTTGCTCTTTTGCAAGCAGCTCGTTGATCTGTGCAGACAGACGGTCCTGTGTTGCCAGACAGTCCTGCACCGAGTTTTCGAGGTTGACCAAACGCATCAGCGAGTTGTATGATGACGTAGGGACAGCTGTGACTTGCTTCTTGGCGCCTGCTGGAGCTGCAGAACCACGAACACCAGCCATATAAATGCCATCGACAAGGTAGAAGACCAGAGCATTAGGTGGGAAGTGCATGCTATTAAGAGACCCTATGCAGCCAAGAAAACGCAGGTCAATGTCGTCTTCTAATAGGAGGGACCAAGTCGTAGTGGGCGTTGCAGCTGGTGTTGGAACCACAGCCGGGCCCGAGGTAGAAGATGGTGGTGCTGATGATAGGTATCGCCGCACCCATATTTTGATGGTTAATTGTGATAAACGCGAGAAATATGGCTCGAGATTTGCGAGGTCGAAAAAGCGAAAGTTGAAGTTGGTAGCCTTTTCCTCCACCTCACTGACGTAGATGGGATCTGGGCATCCCTCGCAGTGGATTGAAAAGAAAGCATCAGCTGTACTGCTACTCAGTGCTTGTTCTAGAATGTGCTGTCGAGCTAGAGAATTTGCACCAGAGAGTGTGACACGCCGGCCGCGAGTCGTTTGTGAGTGCTCCTTTGTCGGAGGGGATAAGGAGAGTGAGAAGCTTGATGCTGAGATTGCCGAAGATGAAGGAGATGCAACGGATGTACTGGCTTTAAGGTTGTCGCTAGACCGCGCATGCTGAAGTACTTTTGAGCTGCGGTTGGACAGCGCCCGGTCCCTCTTATCTATTGATGTCTTGTTGATCGTCGCATCGTCGACGCTGTACCCTCGCGGCTGGGGAAAGGTCAGGTTGCGCAGGTAGATGCCGCGGAGGTGTCGCAGTTTGCGATTCTGGGGAAGAATGTATGATGGTTGTGAATTAAACATCGTCGAGTAAAGAGGGTAGGCGTGCACGCCTGTAAGGCTTTTCTGTCGCAGAAGAGGCGCACCTATCGGTTTCGTCGTCGTCGTTGTCTCTTCGAGGAAAAGGTCAGACTGTCGGCTAAGTCTAAGGTGCAGGTCCCATATTGCGTTTTCAGTTTGTGGTATAGATTCGATGAAAAAGATTAAGAATGAAATGCGCGCTTTTGCCCCGTGAACTTCGCGCCGTCGCGGTCTATCTTTGCGGCTAGTCGGGAGTCTGTCCGGTTGTGTTGATGTGTCGAGCTTGGGCGCACGTGAATCTTACGGGGCTGATAGCGCTGCTTGTAACGGCAGACGCCAACGCGATTGCGATTGAGTTGGCCAGAGCGTGATTACGAAACTAGGCCCACTTGCCACGCTGGGATGAAACGCCATAATAAATCAGACGGACCTGCCGCCAATCATTAGTGTGACCTCGACCCTTACGTCATGAACGACGTTCTTTAAATATAACGACGACGATATCGTTTGTGCAATATAGAGTAGTCCGTTTTGCTAATAATTTGGGTGTTTCTTAATTATTTTAACTATCGAATTGTTGACGATATTTTGCTTGAACATCTCTTCTCAGAACAGACTTTATGGAATGAAATAAATGAACTGTGTAAGCTACCGAGGCAAAATGCAGTTCATATATGAAAAATGTAATTTGACCAAGGAAAATAAAATTTAAATGCACAGTAATAGAAGACATTTAATACAGATCTATGCTCTTGGCGAGAATTCAATAAATCAAAATCATGCAATCTCATGGCTGTGCATTTATTCTGTTATAAACGGCCTGAATACCTGCACCAACAGCCTGGATAAAAACTTTGGTATCAATCTCAAAATTTTCGGTATGCCATGAAGCTCGTTTTGAGAGAGAAGGGACATCTTCCGTGCTAGATTTGCTTGGACTTTGCTCTACCTTGGCTGGCGTAGCTTCTGTCTGGAAATAGCTGATACCACGCATATTGGCAATATTGCGGAAGCCCATGTAGACATCGTCCATGTCTGATGGCTGGATCTCAACGACGGCTGCCAACTTCTCCCGGAGGAACATTGTATGCGTCAAGCCAGCGCCGTGAACACCCACCAAAACATCCGTACCTTGCGCAACGGCTAGTTGTTCTGCAAACGACATGGCCCCAAAGTCCACCTCTTGGACATCGACGTCGGGATACCTGGCGCGCAGCTCAGCTAATAAGGCCTTTTGATTCACAAGACGTCGAGTGTTGGCATTTTTGCGATCTATGACGGTGATGCGGATGGTTTCACGTTTTTTTTTGGCTTGCCTCCGTATACGCGAATGGTGAATGAATATTATAGTGATTGAGTACACGGCGCACAAATGCGCGTAAAGTATCAGAACGTGTACAGTCGCGCACTATCCAGTCATTTTGCCATGACGGGTTCGTGGCACCAGCCAGCGGAAGAATCAGGCGCTGATTTGCGTTCTCGAACAGTTTTGTCGCTTCAGGATTTCCGCGAATCTGATTGAGACGGATGGGCTCACGGCCTGAGAAAAGCTTCCACAGGTCAAAGTATGTCCCGTCGGCACGATCATCCAGAATGACCACCTGCATGTTGCCGACGTCTTCTGGTACACGAAAATATGGAAGCTGTTCCGGGTCGGCCGGGTCTACAGATGTGCGCAGCACATCCATAGTCATGGTCATAGACCATATCTCCATCAGGCAATGCCATGGGTTACCTTCTCCCTCACGCTTGATGAGAAGTGTAAACAACCGGGGTTGCTCTTCAGTATCGGTCTCCCCAGTGGATTGCTTCGTCAAATGCAGATTGGGTTTGGGAACGAAGTTGAAGTGTTTGTCCATGATAAACTTGGGGCCCGTATCGTACCAGTACTGCCGGATGCTGTCGAACGAAATGACGCCACGTTCCATATCACTTGACCCCGGTTGCTGGATTCTACAATCCATTATAAATCTCTTGTCGTCTTTGACAGCCATGTCGACGAGTGTGCCTTTTGTGATGCACAGCGAGTCGCTATTGTTGTCGTCTGATGTATGGCTGTGGAAACAAGTAAAGCTGGACGATGATGATGAATCACAATACTGGAAGGATGCATTCCGGATATTGTCAAGGTACTTAGTGTTGAATCTATTGTCACAAAAATCCGAAACAGTGTTACTGCTGTCGTACTCGGTAGGTAGTGAAGTAGGGGTCGGCGTTGAAATTCTGGCCTCATATGCAGTTGTTGAAGGAATTGATAATAGCGACGAAGGAGTAACAGAATGTTTGTCATCGGGGTTCCACGGCGGTATGTTTGGGAGGGGTGGACGGAGAATATCAGCTCTGTGGCCGATCCCGCTCGGAGATTGGGACAGATACGTGAAACTGAAAATCAAGAGAAGGGCAAAAAGCGCCGCAGGCATAGCCCGGGAGACAACTAGCGTCGGCCTAGGCAGCATTGTACTTGCTGTTTGGACTTGTGAGGGCCAAGGAAGCCTGGCCATTGAATTAAGGAACAGGCGGTTTCGAGTGATGTGTTGTATATGATAATGAGACAAAATGAAAAGTAGAAGAGTAACACAATGTTGCTAGCAATGCAAACGAAACTGGGCAGACAGGCAAGCTGCACAAGCTGCAGGAGTTCATCCCAAAACGTCGAAAGGAATCTGGGGATGTGAATGGGCGGCAACAGTAAGCAAAGACGCGGAGAGTAAGCGAATATAGCCAACGCCTAGTAGTTCTGTTGAGACACAGAGATATGCTGTCTCGTATATGTAGGCATTCTCGAATGAGGGCTTGTCAGGCCCGAGAAACGCCAAAAAGAGAACTAATAATATAAAAACAACGTAAAAATAGCTCGGAGATGCAAGGTTTGGCGTGTAAGTGAAGGGGGAAACACAAAGCAACTACGCAGAAGCTAAGACAGGAATACAAACTCAACATCAAACATGGTAATAGAAGCAAATAAATTACAAAGAAATTACACAAAAAAGAACGGGAATATGCGGAGGCTGGTAAGCGAAGCGAATCGCCAGTCGCCGAATAAACGATCATCGAAGGCGCTATTCTCAGTAATCCCAATGATCGTTGTTGGTTTTCGCTGGTGCCCTGTTGGATAAACCCCTGAAAACCATACAAGTGGGACCATGTCCAATCGTAGCCATGTTATATTAGACGCCCAGCCCGCTGGCGTCTGACATCTACAGTACTTGCTGATAACTCATTATTATTATCCGTTTTTGGCTGGCTAAATACAGCCCAGCATTACGGAGATCGTGGCATGCTTCATTCACGACAACTCAAATTATCCCTTTAACCGCCAAAATGTTACTTTCTTTTATGGGCCTTTGTTTACTTGGAGATACAAGACAGGACTAGGAAACATCACGTGTGATTATGTAACTTCTTGTAACTTGTTGATTTTCACAGGGGTTTAAACCAATCAAATTATCATCCACAAAGAAAGTAATATTTGGGCAGTCTAAGGGATAGAATGGGTCTGCTATCTCTAGGCCTATGTCCGGCTTGGTCCGTGCCTAAAACCGACCTATCACCATCAATCCCTGTCAGCTCGTTATGCTTAATGGTCTCCGTTATTTCAGATTCTGTCTAGCCTATCTCCATATAATTATCCGCAACTATGCATCATCAAAGTTTATGTGGTGAGCGCTTACGCTTTTCAAATGCCATCCCTCCCCTACTTTGCCAGTTTTATTGGGCTCTCTTGTATGATGGCCCTACTAAGAGACAGCGTCTATTCAGTGTTATTTTTATGTTGAAGGATTCGTCATGCAGGTGATGGGCGAAATGTTGGCCCACGGCGAAGGGGAAAATCAAAAAATAATATTTACTGCAAGGCGAACATGTATGCCGCTCCGCGTGTTAATAATAGCAAAGCCCTGCTCATGGGTGGCATTTACCTTCTTCAATGTCGTATTTGATCCCGTCTGCGTCTTCACCCTGCTTATTTTCACGATGTGTGAATAAAATCAACAACTTCATCTTCTACGCATTGACACACCCGATACTGCTTTTCGGAGAAACGAACACTGGTCGCCATCGATATCGATCAAAGCGTGTATGGTCAACGCTGAACCGGCAATGACATTGCTAGTCTCACCTCTAGTAGCATTTGTCGTTATTTTTGCATTCGGGTCGGTGCATGCTGCTGGCACTCAGTGTGCACCGGAGCCTCTCGCAGTCACCGTCGGAAATGTGACACTGTCAAACAACAACATTGCGCGTGGCATCAAAATATCCATTGGCACGCCAGCGCAGTCGTTTGCTTTTATGACCCACGTGCCACTAAACAACAGCTTCGTCTACGGCACCGACGGCCATTGTGATACCGGCATCCCATCTGCCAAGTGCACGACATTCCGTGGAGGTGCCTACAACACTATCGGCTCAAGTACACGAAAAGTCCCTTCTAAGGGGTCATATGCCATAGATATATCACCGTGGTCGTCGGTCTCATACGTTGAGGATACCTTCTCTCTTGGTGTCAGCAATTCGTCTTTAGGCGAATCCACTTACTCGAATTCGAGTACAGCCATCGAAGACTTTGTATTTGGCGTCCCTCTCAACGATTTTGGCCAACAGGGCTACGAGCCAATGAATGCTATCGGGCTGGGCTTTAATTTGACACTTCTCAACGCCTTGAAATCGACCGGGCAGATAGCAAGCCGGACCTGGAGCATGTTTTGGGGCCTGAACGGTGCTGACTCAACGGCACAGATGGAGGGGGTTTTTGTACTTGGAGGATACGATGCAGCAAAAGTGGTAGCAGGCCAGAAATACACGTTACCTCTTGCCAATGCCGATTCAGTCTGCCCCTCTCGCATGGTTTTAACTATTACGGACATGGTGTTGAACTTTTCTAATGGCACAAACGCAAGCATTTTCCCAAACACTAAATCAGCGGTCCTCCAAGCTTGCATCACACCATCCTATCCAGTCCTTATGACACTTCCGACAGACCCCTACTTCAGTTCCATTGAGACTCTGACCAATGCCTCCATAGATGCGCAAAGGTCTGACGGTCTAGTGTTTTTTTCCAATCGGTATCTTCCCAAGGAGAAAAATGTATATACGGGGGATCTAACCATCAAGCTGCAGTCAGGGCTAAACGTGCGTGTCCCTAACGACCAGCTTGTTGTTCCAGACCGCTATATTGACAGTGCTGGCGTCATTCAGGCCAATGCAACTGGCCTCGACACGACCATCCTAGCTATACAAGATGTCAATGCGGGTGACATGATGCAGCTTGGTCGTCAGTTCTTATCCGTGGCATATGTAATGCTCAACCAGGATGCCAACGAGTTCACTCTTTGGCAAGCAAACCCGACGATAAATCGCCAGCTCGTTGCCGTTGATGAGGGCAATACCGATGTAACATCTTTTTGCACCTCCACCAGTTCCAATAACTCAGGTGCCTCATCAAATTCAACAGTATCGACTGCGCCAACAACAAAGTCTTCGACTGCTATCAAGAATCCCCCAGCTGGTGTCATTGCTGGCGCGACAGTAGGATCGCTAGTAGGTGTGTCTGTGGTTGCCCTTGCAGTTATCTACTTTATAAAACGATCTCGGAGCAGAGATCGGGCAATCGTTACCAATGTCTTGGGCGCAGATCGCACCATCCGAGACCAATATCCGAGTCGGGCAGTGGAGTTGATGTCTTCAGAGCCGGCAAGTTCTCAAGCTGGTAGCACACTTGATTTCAAGAAGTCGGATAGATATCATAAGCACCAGCAAGAGACATACGAGATGGACGACTCCACCGTGTTGCCACGAAGTAGGATGACAAACACTGAAAGTGCCCGCAACTCCTTTTATGAACTACAGGGTTGAGTAGCTTACACATCGATCACATAACACATATACTTTGTTTCGTTTTTATCTTCTTTTTCTTTTTGCTATTTTCCGGCTATTTATAACCACTTTTGAAGTTGATTGTTTGACCTACATATGCCGATATTCTTCATCGTCAACCACGTACGGCCATAGATACTGGAAAGCACGGGATCCCGTCCGCTCTCCCCTAGTTAAGCCAGTAATCGGCGGATTAGTAGTTGGGTCGGTGACGACCAGCGAATACCCTCTGCTGTACGTTCATTTATTTTAGCTTTTCTTTTCTTTTTGTTTACTACCTAATCAGAATCTAATCATTTGTGACAATACTTAGGGTTTTTCGTATTGCTTTAAAGGAAGTTGAAATTGTTTATTTAAGTTACCTAATGTGTATATGGTTTGACCATCGTGGTTCGACCACCATATCTAAGGGGAGCTCATTTAACATAGTCAGGCCTACATTTTTGATAGAAGTTATAACCCGGCATCAATACAGTATAGAACAACATATCCAGTCCAATGGCTCGCTGCATATGACTATAGCTTAGGAAGCTCTAGTGCTTTAGACACTTCCTCGGCACCCCGAATGCCCGACCGCAATGCACCGTCCATGTATCCCTTCCACTCGTACGACGTCTCTGTTCCTACAAAATGGATCTTGCCGTGGGTCGACCGCAGTGCAGTCTCGTATTTGGTCATGGCTCCTGGTGGTGCCGCGGGGCATGGGCAACCCTGAGCCCACTGGTCCTTTGACCATTCATACTCTGTGAAGCCAATTGGTTCCGGAACTGCAGAAGGACCACCGGGTATACCAGTGCCAAGAGTGGCCTTGATTTGGCTCGTAACAAGCTTGAAGCGCTCAGTCTCAGAAAGTCCTGCCACTGCCCTACCCTTATCGCCGCCAAGGAAGCATGTCAGGGAGAATTGTCCCTTGACATCAGTGCTCGAGTCTCGTGTGACACAGACTGGGCCTGTGAAGGACATGATCATGCCGCACAATCCACCGGCACGCCACCACGGGGAGCTGTAACGTAAAATGAACTTGTTGTATGTGCCGTGCATGTTGAGGCGGCCAAGTTCAGCCTTAGCAACAGGAAGAGCAGGCTCAAACTGGATCTCCTTGTACAGTGGTGTTGGTACAGACACAATGACGCGCTTGGCGATAAACTCGCCGCGTGCCGAGACAACACGCACGCCACTGGATGTCTGAATAATCTTACGGACTGGCGACGAGACCAGCACAGTCTCGGGCTTAAGTAGGCCAGCTAGACCGATGGATAGACTCTGCGTGCCTATGTTTTAGTTAGTATTATTCCTAAGCTTTCTTGTACACATCAACCGCAAGACTAACCTCTGTGGAAACGCAGGTATTGACCACCATTCTTTTGGTCGGATCGCATAGTGAGAAGTCCGCCACCGCTCTTACAGTAGTTGAGGAAGAACAGGGCACTGATCTCGGTCGGCTCGAGGCCCAGCATAGCATTAGTCCAAATGGTGGCCGAGCGGAGGGCCGTCTTGTATCCCTCCTCGTCAGCGCCCGACTCTTTCATCGTCTTCTCTACCCACTGTGCAAAACTCAGTGCATCGAGGTGAGCGCCGCCTGTGCGCACAGGATCGCGAATGTCAATCGTCTGGCACAGGTTCTCTGTAGCATCGCGCAGGGTCACAATAGCATCGCTACCCGTGACAGAGCCATACGCAAACTGCGAGATCTCACCGGTTACATCCTGCTGCACAATGTTGCCGACGGTGTTTTGTACTGTCAGCTCCGACTGCAGCCCTAGAGCCTGTGTGAGAGCCCACGACTCAGTCTGGTTGGTATCATTGATCCATGCCGCACCGCGGTCCACGAATTTGCCATCGCCAGGCGAAGTTTCGATTGACCATGTTTTGCCACCGACCCGATCGCGCGCCTCAACAACGGCCACAGAGTAGCCCTTGCGCTGCAGCTCATAGGCAGACTTAAGGCCACTCAAACCAGCACCAACGACGACGACATCCACCTCGCGCAGAGGTTGCTGGGGAATGGCGATACAGGCCTCAACCTCGAACTTGAACTCAGGGCTAGCAAGGCAAGGAACAGGGACCAGTGTTGCGGGTGGACGGTGTCCCTGCAGGAAGTTCTTGAGGGGGCCAAAGTGTACGCGGTTGTTCGGATCGTAGTCAACAATATAGTACACAAGCTTTATAATGTCTTGCACTGTTGCACCCGAGGCGTCGAGACAGCGTTGGAGGTTCTTAAAAGCAAGCGTGACCTGCTCAGTCACATCGGCCGGGACCTTTCCTTGGTCGTCGGAGCCTACCTGGCCGGCGGTCATAACAACATTGGATGCGCCGGAGCCAATTGTCGAAGCAACGTGTGCATAGGTTGGTCTGACGCCCAGCTTGTGGGGATCAACCGTAACGACGGCAGGCTTGAGCTTGTACATATTTGAGATACTGGGATGCGTTGGTTGTAAGATGGTGGGATGAAGCTGGTCTCGGTCGGCCGATTGACAACTAATCGATTGGGTATCTTATACCTCCTCCCAAACTCTGTGCAAATGCCAGCAAAGTAGGATAGGGTTTACTCGGTTCTTCTCTGCCGTCCATTTGCTTACTTTCTGCAATCGGGCCCTAATCCAATGCTCGCCGATTAGATATCAAAGAGCCGTGTAAGTCGGTATTCAAACTGAGCTTGGACTCCGAGTGCCGAGTTCCGATAGTGCAACGACCACTGATTGGCATTATATGCAGTGCAGTGGAGAGACACAGCTAGTAGTGCGGAGAGCTACGAATACAGCAATACGTATCTCCAGGTAAAATCCTACGCTAGAGCATTTCATTACCAAGCTGATCAACAGCTCCTCACTAATAGTCAGACTTTGGACCCAGGAAGCGGAGGTTCTTATCGCCCATATAGCTCTTTGCGTCTTTGTTACATACGGCAGCTGCTTCGGAGCTCGTCAAGCTATCTTGCGTGATGTAGCCATTGTCTCAATATTCAAAATAATTCAGGTCGCTCCCTCGCAACTCATCGCGGAGCAAATCCACATTTGCAGACAAGAATTAAATCAAATCACGGCCGCCGGAACTGAGTCTCACATCTACCCCTTGGCAGAATTGACGCAATGTCGCCGGGTTCTGGCCGTCGTCAGATGCACTCGTGCGATATTTGTCGTCGACGCAAGGTACGATGTGACTCGGTCGACGAGGAACCGTGTAGCTCCTGCAAGAGAGGCGGTCTGGAATGCCAGTTCACTGTCGGGTGGCGCAGAAAAAGGGCAGTTACGCGTCGACAACCTACATCTGCACAGTCTCAGCCACAAACGCATTCTCATTCTCGTCCACATTCTTCTTCTCATTCTGTACCCCTGGTGTCTTCAAACATAGCTCGGAGTAACAGTAATTCTGGACCACAGTCTCCCAAAGCCGTGTCCACGTCTGGACTCTCTAGCAAGTCGCCATCGTCATCTGCATCCACACAATCGACCCCTTACTCCGGCTCAAAAACAACTCTGAGCAAAGGAACCGGGGCGTCACCAATACCACCGGAGGAGGTTGCGCTTTCAATCAACATTGCTGAGAATGGTCTACATAGGTTTTTCCGAGACGGACTCTCCTCTTCTTCATGGGGTGTCTTTGACGCACCTGACAGCATACGTGTCACCTATGTTGGCACACACATCTCCAATATGACACATCTCATTAAGCTGGATGAACCTCGTCCTCAGTACCTCGTCTATCCATATCCACAAATCAGGCCTCCTCTTCGCCTAAGTTCGAGTCATAGAGCAAAGACATCAGAGGTCACAAATACAAGCAGCAATAACAACAAGGCCGATAATGCCGACGATACGCAAAGCAAGGAGGATGCCCAATTGCCTCTGGTAATGGACCTTCCCAGCACGCACGAGATCTTGTCTTTCCCTGAGATGGAAATACGCGACGACTTTGTAAACGCCTACTTTGAAAAAGTGAACCCATATTTTCCCGTTATTGACGAATATGATTTTCGCGCGCGCTACATCGACCCTGATCCCGATAAGCAGCCTCCTCTGATATTGCTGCACTCGGTACTCTTGGTGGGTGCCCATGTGTCGACACATCCCAAAGCTATAGAAGCACGACATATTGTCAAAGCTGTACTGTTCCGACGTGCCAAGTGCGTCTTTGAAATGCGGCACGAACAGGACCGTGTACATCTAGTCCAAGCAGCATTGTTGTTTACGTGGCATCTACAGAATGGCGATACAGCGAGTTGCAACAGCTCTTTTTGGCTCGGTGTGGCATGCCGTATCGGATTCGGCATCGGCTTGCATCGCAACCTTTTCAAAGATCCATTAGTACCTGGTCGCATGCCAATAAGTGACCGTCGTCTGTGGCGGCGTATTTGGTGGATATTGTTCCAAGCAGAAATGTTTTCGGCGCTGGAGCACGGCCGCCCCCCAGCTATTCGGCGTGAGGACTTTGACCAAGAGCCACTTTGTGTGGAAGACTTTCAAGAAGTATCCGGATGCTCAAACGACAGGCTACAAGTGTCGTATCTCCTTAAGCAGGTCGAGCTGTCGCGGGTGGCTCTGGATATCATGAGTCTAAGTGCACCGGGCATTGCATCGTCCCTGACACCAACTGCGCTCCGGCTTCGAGCGGACGAGTTGAATGGCCAGCTTGTGCAGTGGATGTTGAGTCTTCCCTCTTCAGCGAGCAGCAGATCCCAGGATTATGGAGATATTGCCTTGCGGATGGAATATCACACACTTGTGATACACTTGTATCGCCTTCTTTCTGGTGTTTCTAGTGTTGCTGGTGTCGACGCGAACGATTCACGCACACCAGGCGAGGCCGAGGCTAACCGCCGCATTGTAAGTGGTGCCAGTGCCGATATTGTATCATGCTTTGAATCCTTGCATGAGAAGAAAATGCTTGCACAGTGTTCTTTCACAGCAGTCACATCACTCACGACCGCTGCAATACATATTGCCAAGGATGTGCAGCACGCATTAGGGGCCGGCACGAGCTCAATGCTTGCGGTGAACAGTCTTTGTCTGCTTGATCGTGTGTGCATAGCTGCTGAGCACCTGTCAGTATTTTGGCCAAATGCCGAGGGTGTTCGCAAGGTATTTCGCGGTCTTTTCGAGCGCTTCGCAGCTGCACTCAACGGCATGCAGCAAGGTGGCCATGTTTTGTACGGCGAGCCACAGCTAGACGAGAACCTAGTTGGTGGTGTTGACTGGACGGAGATTCTTGGGCAGACCTGGAATGCCGGTTCGTTTCCTGACACTACTCAAGCTTGGGATTCGTCTCTGTTCGGTCTAGATTAAGAGTGGCATCTATCAAGTCTATTTTTTGTATATTATACCCAGATTCATTTTTGTTGCGACTCGATATTATGATTCCCAGCGATACAATGGACAGTGGTTACAATAAAACATGATTTTCACTTGCTTCTTTCATTATATGTAGACCATGATTCATAATAATAAAGAATAAAGCCCTCCCAATATTATGCTAGAAATTACTACTGCACGGTCGTATATACTGACAGAATGCAGATTGCTCTTTCTTGGAAGAGAATATATTCCATTCTCGACAACGCTTAAAGGCACACCGACAGACCTCATTGACCCTCCATTGCTCCCCTTACCGGCTCCTATAGATTGGTGGGCAGACCGATCTCTGGATACAATTTCTTCGGCGGTGCACGTTGCGCGTATGCTATCAGAAATGGAGGAAAATGTGGCACCTCTGGACAGTCCCTTTTCCTGTTTCTGCAGCTTCTCGGCAGCGATAATGAACCTCTATGTCAAACACTTTCCCAATATGAACCTCGGTCGCAGCAGCGGCCCTGCCTTAGAAACCGTCATCCGCGATAAACTGTGGTATCTAGACATGTTTCAAAAGTTGCGGCCTATGGGAGCTGTCTGGTGGATGACGATATAGAACTGCCAGACACTATTCGAACAGGAAAATCAAAACAAGACACTGTATGCGAATATGATGCGCGAAGGCTTTGAGGTCCTGGAGAATTCCGTCTATGATGTGCGAGGCCAGCCTCCCCAGAGTCAAACGAATCAGAACGGTTATGGCAATGGGTCAGCAATATCGTCGCCACGCACAGCAGCGCCTCCCCGCAGCGCTACAGTGGAGTCGGAACCGACCATGCCACCGCTGCCTGGCATTCCCCTTAGCCGTGGCATCACGGCTGTCGAAACAGCTGATGATCCTATCGCTCTGGGGCCCACAAGTGACACTGCCATTTGCACTTGAGGGGCTGCCTCTGGACTACAATCTGGATATGATGAGCATATACCAATGAGTGGTGCTGTTGTTCTTCTTCATTTTTGATTTTCATGTGATCTTATGCTTATCTATGCGACGGGATGTGGATACTTTGACAGCTTGTAGGGACGGGTAAATAAATTTAATAGCTAAATTTAACAATATATTCCGCCTGGAATCAGGGGTCTCCTATTGATGTAACAAACAGCTGTTTTATTCAATTGGTTTCACAGATATCGAATCGTTGAACCTTGACATGGCATGACTACTGTACTGGTTGTCCTTTTTATTTCAGCTTCTCTATTTCTTTCCCTCCTCCGACTCTTTCAGTCTTTCATTGTTCTTTCAGTGTTTCGTTCTTGACTTATTTCTTTACACGGATCCACTTCTTAGTCAGCAGAGCTCTCGACTTCACGATCTTCAATCCCAGTTTTAACCTCTTCGCATCACACGACACACAAGACACGACCATCTAGACCGGCCTCACTGCCACTGCTGCATGCTCTCCACATGTTCGCCCCGTCTCCTTCGGCTGTCCTCCGCAATGCATTGCGTGTCCTCGTGCCGCTGGCGGTAGTGTTCACAGCCTACATCTACCTCTACCCGGTCCTTGGACAATGCGCCTTTCCTCTACCTCCCACCAACCATCGACCAATACCATACGCCGACGCTGAGATCTTCGATGTCATTACCGAAAATGATTACGCAGCTGCATTTGCAAAGACTTTAGGTCTACACATGCCACCAAGCCTCAACAAGTCGCTTGGCCTTTCCCTGAGCCATCGTTATGGCCTAGCCTCGCGCCCTTTTGCACCGTTCCGACTGCTGGCACTCGGTGACCCCCAGCTCGAGGGCGACTCATCGATTCCTAATGCATACCGCGACTCTTCCTTTCCTCATCTTGTGCATGCCCTTAAGCTGGCCGCTTTTCAAAAGACCACCTCAAACACAGACGACTCCGAAAACAGCTCTTCAGAGAACCTTTCTCTTGGTGAACGCATCCGCCAAGAGCTGCACGACGTCATTGATTTTTGGTTCCTCGACATTCCCAACACCATTGAGTCTGCCCGCAAGCGGCTCGATCTTTTCGGCAATGACCTATACCTCGCCCATATCGTGCGCATGATGCGCTGGTGGACGGCACCTACACACGTATCTGTGCTAGGCGACCTGCTCGGCAGTCAGTGGATCGACGACGATGAATTTAACCGCCGTGCCGACAGATTCTGGGGCCGCATGTTTGGCGGATCAGGCGAACGTGTGCCTGACGACATTGCGTTGTATCCATCGACTGAGTACGATCTATCAGGCTATCTCGTGGGAACGGACCCGGCCACGCGGAACGAGACCAACGATATCTGGAAGCGCCGCATCATCAACGTCGCCGGCAACCACGATATCGGCTATGCTGGCGACATCAACAAAGACCGTCTTGCGCGGTTCGAGCGTGCTTTTGGCAAGGCGAATTACGAGCTACGGTTTGAGCTTCCTGTCGACCGCCTGAGCCCCGATGCACGCGCTGCTGTCTTTGACGAGACAACCAATCCCGAATCCAACCTACTGGTGCCTGAACTGCGCATCGTCAACATCAACGACATGAACCTTGACACACCTGCCCAGAGCACCGAGCTGCAGGACCAGACTTACAAGTTTATCAATGATGTTATCAACACTGGCTCGGCCGTGGAGTTCAAGGGCCACTTCACACTGGTCCTGACACACATCCCGCTGTACAAGCCCGAGGGCGTGTGTGTGGACTCTCCATTCTTCTCCTTCCATGATGACGACGATACTTTGAAAGAGCAGAACCTGCTGAGCGAGGATGCCAGTGCCGGTTTCTTGCAGGGCATCTTTGGCATGCACGGTGACCGCGGTGCTCCCGGTAGTGGTAAGGGCCGCCAGGGTCTGGTCATGAACGGCCACGATCATGAAGGTTGCGACACATACCACTATATCAACCAGTCGGATTCAGTTCCTGTCGATGACCGCCGATGGGAAAAAGTGCGGTGGTCTGCTGCCAAAGAATCAGGTCTGCTGTCGCAAGCCAAGAAAGACGTAGATGGCTTACCCGGCATTCGCGAGATTACGGTGCGCAGTATGATGGGCGACTTTGGCGGTAACGCTGGTCTGCTCAGTGCGTGGTTTGACGAGCAGTCGTGGGAGTGGCGCTACGAGTATGCGACATGTGCCATTGGCCGGCAGCATTTTTGGTGGGTGGCACACATTGTCGACCTGATCACGGTGTGCGTCTTTCTCGTGTTTGGCCTCGTCACGGCCGCAGAAGCTATCACGGGAAAGACTGTGGTGTGGCCGTCCAAGCCAGCGTTCTTGAACAAGAGACTGTCTGTCAAGATTGTAACGCCAACAACCCCAGCCAAGCTTCTAAAAACAGAGTCGCCCAACGGAACTTCCAAGGGTAAAGCAGTTAACCTATAAAGTATACTAATTGCTTTTATGTACTGACATGATTGGCATGATTCTATCTTTTTTTTTTCTAATCCGTTGTTGTATTATTCTTAATAGGCTGGCATCATTTTCTTGGCAGCCTGTACATTACTTCTTGTATATCTTGATCTTCGTTCAGCTTCTTTTGTTCTTTCAGCTCTTGCTATGTTTTTTTTTTCTTTGGGATTTGCATATAGATGGTGACAACAAACGTTATATTTTTCATTGAAAAAAGTTGTTCTGCTTCCCCATTGTTTGATACAAAACATGGCACAGTCCCAAGCAAACGCGTTAGCTTGGCGAAGAAAAAAAAGAACTCATTAATAATAAAAGAACAAGAACCCAATGATGAGAAGAGAGTGGAATGTACAAGATTCACATGACCATGCCAGCGTGAAGATGAGATACAGGACAAAAAAAGACACAATAAGGAAATAGA
This sequence comes from Ophiostoma ulmi, assembly GCA_029298715.1. Lineage (NCBI taxonomy): Eukaryota > Fungi > Ascomycota > Sordariomycetes > Ophiostomatales > Ophiostomataceae > Ophiostoma > Ophiostoma ulmi. Next base: position 71,840 of record JANSLN010000007.1, read on the forward strand.
GACAAAGGAAATGTAACAGGAAAATAAAGGAGACGCCAGTCCCACCGGTTATGCACTTGCACCCGTCAGATATACAATGCCGCTTTTAAATTTATTTTACATGATGAGTCTGGGTCTGAGACGGTCGGTCAGCCAACTAAGAGCCAGTCCACCAACTACTGCTTCCCCGACTCGGCTGGCTTGGGCTGCTGTGGCTCGCTCGAACTCAGGAACCAGCCAGCAAATGACTGCTTCATGTTCTGCATTGCCTCCTGCTGCATCTTCTCCTGCATCGCAGCCTCTTCCTTGAGCCACTTTTCACCGTTCTCACGAATCTCCTTCTCCATCATCTCATAGTTCTTCTGGCCCTGCTCGCGTGCGATGTCCTGCAGCATCTTGCCTTGCGCCATCTGCTCGGCCAGGCTCACCGTCTGACCGTCTGGCGACGTCGAGACCATGCTGCTCATCGAGCTGGACTTGAGGCCCAGCAATGAGCCCAGGCCGCCGCCGCTCGGTGCGCGCCGCTTTCCGCGCTGCGCCTCAAGCTGCTTCTGGAACTCGGCACGAGCAATGGCTTCACGGCGGGCAAACTCCTTGGGGATCTCCTTGCCCTCAAAGGACTTGATAATTTTGCGCACGTCACCGTACTGCATGGTGTGAATGTACTCGAGGAAGGGGATCAGGGCAACCAGGTCCCGGTCCTTGGGGTTGCCCACCCACTTGGGCAGCACGATGGCGTTCTCGGGCTGGGCGCTGACGTGGCTGGCATTGGTGTCGAGGATAATAACCTTGGAAAGGTCACGGTTGAGGTACGACAGGTCCTTGACAATCTCGCCGTCCTTGTACTTGGTAGCCTCGCGGAACAGCGCATACGAAATGAAGCGGTAGGGGTCCAGCTTGCGCACCATGGTTTCGGCCATGGCAAAGGGCTGCGTAGTGAACAGCACAATCTCATAGTACTGGCTCAGGTAGTGGATAAAGTAGTCGGCACCGGGGCGCTTGGCGACTCGCCAGCCGTGCTCGCGCGTCCATTCGCTGTGGATCAGCATGTCCTCGAGACTGATGCACAGCGTGTACGGGCGGCCGTACATCGGGTCCGGGTCGGGCAGCAGCTTCTCAAAGGCAGGTTCGTGGTAGTATGTAAGCACATCGCTGGTACGGGCCGACACGCGCTCCCACCACAGGCCAAGGCCCCAGCCGTTGGGGATCTTGGGGTGGCGCTTGGCCTCCTCCTCATCGTCCCAGTTGCGGCCAGCATACGCAGTGCCAAAGACACCGAGCGCAAAGGCACTGGCAAACATGTAGTTGGCAATCTTCTGGCGACGCTTCTCCGACGACGACACATACGCCGATGCGGGCAGCTCGCCCTTCTCGCGACGACCGCTCTTGCCAGTACCATCACCTTCTCCACCCTCGCCACCAGCACCTGCTTCGGCACTGGCACCGGCACCACCGGCTCCCGCTTGTGCAGCGAGCTCGTCGCGGATGGCAGCCAAAGCGGCAGCCTCTTTGGTTGCACCACGCAGCTCCTGGTCGAGTGTGGATGGGATGCCCTGGGTCAGGTCAGGCAGTTCCGAGAATGGAATAGCCACCTCCTCCTCCTTTTCTGTTGCCTTTTTATTTGGCTCGGCCTCAGGGTTTGATGGCTTCTGAGTAGACTGGGTAGGAGGTTTGGGTGTTGCAGAGGTCGAGGGTGCTTGCTGCTGCTGCGCGGGTTTTTGCGACGGAGGGGAGGAGTTTTTGTTCGGCGGCTGGAAGCGGCCGTGGAGAGATGATCTTGTGGAGAAGAAGCTAGATTGTGTGAGGGGTGATGAGCGTGTGGTCGAGGTCGTGTTTTCGGCGACGATGCGCGCAATAGATGCAGTCGATGTCCGGACCAATGATGGAGCCACGGCCGGCGACCGGAGCCGCTGGGCGGCAGCTCTGCGGAGCATTGTGGTTGTGTATGTCTTAAGTAACTAGATTGCCTAATTCGTGTGGTGAGGTCGAGTCGTGTGTGGTCGTGTTAAAAGAAGGCTGTTCCAAACCGATACAATTCGAGGATCAATACAGTGCTGTGCGCTCTATCGCATGCCCAGTGACGTTTATTGCATCGCTAGAAACTGCAAATTTTAAGGTGGGATGTTGCCCAAGTTGGCTGCTCGAATTGAGCGCCTTGACCCGAGTGGATCCCTGCCCATGCCAATAAATGGCGGGTGGAGCCGTTTGTCGTTTCTCTCAAATTCTATGCCGTCAGCGCCATTGCGATCAGAACAAGAGTATGATACATCACGTGCTATTTATACTGCTGCATCTTCACAACAACTTCATGTCGCATAACAAATCCAGGTAATTTTTGTCCATGTCATGTACCAATTTTCTATTTTTTTTATATGTATACTTCACAGCTTCTGCCACCACATCATATGCCGGCTTAAGAGATGAGACAGTCAACTTCAGTTCCTCCACGGTTATAGTGTACGGCGCTGCCAGCGTGACATGATCACCAAGAACGCCATCAACAGTGCCAGCTCCGGGGTATACGGCAACGCCATTGTCAAATTCCATGCGCTGTACATGCGGTCCAAACTGGACACTTTTCGTAAATGGTGTCTTGGTATCTTTATCTTGTGAAAACTCAATCGACCAAAAGAAGACATGGCCGCGTATGTCCCCGACATAGAGACAGGCCGCAAATGTTTCATAGAGCATCTCACCAAGAGTCACGACCAATTGTGCTACCCGTTCAGCCAGTCCATCTCGTGCCACAATCTTTTAGACTGCTAAAGCAGCAGCACACAATACCGGGTGCGCATGGTATGTGTGTCTGCGGTTGAATGCAGTAGTACCATTCTTCAGGCCCTGGACAATCTTGTCATTGATCAGCATGTCAGCGATGGGCGCATAGCCGCCACCCAGACCTTTTCCCAGTGCCACAATATCCGGCTAAACCAGCTCTTGTTCAAAGGCAAAGTAGGTTCCGGTACGTCCATTGCCACACATGACCTCGTCAAGATGCAGGAGGATATCGTATAGGTCGCAGAGCTCGCGGATGCCACCCCAGTAGCCCTTTAGAGCAGCCATATATCCTAATGTAGCGCCACTCAGTCTCTCTGCTGTTTCTGTTATTTTCTATCAACACTGGGAGATAGCGGTACTCACAAAAATAAAGTTATGCTTGCTGAACCTAGGCGGAGAAACTCTTCCTCGGTCTCTGATAGCAGCCTCTTAGCGAAGTCTTCCTCGAACTCGTCAGCTCTTCGGTGTTGGAACGCATCGGCTGGCCCGAAAGGACATATTTGGTAGTAAAATGCAATCACATTGCACCTTGCAGGATAACACTCTTGATAGACATAGCTCCAAATGTGTTACCGTGGTATGCCTGCCGCCGTGCAACAAAGTGTGTTCGTTGCGGCTGGCCCCTTTCATGCCAATACTGCCGAGTACACTTCATTTCCGCATCATGGGCCTCACTGCCACTTCCACTGTCAACAAAAAATGCCTTGGCCAACCCGTGGTCAAGGTCAGTCTCTGGATCACGGTGTTGCAACAGGCATTTGGCCAGGTCTTCTTCCGAGGATGTGCCGTAGGAACCCGTATGCACGTAGCTGGTTTTGTTCATCTGCTCAACAACAGCTGAGATAACTTCCTTGTTTCGATGGCCTAGGATAGCCACAGATCACCACCACAAGCGTCAAGAACCTTAATTCCATCCTCAATAAGCAAGTAGTTTCCGCTGGCAGATGCCACCTGGTGAGGTTTTTTTCGTGGAGTGATCGGTGTAGGAGATAAGGCTGTTCGCCGTGTAAGTCCAATGTGGCTGCATTATCTGATACGGATAAGAATTCATACTTTTTAATAAAGAAGTTTACTAGTTTGAAGTGAACTTTATACATATTTGTATGTCGGTTTATATTATTCTTGGTGTTATGATTTAGGTGTGTCTTAAGCAAACCTGTCTAGAGCCGAAAGCCGACATGTCGTCGACATTTAACAGTAATTGGAGAAAGAATCAGCCCACCTAAATATATCAGTGTTTTAACGAATATAACCTTCTTAGTTAAGATGGATATACAGGAGTCAGTTGAACACTTGGTCGCGACCGAGGGTGTCTAGACAGTCATGTGTTGCATATTGTAGTGGCGCATGTCACAAATGCGAAATAGTCAGTAGCAAGCAGTGAAACAATGTAAAAGAACAAATTCGTAAAATTTAAACGCCGTATTCCATGTTTTATCCGCTTCCTGATCCATCCTTGGTTCTTTAAACCTTTGTTTCTTTTGCTCCGCCTACTCCTACTCCTCGTCATCAGAGTACGACGGCGTCTCAACGTGGAAGCTACTGGCGTCGGGTTCCGGCTCACCATCCCTAACAATAAGGAAAGCGAGAATGGAGTTGTCGCGCAGCCGTGGCGAGACCTGCGACAGCCTCTGCTTGTGGTCAGTCAGCAGCGTCCAGTTGCCGTCCATGACGCGCGGGTTGCGCGGCGTCGCATAGGCAAAGCGGAAGTTGGTCTCGTCCTTCTTGGGCACTTTGACGGCCGCGGGCGACATGGGGTAGTCCAAAAGGCCGTTAGGGTAGCGGTCACGCAGCACGGCAAGCAGCTGCTTGGTCAAGTCGTCGATGGTGCCAGACCAGTCAGCAAAGAGAAACAGGGTCTGCGGGCCATACTTGAGGCGCAGCGATACGCAGTTCTCGACGTTGTTGACAGACTACTATGTTAGATTTTCTCATTGTATTCATATAGTAGCATTAGTTCCGTACCATTTCAAACTTGTGTAAGTGGGCGACCTTGTTTGCTGAATGTACTCGGTCGTTGGCAACCTGGCCTACATCAGATTGCCAATGACGCGCTTACCTAAAAGCCCAGTTGCCGTTTGGCAGGCAAACGCTAAAAGCCGATGCCGCATTAGGAGTCTAGTACCACGCGCACCGCTAGCCAATCATGTGTGAGCTATGTTGCTTGACTTTTACAGAGCTTCATGGTTCTGCTTGTGAATTGCCAAACAGTTGCTTCTATAATATTTCTCGACATACACACTCACGCGTTTGCCATGTCTTCGAAAACAGACTCTGGGGCCGCCCCTTCCCCTCCAAGCGGCCTTGCCGACTCCAGTACCTCCCTCCTGACGTTGCCTACCCCCCAGACAGCACCAACGTCCGCTGATGCCGAAGAGTTTGCTCTCTTGCGCCTCCAATCGCGCCTCTCGATTCCCGACGCCCTGCGCATCCCGCTTGCCTCGATTTTCTCATTTACCGTTGGTATGGGTCTCGGTATCGCCCACGGCAGCACCATGGCGGGCATGCGGTTCCGTGCCGAGCACGCTCACAAGCTGCCCCAGTCGACAGCTGGCTGGTATCTGTACCACAAGAGCAAGAACTATCATGTGGCCTACGGTGGCATCCGTGAGGGCATGCGGATGGGCATGCGGGTGTCGTTTTGGACGACGGCTGTGTTTGGTATTGAAACGCTGTTCGACCAGTACCGCGGCAGCATAGACCTGGCCAACACGGTACTGGCGTGTGTCACTGTGGCAGGCGGCTTCAGTCTCTGGAACCGGTTGCCAATGGCGACGGCGGCACGGACAACCAAGACGGCCATTATCGTCGGTGCCGCCTATGGTGGTGTGCAGGATGCAGTCGGCCTGTTGCGGGGCCGGCCTATCAGCTACGTGGAGTGGGCCAAGGGCAAGTTTGGCAAGATTGAAGAGGTTGAGTGATGGAGAGCTGGAATTACTGAGTGAGGCCGTTGCTTTTAAGAAACACTCGGTCAACTCAGATCAGTTCACTTACCAGTCTCGTACACCAACCCAGAGCTCAACGGTATTCACATTGCCACAGTGCTGATATGGAGGGCGTCTCGAGGGCCCGTAGCGAAATCAAGCCAGGAAAGAGACCAAAGTATAACCTTTGTGTTCATCAAAGAGCAGCGACGTGCGCGTGCCTACCAGCTCAACCGGCACACTGTGGTGTACAACTGCCACATTCCCACCCCAAGCGGTATGGCAAGTGCTGCATTTCTCTATTTGCAAATACGCGGATGTCTGCATCTGCATCCAGAGTGCACTTTATGCACATTTAATCATATAGGCCGATCGCGTCCGATAGCAAATATGTCTAGACGAATGAAAGCGTGCACTTGATTCACGATAGAAAACATAACATTTCCTTGCAGACGTGCAATCACGATTTCTTCGCTGGCTCGGCATATTTGGTCTCGGCTTAGTTATTTTAGCTCCTACTGGTCTCCGTCGTCCGCATGTCCTAGCATCGGCCAACTCGGCTTAGTCAGGCACGACTACTCCAACTTCCCTCCCACTTTGACAGCCAACCCGCCGCGTAGGCCGCGTTGTGGCGGCTCTGTTGTCTGTCATTACTTTTCTTGTCATTGTTTTACATTTTATTTTAATTTTTCTACGGCACACTTGCCCTTCTTGACTTCTCTTACGTTATTATTATAATACAATTATATGGTTTTGTCTTTTTATTTCTCTTTTTCTACTGTTTCTCCATCCATAGCCTCACTTGCGTCCACAGGCCAGACCATCTCGCTTATCCTCGTCTCTTTTTCACGGTATTCTCTATCGTGTTTTAGTCTATTTCCTATTGACATGGCTTTATCCTCTTCCCCATAGTCTGCTGACATGGTCTCAGTCTCTATCTGCCGGTTAACCACGGCATTTTGGCACTAGCTAACGTCGTTCACGTGACCTTCGCCACATATTTCATCACCTCGGCGTAAATGAGAACGGCTCAAGGCCATGCTATCGGCTTATCTCCACGCTCCAATCAACTAATACGTCAATCAACATGCCGATAAGGGAAGAGAGATGGTCGCGACTGCCAGATGCACAAGCAAACGCACTCAAAATGCGCATGGGGTTGCACTACGCCGACCCAGAATCATCTCAAAAAAAGCCCCAGAATGGAAGGCATAATCATCGGACTGGCAGTAATTAACAAATAGAGAAAGAGCAATGGGATGTTTACTAAAATACGCGCGCAAACCGTCGGTTGCACTTGCGATATTCGGAGGCTTATGAATGGGTGGCCACTTCCTACATAGTATAGAAATGATGACCATGTGCTCAGCTCAGGTGGTCCTGTCTGTAGATATATTATATTACTCCGTCCTCACGTCGACTCTACACAAGTCTTCGCGTATATTCTCTACTCATGTTCAACTTTCCTCTGTCTTAGATTTGTCTTATCTTAACTCACCCAGATCATAACAACCAGCAGATCTACAAACGCTGCACACCATATCTAGCGTCATAGCTCTCTTGCCTGTTTCATTGGTCTTTTTGCTATCTCCCACGTCACCCTCCAAGCATATATTACCTCTCTCTCACGTTATCTTCACCTATTCTTAACGTCTTTAAAATTTCATCCTACTCACCAATTTGTCTTGCTCTTTTTATCAACTATACTCACTTCACCAACCAAACAATTTATACAATGCTACGTATCTCTCCTTGTCAGAGTCTGCCCCGGTGCAGCGCCTTATCATCTTCCGCATCTTCCGCATCGACCTTGGCTATTCAACTCACCCTCCGCCGCAGCCTTCACACCTCTGACCAGCGCCCAAGCCCACCGCCTCAGACAGCAGCGTCCCCGGCTAGCTTTTCTTTCAACAATGGCAGCGAAGCACCGATCCCGACACCACCCTCCAACAAGCCATCTGCCCTATCGATCCTGCCGCTGTCATCCGTCCTTCGCTCGCTCATGACGACTACTGTATCGTCGGCACCACTTCTTCTGAGCCCATCCATGGCCATTATGACGGTGCTGGCTCACAGCACCAACCCTCTGCTCAACCCCGACAAGAACGCTCTGCTGCGCTTCTTCCTCAAGAAAACTTTTTACGCCCAGTTCTGTGCTGGTGAGAACCCCACCGAGGTGCGCGGCACCATTGATGGCCTCAAGAATATTGGTTTCAGCGGTGTTATCCTTTGCTACGCCAAGGAGGTTGTGATGTCAGCTGAGGACAAGAAGAATTTGGCCGCAGCAGCCCAGCGGGCAGAGGTCAACGCGGCCGAGATCAAGTCGTGGGCTGAGGGCACGCTCGAGACAGTGCGGCTTACGAGCGCAGGCGATTTTGTTGCGCTCAAGTTCAGCGGTGCCGGTGTGCAGACGCTGCACCACCTGACCGAGCGTCTGCCGCCTGCGCCTGCACTGGCCGAGGCTATTGACGCCATCTGCGAGCTGGCTGTTCAGCGCGGCGTCCGTCTTTTGTTTGATGCCGAGCAGCACGCCGTACAGGCCGGCATTGACGACTGGACGCTGACGTACATGAAGAAGTACAACACCAAGAAGGACGCGAGCGGCGAAATGAAGTCTGTCGTCTACGGTACCTATCAGGCCTACCTCAAGGAGCTGCCGAGTGTGCTGTCGAACCACCTGCGCATTGCCCGCGACGGTGGCTTCGCACTGGGCGTGAAGCTGGTGCGCGGTGCATACATTGGCTCCGACCCTCGCCACCTGATCCACGACACCAAGGAGGAAACGGATAAGTGCTACGATGAGTGTGCCGAGGCAGTCCTGCGGCGTGAGTGGCGGGCACCTCTGGATGCTTCGGAGAACCCCGTGTTCCCTGCTACCGACCTGGTTGTCGCATCGCACAATGCCGAGAGCACACAGCGTGCTCAGGCGATCCTTGCGTCGGGCGAGGCCAAGACCACGGATGTTGCTTTTGGCCAGTTGCAGGGTATGGCAGATGAAGTGAGCTGCAAGCTTGTTGTCGATGCTAAGACGACGCCGGCACTGATTCCGATCCGGACTTACAAGTACCTCGTATGGGGCTCGACTGGCGAGTGCATGAAGTACCTGCTGCGTCGGGCTCACGAGAACCGCGATGCAGTGCAGCGGACCAAGAGCAGTCGTGATGCGATGTGGGAAGAGCTGGTGGCCCGGACGAAGAAGGTGCTCAGACTTGCCTAGAGTATAGACATATATTTTCGTGTGTCGTTTCGTTTGGAGGAAAACGGTTTGGTTTGGTTAAAGCAAGGCGCACGGTCAATTGGTTTAGTTTCCGGTTTAGTTTCCGGTTTAGTTTTTAGTTGTTTGGCTTTCAGTCAAGCATCAGCATTCAGCGTTATGATCATGACAATATAATAGATGATACATAATAACAGGAGAATGTTTATTTATGTGATTAAAAATGCAAATTGCTATTGATATCCAACGCCTAAATGTGACTGATGACTGATAACTGATAAACATAACAACAAAGATATAGAAATTACAGCCCGCGCAATGCCATGGCTCCGAGAGCGAGGATCTCTGCCTCGCGCAGCTTTTCTGGTGACATTACGTCCTTGTCTTTGCCCGCATTGACCGCAAGAGATGCCACACCGTTGAGCTTGTAGTACTTTTTGACCTTGCTGAAATCGGTGCACTTTGCCACCGCTTCGTCTGTCAAGGGTGCACATGTACCCTCAACATTCTTTTCCAGGTGGGCCTTGACTGTGTCTGCCTCCTTCAGGTCTTTCAAAACTTTGATGACGACAACGTTGCGGCTCTCGGGGGCAACGCCGTAGCGACGGTATGCCTCGGTAATGTTGAAGCTCGGGCTCAGACCGAGTACAGTCTCAGAGTGCACATTGGGTGTCTTGAGCGAGCTGGTGTGTGCTGCCCAGACGGCCTTGAAGACGGCGGCCAGTACTTGTGCCAATGACAGCAGCGTGGAGGCGTCAATAAGGGCGTACTCGAACTCGGGGTTGCGGGCGAGCAGCTGGGACTGGAGGTAGCCGGCATTGGCCACGTCCGTGTAGAGGGCGCCGTAGATGGCATAGCCTGGGGGCAAGTGCTCGATAGAAATTTGGAAGGCCATCTTTCAGGTCAGATGCGGTTATAATGAGTGAAATGAGGTGTATCAGAGTACACGAGTGTTGGAGATGGAGTCTGAGTCTACGAAGGAGTACATAAGTGGGGTGAAAATCTTGTCGATGCTGCCCGCTGTGTTAGTGTTAGTGGGAGCCTTGCGGTATGTGATAGGACAGCGACTTATATGTGTCGATGAACATCACTTCAGTATGTTTCTATTTTTTACATGATTTAGTACAAGTTGGGATTTATTTATTCTTGTATTAGAATAGTCAATTTATTCTGTCCCATACTTGCTGTTTGGAATGCATTCATACTTGCTAGGTTTCAAAGACTATTCTTGCAACAATAAAAAATTAAAAAAGCATGACACAGTGGTAAACCCCAAAACTGTCTAGTCCCCAACAAGACATATCTGAGTCTATTTATCAAGTCCAATACCATGCAATAAAAAATTCTATAGAACTCCAGCTCCGTTTGTTTGATCTCTTATATTCTACAGTACAAAGCCCAGAAATGGCGTAACAGCAGTGCCACCAATACATATGCAACAAAGCCAGGGCATGAGAAATATCTTTTGATAAAGCACTTTGAGCTTTCTGTGCAGTTTTGTATGGGTCACAATAACGCACAGCCCATTCAGTGACAAAAGTGATGATAACATTGAGTCCGATAATATGGTCACGTGACTAGAGACGGCCGTCTTCATGGTCATAGTTGCCATCTGCACCATCATCAACCCATTGAACGACCGAACCCCACCCGATATGATTAAGAATTCGACGTTTTTTCTCTCTTGTTTATTTGGAATCAATGTAAGAAGGCAGAGGAAGAGCTAAGAACGTAGTAAGCCACTGACGTCGACGCCCAGCCATTGATTAGCTTTATTGAAACCAATCAAGGCATATCTAAGGACTGCATAAGCCGTTTATCTACGACCCATCACCCATCACAACCATTAATACCAACGACATGGCGGAGTCGCCGAGTGAGACCATAGAGGATGCGCATGAGTGATGCAGCTAAGACAGGCAAAAGGCAGACAGCCAAAGAGGCGAGCCGTAAACGATCGAGTCTAAAGACAAAATAGAGACAAGTGCGAGTATTGCTTATGTTTACAGTGAGCTTGACCGAGTCTCTTTTTGCATTCTAGATTCTCGAAACTGTCCATCTCTGTCCGTTGTCGTCCGCTGGGTTTAGTTTCTGCGGCGCTCTGCTAGTACCGATTTAATAGAAAAGATAGAATCATAGTTTGAATTTCTGTTACGAGAAAACAGTACTTGAGGCGATGGCGTCTTGGAACGTTGATGTACTTTTTTGTAAAAGACGCGGGATGCATAGCGATGCAGAGGTCAGGGCGGAGGCTGGCGGAGAGGCATAAGCTGGGCAATAGTGCAGTGTAAAGTAGGCAAAGCAGTGGAAAGGCAGAGTCTTTGCTGTTACAGGTCTTAGCAGTCTAAGCACTATTCTCCCCTGTAAATAGAGTGGTGCTTGTAAAGTGAATAGCCAATAATAGGGCTGCGAATTGACGCCATTGTTGCGCCGATGACAACGTCAGAGGCACGGTATTAAGGAGGAGATGAAGAAGAGGACAAACAAGAAAGAACAAATGATAAGAAAACAAGAAGATACCAAACGAAGTCCTTTTGAATCTTTGTGTATTCGTGTTTGATGATGCATATTAGTTTCGAATCTTGGCCAGTTCTAGTGACGGAGATTAAAAGACAAGCTTTGAATAGCTCTGAAGCAGCTTGGCGGGCATCCAGGTGGGTAGTAGTAGGATAGTATGCAAGGTTAATAGGGATGGAATAAGCAGATAAGATGGGCGGATCTTTGACAGAAAGCTTCAGATAGAAACAGACATCCTTGTCGATATCCGACTGTATTGTCTGTCAACTGCCTGCTTGTCTTTGGTGTTATTAGATATTAATCGACCCCAACTCACTTGCCAGCTCTTTGCATTTATTCTATTGAGTAAATACTTCATCGGCTGCTTCCTCTGTTGCTTTCTTCTTTTGCTCCGCAGTTCTAGTCATAGCCCTTCACTTTTTATATGATCGTCAGTGTCCCTCGCTCATGCATCATCCCGTATCTATATGTGTCTGTGACTTGGTTATACCCTTTATTTTTGTATTTCTGTATCTTATTTTATTATGTCCCCCATCTCTCCCCATCTCCATCACTTTGTCAGTTTCTATACATTGTATATCGCAGAGTAGCACTCGTCCGCTTGATCACCTCTTCAACTCCGGCCGCGAACACGCACGTACTCCTATCCAAGATGTAGAAATCCATTGATCAAGGAATATAATATCTATTTTGTAGAATAACAGAGAAATGCAAATGTCCCGGCTCTGCGCCGCATGGTGAGGCAGAGCTTCAGTGCCTGAATGGGACTACGGAATGGGGGTTCAGAGAAATAAAACAAAACAATCAACTCTTTACAATTAACAATATTAATAACAAATAACAATCATATTTCTTCTTCTACAGTCACACAAGAACTCGTAAAATGTCGTAACCGCAAAATCTGCCTTTGGCCTGTGAACCACAGCTCACAAGTACTTTGTACCGTTTCGCTGATGATCGTCGGTCGCAGACGGCCAGGCGCACAGTATGCTCATGCTGCGGCACGACATGGTACTTTGCGTTTTTAGAGACAGACCAGTCGCTCTTTCCTTTTTCCTGTTGAGCCTTTGAGACCGGTTTGATCGCTCTCTACTTGTGGGAGGTGCTGCCATGCGAGCTTCCATATAAAGACGCGGTCTAGCCTCCTGATCTTCACGTTCTTTCCTTTTTTTATCATATTCTTATCCTCATCTCCTTCTCTCCCCCTCTTCTTTCGTTTCCCAACTCAAGGGTTTTTATCGAGCTTCGTTACGTCTTTCATTGCGCGCAGCCCACACCTCACACCTTACACCTTACACCTCACAATGCCCTCCTTTTTGTCCGCCTCAAGAGGCTGGGCCGATCGCTTGCGCAACAAGCCAACTCCAGTCTCGGGCATTCCAGTCCCCGTCACTTCTTCTGGTGCGGCACCTATCGACTACTCCTCCGGCAAAGAGTATGGAAACAATGCCGATGTGACCCAGGTCCTGACTTCTGGCTCCGACCAGCCCGTCATCGAAGCTGCTGAGGCTGGCGAGCTCACCCTTGATGAGTCTGCCAATGGTGGTCTCGGTCGTCACCTGGGCTTGTTCTCGACCACATTCCTGATTGTCGGCCGTATTATCGGTACCGGCATCTTCTCGACACCCTCGTCCATCACCAGCAGCGTGGGCAGTGTTGGCGCTGCTCTGATGCTGTGGGTGCTTGGCCTTGCCCTGGCTTATTCCGGTCTCTTGGTCTGGCTCGAGTTTGGCTGCATGTTCCCGCGCAGTGGTGGTGAGAAAGTCTATCTTGAAGCTGTCTACGGCCGCCCGCGTTTTTTGGCTACTATCGTATTTGCTGTCCAGGCCATTGTACTCGGCTTCACGGCCTCGGGCTGCATCGTTTTCGCCAGCAACATTGTCGTCGCTGCCGGCCGCAGCCCGGGCGAGTGGGAGAAGCGCGCAATTGCCATTGGCGTGATTGTCTTCGTCACCCTCGTGCACACTTTCGTGCCCAAGATGGGTGTTTACCTGATGAACGTCATCGGCAGTATCAAGGTCATTATCCTGCTGTTTATCATTGTCACCGGTTGGGTTGTTTTGAGCGGCCGCATTGATGCCGTGCCAGACCCCAATGCCAGTTTCCGAGATGCCTTTTCTGACAGCGCCACCTCCTCCAACCTCTATGCCACTGCCCTGTTCAAGGTCCTCAACTCCTATGCCGGCTGGTCCAACGCCGCCTATGTGCTCAACGAAGTCAAGCGTCCTGTGCACACGCTCAAGATTGCTGGTCCTCTGGGTCTCGGCATCTGTGGTGTGCTCTACCTGCTCGCCAATGTTGCCTACTACTCTGCCGCAACTCCCAAAGAGATTTCCAGCAGCGGCATCACCGTCGCGTCCTACTTTGTCGGCAAGGTCTATGGCCACACGGCGCGTCGCGTGCTCTCCGTCTTTGTCGCCATCTCCGCCCTCGGAAATGTGCTGACGGTCACCTTTGCGCAGGCCCGTGTCAACCAGGAGCTCGCCAAAGAGGGTGTCATTCCCTTCCAAAAGTTCTGGGCAAGCACTTGGCCCGCCGGTTCGCCCTCGGCCGGTCTGCTGCTACACTTTATCCCCAGTTTCATTGTTATTGTCGCAATTCCTTTTGGTGATGCATTCAACTTTATCATTGACGTCGAGGGCTATCCTGGCGCCGTGCTGTCGACCTTTGTTGTTGTCGGTCTGTTTATTCTGCGCTGGCGCGCGCCGCACATTACACGCCCGTTCCGCGTGTGGCTGCCCGTCGCCTTCTTCTTCCTGGTCGGCCAGTCCTTCTTGCTCGTCGCTCCATTCCTGCGCCCGCCAGGTGGCAAGGGCGACACCAGTCTGCCGTACTGGCTGTATCCGATTGTGGGAATTATCGTGCTTATTGGTGGCGTAGTGTACTGGGCAGTGTGGCGGAAGCTGCTGCCGCGTCTGGGAGGCTACGAGTTGGCGCAGAACAAGGAGCAGCTAGCCGACGGCACCGTCGTCACGACCTTTACGCGGGTAAAGAAGGAGTAGTGTATTCTTGGACAAAGAGTATTTCATAGTTTACAATGAAAGAAGAAGGAATACTACATCACCATTTTCATATATACAATTGCTACAATTAATTATCGGGATAGGTTGCCACCTGTCATTAACTCGCGTCCCTTAATATCGTCTAGTAATAAGTACAGTGCACTTTACCAGCCTGTAGTGCACTCTATTAGCCTCTATAACACTCCCGTGTAAGTTGCTCACGGAACATTCCATATTAGGAAATGCTTCTTTCAGATGCCGAACTGTCAAAGTCGAGCTCGAGTCATTACATTCCGCATTTTAAATCAGATTAATAACGACGCAATATCATCCCGCCTCTATTAATTTACTCAGTGCAAAGGGTCGATAGGAGCAGTCTCCAATCCTGATTGCTTCTCGACCAGCTTGAAATCCTCATGCGCACTCACTCCAAGATGTATAAATGATCGCCACTTGCATGCCAGTCCATTCTTGCCAGTAAATGATCAACCGTTCACTTGGTGATGTTAGCCTTGCCTCGTTTTCCTGTCAATTTACATCCTGTCTCTTGAATCTTGTCTTGAGAGAAGTTGTTTCATTGTTGACGGTCCTTTCGTATTTTTGCTCAACATCAGACATCATGAAACCAAACATCAACTACTACTTTACTCTACTCGGCTTCGGCCTCGCCGTGCTTGCACAGCAGGTCGGCAACTACACCATCGAGGTCCACCCGCGTCTCACCACGTGGCGGTGCACCAATGCCGGCGGCTGCACGCCCCGCAACAACGCCGTCGTGCTTGATGCCTACTACCGCTGGATCCATACCGTCGGCGGCTACCAGAGCTGCAACTCGGCCGACGGCAATACTCTGGACAGCACGCTGTGTCCGGATGCCGCCACGTGTGGCCGCAACTGTGCTCTAGAAGGTGTCAACTACACGGCAACGGGTATTTTTACTGGCCCATCTAACACGGGCTACGGCTCAGTCGTCCCGCCCGGCTCGCTGTCGTCGCCCAACTCCCTCACTTTGGACATGTACGTCAACGGCCAAGGCTCCAGCCCTCGCGTCTATCTACTAGGTGAAGACGGCAACAGCTACGAGTCGCTCCAGCTGCACAATGCCGAGTTTACCTTTGACGTAGACATGTCCCAGCTGCCGTGCGGCATGAACGGTGCATTGTATCTTTCGGAAATGAGCATGAGCGGTGGAAAGAGCGCCTATAACCGCGCCGGTGCCGCCATGGGTACCGGCTACTGTGACGCCCAGTGCCCCGTCGGCAAGTTTATCAATGGCGAGGCCAATACCAACGGCACGGGCTCGTGCTGCAACGAGATGGACATTTGGGAGGCCAACAGCCGCGCAACCTCGCTGACGCCGCATTCGTGCAGCATCAAGGGCATCTACGCGTGCTCCGGTGACGAGTGCCTGGATGGCAGCAGTGGCGGCGTGTGCGACCGCAGCGGGTGCGGATACAATGCATATGCTCAAGGCCACCGCAACTTTTACGGCCTGGGCAAGAACATGACGGTTGACACATCGCGGCCGTTTACTGTCGTGACGCAGTTCTTGGTGCATGAGAACAAGACCCGCCCTTACGCATCGGGCCTTTCGCGGAGATCAGGGGGAAATGAAACGACTGCTCCTCTGACAGAGATCCGCCGTCTATATCTGCAGGACGGTAGACTGATCTCCAACGTCTCAGCGACTGCGCCGTTCGGCAACACAACAGCAGTATCGCCTTCTACCTCATCCAATCCAAACCAGATTGCCATCACCGACGAGTTCTGTGGCAGTGGCGTCTTTGAAAAATTAGGGGGGCTTCGGGGTATGGGCGAGGCATTGCATCGCGGCATGGTGTTGGTGTTTAGTATCTGGAACGACAGTGGCCAGTTTATGAGCTGGCTGGACGGTGGTAATTCTGGCCCGTGCAATGCGACAGAGGGCGACCCAAAGGAGATTCTCAAAAACACTCCAGGTACGTCGGTGACGTGGTCGAATGTGAGATGGGGCGAGATTGGGTCGACCTTTAAGGCGGGCAGGTAGATAGTCTCCTTCACTTGCATGTTATTGTGTACGTTTTGTGTTTGTGCGTACTTTTCTTTTGCGATTTGGCCTGCCATGTATTTATGTTTCATGTTTTTCTGTTTTCTTTCTTCTTTGTTATCTGATCTGGTTCCGTTGGTATATAGATCGTGAAATGATATCGAGCCGGATTCTCGGAGTCAGACAAAGGTGAAGAGTGACGACTATCAATGACAAGAAAGAAATAGAAATATGGTCCAAATTAAACCGAATAAAGAACAAGACGAAACACGGACAAAGCACAAAGGGATGTGACTGGGTAATGTCAACACATAATAGTTTCTTTTGGACGGTGATATTATCGAGGTTGATATCGAGGTGACAACGAGCGAGCCAAGGAGCTGCGTGGCAAACTGCGTGGCTTGCAGCGAAAATTACAGAAAATTTGTCAAAGACAATACAAAACATAATAGCAGCATAAATGCATAATATGCGTAATAGGCAAAAACAAATCAGTGTTAAGAAGACTACAAAAACAAAATACGGAGAAGCCATAATCTTGTGGGGTTGACAGGTTGACAGGCAGAAAAGGGCAAGGCAGTGGAGGAATAAAGGTGGACGAGGCGTCAAAGTAGAGAAACGGCAGAGGGCTCGCTTAACGTGTTTTCCCTATTTAGGAGATAATGCCTTTTTGCACAATTCAGATGTCTAATAAGGAGAGTAAAAGGGTGCATTTACAGAGACATTGGTCGAGACGAATAGAATCAGACGACTGCCGTCTTGGCGTGGATCTTGTAAGCGATAAAGGTAAAAGCATCGTGTAAGTGATTCTGACAACGTTGCTGATTTGCAATAAACCCAAGTATTCTACTACAGCGTCTCGGCCGAGTTATCTTGGGCTCGACTCTCGATGTCAACGAAAGTGAATATAGTTCTAGTGAAAGTCGGGATGTATGCTTAGTCATATACTATACACGCTGCCACACATCATCTCTCACATGATATCGGGATATCATCTAATTAAGAATTACTCAAGACTGGTTGATCGCATTTGAATATGTCAGCTAGAAAATCAAACCCGATTGAATCGGAGAGTCAAAGTGGACGACGGCCCGGCAGATGGAAAAGGGCGTAGAAATTAATCCTCCCGATAGCAAATAGTTACCAATAAGAGAGACCTTGGAAAACAGACACAGGTGAGAAGTGAGTACAACGAGAGGGATAAATAAAACCTATTGCTGTGATTAGAATGCGTTGTATCGGAATAAGAATGGAAGGACGAAAAGGGAGTATATTATAACAAGATATGGGAGATGGGGAATGACGAGTTCCCATCTTTGTTTTCTTTTCTCTTTTCTTTCTCTTCTTTTTCGTTGCTGTTGCTTGTTTCTTGTGTTCAATTCACGTTAATGCGTATGTATATATGGTAAGTTGTGGAAAACTGCTGTCGGTCAATTATCCGATTGTGATTGTCCTTCCTATTTTTTTTTCTCTTCCATTTACTCTTTTTCTCTTGACTTTTGTATCGTTACTACGTTCGCTTCACTAGATCAAAATAAAATAGAAATATTTGCATAAATTAACACGGTATTGTTCAACGTCCTTTCAACTAGTCACCCTTTGTTTTGTTGCCAAGCGTGGCAAAGGTTAAATGAATAAGCGTGCCCTATCTCTTGAATGAACCATAAAGAATACACTTTGTCAAATCGACACCTGATGAAAATACCCCATATCAACTTATCAAAACCTATCAACCTAATTAACAATTGCTTATCTCGACTCCTCTTTCCATGCGTCTTCTTGGCAGCCCCGAAGTGATCGTCGCCGCGTGGAGAGAGATAAGTAAAGTTGGGATACTACATGCCTGCAACCTTATCCTTGTTTCCTCGTATTTTCCCATTACTGGTACGCCTACTCTCGATAGGGATGGCAGGTTAATGGCAGTTGAGCCAGTTATGGACGGCTACCTGGAAATACCTTGACAAAGGCTTACGGCTCATGCTGGACAAGGTACTGCCGAGTCTCTGTTCTCCACGAATGTAGGATCAGCGAGTCTTATCAGCTTAGATGGGGGCTCAACGGGGGTCACTCCCAGTCCATATCTTGTCTTTCTAGTCTTTCATCTAGTCGTCTCTAGTCATCTCTTGTCATCTCTTGTCTGGCTTGTTTTTCATCAGCTACAGTTGCCGGTTCTTCTCCTTCTCAGTATACTTTTACACACACATTTCTATTGCTTTTGGTATTAATTATTTATCCCCTTCCTATTCTAGTATTCAATCATAACACTTCGTTCTCGGACAGGCCGTGCCGGTGTCGTCTCCAAGGTCTGTAGAGATATTAGATTTTCTAGATTTTCTATATGGTTTTAAAACTCGAAAATCGCCTGGCCCCAAATCAATCGACGGGATATGGGCAGCATTATGGTATTTGTAGATAGGGACACATCGGGGAATAAATCAGGGTATCCAGGATCAGTCTATCAGCTACATTCATCCGGAGACATTCTACATCTGGAGCTGTCGTATCACGCCGTGTACTCCGTTGGAGTGTTGTCACCCTCGTCTCCGTAGTTCGGATGCCATATGTGTAGGTTGTAGACTAACACCAGTTCATGAATGATAAATCCTTTTGCCTTTTAATACCATTCTTTGTACAAAGTACATTATATATCTGTAGCATCCCCCTCCTCTTCATCATATTTGGACATCCCTCCCTAGCTTCATGCCTTGATCATTCCCATTCCTTGATAAGAGCTGCATATTTGTATGTAACACACCTCGTGCGACAACACACAGCTGTTACCTTTGGGGCCTGGATCGGCATTGCACATCTTTTTGTCTTCTAGTCGTTTTCTTTGTTTGACATATACATCACGTCTGTTGTCAACGCCGTCTCTTTCATCCTTTCTTTTCTCTTGTTTTTGCCGTGTCACCGTGCAATTTCTTTTCCATATCTCAAAATGAGCGACATCACCCCGTCCAAGACCTCCATTGGAGGCAAGGACATCATAGGCGACCTCAAGACATACGACCGCCGCGTGTCAGCCAACGACGATGCCAGCAGTGTCGATATCAACGACGCCGAGCACACTCCCCATGTTCTTGACCACAAGGCCGAGCGTGCTCTGGTCTGGAAGTTCGACACTCATCTGCTGCCCGTCCTCGCCATCATGTATCTCTTCAACTCCCTCGACAAGGCCAACCTGGGCAACGCAAAGACTGCCGGCCTTGAGTCCTCCCTCGGCCTGCACGGCACCCAGTATAACACCATCCTCTCCGTCTTCTTTGTTCCCTACGTCCTGACTGCTCCCTTCCTCGGTATCCTGGGTAAGAAGTACGGCCCGAGCAGAGTGCTGCCCATCATGATGTTCTCCTTTGGCAGCATGACACTCATCACCGCCGGTGTGCAGAACTTTGGCGGCCTCATGACAACGCGCTGGTTCCTGGGCATGGCCGAGTCTGCATTTTTTCCGCTTGTCATTTACTATCAGACCACATTCTACCGTCGTGGTGAGCTTGCTCGTCGTCTTGCAATCTTTTATGCCGCATCCAACATCTCAGGCGCGTTTGGTGGTCTGCTGGCTTTCGGCGTGTTCCAGATCAAGGGTGGCAGTATTGACAACTGGCGCCTGCTGTTCCTGATTGAGGGTGCATGCTCTGTTTTGTTTTCCTTTTTCGCCTATTGGTGGCTGCCCAAGTCGGCGGCCGAGGCACGCTTCCTCAATGATGCCGAGAAGAAGTTGGCTTACCACCGCATTGCTGTCGACTCGTCGGCTGTCGTTAACGAGAAGATGAATATCAAGGACTCCTTCAAAATTTTCAAGGAGCCCACAAGTTGGCTTATTATGGCCATCCAGATGTGCCTCGGTGTGCCGCTGCAGAGTGTGTCTCTCTTCTTGCCTCAGATCATTGGCCGCCTGGGCTACAAGACGGTCAAGACCAACCTGTACACGGTCGCGCCCAACGTCTCGGGTGCAGTCATGCTGCTGTTGCTTGCCTTTGCCAGTGATCACACGCGCTTGCGCTTCCCCTTTGTGGCGCTCGGCTTCTTGTTTACTTTCTGCGGCTTTGTTATCTATGCTTCCATTGATGTCGAACACGACTTGCACGTGGCATACTTTGCGTCGTTTATGATGACATGGGGTACCAGTGCGCCTTCGGTGCTACTAGATGTGCTGTACAACAACAACATTGCTGACGAAGGTCGTCGTGTTGTGCTCACCAGTTTTGGTGTGCCCGTTGCCAACATGATGGGTGTTGTGTCCTCCAACATCTTCCGCAACAAGGACGCGCCACAGTACCTGCCCGCCCTGGCCACGACGGCAGCCTTTGGCGGCACCGGTTGCGTTCTGACCCTGCTGCTGGGTGTCTACATGATCCTTGACAACCGCCTTCGTGACAAGCGCCAGGGCAAAAAGGTCAAAGCCGTGGACATTCCTACCGAGCTGCTCAAGGACGGTCCCAAGTCACCCAACTTCCGGTGGTTCCTGTAGATGGTTCTTGAAAGTAGGGTGCAGAGGGGATCTAAAATTATACCCAATGGATTATGCTAGGTGATGAAAACAGTTATAGATAGATGATAGTCAATATCATTGGTTCACAGTAGACATGTATATCGCGACATCTGTGCATGGCTTGTCTGACCCGTATCTGTACCATGACCAAACGGCGTTGTAAGATCACAGCTTTTTCAAGGCCAGTGAGACTGTCTAGGCAGTGATGCCTTTGACAGGTTCTTTAATCTGCGGCACGTAAGACATCTCCCTGGAAGAGAGTGGCCTCAAAACACAAGGATGTAGGGTCATCCAGGTATTCTTTGCCAGCCGGACGAACAACTTTATCAGATTATAGGGGAGACAAGTGTGAATATAAGACGGACAGCAACACAACACAACAAAACACCCAACATTCAACAACACGGTCTTTTAAAATATTTTTTGAATTGTTTTTATTTTCGTCGAGTTATTCGCCGTTTTTTTGTTATGTCTCCGTCCGCCGGCTATTTTCCATTTTCGCCAGAGAAGGGAAGTCCATTCCCCTTCTCTTAAAACAAATCGTACATTGAGTTTGCAAAAGAAAATTTTCGAAAAATAAAAAGGCAATTTAACGGATAGGGTTCCAGACGTTCTTCAGGAAGCCGTCGCGCTGGGCCAGGCGGTTGAAAGAGTCATCAGCCTCGCCCTGGGCACGGATGAAGCCGCACAGAGCAAAAACGTGGTTCTCGCCGGGGATGGCGCGGCCGTTCTCGTCAACCTGGGAATGAGTTAGCATTTGATCGGTAGTGATATGCCACGTTTTTCCATATTGCCGATACGGAGCCTATCTAGTGACGAGGAGAAAGATGGGAGGAATAGAGACTGGGCGGATGGACGACTGAGGCGCTGGTAAAGCCATTGCCAATCGTGGCTTGTTCGTTCTGGCATTTTCCCCCCTGGAATGGCGGCTATGTGCCTATATACATGGCATTGTTCTGCAAGCGTTGTGTTGGATGGTGCTTTGGCATTTCTGAAACGGCATTTGCCGGCGTGGAGTGAGCGATTGGTCATGCTCTCGACCGTTGATGTGACATTAGTTCGGGATCATTCGTTATCTCGTTGAACGTAGTTCGTATCCGTGTCGTCGTGGTCGTAAAAGGTCGTCGTGTTGCGGTCGCCGTTTGTCATTCTCGAGTCTTCGCTCTCGTCCGTCGATAATTTCGTTCCATCATTCGCAGTCCAGTTCTCGTCCATTATCGTCCAATCTCCATCCTACTCTCAACACTCAAAATTCCGCATCCATCATTCCGTCACTCCAACATCGTCGGGTCTCACCTTGGCGATAGAGATCTGAACCGAGGAGTGGTCCTTGGCCTTGATGATGCGACCAGTGGCAGAGCACTTGCGCGGGACGTAAAGGTCGACGATCTCGCCCTTGTCGTTCTCCATTTTGACTGATTTGGGGGGGGTGGGAGGGAAAAAGGTGGTGGTGGTAGTGAAAAGTGGTGGTGATAGTAGAAGAGTCGTGATGGTAGACGTGGATGTCGATTTTGCTGGTCTGGGTTGTCGTCCCTCTCTTTTCGCCCGTATGGATTTTTCCGCTAAAGCTGTTCAGTTTTTTTCTTTTCCGAATTTATTTTGCTATTTCTTTAACTCAATCGTCCCCCATTTCTTCACTTTTACTCTCACATGGAGGGGTAGGAACATTATTGGTCCGGCCCCGCGCACAAAAATTTCGGGGGTTATGGTGGTTTTTGGTCAGCCATAAAGGTGGGTCTATTTTACTTATGTAACACAACCTTTGTCATCACCTGCTCCGACCCCACTCTTATTCGATTCTGTACTTTCCTATCATCTCTTATCAACATATGATCCCACATGTGACTGCGCGCGGCCAGCGCGATGAGTGGGCCCGCCTGCGACGTGATTAATGAGCAAACTGTAGCTGCGTAGCGTGACTGCCTTTGTTTCGTGTCGATTGTCTGTGTAGCATCCTGTGCCGGGCTTGCCGCGCCAACGAGTCCACGATTGCCGATTGTCTTTATTTCTGTATTCATTGGGTGGCATGCAGTGATCCCGCACTTACCGATTAACATTTTACAACAATACACTGCTATCACCTCCCACACTGTCTCGCCTACGCCTAGGATGCGCCCTGCGCATTCACACCCATCATCTGCCACGCGGGATCATTGCCATTATGGCTCGCAACGGCTCATCGGCCTCGGACGGGGTCCTGGCCGCAGGACAGCCCCAAGTTCAGGGCAGACAGTCTGAAAATCGTCAAGACGTCATTTTTGTTCCATCATCGCCAGATCTACCGCCAATGTCGGCGTTGTCCTCGATGCCCCCACCTGCAACCACCACGCCATACGCTTCCAAGTTCTCAATGCACGCCTTTTCGCTGTCCTCCTCGCCCAGCCTGCCATCACGAACAATCGATACACCACTTCCAGAGAAAATACCAATACCTAAGCTCAAAGAGGTCGCACCGCAAAGGGCCCAGACTCATGACTATGTCACCCTCGACTCCACTCCAGACTCGGCAACACGGATCGCACCGGCAACACAAACATTGCCGCCGTCTGGTGCAACACGATCCGTCTATTTTGCCGGTGGCGAAATGAACAGCAGTCAAAGTGAAAACGGTCGCCAAGTTGAGGTAGACGTTCATGCCACAGAAATAGAATCGACAGTAGCTCCTCAGCCAGAAAGATACGAGGCCGGTGATCTAGTGCAGGCCGTAGAACGGCGGCGCGATTGGACACCACCACCTGTTGACACAACAATCATACCTGGAGGTAGCTCCTCTCCGTCAATAGAAAAGTGGTCGTCGCCGAAAGAACCGACCGAAAATGGGGTACCTACTTCCAAAGCTGCACGGAGTGACGTTTTCAAGACTTTGCACAACAACTATGGTTGCAGCGAGTCTTCAGCACCATTAGTGGCAACAGCAGCATCGCTGGATTTATTCATCACCAATCGCAAACCTATCGAGGCTGTTTCTCTCGGTGGTGGCAAAGCAAGTAATGCAAAGAACAAATCGCCAACGAAAGCTGCGCCCAAGAAGAAGCCGCGGACACTCACGGAGCTTGCCATGGCCGCCTATGCCGACCCTTTGGTAGATGAAGAGGACAGTTCGGAGGTGCCAGAGCAGGTGCCAGAGACAAATCCACCAAAGAAGAGAGGCAGGCCAAAGCGGCAGCTTGAAGTGATTGAACAGAATGGTGGCGAGCTGCTACCAACACAGCCCGCCGTTGTGCGCCCCGGCTTTCCTACCACCAAGCTGCGGAAACTGCAGTCGGCGGCTGCGGCGACTACCACGCCTGATGGCAAGAAAGTCAAAAGGCCGCGCAAGAAACCAGCTCCGCGCACCAAGAAACAAGTGGTACTATCCCCAGAATCGGCACGCGCTGAGTCTATGCGTCAAGACTTTTTGTTCGGCACGTCAAGCCAGCTGGCAGCCGATGAGTCGCCTACATTTTTGCGGCAGTTGCACACCGCGATGCAAGAATCAAATGGCCACGAAAATAGCGACGAAGAAGAGAGGAATCCATTGATGGAGCTCTTTGAAGATGCTAGCGAGGTTGATCTAACAAATGCTGTCAAGTCTATCGGAGACGGCAGCAGACAGCAGACAAAAACAAAGCTATGGGGTGCAGCATGGCGCGGCGAAGATGGACAGGTGACGCTCGAGCATGTGGTTGATCTAGAGGAGGACGAAGCGGCCGCCTTCCCTGAAGACCCGCACCAAGTGCTAGCCATGGCACAAAGGGCAGCAGCAGAGCAAGCGAGAGAGGAGGTTGCTGTTGATGATGAGATTGAGATTGGCGGGGCCGATGAGGTCAATCTCACCGGGGCAAGCAAGAACTCCAAGACGGCCCAAGCAGCCAAAGCAGTTAAAGCGGTCAAGCCAGTTAAGCCAGTCAAGCCAGTCAAACCAACACAAGTCCAAAAGACGAAGGCCCAGGCAATTAACGTGGCAAAGATCATAGCAGTACCAGTCAGCCAGACACAGCCCATGGAGCCCGCGCAGCCCGCACAACTCGACCAACTTGCACAGACTGCAGAGCCTCCATTGGCACTTCCTCTGAAACCAATGGCAAACGCAAGAAACAATATCCTGCCATCCACGCCAACCAAGCCACGAGCAAAGAATCAGTCACAAGCACATATACCATCGCCGACCCAGTCTGAGCTTATAGCATTGATATCACCCTCGCGCCCAAGTGCTAGTATTGTTGCAGGTGTCAAGGCAGTTACGACTAATTTGGCCTCTGGTGTCTCTGATATTCCAGCTCCAGCACTGGGACCGGCTGCGATAATAACTACAACTGCAACTGCAACTGCAACTGCAAAACCGCGGCCTAATTTCGAAGTGTTATCTACGGCCCAGCTTTCGAGCAAGGTGTCTTCTTACGGGTACAAACCAATGAAGGTACGGTCTGCGATGGTGGCACTATTAAATCAATGCTGGGACGCAAAGAATACTGCACAGGCCAGTGCTGTACAGGCCGCGTCTATTTCGACAACGTCTACCGCAGCCTCGCCCGTCAAAGCCAAGGCAAAGAAGGCGCCTGCCAAGGCGACGACCAAAACAGCAAAGACGGCTTCGCCAACAAGAGTGACCAAGGCGAAAAAGGCACCTGCCAAGAAAACTGTCGCAAAGAATTCAAAGAACTTGAAGAAAGCTGCTGTTGAGATTGAGATCCAGGACTCAGATGCATCAGACGGTGGCCGGCTCTCGTCGCCCGAAGTCCCATGCTCGGTTGCATCCGATGCATCTCTAGCATATGACAGCGACATTATTGTTAACAAAACGGAAGTTGTTGGCTCGATCGACTCCAGCGACATCGAAATGGACGACGAGGCGCTTGGTGGGGAGCCGACTTGTGAAGAGACAAGGCTATTTAAACTCATCACCGAGGCAGTCACAGCGGCACCGTCAACGACAAATCCGATGCAGCCGTCGTGGCACGAAAAGATGCTCATGTACGATACGATCATCCTCGAGGAGTTTACCGAATGGGTGAACAGCGTGCTCGGCGAGGCCAACGAGGTTACCGCACTGCAGGCTAAGAAGTGGTGTGAGGGCAAGAGTGTATGCTGTACATGGCGGAAGAATACCCGGGGTAAAGAGCGGAAGCTGTAGGGTCTATTTTATTGCCTTATTATTATCATTCGCTTTCTTGAAAGATTGGCGTTTGGTAGAGTATCTGGCATGTTTTTGATGTTGTTTATTTGGTTATGGTCATGATATTACTCTGCTGATAGGGGATCATAATTTTATATATAATTCAAGGCGATTATCAGATGATGAAATGGTATGATATGTAACTATGATCAGTCAAGTGTGTCATCTTGTTTGATTAAATTTATTTCTGGCAACTTTTTATATTTTATGTATATTATTTTGGAATTAATAATCAATGCCGATCTAGAGGGAAATATCTCTTAACAAAACTCGGATAAAAGATGTATGACCAAAGATTCTATGTCTAAATTATAGAAAATAAGTTATGATTTATCATATACTTTTGAGGGCTCATCAAAGAAAACAAACAAGGGATATTGACCAAGGTCATGTAAGTATCATGACTTGCCATGGTGGACGTGCCAGACTAACTAAGTACAACTTCACAGGGCTGTTTTACCAAAGGACCTCGGCCTGCCCGCTCGCCTAGTATCTTATTACCCGCGCTAGTGCGTTCTAGTGCTTGCAAGGTAGCAGCTCAAACACGCCAACCAGCCAAGCCAACCTCCGCACTTTAGCTACAGCCGAGCGGCAAGCAGTCGAATGTTAACAAATTGATATTTGCATTTCCTTCCTCCATTCCCATAGCCATTACCAATATCATGCACAGCTTCCAAACAGTGCGCGCATCTCAGTTTACAGCTAGAGCTCTACTTGCAGCAACAGTATCGGCACCGGCAGCATTAGTAAGACCGGCATCACCGGCATCACCGGCATCACCGGCGACCAGATCTACTGCTTTTGCTTTGTTTACTTTGGACTCCCGACACTCTTTACGACCTTTGATCACCCAGAATCGACTCTACAGCACTGACGCAAAACCCAACATGGCTGAACGACGCCCCCAAGGCACAACTGCCCAAAGGCGCCCTCAAAAGACACTTGCTATTCCGGCACCGAGTGCCAGCGTCGTTGTCATTTCGCCCACCAACGAGGTCCTCCTGCTGCACCGCGTCCAGACGGCCGGCTCCTTTTCATCGGCCCATGTCTTTCCCGGTGGTAATCTGAGTCGCTTCCACGAAGGTGAGCTTGTGCCCTACGTTGATTCACCGGCACGCCATGTCGACGGCGAAGCCTACCGCCTGGCCGCTATTCGTGAGACGTTTGAAGAGAGTGGCGTGCTGCTGGCCAAGCGCGCCGACGGCACCAAATTGCGCTCGCTGCTGCAGCTGCACCCAGAGGATATCGACCGAGGCCGTCTTGCTGTCGCCAACGAGCAAGTCCGTTTCGAAGAGTGGCTCGGCCAGGTCGGCGGCGTGCCAGATCTCGAGAATCTGATCCCTTTTACGCGCTGGCTGACACCACCCAACATGGCGCGCCGCTACACGACACAAATGTATCTGTATATGATGCCCTTGGCCGACCAGGACTCGCCTCCGTTTTACATGCCGACAGCCGACAACACTGAAGTCATGTCGGCCGAGTTTGCGCCGGCCGCCACTTGGGTCGAGCGTGCCCAGCGCAACGAGATTATTCTATTCCCACCGCAAGTCTACCTATTGTCGCTGCTGGCGCCGTTGTTGGCCAGCACGCCCGGCCCTATTGACCAAGAAACACTGTCGATCGAGAGACGCCGGCTGGCTGAGCTTGTGCGCGATGGACGTGCCCCCGACGAGGATGCCCGGTCGTTTGTGCCGTGGGCCGATCGTGTCATCAGCCCCCAGATGGCCGGCCGGATACGCACTGCCGACGGCGAGAGCCGGACAGTCATGGTATTGGACTCGCCTGGACCGGAGCTGCGGGGTAAGAGAGGCGGTGATTCATACCGGGCAATAGTATTGTCCAACATACCACCCGGGCCGCCGCGGGATGTTGAAGTACGGCGGCGGTCTGAGGTGCTGCAGCTGCTGCGCGAAAACGGGAAGTTGTAGATAGGTGCAGTTATAGCTGCTGGATGCAGGTTTAAACAGAAGACAGAGCTAAAAGGCGACGAAGTCGTGAGTCATGAATAGCGTGCATTCCTTTTTCTGATGCTATTTTAAGTCGATTAATTTTGTATAATTTATATATATATATTGCCTTTCTTTTCTTGTCTTGTCATCTTTCTCTCTCTCTCCTTTTTTTCTGTTGGGCGAGACGGCTGTGGACACCCGAGATTGTGTATATATAATGACATAATGTATCTGTTGATGTGGCATGATATTAGTGTATGAACTGTCGGGGCTTCTTAGTTTAATCATTTTCTTTTATTGCTTAAATGTCTTTAGGTTTGATATAATTATAGTAATATTTGATATGATTATAATAATAAGCTTTTATGTCGACGTCAAAGTGTCTTGAAACTACGGTTGACTTCGGTTATACGCACGTGACTTGAATTATCTATTTATTTTTAGTATTCAAAATAAAATAAAATGCAGGCATGAATTTCTGTATCGGCGATCCCTGGCCCGACTACGGCGATATCGCTGCATATTTAGTTTGGCATGTTTTGATTTGACCTTAATTAGCTTGGTACCAACGAGGATTACTCCTGAAAACTCAACACCGGCACGGCCGTGGGAGCCGAACTGGGAGATTGGCAAGGGTCATGATGCCGTGAGGTCATACCGATAAATATGATTTAAATATAGTACAGAAATAAAGCACTTAATTGGCGAGATGAGAGATTTGCCGTCATCCAACAACAGTCTAACAGTTTAGTCTCACTCTTGATTTCGAAATTCTCAATAATTTCAATAATTCAGGATAATAAATACTCGCTGTAATACAGAAGCATCCCTGCGTTTTATTATTTCTCAAGTTTTCGTTATCAATAAGGTGGCCGACCAGACATACTTGGCGGCGAATGTGTGGTCATTGATTATCTTGGCTTCCATTTGGCTATCTCTTTACTGGCAATGGCCGTACCTTCCGTGTCTGCAAATGGTTCGAGTCGTTCCTTCCTTTGTGGTCTTGATGACATGAAATATGAGCTTTAGGTAATGCAAATGTGCAAGCAAACAAGGTTGTGCACGGGTAGCACTTTCGCAATTGCGCTTGTGCCTTCCGTTTGCGTATTGATATCCATTAACTCCCAGACTCATCCTGCCTTTAGCATCATCACCACCGAATTCTAGTCAAATTTGAGCCTCACTCTCTGAATGGTATATATATGCCGCGCTGGGCCGGTCTCTGATCATTGTCCCGGCTTTTATATACAGAGTGACTTCCATATACAGAGTTGCCGTGTCTGCCGTCATAACCCCAATTCCAGATCTCCAATCTTTCTCTATCAGTATCGACAACCTTTCCGTCTGCTTACCCCCAAGCTTTTTAGAAAATTGTTTAGTTTCTCAATGCAGTTCTATTTAGTTGTTCCGACTGCCCAATCTCAAACTATCCATTCCGTCCCACTTTTCATTGTTCTTGTTTTTATTTTATCTCTTTTTATTTTATTTTACCTCTTTTACCTTTTTGACCTGTATTACCACTTCGTCCGCGGAATACAACACTTTTGTCCGAGTATGAAAAAACAGTCAAGAGAAAATAGTTAGCCATCACTTGGTTCTTCAAGCTATACTCCAAGCGATGTCTCTTCATGTCTTCTTGTCAGATAATATCAGTATTATTCCATCATTCTGACTTCTTTGTTCTCTTGCCCAATCACCTTTTTCTGCCCTACGGACTACGCATCATACTACGCATCATCGCTGCTACATCATCGCTGCCGGCATCTGCTGCCTTCCGCACCCTCTGATTGGCCATTAGTGCCTTTTCTTTCCACTCAATGTCTATTTCCTCCTCGCTCTCCCAGTGCCTTCGTCTTTCTACTAGCCCACTATTACCCGCTTACTTCGTATTCTCTTCATTCTGGGCCCTTTTGACTCTATCGACGCTTTCCATTACACTTACTCACCGTCGCCTTCTCTCGATTCCCATCTTACTCTTCACTGGCTGGGCATGATTTTTGAATACCACCATCATTCCAAACTAGAACCTTTTTGTGATATCGACCGGCCGCATTCCGCTCTCTGGTCTTTCTCTTCAGACAGAACTAGTGCTAGAAGCGTATCGTGCCTGCTCGTTCTTTCCTTCTCTGATCTACTTCTTTCCAGTTTGGTTACCTTTTCACTGGCTCTTTCCTCCTCACTTTCTCTCATATTTGGTTCCTTCTAATAATATTATTGCTTGTCTCTAATTGCTTAAGTGTTTAAATGGTTTTGCCCCATTTACTCCTTCCCTCTCTGTCTCTCCTGCCTCGAAACTTCTTGAATCTCGATTCGCGCCTTCCCTTTTTTCTACTTTCGCTTCTTGTTGACTCGCCTTCTCAGTCTCGGCCTTTTCTCTCTCTGCCTATCCCTCTTCACTCTTTCCTTTTGTCTCATTGCACCCTTTCACTTCTTCTGCACTATACATTAACCAAGTATTCCCTCCTGCCGCCGGCCTCCCTACATTCGCAAGTATCTCCTCGAGCTCCTCCTCACTTGCTGTCTCCTCCTTGCCGCCCCGAACTAGTTCCTGCCCCTTCCGGTCCCGTGCGCTTTCTTCCCGGCCGTTATTTCCCTCCTCCACTTTTCTCTTAACTCTCAATCTTTATTTTCTATTCACTCGTTTCCAACTCTCTCACTCTTTCTCTCCTAAATATCCCAGCCGCCTGAGAAAGATCCTTCTTCCTAAGCCTTGTATTTTACCAACCACACAAACTTCCGCCCCATTCTGAACACCTCTCTTCTATTCACCTTGATATACTCTATTACTCTACTCTCTCTCTTACTTACACTCATATCACTACCTCCTTATCGTTTATCAGTCGCTCTTCTCCACCTTGCCAATACTTTTCTTCTCCTCTCGGCTCACTCTTCACCCCTCCTACAACGACCCCCCCCCCCCTTCATCTTCTAGACTCCGACCTAGACCCTTTACGCAGCCCATCTTCATAAGACCTGTCCACGTTGACTGACACCTATTGACTCACAATCACCTTACCCATTACCGACCGTCATGGCGGATAGCAGGTACAACTTCCCGCTGCAGCTTACGCCCGACACCGAATCACCCTCGCCCTCTGTCGCTACTTCGAGCCATGACGCATTCAGCAATACCTCTATCCCCAATGCTACCAATGTGTCCAGCATACCATCCAATGCGCCCAACGTCCCCATGCCGAGCCGCTCAAATACTGCACATGTGCCAAGCATCGCCAGCGTTGCCAACATCGGCGGCAGCATTAAGCGCTCTAACAGTGCCGATATGATACGCTCCAATAGCAGCTCCGCTAGCCTTGGCAGTCTCAGCAATAACAACAGCAGTAGCAACAACAGCCACGGCGCCCACCCATTACCTTCGACAAGCGCACACTCGACTACCAACCACTCCCACTCTTCGCATCATCACCATCACCACCACGGTGCTGGCTCTGCTCAGGCTGCTGCTGCTGCCCAGCCTATGCCCCCCTTGCCCGGCGCTACCGTCTATACCCCAACCGCTCCGCCCAGCTCTGAGCTAAACCCGCGGAGCTGTGTTACCTGCCGGCGACGAAAAGTGCGCTGCGATAAGCTCATGCCGTGTACCAACTGTCGCCGTGCTCTTGTGCCTTGTATTTTCCCAGCACCCGAGCGTGCACCCAGACGGCCGCGCCGCAAAGACCCCAGTGCTATCCTCACAAAACCACATCAGTCCAGTGAGCGTGAGATTGAGCTCCTTAAGCGGCTGCGCAAGCTCGAGGGTATTGTGGAGGAGTTGAGTGGCCAGGTAGAGCTTGAGGCTGGGTCTTCATCTGGCAAGGTACCCCTTAGCAGCAGCAACTCGCCCGAGGCCACCGGCACCAGCGTAGGCGATGCAGGCGCTAGCAGTTCTGGTCAGCACCAGCAGGGCAGCATGGACCATACCGG
Organism: Ophiostoma ulmi; assembly: GCA_029298715.1. Lineage (NCBI taxonomy): Eukaryota > Fungi > Ascomycota > Sordariomycetes > Ophiostomatales > Ophiostomataceae > Ophiostoma > Ophiostoma ulmi. Next base: position 103,800 of record JANSLN010000007.1, read on the forward strand.
CAACACACCAAGCGCCTCTAGCTCTTGGGGTCACTCACCGAAACCCGCCAATGCAGCGCTGTCCAACCCTCCGTCTGCTAACGGGGGAAGTCCCGGTCGTCTTGTCGGCCGCACCACTCCGGTACTCAAGCAGAAGACCAAGGAGACCCAGAAACAGTTTGGTCGTCTCATGATTAATGACTATGGAAAATCACGCTATGTCAGCAGTGCCTTTTGGAGCAAAATCAATGACGAGCTCGACGACTTGCGTGCTGAGACACAGCGCATCACCGATGATTCAGAGAGCGAGGCATCTGACACTGAGAGCTCACCAGCACACGAAGACGAGCGACCCGTCGCCGACCATCACGCTTTTATCTTCGGATTCCAGTCCACCACGGTCGACCTGCGCCCGCTGCACCCCCTACCGTCCCAGATCCCTTACATCTGGCAGGTCTACCAGGAAAACGTTGACCCGGTTATCAAGATCCTTCATATCCCGTCTACGACGAAGCTGATCCGTAATGCGCGCACCAACCTCGATAACATTGCACCTGCCGCAGAGGCACTCATGTTTGCCATTTACTACGCAGCCGTTAACTCTCTGGAAGAGAGTGAAGTACGTTGTTTTTCTTTTTATTTGTTATCTATGAAGTCCTTTCTTTCGTATTATTCCTGCTAACCGTCAGATTCAAACAAACTTTATGGCTGAAAAGAGCGTCCTGATCAACAAGTACCGCTTCGCCCTTGAGCAAGCCCTCGCAAAGGCCAACTTCCTCGTCTCTTCCGACCTTGTGACTCTGCAGGCTTTTGTGCTTCTGCTCGTCCTTGTGCGCCGCCAAGAGGACACCCGGTTTGCATGGACACTCACCGGCCTGGCTATCCGGATCGCCTACTCCATCGGCCTGCACCGCGATGGCACCAACTTTCCAAATCTCAGCCCATTTCAGGTCGAGATGCGCCGCCGTGTGTTCTGGGCGCTGTGTATCTTAGATATGCGCTGTGCCGAAGACCAGGGCACTGACCTGACGATCCTCGAGCAAGGCGTCGACACACGCCCGCCTCTCAATATCAACGACACCGACATCAGCCCCGAAAGCACTTCATTCCCACCTGCGCGCGAAGGTGCCACCGATATGACCTTCGCACTTATCAGGTTCGAAATCTGTCGCGTGGCCCGCCGCCTGCACGCGATCCACTCGGCCATGGGCCCCTTTGAACCGGGTGACTCTTCGCTGACGCTTGAAGACCGCGAGCGCATGATCCACGAGGTGTATGACCGTGTGGAGAACTTGTACCTAAAGCATGGTAACGCGACTAGCAACCCCATGTTCTGGGTGGCAGCCAACATTGCGCGTGTCATTTGTGCCAAGATGACGCTTGTCATTTACCAGCCCGTCCTTTTCCCTGGCCCAGCCAACGAGAACATGTCGCGCGCCGTGCGAGACCGTCTGTTCACAGCTTCGACCGAGCTCTTTGAGTATAGCTTTATCCTGACTATGGATCCACGCACGAAACAGTGGCGCTGGCTGTTCCAGACATACACTCAGTGGCAGGCTGTTGCATACGTGCTGATTGAGTCGGCACGCCGGCCCTGGAGCGCGTCAGTTGAGCGTGCGTGGTATGCGCTGAATCAGATGATGATGTCGCCGAAGCCGCATGACCTGGAGCGCATGGCCGACAACGCTTCGCTATTTGTGCCGCTCAAGGCTCTCTACAACAAGTCTCGCAAGCATCGCACGGCCGAGATTGAGCGACTGCGGGGTGACATTGACGAGATTTCGCGTCTTGACAAGGAGGACCGATCGCGGCTTAAGCCGACCATGTTCTCTGCCTACCACGGCCACCTCGACGGCCTACAGTGGCGTGAGCGGTGGTTGACACTGGTTGACGCACCCCAGCTGATTGAAGAAGCTGAAATGCAGCAGGTGGCTGGTGAGGAGAACAGCAATGGCAACGATGGCTTACAGATGCAGCAGCAGCTGCCTCAGCCAATACAGTCCTATGGCCAAAACTTGAATCAGCTACAGAACCAGCAGCAACTGCCCATCATGCAGGACCAACAGCAGCAGCTGCCTCAAGGCGTTGACAATCCGGACAGCATTCTTAACCACGTCTTTTCGCAGCCGACCTTTGAGTCGACTGACCTGATTCCGTTCCTCAACCTTAAGAACGTGGACACATCGACAACTAGTACTGGAAGCAGCAACCTGATGGCCAGCAGCAGCGGCCCTGACGGGGTTGACTCTGTTGGTGTTGGCAACAACGGCGGCAATGTAGCTGGCGACGTTAACATGGGTGGTCCTGCGGCAGTTTTTGGTACATTTTCTGGTGCCGACATGCCCCGGCAAGACCCGAATCTCGGCGCATTTGTTGCAGGCAATAATGTTGGTAATATCGCAGCATCGCAAGGACAAGGACAAGTGTCAGATGGCACGCCGCTGGTGAATGCCATGGTCAAGGACTATGCGCCACCATGGCTCTGGACTGGCGATGAGGCTAATAATCTTAACTTGACTGCGCAATATTCAAGTGTGCTGGCTGATGATACGGACATGAAAATGGACGAGATAGATGAGATGGACGAGAACTTTGATTGGCAAGACTTTGGACAGACGCTTGGCGGCATGTCTAACGGCGTGTGGAGCTCTCACGGTCTGTAATGGGGAAAGATAGATTGTTTTTTTCTTTTGTTAATGCCGTTGTTTTGTTTCAGGTGTTTGCATATTAGATGGACGCATGCTTGATGCATGTTTGGGGTTGAGGCTTGGGCATGGGATGGCGATACATGTTTTGGAGTTTGCTTGTATTTTTTGCTTGTTTGTTTTTCATTACTGTCTTGCTTATTCACTATAACCCTGGTCGTTCGTTCATTTATCGGTGTATCTGGGTGTTTTTATAGATTGTCATTTTTTATATACGTTTTGGTTCGTCTTTTATATTAATTTTGAGAGATATCGTCAACATAGGGCCGTGAGTGCTTATATAAGCATGACTGAGACATTGACACCTGCAAAGCTGCCGCATACATAAAAAGGCGCTGTGGCTGCTTGCTGACGCTGCAGGACATGCCGAGAAGTGCAAACATAAAAAGGGGGCAATTCTGCATGAGATCTAAACAAGAAGGAGCGACTGTACGATAGGCGGCGCAAGCAGAAAAAGGCAAGTGCGAATAGCAACAAGCCTCAATAAGAAGGAGCAAATGAAGGCATCAATGATGAGATAGTGCCGCGGATGGTCAGCATAGGCATTGCAACATAAAGAATACAAGCAAGTGATAGCTCACGCCTCACCGTCATCTCTTTTCATTCCTGTGATGATCAGTCTCATCTCAATTTGCTGCCAAACAACCTCTCCACTGTGCTTTTGTTTCTTCCGTCCCCACGAAAAATATTCCTATCGCTCTTTCTTTCTTTTGAACGATGAATTATCATTGTGCATCGCTCCTTCTCTTTGAAGCTCGTCTTGAATATGTCTTTTGAATCTTGACTTTATTTTATCATTTTATTGCTGTATTATCTTCTCTACGTCACTCTAATCTGCCGTACTTTTTAACAAATCAAAACGTTTGGCATTTCCCTAGCGACTAAACCCAATTGCTTATTCAATCCAGATCCCCTCTTTTAGCTGCTCCGTACAACAACAAAAAAGGGAAAAAAGCCTCCTTCCCAAGAACGTCATCTGGGTGGACCCCGTTGGAAGGTGGGAAGGAGTGGGGCAGCCGAGCCGCTCAGTCAAGCACAAAGGTAAAGTAGTAGAGAGAGAACGGTGTGTGAGTGTAATAATATCGGCCAGCGGGCAGCGACTTCCAGTCAGCCGGCCATAGCACACATACTCCCCGACACAATACTTGAGCTGAAACACCACATACAAAACTGCCAGCCAACTTACAAACAGCAGCAGCACCACCACCATCACCTCTACCGCTAACAGGTGCCCGTTCCACCACTGCCCATCATTCTGTTCTCATTCCTTACTGCCGTCTGCTGTTAACCGTGTACCGTCTCGCCTGCTGTCCGTGCTTGAGCTGAGACCGCGCTGCAGACAGAGCACGCTCAACCGACTTGATACGACCGCGCCGTTTGCTTCTTCCTCTTTCTGCCCTTAATTTGATCATCTCAACCGGAGACCATCACTGCTCACGCTCACGCTTTGTCCGACTGAAACCAGCTCCCTGCGCCGATTGCTTCGCGTCAATCTCTGCCTCTTACCAGGCCACCCTTACTAGCTCGTGCCGTCTCAGGCCCTCGACTCAACGTCTTTGCAAAGACACGGCCTACCCTGTTCTCGCTCCGGCCCCAGGTATCTCAAGATCCCCTCGCCAATCTATAGCAACAGTTTCGAGAACCCTTACGCACACGACACGCGCCTAGCCGCGACCTCGCTACGGCTGTACACGACCGTGTCAGACGGACCGTGCCGCAACCTTACCGACACTATCCAGACGCTCGAGGAGCCCGCAATGTCTGCGTGAAGCCACTCGATCAGAATCCGACCACAACCCGACAAATCTAGTATCTTACCGACAGAAACAATTGTGTATAGCATGCATTGTTAGACTCCTGCTCGATACAACACCGGCCACTGCCGACCTACCGATCTAGTGCCCTTCTTCCCCCACACAACACCCCCTCCGCACACGATGCGACGGGCACGCGGCCCGTCGCCGACTTCGCCCTTCCGGGCCCTGGCACACCACCATGCCAGTCACGGCAATGGCCAGCAGACACCCGCCTCTGTGTCATCCATGATCCGATCCTTCAATGTCGAGACTAATCCGACACGGCCCATGCGGCCGAGCCCCCTCACCGCGTCCACCATCAAAGATATGCCTCTCGACCTTGTTGACCGAATACGCTCCTTTCCTCTCTTCATGTCTGCACCCGACGACTTTCTTGCTGCCATTGGCAAGCATCTGCGGCCGCAGATCCACGCTGCACACGATCACATTCTGACGGAGGGCGACGACGCCAAGGCCATGTACTGGCTAGTGCGCGGTGTTGTCGCCGTGACGTCGCGTGATGGCGAGGCCATCTATGCAGAGCTTAAGCCCGGCGCCTTCTTTGGCGAGATTGGCGTGCTCATGGACGTGCCGCGCACTGCTACCATTGTTGCGCGCACTAAATGCCTGCTTGTGGTTCTCAAAAAGGAAGATCTCCAAACTGAGCTTCCCCATTACCCCGACATGGAAAAAGCTATCCGGCAAGAGGCAGAAGAGCGTCTCACGATCCTCAAGAAGAAGCAACAAGAGAGGCGCACGCCTGCATCATCAACAGGCACCAGCGGTAGTCTGGGGACACTGTCCACAGTGGGTGAGAGTAAGGTCGTATCAGCCTTTGACAGCTCTTCATCCAGCGACTCGCCCAGTGATATGTCTACAGGCGACTTTAACATGACCACGGATAACACAGTCGTCAACTCCAAAAAGCGCAAGTCTCCGAGTCCTGGGATCATTGAGGACCCTGCCGTTGGTGGTAGCGCACTCGGCAGTGGCTACGTCAATGTGCGCAAAACTCTCAAGGAACTCCCACTGTTTTCGACACTACCACCAGATATTTTGCACTTTCTTGGTCTGAGTGCTCAGCCCAAGACATACTCCCCTTTTACCGATATCATTCGGCAGGGCAGCCCTGGCCAAGACATTTACTTTATCGTCAACGGCGAGGCCGAGGTGATTCACGAGTTGCCCAACGGCAAGGTTCTCGAGGCCGAGTCTACCTTTGCGCGCCCGCGTCTTTCACAAGGCCAGTATTTTGGCGAGGTTGCAAGCTTGGGTCTGTCGCGAGGCCGACGCACGGCCACTGTGCGGTCCATCACGAGCGTTGAGTGCCTAATGATCAGCAGCGAGGCACTGGAGGAGCTGTGGCGGAGATGCCCACCAGAACTAAAGCACCAGGTCGAGGAGACGGCACGCGTGCGGTACAACCAGCAGCAGGCTGAAGAGGCAGCAGAGGCAGAAGCCAACGCACCCAAAGCTGATATCGACCTCGGCGACGACGTCGAAATGAAAGACACTGACGTCGACACTGAGAACCACAATGGAGAAACGACTGCAAACACTCTAGCCAACACGGGTACTCTAACAAGGCCGTTGCCAAGAGAACCCTCGCCAGCCTCTTCTCTGCGCCGTCACTCTGTACCCAACGTCACATTCACAACACCGTCCAAGCCGTCGTCACCGACTAAAGCTACAAAGGATGAAGTCGAGACAAGACAGCCAAGCGATCCTGACCCATTTCTTAGTGTCGATATGGAGAACATGCGCAACCGCCGGCGCAACTCACTTGCACCCCCTACACCACAGAGCGACTCTTCGTCTTCATCATCATCACAATCATCGGCATCGTCTTCTGCGCAATCGACACCGATACAGCAGATCCAGCAATCGAACGATGTTAATGCTAATAGCAGTCCGTTGAAGTTGTTTACGTTTCCACCACTTACGACACCACCACCTGAAGGCCCTCTTCCCAAAGCACCCGAGCGGCCTGGTATCAGCAAAGTATCACAGGAAGAGTCTCGCGGACCATTCAAGAAAGCAAGAACACTTGGACGTCCTCCCGGATCACGACGCAGTGGAACTCCCAGCAGTGCAAGTGGTGCTACATTTACACTTCCTTTTTCCACTCGCCAGTTCCCGCCCGAGGACGCGCTTGTGTTCGTGTTCCAGCGCTTCGATTTCCTGCAGCTGATCAGACTGGCTGGTGTATGCCGGCAGTGGCGCCGTATCTTGATGACGTCGCCGCAGCTATGCACACACGTCGACTTGTCACCGTACAGTAGCATGGTCAATGATTGGTCCGTCGTCAACATTATCGCACCATTTATTGGTCTACGAGCCGTCGAAATCGACATTAGCAACTGCTTCCATATTACCGACGAGGGTTTCCAGGCGCTGTGGAAGCGGTGCGGCAAGAATATCAAGGCCTGGCGGATGAAGTCAGTCTGGGATGTGTCGGCCAACCAGATCCTGGATATGAGCGAGAACGCACCTGGTCTCGAAGAAATTGACTGGAGTAACTGCCGCAAAGTAGGCGACAACCTACTTGCGCGCGTTGTTGGCTGGGTCGTGCCGCAGCCGCCGCCAACAGTGCCCAGCAACAAGATCATCGCCATCGCCAACTCGAATGCCACCCGCGGCAGACACCACAAGGACCATCATAGGAACAAAGATGAACAACAGCAACAGCAACAGCAACAGCAACAGCAACCTGCAAAGCAGGGTCCACCACCAGGGACAGTAATCGGCTGCCCTAACCTCAAGATTCTCGACTTGTCCTACTGCAAACACATTACCGACCGCTCCATGGTGCACCTAGCCGCACATGCTTCCAACCGCCTGCGGTCCATCTCGCTGACGCGGTGCACGTCCATTTCGGACGCAGGATTTCAGGCATGGGCACCATACCGCTTCAACCAGTTGACGCATTTGTGTTTGGCCGACTGCACGTACCTGTCCGACAATGCCATTGTGTCGCTCGTCAATGCTGCCAAGAAACTGACCCACTTGGACCTGTCGTTTTGCTGTGCACTGTCTGACACAGCCACCGAGGTCGTCGCCCTCGGCCTGCCCATGCTGCAGGAGCTGAGGCTTGCGTTCTGTGGTAGTGCTGTCAGCGATGCCTCGCTGCGATGCGTCGCTTTGCACCTAAACGATCTACGCGGACTCAGTGTCCGGGGCTGTGTGCGTGTCACGGGTGTCGGCCTCGACCACGTCTTGGACGGGTGTGCCCGGCTTGAGTGGCTGGATGCGAGCCAGTGCAAAAACCTGGCCAGCTGGGTTGTCGCTGGTGGCATCGACCGTTGGGGCTACGATGAGCGGGCACAGCGCGGTCGCAGCAGCAGCAGTGCATGGAAGACGGCGAACCGGCGCAGCATGGGCCTCGACGTGGACCCAGCAGCCAAACCTGGTTCTGGTGCTAGCGCGGCCGGCGCGGACATCATCGGGGCTCTGCCGTCAATGCGTGGCCAGCGGCGGCGCGCACGCAAGCCCGTTAAATTTATTATTGAAAAGGGGCCAACAGATGGTTTGAGGTAGTTTACTTTTGTATTTGTTCTTGTGTTTTCGTCATCCCTCTTGGTGTCCATAACTTTTGACGGTTGATTGCATTGTTTGGATCTACTTGAATAACTCTCGCATAGGCATAGGAATAGTTGTTTGTGCCAGGATATACCATTTTCTTTTCATTTACTTTGAATATATTCAATCATTTTCATGATAGCATTCTCCTCTGTTTTATTTTTTCAGATTAACTGGTAATTTATTTGCACAGCACTGCTACTGTCAAGCCATGTCGGAGGATGAGCCCCGTTCAAGGTAGCATTCTATTATCGAGCCCCCCTTCCTTTGATATTTTTCACTTGTATTAATAGCACAGGTCATGCAATGGGTCGATTTCTTTTTCACGAAATAATTCTTGCTGACTTCTGGGATTTTTATCGATGGTACCGCGTGAATACGGGACGTGTCGGCAATTAGCATAGATGCGGACCTTCTACTGCGGCATTTGCAGCACGAGTGACGTGACAGGTGGTGTAACAGGAGCAGTACGATCGATAGCCGTAAATCGATCAACAAAAGCATTTACAAACAGTTGAAAACTCTCAAGATGTTAACAAGGAAAGAGCGCAAAGAGTTGCCAACTGGTTTTCAACTCGTTGTCAACTTGTTGTCAATTCGTGCCTTCCCTTTCGAGCAGTCTTCAACCTCTATGTCTTTCCTCCGAACCCCACTGTAACATCACAACGGCTCCAAGCATACTAACTCCCTTACCTCCGCCGTCGTTGTTAACCAAACATTCTATTTCCATTTCCTTTGAACTCATTTTTCGTACTTTAGTCCGTTAAAGTCATGACGCCTTATCAATTTTTATGGTGGTGGACTGTTGGATGGTCGCATGTTTATTAATTTAGGACACGCCATGTACGTAAAATGTAGTTATCGGAACGTACAGTTGGTGGCGGGTGCCCCTATATAAACATAGCTCCCCTCCCTCCATTCTCTTTTTGTAGTTTGCCTCTTCTCTTTTGTAGTATTCATTCTCATCAACACCATCCTAAAAATGTCATCACCTACAGAAAAGCTGGCCGCCTCGATCGCCGAGACCAAGGTCGAGTACAAGCGCCTCGGCAAGAGTGGCCTGCGCGTTTCGGTGCCCATTCTCGGCGCCATGTCCATTGGCAGCCCGGAATGGGCGCCGTGGGTGCTCGGCGAGGACGAGTCGCTGCCTATCTTGAAGGCCGCGTACGACCGCGGCCTCAACACCTGGGATACGGCAAACGTATACTCCAACGGCGAGTCGGAGCGTATCATTGGTAAAGCCTTGGTCAAATACAACATTCCTCGTCACAAGATTGTCATCCTTACCAAGCTGCACGGCACTGTTGCCGAAGACGTTGGCCTGAATACCTTTTACGTTGGCGACCAGCTTAAAATCAGCAAAGACTATACCAACCAGTATGGCCAGTCGCGCGCCGCCATCTTCCACCAGGTCGAAGCATCCCTGAAGCGCCTCGGCGTCGACTACATTGATCTCCTCCAGATCCACCGCTTCGACCCCAGCACGCCGCCTGAGGAGACGATGCAGGCTCTGCATGACCTCGTGCGCAGCGGCAAGGTGCGCTACATTGGTGCGTCGTCCATGTGGGCATACCAGTTTGCGACGCTGCAGCACGTCGCCGAGAAGAACGGCTGGACCAAGTTTGTGTCGATGCAGAACCACTACTCGCTGCTGTACCGCGAGGAGGAACGCGAGATGAACCGGTTCTGTAACGAGACGGGAGTCGGTCTTATCCCGTGGGCACCGCTTGCGCGCGGCAACCTCGCGCGGCCCCTGGCGGCCAAGGGCACCACCAAACGGTCAGAAGCGGCAGAGGAGCTGTCGCCTGCCGAGATCCAGATTATCGAGCGCGTCCAGGAGATTGCCACCAAGCGTGGCTGGAGCATGTCACATGTGTCGCTGGCTTGGATCAGCAAGCGCGTGTCGAGCCCGATTGTGGGACTGAGCAGCATCGCACGACTGGATGAGGCCACTGATCTCAAGGGCAAGGAGCTGACGGCGGAGGAGGAGGCATACCTGGAGGAGCCGTACCAGCCGGTCAAGATCCAGGGCCACTCTTAGTAGACGTCTGAATATAGTTGAATAATGATTAAGCTTTGATTAAACCCTGATAAAATATACATAAAGTAAGCAAGGCTACATTATGGGTGTAAATTGTCAGACTTGGTGTAAGCAGCGTGTAAGTGAATGGTGTAAGTGGGCGGAGTTTCTCATATCTCCCCTCAAAAGTCCGTCCCTCTTAGCGATTCTAGGCAGAGTCAGTAATCGGTCTTTCGGAGTTTACGGATAGCACCCATGCGCCAAGCCACTGAGCCAAGTCGGGGCCGACATTGAAAGACCGGCTTAAAAAAGGCAGGCATGAAGAGGCCTTTTTGTAGCAAGGCTGTGACTGTGAAAGTTAAGGTAGATACATGGACTTATATTTGTATTCAATTTCAGAAGAGGACAGGACATCAAGCAGAAGCTCTTGTCGTGATATCGCCGGCCTCTAAATATATCGAGACAGCAGAAGCTAGCATAGAAAAGCAATGAAGAAATAAAACAGGCAATTCCCAGACAATTCCATCCATCCACCACAAGAACACTCCCAGAAAATTTCTACTTGAGTTCCTATCTCTGTACTTTAATTTATTATTCATCATCTAAACAATGTCTTTCCGCATCGGCCTCGTCTCTGGCTCAGCCCGTGTCATCCGCGTCGGCCCTCAGATCGCCACCTGTGTTAAACACTATTGAAAAGGACATTGATTTGTAGTCAGCCGTTTCTATCGAGTTTGATGTGATTGACATTGGTACACTCAAATTGCCCGCTCACTATGACGAGCCCGGTATCCCCAAACAGGTCGCCAACATGCCCGACGACTACGTCCACGAACACACGTGCACATGGTCCAAGCGCATCGCATCGCTTTACGCCTTTGTGTTTGTCACGCCGCAATACAACTGGGGTGTATCGGCTGCCCTAAAGACTGTAATCGACTATCTGTTTAGAGAGTGGTACGGCAAGCCGTTCATGGTGGTCAGCTACGGCGGGCACGGCGGCGGTCATGCAGCCGCAGCACTCCAGCTTATTCTGAGCGGCGCTATCTGTCTTTCGTTTCCCAGTCGCCATATGCTGAAGGCGGCGGCCAAGGGCAAAGATCTAGGAGAACGCATGGGCCAACAAGCAGGCGGATATTGTGACAGCATGGCGGCAGGTTGCCGAGCTATTGCAGGTGTAGAGGCCGTTTACCAGAGCTGTTGTTTCTGAGCGTACCCATAGTCTCGAGTGTTGTATTTCCCCATTTGTCTTTTCTTTATTATCTTCCTTCATATTCATTTCAGACTGCGGTTGCGATAGAGCTTTAGCGTTCTAGCTCTTCCTTAATATAAGCTTTAATAACTTGCTCACGAGCCGCCATTATAGCTCCAATCAATCTGCTCAAGCTTCCTTTGAATTGTCAGACTATAAATAGAGGCTCAAACTTTTTTATTAATAATTTTATCGCCTTGTTGCCGCCTTGTATTCTTTTGTACTTCTTTTACGAATTTACCACAACTACTTGACAGCCGCGGTAACCCTGTCAGCTCGCGTAACCTTTATTTAATATTTTCTCCGTTTTCTTCTTCTCTCATTCACGTAAAATCTCATCACTATTCATAACACAACCGACTGTAGCACTTGTGCGGTCGTTTGAGCAAGTTTTCGTCTGTCGGCCTGCATCCTTACAAGGGAATTTCCTCTTTGGGATAAGGCGTGGTTAAGGCGTTGCCCCCAGTCTTTAAGTTTCTTGGCACCCGTCCGACCACTCATTCTCTGATATTCACCACGAAGTAAGAATGTTTGGTTTCCTGCCAATAATAGTTATGGACACCAACGAGTGTCCTCCTGTATGTAAAGTAGTATTGGATGAGCTAGTCGGGCCAACTTCCAGGGGTCACCAATGACCACCATCGGCAAAAAAGACAAAAGAAAAGAAAACGTGCTCAGTTTTTCACGGCATGGGGAAAGTACCAGCCTCATAGCTACTACTCTATATTCCACTAGTAAAGGAGCTGCGTGCATATACGGTCAATACTTATCAGAAGACAATAAATTAAAGGTCCGCGGTGTTGGGCCCTGTCTTCTTTGCCAAGGCTGGCTGTCGAGCGAGAGATATGTCTCTCCCTCCTCTCAGTTCAACTCTTCGAGGTTAAGTAAATCATGGTGTGATAAGTTCTGCATCGGATTATTTGTGCTGTCGTGTGAATGAAGAAGAAAACAAGGGGTGTGTACAGTAATAACTAAGCGTCTGCTTTCTAACAATCCTGATTAGTCTATACTCATGGCAGACATCTTGTCATTGCTTCTCAGGACTTGCTGAGCTTCACATGAATAGCGTTTGGCCTGGGCCGGACTCGCTCGAGCCCCATCCTGCAAGTTACTCTTGGCATTCCGTCGTAGATCATGTCCATAATGTCCTCATTCATAGCTAGGATGTGATATAGTCAAAGGAAAGTGAAGTCAACCGCTTGGCACTCTGTATATAAACGTCAGAAGTACCCTTCCCACCTCTTGATTGTTCCTGTCGATCTCACTCTCACTCTTTATCAACTCTTTTTCACATCTCTATCTCATCAATTTCTGCCATAATGCTCGCCCCTTTTGTTGTCCTGGCTTCGGCCGACCTTGCCTCTGCCCACTTTGCCGTTGACTACCCCGTCTGGCGTGCTGACTCCCTCAACAACGACAGCTATTCGCAGTACACTTTCCCTTGTACGTAAAGTCACTCTCTATAGCGAGATATTGAACTGCTACTAACTTTTGTTCTATAGGTGCCGGCGTCCCGACGGACCTTGTTAATGCAAACCGCACCGACTGGCCCGCTACCGGCGGCTCCCTCTCGCTCGACCTCCACCACCATTGGTCCTACATCTTTATCAATATTGGCCTCGGCGATAATGTCACCAACTTTAACTACTCGCTGACGCCCTCGTTTTTGAACGAGACCGGCAGCGGCACGCTGTGCATTGACCACCTGCCGCTGCCTGTCGACCTTGTTCCTAGTGATGGCCAGCACGCGACGATTCAGGTTGTGACCTCGGGCAAGTCAGGCTCGGCGCTGTACAACTGTGCAGACATCACATTCCGGACGAATGCCACAATTACCAACTATGGCAATGGCAACTGCACAACAAGTGAGGGTCTGAGCTATCAGGTGGTCACTGAGCAGAGCAACACCACCGACAGTACAGCTTCGTCGACTTCTTCAGGAGCAGCAGCGACAGCTACTGGTGCCGGATCACTGAGCGGTGTGAATTCGTCTGTGCTAACGTCTGTGGTGGCCGTGGCCATGGTTTTTATGTACGGCATGAGCTCGTAGACGTTTAAATTGGAAGACTAGATAGATGTTTATGAAGAATTGATAAAAAAAAATTAAATAGCAATTGATAATTATAATTGTAAGCATAAAATATTTTTTAAATGATTAGGAACGTAATACGGTCCGTGAGATAATAAAAATAAAAATGCAAATACAAATGCAAATAAATAATAGTTTTATTTATCGTTCTAATTACATAACAACTTATCAGTACACACTTAATAAAAACTACTTTGACCAGAGTACTGCTTTAGAATTAGACATTCATTATCTACATCTCGAAAAAAATATTAACAAAATTCTTCATATCATTACCACCTCATTATTTCATGTGCTGATGATACTGACGCTCATAACGCTCGTGACCAAACTATTGCCTGCCTGCGATTACCCCATGGGGAGTAGCCCCACTGTCGTCATCTTGGCGCCATATCCACGTGCGCTGGGCGTTGATTTCATAATTGTTCCTTCCTATTTGACTACTTTAGATGAACATTTTGCCATGTTTTCACGGGTTTAAGCTTAAATTTGCGGACTGACGGTAGCCCCTTCCCAAACATTCTTGGTATCAGTCCTCCAAGGCCGTGATTACTCATCGAGGACAACAGCACAACGCCAGAGACTCCAGCGGGCGGTGACTTGGTCCGTCTTCTCATTCAGTGCGGCACTTGCGGATCCCCACAGACTCAACAGCCAGTAACTCGATGTGACCATGGCAACAGCCTCGAAGGGGAGCTCGCGTAAGGGCAAGAAGCTTTCCACAGCCGCATGCGATCTGTGCCGACTGAGAAAGGTCCAGGTAGGATCACCTCGACGGAGCGAAATAGATGGACAGTGTCTAACGCATGCTAGTGCATCTTTGCAGAAGAGACCGACCAGACCTGTAAAAGGTGTTTGTCTGCTGGTGTAGACTGCACTTTTCTTCGAGGGCACCGGCCACGCGGCCGAATCAGCCGGCACGTCACGGCGGCCCTGGAGCAGAAGCAAAGCTCACGAGGTCTGTCCGTCACAAGTGATGCATCGACGTCACGGATGGATAGGGACGGGCCAAGTGAGAGTATTGAAAGCCCTGGAGATATCATATCAGAGAACCTGGTGCCAAACATCGGCGTTACACATCTCTGCCCGCTTTCCTGCATGGCGCTTATATTGACTGATTTCCGAGACTACTTGTATCCGGTGCTCCCGTTTGTACACTTGCCAACACTCATGACTGCCGTCAACAGGCAGCTGAGTATATACAAGCCAGAAAACAGACGCCTTTTCCAGACAGTAATGGCTGTTGCCGCTGCCACTATTGCGTCTATCCCTCGACGGTTCTCTGCCTATAGCAACGGCCGATACGCAAGCGTGCAGGCCATGGTAGACCGAGCTACGCGTCTTGTGCATTTGAGTCGGGGCATGAGCGATACACCCTTGGATGACGACCCGTCGCTTGAGAGCTGCGTAGCATCTTTGGTACTGTCCTTGGCGGCATTTTATACCGGCAGATCGGCCGCATCACATACATTGGCCAACGAATCAATTCTACACTTTCGATCTCTCAAACTGTACAAGAAAGAAAAGCATGAGTCACTGACGAGCTTTGAGAGTGAGGTCTGCAAGCGCCTCTTCTGGCTTCTCTATATCCATCAGATGTATGTATTGCCTGCACTATGCTCATGTACTTTAGATAGACTAACGGATAGACACGACCGCATTGACACGGCTGCCCCTCGCTACCCACTTTGTTTCGATCCTCTCGAGATGGACTGGGAGTTTTTGATTCCTTGTGAGAACGAGGATGAGCTACACTTTTACGAAATCTCCCCGCCGGGCCAGGATTTGTCCAAGAGCACGGCCGACACGCACCGACCTATTGTGTCGGGCTTTTGCGCCCTTCTCCGTGTCTACTTGTGTGTGGTCGATGTATTTTCTGCCGACTTCCCACGGCCACCCCAGTCGGCTCTTATAGCCAAACCGTTATCAATGGAGCCGCAAGCTGAATCGGAATGGTCATTACCCGACCACCATATACCTGGTACGGGGCTCACTATAGAGTCCGTCATTAGCCTTTCTGACCGTCTCAAGGCTACCATGGAGCATCTCCCGACCGAGCTACTGGTAGAGCCAGAGCAATTCAAGTCTGAGCGTAGCCGACCCGATGCGATGCAGACTTTGTCAAAGAGTACGATGCAGCGTCTCATTATCGCAGCCAATATTCGCATGACCAGTCTCTTTGTACAAAGCACAACTCTGGAAACGTTTTCAAGCCAACTAGAGCGTCAGAGAGCGGCCGAACCCCCTTGTACAAAGACACAATCAACATCACATGTTGACGCCAAAGTTTGGGAGTTGAGAGAGCTCCTTGCATCACAGACACTGGACATTTTACACCAATTTCCCCTAGAGGCACTCGAGGCAAACGGGTCGTCGCTGATTCTCAAAGTACGCAAGATTGCTGCCACTCTATTGGAACGAGACGAGACATACTACACGTTGTCAGCCGAGGCTACAGCCCGCATGGACGGATACTTGGAACAGTTTGTGCGCGCGCTGGCCAGTCTTGATTATGTGTATCCCAACCTGGAGATACTCTCCACGTCTGTTCCCGAGGAGTAGACGTGATTTGCACTACATATGTATCTTTTTTTCTCTTCAAATTAGAGTTTGTTGCCAGCTATCTTCCCATTGAGTCATCTTCTCATCGAGTCATCTCCTAAATATTGCTCTATACACTTGGAAGCCATGCGGCAGTACAAGGTTGTATCGCCGAGTAGACGGAAATACGTTAAAACGAATGGTTTCGTTTAGGAAGTGCCACCTACCTTAAGGCTACCTGTTGCTTTTGATCGAGATTGCACAAACAAGATTATGGGATTCATCGTAATCTTTTACTCGATCAGGTACAGCTCAAAGTTGGCCTTGTTCAACGAAGCATCTGGTACTTCCTATCATCTATCTACCAAGTACAGAGCAACCCCCCAAAATATCCTGAGTGAAGGCTGTTCTTGATTGCAAGACCGGTCTCGGCAGCATATGTCAGAAACAGTCAAGACTGAAACGGCTATCACGCGGAGTCAGAGGTGATGCAAATGCTGTGTTTTTCATGGATATTCTCGAAAGCGTGTTCTTAGGCTCGGATCAACGGGATTTATACAATCATCACAGGGGTAAAGGACTGACTATTGTAGTGGTGGGAGTATGGAAGCATCCTTGATGAAAACACCTGTTCAGGAATGGCTGCTGATAAGAAACTAAGAAAGCGACCTGGTGTGGCGTGGTAAAATCAATAGTAAGCCGATCGAGGCGTGATAACGGGCAACTCCATGTAGTTAAGACCGTAGTCTTCTAGAAAATAAGTATGAATGATCGACTCGAGCATGACATGCAGCTCGCTACGTTTGGATGAGCGAAGAATAGCGTTGCGATGTCAATGAGAGCTGTTAGCCAGTGTCTCAGATCTACTGTTTCGAGAACAATAGATATTATGATGAAAGTACTGATAATGTGTCCAGATGCTATGCTTTTCTGAAACCGACCCAAGACCTAGCTAGAAGAATACCTGACGATGGTATCTCTCGACAGGCAGCCAATACCAACTTCGCTTACATCTGACAAGTCCAGGCATGCATCATCTTGACAGTTGATAGCACAATTGCTTGGCAATCTCGTCACTCAAACGGGTGATAAGATACATCCGATAAACGTACCCATTCTTAACCGCCCCTAGCTGCCCCTTAATATGTCCGTGTCTTACTGACTATTGACTTGCTACTTAGCTGTTATCTTTACTCAACCGGACTTGATTCAAGCAGTTCGCAACATATTGAATCTTTTATATATAATAGTAGTCTACTTAAAAGGGGTGAATATCTTGATGAAGTCTAAAGTTAAATGCAACTACTGTCTTTCAATAGTACACACTTCCAAATATGGCCGTGCTGTTGCAGTTTATGAATACTGAGTACCGAGTACCGATAATCGGCAGCTCCGTAAGCAAGAGAACTAATTGACGATTGATTGATTAATATCGTATGTGCCGCACTCGTTCTCGATTGCTTGACCATGGAGAGCTCATCAAAATGACAAGCTTTTCTGCCAAGATGAAATCTGACCTGATAGGAGGCTACGGATGAGCAAGATGACGGCATCAAGCTTTGAGGCTACTGACCGAGAACAATGAATTTTCTATTCCATATTCTGTATTATGATGATGCAAAGATAGAGAAATTGAATCTAAACCAATCAAGTATAAAAGTACTTGTGTTCTGTTCTCTTATCTCCTGCGTCCGGGTGAGACGTCGATCACCTAGCAGGGGTATAAGTACAGAGGAGACGATAGAGAGCTTTCTCAGTGGACTTGCACCCCACGAAAACGCTACCATCTTTTCAGTAGTCCATGCAGCTATCTACCAACCATCAGCAATCAATACCGCGGATGCAACGCGAGATGTAGAGAGATAAAGGAATGCTCGGCATTTAGGAGTACTTCGTATTGCCCGTAGGGTTGTCTAGTTGGTGTTTAGCAGAGGCCAAAGCTTATACTGGTCTGTTATCCTCATATATACTCGTTCATCCTATTGTCTGTCAGTTGCATCGCTTTCTTGCTTGGCCTGTCTTGTATCTTGACAGTGCATTCTTGTGAGTCGTGACTCGATATTAAGGACATCGTCGACATCACCGACACCATCAACATCAGCACTACCGACACTATCGACAGCAATCACCGACAACATGGCGATCGAAACGGACGTTGAGGTGCCGGTCTCTGATCCCAAGATCATCACGGCCGACAATGGTGTCAACCTGGCCAGCGCTGCCGATGCTGAGCTCCTAGGTCAGTCCTTTCACACTCTTTTTTATACACTCCTAATATGATATTTGACGGACCAAACTAACAGGATAGCTGCCATGGGTTACAAGCAGGAACTGAAGCGCAACTTTAGCACCCTCGAAGTGTTTGGCATCGCCTTCTCCATCATGGGCCTCCTGCCGTCCATTGCCAGTACCCTGGCCTTTTCACTACCCTCGGGCCCGGCTGGTATGGTCTGGTCCTGGTTCCTCGCGAGTGCCTGCATCTTTATGGTTGGCCTGTCCATGGCCGAGCTCGGCAGCGCCATGCCTACGAGCGGCGGTCTCTACTACTGGACGCACTACTATGCGAGCCCCAAGACGCGCAACTACCTCAGTTTCCTTGTCGGCTACAGCAACAGTCTGGGCCTCGTCGGCGGCCTGTGCAGTATCGACTACGGCTTCGCGCTCATGTTTTGCTCCGTCATTGTGATTGCGCGTGACGGCGAGTGGGAGCCGTCCAACGGCGTCGTCTATGCCGTGTTCCTGGCCACAGTCATCTCGCACGGCATCCTCGCGTCGACCCTCACCAAAGTCATGAACAAGTTGCAGTCGTTTGCCGTCTTCCTCAACATTGCCTTGATTCTGGCCACCATTATTGCGCTGCCTGTCGGCATGAAGAACCAGCGCCACGACGGCAAGTTTATCTTCGCGACACTGGACAATCTCGCCACCTGGCCCAAGGGCTGGACGTTTATGCTTGCGTGGCTGTCGCCCATCTGGACCATTGGCGCGTTCGACTCGTGCGTGCACATGTCCGAGGAAGCGTCCAATGCCGCCAAGGCCGTGCCCCTGGGCATCCTGTCGTCCATCGGCATGTGCTGGGGTCTTGGTTTCGTGCTCGTCATTGTCATTGCTGCGTGCATCGACCCCAACATTGAGAACGTCCTGGGGTCTGCCTACGGCCAGCCCATGGCTCAGATCTACTATGATGCGCTCGGCAAGCATGGCACCCTCGGCTTCATGGCCTTCTTGTTCATTGTGCAGTACATGATGGGCGTGTCTATTCTTGTTGCAGCCTCGCGCCAGATGTGGGCGTTCTCGCGCGATGGTGCTCTGCCGTTCTCGAGCTTCTTCCGCCCCATCAGCAAGACCTTTGGCTACATTCCTCTGCGCACCATCTGGGGCTCCGTGTTCATGGCCGTCATCCTGGGCCTGCTGTGCCTGATTGCTTCTGCGGCCGCATCTGCCCTCTTCTCGCTGGCCGTCGCCGGCAACAACCTGGCCTGGGGCCTGCCCATCTTCGCGCGTCTTGTCTGGGGCGAGTCTCGCTTCAAGCCCGGCGCATTCTACCTCGGGGCCTTTTCCAAGCCTGTCGCGCTGTTTTCAATCATCTTCCTCTTTTACGGCATTGTGCTGTGCATGTTCCCGTCGTCGGGCCCCGATGTCGACCCGCAGACGATGAACTACACGGTCGTCATTAACATGGCCGTCTGGGCTGGCGCCTCGCTGTACTATGTCGTGGACGCACGCAAGTGGTTTACTGGCCCCGTGTCTACGATTGACGCCGGTACTGAGAGCGAGGTTGTCGGCGAGGTTATCAGCGGCGAGGCACCGCCCACCGAGCTAGCCACGCCCGAAGTCGGCTCTTCATCGGACAGGGAGAAGAGTGGTTAGATTACTTGGAGAATAGACGATAGTTCAAAGGACGGTGATTACATCTAAAGTCTGCTCACTTCTATCGATATGCTTGTTATTAAAATTTCAGTCGAGTAAAGTTGATGTGAATATAGTGATATAAGCCGAATCAACCGCCGAAGCCACGGCGCCATTGAATATAAAGTCGTCGGGGCGTTACATGTGCTACCATAATCTCCATCAATCACATATTGTGTGTCATCATGTGCCCTGTTGTACGTTCGCAATTTCGCTCTCTTCCAACTGTTCATCTGTTTGAGTTCTCCACGGTCTGTGTATGCATTGTTGCCGTAGTCGATCATAGTAAAAGTACCAGGCATACCCATGATGCAGACTTTAGGATGCAGACTCTATCACGACAGCTAGTCATGTCTCATAGCTGCTTATTATCGTCCTATGCCCTTCAAGTTCCATAAGTCCTCACTTCAAATACAAATGGCCACGAATACAACCAAATGTTGTGAGTTGATTTGACGGTGGACGCCTGCGGGTCAGCTCTTTTCTTGCCCGCAATTTCGTCACTGGTAGGTCATCGCGTTCACGTTGCAGGGGAGTAACAATGAGGCTGACTACGAAACTCGCTCTCCTCTTAATTTACTCTGCTCCGTACCCAGTAGCATCAATTGTCATTATCCCTGTTCGTTCAGCCCCAATACGACGTCTCATCCTCATCTTGTTTCCAGTATTTTTCTTGTCTTCTCTCTTGGTTTGCATGTGTACAAAGTTTGAGATTAAATTGCAATTAAGATACGTTCTATTAGATTGACGAGATCTAAATATATTTCGAAGCTTCTACGAAGTATTGTTTGGCTACTCTTGACATTCTTTGGTCCGAAGCTACTTATTCTACTATCTTCTAATTGCGAAAGGGGCAATTTACAAAAAGTACCGACAGGGGCTAGAACAGGGCGTGGATTACGCGTATATCCTGGGGGCAGATTCTGAGGAGACTCGAAGACGCTCGCCGAGAATGAGATCGGGCGCTCACATCACTGAACTAATGCAGTTGATATGGGGGGAAACTGGGAGAAGTAGGAGAACTAGAAGGATAGCAGCAAGTAAAATTATGAGAAGTAGAATATCATTTTCAAAAGATA
The DNA here is from genome assembly GCA_029298715.1 of Ophiostoma ulmi. Classification (NCBI taxonomy): domain Eukaryota; kingdom Fungi; phylum Ascomycota; class Sordariomycetes; order Ophiostomatales; family Ophiostomataceae; genus Ophiostoma; species Ophiostoma ulmi. The sequence continues at coordinate 124,749 of JANSLN010000007.1, forward strand.
GATCATATAACCGAGAAACCAAAGAGATGTCGCGTCCAGAATTCAACGGCTTTTCGGTGAGAGAGGAGTGTGTCTTTGGTTTCTGGCTACGATGGAAAAAAAGATAACTTCATGACACCTTACGATCGGCATCTCATACTCCGCAGAAACATATTTCGGGCTTGATTTGTAGTGGATAGTATGCCTATCTCCGTGGCAGTCATGGCTTGTGTTGATTAATCTGCACATATTGGATTAAGTAGCAACTATCGACTTGTGTATATGCACAAACAAGAGGGAGGATACATTGCAAGATTGGCAGCCACGTAAGGGGCCAACAGAGCGACAGAGCGACAGAGCGACAGAACGACAGAACGACAGAACGCATGTAGGTCTTACGAAACGACCATCTTGCAAATCTACCAGCCAATCTGCCGCCTGTGGAAGAAACAACCGTTGGAAAGAGTCTTGGAAGGGAGGCTGGAATGTAGATGCAGAGCAAGGACCGAGGCAAGACAAAGCAGAGAGACAAATACAGGGAAGTGCACTCTTGTGGCAGGGCTTGGCAGGCATAAGGAATGAAGTACGCAGGCCGTCAACCTCTCTATCATTTCCCATATTCTCGATTATTCTCTGGTCTCCTTCAAAGGAGTAGCGGCGTAGGCCATCGCGATTATACATCTCGGGTCACTATAATCACCATCACCATGATCACTATCATCGCTATCTCATTCCATCCTGTTCTATCCGAAGTTCCATCATGTTCTAGATGTTATTCCCTCGACCTCGCTGATCATCCGACGACACTTGCACAAATCAAGTCACAAGTGCAGCCGGTGAGGTCGATGTACAGAGTAGGATGACCGGACAGCAGAGGGACCGTCGTTTTTCGTTTTGCACACACAGAAGGCTCTCCCAGACCTTCTAGAGTCGTCCAACTTCCTATTCAAAACAGGTTCCAATCTCAGTGCCACAAGCGCTCCACCCTTCGCTCATCTTCGCTGCCGGCTTCCGGACATTGTTCCAGCCCCTCAGATCATTTCTCACATTTGATATTCACCGCTCGTCTGCCCTGCTCTGCTTTCTTCCATCATTGGGTAATATTCCCTAATTTCTTACCTGGTATCAGCAAAACTAACATGATCAGCTCTTCCGTGTAATGCTACCGTATCCCACCTTAAGGTACAATTTTGCCCACCAAGCCTAGTCTGTATCGTATTGACCGATGTCCACCTTGCCGCCCACTGTAATCTAGACCATCGGCTTCCCGATTGCAACCTATCTTATTCTCCTTAATGCCTTAATCTGTCAATGCCTCGATGTAACATTTTGAACATCATAACTTTCTTCAAATGATTATGTAATCTATGCTGTACTACTAAATCGCTGATGGTAATTCATCTGATTCAAGCAACGGAACAACAAACACATTCTTGTGCATAACTAATCTCTGCATGATGTACTCCGTATCCTCGTGTGTCACCGTTGGGCTGCATGAGAGGGTGGGCACAGGATAAGCGGCGATATGCAGCGATGAGCATGATTGCCTCTGCCCGTCTTACAAGTTAGTGGAGGTATTACTGCGATGGACTGCCCGTCACTCAAGACACCCGCTACAGTTCAAAGCCACCATTTCGCCTCCTTGGCACACGGTCTACTTCGTACTGTGTTTCGGCGATGCTTCGTAGCATTCATCGATGCCATCCAGCTTATATAATAGTCCTTGATACAGTTGTTTTTGTCTGTCTTTCCTCGAATTAATTCACAGTAGCTCTTTCCTATTCTACCGAGTAATTATTCAGTCATTTCTGTTTACTTTGTAGCTGTGTGGCCTGTGCACCATCGATCCTTCCTCTTTTTGCCCCTCGGACCCGCTCCCTCTTTTCGTCGTCTCTTGTCGCTGCCGCTACTGAGTAATGACTGGCTCATTGATAAGTGGACCCCGATATACCCTTGTCCTACCTCGGAGTGTCATGGTTGTACCAAAGTATCTTTTTGTGCAAGTAATTACTACATAGTGTTGTCTCTTCTCTCGTTCAAGTTAAATTATGGGAACTCGTTCAGCGATTTTCTTTTTTTCTCTCCTTCGTTGTCAATCATGTTGTACCTTAAGACTCGTAGTGCATGCACGCTATGAACTAATAAATGATAACGGACTAGACTCCGGAGCCGATCCGCCGTTGAAACGGACTACTGAGTATGAAAAATATCCAGAGAGCAGACAAAGAGAGAACAAAAGAACACAAGAGACCACTTGAAAAAACAAGGAACAGGGCATTTGCTTCTATCCACGTATCTTGAGTAACAAGAGTCAAATAGCCATTGGACCACTGGCCTCGCTCTGCCACATCTTACTCGTTGAAGCTGACACCACTAGACCCCTGCTGTCCTTCTCTCCTGCGGTCTTTTGTCTCTCCAGGTATTTTGTCTCTATATAAACAAGCCTTGGCCCGCGTTGCCTTCGATATTGTGACACACCGCCGCCATTGTTCTCGGCTCATATCCTCTTCTTCCCAGTCCCATGTTGCTTCTACAGTCTGAGTCTGTTAGCCACATTGGGCAGATATCCCGGTCTGTGATGTAAGATACCGCCTAAAGTCCTGTTTTTGTCTCGTCTGTTTGATTTATTTTTGGTTCAGTCCAGTTCAGTTCTGTGGCATTGATTGCTCCGTAATTCATGTGTTGAAGTGTTTCGTCTCCCACGTGAATAATCAATTAACTTTTATAATTAATTTTATTATCCAGAAAATGGGTCCGTTTCTCGTCCTTCTCCCCGCGACTGCTGATTGGCCCTGTCTTCCGTCTGATCATTTCTCATCGCTAGCCCTGCACATAATTGCACCTGCCTGAGAGAGAGGGAGCTTATGATTTGCTGCCACCCGCTAATCCACAGCGTCTTTTCTCCTCCACTAGGCCCTGGCCCAGTCCAAGTCTTGGGTCCTGTTAGTCCCTTCGGCGGACCACACTTCTCTTTCTAGGAGTTGGGTCTGCCCTGCCTGGTCGCTCCTTCCGGCTGTGTGCCTGTTTTCGGGTTTTTTGTTTCGCACTTACACTTGCTTCTTTTTTATTTTATTTTATTATTTTATTTTATTTTTATCTCCATCGCACCTTCCTCTGATTTTTTGTCCTGTGTCTTCTGTCCCGTCGCCCATACGGCTTTCGCTCTGCTTTAATTAAAAAAAAAAACATTTTATATATCAATTTATGTAGGAAGATTGAGCAGTTATTCAATATCGAGTATATCTACTCGTTCTGATCTCAGGTTGCTCCTTCTTTACTAGACGCATCTGTCACTCGCTCCTTCCTTACTCTTCTCCATCCACCCCCATTAATACCCATTTTACACTTGTACATCATCACGTCTTTGTCTACCCACCCTCCACTTATCTCATTGTCTTCCTTTCCTTCTCACTCTTAATACTCTCGCTTACTCTCGTTTTCACTCGCTTTCATTCACATTCTCACTCTCACTCTCACCATCATCGACATCTTCACCCCGACATGACAACGCCTTTCACACCCAGGCGCCTATACTGAGTGTCTGTATTACAATATTGCTGTGTCCACGAAGCAATGACATGATGGAGTGGACGTCGCTGGCCAATGGCCTCGAAAAACGTATAGTAAGTATCCCGACGTCTCTCAAGTCTGCATCTCCAGATGCACCCTGCCGCCTCTTATTCGTATATTCGTATATTCGTCTAATCTAACCTTGCATCTAGAACCAGTCCAGTGACCCTCGCCTCGGTTCATCGCGCGAAAACTCCACCACCGGCACCCTCAGCCATGTCACCTCCTCCGGCACCGACTCTTCCTCCGCCGCCTCGCTCGGCAGCACCTTCATCCCGGTCCTCGTCTACTCCGGTGTCTGTCTAGCCATCTTCTTCATCTTCCGCCCAAAATGCCGACGTGTCTATGCGGCGCGTACCATTCCCTCGATTCGTCGTGACCCCCATGTTCCTATCCCCGAACTGCCCAACACCTGGTTTACCTGGATCAAGGACTTTTACAAGATTGACGACGCTTTTATCCTCAACAACACCTCGCTCGACGCCTTTCTCTTCTTGAGATATATCCGCATTCTCGCTACCATCTGCTTTGCCGGCTGTGTTATATCATGGCCCGTTCTACTCTCCGTCAACGCCACAGGCGGCAACAACTTGAAGGAGCTCAACCTCCTCACTATCGGTGACGTTTCGAACCCTTACAAGTTCTATGCCCACGCCCTCATCGCCTGGATCTATTTCGGCTTTATTCTCATGATGATCTGTCGCGAGTGTATCTACTACATCAACTTGCGCCAGGCCTATCTCATGACCCCCCAGCACATGCACCGTCTATCTGCTCGCACCGTCCTCTTCACATGCGTGCCGAAGCGCTTTCTCGATGAACAGCGTGTGCGCAAACTGTTTGGTGACTCGGTCAAGAACGTCTGGATCCCGCGCAACACACGCCAGCTTGAGCGTCTTGTCCGCGAGCGCGAAAATACTGCCATCAAACTCGAAAAGGCCGAAATCGCACTCATCCGCAAGGCCAACAAGGAGCGCAAAAAGCAGGAAAGGGCCGGCGTCAAAGGCAACATCCTCTCGCTTCCCTTTGGTGCTTTTGGACGTGGTGCCAAAGCCAAGGCAGAGGCTATTACCGAAGCCGAAGCCGGACTCAACAACATTCCCTTGTCAGGTCCTATTCGTTCAAATAGCAACGCATCTCTCGCATCCGCCACATCCAAAGCCTCTTCTAAACACTCTGTCTTGGGGTCGGCATTGGATTCCTCACCCTCGTCTTCCTCACCCTCGTCTTCACCGCCAGACACTCCACGCCCAGACTCGAACCACTCTGCTACTCCCGGGTCTCCCCTCTCACCAGCAACGACGGCCGTGGCCCGAGTTACCACTAACTCTCTATCTCTTCGCCGTGCATCCGGGCAGTCAAAAGCATCTCGAACATCTGTCGAGCAGCCCCCGGTTCCTGTATCTACGTCTTCATCTGCCAATGTCTTGCAGTCTAACCTCTCGCCAGCTATGATTCGCGAGATTCGGGATATCAACGATTTGTCGGATCCGTCGCCTAGACGCTATGGCTCTGTTTCTGATGCAGGCTCCATCCCATCAATGACTGCGACTGCCGTGGCCTCTACAATGGCCAGCCCTATGACGGATATTACCGAGGTCGCAACAGCATCGACTCCCGGAACGTCAGTCAACGGCGATGATAAGGACGATAAAGAAGCAATCCAAGGCAAGCATAAGCACAAGGCAGTTGTTGTTGACGAGGCAAAGAACAATGTCATTGTCGAAGAGCCCGAATACGATGACGACGACGAAAGACACTACGTGCATCCCTACGGCTATGCCGACAATCTGCCGGATATTCGTGGATCAGTGGCAGCACAGTGGCTCAAGGCTGAGCAGCGCCCTGGTCACCGCCCAATTGCCAATTTTGGCCGCCGTGTGGACACGATTCGGTGGACAAGACAGCGTATCAAGTCACTGAACAAGGACATTGCAAAGATGCGGCGACAATTCCGTGCGGGCGATGGTGACACCATGTCATCCATGTTTGTCGAGTTTGACACACAAGCAGCCGCCCAGGTCGCTTACCAGGTCCTCACACACCACCAGCCCCTACACATGTCACCGCGGTTTATTGGAGTGCGCCCACAAGATGTGATCTGGTCATCACTGCGTATGCGGTGGTGGGAGCGGATCATGCGGCGGTTCCTGGTCATGGGTGCCATCGCAGTGGGTATTGTGTTCTGGTCCATACCGGCAGCGTTGGTCGGTGTCGTGTCCAATATCTCGTTCTTGACATCCAAGGTGTTCTTCCTCAAGTGGATTGCATACCTTCCTTCTTCAATCACAGGTATCATTGAGGGTCTGTTGCCCGCCGTGGCCCTGTCACTATTAATGGCCGCTGTGCCTAGTATGCTGCGGGTGTGTGCGCGTGCTGCGGGTGTTGTATCGCAGCCAATGGTCGAGCTATACACCCAGAACGCGTACTTTTGCTTCCAGGTCGTGCAAGTATTCTTGATCACGACATTGACGTCGGCTGCGTCGGCGGCCTTTACACAGATTCTCGAGGATCCCCTGTCGGCCAAGGATCTCTTGTCCGAGAACCTGCCCAAGGCATCCAACTTCTATTTGTCTTATATTACGGTGCAGTGCCTCGCCGGTGGAGCGATCGGCATGGTGCATTTCTTTGATCTATTTCGGCACACGCTGCTGTCCAAGACAATGCAGCACCCGCGCCGTGCAGTACGCAACTTCCAGAGATTGCGGCATCCGCATTGGGGTGGCGTGTTTCCTGTGTACACCAACATGGGCGTGATTGCCATTAGCTACACATGCATTGCGCCGCTCATACTCATCTTTGCGGGTTTGGGCATGCTTGTTGTTTACCAGGTGTACAAGTACAATTTGCTGTATGCCTACGACAGCGACCGTGACAGCAAGGGTCTCCACTACCCGCGCGGCCTGATGCACCTGATGGTCGGTCTCTACTTGGCACAGATCTGCCTGATTGGCCTGTTTGGTCTGCAAGCCGCTATCGGGCCTGTGATTATGATGATCATGTTCCTGGTCTTTACTGCTCTCGTCCACATCTCGCTCAACGATGCCGTTACCCCGCTGCTTTACAACCTGCCGCGGACACTGGCTCTCGAGGACAAGGACCTGGCCATGGGCCACGAGGATCTCAAGGAAGCGGCGGAAAAGGAAGCAGCCGAGGCAGCAGCCGCGCGTCCTAGTAACGACGGTGGCGGCGGCCTGAATGCAGACTACTATAACATGGAAGAGGGCATTGGTGAGAGCTCGGCATCGGTCAACCACGACAACGCCATTGATGACGACTATGATCCCGATGAGCAATATGGTGTCGAAGACGACGCAAACGATGCACTTCACCAGGGCCCTGTGTCAACGCGCGGCCTTGCCAGCCTTGGTGGTATCGACGGTGCGGGTGATCTCATGGGTCTTGTGACTGACTGGGGCCGCGATCGGTTCAAGAAGAGCATCAAGGCCGATGTCAAGGAGATCAAGACGGATGCGCGGTCGTTTAGCGTGCCTGCCATCCGCATTTCCCCTGAGCGCGTCGAGCGCATGCCCCCGTGGCTTAGCAAGCGGCTACCAAAGTCGTGGACGCAGCCAGAAGCCCCGCAACAAAAGGGCAACTTTTTCCTCCGCTGGCTTCAGCCGCAAGTGTATGAGGACTATACCTTTTTGCGCAAGATGCTGCCCATTGACGAGCCGCCCATGGAGTACCCCAAGAACTACTGGCGGCGCGGCTACTGGCCACCGGAGATGTGGTCGCCAATCCCCAAGCTGTGGATCCCGCGCGACCCGGCGCGCGTCAGCCGGCAAGAAGTGGCGCACACGCGTGCCGTATTGCCGATCACAGACCGTGGTGCGTGGTTGACGGACCAGGGCAATGTTGAGGCGGACATGGACAAGGCGCCGTTCCTCGAGCCCATTTACATTTACTAGTCGGTGTTGTGGTTATATTTTTTGGCTATATTTTTGGTTATACTTTTCATAGGTTATTTTGGTTTCCACTTTCTATAAGATATCACGTAGCATACTAATTTCTTTATTCTCTTTCTATCATCTACTTTCTCCATCTCTCTTGCCTTTGTTTCTGAATATGGTGCACGCGAAGTACTGGCAGGAAAACTAGAAAACTAACAGGTATATTTATTTCTGGTTTTGTTTACATGTATAGGCGGCCTATGCGGACATGGTACTTGAATATATCATCGTTTTATTGCATTTTTTTTGGTGAGCTTATGAATGATTCATTGGCATTGCAACAGTATTGTAATAAACATGGTTTGCTAAAGCGATGTACAGCATATTATTTCGACTATATTCTTCCTCTGATGTCAACATAGCCAAGTCAATCAATACTATCATGTAAAAGGTAAACTACGAAAGGATACTATCACTTTGTTCTTTTGGTTTATTTTGATTGATTGATTTTTATTGGCAAGATTTACAGTCTTACAAGATATACGAGGACCCGAGTGTGTTACAACTCTTTTGTCCTCTTTGACTCTTTTGTGTTTTTCCTTGTCTTGATGTGAAACACTCTGCGATTTCCTGCAGAAAGAGTTGTTGAGCATTGTTCACTCAGTCATAATATAATCCCCTCTTGTGTTCCTCACAAGAATGCCGTCACTAACACGCTGAAACAGAAATAACAGAAACAAAAAAAAACAAAAAAAAAAACAAGGAAGCAGAACAGAACATGATAAAACAACAAAAATAGACAGGTCATGATCGTAGGGGTATATTGCAAGAACGATGACACTGATGGTAGCCGAAACGAGGTAGGGTGAGAAAGGGCAACGTTGTGAGATGGAACACCCGCCGATGATGCTATTGTTGATGTGCCGATGTGATGATGTGTGATTGCCATTTCCCAATGGTACCAATGCAAGGACAGAGCCGTGTTGTTACAGAAACAGCAAAAAACTCCAGATGATGCAAATGATACAGTGTATAATGCCAGTTGGGAACGCCTTCAAGTGGGAAAACAGACAAGAAAGAACTAGTCTCTCTGAATAGTTGCGGCAGCGGCTTCACGGCGCTCGCGCAGACGAGTGCGCATAGGCCGCGGCAGTGTCGGCGTCTTTTCGACTTTTGTGCCGGCGGTGATGCCACCGCCAACATTGACACCAGGCCGCCGCCGACTGCTCCGTGCAGGGCTGGCAAGACGTTGTTGGGCAAAAGAGGTGGAAGAGAGGCGCGAGCGGGACAGACGTCCGGCACCGCGACCATTCTCGTTCAGACTGTCGGGGTCATGTTCGCAGTGATCAAGACTAATGTGGCGGTGGGCATGCAGGGGAGACGGCCGCGACGGCGACACGCTGCGCTGGTGAGAGCGGACAGCAGCAGAGACGGGCAGCAATGGAGAGTGCAACGCAGAGAGAGAAGAGTGCGACAGTGAGTGAGACGAGTGGGGTATAGGCAACGGCATGGGTGATGAGCAACGGGTGGCATCGACTGCGAAGCCCGACTGCAGCGGGCTACGACGTGTTGGCGTGGTGGTGACAGTGTTGATGGTTTGGTTCTCAAATTCAGCAGTCTTTTCAGGGACCTTGGGGGACGTGGCCTTAGGAGTAATGTGCTGCTGGACATGGCGGTCCATAGTATGAGAGATGTGAGAGTGGACGTGAGCATCATCGTCAGTGACATCGACATCAGGCTCGGCATCTGACATGGAGTCGGGCGTCTCAGGGCCAGACGACTGCGAGCTGCAGTCATCGTCGGAAGCGTCAGTGTTGGATTCAGTGGGATCAATGGGCTCGATGGTTTCAATGTTTTTGGTGTCATTGTGGGCATTCTCCACGGCGACATTGGTGGTCGTGTTGACGGCCTCGTTTTCGTTGTTGTTGATGGATTCCTTCAACTCGTCGTCGCCGGCTTCAGAATCCAAATCGGAATATGAAGACATGGTGTTCATGCTCTTGATGCTGTACAGATCATGGGCAGATATTTCCATGTCGTCCGAAATGGTGGTGATGGAGCGAGGCGACGGCGGCAGATCATCATGGTCGAAGGCATCTTTGGAGACATCACCATTACCGATCCTTTTCTGGTTGTGAGTTGGCTGGTACCAGGGGTGATCACTGGGAAGATACGATGAAAAGAAGCGGACGAGCGAGTCCAGCGAACGCGTGCGAAAAAGCTGCACCGCGTGCTGCCACTGCTTGGTGCTAATAAGCATCGGGTTCGCTATAATTTCAAACGATGCTGACTCGAGCGAGTCGTTCAGTTCATTGAGACGCAGTTCGCGGCGTTCGCTGAGCATTTGATGGAACTCGGCGACGGACGCGGCTTCACTGGCGATTTCATGGACATCGTGTTGAAAGGCCTCAGGGTCCTGGATAGTGGACTGAAAGGTGTTGTATTGGTCATGGAGCGTGGAGTGGATGGCATCACGTCTCATGCCAAACTTCCAGGCTGGCCAGGCTAAAGCAGGGTCGTCCATGTGTGGTGGTTGTGTGGGTGGTTAGATATTGTTGATGGTGAGAGGAGTGTTATGTGAGTGAGTTTGTGGTTGATAGCTAATGAGACGAGTTGATTGTTTGATGATGAGTTGATATGTAGATGGTTTGATGAGATCGAGACGTGATAAGATCATGAGATGAGATGAAGAAGAGACATGAGAAAGAAGAGAAGATGTGAGAAGGGTCCAGAAGAGCGAGTTGTCCGGTCGATAAGAAGCGTTGCCAAAGAGTAGAAGGCGATCTACAAACCGCTAGTCACACTGATGATGAACATGATGACGGTTTTGATGTGTTTAGATGTATTATTCAGTCGAGTGTTCAAGTGTGTTTTGGCGATGTTTGGCAGTGTCTATTTCTGGTGATGTTGGTGAAAGGGAGAGAGAGAATGAGGAAAGAGAAGGAGACAAGGGGAGAGGAGATGGAAGAGGAAGGAACGAGACCTAGACAGCAGTGGCCGTCTATCGTCAACTTTGAATTACAGATTAAGATATTGTGGTCATTGAATCGTGAAATGAATATTGAATGTGGTGAATATGTTCAAAGTGGTCAGAATAGCGGCGAGAGGCGTATAGTGTGTGCAAAGTCATGATGGTCAAGGTAAAGATGCGAGGGAAAAGAGGAAATCGAGCGAAATGGGGGAAAAGGAATGCTCCAGCAAATATACCATGGGTCCACAGAATAACTCACATCCACCAATAACATTAACAACAGAATGGATGGGTGGAATGTTGGTTAGCCCTGGTGTGAGTGGGGCGCGTCTCACTTACCACCATTTATGGGACATGCAGTCCTACGTAGAGAGTACATTTGCCAACTATTACCTCGCGTAGGGCTCGTATCTAGCTAAAATTTAAAGTGTAGAATCCTAGTAAATGGCTTTCTAGGTACAAAGCATCCCGCTTTTTTCAAGTACCGCGACATAGGGCCAGGCGACAGTAGGCATCTCACGGCCGTGCTTAGTAAATACACACTGTCTTAGAACTGTGTACTTTGGTCTCCTCCCAGTTTCCATAGAATTTGTGACGTGTAGATGTACTCTAGGTCTAGGATGGTGGTACCGTCGGGCAGATGATCTGTAGGACTTAGTCTGATGCTCGAAATAACAGCGGGAGCTGTGGCTGTATATTTATTTGTGTAAGCGTGGCATTCTCGTCGTGTGATCTGTGGCTCAATCCGTCTCTACGTCTGTGGCTGGTGGGTAACTGTATCCACTTCAGCCAATCATGCATTCTCAAATGCACAGTGCCCATACTCTTCTACCTATTTTTGTCCCTTCCTCCTCTACCAAACTACCAGCTAAATATCAACAGCACAGTACTTTATTATCTGCACTATGTGGCGTGTGGCTAGTGCTTCCGCACGGGAAGTCCGCAACGGCCTCTAGGCAGCTGCCGCCTTCTTTCTCTCCTCTCACTTCTTTGTCCTTTTCGTTCTTTCCAGATTATAAACTTCATCTCGTTTCATCTCGTTTTCAACCTGCAATTTTGTATCTCACCACTTGCATCATCCATATCTGCTGGACCTCCATATATATTCTGCCCCTCCCTCTCACGGCCAGCCGCTCTACTTGTATTTCCCTTCTCCTCTTTCCCCTTCTGCTCTTTCCGCCACTCCACACGTTCATCCCGTCGTCTCAGCCTTATTCCAGCTTCACCATTCAACTTTGTCTCTGTTTCGCCTTTTGCACTCTCTGTCTTTGTTATCTAGACGTTGTACTTTTTGTTCCATCATCTACCATCTACCATCTACCGTCTATGTATATTTCTACGTGTCTATCTTCTCCAGTCTCCGTGCTCTCACTCCTACTGGCCCGTCCGATGACTCGTATCTAGCTAGCCTGTATTTAGTACCTATGACTGCATATTCTGTGCATATTCTGACTCTTTCTTGCTTCTCTTGTTTCACGCTATCATTTTTGCTTGTGTCTCTTCTGTCTCCTCTGTTTGACAGTCTACTTTACTCGTCTCTGCCTATTTCTTTCTACCACTCCCACCCTTCTCTCCCTTTCTCCTCTCACATCTCAGACTCGACAGCCCTACGACATTCACACGCTTTTGTCATCTTGTCACTCCAAACACTCTCACCTGCCACAGAGAATTCTTTTTGATTCTCTGTGCTTCTCGAGACTTTACCACGTTCTGCACGTTTCAACATCGCATACTCGGTGGCATATTACCCTCTAAGCCTCTTTCCTCTTTCCCTGTTCCTTTTCTACCATCAAAAACGCCTACCCCACCGAATCCACATGTCTCCCCGGCTCTTTTAGTGGCGCTTTCGCCCTTTTTTGTCTTTTGTGTTATTGAGTGCTCGTTCGTCCTTTTCTTTCGAGTTTGACTCTCACTCTTACTGCCAGTCGCTCTTGCCTCTTTGTTGGTTTTCGCATTTTCGCGTTTTCTCTCAACCTTTCAGAGTTGTCTCCTTCTATATTCTACATTTTCTCGACAGTGTCAGTCGCGCTTTCCAAAATCCGCCACTCTCACTCACCTGGACACATCACTGGACAATCCCGCAATTGCTAGACAGGGCCTGACCTCACGACATGACCACGCTCTAATTCAACAACTAGTGCAGAACTTGAACTTTGGATACTGGACTCTATTCTAATACTGGAACATTGCGCACCTGCTCATTTCTGTGTCTTTTTATTGCTGCTCAAGTACAACTTGGAATATATTTTGACTTGACCTGGATTAACCGACACCGGCTTTGAATAATATAAAACGGGAAGGAGCGACCGTCGTTTCCTGCTTGGTTTATTATTTTCTTATTTTTTACTTACTCATTGTTCTTGTTTCCTTCTATATTCGGATCTTCTTTCGCAGTTGCTCTTTCTTATTTCGGACTCTGTCGACTATAAATCGTCCGACATTTCGTCATTGGCTAGCATCGACTTGCTCTTCTCGTCACGATCACGACCGCTTTGCGCTTATCCTACTTCCTACTTCGTCCTCAACAAAACGGGAGCTTCTCAGCTGAGGCGGCGGTTCAAATCTTCAACCCTCTGTTCTATTTTGACTCCTTCCTCTCCTGGTCCCTCCTCCCTCCTGCTACGCTCACTCTTTTTCCTAACCTTATTGATACAATCTCACCATCGCACTTTCCCCCTCGGCGAATAGCACCTCTCAGCTTGCCCCACTGCGATCCCGTAACAGACAGTTGATGGGTCTCTGCCCTACGCCTTCCTAGCGAGTCCTGTCAGTCCTCCCAGTCCTAGTCCTCCCAGTCCTCCCACAGTCCTGTTGTCTTATGCTCGTTCTTACGTCTACACATAAAACTGCCTCTTTTCTCTTTCCGCCTCAACCACTGTGGCGCATCCTCTTCCTCTTCTCTTTCCCCCTTCAGAGCAATCTGCTGTCTATTGCTCCTTCCTACTTTCTCTTTCTTGCTGACGTAACATTTGCGGCCAGCTGCTCCCTCTTTACCACTCCGTCTTCTGAAATTTATTTCTTCTCGCCTCCTCCTCCTCCTCCTACCACTCCCCATCTCTCGCTCATTTTACCTTGTTTCACCTCTCGGCGCAGGCCAACGCGAGTATATATACCACCGCCTCGCCCGCCCACTGCTGTTCTTCTTGTCTTCTCCATCTCTTCTCTCCATTTATATTCATATCCTTCTTGTCTTGCCGCCTGCTATCCTGCCGCCGTGCTCGTCTGTCGCCCTCCTTCGTCCTTCGTTTTTTCCATCCCACTGTTGGCCTCACTCTTGTGTGACTGCCACCCTCGCCGACCATTTCCCATCCGCCAGCTTGTCAACTCTACAATCACGTCTGTCTTCCTGTTCTTGATCTGCCACCAGACCACGTCAAACAGCTCGAGGCCGGCCTCGCGCTCCCTCTTCCACTCCCCCCCATGGAAGCTGTGATGCCGTCTGTCTCCTCACATTATGATACCGAGGAGAAGACTGAACCTTTCAACTCGTCTGAATACATAAGACTCGTTGCTGAGAGGCAAAAACAGCAGCAAGATGAAGCCAATGCACCCAACTCACCAAATGCTCTCGGTACTACCATCTCCAACATTCACTTAGATGAGCTCGTCGTGCCCTCGGACAAGGACATCCGCCTACTTGTTCGGCCCCTCACTAGCCGTTCGGTAAGCCCCGGCAAACAAGAGAGTTGCGAGTGGGTAGCTCTGCACCCCGAACGGGGTGACTCTGCTGGCGCTGGCAGTGAATCAGATGATGCCGACTATACCACTGCTCGGGTCGAGACTGTCCTTGCCGTCACGCAGACATCCAAAGATGTCAAATTTATCGTGCACATGCCTGGCGAGCGCCATCCTGGAGGCACACCCATCCCTTCACTCTTGTGCGAGCTCTACTATGACACTAGGAGCGATAATCAGATTCTCGTGAACCGCTGCGAAATGCCTATCAGCCTGTTCCGCGTCTACCCCTTCAACTCCTCGCAAATGTCATCCTCTTCATCACTATCGTCATCGTCGCCGCCGTCAAGCTCCGACGGCACACCCATGACACCCAATTCTCCTATCCAGGACGACTTGGAACACATAATCTACCCGAGCGAAACCCGCGCACTGTCGCCTGGCACGTGGCGGATCAAAATGGAGGATAGTGAAGTTCTCGACTTCCGCATTCTCGAGCGTCGCCGGCCAGTCCACAAGTCGTTGCATGCACCTCCGGCCATAGAAAGCCAGGCCAACACATCATCGGGCAAGCGGTCGTTTTCACTTGTTGTCAACGGCGATGATAACGACAATGAAGGCCCTGAAGCGCGCCGGCGAAAATTTACTGGCGCTGATGTTGATGGCGATTCCGATACAAACGAGTCGCCAAACAGCAAGGAGTCAGCTGTTCAGTTCATTCGGCCCACTGCCGATCCATTGATCTTTCCACTCCCCAGACCACACTCGAATGCCCTCCTGGATTTGCAGTCAGAGGATTCTGTTATCATCCCAGGCAGTCACGATGCTGACGAGTACACGGTGACTAGATTTAAAGAGATCGCATCGACAAGCCTATCGACCGTCTACACGGGACGTGTCGATGGTCACCAAAGTGTGCCAACTGATAGGGTCGTTATTGTCAAGGTCATCAAGACTCGCACTTTACAACGGCAACGGTCGCCGTTCCCAGAACACAACCGTGTCGTTGCTACTGTGGACGGCAATATGAAGCCGCACGAGCTCGAGCAAATTGCCATACTGCAGGCCGATACATGGCAGCGCGAGGTCGACCAGCACGGAGGGCTGCAGCATAAGAACATTGTGCGGCTCTATGGTGCCGATGCACGCTGCCTGTCACTGTACATGGAACATGTCGACGCCCTTGATCTTAGCAAGCTGTATATGTGGCGCCAGTTTAAGACCGATTACTTTATGGGCAATCGGGCCGACGCCACACGCATCTTGCGCGGTATCGCCGACGCACTAGATTATGTTCACAACCTCGAAGTTGTGCACAACGATATCAAGCCCGCCAATATACTGTACTCGCGCGAACGCGGCGCCGTGCTGTGCGACTGGGGCCTATCGACCAATTCGAAAAGCGATCCGAAGGCGGGCGGCACGCCTTACTACCTGCCACCCGAATTTATCGGTCATAAGCGGCGCGGGCCTCCCGGTGATGTATGGGGTCTTGGCATCACGATGCTCTATGCGCTGCGCAAAATCCCATTCCCCGATTCACGCGGTGCAACCTACCGGCCTAACCGCCTATACTGGAAGATCGCGGAGGTCAACGCCAGGCCGAAGTTGCTTCTGCCGCCACTACCCCCGGGAGGAGCGCACTCCATTCCAACAGAGTCGCTACCTGCTGTCGAGAAGATGCGGATGTGGCTGTCCGAGATCAACGAAGTCAAAGAGACACTCGATCTTGAAAACAAGATTGAGTGGTTGACATATCATATGTTGAAACCGAACCCCAAGGAGCGCATCACCATGCATGATGTCGCCGCTGCATGCCGAGGGTTGTAATTGATCCGTTGAGGACGAATATACATGATATATGACTTTGGATCATCTTTTTTCTCTTCTTCTTCTTCTTCTTCTCGTTTTATTTCTCCTCTTTTTCTTGTTTACTTCTTTATCCCCCCTGGGGTTCATTTCTATGCATAGCTGATGGATTTACGATGGAGCCTACGGGCATGGGATACGCCGCTTACGATATACGGATTTGTTTTGATTTATCTTTTCTGTCTTATTTTCGTGTTTTCTTTTTTTTATTTTCTTCTTTTTCCCTTCTTATAGCCCTTTTCATACCCCATTTGCATTTTCATTTCTTCTTCATTTTTATTTTTATTTTTTATTTTCCTTCTTTTCTCGCCTACTGGTCATTGTGCGCCCTGACTCACGTCATATCATATCATTTTATTTGAAAAAAAAAAAACATTTCATTATGTTGCATCCTTACTTCAGAGGTCACTCTCATCTATGTTTACCAGTGTTGTATCTATCACGATATTTTCCGGGGATTTTAACCTTTCCCCCCTCATTTTTCTAGTCACTTTATGAACAGCCGGCGTTTGTTTAGAGCAGAGCCTGAAAAGTTTGTTTTGTTCACAGCATTTACATTTTAAATTTTTATTCACATTAAGTCAGATACGACTATATTCTCTTCTATTTATTATTGTATGAGGACTGTTTTTTTTTTTTTTTTTGTAACTGATTCAAATATATTATACGAGCTGTTGAAACTAGTTCCCGTCATATGTCTATTATTTAAGAAATTCAAACCTGAATTCAAACCAAATTTACATTGTTAATTTTTACACTCACGTTTTCTACTCCTCCTCCTTGGGATCGTTTGATTGAGTACCATTTGAGACGAGAAATATGTTTTGGTCTACTTGCGATTAAAGATATCTATATTGTTGACCCGGGCATAGGGACGGCCATCAAGCCCGAGGATTATTCGAGAATCATATAGTAGATATAGGCGATACCGAGTAGCATAATGACGGTGAAGATGAACGTGATTCTACTTCCCAGGTTAGGCTCGTTGGAGTTGACTTGGCACGGCAGAATTAACGACCAGACACAGGCACTGATACCATTGGTGACAGCAGCTGGGACTTAAGAAGGCGATCGGGCTCGCGAGTTGGGGTTCTCAGACGAGATAGGCCACGCTGACGTCGACCCATGATATCATTGTGTATCGCCTAGGACCTGACTTGCCTGATTTGAGAGAAAAGCGGCCCCTGGAGCACTTATTTTTCGTGTGTACCCGGCCATGACTGAGAACATACATGCCGATGTTGACGAGACCAGCTCTGGCTTCAAGGGCGACTGCTTTTGGGCCCGTGCTGCATCGGATGGCCTCGACGCCGAGCCTGATTTGATTTAGATGTGATTGAGGTCACAGATGGACAGTCTGCTCAGCGATGCCGTGCTCGAGTCGAAGTCGGCAATCTACACTGCGATCTTTGTATTCTCCAAGTCTGGCAAGCACTTTTTGAGCTACTCGCCATGCGGCCCTCCCAAGAAATATATTGATGGCCAAGAAGTCTCGGTGCAATCTCAGGATACGGTATATCTCCGGACATGGCATGCGGGTCAGAAACGGGCAACTCCCTGCTAGGCGTGCTGCTGGGTGGCGCCCATCCATCGGGCCGGCTGCCCTTTTCGTGGCCGCGTTGTATCGGGGACATGCCGAGCTGTTGCCACTCTGAACTCCATGCCACCACACCCGCAAAGCCAAGTACAACGAAGGCGTCTGTGTTACTTACCGGCACTTTAACCGACACAGAAGAGACCCAGCCATGAGCTTGCCGCTATGAGCTATACCAAGTTACTTGTCGCGAGCGCGTCGCCCGAGGAAACACTGAGCAGAGGCCCATCACACAAGGTAGTGGTATCGGAATACCGGCCAAGTAGCAGGTGCTGAGTGTGCCCAAATCCATGTCGTGCCTCCCACGAGTGGTATCGACGTTAAGCGCAGAATATTCAAAGATGTTTTCAAGATGGTATATAGGTAAATAAATAAGAAGATAAGTATGCAAAAAAAGATGCCCAGTGTCTTGAATACACTTCCAGACATGATGAACCAGTAAACGCCCGTAAATCTTGACCCATTCCATGGTATAAAAAGCAAACGCAAACCTCGTTAAAAATGATGGCAGCATAGGCCAAACCCCGAACCCTCTGATGCATACAAGTCTAAATAATGCCATAAGTAGGATATCATATGAGGAAAAGAAAAAATAAATAGTGATGAGAAACTGGCTCAGACACCCAATACATTATCGGAAAAGAGAATAAGTGGCCACTGGGCTGTGTGCGAGTTAATGTCGGTTTGTTGTGATACCTGCATGCCGACATTGTTAACATTGTTAACATTGTTATCATTGTTGACATTGTCAACATTGCCGACTTGCTGGGTAGGCACGCCGCCGCCGCGGTTGACCATGTGCGAAACCGCTGCGGCCGTTACAGCATCAGCGCCACCATCGCTACTCGGCGGTTCAGGACCATTGCCGACTGGTCCGCCCATTGACAGACCTGGGGCAAGCCGATGGTGCAGCATGCTCAAGTCGAGCAGAGCGTTGGCGCTATTGAACTGGTCGTGGCTCTGGGTGTCGCTGATGGATGATGCCCAGTTTGTCCAAGGGTTAGCGGCAACCACGGCGGCGGCAGCAGCAGCCATGTCAGCACTAGTGCCAGCGCCATTTGGTGAGACAACCGTATGGTCTTGACTGAAGATGGCCTGCTGCTGGTGCTGGTGCAGGTGTTGCTGATGTTGTTGTTGATGTTGTTGTTGTTGTGAGTCCTGTGGGTGGTGCTGCTGTGAAGTGTGAGTGTATCCATTGATGTCGGTAGAAATGTCCATGTGATGCTGAGGGTGATGCGTGTAGGCTTGTTGCATCTGCATGGCTGGGGCACTCGGGAAATTCGAGACATTTTGAACATTCTGGACGTTTGCGACGTTTGTGGCAGTTTGCGTATACGATGTCTCTCCAACTGAATAGCAAGGAGCACTGCTGTGGTGCTGCACGGGTGACAGCTGCAAATCGCTGTTTGGCACACCAGAGACACTTACTGCGGCTGGGACACTGGACGCAGCTGTCACTGCGGGCACGTTTGCAACGGCTGGCACAGATTGCACAGCTTGCACGGCAGATGAGGATTGTGCAGGTTCCCGCCGGCTGTCAAACATCATGCGTGCTTGCGTCTCAAGGTGCAGCGCCACACTATCCACATTGCCTGGCGAGTACCTAGTGCTGGGCGTACCGCTACGGCTGTTCGTGTCGTCGGCACTGCTAATACTTCCGCCACCGCCGCGGCCTCCACCATTGCTCGTTCCGGCTTGAATTCCGATTGCATTTCCTCCATAGCCGTATTCATCGTGCGTGGCATTGCCCGTCCCATCATCTCCTCCACTGCCCGGACGGCCACTGCTGTGCGTGTTTGCAGATTGGGTATTGGTCGCGCCATTGGCGTTGATGATGACGCGACGTGCTGCAGACAGTGCATCCTTGCGTTTCTTGCCCGAGATATTGGGCGTCAAGCGCGCATTATTGGCCATGACGGCCTTGCGCGCCGCCGGCGGCATATCGTTCAATATACCAAAGATGGTCCGCGCGCAGATCTGCGTCAGCTTGCTATTGAACGGCTGGCCGTTGTCTGACGCTCCTGCAAGCATGTTCATTTCAGCAATAATCGAGAGCCAAATGCTCGTCTCGTCCTGCAGCCGCTCGATATCAGAGGCCGTCGCCTTGTGACGACGCTCCCAGGCAGCCGCCAGGGTCGAAAACATGGCTGCAGAGTAGACGGACATCTGGTACCACGTGGTATCGAGAGACTTGAGCTCCAGCAATTTCTGAACATGACGCAGCAGCTTGCGCGCAGTCTCCTCGCAGATGCGCGTGTTCTCGGCAAACACCTGCGGGTCGCTCGTCATGCAAGCCGACGGGTGGCGGAGGCACAGCATAAACTCGAGTGAGACAACATGTGCGTAGAGCGCGTACATGAGGTGGGTGGGCTTGCACCTGTCAACGTGCAGCTCCTGTGGCAGCTTGGCCTGGATCTCATTGTACTGGGCCTCGAGCTGGCGCACAAGCGGGCCGTAGCGGCGCGGGTCACGACGGGCACCGTAAAGATACGAGTTCACGTCCATATAGAGCGTGGTAAATTTGATGCCGTGCAGTGCCACCAAGAACGATGCTTTTCCAATCATGGATGGGTCCGTGATGCCGTCGTCGGTCAGATATTCGTCTGATATGGCCATGGGCATCTCAATATCAAAGTCTTCTGCTCGGATCGGCATAGGCCGGCCGAGACGACCGTTGAGCGTGACAGACAGCATCAAAGCCAGCCACCAGGCCCGTTTTCGCATTTCATTTGCAATGTTTGTTTGCGACTCGGGAATATCCGATTTGCGGTGCAGGCCAAGATCGATGGCTTTCATGACGGTAAAGGAGGCTATCGTAGAGCCACACCCGGGCTTGGGGAACGCACGCGTGTAGAGAGTGATAAGCACGAGTGCCTGGACAGCAGTCACGGATCTGTCTGAATAGATGTGGTAAAACTTGCTTAATGCCCAGTGATAGTGCTTGTTCGAGAGGTCATGGAGATGCATATGGCGGTCGACTTCGTCACGGTTGCGCACGCCATACTGGTAATATATGGTGGCAAAGACCATGTGGACAGTTGCGAGCTGTGGTATAGAGGGCGTAAACTCGCGGTCGTCGTAGATGCTTGTGAGAAGGGCCATGTACGATGGCTTGTGCAGGATGGGTGCAAAGGGATGCACCACCAAGAAAAACCACTCCGAATATTCAAAGGCGTCAGACCGGGAGGGTAAGTCGACGTGTATTGGGGGGTTAATGTTCATGGACGAGCGCAGGAACGAGCCAAGAGAGCGGTTGTAGAGACCAGTTGGCTCTTGATAGACGGCCGATGGTTCCGGCTCGAGATCGGCACCACTCCCATCAATGTCGAGCAGTGTACCAAGAATGGACATTTGGGTGCCGTTGACGGAGTTTAGCGGTGCACGGTCGGCAAAGACGCCGAGGTAATTGTCGATGGGTCGTGACTGGAGATCTTTATCGGAGGGTGGCAAGATGAGGGCAGATGCAGAGGAAGAGGGGTTGGTCTGCACCAGTGCATCTGCGTTGGCAGAGGTTGACTGGTCGGGCTTGGGCTTAATTACACCGAGTCCGGGTTTCCACCAGACAGTCCCGGCGCGCTCCCATGGGATGTAGCCGTCGGTTCCGTCATTACCTTCTTTGTCCTCGTCCTGTACTGCATTCCCCTCGTCGTCCAGTGTCACGCCTGACGGGCATATGGGCTTGAATGGAGACCATTTCCACGGCAGCACCTCTATACCGGCTTGGTCTTTTAGCAGCCCTTCAAGGTGTTTAATATGATTTGCCATGGCAGTCTTCTCGCGCTCAAGGTCTTGGAGATATCCGCGGCGCTCAGTGCGGCCAGTGATGCGGTCCGTAACAAAACACTCGAGTTTCTGGCCGAGGCAATGAGAGCAACCCTCGGGCAGAGCATCGCAGCGAATCTTGCGGACCTTGCAGCGGTCGCAGGCCTGGCCAGTGCGTGTGTAGGATTGAAGTTTGTTCTTGACCACGGCCGAAAAGTCCTCTGGCTGGTGTGACTGTAGTGACTTTTGTTGGGTGGGTGCAGAAGAGGTGTGTGTCGGGGGATGGAGTGGCATGTGTGGTGCAGTGGGCTGAGTGTGTTGTATGTGCTGGCCGTGCTGGCCATGACTATGAGCGCCGTGGTTGTCGTGGTGTTGAGAACTATATTCGCTATAACTGTTGTAGCCATTGTAGCCGACATGGTCATATGCTGCACCCGGGGGCACGCTGGATGGGTAGTCGTTGGCGCGTGCCCTCTTGGGCCCACGCGACGGATCCATCGGGATAGATGGGAGGAGCTGTCGCAGTCGCCGTCGCAGTCGGAGTCAGAGCCGGGCAGCTAAAGCGGCGGAGAACTACACTTTTTGGTGTGAAGACAACTGCTCTGCCGTCTCAGGTGTAGAGTGCCGGGTCTTGGTTCTCAATATTGAGCCGGGTTGTACGCCGCGAGAACATTCAGAGGGTATCGTCGGCGGTCGAAGCAGATCAGGGAGCAGCCATTGCTAGGAATAAGCACAGCGTCATTGGCGCGTACAGAAGATGTGATTTGGCGTCGAGTGTCACTGTGGACCGCCGTAGATCGCTGTGGGTCGCTGTAGATCGCTGTAGATCGCTGTAGCTTGTCGTTGACGATCAAGGTTGTCCGACTAATGTGTATTTGATTGCCGTTTGTCGATGAAGCTGATGTTAGTGTCGTGAGACTCGAGATTGTGGATGCAGCCTAAAAAGTGGAGGGAAGGTGAAGATTGAGCGACGGTAAAGCCGATGGTACAATGGAGTAGATAGACCCTAGAGAGACGTCGACAAAGAGGGAAGGAACGAACAAAGAACAACCGCCAAGAGGCTCAAGCAGTTGATGTACTTTTATTGAGGCAAGAACGAAAGAATGAAACGGTAGGAAATGGAAAGAACAGGCTGCTGAGACGCTACCACTGGGAAGGTGCGAGAGTGCGACGACAAATTCCAAGACAAACGAGAAACACGGCCAAACACAAAGAGAGGAAGGAGCGATCAAGATGTCGCGACAGGTGACGATCACAAAAAAGGAAAGTACCAAAGATGGGTCAGCTAGCTCTAAACGCGGGCGCGCGCTAATAGATATTAGAGCATACGGGATATTAAAACATTGCGGGAAAGTGCTACCGACAAAGCGCTGGAGTGCTAATGAGATACACTTAAATACAGGGCCCTAGCGGGTGTGTAGATTAATTATATGACCCAGCCGAGTTTTTGGTGCGCCATTACCAGCCTGGGTTACTACTCAGTACAACTTTAAATATACATACCACCGCTAAAAGGTCGTACGTCTCCATCTATTCAGTAGAAACAGTTTCAAGCCCAAGACACCTGAGCCACCTCACCGAGGGAGGCAATAACACATATCAGTTATACCGTGCAATCCACTCGTTTTTGGCCAATTCACGCGCCGACGGCCGCTTCAAAGGATCCCACTGCAACATTTTTTGCATAAAAGCAAGGAAGAGCTTCTGTTCTTCTCCTTCTAGGCTGATTTCTCTTTCTTGCAGAGATTTGGTAGGAGGAAGTAAGATGCCCGGTTGAAGGCCACCTGGCACGATTGTCAGCAAAACACAAAATGCATGCATCGAACAAACAAACTCACCTTGTTCAGTAAAGAACTTGTGACTCGACTCTCCATTGCGAAGAAGCTCTGAAGGCGGCGGGCCTAGCAAGGCAGTCATCTCTGCAAGATGTGCTCGGCCACGATATCGCTGTTCCTCCGGATCGTGGCCTGTGAAAAGATGGCCACCCTCGAAGATGTCCCAGACCTAAAGGTTTTAGCACTTTTCTATTTCTTTTTGATTGATTATAGGTCATAGGTCCTTACCATGCACGCCGTATTCCAAATGTCGATTTGGTATGACCACGGCGCCTCCAGAATGACCTCTGGCGCACGGTACACAGCAGGCTGCACGTCCTCGCGATGCTCCACGTCACCGCGCACGGCCGATCCAAAATCGCAAAGAATGAGAGCACCCAGTTTCTTGGGCATACGCAGTTCACGAGAGACGTAGATGGACCTGGTGTCGTCCACAATCTTTCTTGGCGATGGATTACGGAGCTCCTCCTTCTCAAAGTCAGAGAAGAGGGAATCGTCCGCGATGCTAAGCATGATGTTGTCGGCTTTGATATCTGCGCCTGTTAGTACTTCACAACCACGCAACATGTGTATAATGTATACGCACCAGTGTGGATGATGTGGCATTCTGTATGAAGATAATCCAGGGCGAGGAAGAGACGGTAGAGAACAACAGCAACGATTTTAGCTGGCAGCCGGTTGATCGGGTTGCGGCGAAGCAAGGTAATGATGCTATCCCACAGCGGCGCGTGGACAAGGCATCGATGGCTCCCGTCGGGGCCGTCGACATCAAACGAGTCTAGGAGCTCGCGGACGGACTGGCGGCCAGGGTGCGTGGATGGCGTTGCTGCTATCAGCTTGTACATGGCGAGCTCGTTGTCCAGCTGCTGGCCCATCGACTGTGCAGTGATAAACAGCTTCAATGCCACGTGCTGGCGGCCGCTGTACTCAGTTTGTCAGTGGATACAAGATGCAGTTTCTAGAGCAAAAGAAAGATAAGACTCCTACATCAGATCTCGAGCTAGCCAAACCGTGGAGCTGGCTCCAAAGCCCAATTTTCCAATGATCTGGTAGCGGTCTTTCAGAACTTCGCCAAGACGAACCGGGTAATAGCGCGATGCCTTGTAGTCTGGCAACTGTTCTTCTTCGACCTTGACATCTAGTTGAAGCCGCGGAAAATTGGGGTTGGTGAACGCCAAAGGCTTCCATGGGCGAGCCCAAGGCAAGCGTCGGAGAAAGGAAGTCATGGAGCGAGCACGGAAATTCGAAACTAAACTGTGTGACTGCGTGTAAACGTTTGGCGATATAGGGAGGAGGAGAAGTTGTGTGATGGTAGAAAGAAGTTGTTGATTCTTTAAATTGAAAATAACTGGACAGGTTTTATGTTGGGTATGGCAAATAATGATATAGCTTTAGTGGATATAAAGCTAGCGCCGGTTTGTCCAATCACAAGCCTCTATTAGGACCCATTCATCTGGATTTCTAAGGGTGATGCACATCGTCTGTAATAAGCAGGAACCTGAAAATGTCGGGAAGTAGGGATGGCTGACACCTTATGGGTCCTTTCGAGACCCCAATTAGAAGCCCGTAGGATCCTCCTTGCGGGGCCCTTAAGAGACTATGGAACGCCAAGAGATTCCATTTATTTTGCAGTTTTCTGAATACACGTATTTCATCTGATAATTATAAGCCCAAATTTACCGCGAATAGTAAATAAGTAATGAATAAGGGTGAGGCCGTTCACGATAATACTACCGCCGCCGTTCCCGTACACTATTGCGAACCGAGCACCCGAGCTCTGTTGCACAAATCCATGCTAACAAAGCATAGGCACCTTATCGGGGATAGGGCATGTGGCAGGCGATATATCGTATCGTATGCCACGCACCGCATATACTGTACTGATTTATGTAAGCGTCTAATACTATACAGCCTTCTTTCTTCTCTCTTCTCCTCTCTCTCTTCTTCACTTCTTCTTCAACCAATCAATGATACTACATAATAGCCACAAACATACGTACTTTATACACAGATATTAGCCCGTATACGTCTTTCTCTTCGTTCTACGATTAAATTCATACCTTCGTTCTCAAATTCCTCACCGGCTAGTACGCATCACGAAGCATACTGCCCTTACGCGCCTGTTTTCTTTTGTACGTAACAGTCCTTTTCCCCCTGCCTTTATCTGTTAAGCCGAGTCTCCTTAATATACTCTACATCACAAGGATATTGTCGCCATCCACACATTCCGCCTGCCCGTGACATACCTCAACTTATTACTAAATCACCAAACTAAGTTTATAGTGGCGCTTAGAGGATATAGCAACAGCGACGCATAAGAAGTCAAGACTAAATAGAGCTTGCCGCCAGGCCGCATAAAGCTCCATAGGGCTCATGTTTGGGCTAGGCCAGGCCAGGCCTGGCCACCGTTGGCTATTTGCCTGCCTACACCAACCAACGTCAAGACGTTGATCCTTGAGACTGACACGGGTTTCCTCAGCCAACCACCCAAGCTAGGCAAAGGGTTAGCCGCGCGAATAAATAAATGTGGAAACATACGAAACATCTAAGAATATATATTTATTTTCATCCGCGTCAACTTGGACACATATTACTAGCTGGGCGGCTACGATGTCGCAGCGGGCAAATGGCAGCACATCCAGCACACGTTTGGGATCGAAATGTTGATCAAGGGCGGCAACTCAGTTTAAGCATGAAGATGGGTAAGAGTATGGCATAAGAAATCATGGATAATATAAATATACGCGTTCCGACCGTGAACAGTTTGAAGTCGGAATGTACTATATTCCTCACTACAGACACTTACATTCGAATTGATCTCTCCTTTGCCAGTCATGCCTCGATCATTTTCCACGTCCGCCAGAAGGCTAGTGAAATGGCTTGGTTTTCCCGTGAACCAGCTCGACCCTACATTCAGGAGCGCCGTGGGTTTCTATTCCGCAAACGGCGCTGTGAAAGTATGTACCTTCTTCCATGTTGAATCACTGCGATAGCACCCCTGCTTATACCCAGCTAGAAAGTTGGCGAGATTGATACTATTGAGATTCTGTAAGACTAGACTGTTCTTCCATCCCATTCATACAAAAGCTCACATTGTCTCGCTTAGACACCGCAACGATGGCTCAAGCCCAGTACATCAATCGAGCTACAATCGCAAAGACTCGAACTATATCATCAGTGCCAGAATCACTCCAGCCAACGGAGGCCCTTCAGTCACCCATCACATCTATTCAGATGGCACAGGTACCATGAGGGTTGGGGACAAGAGAGAGTTTTCGACCTCTTCGAGGTAGCTGAGTGGCGCTCACTTGTACCTTGCTATCTGTTTTCGATTGCCAAAAGCTATTAAAAAGGCCTATGTAGGCTTCAGCAAGTCGCAAGCCTGGCAAGGACGTGGAAGGGCACGTGGCGGTGGAGTGAAGGGTAGCACTTGTAAGACTACGATACGGAAAGGGGGGCAGTGAAGGCAGTGGCTAAACGACGCCGACAAAGGCACATTAAAAGATTAAAGCTAGCGGACTACGGTTGAGCATGAGGGGAAAATGTGCAATAGCGACAAACTCACCTTTACCAAGTTTACACCCTTTGCACTTTTCCATGAATCCTAATAAACCATATTCCACTTTTCTGGCTCTATTATGAATATATGATCTAAGTTGTCTATCTGTCTATCTGTCTTGGCCCTTGGCATTAAATATACGAAATACCCCGAAGTTATCAAAGTCATTAAAGTCGTCACAATGAATCATCAATATAGTTCTTCAAAATAAGGACAGCAATACACAAGTTTATCGGCGTATTAGTAGTTGGAACGGCGACGGCCAGCGACTACCCTCTGCTGTACGTTATTTTGTCTATATTTGGCAATCTGGTTATCATATTCCGATGCAAGTCATTTGACTCAATTTAATTTCATAGTTAATTTATTATTGTATGGTTTTTGGGTAACCAATTATTAATTACGAGTTTGTGCTTGTTCTTGGTGCCTCGGATAACCAATATTTAAAACAAAATAAAGCAAATCAAATCAAAATATCTCTGCTAAATTACTTTCTCGTAAACGAAAAAAATAGCACCAACACACATGCAGCCGGCTCTCGGCAACCTTCATCACCCACGGATGGATGCAGCATGTTTGCTGTTTCGAAAAACCTGATATTCCACCAATAGGTATATTAGAATTGGAGATTGGGGTTCGCTGTATTACATCGTTCTCCTCATCTATATCACATGCCCTGGCTATCACCTCTGCATCTACTCAGTAGTCTACTCTCCTCTGTCACTTCCCCAGAGACAAGTGGAGAAAAGAGAACGGATCGACACGACCCAGCTTCCCCATGGGGTCTCGCGTAGCGGTTGCATCGTGGAAATAAGCTTGGTTCATCTGGTCTGTTTTGCTTACCTTGCTTTCTTCAGTCATTATTATACTTGTAGTCTTCTAGCCACCTGGTCTGTCAAGTGTTGTTGGTCCAGTGTTCTCCTCACTCTTCATTGCCTAGATCAATCACTCTGCAATATCCTCCTTTGCAAGGTTGCACTCACGCCGACTCAAGTAAGATGATGTCTGCGGGGAACGGAAAAATAATTCAAACAATACGAGTGGTAGTCAATAGTCATACATGTTCTGTCAGAAGAAGTGGGAGGTAGAACGTCTAGTTGAGCAAGGAGATTGCATATAATCCCTTTGACCTGCACCGATGATGGTTTAGATAGATTGGTTGATAAGCCACTCCTCAAGATGAAGTTTCAGACTATCCTCCTCGCAGCTCTGGCCTGCGTGGCCTCGGCACTCCCAGGAAGCCATGATACTAGTGATACTAGCAAGCCGCCCAGCAAACCACCATGCAAGCCGAGCTCCGGAAAAAACCACATCTCGCCCCGCCCGCATATTGTGCCGTCACCCAAGCACCCACGCCTGCCTGTGCCCAACCCGCCCAAGCGTTCGCGCTTCTGCACGGTCAAAACCCACGGCGATGGGGTCACCGATGACTCGGCCTTTGTGTTGGCGGCGTTTCATGAGTGCAATCGTGGCGGCCATGTGGTATTCAGTGCCGACACCACGTATATCATCGGCACGGCCATGGATTGGACGTTCTTGAGCCAAATCGACATCGACATCCAGGGCACCATCAAGTTCACCGATGACACCGACTACTGGCAGGCCAACTCGTTCAAGTTTATCTACCAAAACGTCACGACGTTTTTCAAGCTCGGCGGCGACAATGTGTTCATCTATGGCGGCGGCACGCTCGACGGCAGCGGGCAGGCGTGGTACGATTTGTATGCGGCCAATATTTATATTCTGCGGCCGGTCCTTGTCGGCATCGACGGCCTGCGCGACAGTGTCATTGCCGACCTCAACCTGCGATACAGCCCCATGTACTACACTTTCTTGGCCAACGCAAGCAATGTCGTGTTCGACGGCATCTCCATCGAGGGCGCGTCAATGAGTGCCCATGTGGCCAAGAACACAGACGGCTGGGACACCTACCGCAGCGCCGACATCACCATCCAGAACTCGGTCATTGTCAACGGCGACGACTGCGTGTCGTTCAAGCCCAACAGCACCAATGTGCTCGTGCAGTCGCTGTCGTGCACGGGGAGCCATGGCATCAGCGTCGGCAGCCTGGGCCAGTATGTCGGCGAGTACGACATTGTCGAGCACGTGTGGGTGGGCAACGTGTCCATGCACAACGCGTCGGACGGTGCGCGCATCAAGGTGTGGCCGAATGCGCCGTCGGCGATGTCGGGGGACCTGCAGGGCGGCGGCGGCGATGGGCGCGTCGACAACATCACCTACGACGGCATGCTGATTGACAATGTGGACTATGCCATTGAGATCACGCAGTGCTATGGCCAAAAGAACCTGACGCTGTGCACCAAGTACCCGAGCCCGCTGACGATCAGCAACATTGTCTTCCGCAACTTTCAAGGCACAACAAGCACGCACTACACTCCCGAGATTGCAGCTTTTGCGTGCTCTTCGACAAGCGTGTGCGGCAACATCTATGCCTCTGATATCGACGTCCAGAGCCCCAGCGGCGGCAACCTGTCGTACTGTCTGAACCAGGTCGAAGCCAACTTGGACGTCACCTGTACGGATACCTGGCTAGGATTCAACTAATGTAGCTGGCAAGCAATGTCACTGCAAATACCCAAATAAAATAGTATAGATAACCAAATACTTTATACATTATGCATTATACATTTGACCTAATGACCTAATGACCTAGAACTTTCGCTTTTTGCGCGAGGGTGCGGCATTCCTGGCCACTGCCTGCTGCAAGATCTCGGCACGCTTCGTCTCCGAGATGGCCTCTGGGGGCGGCGGTGGACGAGATGCTTGTGTTTGTGGAGAGGCGGGCGACTCATTGAGGTCAATCTTTCTCTTGGCCGACTCCTTCTCTGGGGCCTTTTGTACTGGCTCTTGGGTAGTATCCCCTATCCTTGCAATCTCTGCCGTATCTCTTGTCTCTTCTGCCTCTGATGGCTTTCTCTCATCCGTCTCTGGTTCTTTCAGTTCTGCTTTCTTTTCCTTCTTTCCGCCTATCCGGCCGAGACCTCCACGTGTTCTTGGTCGTACTGCCGTTACCGTTTCTGTTTTCTCGCCAGTCTTGTCACCAGTCTTCCCTTCTTCCACACTCTCATCCGATTCTTTTTTCTTCGTGTTGTTATTCCTCTCTGACTCTTCTTCCGCCTCTGGCTCGGCTTCTGATGCCGTCACGTCGTCGTCTGCACCAGCCAGAGGCAGTGAAGAGACTGGAGTTGCAATTTCTGTTTCTTTCTCTGTTTCCTTGACCTTGCCCGATCCTTCCTTTCTCTTACCGATACCACCAAGTCTGCCAATCTTGCCGAGTCCCTTTGGCTTGGCTGGCTTTGCCGTCGTAGGCAATTTGGGTGGTGTTGGCGATGGTGGCTCCAGCACTGGGTCTGAATCCTTTATGGCTTTACTAGGTGTCGTCTGGAACCCATCCTCTTCCGACCCTTCCCGTCTCTTTGACTGTCCCTCGCTTTGTAGAGTGTCCTGGCTATCGACAACACTGGCTACCCGGGTGAGAGCAACTTTGCCACCTAGACTCTGCCACCAGGATGTGCTTTCCCCATTTTCATTTTCTATAAAATCAGATCCACACGGAAGCTCGCCAAATGTAGAGAACAGCAAAGATGCAGTGTCATCTGCCGTGTCTGCCGTTGCCGACTCGATTTGTATTTGCTGACTTTGGAACGCAGACTCATCAAATGGCTTTAGTCCTTTGATGCGACGTTCGATATCAGCACGCGACATGCGGGGGGCGGCACGTCTTGCATTTGCAGCTCCGCCACCACCCGACGATGCCAGGGAAGGGAACGCACTCTCGACACCGGCACCGATGGCGTCTAGCTTCTCCACAAGCTTGGCAATGACGGCGTCTTTCTGGAGCAGGGCAGAAACGAGCGCAGCCGACGAGCGCTGGCTGCGAGCCCGGTCTCGGATCAGAGGCTGAACGAGAGACGAGATGGAGTTTTCTTTTTGAAGCGACAGGCTGAAAAACCAAGTGAGTGGTGGCAGGCCGCCTGGCAGGGGACAGCTCGTATGCAAGGCCAGGTCGTCGCCAGATGCACCTGCCGAAGCCAATGAGAGACTAGGACTAGACTCCAACGCCGAGTCGACAAAAACAGACTCGAGTTTGCCGAGGAAAACACCCATCTGCTCATTATCATAGCTTGGGTCGATGGTGGTGTTGGCCTGAAACGCGCGCATGCAAATGGCTCGGCGGTCGAGCGACTCGGACCAGACGTGTGCGAGGTCGGTCACGGCCACCGAGTACGAAGCCCGGCCAAATGAGGTCGCGACGAGAAGTGGCGGTACATTTGCATTCGGAGCGACCGGCAGCGGGCGCCAAGAGCTGTTCATTTTATTTCTGATACGATGACGGGACGTGTAAAAGAGGAAGATGGTGAGAGTGAAGGCGCGTCGACGTCGTGAATAAAAGTGGACCCATGCATTGTTGCCTACTACGGAAGTGCACACTGCCACAATGGCTATTGTGTGGAGGCTACAGGACCATCTGCATGATGTAGATTAGTGCCAAGACTTTGACACACTCGATCATCTTTCATCTTTGGTCTTTACATATTGACGCTATTGACGCTTTAACGTGCGGCAAACGTTCCTCACGATCCATTGACCATGCCACGGGATGTTTTGACAGCGAAAAAACGTGCAGTTATAATTCAAAGTTACACAATCAATTACGTAATCAACTGTTGGAACGCTTGGAGCCTCGCCCGCGTGGGAGGCAGGAACACCACACAAATGTGGCGTCCCCAGGTGTCTTGCGACGGCGGGCGTGGACTATGATGGTCCTTTGATCTTGCAGTATAATCTCTCAAGATGGATAAATTAATATCAATCCAAAGAGGTCCCATCCAGCCCATTGTCGTGGCGCAACAAAACGTTTTGCCGAGAGACAAGCCTCTCAAAGACCAAAAATCTTCAAGAGGACGTTATTGGGTCGGTCGAGATACAAAGTATCGGTGACCAGGTGTGGCCAGCTGGGTAACTGCGTGATGGCGGGTAGAGTAGTAGACTCAAACAAGACCCGACATTGAAAAGCGAGATGGCTTGCGACGGCCGACGACAGATGACGGGCCTACGCCTACCGTTTGCAGTTTCTTTTTCTTAATATGTGATATCTGATATACATAATACCAAAAAGACTGCCGCCTGTCGCTGTTGTCGTCGGCCACGGCCATACTGTCGCATGTTGCTGTACTGGGCCAGAAAGTAAAAGAGGTGAGAAACTAGAAATGAAAAAGGAGTGGAAATGAGGAGTGAAAAAAAGTTTGGTGACAATAGGCGGTGAGTAAAGTGGCAGAATATGAATTCTATATACTGCACAAATCTTACACTTGTCCACGTGATGACCAAACACGGTAATTACATGTTAGTAGACTGCAACTTTAGTCGTGACATACTGAGATTGTTCAAGGTTTCAAATTGGTAACTGTATACGCTATATAACCGAATAACCGAGTGAGATGAAAGGGGAACTGATTTTAACTTGAGATGATTCAATCCTTCCGCTTTGGAACCCGATCGCCCAAGTTCGGGGGTGGCCGCATCTGATACTGCTCATCGTCTGCTTCTTGTTTTTGCATGAGCTCAAGAGCTCTAGCAATATCTTCTTCCGTCATCAATACAGCAGAGGAGCAGCAGGAACCATGACACCCGCGACCCCGGCAGCTTCCGGTGACAACATATGTGGTGCCTCTTGATCGCCGCGAGTGCTTGAGGTAGGATGCGATGGCACCGTCGATGGTGGATTGTGCTTGGGATGTGGCTGCCCGGCCGACAACAATAGATGCTTCGGCAACACGTTCAGCACCGATAGTAAAGTTTTCCAGGGCCTCATCAATATCAATTGCTTCGGCCAGATCGTGGGCGACAGAAACAACAGTCGCAGCCGATGTTGTAGCCCAGTCGCCGACAGCTGCAAACAGGCTGGGGGTTGTATTGTTTCCGATTCTGTTTCTGTTTCTGTTTCTGTATGTGGCTGTATTCTTGTTGAAGCGCAATTCGTTGGTGGTGTTGGTGGTAGAGACAAATGTGTTTAGAGATGGTGTTGGCAAGGGAGCACTCATGTCTTGCAGCTCAATCATTTCCGACTCGTGGTAGTGTGTGAAGTGGCTGTCACAGTATGGCTGGGTGCCCGGAGAGGCATTTCTCAAATTCAGACTATCTAGAATCAGGGCATTTGCCTCGCGGTAGAACTCGTAGAATAGCATGGTGATGGTATTGCAGGGTTGCTGGTCGATGGGAGTTTATAATGATAAAATAGAATGGTATGTTGATGATGATGACATATCTTTTGTTTGATACAAGAATCACAGTTGCTAGAAAATATGAAAGAAAATGGATTTATATCAATATACAATAGTAGACTATCCTGGAACCAGCTGCACGAGAAAACGCAATTATTTTCACAGCTCTGGCTTGTAGACTTTGTCAAATCAGCGTTCACTGTTTTTATCGATAGAGTTATAGTTAGAGTACGCCGAGATTTAATAGACTCCCAGGAATTGGTCCAGAGGCAATATTGCGAACAGTGCTCAACTGAGTTGGCCTGTTTTGGCGTTTATCATAAAGTATTTGTTTGTCCTTCACTTTATATATCACAAGATAAACTTGCAATGTGCACTGGCATTAGAAGTTGATAGAAGACGATCTGAAAGATGCAAAAAAAAATTGATGAGAAACTCCAGGCTCAGCAGACATCTAAGAGCAATACCGATGCAAACATAGCAGAGTTGTAATCCTCGTAGAAAAGTAAAGTTCAACACCTACTCAATAAACGCATCTTCACAATATCACATATAAGAAAGCTCTTTAGGTATTAAATAATACAATACATCAGCATTATTATTAGTCACAAATATTCGAAGCATAGCTGGGTGGAAAAGGTCGTCTTGTATTTATATAACACTAGGGCGATGTTTTAGCTGCTAACTCGACTACATTATGCTTTTTATGAGGGCATAGGGGGGACCTATCACCGGTGCTTCAACCGTAAAAAAATACCGAAGACATGCATCCAGTTCACAATCGTCGCTAATTACTTATTCACTGACCGGGTGAAGTGGAGGGTGTGCGAGACGTAGCAGGATTGGAGGTTGAACGCAACATGATATCAAGAGCTTCCGCTCTAAGCTTCTCAGAATTATCATCGTTGAGCACGCTCGGGGACTCGACCACTCCCAAGAAAGTCATGATCACACGGTCGCGACATAGCAATTGTTTCTGGAAGGACTGACCTTGCCTCTGCAGTGTGACAAATTTCTCATCGACCGTTTGTGTCAAGCGAGTCATCGCTGCTTCGATATTGCTGACTCTACTCCCAAAGCCCTGTATCTTCGTCTACAACGCACTTAGCCTCCTTGCGAAACCCGTAAGGGGATCATAGAGCCAGAGTATGACTCCTATTAGTGCTGCGAGGGCACCCGCCAACGATGATACTCGGGAAGTTATCTCATCTAGGCCAAGCTATGACCCGACGAGATCTACTAAGCTTGTATCATGTATAGGACAACTTGGCCAGACTGGCGGTTCCCAGAAAATCCCAGTCAAGAGCATGATGACAGCGGTGGTGGTGTTGCTGATGCTGTTGTTGTTGTTGAGGTTTTTGATGGAGTTAGTGATAGATTTCCGACAATCCTGTTTTGGTGTAGGGTTGGCATTTTGTTTTGGTAAACAGTCTGATGTATGCCGTACCCAGCAAGATGGAGGCACGCACCTTCCCAAAATAGCGGCATGATGTTTTGTTCGTCATGACCAGACGACATGAATGGTAAGAGTATAGGTCGAAAATAACTGTCTTTGGTGTTTATTGTTTTTACGCACGGAAGAATCCGGCCCGATATGGAAAGAGCATTAATTTGAAAGGAAAGAGCAGTGGTCTTGTTGGGAAATAAAGGCGGCAGTAATAGGGGCAAATGGTTTTTGTATCCCAAATAAGAAGGGGCAACTGTCACCAACTCCAAGGAAGAAGGAGCGATTCCGGCAGCATCCCCAATCAAGTATCATGGCAAAGACAGAGCAAGGCAAGACAACAGCCTCGTGAATATGTGATTATCGAGCTGTGTCGTTGAAGATTCGATAAATGAATACATATCATAAGCATATCTAGATAGGAATCTTGGCTGCCAAGATGTTACAATCTGGAATCTGGGGAAGCTACAGGACGGACTTGGCATAGTAGAGGGTTGTCAGGCGGTAGACGTCCATCTAAATTCGGGTATTGAGTAATAGCTGCAGGCTGCGCTTAACAAGTAATATAAATGGCACAGATGTTTGACATAAGCATAGAGGAACACTGATATTCGGTAGAGGAGACGTTGTAGCTGAGAAGAATCCAGGCTGTCATACCAGTATAGGTAAGGTAGGAAGGAGTTGGAACAGGAAAGGAAGATCCTCGGCGGCTTCCCGCAGGAACAAACTGGAAGAATGGCGATCAAGGGTGATTGGACAAGGAGCAAGGAGCAAGGAGGAAAGGAGTGCCTACTGGGTAGGAAAGAGGAGTGTGTCTAGGAGGAGTCCACAGCTAGGGCGCATGTCGTTATTTCCATTTTCCTGCTATATAAATGGGCCGCAACCAAGAAACGTACAGTAGATGGTAGATAGTCTGACAGTGACAGTGGCGATCAATTTCGTCTCGTTTGTGATTATTCGTTTCCCGGTATTTATTAGTTTTCTGTTATCAAGCTCCGCATTTCCAGGGACCAAGTCCGTTTCTGTTTATTCGACATCCATCTTACATCTTACATCTATGCCGGCTCGGCCGGTCATCGTACTTGTATGCTTATGCCATCTAATTAAAGACATGGAATAAAAGAAGACAGCGGCCTGTACCTGCCAAGAAGCATTGGCCCATTAAAGATTCAATAAAGAGAGAGACTTGTAAAATTCTACTGCGAGTAAATTCTGTCGGTCCACTGTCTCTACCCCTGGATGGCTAAGACATGATCGCGTCGCGTGTTCTTTTAGCAGCCAAGATATGCTCCGTAATGTTTAGCTATTTGAAATGAGAAAATAAGGGGACATGCCACTGGAGAATGCCATACAAATATCCTAAATAAGCATTTCTGGTCATGACGCACAAGACGACAAGAAATGCTTGACATGCTTGTCGTGTCGTCTTGTCGTCTTGTCATGCTTGTCATGCTTGGCTGCGTGTAGTCATCCTTGGCTAGCCGTTGTAAGTGCATAGGGACACCGCATCGAATGTGACGGCAATAATGTCAGCTTGAGCGATTGGAATCCTCATATCTCTTAATAAAGCCATGCATCACAACACCCCGAGTATGCTGACATGTCTACAAAACGGTGTCAAGACGGCAAGATTGGGGTATTGCCCGTCACACTCCGAGAAACGGAAGGAACAAAAGGCGAGCAGCAAACCCAGAATACGCTTATTTCTAACACGTGAGCACGATGTCGCATTGCGGTACGCTACATATCCCGCTTACACAAAGTCTTCTGACTCGACTTGCTGCCATGCTTATTGCTTGTTTTCAAGTTTTTTATTATTTTAGATTAGACGTCTTTTTATATTTTACGATTTTATCTACACTATAGCTTATATCTTATATGTGACATTCTTATCTCCTGCCTACACGCTGTTCTCGTCGTCACCGTTTTCTCTATCTTCTCCGTCTCCTCCGTTTTCTAACTCTACGTTATCGCGAATACACTGTCGCGCCTTCCCGACTTCATCTCAATGCTGACTTCCTGACTGCATGCCAAGACCTCGTGTTGGCAAGTGCATCCGACAGCTCCGTTTTTCGACGTTTATCCGTATTTCTTCTCCGTATTAACCAAGTTTTTCTTCTTTTTCTTCATAAAAACTAGTACCTAGTGACTTGTAGCCACTAAATATGCTAAATATGAGGTACATTCTCTAGGTTCTCTATTCGCGTCACGCTTAAGCCTTCTAAAAAAAAGCCTTAATTAGCAACAAGCAATACATATTATACATTGAAAATCTAAAATTTAAATAGCGCGAATAAATTTGAATAAGGTGTGCGCTTACCCAAAAGGTAGTGGATTTAGCGTATTTGGTGGTACAAGCAGGATGTGTGTGGGTGGTGGTGGAGCAGTGAGATCATATCTTGCTGTCCGAGGGGTGTCTACCCTCCTCCCTCCTGTCTATCCGACCAAGTCCACTTCCTTCTTTGTACTCGTAGACAGGGCAGACGGCAGACTTTACTCTATGCTTTACCTCTGCCCTCTGCCTTCTGCCCTTTCTCGGGGCCCCCTTCATCGGGTGTGTCGATAGAAGAATGCGATACTCGTATTTGTAGTTTTATTTGATTTCACTATTGTAAATAGTACCCAGTAGCTGTCTTACTCGACCGTGTCTGTAGTTGCTCTGCCTTTATTCTTCTCGTCAACATCGTCTCCTTGTTTCTACACCTTTACATCTCTTCATCTGCCCATCGTGACTTTTCTCGCCCTCTCGTCACCTTCGTTTGACTGCGTCTTCCATCTCACACCTGCCCACGAGATGATCGCACCATTGTCAACTTGAGCCTCGTCTACCAACTACAAACCGTCACTCGTTTACACCTCTCTTACTCGTTGTCTCGTCCCTCGCTACTAACATATACATCTACACATCTACATCATGAAGATCTCAACATCACTCGGGCTGGCTGCCCTCGCTGCCTCTACCGCCGCCCTGGACGTAGACATTACAGACTCCGCCTCCATCAAGTCCGCCGCCAAACTCATTGCCGCCAATCTCTTCACCTACTACCAGGGCGACAAGCCCGGCATGACACCCGGTATCCTGCCCGGCCCGCCACCCGCCGGCGATTACTACTGGTGGGAGGGCGGTGCCATGTGGGGGACTTACATCGACTACTGGCACTTTACCCAGGACACCACCTACAACAACGTCTCCGAGGCCAGCATGGTTTTCCAGGCCGGCGCCCCCGACTACAGCTACCAGCCCGCCAACTGGAGCATGTCCCTGGGCAACGACGACCAGGGCTTCTGGGGCCTCAGCGCCATGCTCGCCGCCGAGGTCAACTTCCAGAACCCGCCCGCCACCGATCCGCAGTGGCTGGCGCTGGCGCAGGGCGTGTGGAACACGCAGGCGTCGCCGGACCGCCACGACGACACGTGCGGCGGCGGCCTGCGCTGGCAGATCCCGCTGGCCAACAACGGCTACAACTACAAGAACAGCATCGCCAATGGCATCTTTTTCAACATGGGCGCGCGCCTGGCCCGCTACACGGACAACGACACGTATGCCCAGGTCGCCGAGGATACGTGGAACTGGGTCTGGGGTGTCGGCTTCATGTCCGACGACTACGACATTTACGACGGCGCC
Organism: Ophiostoma ulmi; assembly: GCA_029298715.1. Classification (NCBI taxonomy): domain Eukaryota; kingdom Fungi; phylum Ascomycota; class Sordariomycetes; order Ophiostomatales; family Ophiostomataceae; genus Ophiostoma; species Ophiostoma ulmi. Next base: position 162,770 of record JANSLN010000007.1, read on the forward strand.
CACGTTGACTTCAACTGCACCGACATTGCCAAGGCGCAATTCTCGTACAACGCCGCCGTCTTCTTGCAGGGCGCCGCCTTCATGTACAACTACACCAATGGAAGCACCGTGTGGCAGGACCGCGTGCAGAAGCTGACCGACCGCACCATTGAGCTCTTCTTCCCCAACGGCATCGCCGTCGAGCTGAGCTGCGAGCTGGCCTCGAACATCCAGTGCACGACCGACATGCTGTCCTTCAAGGGCTACTTGCACCGCTGGATGGCCGCGACAACGCAGGTTGCCCCCTTTATCAAGGAAACCATCATGACGACCCTGACAAGCAGCGCAAAGGCTGCCGCGACGGCCTGCGACACCAACGGCGTGTGCGGCTTCCGCTGGACCACGGGCAGCTACGACGGCAACACGGGCGCCGGCCAGGAGATGAACGCGCTGTCGGCCCTGCTGAGTCTGCTGATTGACGAGCCCTATGTCAATGCACCGCTGACCAACAACACCGGCGCCACGAGTGTCGGCAACCCGACGGCCGGCATGGACTCGACAGGCGGCAGCACCAAATACGCAAAGGCCATTACGGGTGGCGATCGTGCGGGTGCCGGCATTCTTACCGCGCTCACGCTGTCGTCGCTCCTGGCTATCTGCATCTGGCTATCCACCGACATCTCTGAGAACGGCAAGTGGAATTCATGGAAGCAGTAGTTTTTGTTTTGTTTTGTTCTATTTATACGGCTGTATACATTGTGCCTTGTAGGTTTAGGCGGTGTTTGGCGTTTTACTCGTTGATTCTTCTCGTCTTACCAAGATGGCCCCATTTCGTTTCTTTCATTATTCATCTTTCATTTTCTATTCAAAATCATCACGGCCAAAAAAGGTCAATCCATCTTTTAAGAAAAGGTATTCAATGATCACGCAATCTATGATACTTATAGTGAAAAGAAGAAACCAAACGCCTTGTTCCCTAATACAATCCGAACCAATCCATCTATACCCCGCCGTCGTCATAGTATCCGTCGGCATCCCTCTGCAGGTTCTGCTCGAAAGCAGCTACCCACTCCAGCACAAACTCTTCCTCGGCCGCTTGCACTTTGCGAATCGGCGCTGGCGGCAGATCGTCTGTCGTCTCGTTGGGGAAAAGCCCGTTCTCGTCCCAGTGGTGCACCGCACCGCCCGCAATCAGCAAAAAGGGCTCGCTGACAGTGCTCGTCCTGCTGGGATCCGTATGCCCCAGAGCATGCACAGTGGCCGCGCGCCATGGATCGGCCTCGCCGTCGATAAACGCAACACGCGGGTAGTGTACACTGTAGTTGCCGTACTTGTTGACCGACTCGAGATCGGGCAGATTATAGATTCCAAATGCTTCGCGGCAGATGATCGAGTGGTACTCGGTTGTCAGCAGCCGGCTGACAAGAGGCAGTCGGTCAGCAGGCACGCCCGAGCCCGTCGGCAGGTAGCCCCATTGTGTGCAAAACTGGTATGGCCACGCCCGCCATCTCTGCGACAGGTCGTCTTGCTGGTAAAAGGTGGTGTTGTGGTTGCTAAAGCACTGGTCTTGCGTCTTGCCAGGGGCACACGGGTGTGCGGCCTCCACCCAGCCGATAAAGTTGAGCATTGGCTGTGTGAGCTGGGCAATTTCTTTGCGGTACGACGTCGCCGCCAGCAGAGACTGGACGGAAGCGCTGCGGTCACCCAGCTCGGGGTAGAGTGGTGTGTCTGCTGTCAGGTTGCCGCAGAAGTAGCCAAAGTCGGGATCGCTCACGGCCGGGTCCCAGTTGGTGCTCTGGAACGGGTCAAGGCCGCTCGACAAGACAGCGGCAAAGTCGTCATTGTGGGTGAGATTGGCCAAACCGAATACTTCTTTCAGTTGACCAATCCGGGACGTCCTTATGTCGTCACTGTCGCCGCTTGACCGCTTTTTGAGCTCGTCCGAGTAGTACTTGGTATCGTTCTTTGATATCGGCAGAAGAATCTGGTCCACAGCATGGATCAGCTTCTCCAACACACTGATACACTTCTTGGGAGCAAAGAGTCGATGCGCCTCGTAGTACTCCCAGTAGTCGTAGATGGCCACCGTGACACCCGATGACGAGATGGCGCCCCAGAACAATTCGGGGTAGATGATCCGCGCCAGGGCTGCAAAGACGCCCGCGTACGACCCGCCATAGATGATCCATGGCGCTTTGGAGGGAGATGTATCTTCGGTGACGTTGAACACTGCATGCTTGGCAAAGTAGGCGGTGTCGGCCAGGGCCTGCTCCAGCCGCAGGAACCGTAGACTCTCAGTTGTCAGGTTGTCGTAGGGAAAGCTCGTGCCGTAGTACCGGTGCTCGAGCACGACTCCAATGCCGTTTGTGGCCTGGGCCAGGCGTGCCAGCAGGCCCTTTTGCAGAAACGGCAGTCTGTTCACGCCGCTCGTCTCGCCAGATGCCAGCACAATAACGGGCCCGCCTGGCCGGTAGTTTGTTGCGTCATACCAGTACCGCAGCTGAAATGTGCCGTTTGTGTGCGGCTCATAGATTGACTCGTTGTGGAAATGGTCAATTGGGACAGTCAGGTTGAACGCGGGGTATAGGTCGCTTAGTGATGCCGTCGACGTCGTCGTGGCCAGGACCTTTGTGGTCATCAAGATGTCGTCACCGTTGACAATGTCTCGCTCAAGCTCGCGGATGGGCCGCCATGTCTTGAGAGCCGTGCACACTGGCAGCACTGGCAGCACTGCAAGCAAATCTGTCACACGCATTTTTTTGAGATGTTGACTTGTTTTGAGATGCAAAGGTCAAGGTCTCGACATCAACCTGAGGCGGGCGCGTAATACTTGATATACCAAGACAAGAGGCCCAGCTGGCGAGATGTCCGTGCAGGCCACAAGTGGGCTAGAGCGGCTACACAAATACACTACGCACTGTAAGATAGCGTGTAAACAAGATTGATGTTCCCCGGACGGCTACCATTACAGCGTCCACAGTAGATCCCTTCCCAATCTAGAAGGTAAGCGGCTAAAAACGATTGCATCACACGATTACATCAAGTCGAAGAATCGCAGAAAATAGAAGGAGCGATGGGCATCAATTGAACTGGGCGCGTATTTGGATTCGACTTATATTATCGGATGAGTAATCAGTATTGCGATAGTCTGTGTCTTCACTTGCATGCAATAATAGACTTATAAGATATCGTGAAGAATGGCAAAACAGAACGAGTTGAAATGTAGTAATTTCATTCAATAATCGCCATGTCACCCGAGGTTGCATCTGATTCTCATTTAATTATCTGCGGCAATATCTATCAATGCGACGTTGTCAGCTTCACGATTCCGAGCTGAGTAAGCAACGCATTCTTCGATGGACTGCCGAAAGTGTTGAATAATAACTGAATAAACACGTGGGGGTGCTGGATAGGAAAAGGTGATAGCAAACCCCAACAGCCCTAATTGTAGCAATGCAACCCGATATAAAAACAAAACACCCTCACCTCATGTCTCATGTCTCATGTCTCATGTCTCATTTCTGATTTCTGCCTGCTATGTCCGTCGAATTAGTAGCCCTCGGATATCTTGAGAAAATCCTTCCGCTGCTTGGCCGTCGGCGACGTCTTCCGCACTTGCTCAAGCGGCGTCTGCCCGGGGTTCCGCTGCAGCTGAAACCGCTCGTAGAGTCCGCCAAACTCGTTCACCGCCGCCGTCATATCCACAATTGTGTATAGCCCGTCGTACCGGATCCCCAGGCATGGCGCCCAGCGCGAAGGAAAGGCGTTGGGGCCTAGAGAGGCTCTTTTTGAGCTGTTTCCTCCGGCTGGTGCCGACCGCAGCAGGCGCACCGGCTTGCGGCTCTTATACGATGCAATCAGAGCCTGTGTGAAATGATTGACGGGCTCAGCAAAGTTCTTGGGGTCGCGGTTGGCGTGGCTGCGGCTGCCCGAGTAGTACACGGTATCGCCGCGGTCGTCGTCGAGCTCGTGGTACTGCGGGTTGCCGCCAGACACAACAATACTGTAGGCGCCACCGACCCGTTCGCTGCCCGAGATGCCGCCCTGGCTGCTGCCGTGTGCGCCATGGACAAGCGCCGCAATCTGGAGGGGCCACCAGCTGCCGACCTGGAGGCCGTTGTCGCCAAAGACCTGGGCTGATTTCTGCGGGAAGAAGGGGTGGCGACGGTAGACGGTGCGCGCGTGTTTCGCGTCGTCGGAAATCTTGGACTTGGTGATGATGACGCCAGCCATGATGCCCTTGTCGCCGTATATGGGGTGGTCGCTGGCCGGTAGATGGTCAACTGTTTCACGACGCGGCAGCCGCGGTGCAGACGATCCGCCCCTCGATGACCCGGTATTCATGGCCTCTTCTTCGTCAGTCTCGTCATTCTCGTCGTCGTCGCCGTTGTCGCCAATCTCGTCGCTGGGGTCAGGTGCGCCCCAGTTCATAGCATCCCACTTGGCCCGCAGTGCATTTGCGCGATCGGCAAACTCGACCGGAAAACCATACTTTGCATCTGTAATGAGCTCCAGTCCTTGCCCAATATACGTGGCAGCCTGTATCTGGGGTGTCATCTGCACCCTTTCGTCCAGATAGATGAGAAATGCAGTTAGCTCGGACACGCGCTCGGGGTCGGGCTGTTTAGACGACCCTGGGCCGTCTCCGGATGCATTCTTGAACTGCACTGCCAGGCGCTGGATGAGGCGCTGCCGGTTCTCTTTGATGAACGCGATTTGTATAGGCTGTGACGCGTCTGGTTTGGGCATTGAGCGTGTCTTTTCCGGCTCGGTTGCCTTTTCCGGCTCAGTCGCCGACTGCGTTGTTGGTTGCTGTGGTGCCATGTTGTCTACTGCTGTTGGTGCGGTGCCGTCCGTATCTGGAGCTGTGTATGAGGGCGTGGCTGTAGACGACGACACAAGGCCACCAGATGGAATTACCGCTTGCGTATGCGTATTGGCTTTGGAGGCTGGAGAACCAGGATTGAATACCGCACTTGATCTGGCTCTTGCTCTTGGTGATTTCCCTGCTTTCCTGCGTAATGGTAACGGTCCCGGCAAGGTGGGTGGCAGCTCGGCCCTTCTTTTGCTCAGTCTCTCCGCGTACTTTGCTGTGATTCTGAACGCGTGCTTGGCCTTGAGTGAATCGTCTTCGTCTTCTTCACTGTCGGCGTTTACCCCAGTTGCACTGTTGTCCGCATTGCTGCCTAGCCGCAAACCCCTCTCCTCCATCCTCAAGACGTGCATGGCCGCCTTTGTGATGCCTGACTGATCCTTGATATCGTCAAATCTGCTCTTCTTTGTTTTTGCCGGCAGCTCGCGCTCTGGTTTGGCCCCCTGTGCCTTAATTTTCGGCCGTTCATCGGGATTCATTCCGTCCTTCATTTTCGTCTCTTATGATATGCTTATCATTGGCATTACAGACCAAGGCTCACCAGGTTGTGGGATGAGACTGTAGTGAAGACGTTGTCCATGGTGGGTCGCGACGCCAGAGGTTGAATGATTAGTCAGTATGTCTTTTGCTCAGCACCCCCAAAATGGCTTATTCTCATTGCCATAATTTCAAGGTATTTGGCGACATTATCTTGAATGTCCACACTTAATATTTATTTTAACATTTTAAATTGACTATACTGAAAATATTACTATTTATTTAAATAATTATAGCTACTAATAAGTGTTGGACCAGGGGCCTTGAATAGAAAACATGTCTACAATATAGAAATAGCCTACGGACTTTGATTGAGTTAAAGTCTACAAAAAGTGCATCTATACATAACAAGACTCTTTTATCCCATATTTTTCTTTTCTACATTTCACTCCTTCCTTCGACCCTTATCACTACCGCTACACTGTATGATATCTCTTGATGGAGATCTTTTGTCCCAATATCTTTATATTTGTGTCGCATCTTTGTTGCATCTTTCAAGACCACCCCATCGTTCATCATCATGGGCAACAACAACAAGGTCAAGGCAGTGATGCCTCACCATGTACCATTCATCTTCTCGTTTTTGGATAAATCCAGTTACAGGTCTTTTGACGCGAGCGCCATTGCCGGGCATCTCCTCGCGTACATCGCTGCCAACTAACTACCTCAGTGCCACTGACAGTGCAATGCCACTCCAGGCCAGCATCACCCTCTGCACTCGCCTGCAAACCCTTTGCAAGGTATAGAAGCTGAAAGTCGGGGATCTGCGCGAAAGTTTGCGTGCCAGTCCACAGCCGCTCGAGATGCTTCAGCTGGTGTCCGACTTGGCCTATGACATGCCTGATTATTATGCGTGCGATCGCTGTCTTTACCTTCATCGTGCCAGTAAGAACCAGGCCGAGATTGATGGGTCCTCGAGCGCAGCACAGCCAGAAACCTCCAAGGGCCAATCTTTCGAGTCGGCCCAGTCAGGTGAGCCAGCCAAGCTGGTTGCGTCCGAGTCCGAGGTTGGGATGTCGACGACAGCATCTTTAAAGTCCAACCTCAAACAGTCTGGTACGGGACACTCCAATGTGTCTTTAGCAGAATGTGTTCCTTCTGAAGAATTCTTAAAAGGATCATACAAGGCTAGCACGTTCGACACAAGACGGCTTGCCTTGCGCTCATTTCTACGTTCTATCACGGGTAGTACTTCTGTCAGTTCTAGGGAAGCAATGTATTTCTACGAAATTGATGTAAAGAGGCATAAATCTTTATACGGCAACAACCACGAGTTTGATGTTGCTTTGGTGGAAGATATGCACTACTACAAGAAGGGTCTGAAGGATGATGAGTTACACTCGTTTAAACTCCCCTGTGTCCAGGCAGGCTTGGGGCCCTTCAAGTGTCCTCTCGAGGCTCCCATGGATTTGGGTGCAGAAAAAGAGAAAGGACAATGGGAGACCAGTGAAAATGACAATAAGGAACGCGAGGGAGAGATCAAGGATGTAAAGCCAGAGTACTTCTCCGCATCTGGTAGTTGCAGCGCCTTCACATTTGCCGACGGTATGCCGCAGGGAGCCCGTCGCACACCCTTGGCCGGGCTGACGCATCGCGATATTCAGATGTCCCTTAAACGCCATCGCCTTGGCCTTGTTCGGAACTCCAAGCTCAAAGTGTACACTGCAAAGCGGCGTACTGTGGGTGCGATCTATGGGTCTCAAATTAAAAGCAGTTACACCTTTGAGCCGCGAATCGTCTCTTCCTCTTTTCATGGCGCTGCACTTTGTCATGAAAACCACCCTTGTCGCTACACCCAGTGTGCCATTTTATATGTGCCCGCATCTACATGTTGCGGCGAACATCGAATGGGATGATAGTGACAAGGAGAGCGCCGGCTCACTTGTCCCTTTTGCGGCCTCTTCCACCCTTTCCGAGTACAATTTCTGCGCAACTGGCGTCATCGATATGCAGGCTAAAAATGCTGCTCGATGTACGTACAACAGTTTGATAAAGGAGCAAGAGCGTTTCAACGACGCCAACAAAGGACGGCCGGCGCCAGCCTCGTCCGACAAGGATGTCACCACGGCCTATGGATGCTGTTCCCGCTGCCCCGCAGACTTTTCTATAGCAGCCAGCAGGGAAATGTGCACCGTAACATATACTGTTTGGCAAGACTTTGGGCCAGAGTCGAGCTCCAAAAATCATATCTGGCAGAGCCATCTGAGCGGCTTGTTTTTGCAGGCGGTAACGGGCGATTCGGCGTTTGCCGAGCCAAACACTCCCACCAGCGGCCCATCGCTTGTGCACAGTCCAGGGAGTGTATGGAATATGTACGAGCATGGACGTTAGTTGATTCATTGTTTATACTTTATACACATGTCACTAAAGAATAAACAGTGTTTCCTGATTTTGGCATTTTTTGCCATCTCGACTACTATCGACACTGCAAGCCTGCTTTGAACAAGACAACATCATCCTCTTTATTCTATTAACTCAGAAATCGACAGCGTTGAGTCCCTTTTTTAATCATTGTAAAAGACTCTAGAATCTTTGATATAATACAAACATGAAGATGCATGAGTCCTCCGTCTCGTCCTGTATCGAAAACGTCTAATACATCCTCCGTAGCGCTTGTCGCTTATCTAATCTACCCGATAACGAGCATCGACGTCATACCACCCAACGAGCCAGCTTCCTCATTCTCCCTGGTCTCGCTGTGCTGCATCCCACCGACGACGTGTTGGTATTAGGCCACTTTGTTTGCCAGGGATGTAATTGTATGATCTCTCTCTTCTGCGAGTAAAAGTATAAAGATAGAAATAGACACCTAGCATGCATCGTCTAGCTCGTCGTCCCAGACTGCCTCTCTCATCACTGTCGGTATCATCTGCATCTTTCGCTACGTCTACGTCTACATCTACACCTACATCCAACAAAATGGGAAAGTTTAGCAATCTTCCACTGAGCACGAGCGGCCCGATGGACTGCGCCCTGCGTGGCACAGTGCTGCTCAATCATCCCATCTTCAACAAAGGCTCGGCCTTTCCGCCCGACGAGCGCCGCGCCTTTGGCCTTGCCGGTCTTCTGCCTGCATCCGAGCAGACCCTCGACCAGCAGGCTCAGCGCGCATACCAGCAGTACAGCACACGCGCTGACGACCTGGCCAAGAACACATTTCTGACATCGCTGCGCGACCAGAACCACGTGCTCTTCTTTCGACTGGCCCAGGACCACCTGGAGGAGATGTTCTCGGTCCTCTACACGCCCACCGAGGGCGACGCCATCCAAAACTACTCGCGCCTCTTCCGTCGGCCCGAAGGCTGCTTTTTGCGCATCGACGATATCGACAATGTCTTTCAGGACCTCTCACAGTGGGGCACCCCCGAGGACATTGACTACATTGTCGTGACCGACGGCGAGGAGATCCTGGGTATCGGTGACCAGGGCGTCGGCGGCGTGCTCATATCGCTGGCCAAGCTGATCTTGACGACGCTGTGTGCCGGCATCCACCCCAACCGCACGCTCGCCGTCGTGCTCGACTGCGGCACCGACAACCAGGAACTGCTCGATGACCCGCTCTATCTCGGCCTCCGACAGAAACGCGTGCGCGGCGCGCAGTACGACAAGTTTGTCAACACGTTTGTCAAGTCGGCACGCCACCTGTTCCCCAAGGCATACATCCACTTTGAAGACTTTGGGCTCGACAATGCACGCCGCATCCTGGATACGTACCGTCCGCAGATTCCTTGCTTCAACGACGACGTCCAGGGCACCGGCTGTGTCACGCTCGCAGGCATTCTGTCGGGCTTGCACGTGTCGGGCGAGAGCCTCGGCGACCTGCGCATGGTCATATTCGGCGCCGGGTCGGCCGGTGCTGGCATTGCCGATCAGGTGTGCGACGCCATTGCCGAGGACCGCAAGATCTCGCGCGCGGAGGCGGCACGGCAGATCTGGCTCATCGACAAGCCGGGCCTGCTCACCACCAACATGGGCGACCGTCTGTCCAAGGCACAGAAGTTCTTTGCCAAGGAGCGCGCCGACTTTACGACAGCTGACTCGGACACTGTTGGCCTTCTTGAGACGATCAAAAAGGTCAAGCCCAATGTGCTCGTCGGCACATCCACAAAACCAAAGGCGTTTACAAAGGAAATTGTGCAGGCCATGGCCGCGGGCGTCAAGCGGCCCATCATTCTGCCCCTGTCGAACCCGACACGGCTGCACGAAGCCGTGCCATCTGACCTGCTGGAGTGGACCGACGGAAAAGCGCTCATTGCGACGGGCTCGCCGTTTGCGCCTGTCAAGGGACCCTGGGGCTCTGGCGGAAAAGAGATTGCAATCGAGATTGCCGAGTGCAACAACTCGGTCGTGTTCCCGGGCATCGGCCTGGGCTCAGTGCTGTGCCGTGCCAGCCGCGTCACCGACGGCATGCTGGTCGCCGCTGTGCGCGCCGTGGCCGGCATGAGCCCGGCCCTGAATGTGTCGACTGAAGACAAGGAAAATGGCATCGTGCCGGCACTGCTGCCCGGTGTCGAGGTTGTGCGCGACGTGAGTGTGCAGATTGCCAAGAGCGTGATCCAACAGGCGGTCAAGGAGGGTGTTGCCACCGAAAAGGACATTCCCACCGACGAGTCTAGTCTGGAGGAATGGGTCAAGGAGCAGATGTGGACGGCGCGGTACCGGGAGCTGCGGCCGGTGAGTCTAGAGGAGGCATCGCGGCAGGCGGTGGGCGTGCGCAGCGGCGGCTTCATGCGGCGCGACAGCTTTTCGTAGGTTCTCTGTATGCCTGTACTTGTATTTGTTCGTCTGTACGAGTCTATGAATTCTATATGATGTTCTTTTATTGCTCTGCTCTTCTTTGTTTATTGCATGTACTTTTTGTGAAAAAGGCACAAGCCAACAGGCAAAAGGCAAGCCATCGTTGGCTACGGCATCAAAGAAGCCCTACATTTGCCTTCACCGAGGCGATATCACAAGCCCTGCAACGCTTTGTAGACTTTTTGTTATCTTAAAATACTCTCGAGGTAGTTGAATAATCTGCCCATTGTGCTCTCTGTCTTCCACTCTGCATCTTCAACCAACCAACACCTCAATTCCCTCATCCTTCAATATCATTCAATGACTATCATCATCGTCTACAATTACGAGTCCATCTTCTCGCTATCCATCTCCGTCGTCATTTACAATTAATAGTTGGCTATACTAATATTTAGTCAATAATTACAATGGCTCCCGCGATTCCTTCTACGCAGGTCGCCATCGGCAATGCCTTTGGAGTCAATGCAACCGTGCCTTGCGCTGTCAACGTGACTGTGCCTGCGATGGGCTACCCCTGCGTCACCAAGGGAAATAACACCAACAACATTCGTCGCAATGGAACCGTCACCACCTGCTTTGAGGTAGAAGTCAAGCAGTCTCTTCCTTCGGAAGAGTCCAGCTGCCATGGCATCGTTGTCGGCTCTCCTCACTCGGCTTTCTTTGAAGCCACGGTCTGTCACCCCAATACCGTCTCTCTGGATGACGTCGACCATCTTGTCTATGACAACTACTATCACTACACGCCCAAAGGCAGTGTTCCCAGATTCAAGACGGAAAAGACGGACAAGACAGGCAAGGCATCTACTCCGCGTGTGCGCCGCGACACTGCCGCCAGTGCCAACACCCCCGACATCTCCAAGCTCGCTGTCGACTCCCACAACAAGGTCCGCGCCAAGCACGGCGCCCAGCCCCTGCGCTGGAACCAGGAGCTCGCCAACTACGCCCAGACCGTCGCCGATGCCTGCAAGCTCGCCCACAATATCGGCGTCGGTGCCGAGACCGGCAAGTACGGCCAGAGCATTGCCTCGTGGGGCACCAACGGCGTCGAGCACCGCACCATTGAAGAGCTTGTCGTCGACGGCATCGAGGTCCAGTGGTACTCGGGCGAGATTGGCAAGTACCCCGGCTACGGCCAGGCCCAGCCGCCCATGGAGCACTTTCACGACTGGGGCCACGTTTCACAGACGCTGTGGGCGGCCACGACCGAGGTTGGCTGTGCTATCCGGCAGTGTCCTGCCGAGACGCATCCGTTTCCCGACCCATCGATGGGCGGGCACCTCATGTTTTGCAACTACCGTGCCCCCGGCAACGTGCCTTTCCAGTACGCCGAGAACGTCAAGCCTCCTGTCGCATAGGTGGCGGCCGAGTGGAGTATCTCTTTTGAATCGTAATGGGGGTTGTTTGATGCTGTTTGTTTTTGTCTTTTGCTGGTTTTGTTCTCTCTGAGTGCTCGTGTGTGCTCCGAGTTGTCTTTTGTCTTGAGTTCCCTGCAAAGGCCTCGTTTGTTTCTATTTGTCTGCCGGTCCGATCGTGGCAGCAAAGCTATTTCTTGTACTCGCTGCTTCTGTTACCGTCACTTTTACAGTTCTACTTGTACTCATAGTTTTAGCTGCTCTTGATACCCGACTGAGTATTGATGATGATGCCAGACTATTTTAAATAGTCCCGTGCCGTCAATCTATACTTATGCCACATCCCGTTTCTTGTCTTGTGTCCCGTGCCATTCTATGGCTGTCTGCTGCAGTCTTCCATCTTGGTTCTATATCAATAATCTCCTATAGCTCAACATAAGTCACCGGGCCTGCTAACAACACCCAGACCGCATCTTGATTGCCCTCCAAATTATCTCAGTCCTTGTATTTCACAGTGCTACAAATTTCGCCCATCTCCCTGTGCGTCGTACCCTGTAGTAGCGTACTTATATTGAGACTGCCCCGACCGTCCATCATCTCTTTTCTTATCGTATCTTCTTTCCTATCACAAGATGAAGCTCGTTCACTTCATAAGTGCAGTGTTTGCGACTACCCTGGCTGCATCCGCCCCGATCAAACATCTACGGCGACCTCTCAAGCACGTAGACTACAGCCAAGCTCTACCAAAAGAGCCTAAATCACCTCCAGCGTCACCTTATTCCAGATCTGGAGTCCTTGGAATACCCACACAAAACAACGTACTCCTATATGTTATCAAACCACCCCGAGGCCATGCTGTTCACAAACATCACCAACCATCTCTCGTCAACATCAAGGAGTGGCTATTATCAAAAGCCTTGACAAGCTGGACGGCTATATTTCTACCAAACTCCTCGACACATACGACTCTATCTTCACCAACCACATCTTCTGCCCGACCTGGGATGCACTTTCACATGACAGGCAGTGTTGGGCTGTTTTGCTTCTGTGCCGGCGGTTCCATCTGCAGCCCTTCAGAGAGAGGTCTCAACTGCAATGCAGGGTACTGTGGTAAAGTAAATAGTAAGTCTGGAGTCGAAACAGCATTTCCTTTTATTCCAAAAATAAAGTATCTGTAAATTAGAAAAGTTTGACTTTGACAGTTAGAAACACATATTCAAGCAACGGTACAAATAGCGGTTTATTAGCATGTGATACTAATACAGCTATAATCACTAAAAATTGCACTGGAACTAGCCTCAATAAGCATTGAAACCTTGGGTGTTGGGGATCTTTTATTCGCTGTAACAAATGATATGGATATATTGCTATTGCCACAGTCATATCCACCCAATCAGAGAACTTCCATCACTGAAAAGACCCATAATAATTGTTTAACACCTTTGTTGCCTTCTCAGCCTTCCCTCTTTGGATGCACTGTTTGACTTGTCGAGCAAGCATCAACCACACGCACACACATAACATAACGATGAATCCCGATCGCGCCGCAATGATCGAGTCCGGCGGCCGGCCGTCGAATGGCCGGGACGGGCACAGAGGTGGAAGCAGAGGAGGAGGCAGAGACAGCTACCGCGACAACAACCGCGACAGCAATCGAGGACGAGACAGAAACCGGGACAGAGACCGGGGCAGAGACAGGTATCGCGACAGGGACAGCCACAGACACCAAGATAGAGACCAGCGAGATTTTACAGCACCGCGCCGCGATGACCGCAACCGCATTTCGAAGCCGCCACCCTACAACGCGAGCGCGCGATCAGCACCAGCCCAACCTCAAAACACAATGACCGACGAGGACAAATTTGTCGCCGAGGCCGACATCTTTGTCATAAAGCAGACAAAGAAGCGCGCCGATATCCGCGTGCGCGAGCGGCGCGGCCACCTGATCGACTTTTTGGTGTTCAACATGCGCTTCGTCGACGAAGATCACGACCCCTTTGACGACGAAGACGGCGACGAAGCGATCGAGGTGCCGTCGCCAGACAATGTGCTGGCGACGCGCAACGAGGACAAACTGACCGAGCTCAAGGGCGAGCTGGACGCGCTTGTCGAACTGGAAAAGAACAGACAGAACCGCGAGTACTGGAAAGCCCTGCTGGTCCTGTGCCGACATATTCTGAAAAACATCAAGGCCAATGGCAATGGCGGCGGCAGCGACGAGACAGACCAGGTGCTGGGATCGGTGGCGCCCGAGATCGACCGTCTGCTGCGGCCCAAGACGCTGCCGCAGCTGGAGACACTAGAGAAGCAGTTCAAAGACAAGCTGCGGTCCGACGCAGTGATTGACACCGACTACTGGGAGAATCTTTTGAAGCAGCTGCAGGTCTACAAGGCGCGCGCAGTTGTCGCCAATGTGACAGAGGCGTCGCGGGTGAAGCGGTTGGCATTGCTGGCAGAGCGCAAGCCAACAAAGACTGAGAAGACTGAAGACGGTGAAGATAGCAAGGTCAAAACGGAGGACGACGACGATGACAACAAGGCGGCACGGGGGCTGAGCGATATTGTGCCAGCCGGTGCGCCGCCGCCCGGAACAGAACGGTTTGCGGCCGTCCCCAACGAGGACTACTCGCAGGCCACCAAGGCCCTGTACGAGCGCGAGGTGGCACGCGGTGTCGGCGAGAACGAAGAGATCTTTGCCGAAGAGGTGCAGCCTGCGTTGTCCTCGGCCTCGGCCTCTGGCTCCGACGGCAAGCCGCGGTGGGCAGACAAGCACCGGCCGCGCAAGCCGCGCTACTTTAACCGCGTGCAGATGGGCTACGAGTGGAACAAGTACAACCAGACACACTACGACCACGACAACCCGCCGCCCAAGGTGGTGCAGGGCTACAAGTTCAACATTTTCTACCCGGAGCTGATCGACAAGACAAAGGCGCCGTCGTACCACATTACGCGCGAGGGCGGCCGGCGCAAGGGCGAGTCGTTTGCGGCGGCGGGTGAGGAGGACACATGCCTGATCCGGTTCTCTGCAGGTCCGCCGTACGAGGACATTGCGTTCCGGATCGTGGACCGCGAGTGGGACTATAGTGCAAAACGCGAGCGCGGGTTCAAGAGCGTGTTTGAAAAGGGCATTCTGCAGCTGCACTTTCAGTTCAAGAAGATCTACTACCGCAAGTAGATTCCTCTATCGCATATATATGTATACATAGTAGAAGTAAATAATAATAATGAATCATGACAGTCTATTTTGTATTGGGTATCCATCTAGCAGTTACTGCGCATCCAGGTTGACCCAGGGGGGGCTGGCGAGCTGCTTGGTCATGTTGACAACCGGGAGGAAGAACCCGTCGGCGGCGTCGGCGCCCTTCTTGGCCGTCTCCGTCACAAAGTCCCATTCCTTCCAGTGCCACCCCGCGCACTTGTGCGGTTCGAGGTTCTACAGGTTAGCTTCTATTGATTTTACTTTTAAGAGTAAGATAGGCACACCTGGGGCTCGTCGTCGGTCTCGCTGACGCAGAGGACACAGAACGTGATGTAGTGCTTGTTCTCCGACGCAAACACGTCGTTGGTCACCGACAGGATGCCCAGCGGCTTCACAGTCAGGCCCGTCTCCTCGAGCGTCTCGCGCACCGCACACTCCTCGGGCGTCTCGCCGTACTCGAGGTGGCCGCCGGGGAACTGCCACTTGCCGGCGCCGTGGATGCTGCCCTTGCGCTGGCCGACGACAAACTTGCCAGCGCGGTTCTTGACAATGGCAGCCACGCCGACCCGGGGGTTTGGCCGGGGAGCCGTCGTTGTGACAGCAGCAGCAGCAGCAGTCGATTCCGTCATTGTGTTGTTGAACTGACGTGAAGTTGAACTTGAGTTGAGGGGGCAGTTGATAATTCAAGATTGGTGACTCAGTTTATCGACTTGGGCAGGGGAGGTCTTGGCGGGTCCGATAAGCCAAGTGCATGTACAAGTGATAGCTGCGATGCTAGCCACAGCAAATTCATATAATTCAAGATTTACAAGCAAAAACCATTTGTACAGGATATTCACATGGCCAAAATGTAATAATAATGAATAAGAAGTACGGGTATCAATTGCTGACTAATCTCAAGATAATATCAAGCCGCCTCACGACGAATCCATCTCGTCTTCCTCCTTACTTCTTCTCAGAGTGAACCTTTTCGGCCTTGGCATACAGGTAGCCGAGATTCATAAAGACATCAGAATCAAAAATCAAATCATGGCATAATACTCCTTGGCAGCCATAGCAAGTCAATATAACAGCCGCTCATAGAACACTTGTCTGGGAGCTCCATTTGTTCAAGAATGCCGTTACGATCCGTGTGCTCTTCGCCCAGTATGCCTGCTTCTCTTGCAGTGTTGCGTCGGGATTCGGCAGCGCATTTACCTTGAGGTAGCGTCCAAAAGAGTACCAGTCGCAGTAGTCGGCACTCGCCTGTGCCTCCTTGTGCTCGCGCCATTTGGGGATCTCATCCCAAAAAGCGGCCCGCAGCGTGGCCTCACCTGCCCAAACGTCTTCCGGCGCTGGCAGCCTCGTATCCATTGGGTTGAGATCGCGCTCGACGCGTTCAAACAAAGGCTCAATCAGGTCGTCAATTGCCATGACAAATGGGCGGCACACTGTAAACTCCCAATCGATGATGGCGCGCACCTTACAAGGAGGCTCTGCTGATGTGAGAATTACATTGTGAAGACCAAGATCGGCATGCTGGAGGACGACAGGGACATCATTCACAGCCGTCTTCGTTAAAGTGCCAACCATGCGGCCAGTATTGACAAAATCACGAATGGGCGAGAGAAGTGCTTCCTTGTACTCATCCACGCCTTGTTGCTCTTCCAATTTTGTCAATTGGTGGCGGATCCAAGCCTCGAGATAGTCTGATGCAGTGGAAAATGGACCGCCCAGAATGCGGTCCGGCCTGATAGCGATGCGGTCCTCTTTGTCATCCTCAAATTCGGCATCTCCGATAGCCGCCGGGGATTGTGAAGCAGAAGAGATAGGGAGCTCCCAAACTGCAGCGTGTGTACGCGCCATCTGCCGTACAATATATTCTCGAGCATTTATGTCAAGGCCATAGTACACCTTGTCTGCCATGGGCCCTGGCACAAACTCGGAAATCTGTAGCTGCATACCGCCGCCGGTCAGACTGGGCGAGGCAGTGGGAAAGGTGCGTGGCACCGGAATGTCGTCCACTGGCATTGCTCGAATGTACTCCTGTAGGCCGTCCATTGAGCGGACGTTGCCAAATAGGCGCATCTGTAAGACAAAAGCCGGCTTGTCCGACCCGTCTAAGCATGCCGCGTATGTCGAGCTGCAGGCACCCTTACCAATCCGTCTTGACGATGTCACAGTCCCGAGCTTAGCCTCCAGGATGATGAGCGCTACATCCTCTTTGGTGAGAACGACTGCTTTTGCTCGGAAGACATTGAGATCGCCCGTCTCGCTGGTCTTAGCCACCTGTACAATGTTCCAATCTGTGGTATCGATTCCTTGGAGTAAGTCGGTTATCAACATAAGGCCAACGCTGAAGGTCACCGTTGTAGCATCGCTAGTCACAAAGTTAACAGACACGGCTTTGCCGTCCATCGAGCCCAGGAGACCGCCGCGCACCTTTTTCTTAAGGGCATCAGCCAGAGCCTTTGTGGATGGGTCCATGATGACTTGTAAACGGAGACAATAATAATGAAGTAGCGATGAAGGAAAGAAAATAAACAAGTATAAAGAAGAAAGCTAAACTGATGATTTACGAGGTTAAACCTGATGTTTTACACGCGGTAGGTCCACTTATGACCGCAGATAATAGACGGGGAATCAGGGAATATCCCAAATATTGCGGCTGAAGTCACTGCGAACGGCTTCAGCCAGTTATAGCACATATGATCTACAATGGACAAGACAGGTATCTACCTGGTCATTTATCGCATCCAACTTGCCGTTGAAATAACTACCAGCAAATCATACTATATGTGTGGTTACAAGTGAATCTGTTATATGACATATGGCATTGAAGTGCAATTGCAGTGCAACATATAGCATTTCGTGTAAAGAGGCCATTGGACTGATTACATGAATTATTTCAATGTGCAGAACTGCGCATAGGAAAAGGCGGCACACAGCTTGTGCCCGGGCGGACATAGATAGTCCGTGATATATCTCACTTGCCATTCAAGGTGCCCGCTGCCAGCTCTGCCTTTTCCCTTAACCCTCCATCTATATATAAGGCATGTTCTTCTTGTGAAACTGGATGCGTCTTACAACATCAATCTTCAAGTTCGTTAGTCCATCAGTCCATTAGTTCTTATTAAATATTTCCCAGATCAGTCTTTCCTTCCTTGCAAGTATGGCAATGGTGGAGATCTTCAAGCCCTTTGATGTCGACGCATTCAATGCGATCAACGGGCTTGGTGATGCCAACCATTCTTTCAAAGAGAAAAGTGGGCTTGAGCTTGTCTACTCGTCCATTTTTGACTTGTTCAAAAAGCACTCCGTCATCAAGTTCTTTGGCGTGTCTCTCGTCCACCGGCACTTTGGTCTTGCTGGTGACGAGATACTCGTTGAAACAAGCGGAACTGCAGTCGCCTGGTCTACCAAGGACGCGGTAGCTTTTGACGGTAGCACAGAAGCTTCCTCTTCCACTATGTCTACTTCTGCTCCTGGTTTGCAGTACTCCAAGTACGGTGGCCTCATCAAGCCCATGTCTTGGACATTTGACACCACGGGCCACCTTGTGCCGTACGAGTTCTTTTTTGAGCCGAACGCACAGTTGCAGCCTGGCCAACCTGACAAGGCGTTTGACAACATGCCGCTTCGTTCGTTTCTTGAAAAGAACGCCACCTTCGTCAGCGAGTTTAGAACCCTTCTCGAGGACCATGGCCTGCGTGACATTCTCGGCCTGCGGCTGCTTCGCGACTCTGACCCATCTGACGGTACCCTCGAGTTCACTGAGCACCAGTCCAACATCACTGTGCCGGCAGCACCGGGGTTCATTGCCAATCTTGCCGGTAACGGAAGCTACATTGAGGCAACGTGGGCCTTCAAGGACAATGCTACCCACTGCCCCGTGAAGAAGGCCGGCTTTTGCGCATCAGCCTGTTACAATATGCACACTAAACAAGTCCATCTCAGCGCCCATGTAAGTCTATTATGCTTTTCTTATTTGTCTCCTTACCCCCCGCTGCCTTTACATCCAACTAACATATGGCCTATAGTATGCACTGTAAAGGTATACTACAATCCCTGTAGATACCAACGGCATAGGCTTGAACTAGTTGGTACATGGTTCGTCGTATACTGGTTGAGCTTCAGTTAGAGTAGAAATGAAGAATGTTGTTGTAAATTATATCATATAAAGTGAGGCCTGTCTTCATATTTAGTATAAATTGGTGATGATAGTGGAAGATGAAAAATCGAGCACGACCTTTCTTTCTGGCGTATCAAGCATAAGTTGTATTCTCACTCTCTCGATTTAGAATAATAATAAAAAAATATCACAAGTAGATCTCAGATATACTCTCTGTTTCCTAAAGAGCACTGTGTTGTGAGATGACTAGAGCTGACTTACAAGCCAGTATCAATATTCGGCCCAAAACAATGATGTAGACAGCATTGCCTTGATGTTACCTGCTCCCTTCGCTTTCCTCCTTCAATGCCGTCCGTTTCTTGCGACCATTATATACTATAATAGTGTTCATTGAAAGAGTCGTATAACCACTAAACCTCGTGTCTTGGACTCCTCAATTCTCGATATGCTACTTTTGATCGCCTTCTATCAGTCGACTGTACCGCTGAAGTCTTGACTCTTTCCTACAAAATAGCAGTACTCAAAGTGGTCAACTCATTCTATATTCTGAATACAATTAAAGCGCCAGCAATATAAAATATTTTAGATTAACGTACATCAGGCATCTGTGCAAAAAATATATAGCATCAAGAGTATACAACGCGGGTCTCAACTGCTGACTAAGCTATAAAAATTTATCGGGCGATCTCACGATGAGTTCATCGTTTTCTCACCTGACTTCATCTCTGTATGTTCCCTATGTGGTATACTGAATGAAGCCTTTACCCCTGTCAGCATGGCCAGAAAATAATACCGAATTTCCGCTTCGGGCGGCATCTTGACCTCGACATCAAAGGCCCGGATCAGCTCCACGACAGCCTTGTAGACGACCATCTCGGCCAGATACCGACCAGGACATGTGCGTGCACCACCGCCCCAGGTCAGGTTGATCCTCTCCATGATTCGGCGATGTTGCGGGTCAGCCTCGAGCCACCGACTCGGCCGGAACTCGTCCGCATCGTCACCAAAGATCTCCTTGTTGCGGTGCAGCGCCAGCGGACTGCAGCCTACGATCGTCCCCGGCGGCAAAGTATACCCGTGCAGCTCAATTAGTCCATCCTCTGGGACAACACGCGGCAGAGACATGCCAATGGCCGGGTGCAGCCGTTGCGCCTCACGAATAGCCGCAATCGTATAGGGAAACGCCGCCATGGTGTCCCGCGCCGTCATGGAAGGCTGTCCCTTGTTTCCACTATGTGCAGGCCGCGCACGCACTTCCTTGACGACGGCGGCAAATACGTCAGGGTGTGAGGCAATCATGGACATGGCCGCCGTGAGTGCCGAGCACATGGTCTCGTGGCCCGCGCCAAAGTTGGTTACAGCCATACGGCGCATGTCGTACTCGGGGAACGCGTCTGGCTTTGCATGGTGCAGGTCCAGCAGGTCGCCCATGAGATCTCTGTTGGCAGCAGGTACCGCAGTCTTTGTCTTTGATTTTGTCTTGGGCTTTGACTTGGACTTGGCGTTATTTGTCTCGCTCTTACCCTGTGCTTGCTTGTCATCTGCACATTTGCCGTCCGCCAACGGACACAGTGCTGGCTGATCATCTTCCAACGGCTCTTTTGCTTTAAAATATTTACGGATCCGCGACGATATGCGCAGCCCGACTGCAGGAAAGAACGACTTGTAGTTGGCCGCTGTCGTGTAGCTCAGACCAGTGAGATATGCAACTGCGTTGCCCACCCAGCCGGCATGGAACTCGGCCACCACGAGCGGCGGGAACAGGCCCATGACGCTCTTGCGCCGCCACTTGTAGTAGCTCGCACTGCTCGATCCAAAGTCGGTGTGGCTGCGCATAAAATGCGGCGACCATGACAACACAACCGCACTGAGGTTCTCGACGGCCACAATGTGCATCCACTCCTTGAGGTCGACCTCTTTACCGTTGCCGGCACAGGTCTTGAGCTCGGCCACGACCTTGGCCATGACGTCGTCTACGGTCCTGCTGAACTTCTGCATATTGGCCTCGTGGTATACGGGTCCGATCGCGCGCCTCTGCAGACGGTAGCGCTTCATGTCCCGCTCCGACAGCAAGTCTAGAATGTCGGGGAACGTAAAGGTGAACGGCCGTTTCCAGTCCATCTCTGGCCGAAAGAGAGCAGTTGACCCTGTCTGTCGGTAAGTGGACTGGTTACGGGAGACTAGAAGGTAACTTACAATAGAAATCAGACTTTTCAAAGCCATGTCCAGCATCTGGTTGTCAGCAAAACCCCAAATGTGGACGTCCTGACATGTCGATAGAAACTCAAGCACATCATCGATGAGATGGACTCACTGTATATAACTTTAAACGCCTCCGGAGAGTCAAACCAGACCTCATTGGGCCCTACACGCACAGCCGGGCCATACTTCTTGTGCAGCGTCGTCGCCAGCTGCAACAGCCGGCCGTTGCGGACGTGGTAGGCGTACCAGAGGTTGCTGACGGCGGCGAGACGAGGTCCCGGAATGCTGGACAGCCCTTTGCGAAACAGACTGCGCATAGACGAGACCAGGAGAAGCAACACGGACCCTAGCAGCACACAGGTCACAATGAGCATTCTATGGGTGTATAGCTTGAATATAATGCATTTCTTGGTCGTCGTTGGCGGTCAGGATCTGCGTGTAAGTGAAGCCTAAAGCGTTGTAATTTTCAGTGGATACCATCAATTTTTGCTGATGTATATTACTGTATTTAGTGAATCTGGACGTATTATATAATCTCGTAAATATGTGGGTCATTTCGTTTGCAGCTTTGGCACCTGCAGGGCGCTAGCTCCCGAGCTACGGGTACCACATGCATCAATACAGGCGCCATGCAGCTACCAAAGTACGCATAATCTCGCGATGCTTCGTCGTTACCCGAGACACTCGCCCACCCCTCGCTGACGCACGACGCCCGATTCGGATCCACGCTACCCCCACGCCAGAGATACTTAATTAGTACTCGACGGCACACAACATGGTGCGACCGAGGCCGCCGTAGCAGCAACAACGCGGCGACAATCACGACATTTACGACAATCACGGCAGTCTCGAAAAGCGACACGAAGCAATACATATAAGAAACACAACGACACTCCAGCCCGATGCAGAGCTCTATGCGCAAGCTGCTGGGGAAGCCGACGCCCGCGTCGTCCAACTCCAGCTCGCCAGCGCATCGCAGCGGTGACGCCGGCAAAGACGACGGCAGACACAATGCATCCGGTGACAGCAACGGCAAAGGCCACGGCGGCGGTGGTGGTGGTAGTGGCCGACCCTCGACATCGCCCGTGCCCCTTCTCTACCATCCGGCTGCGCCACAGGAAGCCTCATTGCAGATCAACGCGCCTATTGCCGCTCTCGACAAGTCGCCCGATGGCCAGTCCGCCATCCTTGCAGGCCGCCACGTGCTCAAGTCGGTTCGCGTCGACGGCGTTGATGTCAGGGAGGAGTTTGACCTGCGCGCCCTGATCACGGCCCAGGCGGCACCGCGCGCCAACTCTACGGTGTCCATTGCCGAGCAGCTGTCCATCCGCGACGTCAAATGGGGCCGCGGCCGCAACGACGTGCACATATTTACGGCCTGCCTGCGCGGCAAGATCTTCCAGTACGATCTGTCGCGGCTCGGCGCGCGCACGTCAAGCACGACTGTCGGCAATAACACCGGCACAGGCAGCGACAATATCGACTTTATCCAGATGCAGGAGGACACGCGCCAGATCAATACCCTCGACATCAACCCCAGCCACGACGCGTATCTGCTGTCTGGCAGCCAAGACGGCTTTGTGCGATTCTTTGACACGCGCAAGCTCGTCTCCAACCCCCGCCTGGGCGCCACCTTTAAGCATGTACAGGGCTTTAAATGCAATGCGGATGTGCGGCACGTGCAGTGGTCGCCGCGTGAGGGTTTCCTGTTTGCGTGCTGCACTGAGCAGGGCATGGTCCTGAAGTGGGACATTCGCAAAGGCAACGCACCGCTGCAGCGCATCACAGCTCACGAAAAAGCGTGCTCGTCCATCTCGTGGCACCCCGACGGCGAGCATCTCATCAGCGGTGGTGTCGATAAGGCGTGCCACGTGTGGGATATGACCAAGACGGCCGACAAGCGCCAAAAACCAAAGTACACACTCTATACGCCAGCATCGGTGGCAGCTGTGGCATGGCGGCCGGGCCAGTGGTCTGCGACTCTCGAGGGCATGCGTGCAGCGCAAGTAGCCGTGTCGTATGACGTCAGTGGCTCCAAGCGTCCTGGTATAAACGCAGTGCACGTCTGGGACCTTGCACGGCCAACGATCCCCTACAAGACTATTGAGCGGTTCGACAGCTCGCCCTCGGCACTTCTCTGGAAGGACCAGGAGTTTTTGTGGACGGCAGGCGACGACGGTCTGTTTTGCCAAAACGACGTGACGTTTGCCCCGCGCGTCATCGACCGCACAGCCGTGTCCACGCTGAGCTTCTCGTCGTGCGGCGATGTCCTTACGTTTCTGGACGAGCGGCCGCCGCAGCCCAAGGCCAAGAAACTCGCATCGGTGCACAAGGACATGCCGTCGGCAACGGCCGCGGCCGCCTCTGCTGCAGCTGCGTCTGCAGACCATCCGCCCCAGCACGGCAAGCTGATCATCAGCCGCAGCGACTCAGAAGACGACGTGGTGCGCAGTTTCTTAATGCCTCGGCGACGCAGGGGCGGCGCGCGCAAACGGCGAGCAAGTTCAGTGCCCAACACCGGCAGTCAAACACGCTCTCACTCAACACCACCATCATCAACCCAGTCGAGGGATACCAACGCATCACCCAACACCCACCATAGCAATACCAATACTACCGGGCGTCACAATCACACCCCGTGTACTGCCAGCAATAATAGCAGTAACAGCAGCAGCAACGCCAGCAGCCTCACTGTGTCTTTAGATAAGGCTCTCCGGGCTACGGGTACATTTAGGCCACAGCAGATTATGGCCATTGGACATATCCCTTCGGCAGCACGTAAAGATACCTATGGCTACCTTTCCAAGGTCTACCTGGAGACTCTTGAACATGGGCTGCCTCCTGTCCGTCGCGATGGCGTAGTAGTGTCTCTCCCCGAGCGCGTGGCCGAGATTATAGAGCAGTATGCACGTGCAGCCGAGCTCGTCAGCCAGTTCCGGCTCGCACAGGTCTGGCGTATTATTTCGTTTGCAATGGACCTTTTATTCCGGAGACGCGGGCTTTACCATAAGCAAAAGAGGCTCGAGAGACCTCAAAGTGTTCCAGGTACCACGTCATCTTCGGATGCTCAGACCAAGAGCGGCGAGAAAATTGCAGCGTCTTTGGACAAATCAATCCCCAAAGTCATCACCGAAGACACGGAGGATACAAATGATACCGGGACCGTGCGTAAGAAGAGTGCGCTTAGCAGTCTCGCGAGCCTTGGTACGAGCAGTAACAAGGAAAGCGCCACCGTGTCGACGTCATCCAGCAGGACTCTGCCTATGCGATCGCTGCTGACAGAGGAGATTGAGAGCACGTCCAATATGCCCACTCCTCTTGCACGCCCCGTCTCAGGTATGGCCTACCTTGGCGAGCAATTCCAAAGTGGTGCATACTCTGGCTACGAGTTCCAAACGTCTACGAGTTCGGGCAGTGCTGGCGGTGGCGGCGGTGGTGATGGCGATGCAGCATCCGACATTGAAAGTTTCAACCTGCCGCCAGCACAGTACAAGGAGTATATATCCAACCAGCCGCGCCGGCGACACCTCGACTCAATGCCCTTGTCGGAAGTCAGCCACGCCAGTCACAGCAGCGAAAAGTCGCACATGTCAAATGTCGAGGGTTATGACTTCTACGACACCGAGGCCATGGTGCATGCCATTGATGTGCCTGGAGCATCCAAGGGTGCCAGCAGCAAGGGGGCACCCGAGCCAACGCCTATCCCTTTCACGAACGAAGCGGGAGAAGCGGGAGAAGTCCAGAGTTCACTAGTCTCAAAGCTATCAGATTCTCCGATCCGCCCACCTGATTTCCTTCGTCAAGACTCGACAGATAGTGCAGCCATGCGCATCTTTGAGATCTCTCAGACTACTGACGGCAACAGCCCCGAAGACGACCACGGCCACATTGGTATGGCAACCCGGGGAAGCAGCCTGACTACAGTAGCAACAAATCATTCCGGGCGCGGTGTTTCACGAGGCCGGCAGCCCGAGCAAGAACGAGACCAGTACCAGGACGAGAAGCATGCATTGCAGGGATCACAGCCGCCACTTGCATCGTCCATCGGATCAACACGTCTTTTGCGGCTGAATAAGGCTCTAATGTCCATGGAATGGAGCGGATCGGACTTGAACATGTCGGCCACAGCACCACGCGACACCTACTACCGCAACACCTCTCAGGACACAGAGAGCAGCAACAACTCGTTCGCAAAGAGACAGCCCTCAAGTGGAAGCAAGCCACCACCAACACGCCCCATACTTCAGCGCAGCGCCTCGTCGCGACAAGACATTATGAGTGTCGCCACTTCAGAGCTTTTGCCCATGGAGGAGGACGACGAAGATGAAGGTACTGGAGATGCCGGTGACAAAGGCGGCGATAGCAAGGATGACAAGGACAACAAGAGCAAGAAAAATACAGCCGCACAACAGAACCGCATCACAGACCGCGACTACCTGCCATGGCCGCACGACCCGCCTTTCCCCTACCCCGTGGAGGGCATCCCGACGAGCGGTTTTGACCACAACTCGGCCCTCAATCCCTATGCCATCATCAGTCGCGCCCTGTCCCACGAGGTGCGCACATCGGCGCTTAATGCATCGGCCATGGTCCTGCTCCTCAAGCCCTTGGTACCCGACGACGTCATTGACCCGCTGCAGGCCAGGGCCATCTTGCGACAGCACCACGCGCGCCTCATGGGCATGAAGTTGTTCCTCGAGGCTGCCCTGCTGCGCAAGCTCTGTGTCCCTGGCTGGCCGACACGAAGAATGTCTCTCTCTCAAGTACAAGCAGCGCAGCGGAACGAAGACGACGCACCCAGCGGGATCGAACTGTCCAAATGGGGCGCTACGGGCACGACGGAAATGGGCGGCGTCGCTGCGTACACTACGATTACATCACCCGCCCAAAAGAATGTCGTCGCATCGTACCTGTGTGTGACGTGCAAGAAACCGCGCGAGATCGAGAAGGACCCTTCCAAACACCATAGCGGCGGCAATGGCGACGATTCGGTATGGAAGTGTGGACGGTGTCGCAGCGTCATGGCGCCGTGTGCTGTATGTGGCCACCGCAACGAGTCTGCGCTCGCTCCTCTCGAGGGCGATATTGTTGACGACGCCAACTCGTCTGTGCTGTCGACGTGGTGGTACTGTGTGGGCTGCGCGCACGGCGGACACCTGACATGTCTCGAAGGGTGGCACTCCACGGCTGGCGCGGAATTCCCACCGTCCAAGTCCAACCGCATTCCCGACTCTGGCACGGGCAATGAGTTCTCTGGCGGCTGCTGTCCTCTCGACGGGTGTGGCCATGCCTGTCTGCCAGGCCAGTGGCGCACAGAGACCAATGTGCAGCGCAGTGATGACCTGTCGCGAAACCTGTTGAGCAGCAACAGTTTATTGACGGCGTCAGGTCGCGACGGGCACCGTGAGGGTGCGGGTGGAAGAGACGGTGGCAATGCAGCCGACATCCGGGCCGACGGCAACGATGTAGGCCAGAGCCGGGCTGTGGACATGGTGCGCGAGAACCTGGGCGTACTAGGAACGAGTCCGGGACGGGCCAGTATCCTCAGCGGGTTCGGGGGTCTGAGTGGTTTTGGCGTGGGCGAGGCACGGGGTGGTCAAGCTGGGCAAGGTCGCGACAGCCATGGTCCTGGTCATTATGGCGAGCCACGGGAACGCGAGCGGCGCAAGAGCGTCAAGTTTGCGGGCACGGACGGACTATAGGAGGCGGGAGTTGCAATGGCGCACAATTAATAACGAGTTATTTGCATTTACGGATACACGGTGTTTGGATACCTGGAGGCATATTGCTATTTTCTCAATTTTATAGATTACATAATTCGATATTCACTTTTGAATAATAGGCATGGGACGTGTTCAGTGATGACTGATCGTGATTGCCCTTTATGGCTACACTTTGTACTTTATTACAGTGCCTTTAGATTTGCTCTTAGATTTGGCAGGCGTTACCTGCAATGTAACCCGACTTGCCTATTTCGGACGGCATGAGCTCCGCTAGGCTCCGCCCTGTCACTGACGACATTTTTACCGTTGAATTAAATTTAAGAGCAAAATATATACGAAAACCCCGCCGCGATTTGTCATTTCTTCGACGTCTCACGTCGATGCAAAAGAAAAAAAAAAGGCAAACTCTCTCTGTAATCAAAACCCGTTTCATAATATTCAGATTCTCGCCTCTCGCCTGTCGATCTGTTCATGCACTCTATATAAGCGTTACAACACCAATCGACTGCATAATCCCACAATCTACAACACTTATCCTCAATACCTTGACACACTTCAACTTTCACGGAAACGACTGACTGCTGATGCCGTCCATCTTTACAACACTCGCCCGCTTCTCTCCGTTCAGAATGTCTTCTCCTGCCTCTTCTGCAGCCACCGCTGCTGCCGCTGCCATTGCCGCTTCCGCCCCGCCTGGCTCGCAAAAGGCCACTATCGCTGCCGGCTGCTTCTGGGGCGTCGAGCACGAGTACCGCAAGCACTTTGAGGGCAAGGGCCTGTACGATGCGCGCGTCGGCTTCATTGGCGGCGACTCATCGAACCCGTCGTACCGCGCCGTGTGCAGTGGTAACACTGGCCACGCCGAGGCGACACAGATCACATTCGACCCCAAGCAGCTGAGCTATGCGCAGATTCTCGAGTTTTTCTACAAGATGCACGACCCGACAACGCTGAACCAGCAGGGCGGAGATCGGGGCACGCAGTACCGCAGCGGCATCTTCTACCACGACGCCGAGCAGGAGAAGATTGCGCGCGAGGTGACGGCCAAGGCAAACGCACAGTGGTGGAAGGGCAAGATCATCACAGAGATTCTGCCGGCGAAGCAGTGGTGGGACGCCGAGGACTACCACCAGTTGTACCTGGTGCGGAACCCAGACGGCTACGTATGCGCCAGCCACCACTTGCGGCAGTTCCCTGACTTGCAGTAGGGCGGGCTAGAGATGGGCAGATGGGCATAGGACAAGGATTGGAAGTTTCAAGTTATACGATATCACATGTACATAGAGTAATGAAGAAGGCGATGTTCTATTAGAATCAACTATATTTATTTACAATGCACAATGCACAATTTACCCAAGGGATAGACTCTGACAAAAGAGCGAAAGAAAAAATGAACAGGTAAACAGATAAACAAATGAAAGGTGATATTGATTATACATGGGCTAGCTACCCCAACCTCTGTCTACTCCTCGCCGAGCCGCTTACTTCCTCCGCTGCTGCATCATCAGGATCTGGACCATGCGAACAAAGATGTTGATAAAGTCGAGCTCCAGCGAGATGCTCTCGTTGACAGGGTCGCGCTTGATCACGCCACGCTCGGCCAGGCGCGCGTGGTGCAGCACCTTCTGGACATCGTACAGAGTGAAGCCGCCAAAGACAGCCAGACCACCCCAGAGCCAAATGTTCTCAGTGAACGCCAGAGCGCGCACAGCCGTGGCAGGGATCACCAGGGGCGCGAGGCCCGAGGCCAGAACAATAGCAGTGCCGGCCAGCAGAGGAGCACCGAGGTACAGGTACTTCTCCTGCTTGGCCGTGGCACCGACAATCGAGATGGAGCCCATCATGGCGACGGTGTAGAGACTGGCACGGGCAAGCAGGGCACCGGGGACGAAAGCCAGCATGGGAGCGACAAAGGCGGCCTGGGTGGCGTTGAAGGCAGCCCAGAGAGCGTACTTGGGAACGTAGTTGTCGGGGTCGATGCTGCGGGTACCGATCATGGTGGCAAAGGACAGAGCCATGCCGCCGATACCGACGACCCAGGGGTTGGCCGTCATGATGCGGTAGACAAAACCGGACTGGATCATCTGGCGCGCGGACATGGCAATGATGCCGATACCGAGACCGGTGTGCAGAAAGGTGTTGTTGAGGTACTCGCGCTCGTAGACGGGCATGCCGCCGTCGTCACGGGTCTCGCGGTTGAACATGATGTTGGTGACGACGAGGGTGCCGCCAAAGATGGCACCGCCAACAAGCAGCTTGCGCATCGTCGAAGCCTGGCCGGCCGCGGCGACAGGGGCCTGCTGGTAGTACGAGCGCGAGCTACCAGCAAGGCGCGACACCAGCGAGGCTTTTGTTGATGAAAAGGTAAAGGTATTTGATGTGGCGCGCGGGGCGATGCGCGATGTGAAGAAGCTGTTCTTGGGAGCCGACTGGTGGAAGGCGCGGACGGCCATGGCAGCCGGCGACTGAGCTGAGACCTTGGCCATCTGGGGAGCCAGGCGCCGGAAAGCAGCCGGGCCCATGGCAGATGGTAAGGGGATCATGGTTGCGGTTGTGGTTGTGATGGTGATCGTTACAGAGTGGTGATGACGAGGAGGAGAACGGAGGAGAACGAAGAAGGGAGTCTTCTGCGGGTGGGTGGGGAGGAGCCTTTTTATTCTTTGGCCTGATTGATGACTGAGAAAAAAGGCAGTAGGATAAAGTGGAGGCCGGCAATGACGCACTGCGTGGTAGGCTGCTGGCGGAGCCAAAGTCGAGGCAAAATCCCGACCGAGAACAACCGCTAAGTAACTGGAATGATTAAGTAAACAGGCAATGTCTGCACGTGCCATTTCGGCGGGGTTAATGACCGGAATTAGCAGAATTGGCCGTCTCTGATTGGTACAGGAGAGCTGTGTCTTAGTGTCTCTTACACAGCTTGCATAGTGGATCCCACAGTGCATTCTGGAATTATCCATGCTCTCAATGGCTGGCAGATAGGCGTGGAAGAAGCAACGAGGGAGGACGGCTGTGCACGATGCTGCATCAGATGACTCTCGATCTATTTCACGATGTTTACTCGCTGTAAAACGTGTAGCTGCGAGCTTCGTAATTACGGGAGGTCCAGTTGTTATAGTTGTTAGTAAGCCATTGTCTAGAGATGGCTGATTATGTAAGATATCATCACGACGCCACATCACCACTTGCTCGAGAGAGAAATCAAACATTACAGTCAAAACATCATTAATTGTACTCTTGGTAAAGTAATGACAAAGAGTAAAGAAGCAAGAGACTCCAAGTACAGATGAAACACCGAACCCCATATGAGTAAAAAAGAAAAAGACAAGAACGATGAGGAAAAAAGAAAGCAAGATGAGAGAAAAGAAACCAGACAACATAAAGAAACAGAAACAGAAGCTTTAATAGTACATTGACAGGTCTGTCATTCAAAATCATCCTCGTTCGTACACGTACATCCACGTACATCAAACCCCCTCACCGCCAACCAAGAGAACGTGCCTCTTTGCGTGCACTGCCGCCCAGCCCGCCCATCGCCGCAGTACCGATAGTAACACGACGCACAGGCTTGCCGGCAGCAGACGATGACACAGAAGAGCTTCCACCGCTGGACGAAGAGGAATCCATCGCGCTCATCAGACCCTCACGGCCGCGCTCCCGGTCCCCCGGCGAGCCAGAGCTGCTGTCCCACCGCAGACTTGCCCCCATGTTCATGCGCCGGGCCTGCCCAGGCGTCATTGATTTATAGCCACCAGACCCAGACGCAAAACCACCACCGGATCCGCTGACACTGTCGTTCATGCCCAAACTAGATGAGCATGTAACCGGCGGTGACCGCCGGCGCTCGGCACTCCTACGCCGCGGCCGCGAGATGCCATTGGTGGAACTGGACAGCGATGAGCCAGAATATGATGCAGCTGCGCGCTGGTGGTGGGCACCGCCTCCCACGGAGAAACGGCGGGCTCCTGCGGCGTTACCGAGTGAAGAGCCGTTATGACCGTGCCCGTGACCGTACCCACTTGATGACGCCTTCTTCGCCGAGTGCAGAGCCGATCTAAGCTTCTGCGTGTCAAACGTCGATGTCAGGTCCTGCATCATAATGTTGCTCGTCGTGTTGTTGTCCGAGTCGAGCGACACGCGCGGCGAGGGCGAGCGCAAGCGTGTCAAAGGCAGCGTGTTCTCGTCAGTGGTGGATAAGGAGGACGTCAGGTTGAGCTTGGTGGGCGAGGAGACCTTGGGGCTGCCGTTGGGGCTACGGCTCAGACTCGCGATACGAGTGGCCGAGGATGGCGACAGCTGCTGGTTGGCGGCACGCGGCACCGAAATGTTCCGCAGAGGTGTGGACATTTTAAGGCCACTTCCCACAGATGCAGAAAAGTTATGTAGCTTGGGGGCGGTTGGCTGCTCGGTATCAGAGGACGACACATAGTTGCCCGTGGGACCGAGTGATGGACGCGCCTTGGTCAAGAACCCAGCTTGGAACCGACTAGGTTTGGCCGCAAATGCAGAGGTCGAGGTCGAATGGGACGAGACCATGCCTGCACCGGGCAGGATGGATGTCTCTGGTGCGTTCAACGAGCTGTCGTCGTCCTCATCAGTCTCGACCACGTCAGTGCGACTCAGGTAGGAAGGCAGCGTGACACGCGGCAGCTCGGGTGACCGCTGTGGTGAGGGAGAAGCTTCTTCAACCACTGTCTCCATTGTCGTCCAGGAAGCTTCGTTGGCAGTGTGCTGAGAGGATGTCTTATCGTCGCGGGTCTTCTCGACAGCTGCGTTTGTGTGCTTCTCTTCAATGTAGTCTTCATCGGCCTCAGCCTCCGCCTCGGGTGCCTCAATCACAATCGAGATGTCCATGTCCTTCTTCGCAGGAGAATGCTTCTGTGGTGTTTTTTCGAAATCGGCCAGTGTACCCTGCTCCGTCTCATCGTCACGCCAGCGCACACTCCGCTTGAACGACGAGATGCTGTCGCGGCTGCTAACACTACTAGCAGACGAAAACTTCTTCTTCGACGGTCCAAACGACACGCGTGGGCGTGCACCAATTGATCCTACTATACGACGGCGGGGCGAAGACTTAGTCGGCGGCGCCATCAGGTGCTGTTGATGCGATGTGATGGAGCCTATCGACATGCGAGAGCCACCGCCGCCACCGAGACCGATTGAGCTGCGGACCTTGCGACGGGGTGTGCCCTTCTTTGAAGGCGAGAACATTTCTGATGTCGAAGGTGCACCCAAGACAGAAGTGTTGAACGACGCACTGAATGAAGGATCCGGCTTGACAATTTGAGATGCAGCAGCAACACCAGCATCAATCAGGCGACGGATCAGACGCTGACCCTGGTCCACTGCTTCTTCCCGCGGCAGGCTCAGGGTGCTTGTAAGCGACGTGATAATCTCAAACTGTGCCGACAGCAATGTCTGCATCATAACCATGTCGCTGTGTGCGCCTGTAGTCTTCTCCTGCTCCACAACCTCCAGGTAGGCCTCGCGGGCAAAGTTGGCCTTGAGTAGCTCCGTCTCGCGCGTGAGGCTGGCTACAGCTTCAGAAACATCGGCGGCAACACTGTCTGTTGTTGATGCTGTGAGCTGTGTGATGCTGTGCTGCAGTGCCGAGTCGAGTGGACGTTCCCAATTGCTGCGTTCAATCTTCTGGTGGAGGTGGTTGCGGCTGTGCTCGAGCTCTGCCATGATGCCCCGGGCCGTCTTACGCATCGCCGCCAGGGCAGATGGCAGCTCACCACTAGGACCATCATCGCTGTCGTGGTTGGCCGAGTCTTGCGCCATGTCAAAAGAATCGCCCCATGCCGTGAGAGTAACGAGGCGGCGCTCAATAGTACGCAGCTTCTTCATATCCGATACTTTCTTCTGGCGATCGGGCAGTGCGTTCTCGTACGCCACGCGTATCCGCTGGATACCCTCGCGCGCAATGGCGTCGCGCTTGTCGAGCTGCTTGCGCACCTTGAGCCCAAACGTCTTCTCGGCGTCCTTTTGCTGCGCCTTAAGATCGTTGATCATAGCCATCTGCTCGTCAATCTTGACCAGGAAATCCTTGACGTGGCGGTTAACGTTGAACACGTTCCGGGTCACCTTGGTCTGAATATTCTTGGCCCGGTTTGCGTACCGCAGCGTGTTCTGCGTCTCGTCAAAGTGTGCACTCGACGGGCTCACGCACACAATCATGACGGTCTTGCAGTTGCCGCCGAGAGAGAACTTGAGCAGACGGGTCAGCTTGCTGTTGCGGTAGGGCACGTGGTTCTTCTTGCGCGGGTCGCACAGCGCGTTGATGCAGCCGCCGAGGGCGAGCAGCGACTTGTTGATGTTGGCACCCTCGAGCAGCCGATCGCCGCGGTTCTTGGTGGCACTGGCACGTTCACTTCCTGCCAAGTCGATGATGCTGAGCGTTGCCATTGTGTGTGGCTCGTTGACATTGGCGTTCTTGTCACGCTGGGCGACGTTGATCTGGAGCACGGCGTGCGAGCGAGAGGACACGGCATTGGCTTCAGTGGGGGACACCGTTCGATATTCGTTTCCCTGCACGATCATGTCCATGACCTCTTGCACGTCACGCGGGTGGTGGCTCGTCAGGCCAGCGACTGTCACGGCCTGGTTCGTATCCTCGCGCAGCATCAGTCCCTGTTTGCTGCCGCCGGGCACAAGCAGGTCGCGAATGGTTTCGTTGTAGATTTCGAGATAGGATAGTGTGAGTTCCGTGTGCTTCTCATCGCTGCGTTCGTTGATCTTCTCAAACAACTCCTGCATGGTCATGAAGATGATGCCGGGCTGCTGTGCTGTGCCGGTAATTGTGTGTGTCTTGCCACAGCCTGTGGCGCCGTAGGCAAAGACGGTGGCGTTGTAGCCGTCGAGAACGCTGTCGAGCAGACCCTTGGTAGTGCCCTCGTAGACGTCCATCTGTGTGGCATTGTCGTCAAAGATGCGGTCAAAAGCAAAGACCTGGTCCTTTACACGCTTGCCGGCAGCGGGCACAACGGAGCGAGTAAACTTTTGCACGGGGCTGTCCTCTGGCGGGTCGAAGACGAGACAGCGGTCGTCGACGACCTTGATAACGGAGCGGAGGCCCTTTTGGTTGAGTTTTGGTGTGGGTGCGCCGGCCATGGAGCCGTCGCCGAGGAAGAGGGTGCCATCGTCGGTTTTCGTTCTAGTCGTTAGTTGGTACTGTGTTCTTGAGCCTGTGCAGCGGCAAGCCCTACTTACAGTTGTGCCGCTTCTCTGATTGTGAAGGGACGAACGCGAACTGAGAGGTTAGCTGGTTGCTCATAACTTCTTTCTCTGCAATGTTCAAGTCTCCAGGCCCCTTTCTATCCCCCTCCTTTCTCGACTCACCTGCGACAGAGATGGATGACGCGCCCGGGTGTGGTGCCGCCATGCTGCCCGAATATTTGTGTCGTATAGTAGTTCAGGGGTGTAATGTCGTCATGTATGTTAAATGCTGTTAGTATGTTGTCGTGCTCGAGGTCGAGGTCGTCGCTGTCGAGGTCGTCAATGTCGTTGATGCCGTGTTGGTGATGATGTCGAGTTACGGTTTGCAAGGCAAATTCCACCATTGAACTGCAAAACAAACTATTGTAAAGGAAACAAACAATACCCCAGTCCAGTCCAGCTCCGCAAATGACGTGTCGCAAAAGAGATAGGCTCGTCGTGACCCCAGAAGATAGATAGGCAAATAGGACAAATAGATAATGGACTGGTGTTTGAGTTGATCTGTTGACAATCTCCTATTTTGGCCCTAGTTTCTTATGTAATCCAATTTCATCTGGTCTGGCACGCACCTGCACATGGCAGAACGAAAGTCATGGCCATAATAACGCTTTGTCTCTGAAGCTGTATTTGTTTAGTTCACCGCCATTGCCCGGGCAACAGAAAGGTCCACTTATATGCGTAATGTCTAGGGGAGGTGGGTCAAACGGACTGCCCCACTTGGACTAGACCCGGGTAGTTACTTCTTGCCTTTGTTGATTTTATATGAGGATTTATTAGAATTAATTTGAATTAATTTTAAATTACTTTTCTTTTTGCATCTGATTATATAATATGTACAATTAAGTTATACATTTTTGCTAGACATCTGTCTTGCAGTCAACTACTTACAGCCGACCTAGAGTGCCGACCGACTTGGCAAATGATGTCGCGTTGTTTGCACCAACCGTGTCGCGGCCGACCAGGAAACTCTCGGGCGGGCCGAGGTACGAGTGCCGCACGCCGCCGAGGTTGATGACGACCTTTTGCACGATAACGCTCGGCATCAGCGCCCAGATGCGCAGCGTGTAGGCCGCAGGCTTGGTGTCGAGATAAAAGGGCGTCGTCGTGTAGTTGCCCGTCAGACCCCAGACACTGTCGCCGACCGCATAGCCCCAGCCGGCCGGGTAGGCGGTGCCGATAGACTCGCCAACGGGCGTCACATGGACGGGCGCGGCGGCAGCGGCCGTCTCATTGTCGGTGGGGTACAGCGAGATGGCATACTCGAGTGGCGTCCCGTCGCCGAGGTAGTTGGCCGAGGGCGAGATGTACACGGTGACATTGGCCGGGCCACCGGCGAGACCAGTCGAGTTGGAGAACAGGTACAGCTGGTACTCGAGGGCGGGCGCATCCTTGAGGGCCAACTTTTCGGTGTCCTGGGGCACGAGACCGACACCGGCGCCCGTGCGGCCGTAGTTGGCAAATGTGTGGTAGCTGACGTTGGCCGTCGACGCATTGCCCGAGCTGGACGCGACGACGGACTGGTAGTGCGGGCCGTCGATGGAGATGGTGGCATCAGACTCGACAAAGCCCTTGGTGAAGGTGTTGGGGACGCTGCGCGCAACGACGGGCACGTACACAATAGGCGACGTGAAGCCGTAGCGGCCGCCGCTGATGCAGCTGTCGGTGATGTTGATCTGGACGGTCTGGGTCGAAGCGGCAGACCAGTCGACAGAGATATAGACGCGGGTGTCAGGGCCGTTGGCGCCGCCGACAGTGCCGGTCTTCTGGGACAGCTTGAGCCACGAGACGCTCGTGGACGCGTTCCACTGGCATGTGTTGACACCGCGCGAGAAGACGTCAAAGTAGCGCGTGGCCGGGCCGTAGGGGTCGAGGGGCGGGGTCGTGAGGAAGTTGGCCGAGTTGGTGTGGAACTTGTCGTCGCCCTGGATAGTGGCGTTGGAGCCCTCGACGCCGACACCGACCTCGCCCGACACGGCGGCAAAGGCGGTCTGGACGTAGGTCATGGCGGGCAGCGTGTTGCGCATGGGCTGCTGCCAGTAGCCGTCATAGCCCAGATGGGTCTGGTCCATCATGTGGATCCACTTGCCATTGAGCAGGTTGTCCCAGCGCACAGTGAGGTTGGCGTCCTCAGCCGAGGCGGCAAGCACAGCCTGGATGATGTCGTTGGCCGAGTTGCGCTTCTGGCCCGAGTACAGGGCGTTGCGGGCAGCACCAATGTAGATGCGGTGCACAATGGAGCCGGCAAGCACGGGGTGCAGGACAGTCTCGAAAAAGGCCGCCTGGTGTGCGGCATCGAGGCTGTCGTAGACGGCCTGGGCATCAGCCAGCAGAGCACTCCACTGGGCCAGCACGGCTTCGGCCTCGCCGTAGTTGATGACCGAGTAGGTGTCGGCCTCAACGAGCTCGTACTTGCGGCGGCTCGCGTACATGCTGTAGCGGGCAATGATGTCGGCAATGTGGGCGGATGCGGCACTGGGTGCGGCCGAAGCGGCAAAACCGTTGCCAAACTCGCGCTCGGCCCAGGCGGCCGTCCACTGAGAGGTACTGTCGGGGCCCCACTGGGGGGTATCGTAGCCGAGGTCGAGGAAGTGGCTGATGGGCAGCTCGAGGCCCTTGAGGTCACCAACGTTGACGATCCAGATGCGGTCGGCGCCGCGCGCATAGGCCATGTTCATCTGCTCTGCGGTCTTGGTGAGCTGGACAGTGTTGATCCACTTGTAGTTGCGCGGGTCACCGACATAGTCAAAGTGGTAGTAGACACCAGCACCACCGGCGCGGTTGCGCTCGCTGGCCAGGGGGAAGCGGCGCACGTTGCCCCAGTTGTCGTCGGACCACAGCAGCGTGACGTCGTCGGGCACCTCGAGGCCCTCAAAGATGTAGGACTGGACCTCCTTGTAGAGACACCACATCTGGGGCACGGTGCTGATGTTGGTGCCCAGACCCTCGGAGATGATGGCCTGCTGGTTGTGGACAAGCGTCTGGAGCATGCTGACGATCGCGGACGAGCCGAGACCCTCAATGGCAGTGTCGCCGGTGCCGCGCATGCCCATGGTCCAGAGCGAGTTGCGCGCATAGGGCTTGGCACGCTGAACACCGTAGCGGAAGTACTCGTCAATGGTCTTGTTGTTGAGGTTGTAGGCCCAGGGGCCCTTGCCGGTGTAGAACTTGCCGTACTCGTTCTGGGCACGCATCAGGGGCTCCGTGTGCGAGCTGCCGAGCACAATCTCGAAAGCATCGGCCAGCGGCTGGTTGGCCGGGTCGTCGACCTCGAAAATGGTATTCCAGATGGCAGGCCAGAGGTAGTTGGCACGCAGACGCAGCAGCAGCTCAAAGACGAGGCTGTAAAAGGCGGGGCCGTAGCCGGCACCGTAGCGCGTATCGGCCCAGTGCGCGGCGACCCAGTTGGTCAGCGCGGGCTGCTCGTCGTTCAAAAAGATGCCGCGGTAGCGCACAGTGGGCGCGACCTGGACCTTGCGGGTGGGCAGGGCATAGATGCCCTTTTTCTTGCTGTTGTTGCTGGAGGCAGACTTGCTGCTGCTGCCGCCAATCTTCTGGATCGGGACGTCGGCCCAAAAGTACCACGGAGACACGCCAATCTGCTCGCTGATGTCGTAGAGACCGTAGATGGTGCCGCGGGGGTCGCTGCCGGCAATGACGAGAGCCTTTTTGCAGCCGGCAATGGGGCTGTCGACCAGCGTAGTGACAAAGCTCTCCCACTCGCCCTTGATGTCGGACAGGTCACCCAGCTTGCCGGCGGCAGCGAGGGCATCGATGACGGTCGAGTGGCCGAGGGTACCGGCAATGATGACGGTGCCGGCCGGCGAGGGGTTGCTGTACTTGGGGCCACTGAAGAGGCCAGTGTTGTTGCCAGTCACGCTGTAGACGGTGTTGTTGAGGTTGTTGACGGGGCTGTAGCGGTAGGCAGCAGGCTCAGCGTCCTTGACGCCGTTGGACAGGGTCAGGTTGGTGCCGGTGACGCGGCCGAAATCGACGGCGAGATCGCCGGCAGCACGGATGACGCCCCAGTAGTCATTGCTGGAGACGAGGATCTGGCCGCCACCACGGACATCAGAGAGCTGGAAGCTGCCCTTGGTAGAGCTGTCAAAGGCAATGATGGGCTGCTGGCCGAGAGCGTGGGCACCGGTAGCCGCAACGGCGACAACGGCTAATGCCTTGCGCACGAGAGCAAGCATTTTTGTACAAGACGAAGGTGAAGAGTCTCTTGTGACAAACAGAAAACAAAGCGAGGCATTGGTGTGATGTCTACGGGGGAGGCACTTGATTAATATATCTGCAGCTCAAGGTCGTCTCCAGATCCAACCCCAACTCTCCAGCTCTCCAAGTTTCCGCTTTCCGGGAATACACGAGAAGAGTGCAACCGTTGACTCCATTCTTTATTCGATTGTTGATTATATTTTCTATTTCTCTCCGGCAGAATACAACAAGTTAAGAAATGCCAATAAAAAGAGAGGGCAACGACGCCCAGGACTAGCCCAGAGAAGCCCAGACTTACCTCCTCTCCGGTAAAAGAGAACGGGAAAAAGAAAAAGAAAAAGAAGAAAGCTGAAAAGCAAGCCATGTCGGATGATCATTCAACTTGCGCAGACGTCATGAGAGGTTATTCCAAGACTAGGCAGAGTCAAGACTAGAGAGACTCAAAACTGGGGAGACAATGCGGGGACGGCACATGGGACGGTGAGAAGGAGGAAGGATAAATGACATTAGATTGCGAGGAATACAATGCTGGGGCGGCGTCTAAAAGAAGCAATCAAAATGGACGATCCGAGTGAGGTGGGAAAAGGTATGTATGTTAGCGGGAACAAAGAAAGGAAGAGGCAGCTCAATGGCACCATACCGGGTGGATAGAAGAGCACAGGCAGTGCCTGCAAGTACAGTATGATGATGGCCAGCTGTGGTAGCATCTCTCCGCACTTTGGCAGGGCTAACGAGGTTGCAATTGTAGAGATGTCATGGGATAGAAATCAAAAAAGTCAGAGACGAGGGAGAAGGCGAGAGGAAGCGACAGGAGACAGTAATGAAGACAACAGCCAGCGAC
The DNA here is from genome assembly GCA_029298715.1 of Ophiostoma ulmi. Lineage (NCBI taxonomy): Eukaryota > Fungi > Ascomycota > Sordariomycetes > Ophiostomatales > Ophiostomataceae > Ophiostoma > Ophiostoma ulmi. The sequence continues at coordinate 201,814 of JANSLN010000007.1, forward strand.
AACTCAAGCAGACGTCAATACCAAGCAAGAACCAAGAAACTCAGTGCATTATTCTACCGGGTGAAGTCCGACTCTGTGCATTGCTTGTTTTTATCCTCCGCATTTAAGGAAGTCTGTTAGTCGATGGGGTAGCAAAGGTGCTTAGCTGGGCGTTGAATTTAGCCGGAATGCCCCTGTCTTGGCATTTCCCCAGATCCCATGTCATCTTGGGGTTAATTGGGGTTTGGGGTTTATGGATCTGATGAGCTGGACAGAACAGAGAAGTAAAGCCAAGAAGAAGAGTAAGGGAAATGATTTATATAAAATAAGAATTATAGATTAAATATAAATAGAAAATAGAAAATATTAGCTATCAGTTATAGATATGGGTATAAATCACGGAAAATACGGCGTCCGGGTCGGGTCATGCCCGGCAATAAGCAAGACAAACAATCACAAGACTGGGTGCGCACATGTTAAGAGATAAATATGAGCAAAAATAGCAATACTATGCATGAAGATGGAAATACTTTGCATCTATTCTCTATACTCTATCTGTACATTCATGACTAGCCATGGTCTTATGCGTGTCCATCCATGTATCTCGTTTACCATTACCCAAGCAGGATGAGAGTCGTGGACATGTCTGACCGAGGTTGTGTATATGGCCAAGGCGTTTGTAATAAGTCGTGACTTTTGTTTGTGAGCTGTTTTTTTTGTTTATTTCGTCACGAAGAATTTTCATAGAAAAAGGTAGCTGTTTTCGTTCAACATGTGCTGTACGTTGAGAGTATCAGCTAAATAAAATTCTGACAAATTTTGTGCTATACTACAGTTGATGGTATTGCACTGGCTATATCTGAATTTATTTAATTTTATTTGTTTTTATAAATCAATGAATGTGCAAATCAAAATCATATTAATCTTTCTTAAAAACAACTCAAAAACAAAACAAAAAAAGTTAATATTAAACATATTAAACATCAATCCAAGATCGACAGCCCCAGAAACCACTGCATATCCAGCGGGAATTATTCAACATATAAACCTACGAGCATCCAACCAAAGAAGAGGGCGATAATGCATAAAAGTGAGAATAAACGGAAGAGCAACAGTTGCAGTCACTCAATCCACAATCCACAAAGCCATGCGCCGGCCATGTGCAGTCCCACGAGGTAAGGTGACCCACTTCAATCTTCATTACTTATCACGTGACCACGCGCACCCGACGTGACAGCTCGGTGTCAAGTTGAAAGCCGACGACCGAGGATAAACGATGTAGTGGACACTACGGACCAAAAACTGCAATAGGACCATGCCGGGGATTAAAACCAGCAAAAAGCCCTCACTAATAGTAAAGCCGCTCTCCCCGGCGTTCTTTACAAGGGCATTACAGGTGATGACTATTACTACTAGTGCAGATGTTCACACTGTCTCTTGCACCTTCCTCTACTTACCCCGGAGACTTTTCGCATCTTATTCCAAGAGCACTTACAAAGCCATACAGCGCGGCATTCTTGTCATTGCGTATCGTTTCGCTGTTGCCTGCCTCTCTCATACTTGTACCTACTTATCTCTGCCAGTATCTCCGTTCATGGATGCAGCTGTAACTCTCCTAAATACTCGTAATCCGACTATGCTCCGATACACCATCATGCATCCTTTGCGTGTCAATTCAACATATTCTCTTCATGTTCTTATTTGGATCATCTAGCACAGGCCTTCAAACTGCAACACAAGACACGACACGGCCGCCATCGGCGTCGGTCGTCATTTTCAGCAAACAAGAGCAGATGCCCAAAGCTCCACAATCTGACCAATAATATCGCTTAAATTCCATAATTTATGGGTCCACTACATCAGATAATCAGATAAGCCCGCCGTTTTTGTCGCTTAAACCCGACACCGACTACGTCTCGTCTTACTTTTGGTGTCTGCAACTTTGTGCCGAGCGGGGGTGACTTGACAATAAGGAACGGAAAAAGAAAAAGAAAAAAAGAGCAAACAGCTTAGTTTACAGAAATTACAGCAGAGTGCCGAGCGCGGTCCTGCGCGTCTTCTTACATCATCCTGGCTGTTCACTGCTGTCAACCGCTCTTTCCGCATTTACTTCTACGCTCTTTCCTAGTTTATCTCTCCCTTTTAGCTACACATGGTTTGTAAGCATACGCGACATCCTCTACAACCTCGACTTCAATCGCGGCCTCTCGTCCCGACAACCTCCACAAAAATGACCGATCCTACCAACTCGCCGCCACAGCCGACTCGCAAACGCCGGCGACCAGCTGTCGTCTGTGCCGAGTGCCGCCGGCGCAAGATTGCATGCGACCGCAAGTCGCCTTGCGGCCAATGCGCCCTGCACAATGTCGAATGCGTCTACGTCACTGGCTCCGTGGCGCCGGCGTACGGTCGGCCTCTGCGGCCGCAGCCGGCCAACTCTGGGCGGCACAACTCTTTCAATGCCAATTCCGGCGACGGCGCATCAGTAAAGACGGGTGCATCATCAACACACACGGCAGATGGCGCGTCACAGGATACAAGCGCCCGGGCAGCATCCGGCTCATCGCTCGACGAGGACGACGGGGCCGATCCCATAGGCGAATCAAGTCTGAACCATACAATTGTATCGTTGGGCGAGCGGTCGTCACGGTTTGGCGGCCGGCTGGCCAAGACACGGCTATTTGGCCGTTCGCACTGGATGAACAACATGGACGAGTTTAAGGATGTGCATAGCCTGACGAACCTAGTGCACTTTGTATCTGGATCCGCCATCTACAAGTCCATGCGCACGAGCAAACGCATCGCGCGCGTTATCAAGGCCGAAGAGATGCGCCGCGTCTCGACGCTGCCCGAGAGCACCGAGACTGCGACAGAAAAAGACACAGACAAGAGCAATATCGAGGCCTGGTTCAAATTACCTCCACGCGCGGTTGCCGACCGTCTAGTCGACCTTTACTTCAACGTTTTTGAGCCGCAGTTTCGAATTTTACATATTCCTACCTTTCGACGAGAGTACGAGGCATACATGGACGGCGTGGCAAGGCGGGCAGGACAGGCAGGGCAGACTGAAAAAGAAACGACAAAAGAGACAAATCAGACAAAGCAGGCAAAGCCGGCGAAACAGACAAAACAGGCGAAACAGACAGAAAAGCAGGCCAAAGAGAGCAAGGCATCGGCCACGGCGCACCAGGTATTCTTGGTCAAGCTGGTGCTGGTGCTGGCTCTCGGCAGCTGCTTCTACGACGACGTGGAAAACCCAATCGCTGCGGCCACATTGCACGGCGAGCTGCGCATTGCCGCCTCGCGCACCGTGACGCAGCAAAAGAACAATGCCGATTTTGCATACTGCGTGCCCCTCGACAAGCACCGCCTCAACCTTAACACGCTCCAGATCTACTGCTTGGTCACGGTGGCGCGGCAGACGACAGCACTGGCGCTGGGCGACGACCTCACGTGGTTTACGACGGGTGGGCTGCTGCACACAGTGTTCGGCATGGGCTTGAACCGGGACCCATCACACTTCAAGTCGCTGTCATTTGCACAGGCCGAGATGCGCCGGCGGTTATGGGCGACCATCCTGGAGCTCGTTGTGCAGTCCAGCTTGGATCAGGGAATGCCGCCGCTGATCAGTATTGACGACTACGACTGTGCGCCGCCACTCAATCTCAACGACGACGAGTTTGGTATGGATGCAGACCAAGACAACCACCCAAATCACAATCCCAGCCACAGCAATAAACCCCCCGCGAACCCTACGAATGTTCATATTCCTATCCACTACCAGCCCCCCAAAAAGGGCGACGACGAGTCACGGTTCTACCCTGGTGTGGCACCGTCTGCGCGCGGCACCAGCGTGCCCAAGGCCCTGGTGCACAACCCAAATGCGGCGGGCACTAAGGGCCACCCGGACACGGTCTTTACGCAGACCAGCATGCAACGCTTGCTGTACCGGTCTCTGCCCACGCGCCTCAAGATTGCCAAGGCGCTCAACGGACTGGGAGCCAGTCTGACCTATGAGCGCGCCCTGCAACTGAGCCAGGAGCTGCTTGAGGCCTGTCGGTACACAGCACCCACCCTGCGTGCTGCGCCTCTCAACAACTGTATCGGCGGTCCCATTCCGGAAGCCGAGCGCGCCGCATTTGCCAAATTGCGCATTGCCTTTTACGAAATGCTGACGCGCCGGTTCCACCACTCGCTGCACTCGCCGTTTGCGCGCAAAGCTGGCAGCAATGTGCAGTTTTACTTTTCACGGCGTGCGCGCGTCGAGACCGTGCTGCGGCTGCTGTCCTTTTTCAAGCCGGCGTCGTCGTCTTCAGGTAGTGGCTTGCCCGGGGTGCTGGCCGATTTCAACACGCCCATCTCGAGCGATGCGCCGGCGTCCGAGGCCACGCACTCGTCTGGGATCCCTGTGAGCTTGCTGCAGCCGACCGCGGCCCAAGACCCGTGCCGGCGACTGTGGCTGGTCGGCCGCGGTTTGCTCAAGTGCACAATGGTGGACATCAAGGCGACCGTCGTCATTGAGATGGTCAATCAGCTGCAGGAGGACCACTTTGTGCCCGGCTCGGATCTGACACTGTCGCAGCGCGAGCTCTACGATATAGTGCGCACCATTATCGATCTGTCGCATGCGCGCATCGAGGCGGGCGAGACAAATGTCAAGGGCTATCTGTTTTTCCGGGGTGCACTGGCACAAGTGGACGCACTGATGACGGGCAAACCGGTACGGCAGACGATTGTGGAGGCGGCCCAGACGGCGTCTGAGAAGACGATCAGTACGCTCAAGGGCGTGGCGGCACGCCGGGGTATTGCACTGCCAGACGATATCGACGACGACGACGATGAGCAACAAAAGACGGGAGACGCTGCGAATGCCGGCGACGGAGCAGACGACCCGCCCATAATATCGCCAGTGGTATTGCAAGCTGACGAGCTGAGTACGGCAGGAGGTCATGGTGCACAAAGTGCACAAAATACACAGAATGCACAGAATGACGTAGGTATGTCTGGCATGGTACCTCGCATGCCGACAGGCAGCAGCTTCAATAGTCTTATGGGTGGCGGCGGCAGTAACGATATCAGCACGCCCTCGCAGATCCTCGGCATAGTGGATGTGGACTCGGCCGCGCATCTATCTTCGGCGGCCACGACCGAGCTCAGCAGCGCCACCAGCGGAGTTGACTCTGGACTGGGCATGGGCATGGGCATGAGTATGGACATGAATATGGGCAACATGAACAGCATGGGCCAAGTGGGCAACATGCCGATGGGCGGTTTCGAGAACAACGAGAATACCGAGAATAACGGACAGGGCTGGGTGGACGACTGGATTATGGATCCGCAGAGCGAGTTTGGGCTGGACAACTGGTTCTTCCCCTACAACGACCGCATCAACAGCAACTGACCTGATTGGTTGAGGCTGGGTGTGGCGGATGGTGTTACGGCGCTGTACTGTGTTTTTTTTTTTTTTTTGTAATTTTACTTGTACTTTATTGTACTTTATGATACCTCTCCTTTTGAAAAAATAGACAGTGATATATATAAACTAGGTAAATGCAGATGCAGATGTGAGATACAACAAAAGTGACTAGTCCGACCCGTCTTTATTGTAGGGCAGTCCATAGCGGGACCAGGCCCGCCGCGCTTGCCTGTCGGTTCGCTCGCCGCGCTGTTTTATCAGGATGGACCGCCCGTCGTCTTCGTCCATGTACATGACCGACTCGTCTTTGCCCAGGGTTAGCATGAGCGACGGCTCGATAATCGTCGGCGTGTAGACGGTCGTCGGCTGCTTGCCGTGGATAATGGCCATGACGTTGTCGGCTACCGTGTTCGCCTGGTAGAAGCCTGCGCGCGCCATCTTGGCGCCCGCGGTCGCGGCCACATCGCCAAAGGCAAACGTGCTGTCCAGCAGAGCACCGTTCCGGGCGGTCACCTGCAGCGTCGGGGCCACCCGGATCTCGCCCGCGTCGTCGATCAGCTGCGGGTGGTTTTGAAACAAACCCGAGTTGGGGGTCTGGCCGGTGCACAGCAGGATACAGTCGTACTCCTCGATGCGGCCGTCGGCATAGTGCAGGGCTCCCGGTCCACCGACTTGCGCAGCCGGGTCGCTGCTGGCGTAGACGACGTTGGGCCGCTGGCCGAGCACGGCATTGACGCCAATCTTTTTGAGCACGCCCATGACGTGGTCGTGCAGGCGTGGGCCGAATCTGTTTAGGAGCTTCTCGCGCGAGTGGACCAGTGTCACCTCTTTTGTGTTGGTCTTGGCCTTGGCCTTTTCCTTCTTGTCCTCGGCATCATCTCCATCCGTTGCAAACGTCTTGATGTCTGTGGCCACCTCCACACCGACAGCGCCGCCACCGACAACAGCAACCCGCTGGGCACGGTGGATCCGCTGCTGCAGCTCGCGCAGCTCGTCGCACGCCACGTCGCGGTCGGCCGCGCCCAGCAGTTTAGCCGGTGGCCGCTGTGCCGAGCCCGTGCTCACAACAAGGATATCGTACGACAGGACCTCGCCGGTTGAAAGCTGGATCTCTTTCTTGTCCGGATCGACTGCAAGGACTTCGCCCTGGACGTGCCTCACAATACCCGGCAGAGTCTTTCTGAAAATACCATCGTAGGGTAAGAACGCAGTCTTCTCATAGCCTGGGACGATAGAGAAACGCGGCAGATTGAAGCTGTAGTTGAAATGCGAGTTCTTCTCGACAAGCACGGCCTGCCAGCCCGACGGCAGCATATCGGCGAGCTGCTGGGTGAGCCGGATGCCGGCAAACGAGCCACCAACAACGACAACAGTCTTGGGAGTATCTGAGGGGCCCTTGTAGGACCAGTGGTGGATGGTGGCCTGAATCTTGCGAAGGAGGACGGTGCCGGCCATGGCAGGCAAGTAGGCAATGATGATGCCCACAAGGCGGAGTTTCTCGCTCATTTTGTTGGAGGTGTGATTATCTTGTTCTTTGATGGAGGTAAGCAGTCAAAGGCAGATAGCTTGTTGAGGCGCGGGCTCTTATAAAACGAGGTGGTGATGGATGGTGGATGGAGGATGTTAGGAGGTTAGGAGGCAGTATACACCAGGGACCGAGGAGATAGGGGTTACGGAGATAGAATGAGGAATAAACAAGAGACAAATACAGAGAAATAAAAAAAGACGAAGGATGATAATTACGAATGCCAACAGCCCGTACTTCTATCTATTCATAGTCGGTCATTGCCAAGAGTCGGCGCTGATGGTCGTATGTTGCATGTTCTTAGTCATATGATTCAAGCACCTAGCTCGTGAGGGCCAGGGAGGGGGACCGGGGTTCAGCTGCCGTTTTAATAAGAGAGCTAATACTGTAGACGCTCGGGCCAAAGCATACTACCAGTACACCTGCTACCAACTCTACCGGTCGCCGAATCAGCCGCATCTTATCTCCGCCGAGTTTCTGTATAAGTCTCCATTTTTATTATCAGATCCGTGTTCCGAGTGTAAGCGGTTGAATGCAAGATAATCTGTGCATGTGGGAGTCACGTTGTGTGACTGCTTAGTTTGATGTTGATGTGTTGCTCTGTTTAGCGTACATGGTCAACCTGGATTTGATGGTATCTATTGTTTTAGTTATAATAAAGCGATTATTTAGTTAAGTTTATTATTTCTTAGTTTATTTTATTAAAAAATGATATTGATGTTTTGTAGTATCAAAGCGCATATCGAGTATCAACATGGTGTACTTTTAGTAAATTACTAAATAATTATTTGACATCCCTTAAATTCAGAAAAGGGCGCGACAGAATTGGTAGAAATAAAAACATAAACCAAATCAATAGCCAAAATAATCAAAGAAATTGAGGCCAACATTGTTGTCATTTCGCAAGACATGCCCGATTTGGCGATGCTTATGTGCACGTGACCTTGATTCACGCGCTTCAGGCTTAATCCTCTAAGCGACCTCAAAAATGAATGTGACTACACTGCCTCCTCCACCCGCGAACACCACGTAGATCTTCACGCAAGGCAGAAGCCACCATAGCTCTTATCAGTTTATCAGCACCACTGATAATCGAAGCATTCCGACACTGCACTGCATCTCATCGTCTTTGTTCAGGTCGCCATCAACCATCTTAGTCAGCACCACCGCGTCTTTACTACGCCCAGTCTCTGTTTCTACACTACATCTACATATTCACTACACATCCTCTGCAATCTACAATCTACAATATACTTTACACAATGAGCTGCGGCAGCGGAGGATCCTGCTTCTACCCGAAGCCCGGCGACCGCAGAGGCGATGGCCCCGGCATACACGCTGTGAACGCCGACAGAATCAGACGCCAGCGTGCTGAAAACCCTGGAGGCGGTGGCGGCGGCTACCGCAGATTATACTCTGCCCGTCTCAACAACGTCTCCAACCGTGTCGCCGATATCGTGGCGGAGCCGTCGTCGGCGCGGCTGCGCGATGTGGCCGTGGCCGTGCTGGCCGTGTACGCGCTGTATCGCAGCGCTTTCACCCTGATGCGGTTATACGCACTGTTTGCGCAGCAACCCCTGGGACAGACCTGTTCTCTCCACCTGTCGGCGCTGGGCTGTTCGTATGTGTACTTGTGGACGACGCTGTACTGTGTGGCGGAATGGCTGGGCGATGTGGTGATGTGGTGGGTGGCGGGTGCTGTGGTGGTATTCTTTTGCGAGGAGATTGCGAGGATGATCCCCAGGCGGACAAAGGCATAGGCCTGGTTGGATGGTGGCAGAGAGTAGAGAGCTGGGTTTAGGCAAAGCTGAAGTATTGTGTGATGATGCCGATGGTGATGCTTTTGACTCTGGCGGTCTGCATTTTGCATTTCGACTTTCGACTTCGTTTCGTCGTTCCAGTATTCATTTCATATCCCTGCTTCTGCAAATGTACAATTAAAGTTATCGTTATCGGACACCAGCCAAGTTGCACATCGTCATGGTTATGCTGCCAGTGGAGAGTTGCTATGCGAGTAAATGACTAAGCAAAAAAAAAAAAAAAGCACACGTGATAAACATAGGGCTTAATGGACCCCACATTGCCTTGCTCTCTCATTCGATGGCGGAAAAATGTTTGGTGGCGGGACCGAAATACAGAGAGGAGCAGACGCAAAGAGTGAGAAAAAATTGCAGGCTGCCCAGGGCGGTCAGAAGATGACGGAGCAGCCGGCGGGGCTCTTTTTGTCAGCATGCACCAATAGCATAGCCCCATACGAGCACTATTTTTTTTTCTGCAGGCCTAGGCGCAAAAAAAGTAAGTGCCACACATTTTCGCCCTCTTTTTTCTCCCCACCCCACTTTTCCAAGTTTCTGGTTTCTGGTGTGTGCTGCCTCTGCCTCTGTCTGATCTGAAAGACTGTTACGAAGCCAATCCCGCCCTCTGTCAACTATCACGACAACCACGACAACCCACGTCAACGAACACCCTTAACCGTTCCTCTTCCACACAACAACCGACGCAATGGCCAAGCTCTCGTAAGTTTTGTTATTGCCAGCAGCATTATCGATTGCAACCGTATCGACCGAGCATGAGCAGTTTGGAGTTTGAAGAAGTCGAAGAATTTTGGAGGATCATGGACAAAGACAGCATGGACATCAACGATGAATACGGACGACACGACAGAATGAGCGACACCCAAACTGGATTGACCGAGAAACTGGACCGACTGAGACAGCGACGTTGCGGCACGAGACTGTTTGGGATTGCGAGGGCATGTCGAAATCGAGAGACGAGGGGCAACGACTGAAGACTTTTCACGACGGCATGGGACGACATCAAATGCGGCACAACGACTGGGAGACAGCATGGCTACAAAAGGGCATTCACGATTTATGACCGACGGGTGTACGGAAATGCTCTACAATTGTTTCTGTCGTGCGGATCAGGCCAGCCGAAATCCCAGCCAGAATCTCGACACACGACATCACGACGTTGTTTGCCTTGGGTCATGTTCCAGCCAGTTCCCAGATATTACCGACAGTCTCTGCCACAGTCTTTGTCTGTAGTCCTCAGTCTACCGGTCTTGTCGCCCAGCCCAGCACCACTTAGCCGCATCCGTGGTCACGATCACGGCCACCTCTCGTGATCCGACTAGCACCCGCATATCGACGCATCTCGTCCCACCATTCATCTCGAAAAAATCACCACTCCACCAAGCTGAATTTCATGTCCATCTTCAAACTCCAAACTGTCTTGCTGCTCTGCCCGACTCGGCCCAATCATACTGCCCCATACACCAACCACAATCATCAACTAACACCCCTCTAGCCGTGGTGCCCCCGGTGGCAAGCTCAAGATGACCCTGGGTCTTCCTGTGTACGTATTCTGTATTCCCGATATGCCCGACAACCCGACGTCGTCTGTCCCCCGACTCTAACAAAAACTAGTGGTGCCATCATGAACTGCTGCGACAACTCCGGTGCTCGCAACCTGTACATCATCTCCGTCAAGGGTATTGGTGCTCGCCTGAACCGGTTACCCGCCGGTGGTGTTGGTGACATGGTCATGGCTACCGTCAAGAAGGGCAAGCCCGAGCTGCGCAAGAAGGTCCACCCCGCCGTCATTGTCCGTCAGTCCAAGCCCTGGAAGCGCACCGACGGTGTGTTCCTGTACTTTGAGGACAACGCAGGTGTCATTGTCAACCCCAAGGGTGAGATGAAGGGCTCTGCCATTACCGGCCCCGTCGGCAAGGAGGCTGCTGAGCTGTGGCCCCGTATTGCCAGCAACTCTGGTGTTGTCATGTAAATTGTTTTTTTTATTTCTCTTTCATCACAAAAAAACAATTCTATAATGTCACAATGTCAAAATTTTCTGTTATGTACTGGCTTCTCTCTGTTGAAACTTGAGAATTGAGAGGAAAATGGGAAAAAAGGGTCAACTCGATTTTTTATTTTGATAAAAGATTTTTCGCAAAAAAATGAAATAAAAAAATTAAACAATGTCGTTCAGTAAAGTCATGATGCTGTAAACAGAGAGATAGAATCACGGCGTAGTTCTGCCAACACGGCACGGTTAACTGAAGAGATTTACTGATTGTAAATGTGTATTTTGGCTCTGATGAATATACTAGCCAGACATTAATATGGAAGATGAAAGAAGGGAAAATAAGAAAAGAAAACAAAAAGAAAAGAAGAAAAGAAAACGAAGAACAAGAAAGGAACTAGAATAATAGAATATAAAGTGCCGCCTTGATGAGCACCGAACAAACGATGTAAAGATATGCTGTCCGTCCTTTTATGCTTTTATACATCCAACGCCGACTCAACGAGCCATACAGCCAAAACAAAACAAGAAGAAACATAAACAAGAATTAAATAAACGAGTATAAATACTCCGTCCCCGGAGTCCGTCGCTTAGACATGCCTCTAATGAACTCGCGCAGATCGTGCTCTTCCACTCCGTAGTCGTCAAACGACAACGATGCATACCGGGGATACTTCTAAGCTTCCTGGCGCGCATTGGGTCCGGCGTTGGAGCCCGAGTTGGGGCCGTACATGCTGCTGTTGTGCGGCGGATAATCTCCATAGGGACCGGGGCCGGGCATGCTGCCATACTCGGGGCCGCCGCTCATAGGCGGCGGCTGGTGGTGGCTGCTGTGGTGCTGCTGCGGCATCGACGACATGCCCGACATGCCCGACATCGGGGGCATCGACGACATACCTGACATGGGCGGCGGCTGGTTCTGGATCGATGGGTCCAAGGGAGGGCCGGGGTGCATAGGAGGCAGCTGGTGGTGCTGCGAGTGAGGCGGGAGATGAGAGTGTTGTTGAGGGTGTTGAGAGTGTTGAGGGTGAGAGTGTTGGGAGTGTTGAGGGTGAGAGTGCTGCGAGTGTTGGGGGTGCTGCGAATGCTGCGAGTGCTGCGGAGGCGGCGGGCCATGCACGTTATGGACATGGTGGTGGCCGTGCTGCGGCGGCGGCAGCTGCTGCTGCTGGTGCATCGGCGCACCGCCATGTCCCATGCTGTGACCGCTGTGGCCCATGTTATGACTGCCATGACCCATACTGCTGCCGCCGTGACTCATGCTGCTGTGACCGTGGTGGGGAGGGGGTCCGTTGGGACCGCTAGGGCCCATACCACCGGCCTGGTCTGGTGGCGGCTGCGGCTGTAATGCAGCCTTTATAATCGCAGTCTTCTTTGCGGCCAGCGTAGCCTTGCGCTTGGCAACTGCAGCCTGCATAGATCCATTTGCCCAGCGAGCTGTTTGTTAGTTATAATGTTGAAGATAAAGTCAACACGGAGTTGAAAAAAAAAAAAAAAAAAAAAAAAAAAAACTTACTCTTCATGGAGTGCGACATCTTCTCGCTCTTGGTCATCTGGCGGTAGTCCTTATCCTCGCCAGGCGTGCCATGATTGCCCGCTCCGCCGCTGCCAGGCCCGACCGGGCTTGTCATGCTGCCACCACTGCCAGGCGTCTGCGGGTACCCTTGCTGGTGGTGATGGTGGTACTGCTGTTGCTGGTGGTGGTGCGCATATGGCTGTTGCTGGTGGTGCATGTGCTGCGGCGTATCAAAGCTGTTGCGGTGGCTGCGCTCGCCGCTGCCCGGTGTCGCTGGGCCATTCGAACCGCTGCCTTGGCGTCCACTGGGCATCATCTGGGTAAACGAGTGCATACCCGTGTTGGGGGCAACAGGAGCCGGGGTGTAGTTCTTGATCTTGAACGTCGTGCGCTGCCGGCCAGACGAGGGCGGCGCCGCTGTCTGCTGGCCCGGTACGCCGCCCGCCATGCTTCCGCTGCGCGGAGTCGATGCCGACGGCGGCAGTCCAGGAGCATACTGCTGCTGCTGTCCATACATTGGCGGCGGCTGCTGGTGCGGCTGGTAGCCCTGAGGCGAGTAGTAGCCGCCCTGGTGTGACGGAGGTGGGGGAGGCGGGCCGCCGTGCTGCGAGTGGCCGTAGTAGGGCTGCTGCTGCTGCTGGTGCGAGTCGTGGTGGCCGTGGTGCATCATCTCGTGCGGCTGCGACTGCTGGTGGTGGTGAGAACCAGGCGGCGGCGGCGGTCCAGACGAGTGGTGGTAGTGCGCGTGGTGCGGCGAAGGCCCGTACGGGTCGTAGGGCATACCGTTATTTCCGTTGTGCACGCTGTCAGGGTGACCCGACATGGGCGCACTGTTGTACGGGTTGGGAGGCATCGACTGGTGCTCAGGGTCGTACTCGGACGGAGGCGCCGACGGATTCGTGCTACCGGGACCCAGCTCAGCGATGGAGTTGTTGGCGCTGCTAGCATTGTTCGTCGTGCGCCGGCGTCTCTGCTTCTTGGCAGGAGGCTGCTGTGCGGGTGACGATTCGTTCTTGTTCGTATCGACATCCTCGTCGCCATCCTGGCCCATGCTTCTGAACTTGCGCCGACGGTTGGGGCGCAGACCGTAGTTGGGGTCTGCAGTGCCGTTGGATGACGTGGCCGAGTGGCGGCGCTGGCCTGCCTCGGACCCATCATTCTTCGAGTAGAACCGACCGGGCTGGATCTCTTCACCACGCTCGCGCTTCGTGCCCGCATTCGTGCGCTGTCTCTTGGCACGACCACGCGGCGAGGCAGTCTCGGCAGCTGCATTGACACCTTCATCGTCAGCCGTGTCTGAGTTGTTACCGGCGTCGCCCATTGTGGTGTCGGGATCAGCGTCACCGTCACTATCGGCGCCACCATCAGCACCACCTTCACCGGCTTCGGCAGCAGCAGCGGCGGCAGCGGCAGCAGCCTCGGCAGCTTCCTGGCGGAGAAGACTGTTGGGCTTGCGGCCACGACGACGCTTGCGGCCAGGGCCGCCTGGAGCAGCAGCAGCGGAAGCAGCAGCTGCGGCCGCGGCGGCCTTTTTGGCCTCCTTCTCTTGAGCCTTGTCCTGGGCAGAAGGCTTCTGCTGCTCGCGCAAGTGTCTGCGGCTACTGTAAGGAGATGTGGATGACGGTGCCGGTGCAGCAGCCTCTTCCTCATCGACTTCATCGACAGCAACAGACTCGGACAGCTGGCTGCGAGGGACACGGCCGCGGCGGCCACGCTTGGTAGGCGTGCGCACAATATCAGGCACAGTATCCTCGTCGACCTTGGTGCCGTCTTCCTCGGCGGCGGCAGCGGCGGCGGCAGCAGCAGCCGCAGCAGCAGCAGCAGCCGCTTGAGCAGCAGGGCCGGGGGGACGGCCACGGCGGGGACGAACTGGAGCACCGGCAGCGGCCGCGGCAGCTGCAGCAATAGCAGAGGCAGAAGGAGCTGATGTGGGAGCTGCCTTTTCAGTAGTGGTGCCCAGGCTGGGTGTACCGGCCCGGCTAACATCACGGCTTGCAGAGCCGTCGTCGTCGCCCATGTTCTTGGTCCGACGCGTGCGTGTGCGACGGCCGACGGCCATACGGTCGTCGTCCGCAGCCTCGGCCTCGGCCGCCTTAAGGGTTTGCTTCGGCCGATTACGAAGACGCGTGTTCTGCAGACCCTCACGCTGGGCAACGGGGTCTTGACGGCTAATCATAGAGTCACGCGGATCGTACTCGAACAGGTACACCTGCGACATAAGCTTGTCCTGAGCGCGTGCGTACTTCTTGATGGGGTCCGTGACAGCGTCGGGAGCACGGATTCCCTTGACGATAAAGTCACGCTCGGTGATCTCGGACTCGACGTTGCCGCGCTTGAGAGCCATGGCAGTACGGTTCTCAAAGGTGAGATCCTGCTGGCGACGACGGACAGCGTTCTCCTCGTCGTCAGTAATACCGCGAAGAAGCTTGTATTCTTCCTGCCACGACATGAGCGTCTTGTTGATCGTAGCAAGCATGTCATAGAGATCCTCGTCGCTCATGTTCTTGTGGTCCTTGATAAGCTCCAGGTAATCATTAGGGTCGCGGATCTTGCGGAACCGATACCGCTTCTTCCACATCGGCTGACTGCGAGATGCTCCAGTAAGTGCAGTTGATGTAGCAGCAGCTGTAGCAGCTGTAGCAGCTGTGGCAGCCTTTGCGCTGGGAGTGGAGGCGGGCTCGGCGTCCTCAGCGGCATTGCCAGAGGGTGTGGCAGCGGCTGGAAGGTCCAGAGGCGGCGGTGTCGCTGTGGCACTGTTAACGACAATGTCAGGCGTGGCCACAGAAGAGGTCGAAGGACCAGCACCATTACCGGCAGCGGCAGCAGCAGCCTCGTCGGCTGCAATCTTTTCCTGCAGGGCTGACTCGAGATCGAGCGCCGGTGTAGCGTCGTCCTCGACAGCCAGTTTCTGAGATGCAGAGATTCCGGCAGAGTCATCTTCAGGAGCGGCAGTTGTGTTGCGGCTGGCCTGGTCAGCAGCGTCAGCATTGGCTGTCGTTGTGGTGGGCATGTCAAACTGCTCGGGGTAGAAAATGCTCTCTGGCTCAAAGGGCGTCAGCGCCTCCCATGGCCGGTTACCTGCAGGACGGGACGTGCGAGTAGGCTGGCTGGCAGAAGTATCAGCATTCTTGGCAGCAGCGGCGCGTGCAGCGCGGGATTCTTTGGGATCCTTGTAGTCCTTGTCCTTTTGCTGGGCTTTGAGCTCGCGCAGCTTCGTCTGGTGTGCCTCGAGAGCAGCCAGCTCCTTTTGGTGGGTGACTGTGGCAATGCGGGTGCTTGTTCTGCGGGCCTGGTGCCGAGTTGTCCGCGTCTCGTCAATGTCCATTTCGTGCTCATGATAATCGCGGTCGTTGTCATGGTCATTGCCATTGTCGTTGTCATGATCGTTGTTGTGGCCATTGCCATTGTTACTGTTATCAGCGGTCGCCTTTGAGTTTTGAGGCGATGCATCCTTAAAGACACCAACAGGCGACTCGCGACGTTCAGTCTTTGGAGTCTTGGGCGAGCCTGAGAAAGATGACTGCAGGGCACCATACGACTTCTTGGAGGCACGAGACCGTTCAGGCGAGGTAGAGGACTGGGCTGCGCGCGTGGTCACTCCCGTATCCTCACGAGTGTCCATCGTGTCGCCAGCCTCGGCGTCTCCAGAAAAGGATTGCACAAACTTGTCATACTTGGTGAGCGAAGTACCGGCCTTTGCCTCAGCGTTACGCGCAGACATGAAAGCATTGAATCGCTCTTCATCAGACTCGTTGTTGATCATGTAGACACTTGGCGGCGACCGTGCACGGCCCTGAGCTTGTGGGAACATGACCATGAGCCGCTTCGATGAGCTGCGTGGCGACGAGCCCGACTGGCCTGACTTGACAGTCTCTGGCGAAGTCGTGTTGTTGTCAGTTGTGAATGATGGCGGCTTGGAGTTGGACTCGGCCGGATTGGCCTCTGCTATAGTCTTGCTGGCCTGTACAGACTGGCGACGAGGCCGGCCGACCTTGCCGGGTGTGTGTCCATTGGCTGTTGTGCTTGCGGACTTGGGTGCAGATGTGGGACCGTTGGCCTTTGCCGTCTTTGGTGTGGATGCAGTGGTGCCTGTAGCTTGTGCATGGAGTGACAGCTTTGCTTGTGCGGATGATAGTGCCGACGAGGTGTTGGATGCGGTGCGGTTCTTGGGTGTGGCATTGGCCGACGAATCCTGGTCAGTGCTGTCGGTACTCGATGGACTGCCGCCGACCTTGATGGTGTCATGGACTACAGCACCCGATGGCGATGGCTGGGCAGCAGATGGCATTTCCGCTTTAGCAATAGTAGCAGCCTCGGTAGGGGGTGCCGGTGCCGGTGCCGGTTTCTTGTTTGGAGGACGGCCCCGTGGCCGGGGAGCAGGTGGTGCAGGAGGAGCGGGAGGAGCAGGAGTGTCGGCGACACTCGTCTCAGCCGCACCAGTGCCAGAGGCGGCGGCACTGACTTCATGGCCGTTGGTAGATGACGCAGCATTGGAGCCTTCATCGGCGTCCGTTGTCTCAGACGGGCCGGTGGTGCTGCCGTGGCTGACGAGACGGATCTTTTTGGTAGCGACAGCAGCCGGCGACGACAACTCGGCAGCAGTGGGAGCGGATGTCGCAGCAGCATCGCCCGAGGCCGACGATGTTTGGTAGCCGGGGTGGGCTGACTTGCGCTTGCGGCCACGAGTGACGGGCACCCACGACGACTCGTCGACGGAGCTGATGTACTCGACGTTGTCGTGCACGATGCGCTTCCGCTTGTCACGTGTGATAATAACGGGGCCGGTGACAGGCTCGCCGTTGATGTACTCGACACCCTCGCCGCTGCCGGGGACACTAGTAGCGCCGTTGCCGTTGTCCATATGGTGGTAGTCGACACGCGAGCGTTTGCGCAGCGAGTGACCGCCTTTGGACACACCATCGTCGTCCACATCACCTGCCGAGGGCGTGGATGGTGGTGGCAGCTCAGTCTCGTTGGCACGCGAGCGACGACGGGTGCGGGTAGCAGACGCCGACATTGTGGGGGAGGTAGGGGGTGAAGCCGTCAGAGATTGTGTATAGGAGGCGGATGAGTTCAAGTTTGAGTTTGAGTTTGAGTTTGGGTTGAGACGGGAGTGAGAATGAGATTTGGAGTTGGGGTGAGAGTTGGAGTGAGACTTTGAGCGAGGCTGCACGTCGGCGTCGTGGCCAGGAGAAGGCGACGCGTGCCGCAACGAATTGCGAGGCCGGCCACGGGTAGGCTTCTCTTTTTCTTTCTCCTTTTCCTTTTCCTTTTCATTTACAAAAGAATTTGATTTGCTTTGCGAGACGGAACGGGCCCTCGATTTGGTTGGGCGAGGTGAGGTAGAGGAGACAAGGGGAGCAGGTGGAGGTGAGATGGTGGCTGCAGAAGGGGGGGGGTGTTCCCGGTCAGCCTTGTCCTTGTCGTGCTTTTCACATTTAGCAGAGAGACTGCGCGAAAGGCTACGACGACGGGGCAGATGAGGAGATGAGTGAGCTGCAGACGAAGCAGACGAGGTAAAGGGAGCTGCTGGTGCAGGTGCAGGTGCAACTGTAGAGCCAGGCGGTGCTGGAGTTGGCGGCAAGGAGGCGGCTTGGGCGTGGGCGTGCGAGCCGACGCTACCTCGCGACCGACTGCCACCACGGCGCTCCATGGGTGTGTAGATGAATATAGGACGTGTAGAGGAGATGGGAATTGATGAGATGGCAGAGTGTGATGAATTATTTCTTTACTATAGCCAAGGGACGTGTGAATGTTGGCAGACGGTCTGGTGAAGAGCAAAAGAGCAAAAGAGCAAAAAAGCAAAAAAGCCCCAATCTTTGCAATTAGGGCAACGCGAAAGCCGCGACGACGCGAGGGTAAAAAGTAGAGCAATGGATAGGGCAGTGGCAGACGAAGCCAACGATGTATATTTCAGGCTTGGGGAGGTGGTGGGAGGATGGGTGCAGGGAGCCCGAAGAATAGCACAACACGCATCTGATGTATTGTGAGTATATTTGATCGTGGCTGTTTTTGCTGGTGTAAGAGAGTTTTGGCAAGTTGGACCCAGAGAGGACCGAAGGACAGGCACACACCCCTTTTCCGTGCTAGTCCCAAAGAGGCAATGCTGCCAGCAAGAAAGCAAACAAATAAGTGGACCAACGGCGGCGGCGGGAGCGCAGAAAAAATACGGCCAGCAAAAACGGTAATAAAAGGATATTGGGCCAATGAGAGGGCGTGAAAATAGGATAAGTGGAGACGTTTACGACAAGGCGTGAGAAAGAAGCATAAATTGATGAGATGATTTGAGATGAGACGAGACGGTGAAGAAGTGACGGGGTGGGAGAATATGTGGCAGACGTGCAGGCAAAGTGTGTCTAAAGGATAAAGATGGACGATAGCTTATAGAGACTGCCGCAAAATAGCGACGCGATGCGATGAGTTGATGATGCTCTGAAGACGAAGCAAGGAACGCGTTCAAGCCCACTCGGTGACATGAGAACAGCAGGGCCAAGCTCCTTATTGCTCCTCATTACAGCTAGTATAATACTCTACAGTGGGCATGGCCATTATCCTACACCTCGTCTCTGAGACAATGCAGACAATGTAGACAATGTAGACAATGTAGACAATGTCGTTGTGCAGCTCGCGACACATTACCTTGTCACGATGCGTCACTGTATTGAAAAGAGGCTTACTTATTATGAGATAGGACATCAGCGAACCAGAGACGATAGCAACTACTGATAATGAACAGCAGTATTTGTTGTGAGCGATTTCAGCAATCATGAGGCTGCTAATGTCAATAGAGCATTCTCCAGCCGACGCCACACTCAGCCACACCACTTACAGTGCGTGTTAGTGAACCGACTTGCTATTAGCCAGGACCATTTGTGATTGGCTGATATTCACCCCTACGCCAAGGTTGGATTAGTATGATTGGCACCAAGGCGGGCAGGAGGTGGGGCAGCCGCTTGTCTGAACAGTGGAGAAGCATCGCCCGTGACGACAGCGGTTAGTCAGGCTAGTAGAATAGGTAGGTGGGCGGACGACAGCTCCAAGCACTCCAGCATACGACGTATTATCGACTGGGCTCCATCAATCTGATTTGGCATTTGAGATTCGACACCATATGCACACCGATATTTAATACAGCAGAGTTTACCAATAGCTTGAGACAAACACATCAAGCAACAACACTGATACATTTCCAAAGGTTCGTATTCACGACGACGACGGCGAGGGGCAAGACGAGGATGGAGGAACGTGAACATGAAAGGCCGAGCTGGAGAGGACGAGGAAGAGAACAGCAACAGGAGCAACAGGAGCAACAGGAGAAACAACAGAAACAACAGAAACACTAGCAAGACTAACAATAAAGATGGCCTCTAAGCGGTCCAAGAACGCTGCCGCCGACGAGATCGACGAGCTCTTTGAGGGCATCGGCGGCAACGACAAGGCAGCTCCCAAGAAGACCCCCGCTGCTAACAAAGCCAAGCCCAAGACAAAGGCATCACCCTCCGAGAAGGACATCCTGGCCGAGCTGGAAAACGAACTCGACGACACCAAGCCCCAGACCTCGCGCCCGCATACCCCGCGCATCCGCGAAACCGTCGCCTCGGCGGCCCTGCCCCGCCGCTCCCTTGAGAACTCCAAGCTGTCGTCGGCCCGCACTAGTGAAGACCAACCGACCCCGGCTACCGCAGACCCGGCCCTCACACCCGCCGCCTCCAATGCTGCCAACAGCCCCAACGATGCCAACAATGGTGGCGGCGGTGGCGGTAGCGGTGGCGGCGGCTGGTGGGGTGGTTTCCTGTCGACGGCCTCCGCTGCTATGAAGCAGGCCGAGGCTGCCGTCAAAGAGATCCAGAAGAACGAGGAGGCCAAGAAGTGGGCGGACCAGGTCCGCGGTAATGTGTCGGCGCTGCGTGGCTACGGCGACGATCTGGCCCACCGTGCGCTGCTGCCCACGTTCACCAACATCCTGCACACGCTGGCACCGCCCATCTCGTCGCACGAGCGCCTGCTCATCCACATCACCCACGACATGGTCGGCTACCCGTCCATGGACCCGCTGGTGCACGGCATTTTCTCGCGCGTCATGTCCCAGGTGGAGGGCGGCGATCTGCTCGTGATCCAGCGCGGCCAGGAGAGCCAGCTGTCGACTGCCGGCGAGTTCTCCGGCACTGTGTCGGCTGCTGGCTGGCACGACGGGCCCTGGTGGCGTGTCGTCGACAGCCCGCGCGATCTGGGCATTGTGCCGGGTCTGCACGAGGGCACCAAGCTGTGCCGTGCCAGTGCCGAGGGCTACTCCAACGAGTACTATGCGGCGCACTACGGCGCCGATGTCGTCGAGAGCGGTGCCACCAGTGCCGACAAGGCCAAGGCCGGTCTCGAGGTTGCCCGCCAGCGCGCCATTGAGCCCGTGTCCGAGTCGAACCCCGTGCGCCGGTCCGACCTATTTTTGGCTGTGCAGGCCATCTCCACGAGCGCCGACGAGAACAACCTGTTTGCCGGCTCCGCGGCCTCTTCCAAGGAAAAAGAGGATGCGGGCGCCACTGACGAGGCCGACGAGTCGGACGATGTGGTCAGCTTTGCTGTTTACATTCTGGACCCCGTGCACGACATTGTGTACCACACTGTGAGCCAGTCGGTGCCTGCCAAGTGGGTGCGCTGGCTCGACACTCCCGTGTCGCCGCTGACCCCCGCTACCGGCGAGGACGACGAGGACGACGACGAAGAGAGCGACGAAGAGTCTGAGGATGAGGATGAGGATGACAGCGACGATGACGACAGCGATGACAGCGACGACAGCGACGACAGTGAAGACAGCGACGACAGCGACGCCGAGGAGAAGAAGACCAAGGCGGCGGCCAAGAAGGTCAAGGCGGCCGAAAAGGCCAAGAAGGTGGCGGCCAAGGCGCTGCAAAAGGCTGCGCAAAAGGCCGACAAGGCCGCTGCCAAGGCGCAAAAGGCTGCCCGCAAGGCTGCCGCCGATGAGTCCAAGGCCGACGCAAACTCGCCGTATGCGTTGATCCCCGACGACATACGTCCGATAGTCGAGGGCGGCGGCGTCGACCCGCGCGAGTGGGTGGCCGAGTGGATCGAGGAGGTGCTGAGTCTTGCCGTCGGTGTGGTGGCACAGCGCTATGTCGCCCGGCGGATGGGCGTGGGCGAGGGCAGTGCTGTCAAGGGCAAGCGGCGGATGGACACGGTGCTGGAGGCTGGAGGCGGCGAGGTTGCGCGGGCTGGTCTGATCTAAGCCTGCTTTGGTCAAGTAGTCTGTCATCTTGTCACCTTGTCACCTTTGCGGTCATTTTGGACCACGTCATGCTCTTATGATTTACGGTGTTTTGTTTTTGTTTTATTTTTGATTATTCGATTATCTGATTATCTGATTATTTGATTATCTCATGTCTTGATATTCAAACTGCCATCAATGTCCGGGATTGTCTTTCTACTTTTAATTTGTCGTCCTGCTGTTTGAGCTGAATACTGATTATTGATTATTGATTATTGATTCTGGTTTCTGGTCTCCGCGATGTTATACAAAATGCAGTCATTCTCTATGGAAGCTATAACATGAAGTGGACTTTTAACAGCTTGTCCGGCACAGTCATACGTGGGCTAGACGCTGGCCAACTCTCTCGCGTTCGCCTCTCTGCAATGTAGACTGCCTTGCCAGCTGCATCGCGGGGTGCGCACCTACAAGCGACGGAAAGAAATCAACGACATCAAAGTATAGCAAGTTGGAGGAAAGCAAGGAAAGCAAGGAAAGCAAGGAAAGCAAGGAAAGCAAGGAAAGCAAGGAAAGCAAGGAAAGCAAGGAAAGCAAGGAAAGCAAGGAAAGCAAGGAAAGCAAGGAAAGCAAGGAAAGCAAGGAAAGCAAGGAAAGCAAGGAAAGCAAGGAAAGCAAAAAAGCCCAACGCAAAGATCGCCAGAAGCAAAAACGCCTTCGCCATCCCCCTTCCGATGGGCCCAAGGATATATTTCAGAAGCCTTTCTCCAAGGTATACAGTCTTCCGTCTATACATATCCTATCTCATCAATATGTATGTACCAATCCTCCACACGTTCCTTTCATATATGTTTTTATAAAATTCATCTCGGATTTTTTTTACTTCTTAATTCTTATGATATACCACTGCTTACACAAGACCAGACATCATCGAGTTGTTGGCGTACGCCTCTATTGTTAGCAAAGAAGAATGAATATGGTTTTCAACGATTCTAGAGGAAGGGCTTACCATTGGCTTGATGTCGGGGTGCGGCACGGCATCGAACTGGTTGAACTGGAGCTTGAGGTCGGAGCCAATGTTGATGTAGGCACCGCGGTTCTCGGTCATGTCGCAGTACTTGGGTGCAGAGAAGACTGTCGGTCAGTATTCAGTATGTAGAACGTCACAGTATTAAAAGAGGAATCAAAATAGGAAAACAACGCACCAGTAATGCACTTTCCGTTGTGCTCCTTCTGGTAGCCGTCCATGCGGACTTCGTGACTCCGAATGATAGCCTCGAGACCGTTCTTCTCGCAGAAGCGGGCGGTGACATCGGGGCCGAACTGCATGCCGACACCGCGCTTGCTGGGACCCCGGCCGGGCTCCGTCTGGGGGTCGGTCCACAGCATCTCCATCATCAGACCCGACTGGCCGGGCTGGCGCTGCTTGTGGCGGTTCAGCTTGCGAATGTCGTCCAGCGTCACGTTGTCGTCCGAGAACAGGCCGCCGTGCAGCACAAAGAACTTGTCGCCAATCAGCGTGGCCAGCGGCAGGGCCGAGAAGCTTTCTGAGAAGAGGCGGAACACGCGCTCGTTGTACTTGGCCTTGCACTCGCCCTCGAAACCGTAGGCACGGTTCATGTCGTCTGTCTCGTGGTTGCCGCGGTTCAGGAAGAACGCCTCGGGCCGCAGCCACTTGTTGGCGTAGAGCAGCAGCGCGATCTCAGTGGACCACGAGCCGCGGTCGACAAAGTCGCCGTTGAACAGGTACCAGTGCTTCTCCGAGGGCTTGCCATTGAGGCGGAACAGCTCCATGAGGTCAAAATATTGGCCGTGGGTGTCACCGCAGACGGTCAAGGTTGTGTCGTCGGGCACCTGGACCTCCTTCATGGTGGGCTCGTCGTGCACAATCTTGGTTACGGCAATGAGGATCTGGTAGACGTATTTCATATGAATCTTCTTGCCGTTCTTGAAGCGCTCGGTCATGTCGTCGATAAACTCTTGTGTCATCTCGCTGCCAAGGTGCACACCGTCATAGTCGGAGGGGACGGCCATGGACTCGACATCCAGACCCTCGGCAGCCGATGGCGGGTCACCAATCTCAATGGCCTCAAAGAACTGCAGCTGGCGCACGACCTTTTGGCAGTCGGCCAGCTTGACACGGGCATCGCGATTTGCTGGGTCGAGCTTGACACACATGCGAAAGTCCTTGAGAGCATCTTTTGGGCGCAGAATGGCAGCGTAGGCTAGTGCTCTGCGGTAGTAAGCCTGTCACGTTAGATCCGTACCGTTTTTTTTTTTTTTTTTTTTTGGTGTTGCTGCATGCCTATCCAGTCGCACGCACCTTGACAAAGTCGGGCTTCAGCTCAAGCGCCTTGGTGGCATCGGCAATGGTATAGCCATAAGCCTCCGTCTTGAGATATGCCTGGGCACGGTTTGCATAGTAGGTGGGCTCCGAGTCGTCAAGCTCAATGGCCTTGTTGTAGCCCTCGAGGGCAGCCTCAAAGTTGCGCTTGACAAAGGCCTGGTTGCCCTCGTTCTTGAAGGCCAAGGCCTTTTCCTTGTCCGACGCAGCGGCTCTGAAAGGAAGCATGGTGACTGAGAGTTTGCGGGACCCTTTTTGATTCTTGTGCGTCTGTGCCTGCTACAGCGTCTGCGTCTGCTTCTACTTCTGCCGCAGTCGTCGTCGGCCCGTCGTCGGCTTGTCGTCGGCTTGTCGTCGGCGTCGGTTTGCTTCGGGTTTCGTCGGAAGGCGATCTGGGCTGCGGAAACCGGTGCAAAGGTAGTACGAGAATCCAATGCAAGAGATTACAAAAGAATGAACAAAGTCAAAAGAGAACGAAGCACAAAGCAAGGCTCGCTGGGTGGACTCGCAAGGCTGTAAAGAGAGATTGAGGGGGTCGCACAGAGCAGCGTGAATGCGGGTTGAAGAAAAAGCTTCAGTTTGGGCAGTATTAGTAGTTAGTAGTAGTTAGTTAGTGGTAGTTAGTGAAGTTAGCGGTAGTCTGTAGTGGCAGTAATGTTGATCATATCAATGTATCAATGGCGGACGGGCTGACACTTATCTTACAGTGCCCTGGCGCCCTGGCTGTCGTGTGGGGAGCCGACAATAGCGACCGAAGGTGGCCGAAACTTCCATTGCAGCAGGCGCTTCTAGGCCAATGCCAGGCCAGCCCGTCATCGGACCCACCTACCACAGCAATTGCACCAATGACCTAGAACTATGGGCGCTAAAATGTGCCACTCCCAGAGCCGCATAGCCTAGGCAGGCAGGTGGGCAAGTGACCTTCATGCATTATCTGATCCTCCAACGTCCTGCGCTTCCCGTCGGCCATCCATTAGACTACCATCTACGACCACATCTACAACCACATTACAATCACCCACGATGGCCGACAACGACCCCAGCGTGAGCTCGGCCCTCGTGCGCAAGCGAACAGACACGCAGCTGATGCCGCCGCCGCCACCGGCCAAACGCATCCAACGCCCCAAGACCGTCCTCGACGAAGACACCTACACCGACGGCCTGTCCAAGATCATCGCACGCGACTTTTTCCCGGGTCTTCTCGAGTCCGAGGCCCAGAGCGACTACCTCAATGCACTCGACTCCAAAGACCAGGCATGGATCGCCAGCGCCAGCAAACGTCTGCGCGACGTCATGACCCCTGGCAACCGGCGGCATCGACACCGACTGCACACCCCGTCTCGCCAGGATAGCGAGGACGGTCGACCTAGCGAAACACCACAGAGCTTTGTCGGCGACACTCCAGCATCTGTCTTTTCTGTCAGCACAACTGCCAGTGCTGCTGCTGGAGCACGCGCCAATGCCTCCAAATCAGCCACGGGCCCTGACACCAACATGAGTTTGGGCTCGTTCCAGTCCAAGTACACAAGCGAAGACAACGAGAGCTTCTACAAGCTACTTGACAAACAGAACCAGAAGCGCGCTGAGAAGCATGCGTGGCTGTGGAACGGGAACAAACTGCCATCCAAGATGCAGCTCAAGCAAAAAGAGATTGAAGGTCGCCTGATCGAGTCGGGCACGGCGATTGTCGATGACGGCTACAGCAAGAAGGACCGACTAGCTATCAAGGACCGCGAAGACCGGCCGGCAGCACCAGAGACGTGGAAGACAGCACCCAAGAATGCGCTCATGTTTGGCCCCGACGGGCTCGACAGTTCCGTGCAGAGTGTGGCCGAGAAGGCACAGGCAGACTCACGGGCGCCGCCCAAGTCGATTGTCTATGCCAACACGCGGTTGCAAGATCCAGCAGTCGTCGCCGAGCAGCAGCGAAAGCTGCTTGTCAAAGACCGCAGAGGCAGCTCTGTCAGCCGGGCCTCAGGTCCGCCCTCGCCTACTCTGTCGGCGGTGCGTGCAGCCATTGCGGGCAAGCCTCGGCGTCAAGATGCAGACTCTTCCTTTGGCTCCATTGCCGGGTCAAGTGCAGGAACGGCAACAGGCGGCGAGACACCGCGCGTCAACGGTTACTCTTTTGTCGACGAGGAGGAATCCGTCATGGACCCAACTGAGACAGAGCCCGAGCCCATTATCAAGTTTGGCAAGGCCGACAGCACGCCCAACCCCTTCTCTATCCAGGCCAAGAGCACGCGTGAAGGCCTACATCATCGCATGGTCGAGCGGATAGCCCATAACAAGCGCACCTCGGCGCGTGTCGGCATGACTGGGCGGTCCGAGACGCCAATCACAAAATACCCCAACAGTCCACGCGTCAAGGGCAACCTGACACCAGCTGGCCAGCGGCTCTGGAGCAACATGACGGGTGGCGGTTCCACGCAGCGGGATGCTGTCTCTTCGTTCAACAAGCAACGGGGTGGTCAACAGAAGGATCCCAAGGGAAGCAGGCGGGCAAGACTACGGGAGATGAACGCTGTTTTGAGGAAGTAGGCATCATGAAGAACGATGTCGAAGGCGGGGGGTGGTTGGATTGGTTATTGTTGCCTTTTAAAGTTTACGTATTTGTTCATCTTACTTGTTAGCATGGATCACACTTGCTGTGCATCCCTATTATGATACCCATTTTATTATACAGTTATTTGTAGCAATTTCTTATTATTTTGAATTTATGTTGTGAACGACGTCATCCCATCATGTCTCGATTATGGTGGCCGATGCATGTGCTGTGACCCACTTTTTGCTGAACCTTGACTAAAAAAATCCAGCTATGAGCTCCGGAGAGCTATTTACCGTGGAGTTGGACGCATTCCGGCGACAGTCACGAGCAGCACGGTACACGAGAGGCACTCTTTTTGTGTTTTTGTGGTTTTCGTGTTATTTTGTGTTTAGTGCGTGCATTGGATCAACTCCAATCACACACCTCACAATGAGGTTCCTCGACCTTGCTGCCGACCTGGCCGCCGTCGTCAGTGCATCGCGGTCAGTTGCGACGAAGCACGCCGCACTGCGCACGCGTCAGCTGGCAGCATCTTACCCCAATGCGCCTAAAGAAGCTCCCAAGGCCGCTCCGGAGTCGCCTGTTGAGGCTGAAGCAGCTGCAGAACCGGCAAAGCCCAGCAATGCCAGTCCCGAGATCACCACACCCGCACCGACGTCAGCGCCGGCATCAGCGCCGACACCAGCACCTCAGCCGAGCCCTACTTTCTCTTCAGAGCCTGTAGTTTCTACACGATCAGAGATCAAGTCAACACTACGACAGCTGCGAATCGACACTCTTCCAGAGACAGATGAGCCAGAAGTCCCCACATTCAGTCACCGACCCCGGCCGCGGGCAATACGGCCACCGACTGTCCTTGAAGAACTAAGAAAGAAGAATGCGGCAGAGGCGGCAGCCAAGGCCGGCGGTGCGCCACTACCACACCCGTTGGATCCACGTTACAACAAGGTGCTGCAGGCCCATGCTCGGGCTGTCGCCGATGCACATGCCGAGGCCGAAGCGGCAACGGCAGCCCTGGCTCAGGCGCAAGCTCAAGCTCAAGCTCAAGCTAGAACCGAAGCACCTTCAATAGCTGAGAGCATCGACACAAGTGTCTTTGCTAGTGCAGAGGGGAAAGAGGCCGAGGCTGTGGAGAAGCTGATTGAGGAGAAGCCAGTCGAGTCAAACCCGCTCGAGGCAGCAGCTGCCGAGTCAATACCCGCTCCGCCTACACCAGCAGCAGAGGCTGCAGCACCCGCTGAGATCCCGCCAGTTTCGCCAATTGTTGAAAAGACGCCGGTGAAGCGCTCTGTTGAGCTCAAAGAGTCCAAGGTGCCGGCAACACGACTGAGCCGTATGTGGAACTATGGCGGCCTCGCTGCCGGCATGCTTGGCGGTGCCCTCACCGAGAGTATCAGCCGCGGCTTTGGCGGTGGCAGCTCTGGGTCTGTTATGCTGAGCGCCGGAAACCTGGAGCGTCTCGTCTCCAAGCTGTCCCGCATGCGTGGTGCCGCGCTCAAGCTGGGCCAGATGATGAGCTTCCAGGACGCCAAGATGCTGCCCGCCCCTCTGCAAGAGGTTCTGCAGCGCGTCCAGGACGGCGCCGACTACATGCCGGCGTGGCAGCGCGACCGTGTTCTCAAGGCCAACTTGGGAGCCGACTGGCGCGAGTTGTACTCTGAGTTTGAGGAGAAGCCCATCGCCGCCGCATCGATTGGCCAGGTCCACCGCGCCACGCTGCGGTCCAACGGCGAGCGCGTGGCCGTCAAGATCCAGTTTCCCGGCGTTGCTGATTCGATCAACTCGGATCTCGATAACCTGGGCATTCTGCTGACGGCAACGCGCATGCTGCCGCGCGGTCTGTACCTGGATAAGACGATTGCCAATGCACGCACCGAGCTCGGATGGGAGTGCGACTATGTGCGCGAGGCGGAGTGTGCGCTGCGTTTCCAGAAGCTCGTCGAAGAGGCTGGCGAGAGCGATTCCTACCTGGTGCCCAAGGTGTACCTCGAAGCATCGGGCAAGCAGGTCTTGACCATGTCCTTTATGGACGGCGTCGCCGTGACCAAGGCGGCACCCGACCTGACCCAGGAGCAGCGCGACTGGATCGGCACTCAGATCCTGCGGCTGTGTCTGCTCGAGATTACGCAGTTCCACTTTATGCAGACAGACCCCAACTGGACCAACTTCTTGTACAATGCGGCCACCAGCAAGCTGGAGCTGCTCGACTTTGGCGCGTCGCGCGAGTACCCCGTCGAGTTTATCGACCAGTACGTGCGCCTGCTCAAGGCCGCGGCCGAGTCGGACCACGAGGGCGTGCACCGCCTGTCGCGCGACCTCGGCTACCTGACGGGCCACGAGAGCAAGGCCATGCTGGATGCGCACACGCAGTCGGTGCTGACGCTGGCGGAGCCGTTCCGCGCCGACTCGCCTGAGGTGTACGACTTCCAGGACCAGACCATTACTGACCGTGTGCGGTCGTTTATCCCCATCATGGTGCGCGAGCGTCTGACGCCGCCGCCCGAGGAGACGTACAGCCTGCACCGCAAGCTGAGCGGCGCCTTTTTGCTGTGTGCACGCCTAGGCAGCAAGGTGGAGTGCCGCAGGATGTTTGACGACAGCATCAAGAAGATGAAGCTGTGATATAGATCCATCTAGGCTCATGTAACAACAACGCTGCTCTGCAATTGCAACATGTATCAATATTAATACAACTATAAATCAAAGTCTATATATGCCTGTAATGCTATCATGATAAACACCAAAATGAACAATAACCAAACAAACCCTATCCAGCTTTTATGCAACACCCAGTAAGACGGCTGAAGACGAAGACACTCGGCACGTCTATGCACCCCGACGGAACGTAGGCATCGACTTCTTCTCGCGCGACGCAGCCTTCTTCCGGCGCTTCTCAATGACCTTCTCCACCTGCTGGTCCGACATGTCCGCAAACTGGTTGACCAGCAGCCGCTTCTTCTGCTCCGACTTCTTGAGAAAGTACGGGTTCTTGCCCTGCTTGACCAGGTCCCGCTCGCGCTTGCGGTGCTCGTCCATGACCGCCTGCGCCTTGGCCTTGGCCTCGCGGTCGCGCTTGCGCGCCTCCATCGACATGAGCTTCTGCTTGATTTCGGCCACCTGCTGCTCGGCCTCTTGGCCTTTGGCCGTGTTGGTCGGGTCGTCCTCGCCGCCGCCGCTGCCGCGTCCAGACTGTCTGAGGGCCTTTTGCTGCAGGTTGAAGCGCTTGCGCTCAGCTTTGGCCAGACGCTCGGCCTTTTTCATCTCCTCACGCATCTGGTTCATCTCGGCATCGCGGTACTCGTCGAGGAAGGCATAGTTGCGCTGGGCGCGCATCTCGTCTTCGCGCGACGGCGGCTGCGTAGCCATGGAGGCCAAGAAGAAGCGCGGGTCACGCGAGCGGGCCTCGGAGGACTTGACGGTTACGCCGGCAATGGTGGCATCGCCACTGGTCCAGTCGCGGCCACGCTTGACAGCAAAACGGCTAGAGATCTCGGTGGGAGCGTGCTTGTGAGCACGTGCTGGCGGCTTGGGCCGTCTGCCACCTTCTGGGCGGTCAAAGCTCGAGGCAAACTTGTCGTCTTCGTCAATGACTTTGTCTTTGCTTGCTGGTTTGGAGGATGCCTTGTCCTTGCCCTTGCCATCTTTGCCAGACTTTTGCTGCTTCTTCAGAATTTGGCCAAAGGTGAGGTCTGCAACTGGTGATGGTGGTGCTGGTGCGGGCTCTTCCTCTTCCTCTTCCTCTTCCTCCTCCTCTTCTTCCTCCTCTTCTTCTTCATCAAAATCTTCTTCCGCCTCTTCCTCTTCGTCCTCATCTTCCTCCTCCTCAACCTGCATATCCTCCTCTCTTAATCTCCGCTCACGTCTAGAGGTGAGATCGTTGTCGTAGCCAAAATCATCCTCATCGTCTTCATCCTGAATGTACTTGGTGGGCTTGGCTGCCTTGTAAGGCTTGGACGGCTTGGACGGCTTGGCGCGCACATTCCGCTCAGGCTTGAAAGAGCCCATCTTGCGCTTTCTTGAATCCATCTTGCGGGCAGGGATTGGTGGTGATTGCCGAAGATTGACGGCGAAATTGACTTGCGAACAAGTTGTCAAGAGTTGAGAACTGGTATAAGACACTCTTGTGATACAATAGAGTCCTGGCGTATAATCTCTATGAGATTCGCAGTAAATTCACAAGATCACTACTCTGATCCTTGTGATTGATGAGATGTAATGTTGATAGAAGGCTGTAATGAGGTGAGGCTGCTAGTTAGTGATAGTACTAGGAATTTTCTGTAGTGTCAAATTTTACAGCCTGAGGTTGCGCCAGCCAATCAGAGGCGGCCATGGGTGGCAGCCCGACTCCTTTAGCGCAACGGCCCAGATAGCCTTGTTCACTGAGATTTTCCGCATCAAGCTCAACCTCATACTGGCCATTATATGATTTCATACACTCGGCATTTACTGCACTTTGTGCTTCAATTTATTTGTGAATTTATCTGGCATTTTGCGACGGATTTGTAATTTTTTTTACATGACGCATTTTGAGGATTTTTCTCGTCTGTCTCTAATATTGTTTCACCTTGACCTCGATTTCAACCCAATTCCAAGTTGATTTCACTTTTGCATCAACTATTTCATCTGCAACCATAACCAGATATCTGTTATATATTCTACCCAACTGCCACACGTCGACACACTGCAGCCGTTATGAGCCAGCTCGCTTCAAGCCTGTGTCGAACGTGTGTCCATCAACGCGTTGCTCGCCAGCCAATACGCACCACAGGATCAATACCGTCGAGCCTCACTCTCTGCTTCACCCGGTCTATATCTAGTACCAGCTCCCGCTCCGTCAGTTTGGGAACGAAAAAACCTTTTTCCATCATTGAGGAGCGCCGCAAAAAGTACCTGGCTTCCAAGCCGCTGCCGAAGCAGGCTCCCATCAGAGCACCGAGGAAGCAGATTGAAGATTACTCGCTCGAGTCGCAGAAGAAGACGGCACCATCACCATCACCATCACTATCAGCACCAAGAACAGCACCCACAACATCATTGTCTGAAGACAAGAAACGACACACAAAACTCCAGGTCAAGGGCCTCGACAACGGTCCGCTGACACCGGACCAGTTTGCAAAGTCGTTTGCCGGCGAGATCCCGCTGCCCGAGAAGAAGCCGCACGCGAGGCCGACGAGAACAGACCGCATTGGCATGCTCAACGAGGGTGTTGCTACTACATCTCGACGCAAACCGCTCGAATTCAAGAGCCCGACCGAGACGCCGCCGCTCGAGTACGCCAAGAAGGAATTCTACCTGGGAAAACAGGGCTCCTTTACCTACGACGTGGATGTTATGCCCTTTGACTGGCGCAACCACGAAAAGTACACACCGAGAGAACCAAAGAGAGCACCCTGGGAGCCCAAGGAAGAAGTCCCGCCGCCCGGAGTGATTATCCCGCGCTGGTGGCCCAAGACCCAAGAAGGCTGGGACCAGCTCGACTCACCACAAGTGCACGCTGCCGAAGAGGCGTATATGCGGTTCAACCCGCGCCAGCTGACAGAATCGCAGCAGTACCACGCACAAAAGAAAGTGGTCCTGGGAGAAATCAAGAATCAAAAGAAAGAGCTTCGGAGGATGGCCGAGATGTACGAGATGCAGCTCAAGGCGGCCGAGGGCAAACGCGTCAAGAAGCAGCCGAGCGCAGAATCGGGCGGCGTGCCAAACCCATCGCAGGATTATCTGGCCGGACTCGAGCAGCCATCCGAGAAATTGCGCGAGGCTCAGCCGCTGCTCGTGGTCATCGACCTCAACGGCACGATGCTGTACCGGCCCAACCCGAAACGCCAGCCGCGCACTTTTGTGCGGCGCCCCTTTTCGTCCGTCTTCTTCAACTATTGCGTCAAGACGTTTTGGGTTGTGGTGTGGTCGTCGGCACGCTCAGACAATGTCAGCGTCATGTGTGACAATCTGTCATCGCCCGAGGTGATGCGGAACAATGTGGTTGCCGTGTGGGCGCGCGACAAGTTTGGCCTGTCGCGGGACGACTACGACGACCGCGTGCAGTGCTACAAGCGGCTGACCCGGCTCTGGGAGGACCCCCATGTGGCCAAGTCGCATCCGCACTATGCCGAGGGAGGCCGCTGGTCTCAGGCCAACACGGTACTGATTGACGACACGGCCGAGAAGGCGCGTGCTGAGCCGTACAATGCTATTATCGTGCCCGAGTTCAGCAACGAAAACAGCAAGTATGACGGAATCTTGCCCTCGGTGCACGACTACCTCAACGAGCTGTGCTTCCAGTCCAACGTGTCCAACTACATCCGCGAGAACCCCTTTTATGTGCGCAACGACTACGAGACCGTTGTCGAGCGGCCGTCTAGCACAGAGTTTTACGAGGAGAAGAAGGCTAAAAAGGAGAAGAGAAAGAGTCGCCTCAGCTACACTTACCCGACGTCGTCGCTCAGCTTGAAGAGCACTGTCAGTAAGGCTAGACAGGATTCAGTTGCAAAAGAGCGTGGTCCTCATGAGTGGTAATATCCAAGAGACGGCATGAACAATGCGCACATCTTGATGATAGGGTGATAATCGGAACTGTTTACGAGATACGATTTCAATATACTGAAAGCAAACAAATCACATGAAAGAAAAGTGGAAGTGGTAGTGAGTGATGAAACATGTTCATTCTTGGTATCCTCATTTGTATTTATTTGTGAGCCATCTCGTCGTGAACGGTTTTTTATTTTTGTCGTGTTCAAACGTCATGTACCCATTATCATAGCCTAAAGCTCAAGTCATCAGTAGGGGCGAGCCGCTTACTTGAAGACCTTGCCGTCGACGTGGGGGTACTCCTTGCCCTCGAAGGTGATGGGCTTCTCCCAGCTCCACTGCTCGTCGACGTAGGCGCGGTCCTCGGCCTTGGTCTGGTCCAGCTTGGTGAAGCTGTAGCTCTCGTAGTCGGGAGCGACATCGAAAGCGGGCAGGTAATCCTGGCCGCGGATGACGAAAGCACCCTCAATGATCGAGTTGTTGTTCTCGCCGTAGACGGAAGCGCAGCCGAAGATGAACTTGCGCGAGGCCTCCAGACGGTTGTTGAAGCCACCAATCAGGTTGTTGGACATGAAGGTGAGGGTCAGCTCACTGTTGTACTTGTACTGGACCTTCCAGATGGAGTACTCCTCAAAGTTGACGTTCTCCCAGAACCACTTCAGGGCCTCGGGGGTGTCCTTGTTGGAGTAGGTGCGCTTCCACTCGTCCAGGTCAAAGGTAGGACGGGGCAGCAGGGAAAGGGGGTGCTTGGGCTTGGGGGCCTCCTGGGGCTCCTCCTCCTCAGCGGGGGCGGCAGCGGCCTTGGGGGCAGCCTTGGGAGCCTTGGCAGCCTTGGGAGCGGCCTCCTTCTTGGGGGGAACGTTGACCAGCTTGGGCTCGTCGTTGAAAACGGCAGCGGGGGCAACGCTGGAGTAGACGGACTGGTTGTAGATGGTCTTGAACCAACGGGTGACGTTGGGGAACTCGTCACGGAACTGCTTGCCGAAAACAAGCTCGAAGCCGCGGGCAATGACGCTGGTAGCGAAGATGTCGGCCAGGGTGATGCGCTCACCAACCAGGTAGGTGTTGTGCTGCAGGTGCTCCTCAGCGACGGAGATGGCCTTCAGGGCCTCCTTGGAGGCGTCATCGATGGCCTTCTTGTTGTAGGGGGAGCGGCCCAGAAGGGGACCGTACCAGCTGCCGAACTTGGGGAGGATCTCGGAGTTGAAGAAGGACAACCACTTCAGGATGTTGGCGTAGCTGTACTGTTAGTGGGTATTCGATAGTGGAAATGTTGGGCGTCTCGTGGGAGATTGAACTTACTCCTGCTTGGTCTTGCCCAGGAGGGTGGTCTTCTCGTTCTGCGAGGCAACTGTTTAGAGTTAGCGAGCTGCGTCCAGCAAGCCATGACAGGTGAATATGAAGGATAGACAGAAAAGAGAAAAGACGCAAAATCTCAGAAGGTAGAATAAATCGACATGAAAGTTCAGATAGGGATAACTGTTATAAAATGTCTACATCATCATTGTAGCGTCCCTTTGCAAAGCACAAAGGGGGAAAGAAAGGGCAAAGAACGGGACGAGAAGGCAAAAATGGTGAGTTAGAGCAAAGTGACATACCGTAGATGTAGATAGCGATGCACTCGGTCAGGACAAGGCCGTCAGCGCCGACAAAGGTGGGGATCTTGCCGAGGGGGTTGATCTTGGTGTAGTCGGCCGGGGCAGAGGACGGGATGGTCTCAACCAGCTCAATGTCCAGGTTGTTGGCCTTGGCAACAGCCAGGATACCCGTGGTACGGGGGTTGGACTGAAGAAGGGGGGATGGTCAGCCTGACGTGCTTCTTCAAGCAGTGCAGATGCAACGGGGAGGCACGCTAAACGAGCAAGCAAAGCAAAGCAGGAGCAGGCAACAGAAAGGCACGGCGAGGGCCGTATATGATCGAGATGATTGATCTGACGGAGAACTCTAGAGATCACAGTCCATATGGTCAAATGAAGCACATCGAGGCAGCATCACCAGATGCGCCGGCGACGGCCATGGCGAGACGAGAAAGAGCAAGAAAAAAGCAAGCCACAAAATCAACGCAACGCGAGACTCACGAGGAAGCCGTAAAGCTTGCCGAACGACATTTTGATGATGTATGGGGGGGTGGTTGAAGGGAGATGAGGGAATAGTGGTTGGGGGAGAAGGAGAGAGAGAAGAGGAGGAGAGGAGAGGGAAGGAGATGAAGAGACAGGTTTTTTATTTTGGCAGAGAAAACCGTCTCCTAGTCAATTTGGCGGGCGGCTGGTGGGGTTAGGGAAAAACTCTTTATTAGGGGGAAATACAAAGAAGAAATTCGTACTAAAAAAAAAAGAGAGAGAATGGAAGGTATGGCGGGACGTGCACGCTCTGATTGGCTGTTGCGCATTTGGAAGTAGCGGCAGAATTATTTTGATGGTCCCTGTACTCACCGCCTTTATGCGCCTGGGACAAACGTACAAATTGACGTTAAAGACGAATGACACCTAAAAGGGACGACGGGTAGTCACGTGCACCGGGAGCCTCTTAGCGCAATTGAATTTTTGATGCTGGAGCTTCAACCACATTCTCGTGAGCCTCATGGGGGAAGGAAATTGAGAATTGAGAATAATTGATAGGACGACGACGACGACGAATACCAATTGACTCGGCAGCGGACCAGGTCGAGCTCTTTCATACCAGCAGCCACACCGATAAGGGCGGCCCTGCTGACCCCGACCTTTTATCTTTTATTTCTACAAAAGGCCTCGACGGATCTCAACGGACCTCGACGACGACGACGACGACGACGACGTAAAGAACAACATTTCGGATCATATTTACTCTACTCTCTCCTACAACTTTCTACACACACACATCTTTACAATGGCAAGCTTCCGCCCAACTATGCTCTTGCAGAGAGCTTCCTCCTCCCTGCTACAGGTCGAACGTCAGTTTGCTCAAATGCGCGT
Source organism: Ophiostoma ulmi (assembly GCA_029298715.1). Lineage (NCBI taxonomy): Eukaryota > Fungi > Ascomycota > Sordariomycetes > Ophiostomatales > Ophiostomataceae > Ophiostoma > Ophiostoma ulmi. Next base: position 237,639 of record JANSLN010000007.1, read on the forward strand.
CAGCCCATCCGCACATACCCTGGCCGCCAGCCGGATAGGGAGGGTAGCATCCGCCGCAGCTGGCCAGACAAGATCTCGTACCTCCATCAGCCGCTTTAGCTATGAGGACGACCAAAGGATTGAGCTGCCGGCCGACCTGGCCAACAGCCCAGACGCCCTTGACGCCATGGCCGAGCAGGAGCTGCAAATTGGTCTCGATATCGACCAGGTCGACGACTTGGCTGCCGGCGGCGCTTTCGGCAACAGCAATGCCATTCGGCCAACAACACGGAGCTACGTCGAAAAGCCATCGCCCACCGCCATTACGTCCCTGATGGCCGAGACGACCATGCACGATCCCGAGGGTTTTGTTACCTGGGATGGCAAGCGTGCCCTGGCCAAGATCCATGCCCGCCCGAGGCCCGTGTCGGCCTCCTACTTTACGCGCCAGCCATACTTCAACGAGCAGTACCTGCGGCTCGAGGAGTTGCACCGTCAGTTTGCCAACCTGCCGCGCGTGTCGGCCGAGAATGTCGACCGTGTAGCATGGCGGTCATTGGAGGACTACCGGAAGGTCATTGGCGAGGATGTGCGGGCGCCGCAGTTCAACCGGTGTATGACCATTCTCAAGTCTTTGCACCGCATCCAGCCGTCGCTCAAGTCGCCCGTCATTGACGAGATTGCGGAAGAATTTATGCGTTCCATCAACCCTTTCAAGAATGTGATGAAGCCACTGCCCATTGACCGGTTCGGCCGTGCTGTGGGTGTTGGCCGCCGCAAGACATCGACGGCCCGCGCATGGGTGGTCGAGGGTACGGGCGAGATCATTGTCAACGGCAAGAACTTGGGCGACACATTTGCGCGTGTGCACGACCGTGAGAGTGCGACATGGGCACTGCGGGCCACAGACCGTGTGGACAAGTACAATGTTTGGGCACTCGTCGAGGGTGGCGGCACTACCGGCCAGGCCGAGGCGCTGACATTGGCTGTGGCCCGGGGCATGGTTGCCCACGAGCCTGCTCTGAAGACAGCACTGCGGAAGGGTAAGCCTTTCTCTTTTATCTTCTTCTATCTAATATATCACATACTAACGTTTTTTAGCTGGCTGTATCTCCCGCGATCCCAGAATGGTGGAGCGTAAGAAGCCCGGTCACGTCAAGGCAAGAAAGATGCCCACATGGGTCAAGAGATAGTTGTGGCAATTCAATCATCCATGTTTCTTGTACCTGCTTACTTTGGGTTTGTGGCAAGGGAAGGCTGGGCCGCGTCTTATACGGGATTGTGCATGAGGTGTATCCGACGAACCATGCATCACTGTAATCGCGTGTTGCTGTGGTCTAGCCCCCTTCCCAAACAGACAACCAAACATGAACCGTTGGGAATAGTATTATGTATGTGTCTATGTGTACGATCAGGTATCAAACCGAGGGGCTGATATAGAACAAGGGCAGATGAGTGGCTACATGAAAGAGGATAAAAAGAGACTGTTGCGGTTTTTGGGATAGAGTCAAAGAACACGGTGTAACAAAAACTCCTTTATATTAAGCGTCAATTTATTCATTCAACATACCAATCATACATTTCAAGCATCCTATACAACTCATGCACGTCAGCAATATCCCGGCCGGTGTCTCCGTGCCTATCAAAGATGACATAGCTTGAGATGTTACGGGATGCTAGCCGTCGTACAGCCGGCATGGAAGTGCGTCCACGGCAGCTTGCCCTGAAAAATACGACAAACTTCACTGTCGCAGACTTATGAAGCTACCGTGAGCATAAAGTTCATCAGGAGTACTCTTGTTGCTGCTGCTACGATGCCCAGACCAAACTTACTAGGATGTTTGGTGCCGTGGACATGTCAACCTTTTAAGCCGTGACAGCTAAAACTTTGAGCGACGGAAACTTCCAGCACCAAGTAGTTTCGATAATGGTCAACCTGTAGTCATTGCGTTACATTGCATCTGGACTTTGTTCTGTCATCTACAGGCATCCGTTAATACCAGAGTAGCCATGTCTGGATAGAAGTATGCATATGTTCTAGAAGCCATGTGACATACAGGAATTTGCTCGGTCCGGAAACAGTGCTGGCCGTTGCAGCAGCTATCCGAACATATGACTCTTATCGTTTGCGTCGGTTATCAGACTGCATCCTTTTCACATAAATGTCCTATTACGCTCGGCCGAAGGCGATGTTTCATTTTGCCGCCGTATCATCGATACATCAGACGACACTGCCCATTGAATGACGAGGATCAGACCTTGGGATAAAGTTGAATATTATAAGTGCAAGTGCATAAATATGCTGACGCTTGAGAGGCATGATATATTCATGGCAATATATAAACATACCATCTGTAGTGAGAGATATAATCGCTGGGTGCAAATCGCCCACGCATCAGCGTTATCCTTTATCTGAGAACACCAGGCCCGAGACGTCGAACCCGGATCCCTGCCATCGTCCCAACCTTGAACATAACGGTGATGGCGAGACGGGCCGCCTACTTTCGTTCCCGGCAATTGATCATCTCTGACTGTTTATATATTAAAGTCTTATCAACATCTTCTCGATCCATTGCTATTGCCGGCTAATCCATATACGTGATTGATCGTGTGCCAACTGAACTCAAGTTAACTCGAGTTTTGGAGATGAAATTTCTAATCTGCGTGTTGCAAATGAATATACCCCATGCTATAATCAGCACAAATGATATATCTACTTCCAGCAGATGTGGCGTTTCAAACACCACGGTCAACCAGGGTCACAGACATGTCCAGGCGGGCCGCAATACACGGGCAACGAAGCGCGTTCGAAGACTAGAAGGATAGAAGCTCAGAAACAGAAAATAGAAAACAGGGTAAATGCCCGCCACAGTACATGGTTCATAGTGGAGCGGCACACGCCCGAAAGAGAGACCACAGGCAATATCATTGGAACTGCATGCATCTAGTTGATCTCTTCTAGGAGGTAGCATTTGCAAACGGTTCAGTTTCATAATGCTTAGTCGCCCAAGGATGCCTGCATGCCTATGCAGTGGCAGAGTGGCAGGATGGCAGAATACTCGCACATCTCCATTGGAACCTTGGAATCTCTTGATGCGAGAAATAATAGATTGAATTTGCCGACTACAGTAATACCGATGCGATTGCAGTGGCAATTTTCTGAGATGAGGCTGTGGCCATGCCTAATAAATGTCTGCATTTGGAAGTTGTGCAAATGCACCTTCCAATCAGTTCTGAAACATGCAATCGAGAAGGAACGATTCGGTACTCTTTCCTTTGTGAGAATCAAACAACGTGTCGATATACCGGCCACATGTGTCTCTCATTTTGTAAACACGGACAGGAAGGTGCAGCATGTTGTTACTGCCTAATGAGGAATATTTAGAGAGACGGCAAAAGAAGGAAAGATGGACTTGGAGAATGAGCAAAAGAAAGAGACGCAATGGAGCGACTGAGATGCACGACAGGAGATCTCAGTACGACGCTGCCATGCATATGCAAGATATCGCATTCCCTGAGTACCGCATGCACTTTAAATTATCACAAGAAAAAACGAGCACGAGCGGTCTGAATGATCGAGGTAATACGACGCCGTGAGGAGGCTGAGATGGACGAGAAGGGCAAAAAGAAAAGAAATAAAGACAATAGGCACAATGACAATGAGAGATGAGGCATGAGGCATGACTTGCAAGTTCCTTTGGGTGTTTTGTCTGCAGATTGACAGATTGGCTCGATTGGCAAATCGCATCTCGTTTCGCATCCGCCTCTATTTTTTGATACTGACTTATCTCGATGCTTGTATCATGCTTGTAAATGTCTTTCTTGCTCAGAAATTGCGTAGTAGGCGAAAAATGAATGTGTAGCGTAGCTTTGGGTATTGGTAATTAGTAAATTGTCATGGAACTTTTCATATCCGGTCAGTGAGGCTGAGATGTCGTCGGACTTGCTGGGCAATGTCAACAATGGGGAGCACAAGGTAGAACAAGGGGCGAAGGGTCTATTTGCTCTAATTACATTTCTATTTACATATTCAAGAATATCTAATCATCACGTCAGACTAAGCAAGCTGAAAAGGTGGCCATACGAGCTACAGAATAACAAAATAAGGCAGGGTAGGTCTCACATTCACAAAGACATATAAAGACACAAAGAGGGTGCGACGGCGAATTCGGGAGATGGGACGACAAGTGGATCGGGGAAACAAAGCACTGGGAAGTCGAAGCGAGGCGAGAATTGCTGGGAGCTTGATTGGGCCTCATAGTCTTTGTCTCTGAAGACATAGCCGAGACAATATTGAATAAAGGGTTATGAGGACTCATCAGGATTCGACTGTAGACTTGGGACCTGGAAAGAGAAATAGAGAATCATATAATATTGCAGAAGGGGAACAAAGGAATGACGAATGATATGACGGAGCAATCGATCGGGTCCCGAGGGTCGGGACTGAAGCAAGGGATGTACGGGGTGGATGGTGGATGGAGGGACGGGGAAAACCAGAGCAATGGGTATTGTCTCGCCACGCGTTTTGCCACGTTTTGCAGGGGCCTAGGAGGGGTTGGGTAGTAGTGGTGGCATGTCGGGTTGATGGTGTCCGCCAGTGTAAACTTCAAGTGTAAGTTGTGTAAGTTGTGACACTTGTACTGGTATGTATTTGTCAAGAGTTCGAAGCCTAGCTTTGGCTATCTCCTATCGCCTACTCCCGAATTATTCTTGTGAAACCCAACTACATATACTGTTATCAAACCTCCAAGTCATGACGGGGAGATAGACGACGGAAGGGGAGGGGCAGTCAGGACCTGACGCGTAGATGGTTATTTAAAAGATATATGAGGGAAAGAGGACAAACGGTAAGAAAAGGGTAAAGAGGAAAAAGAGGAGAAAGAGGAGAAAGAGGAGAAAAAAACGAAGCAGAGAAAAACTAAAAACCCTGAAAAATGCATCGATTGGGAGAGAGACAAACAGGCAAGAGGAAAAACAGATCCTAGCGAGATGGAGTCTATGCAAGCACTTTATGGAAATGTGATCACGAAGAAAGAACAAGAGAAGAAAATATCAAGAGCCAACGGATCATCGGCATTGATAGACCGCCGAGTCTTCAAACACCCTCGCTCTCAGGTATACAATCGCTGCGGAGTTGTTGATTTGGTCGTGAAGCAAGCTTCTGATCTTTGTTCCTTAATGAGTATTCGTCGCCGCCAGCGCAAGATGCAAGAAAGAATTTGATACCCCGACGACTTGAGCCAAGATGCTCCAAGCATACGGAGTACGGAGTAGCAGACCCAGTTCTCTACTCCGTGCTCTCAAGACTCCCCACTAGAGGGTCGAGCGCCAGCGCTACTGCAGTTCCAGTGACCATTAACAGGGTGCGCCGGGACCAGACGCTGGAACGCTAGAGCCGAACGGGCAAGCGGCGCACGCCGAGAGTGTGGCACCGGGTCTTTATTCTGCAAGACACTGGGGAAGGTTTGTAGTTTTTTTTGGTAGCTTTTGTAGTTTTGTAGCAGGAGCTAGATAGCTTGACTACTCTGTAGGATACTTGTACAGGAAGAGGGATGGGATAGGGGAATCAAACGTCGATAGTAGGGAAAACTAGACATCAACTACTGAGTAGATATGGACTAGACTAAAATGAACCAAACAATCCCAAATCCCAAGAAAATAACAAAGAAAGAGACGTGGCGTGAGATGAAGAGCAGCCTGCATTTGCATTGATCGACGTTGCAGCACCTCCCTGTGCGGTCTGTGAGATATGGACAAAACGATGGGTATGCACACGGTATCCGGCTCTAAATTGATCAGTGATCAGTGATCAGTGATTAGGTTTCTGATATATGATGCGGGAGTTGTACTCCGTGCGACTGGGCTGAATAGGTGCGAGGGTGCTATGGAGGAGGACAGCCTAAGATCCATTAAGATGTAAGTTTAGCGGGTGCAAACTTCCGTATTATGTCGTACATACTTCACCCTGCAATCCTTAATACGACCCTCTCTAGAATATTTCGCGACCCAAAACGCAACGTCAGAATCCAATTCAATCAAAAAGAAATCTTCTGTCGGCACACTCAAATCTTAAATGATGTCTCGATCTTACATAATATCCCACCGGCCGTCCGGTTCGTGTAACCGTGTTCAGGATAGGAAGGAACTGGCGGGTTGGGTCACGCACCTCTTATTCTTTCCTTATGCAACTGATAATGCACGTTTATCTATTTTATTAAATCGTATCACGGTCGTTCCTTCCTTGATTCTCGCTGCGATCAGACTCATATTGCATCCTATTTTGGCAGGCTGTTTCTTATCTAGCACTTACATAAGCACTATAAATTATACAAACTTTACTTCAAACATGGTGTCTTTTGTTAATGGTCAATATTAATGTAGTACGGTAATTTAAGTCGGACATGTTCATCTCAAAGACGCCTCTTTAGTTGACATACTGAACCCGCCTCGGCAAGTTCATGTTAGTTCCTGGCAGCGTCTTGGTTGTTCCAAGATGTTTGTTGATGGGCCTTAATGGTTCAGTGGTTAGTATGTCTCACAATCCCGGGGGACAAGGACCCTGGTCCGGGTTCCTAGGGCGTGTTTCCGGCGTCCAGACAAGAGAGAAGGATGGAGGAAAAGAAAATAAAGACGGTACGACATAAGAGGGACGAGAAACGAGAGACGAAAAGTAGAGAAATTTTCAAAACGAGGCAGTTGAGAAAGACAACGAGGAAAAAAGGAATGAGTAAAGAGAGAAAATCAAATATGGAGAGATCGGAAGGGAAAAAAGAAAAAAGAAATACGGTACAGCCAAGATGGGTCCAGACACTGAAGCCTTCTTTGTTCTCTGGGTTTCCTCTTTGGGTAAAAGTGACAGGGTTTCCAACGACGTATCTCAACTACGGAGAACTCCATTAGATGCAGTACCCTCTGAGAGCATGTTCCGGGATCAAGCAAATAGAATACGATATTTAAGAAAGGTGTACTCTTGACCTTCAGACTCTAGAGCTGCAACTAATGGTAATGCCCAACGGCAGGCAGTTGTCTGATGCTCTAGCCCAAGCCCCTTTCCACTAGGACCCCTTTTCTCTTTGTCTCCAACGACATGGTTCATGGGTCTAACTCACGGCATTTCCTGTCCAGTTGTTTACGAACAGTGTTCACCGCTCAGTGTATCTTGTAATTTGATTTCAGTTCTGAATTTGTAGTGTGTTTGAATATTAGTTTTTGAATATTAGTTTCTGCATCCTTGCTCACCGTCTTTTCCCTGCCCAGCTTCTTTGATTTTTCCTACAGCTATTGATGTATTTGATTTTCGTTTCTTTCATTCTCCTTCCAGCCCTTTGACACTACTCCTTTCACACTGCTTGTACCGCGCCAGTGGCAATTTCAGCTATCTAGATAACATTATTAGCATGTGTTGTGCCCGAACCTCTGCCATGCAGCTTTGCCAAGCCGTCTTCTTTTGCTTTCTGTTTTCTGCTTTCTGCTTCATTTCGGGCTTATTTGATATCGCGTCTAGTTTCTTTGTCTAGTGGGCACGCGGATGTAGCCATGAGATTGTAGAGTTTCTTGCCGCAGTCTGCACCTGTCACTGTGATGTCTGTGTCCGGTCTACGCCATGCATCCTGCACCTGCATCCTCCCGATTCACAGAGTACTCCCCCCATCACTCTGCATGCTGCCCCCCTGCATAACATCTATGTCAAGATGCATGTTTTGCTCCAGGATATATAAAGTAGAATATGGCACAAAATAGTATGAATGCAAATACTGCGAGGCTTTTGAGGGTGAGACTTGAGACTGCCTGTGGTTACTTATTATAGCAACACACCAAAACCCTCCAGCAACGATCAAGTTCTTGCTCTGGATCGCTACCGTATATACGGTGAAAAATATATACGAAACTAACGGATAGACAGGAAGACGTTGGAAGCCAATGCAAGCCTGATGACGCTCATTCCGCTTATTTTCTCCCACGGGTTCGGTCTAAACCTGACCAGGAAGTCCTCTCGGGAAGAAGCCTAGGGGAGGGGTATGTAGAGGAAGAGAGATGGTAGAGAAGAGGCAAAAAGAAAAAGAAGACGAAATAGAAGAAGCACGCGTGTTCGTCATTCCCATTGCATTCTACGTAGTCCCAACATACCTGTTGGTACTTTTTTTTCACTTGTCTGTTCATGCTCCATTGCGCCTTGTTACTTTTTGAACCCTGAATGCTGCCTCTCCAAGCATTGATGCACGCCTTCTTCTTTCCTTTCTTCCATCTGGCCCAAGCGCTGCTCTAATCCGGCCTGGTTGCTATTTCGACATTGTTCTTTTGTTTTCTTCTTCTTCTATTTTATTTTGATTCTTTTATTTTCTTCGGTTCCCACTACGGTCAGCTCTCGACATTTTCCTGCTCCTAGCTGTGGTCTTTCGTCTAGTCTTTTCATCTTTAACTAGCATCACTGAAACACCCTACTTGTTCCCGGCACTGCACTATCTTCCTGCATTTTTTCATGTTCTTGTTTCTTGTTCTTGTCACTCTAGATCCCATACCCTCCATGCACTCTAATACGGAGTACACCCTGCAACGTTTGTCACTCTTACATTAAGTATCTTGCACCCTCCGCTTGCCCCCTGCCGGCTTCTTCGTTCCTCTTCCGCCAAACTGCTTGAACCACATGCCAATACTACAACACCAACAGCCGCCCTATCTCACCCACAGGAAGGCCACATCAGACTAAAAAGTACATAAGTAAAACACGCAAGATTGGTTAGGGCTGTACCTCGCTTATCCTTGACTTTATCTCTGCCTTGATCGCCTTTACAGGGCTTCCGCATACTCTGAATCATATTTCATTTTTGTTTCGTCCATCTCGTCTTTTCTCCGGGCCAGGACCTGCATCAAACACAGACAACCCGTTCTCGTTTGGAGCAGAGCACTGGCCATGGCCCAGAGATTGCTGTATTCGGATTAGATATATGTATGGATAGCCGGCAGGCTTGACAACACACAGCACACAGCAGGGAGGAAACCTTTCTTTGTACCTGGATTGATACTCACACCTCGGCAAGCACTTACTGAGTATTCTGTTCTTTCCTCTCGCCCCCTCCCCCCGTGTCTTCTCCACCACTACGTTAGCTAGTTTGGCCGCCGGTTCAGTTCACACCAGTTTGCCAACGGTTCTAGAAACACCCACTCCTCCGTATCAAGACTTTTTACCTGTCACAATTATTTTACAGACTACGACCAACGGCGGAGGTACTTCTTCCTCGTCCATCATCGGTCTACTTTTACTTAGCTTTTCACACTACTTTGTCTCCATCCAGACTACGTTTTGAACCCCTCCAAGCTCGAGAAGATAAAATCAAACCAACGCCAAAGACACCTCGTGTGTCTGCTCACTACCCATCTTTTGTCTTTGTCCCTGGACTACTTGACCCGGACCCATCTGTCTACAAGTTCCTTCTCCATTGCCAGATCCGTTGCCAGATATCACTACACCAGCCCATCTCTCTCTTTTTCTCCAGTCCACCACCTCGCCACCGACGCAACGGCCATGCACACCCGCCGTGGTGGCATCCGCTCGTTTACCAGACGTTGATCCACTCGTTTGCAAAAGATAAAAAGAGACAAAAGACAAAAGACAAAAAGCACGCCGTCGAGACCGACATTAAATTAAAAATAAAACAAAAGGAGTAGCAGCTCGAGGTCTACTTGCACCCTCAGCTTCCTCAATTGTCTCCATGTAAGAAGACTTCAAGAGCTATCCTTTCACCAAGACTACCACTATCCATCTGTACACCTTACCTTGACGCACATTTTCACTCGCCTACCCCAACCCTGTTTTTGTCTTTTGCCTTTTGTCTTTTTTTAACCTTTTTTTGTCTTTCCTCTGGCCTGCATATGACATGCACTCCCGCTCTGAAAACATTCCGCGCCACCCTCCACTACGCCTCCTTCATACTAGCACATTATCCATCATCTCTCGTCTCTCAAGTCATCTCATGTCCAGCCCTTGCATGCACTTGTCCTTTATCCCTTTGCCCTCCAGTTCCTACACTGTTCCTCTTGTCCTCTTGTCACAATTTACGAACCATGTGCAATACTGACTTGTCTTGTGCCTCTGCTGCACAGATCTGTATGGATTATATTGATATTTGATTATATTGTATTAGAAATCCACGCCACAGCCAGACTCGTTAGATTTTTATATAGTCTAGAGGCTCGCCAGCACACTTTCTCCGTCTAATTTCTATAATTCACCCCTCCACCGCCCCGACGTTAGCCTCACCGCGATCTCTATCCAACTGCCTCGCCTCACCGCATCGTAAGTCCCCCCCCCCCCCCCCCCCCTTGATTTCTTTGATTTTTTTGGTTTCTTTGATTTCTACGTCTTATTCCCTTGACATCTCGATATTACCCTCTGCCACCCTCTGCCACACTCTGCCACCCTATGAGACATCCGTGTCCACCACGTTACACTGCCGCTTCGTTCATTACATATGTGTTCCCGTAATCCATGGCTTGAGCCGTCATTTCTTTTCATTCATTTCATTTTTACTTCAACTATACGCCTCGTGCTATAAGTCTAGCCTGCTTCCTATTCTTCTACCTCTTGCAGCGGCTTTTCTTCCGATGCGATCAACGTGGGGCTCCCTCTTTAACTAATAAATGTAGTTCTCTTTATCTCTTTTTTGGTTGCTATTTTTTTCTGTACCCCAAGTACTCGTTCTTGTACTCTTCTTTTTTTCTTTTTTTTTTGCTTTTCCCCAGATAAAGAGACTATAAGGGCGGCTTCTTCCACTCTGGTTTAATATCTGCTTATTGAAGCCCCTTCCCTCTCCATATTTAGACGTCTTTATTTTCAGCTCAGCCTACACATATCCTATTCAGCTGTCCTATTTCTAATTTCCATTCACTAGAGGCTATTCCACCCTGACAGTATCTCTTTATTACAGACACCTCACCCCCTCAACTTCTGGACTTCTGGAGCAGCGCAAATCCCAACCAGGGCATGGACGACCACTTCCGCCGGCGGAAGCAAAATGAACATGCAATGCGGCCCCCATCAGATCCACGATACCACCAAACCGGACAGTCAAGCCAGCCAAGTCAAGATCCTTCACAGTCACAACGTCACTACCACCAACAACAACACAATCCGGCCAATGCCGACCGGCAGCAGCGGATACCTTCTGCAAGCGGCGGCGGAAACGGCGGCAGCAATCGTGTAATAAGCGGCAGTGGAGCGTCAGCAGGGTACGGCGGATACTACCAAGACACAACAGAAGGGACCTTTTCGGCCGGCGCTGCCGCCGCCGCCATGGGATACGCGCAACAAACACCAGACTATGCACAGGATGCACGAGCAAGTTTTGCCGGCGCATACAATCCATTGTATGGCGTGCAACAGACAACGACACCAAACCCCGTGTTCGACACGACGGCCTCTTTTGGCGGGCCACGGCAACACAGCGGCATCCCCATGATGGCGGCGGATGTGGCGTCGGGTCCGTATTTTGGAGGCGATTCGACAGGTGCGGGAGCGGCGGCAGCAGCGGCAGCGGCAGCAGCAGCTCTTCACGGACATTCGACAATGTACCACCCACATCAGCAGCAGCATGCACCGGCAGGAAGGAGCAGCTATGGCGGAAGCATGGGCGCATCGCTATCGTCGGGTGGCGGACTCGGTTCGCAGTCGCAATCACATTCGCAATCACATTCGCATTCACAACAACAACAAACACCATCTTCAGTAAACCCGGACCCCTCTGCCTCTGTAACTGCATCGGCCTCTGCATCCGGCAACCGCGACTATGCAGAAACCAACGAAGCGTTTTCATCGTACCAGCGCAACCTCAAGGATGTCTTCAAGAACATTCGGAACGGCAACCTTGCACCAGCCTCGGAGACACTCCTAGGCATTTCCGACTGGCTGCTGACGCGCGTGGAATCACTCGGCCTGACACAGGACGACGAGGACCTGTATGAAGGCCGTGTCAAGCTGTGGAACAACTTCAACAATGCCTGGCTGGCTCTGCTGGAGAAGCAGAAGCAGCTCATGTGGTCTGGCCAATTTATGAATCAGACATTAGATCACCGCACGCAAAGCCTGGTGTCGCTTGACGACGTGCAAAAGATGGCACGCGAGCTGGTGCGGTTGTGTGACGGCGTCGAACGGTTTGGCCTTGTCGACTACGACTATGGCGTGTGGGAAGAACGCATCATGGCGGTCTTGACTGAGTGTGTCGAGCTGTACAATATGGCAGAAGACGAGGCGGCCGGTGCCGTTGTCAGCGGGCCCAGCTCACAGGCCTAGCTTGATGTCAGCCGAGCCTTTGTCTCTTACCTTTGTCTCTTAATTTCCTTACATGATCTCCCATCTTTGACACTCTACGATGCCGGGCCAAACCAGCTACCTCTAGTGCTTCTACCGTCTTTTTCTTTTGTATTTTCGCATTCCTGTTTTTTTCTTCTTTTTTTTTTCTTTTCTTTTTTTTTCTTTCCTACTCTACCTGTCTGATATCTAGGAACGGGTGTAACGACTGGTTCCCTTTCATGTACTACTAGCAACTTTGTTTTTGTTTTTTTAATGTTTCGTTACCTGGCGCACGGCAAGGCGCATGCGGATGATGGCTTTGACATCTGGCTAGCTGGCTAGCCGGCTGCATAAAAGGTGCCGGGGCAATATATATAGAGACGGTCCCCTCACGGGGTATTCACGGAGTATTCACGGGCTTACGGGGTATACATGGTGTTTTGTTTTTGTTTTTGTTTTTCGTCTGATTTATTCTCATTTGCATCTTTTTAATTTATAATTCCATCATCGATCCAGGCCTACCAGTTAGTTTAAGAATGGCTCCAAGTCCATGCAAGAGTAACACCACATGGCAGCAAGACATATTTGTGATACTGCAATTAAACTCAATTTGTATACCACTCATGGCTATACATGGATGCATAAGAATATATAGGAATATAGGAATTCGCATCGCGTTCGTGATGATGATAGTCTATGTCGTATTGAGCCCAAGTCCTTAGACGGGTCCGCGTCCCGTCCCGAGATCGATTTGTATCCGATACATTTATTCCGATCACGTATTATCATATCCTAGTTTCTTCCATCCAATTTCTCACTTTCCAGTTTGTATTTATTTTTTTGGAGATTTAATTCTACTTAATTCTATTTGATAGAACACATATTCCACCGTCTGTGGGTATTACGCTGTGCAGGCCATATCACAGGGGAACCTTATGATTCATGCAGGCACTAGCACGGCCTCGTGCCCCCTTTTATTTGTTTACATTGTATTACTGCATTTGCACACATTCATCACGAACGAGTTTGATTTTAGAGACACTCTTGACAAATTACACTTGACATCCCAGCAATCCACTCCATCATATTTACACGTAGTGTACTTTGTATTTCATTTGTTTATTAATTGATTAGTTGATTTATTTTATATCTACGTCTTGTGTTGCAGTCAAGATATTCAAAACAAGTCAGCCAAATGTGGCTTCAATGCACTCCCAAATAAATAAAGACAAATTATAAACTACAAAGCATACACCGCAATATCAATCCTGTTTGTGCTGCCTGCAATACTACTGACTCGTATTTTCTCTTCTCTCATACAGCCTCAGCTAACCTGTTTGCTGTTTGTATTTGAATACTCATGGACGATGTGAGGCTTGTGGCTTATCAGCTCGTCAGCTCCTTTCAACCTATAGTAATTAGTCTATGTATTTCAATATCTCGGCGTATTCTGACTTGAAGTTACCCTGCTCGATTGCATATACTGCACTGCCTACTCCTGGGGCTTCGCAGTGGCACCGTGTTAAAATGCTCCGGCTCGAGTCCAAAACACACGCCAGACACAATATGCAGGACACATGGCAGCTAGAGATAGCACACCAATCACGCGTCAGTGTTGCACATGCGTGCTTCTCATGATGCACAGATATAGTGGGCAGTCTCTTCATCTGTCAGTACCATCAGGTGAGACATGCACAAGAGGACGACCTCAGCTAGTCGTTGCTCAACGGCCGTAGTCTTCTTATTTCCGTGTTGGTCAAATTGTCCTTTTTGTTGACGATGCCACCTATTTGAGCTCATTTGAGACTGTCTTGCTGCAGAAAGTGCTGGGTGTAGTGTTTGTCTTGTCTGTGTTGCCGTCTAAAGATCTATAGTGGACTTTTACTTAGGAAGAGATCGCGTAGTAATAAATATAGTTCCAGCAGTTTTCAAGAAAAATATCAAAGCTCGCATTTGGTGTGGAGGAGTGCAGATTGCCAAGATTTCATTTACCTCAATCAGTCAGATGTAATAGGGAAAGACAATGGAATAAACGATCAAAAAATGAAGCCGATATGCTTTAGCAGAGAACGTAGAAATACAAACATGACATTTAGAAGCAAAGAAACTGAGCCCATACATTCACTAGACATGTGAAGTTTTCGTAAATATGCCTTGGAAAATCAAAACCGCCAAAAACCACCGCCGCCGCCGCCCCCGGAAAAATAAAAAATAAACGGCAGCAAAAACGAAAATCAAATAAATGTGACAAAAGTTGTTTAGGTAATATAATGATAATGAGGTGTAACGACTATGCTTCGACCAACGGTGCTTGTGCGTGGGCTTTACTCTTCTAGAAGTTGTATCCGCTCTCAGCATCAGCACCCTCATCGATCTCGTCATCAATCTGAGAAACTTCAATGTCACCATAATCGTCCTCGGAGTCATTATCATCGCTGAACACGTTTGCTGCCCCCGACATGGCAGCTAGTCGTACTAGGTGCCACTGAAGTTCCAGAAGATCTAGCGACGGCAACTCCTGTGGATCGTCGGCCTTGACAACAAAAACCTCACCGGTCTGGATAGCAAGGCCGCTCTCGCGATGTGCTAATGTGCCATTGCGTCCACGTTCATAGCTGTCACTATCACTGTGGCTTGTTGCAAAGCCATGATCGTTCTCTTCATTATCCCCCATGCCACATGCAGACACCTCTTCCACCAGCTCATCCATCATTTCTGGTGTAACCGGATCGTCCGGCTTGTACCGGCCCTGGCGCAGCCAGTGCAGCTGCAGCCACACCTCGTTGCGCTCAGCCGCACGGGGATCGCGTAGTGGCTTAAGACCAAAACGCGAGGAACCCCACATCGCATGGAGATGCTTGCCTAGAGACAAGAGATTCTTGGGTGACTCGGTAATACCCGAGTCCTCGCACTGGGCCCGCCAAACTGTGGTAACCTCAGGGCCCCAAAAGGTTTCAAGGGTGGTAAACAAGCGGCGGCGAGAGGCCTCGTCCTTGCCACCGGAAAATGGCATAATGTGTGCCCCGTCTGGATACGATATTCCCGAGAGGATGCAGACTTGCTTGTCGCGGCGGTAGGTTCTCACTGTTGCTGCTCTTCCGCGTCTGGACAAGGTATTTGGGCTGTCTGGGCGCGGTGCGGGCATCGACGAAGATGTCGGACGATGATGAGAAAAAGGCGAAGGTGGCGGTGGTGGTGTCTTGGGCGGATCCTCTGTCTCGATAGCGGCCATCTTGGTCTCCTTTGTTCTTTTGGTGGTCTTAGGGCCGCTGTCGGCATCCTCATCGACATGTCTCTTGGCCGGGAGAGGAACGGAAACATTGTCAGATCCAACTACCATGGAAGCCTTGGTTAGAGGAAAAGGTGTAGTTGGCGAACTTGAGCATGGGGCCACCGGTCCGGGCTGTGCTGCCCGTGCTATCTTTGGTGTGGTTGGAGCGGATGGCGTAGGCGTGCCTGTCGCACCACCCTTCGCAAGAACTTGCAACGGTCAGTATTAGGTTGATTGACGAGTTACAAAATCAGAACAACAACAAAAACTTACACGTATACACGACTTCTTTGACTATAATATTGCAATCTAATACGAGGCCTTTAAAGTCGACTCCTGGCGACTCGACCTGCTCCCGTAGCCGGTCAAGAGGGGCCAGCATAAATAGAGCAAGAGAAGAATGATTGGGGAGGAAACCTATTTGGTCACATATCTGTCCATATAGAGAGAACAGTCTCTTGCGCTCTTGAACGTCACACACATTGTCCTCAACAACGTGTGCAGCGTCTGAGGGCGATAAGGCGTCCTTGGCGATGCGAAGTAGTAGGTTGCGTGTGCCTCTATTCTTTGAGTAGAGTTGTCTGAGTGTGCTCATGGCATCATCCTCGCTGATCTCAGACATTGTGCAAAGTGATGGTTCAGTGATCTGTTAATCTGCTGGGACATGTAGGGATGAGTGATGAGAGGTCGAAGAAACTCGAAAAAGGCCAAGGGAAGTAAGCGAAGTATGGGGGTAGACGATGGGAGGAAAAGTGAGAACCTTGAGAGGAGCTGACGGAGACGAGATACAGAGTTAAGGTGGTGGCAACGGAAAAAATGATAGACAAACAAAGAAGCGCACAGAGGGAGGGCAGATTTTTATACACAATCAACGCGCCGGTCGCACCTTCCGTTTACAACAGACCGGACCTTCGGCATCCGGCGCCCCCTCCCCACCTTGCACCACGCCACCAACAACAAAAGCCACAAACACCCTCAGACGGGTAGCCACCGCGCAACCTAAAAAACAACCAACACAGGCCCTTTACCTGCAACCTCGCTGTGACCGCGCAGTGAGGTCGAAAATATAGGAAGTCAGAACAGATGGGCAAACAGTGCTTATATTAGAACACGCAGGACGTCGGGTTACACGATGGCCCACTTTTGTCACCTCTAATATCAACTTCATTCATGATCACTGCCTCTCCTCTACCATCAAAGCAGTATTATAAGCAACCGCAGTTGGTAAATAGTGACAAAAGTTGCATGAAAGAAGATAACCTCATGGTAAATGAAAACGAAAATGATGATAAATATATAAATGATAAAAGCAATATACTGCACAACATGCAGCAACCACATGAATAAATTCGTAGCAAACTTGCACGCCGACGTCTCTGACAATTATTCTCGAGATATATCAAAGTGAACCATGCTGAATACAAGCCGGCGAGCCAGAGAAACTAGACCAACTAGACCAACTAGATCGACAAGGATATGGATCACAAACCACAGCTTATATCGACCTTTGTTTGCCTCTTGTTCCCCATATCCCTCTGCCTGCAGGACCAACGGCCACGCCATTGCCATTTGCTAGAGACCGGGCCTTGCCAAGTATCGTCATCTGCTGTCGTCGTCTGTCAGTCCCAGGCGCTTCCATGCCATGACCAGTACAGCACATGCTCAGAAGCCCGTTTAGAATTGATCTGCATCGTTAGCAAGTCACCCTACGCCTGTAGACAATACTCTGCATCTGCACAAAGGATATGGCAAGTAAAAAAAGAAGAAAAGAAGAAAAAAACATACCAAGCGTCATGCTTATGCTGACATCCGTGTTCTCGACCATCTTTGTAAACTCCTCAAAGCTGATCTTCCCGTCACCGTCCAGGTCCGCCTCCATAATCGTCTTGTCCACAATCTGCTGGAGCTGCTGGTCCTTGAGGTTGCTGCCGACCATCATCTTGAGCACAATAAACAACTCGCCGTTGCTAATGTAGCCGTCGCGGTCAATGTCGTACACCTTGAACGCAAACCGCAGCTTCTGCTCCTTGTTGCCCTTGGATGAGAAGGCGCTGAGGCCGGCCACAAACTCTTGGAAATCGACTGTGCCGCCGCCGTCCTCGTCAAAGATGGCAATCATCCGCGTTGCTAGTGGGTTGGAGGCGATCTGTGGCAAGCTCAGGAACTCGTCGCGCTCAATCGTGCCCGAGTTGTCCTTGTCCAGCTTCATGAAGCGCTTCTTCAAGCGCTCAACCTCATCACGGTCGACTGTTGGGTATTTGATTAGCTAGACTGGTTCGAATGTTCTCGCTTTGGAGAAGTATGAGAACGCACAGTTTGTGGTCTGGACGATGCTGTCCAGCACTGCACTTGTTGTGTTTCCCATGGCGAAGATGTGTGTGTGTGTGTGTGAAAGAGTAAAAGTGTAAAAGAGAAAGAGAGAGAGTAGACGTCTCTGGTCGATGCTCCGCCTTTTCGCTACTCGTGTCTGTTCGCAGGTGCCGCCAAAGTATTGGCTTATGCTCGTCTTCACTTTATGCCGCAAGGACTAGGTCTTGCAGTCGCCTTGCTGGAACGTGTCCTGCGCCTTCTTTGCCCTTTGGTGGTTCTGTGTCGTGGTGCTAGCTTGGCCGGCGTGTGTGTAGATGGACAAGAGCTGGAGGCCACCTTTTGTGCTCGTAAAGAAGGTCGTCGTGAGTCGTGAATGGGGTAGTACGTCGTACGTCGTCGGTATTCCAAGTAGAAAGAGTTGCAAATGAGGTCATGTACTCGTTCGGCCGTGTTGTCGTAATTCTCGTGATGGTGCAAATAAAGTTTCTCGAGTCCGTCAAAAGTGGTCGTGAAGTGTCGTTGAGGTCGTTGAGGTCGTGGACGTAGGGGGGAAGCAAAAGGAAAGCACCCAACAGGCGCCCGTTATTAGTTATCTCTAGTGGGGTAATCTGCATCAAGCAGCAGTGAGACGACCTAAGACCGCAGTTGGGCTGGGCTGGCCTGTGTCACTCTAAAATGGCGCCGGTTGGAGCTTCAGGGACCACCTCTACTCGTCGCCTATTTGCTAGTATTTGGCTTATCTAATCTGCGCTAATCTGCCGCCAGCACTTGCCTTGAGCCGCCATTTGACTTGCTTACATAAGTATGCTGACATCAGCCCCCTGGAAATTGGCTGAATTGGGCCGACTCCACGAGCAGCGTTGTATAAATTTGTACGTGTCGTTCAGTGGCGCTCCATGTAGAAATGCAGAAGTATGTTTTTTTTTAGAAAAAATTAAAAATTAAATTGTTTGATTGGGCAGTAAAATGGTTCGCTATCATGGCCTCAAAGTATACTACTCATACTTTATCAGTTGCATTTTGTCAATGATACAGGTCGCGAACATTGGCACGTGAAATAGGGGCATATATCACGTGCAAAAGTTTTGGCATGCTGACTGGGACCCATTACAGTACATAAAGTAAATATGCACTGTATGAATTAGCTGCTGCGCGCCTTGTTCCAGGCAATACAAATATGCCACTGCCGCTAAATCGCGTTGTCTGAGCAGTGACAAGCAGTCGCTCCTTCCTAATGCTAGCATAGAGATAAACAAAGAGCGCGCCCGCTTTGGTACTAATATACACCCAAAATCATACCGTGTGATTCACTACATCGCACTATGTCATTTGTTTAGGGGCAACTAAAGTGCTGTCCTTTTGCTCGTCCCCCCCCCCTTTTCATGCCCTTTCTGCTCTCCCTTTCCCTCCTTCTTTCCCCGCGTGCAACGACTAAGCAGGCGAAAAAATTTCTCATACTGTTCTACTGCAAGAAAGGATCGTTTCTAACTACACACACTACCAAACCAGCCCCAAAAGTCAAAGAGTCACAGTTTTCAATTTTGCTCACCACCCAATTGCGAAAAAGTCGGCGAACAACACCCATCGATATTCATCCCAAAAGCGACGAAATTCATCAAGAAAAGTCGACCAAATTGTGTCGCATGGCCTTTTTCATCTGGTAAACAAATTTCACGCGGAATTTCCGCGGGCTTGGTGCCCATTTTCACTTTTTTTTGTTTTTGTGATTTTGCTTGAGGCCTTTGCTGGCTCTCACCACAGCCATGGCAACCCGCAAAGTCCGCTACAAAAAACTCAGCATCAAAACGGCACTGCCCGTTTTGCGTGAGGATCAGGTCGACCCCAGTGAATATGAAGCCCTCACAACCGAGACGCAAATCGCGACTGGTGTTGACCAGGGCGAGGAAAATGTAAGTTATTCAATTCCGATGATATTCCATCGCTTTTCATCTTCTTTTTCCCTCATCTCGATGCCTCATCGTCGACGCCAATCTGGCAACAAACTGCACCAAACATCTAGCACGTGTGAATGCACGTGATATTTGCACGTGATCTTGACGCTCACAACGTCACTCGATGCACATCACCACATAACCTTGCCATATTTTACATACCCTTTCTCTTCCTTGAACACCTCACTGTCGTCATAAATGCTCTTCCTCCAATCGCTATGGACACCGCTAATGCATCCTTTAGGAATACCATTTGCAGGTCGCCCTCCAGGGCGCTGCCACGGCCACATCGGTCAAGGAGATCCCTGTGCCGCCACCAATGGAAAGCGACATCAACTATGATGCTTTATATTCCAGGAATTTTGCTCAACCAGTCAACTATATCCGGTTTTCGCAAACAGTAGAAGAGTGCATCGGTTGCCAGTATGATATGACCGAGGACGACGATGAGTATCTCAAGGCATACAACCAAAAGCGCTCCGCCAAGGACCGCCTCTCTGAAGATGACTTTGAATACATCATGGAGGTCTTTGAGGACACGGCATCAGTCGCAACGCCGTTTGCTTCGGTGGACAAGACTGTTGTGCCATATTCCCACATGGTCGGCGGCCTGCACGAGCTTCAGATGCCCAAGATTATGATTCACGCAAAGGAAACTTACGAATACTGGAAGCGGCGGCGCATAGATGCAGGAGGCGCATTGCACCCGTCTCTTAAATTCGAGACACATCAGGAGACAGACGAGATGGATCCGTTTGTGTGTTTCCGGCGGCGGGAAGTGCGGCAAACTCGAAAAACCCGTGCTCGCGACATCCAGAGTGCAGACAAGCTCAAGAAGCTGCGGCAAGAGCTTGAGACTGGCCGGCAACTGGTCATCCTCTCTCATCAGCGTGAAGTTACAAAGCGCGACCTGCTAGCGATCGATCGGGCTGTCTTTGAGCAGAGAGCGAAGTTGAAGCAGATGAAGGTTCGGCTTGGTATCAGGGATAATGACGAAGACCTTGTCCACCAAAAGGTAAGCAACATAATCTTTCTCTTTTCACGCACATACCTTGCAACTGCTAACTGTCTCAGCCCCAAAAGAAAAAGGCACCCGAACTGTCAGTTACACAACGCACAGCTGCTGGAGCACAAGTCCGTGCCACCGCACGGCCAGAAAGCCGGCAGCCTGACATGGATCTGGTGCAGCTCGTTGATACCCTCAAGGAGAGGGATAATGAGTTGCGCGCAGATGTGATCAAGCGTATTGAGAACCATCGCAGATGGAACGAGAACCATGTCGACTTGACGACTGAGTCGCTGAAGCCCGTCAAGGACTGGGGTGAAGGCACAGGCTTCCGCCCTGCCACCACACAGTACTTGATGACGCCACCAGCATCAGAAACATCTCGCGACGAGGAACACGAGCCAGTAGCAATGGAGCTGGACGAGCCTGAGATGCCGCACTCCACTGCCGTATTCCAGTTCAAGGGCATGCCCTCAGTAGAGACTGACACTCCCAACCCCGGGATGCAGTACCGCCGTCGTATCGGTCGTCTCAACCGTCTGTGGATTGATCGCAAACGGGTCATGGCAAGCCCATCTCCTGAGCCGCCATCATTCTTTGGTGGCAGCAGCGATGCAATGCAGCTGGACACAACAACTTCAGATCGCTGGAAGTATGACGAGGACAGTGACGACGAGCCCGAGGTGTATAAAATCGACCCGTACGATAACTTGGCGCTCAAGTTCAGATCTTCGATCCCGCTGTCGTTTCCATACCCAATGCGTCGGCCCGATGCGCCACCTACTGGAGGTCAACGGCCGAATGGAGTTGGAGGTCAACAGGTTCGGCCAGCTATATTGCAGCGGCCTCCTGGGCAGCCTGGATCTGCTGCCCCCACACCCCATGTAGCTGCAGCTCCAGTCCCGCCGGCCGCGTCATAAACGGAGGGACTTCCTTCTTCCTTCTTGCCTCATGCCTTACCCCACCCACATTATTCCTCCATTCTCTCTCATCTTCTCCCCTCTTTCTCCTCTTACCTTTTTTTATCTTTCTTCTTTGTCCGGTTCTCGAGCTGTTCTCGGCGGACGTGTATACCTCTCCTCGGCTCTTTTGGTGTTGATCTAGCGACTGCTTTTTGATTCCCGTTTTCTGTTTCTTGTTTGGCGGGTTGGGTTTCCGGTTTCCGGTCTTTTGACGTTTTTCCTTCTTCTCAACCTATTCGCATATTATCGGGTTGTGAGGCTGCTGTCTTTTTTGCTTTTATATTTTCTTCGATCTCGGTTGGTGTCGGCGACCGGCCCGATGAGGAACCCTGTATAGTATTAGTACTGCTTCTTATTTATCTGTCGAGGCGAGGAACGGCGGGGGATGACACCATCATGACAAGTACCAATAATGTGTAAACCTGCCGACCGAGATCGCAAGACTCGGCGGCGGATACAAAAAATATGAAAAGACGAAATTTCCAAGTCTCAAACAACTAGCCTTGCAGTGTGATATAACATGATGGGTGAAGTTGATGGTGGTGGTGACTAGGTGCAAAAGAATGTTCTGGGAGAGGCTTACAACCTAGCCGGTTGCCGTGACGGGCGTGGACGCGGGACGCGGCGGAAGCAGAAAAAAAATGAGTAGAAACATACCAAGATAATGTTTGCCGAGTACGAGTATGTCCTGGTAGAAATGGCCAAGGACGGGCGCGGGTGATGTTGTGTTGGTTGGAAAGGGAGAAGGGGATGTCGAAGAGACGATGGGTTTGGCGGAGATGCTATTGACTGGCGGGATAATGGCTGATGGGTAAGGAAGAGGAGACTGGGGTATGACAAGATAATATATGAGAAGAAGAAGAGAAGAAGAGAAGAGGGGATGCCAGAAAACTAAAGAGCGGCAGGAGAGGGGAAAGAAGAGAGTATGACGAGCAAGATCCTAAAATGCCAACTTCGGAAAGAGCAACGAGCGCCCCTGCCTTGTCACTTGCAAAAGGGGCAAGCAAGGCCACGACAGATGGCAGTTGTCGGCAGATGCGATGGATGCGACGGAAGTGAAAATCAAAACGAATGGCAAACGAAAATACAAGAGATTGCAAGAGAGTGCAAGACGGCTGGTGGGAGGTTAAAAAACTCAAGAGAATAGACCAAGTCAGTCTACTACTGCATGTGGTGGTCAAGTGGTGTCAAGGCAAGTGGTGTAAAGTTTGGTCATCGGCCCAAAGTAGAAGGCGGTCACCTCTTTTTTTACTCTTTTTACTCGCTCTTTCCTCGTGAGGTCCTGACACCTGCCGGGTGAGCTAGGACGGGCTAAAGTGGGTCCCGGTCCTCTTATGGTTCAGAAACGGCCTCTGGTCTCTCTCTGTATGTATTTTCCACACTGCAGTCTTTTTTTTTTCTCTTTTAATTTTCAGTTTTCCCAAGATTTTGTTTTAATTTCCATCCTTGTAATTGTGGCCCTATGGACCCTGCCTCTTTAATAATTCTGCCGGCCAAACTCTTTTTTACTTTTTTACTTTTTATTTTTTTACTTGCTACTCCCCACTGCCAGCCTTGGACTTGATATTCTTTTTGTCCTTTTTCTTGCAAAGTCTATTTCCCTTCTTTTTCTCTTTTCCCCTCTACAGAGTTTAAAATTTTGTGATTTGACTGGGCAACGGAATCTGGTGACGTCTAAGTGGTTGTCTCCATCGCAGCACTGTTCATTGTGATATATTTATGTAATCATGCTCATGCAAGGTAAGGCCGAACCTTCCAAACCTGGCAGCTGCCCCTCTGTAGCTGCTATATTAGTAATGCTCGACACGCAAGCTGGTAACCAACGACTTCATCTTTGCCTTTTAGTGTATTGTAAATTGTAATGCAATCACAGAAGTGCCCTTATCAACTATTGAATCCTGTCCTATAGCAAAGACTACCACAGACTAACAGATCACGACCACGACCTGGTGGATTTTTCTTAGTGGGGCGCCTAAACTACATCATCAAGAGGGGTGACATCAACGTTACAGAACGGCCTTTTGAAGGATTGATAATCTCATGATAATCCCACAGATCGACGGAAACTCTCACTCAACTAATATCGATCCAGTAAACACACAATGCCTGCTCGTTTGGATCCTACACGGCGGTACCGCATCGCCATTGGCTGCGAGGGGTCCGCCAACAAGCTGGGTGTTGGCGTCATTGCTCACCCCGTCGACGACAGCGGCAACCCCCTGCAGGGCCTGGAAGGAAAGGAAGACGCCGCCATTGTTCTGTCCAATGTCCGCGACACCTTTGTTAGCCCACCAGGCACTGGTTTCTTGCCCCGCGAGACCGCCGACCACCACCGCGCCATGTTCGTCCAGGTCACGCGCCGCGCACTCGCCGATGCCGGCATTCAGCCCAGTCAGATTGACTGCGTCTGCTTCACCAAGGGACCTGGTATGGGTGCACCGCTCGCGTCTGTCGGTGTCGCCGCACGCACACTAGCCCTGCTCTGGGGCAAACCGCTCGTCGGTGTCAACCACTGCGTCGGCCATATCGAGATGGGCCGCGCCGTCACGGGCGCCACGCACCCCGTCGTTCTGTACGTATCGGGCGGCAACTCGCAGGTGATTGCATATGCCGGCAAGCGCTACCGCATTTTTGGCGAGACGCTTGACGTGGCTGTTGGCAACTGCTTGGACCGATTTGCACGCACACTGCGACTGTCCAATGACCCGGCACCAGGATACAACATTGAGCAGCTGGCCAAGGGCCCGTTCCGGGATACAGAGGACGGGCCAGAACGCGAGCCGCTGCTGCTGGATATTCCATATGCCGTCAAGGGCATGGACTGCTCGTTTTCCGGTGTGCTGACACGCGCCGACGAATGGGCCGCACATATGCGCGCAGGCAAGCCGGCGCCCGACGGCCACAGCGTCATCACGCCGGCCGACCTCTGCTTCTCTCTGCAGGAGACTGTCTTTGCTATGCTGGTCGAAATCACCGAGCGGGCCATGGCGCATGTGGGCAGCAGCCAGGTTCTGATCGTCGGTGGTGTGGGCTGCAACGAGCGCCTGCAGGAGATGATGGGCCAGATGGCGGCCGAGCGCAACGGCAGTGTCTTTGCCACGGACGAGCGCTTCTGTATCGACAATGGCATCATGATTGCCCACGCGGGTCTGCTGGCACACGAGACGGGCTTTGAAACACCGCTCGAGGAGAGCACATGTACACAGCGGTTCCGCACCGACGAGGTGCTCGTTAACTGGCGGCGAGACTGAGTGGCGGTTATGCATACCGGGGAATCGTAACGGGAAAAGGAAAAGCATCGAGCATGGAGCAATAGCGGGATTGGTATTTTGCATTTGATTTTGGTATACAGGCACCGGCGTACTTTTCTTATGGGCGTTGATACGTAGAATTCATATTTATATTAAAGGAACAGAATGACTGCCACACCTGATTTTGCTAGACTAAAAGAAAACTTATAATGACAATACCGAAAAGACCATAAACAAGGAAAGACCATTCTATCCCATATAGACAAGGTTGACCCGGTATCGCAGGAACCAAAGAAAAAAAGAAAAGAGACATGATATCATCACAACATGGCACTTAGTGCTTGTCATCGCCGCCCGTCGGTTTGTAGATGATGATTGTGACAAACTAGAAAGTCAGCAAAGACCTGAGATGAAAAAGATTTGAACAGGACTTACCTTGGCCTTGTAGCGAGTGGTTGCAGACACAGCAAGGATGTTGTTCTTGATACTGCTCGTCGCCAGATGGTTCAGGATGGTGTAGTTGGGCATGTTCAGCACACTGTTGTCATCCTTGATAAGCGTAGCCGCGTTAAGGATAGGCTTGCCAAGGAATCCAGGAAGACTGGGCGGCATAGACAGAATCTCGGTCGCCACGGCGGCAGAGTGGAAATCGGGCGACTCGTCCGGCTGGTCGTAGTCGAGAAGGTATTGCGGCAGCTCCTTTGTAAAGGCCGATGGTTCGGGCACGTCCTTCCACTTTGGTGCGCGGTTCGTCAGCTCAACGGACGAGTCGGCAGCGAGGAGCTCACCAGCTTGCTGAGGCTGAGCTGTTGATGACGACGATGATGCCTGTGCTGTTGCCTGTTGCTGCTGCTGCTGAGCTTGTTGCTGCTGGTACTTATGGACCTGCTGCTGTGATACTGATGCAGCATAGCCTGCCTGACCACCGGCGACAACAGCACCAGGGGCGCCACCGCCAGGGGCACCGGTACCAGCACTTCCAGGAGCGACGACAGGCGCACCAAGCGCTGCCGGTGGCGGCACGCCCGAGGACTCTTTGGGCGGCGTGCTCTGCGGGGCGACTTCAATGTAGTTGACCAGATTGTTGCCGAAATCGACCGTTGTGGGTAGATCGCGCGATGTTTCCATCTGGTTGTCGACAAGGAAGCGGATGTGGTGCGTGCCGGGCAGGACGTTGATTGTGGTTGCAAACACACCAGGCCGACCTTCGCTGTATTGTTGTAAAGAGATTGCGTCATTAGCCTGAGTTTCCTGATTTTGGTATTGTTTACGCTCTTCGGTCATAAATAGAGTAGCTTTCTTGCCTCCTTCCCGCTTCTTTGCGTTTTGTCACTTATCACTCTTTCTGAGCCCTTATCGACCCCCCTCCCCCCCCTCCCCTCCTACTATTGACCATTGCGTATCTCTTGCTCTCGGTGTCGTACTAGTATCCGTACTGATTGAGACATTGACTTGGATCGCACCAAATCCATCAAATCGCGAAAAAAATCATCAAATAAACAGGGTTTCACTTACACTGGATGCATGCGCTGCTTCTTGTTCCACTGGAAAATTGTGCCGGTAACGTAGACTTTCTCGCCACCCCGGAGCCACTCCAGTCGAGTAGGCACTGTCGGCCGTGTCTTGTCCACGCGCAACTCCTCTTCGTCATCTTCGTTGACAACCGAGCTGAGTGTTGATGAACGGTGTGTCAGGCCTTCGTTGTCGAGCGCCTCAATGTCATCAATCGGCTCGCCTTCCTTGGCGGCCGCGATAATGGGCGAGCCGGGCGTGTGCACCTCCTCCTCAATGGGCAGCGGCAGGCGTGGTGGCCGTGTCAGATACGATACATCCTGGATGCTGTTGTGCGCCATCATAGGGACGTCCATGCCGTCGTTGAACGGGCTCAAAGGCGGGTCGTAGTCGAGAGGCTTGGGTGCAGCCTGTTCAACGTGTTCTGCGCCATAAGCACTTGTTGTTGCTGCGACTGCTGCAGCAGATGCTATCGGGATTGTTGCGGTACCAGCGGGCTGCGGCACAGCGACCGGCTTGGATGGCGGCGGAGTTGTGGTGGTGGTGGTGGTGGTGGCCGCAGCCGAGGCAGCAGGCCGAGAGGAGGAGGCGCCGCCCGACGAGTTGATGTTGCGATTGGGCGAAGCCGAGGCAGCAACGGCAGCTTCGGCGGCAGAAGGATAAGGCCGGGACGGAATCGAACGCGACGCAGATGTCGACGCGGTCGAGCCCTGAGCTTGAGCCATGGACTGCTCGGGTGGTGCAGCGGCGACGCGCTGGTTCTGAACGAGGGCAGGGTTTCTAGAAGGGCCTTTTTGTTGCTGCTGTGCTTGGGATTGGCTGTGTTGCTGGTATTGCTGCGACTGCTGCTGGTGTTGGTGGTTGTTCTGGTAGTGCTGGGAGTGCGAGTGATGCGGATGCTGTTGATGCAGCGAAAGACGGCCGCCTGGGCTTGCGGAACTGCTACCGTCTGCCTTTGGAGATGAGGCGTTATTTCCCATACCGGCGGTATCTAATGGCGAGTTACAAAAGGCTGGAGTCTGGACAAAGTGATAGCAGTAATCGGTCTATCGCCGGTGAGATAGGCAATAGCGTGCTTCTTGCAGTAGGGACTTTGGGTGACAGTAAGATACGGCGTGTAGGTGTTGCCAGTTGCAGTAGAGATAGACAGTTGGGAACAACTGTCGGGGCGGCTGCGGGACGCTAAAAACGTGCGTAAAGGGTTGTCGGCCAGTGAGGCGGTAGAGACAGTGGCCAGGCCTCTTGCGCGGGTAGGCGGGGGATTGAGAATAGAAGAAGGGGGGGGGGTGCAGTCTCGAGGAGGATGGCTCGTATACAGCGCGATTGGAATGGCATAAAGATACCAGAATGGAGTACACAGGACTTTAGAAATGGCAAAACTTCAGAGCCAGAAACAATGCGCCGCTGGGAACTTTCTTTTGCGCTGCTGTTGGTGTGGTGTGCTTGCTGGTGGTGTGCTGGGTGCCGTGTTGTCGTCCGTGTGTCGTCTACAGGGAGGGCCAAAACTCGATAAGAAGAGGGGCGCGCAATAGGGTAATTAACTGGAGGAGGGAGAGAGGTAGTGCATGTGGGGCACTTTGATCCAAATTGGGAGACTGGGGAAGTGGCTCAAGAGACAAGGTAGAAGTACCTTTGTACCTTTTGTCAGATAACGTGATTGAATGGCCCGTGCATCTGTGAGTGAGATGAGGTGGAGAACAAGGCTGCATGCTCTTGTGTTCTCTAATGCTGACTAAAATTGGGATATTAGCTGTTACGGTGACGTCGTCCCATATTAGCGTGACTAGAGCACATGTTAATCACAGTGCATCCAGCGCCATTCCGCGCATCGTCAACAAGCGCGAGCACCAACACCTCCTCCTTTACCTCCTCGATTGAGCATCAATTGTCTTGAGAGGCAAGCCCAGATACGCTAAAAATACAGGGGAAATATGCACGCGTCTCCTACACACTGAATGCCGTCTATCCCGCGTTCATATTGGGTTTTCGATCTAAACGCGCCTCGTATTGCTTGACCTCACACCAGGATCTCGCCGCCTTGTTCAGGCCCTCACAATGGCTTCTACTACAGATCTCCCTATTCCGGTACCTTCAGTGGTCAGCTCGACCAACTGGGTGGGCATTGCCAAGTCAGCCGGCGGCCTGGTCGCTTCCACTACTACCGTGCTCGCTGCTTTTGTCCTTCGTTTGGCTGGCTTCCTCTTCACGGCGACGACATGGCTGTTGTCCAGAACCTATAGAGTTGCAGCTTGGCCAGTAGCGCGTATACTCGATATACTACGTGTGCTGTTTTCACCCGTCACCTACACATTATCCTATGCACTCATCCCCGTCAATGCTGTCCTAAGCTTTCTCGGACGCCTTCGTGTAAGTTTCCTGATGCCACTGATTCCTGCGACATAAGTTGCACAATTTGCTAACAACACAGCCACTTTATACCTATGTAAGACTTGCCTGCACTCAATAGAGAGCTATACACCGTATACTAACGATTCAGCTCGGCTCAGCAGCGTTCATCGGCATTGTTGCCGGCCTCGTGCTCAAGTTTGCATCCGACTACATTGTCGTCATTCTTAGCCTGGACCCCGACAACGACCAGCAAGTCAACGACAGCGCGTCCAACTCATATACGGCGGCATCCGGGTCGACAACAAAGACGGGCAACTCTTCATACACAACGGCTACTTCAGCACTGACTGCATCGTCTCGATCCACCATAACCACATCATCGACAGGCCTGACAACATCAACAAGCACACCATCCCAGCTTCTCAAGATGGAGGACGACAAGAGCGATATCGTGCAGGACGAAGTCTGGCAATGGCTTGAAGAGTTCAACCCTCGACAGCCAGCAGTAGCACCTGACAGCAGTAGTGACAACAACGGCTTGGCGGATGCCCCGTCACCATCACAAAAGCAGCGGCCGCCTGGTCTCCTTTCCCTCACTATTCTTGAGGAGTCGTCGTCCGAAGGTGGCAACTGAGCGTTTCCTTTGCAATAATTTATGAGTATCAATACATATATCAGTAGCGTGCGAGCATTATCATCTTGATTGTAAAATAAATAAAAAGTTAAAGCAAGTCTGATTCTGATTGATTAGCTGTCCCGAACATGTGTGCCATGTTACGAACAGTGAAAGCCCACCCCTAAACTCCAGCTGAAAATATTGGTAAACATTAAAAGATAACAGAAAACTGAAGACCAAAGTAGCGGTCCCATATCACAACGGAACACCGCGACGACAATGTTTACGCAGAGCCTATCTGCGATACACATCTCTATCCCGGTCCCGGTCCCGATCGCGATCGCGATCCCGTGGCCGTCCAGGCGACCGACTGCGGCTCTGGCGCACACC
Organism: Ophiostoma ulmi; assembly: GCA_029298715.1. Taxonomy (NCBI): domain Eukaryota; kingdom Fungi; phylum Ascomycota; class Sordariomycetes; order Ophiostomatales; family Ophiostomataceae; genus Ophiostoma; species Ophiostoma ulmi. Next base: position 267,523 of record JANSLN010000007.1, read on the forward strand.
ACCATTGTCATACCGGTCCATGCGTCCACCGTAGCGTGCTGGTTCATCCCAGTCATCGTGCCGCCGGCGGTCATCGTGTCCAGAAGGATCACGGGCGCCACCGCCATCTCTCATGTAAGCGGGAATATATGTGTCGGTATCTGCATTTCTTCCTCCGCCACCACCACCGCGGGCTCTTGGTGCACCATGCCGGTCTCTATCGCGATCACGGTCACGGTCACCTCCACGGTCGCCACGATCACCGCGGTCGTATCTATCATTATGTGCCGGGCCCTCATTTGCAGGTGGCGGAGGCCTCGGCGGCAGGCCGTGTGGACCACGAGCCCATGCAGGCCGACGTCCATCATCACCGCCAGGCGGGCCATGACCACCCGGTGGTCCACGTGGCGGACCGCGGTCTTGCTGGTGACCGCCTTGACGACCGCCGCCGCCACCGCCGCCTTCAAATCCGCCATTGGGTCCAAACTGGCCATTGCCGTTGGCATGGCCACGGCCAACAGTTCCGCCCTTAGGGGCCGGCGGTAAGGCTGCTTTGCGGTCATCAAACTTTCTGCGATCCAGCTCATGCGACTCCTCAAACATGGGAATATCGCCGGGACGTGCAGGCAGAGGAGGGGTGCGGAAGTAAGGGTGCTGCAGGGCATCGACAGCGTTGATACGACCTCGCCAGTCAAGCTTCATGAGCTGACTCAAAAGCGACACGGCAGTTGGGCCAAACTCTTTGAACCGCATGGCAAGATCGCCAGGGCGTGCCCGGGGCGTCAGGCCTGCCGAGCCTGGTAGAGAGTTCCAGCTCGGCATGTTGTCTGGTGTCGGAGAGCCACACAGATCCCAAATCATCTCCAGCTGGTGGCTGTCCGAAATACCTGCCAATATAGGCTTGCCGACCAGCATCTCGCCAAACACACATCTGTATTGTTAGCAAAGCACAGGTAAAACAAAGCAAAAGTTGTTGCCTAGTTGTACAAAACATACCCAACACCCCAGACGTCAATAGCGGTGGTGTAGCGTTTGAGCTGGAGAAGAAGCTCGGGCGGTCGGTACCAACGAGTAACGACAAGGCTGGTGTAGTCGCGCTTGCCCTCGCCACCGCCGTGGCCCGGCACAGGCACGTCGCCCTCGTACTGCCGCGCCAGACCAAAATCAGCAATTTGGAGAATACCGCGGTTGTTAATGAGCAGGTTGGCTGCTTTCATATCGCGATGCAGGATGTGACTGTCGTGCAGGTATCGTAGACCCTCGAGCAGTTGGAGGAGGTAGCATTTGATTTGGGGGATGTCGAACTGGACAGAGGGGTTGTCGAGCAAACCCGATAGATCGTGGTCCATGTACGGCATGACCATGTACATGATGGGTCGTTTTCTTTTGTCGGCTGCCTTATTAGTATCTTGACCTCTCTGAACTGTGGCATTGAATGGAGAGAAATGCAAAGGGCTCGACATACATGGCTTTTGGGGGTGCTCGACGGCCATATCCTCAAGCTTGAGGACATTTTTGTGATTGAGAAGCTTCAGCAGCTTGATTTCTCGAAGCGCAGTTATCGGGAACTTGATTTGTTAGAACTTTTCCAAGAGTTTCCGCAGGCGGAGATGGAGATGGAGGTTGTTTGCACTTACGCCGTCCTTTTCGTTGTGCATGATAATCTTCTTCAAAGCAACCATGTTGCCTGTGCGCCGAGATTTGGCCTTGTGGACCTCACTTTCCCAAGTCAGCAGACAATACTTGTTTTGAGAGCTCAGAGAATATTATTCATACCCAAATGTGCCCTCGCCCAGCTTGCCCAGAAGCTCATAGTCGCGAATGTTGGAGCATCCCTGGTAGCTGGTTTGCGAGCGCATGTGCCGATGTGCAAAGGGCCGTGGCGATGGCGGGTCGAGGAAGACTGGTGTGGCCATCTTGAGCCTCTACCCAAGGGCAAGATGTCCTTATATTGCTAGAGATTGTCGAGATCGATGACTGTCGAGGAGAAGAGCTTCGTGACAGAGAGGCTGTTGCCGCGAGGAAGAAAGCGCGTAGGCCAAGCTATCGGCGCGAAAAGTAGCTGATGCGCATCCGTCTTATAGCTTAGCTAGTAGATAGAGGCAGGTACAGTGTGGGAACCATAGAAGATACCCGCTTCTAATGCCGAAACGGAGAATGGCGATAATATAAATCGCTGTACTTTGAGGAGAGCTGCATCGAGAGATCTCAATAGAACCAGGCTGAAAGCGGCAGAATGATGAATGAAGAAGGCGGTGGAAGTTGAGTGCGGGTATAAAGGCTGAAGACCAGCCAATTATATTCCCCTGTTTAATATGGGGCATCTCTCTCTACACACCCAATCAAACAGCGCTTATTCAGTAGCCTTATCGATTAGGCCGAAAGCCGCCAATTGGCGTTGGGGAGAGCCCCGTCCACCGCCTGCTGGGCCTGCTGGGGCATCCGATGCTCCGCTAAATTTCGCTTGTATCGAACACGACAAAAGGCTTCACATATCATTATCGAGTGCACCCGCGGTGACTGCCATTGACGACCCTACGACCGCCATACGCACCCGATCGATATCGAGAACAAAGCCTCGAGCTTTCACAACCAGAAACAGTGAGGACGCCCCTACAGCTGCCCACCAATCCGGCCCTGTCGTCCCCTCGATCCTTTGATCGTGCGATCTCTCGATCTCTCAATCTCTCGCCTTTCGAGTTCATGGCAGCTGCTAACTCGGCTCTACAACACAGACCTTGACTAGGAGTCATCAATATGAACTTCCACAACCGGCCGCCAGTGCCGCATGTGCCTCTTGGCTACCGCGTTGCCGCAAAGGCCCTCGGTGCCAGCATGTGGTTCTTTGTAAGAAAGACCCCGACTAGAGACATTGCGTGTCTCATCCGAGACGTTGATATGCTAACACGACACAGTTGATGTACAGAGCGAAGAAGGACGGCCCCGTTCTTCTGGGCTGGAAGCACCCATGGGACCACTGAACGACTCGCCTTGTAGGAGAGAGTCGGTGGGCGATGGACGACGGGACAGGGAATTCGAGCTGCGTTTTATCATCATTGTGTACATACAATCATACAGGCCGCGCGAGGCGGAGAGAGACAAATCAATGCAAACATTGCGACAACAGAAGAGATGCAATTGCGATATTGATATATACACGACACACGGCATGGACAGCATCAAGCCTAATCTAGGACAAACGCGAGGAACCTCGATCAGCCTCGGAAACAGTCATCAGCCAACAACTAGGCAGCCTTGGAAAAGAGGTAATGAGAGACGCCCCATACATCACCGCCCTGGTATTTAAACAGTTCCGAGCACGCCATGTAAAAGATCTCCCACCGGTAGTACCACGCCGACGCATTCTCCGCGCCATACGTCTCGACGAGGGCCGGCCACATGGCTCGCTTGTTCTTCATCATGTTCTGCAGCCAGTCCTCGCATGTCCGCGAGTAGTGCTGTCCGTTGACCCACCACTGCTGCTCGAGCGTCAGGTCGCGCTGGAAGTAGTGCAGCAGGTCCGCCGACGGCATCGTGCCGCCCGTAAAAAAATATGTCGTCATCCAGCCCTCCTCATAATCATACGGTGTCGTGGCATGGCTAAAGATGTGCACAAACAGCTTGCCTCCGGGCGCCAGGGCGCGGCTGACTTTGGCCATGAGCAGCTCATAGTTCTTCATGTGCTCAAAGAGCTCAATGGACACCACGCGGTCAAACGATTCGGGCTCAAACTCATAGTCGACGACGTTGCCTGTAATCACGGTGAGATTCGCAAGTCCACGCTTCTTGGCCTGCTCGTCAATGTACATCTTTTGCGTGCGCGAGTTGGAAAAGGCGGTTATCTTGGCCGTGGGCAGACGCTCGGCAAAAAACAGCGAGCATGACCCCCAGCCGCAGCCGAGATCCAAGATGCGCATGCCATCCTTGAGCTGTGCCTTGTCAATGTAGCTGCTCAGCATGGCGATCTCCGCCCCGGCCAAGGATGTGCGCTTGGCCGTGAACGGGGCCAGCAGACCCAGCAGACGTCCAACCAGGGATTTGCCCTTGGCAGCCTCGACCTCGGGGTACCAGCAGCTCGAGTACTTCATATAGGGTCCCAGCGTAGACCCAAGAACATTAGTGCCAACCTCGTAGTGCTGCTTGTTGGCCGTGTCCGTCTCGATGGCAATGGGCTGGGCCCGTAGTCGGCCCACAAAGCCCTGCTTGTAGCGTGTGGCGGCTGCTAGGTCTGGGGAAGCGACCTGTTGCAGTCGGTCGACGAGGTTGCGCCGGATGCCGAGGCGGATGACGGCATGGGGGAGGTAGCCGCTGTCGAGAAGGGCGTCTGATTGTTAGTTGTGTAGATAGATACAGAGTTGACGAGAGCAGGTACTTGCCGACATTCATTCTTGAATAGTAATGAAATGAATGTTTTAAAAAGAGCTACCAATGCTGTTAATGTTTCGGTCTGGTAGCTGTTGTAAGTCAACTGACAAAAGGTTGGAATCATAGGAAGAGCATGCGTCGAGCTCGAGGAAGCTTAGCTAGGTGAGCTGTGAACATGGACTGTCAATAAATCCAAGAAAAAAGGAATCCAAGAAATAAGCCGCCACCGAGCTATCAAGTAAAAGCATAAATCAATTGATAAGTATTCACGGAAACAACATTGCCGTTGGGTTGGGGGCGTCGCAGCCAGCAAGGACCCTGCGTTGATCATACTGTTTCAGCGTGATGGCATCCAGAGCATCCGGGTGCTTCGATCGAGCAAACTGGCGGTCTCAGCAGCTCCGGCACCATTATTTCCAGCCAGCGTTGTGCCAATCGGTCTCTTTGTGTGGCGACTCGCGAAGAGAATATCTAAATATCAAAATGTATGCCAATATCCAATAAGCACATCCAATGGTTCAAGTGCAAAAACAAACAGGCGCAAGCGGTGCGCAATCTATTCAAAGCAATGCTGCATCAAGCATAATATATCGTCGCATCTAAAAACAAGTCATCCAATGGTTGGTACAAAGTCGAGCAATGGCTCGATAAAGAACAATCAGAACAAACAAGAAGAAACAAAAGGAAAACGGTCATAAGACTATGCAACTCAAGTGCGCATGCCCTCCTGGATCAGCTTGTACTCCTTGCGCTTCTTGGGCGTTTTGGTGATGGCCAGCTTAATGTAACCAATTGTGCGCGCGGCAGCTGGCAGCACCCATTTCTCGGCAGCCAGTGCCACAGCCAGGTAGCCAACACCCAACAGCAGGAGCAGCAGCTTGAAATCCCACGACATCTTGGTCAGCTCCATCAGCTTCTTGAGCCAATGCATGGGGTTGGTGACCATGTGCACCGTAAAAAGCAGCGCGACTGTGATCGTAGCGACAAATGGCCCTGCATTATTAGTTATTAGTTCGTGCACACAGGATAATCTGAATCGTAATGGGATAGACTTACAGTTTTGCCACATGCCCTGCCGGAAGGGAGGGCCGGCGTTGAGCACGACACCCGAGAAGATGTACTCGAAACAGGACACCAGGAAGAGCGCCGTGTTCTCCGAGTTTTTGGTGTTAGACTTGTCGGGGTCGATAACGGGCGGAATAAACCAGGGCTCCTGACGCACAACAAAGAAGGCAATCGACTGGATGGCAATGCAGATGGCCATTTGTCCCAACAGCGGCGTCAACACCTTGCGGGATACGAGATCTGCAGTCGGCCGTTTCTTGCCGAGCTCTGGCGACGGTCCGGCCCAGCTCATAAAGACGGCAATGGGTAGGATAAGGGCAAGGTCGATGAACAGAAACTGGAAATCGCCGAGGTTGGACGCCGATGTGTAGAGGTAGCTGACAGACGTGAACTGGATCGCCGAGTACAGACTCATGTACTTGAAGCAGCTAAAGCTTGTCACCAGCGATGCACGGCCCTCACGAATCACCTCGGGCACACAGCGAATGTCAAATACGCGTGACGTGAACGGCGCGGCCACAGATGCCTCAGCCTCGGACAGCGAGATACCGACATCGGCCGCCTTGAGTGCAGCACAGTCGTTGGCGCCGTCACCGCAGAAGCCACAGCAGTAGTCAATGCTCTGGAGCTTCTCGACCAGCTCGCACTTTTCGTCGGGAGACATGCGGGCATACACTTTGCCACAGAGCAGCATCCTGTGCAGAACTTCAGGCCGCGCATAGTCGACCATCCACCGAAAGACCTCGCCACTGACAGCAACAGAGTAGTTGCGGAGGTTGGAGATATCATAGGGAAGAGATGCATCACCCTCGGGAGGTGCAGGCAGAGGCTAGATTGTTAGCAGTTGCATCTCGAGCTCAATAGTATAAAAAGGGTGACATACCAACAGGGTGTTCTCGTCGAGTTGGTAGATGTTGTTGTCGATGCTCTCCCATTGCAGCTTGGCAGTCGCATCCTGTGCATTGCCTTGCGCAAATCGGGGCACAAAACAGTGTGCTGTTTTGTTGATCAAGTTGCACTCGCGTGCCACACTAATGGCTGTCAGGATGTTGTCGCCCGTCACCATCACGGCACCAATGTTGGATGCGATCAGCTCGTCCAGCACGGCCGTCGTCGTCGGCTTCAGCTTGTTCTCAAAGATAATGAAACCAACAAAGTCAAGACCACTCTCGGCATCCTCACGCTTCAGCTTCTGTGCCTTGACCCAGCTCAGCTTGGGAATGTGCTTGGTCGCACAGCCAATGACACGGTATCCCTTGTGCGTGTACGAAGACAAAAGTTCGTCATAATCAGCCGGCAGACTCTCGGGCCGGCAGATTTCACGCATACACTCGGGAGCGCCCTTGACATACACGTCGCCACTTGTCTGTCCAAAAATACGAACAATGACACTAGCACGACGCAGTTGGGAGACGAACTCAAAAGACCGGATAACACCTAGCTCAAACGGCGACGGAGAAGCCGCCGAGACACTGGACACAGTCGCTGCAGTTCGTCTGCCAGTTGACGCGGGCGGCCGGGTATCCAAATCATAGACAGTATCCGCAGGTGGGCGCGCCACAGACGGTGCAAGACCGCCCTGGTTGTCTTCGTCGGTTTGGTCCCTCGATGTGTGCTGCTTGCCCTCATCAAACGTCCAGTTGGTGAATTCAAACATCTTCAGGTCCAGAGGGTCACCCATAAGCTCGCCATCTACAGACCGCAATGAGTGGCACGTCGCCATAGTGAAGAGAGCAGCACGGCGAGCATCGTCGTATGATGAAAGCGAATCAGGCTTCTTGGCTCCACGCTGAGCAGCATTGCGGGCCGGCACAAGCAGTGACGACTTGGCAATCACTTCACCGAAGCGATTGGCAGCATGGTCAACAACACGCACACCAAGAACATCGAGGCCGTCTTCCGTCAGGGTTCCTGTCTTGTCAAAGCACATAATATCCAGCTTGCCGCCAACATTGACACGCTGCGGGCTGATACAGAAGATCTGCTTGGACCGAAGCCGGCTGAGGGCAAAGTTTGTGCCAATGGTTAACGTTGCCGGCAGTGCGGGTGGCACAACGATAGTGATGAGATCCAGTGCACGCACAACAATGAGATGCCATGCGAGGCCCAGGCGCACAAAGTTGATAAACGACGCAATAAACCCAACTAGTGCAATGCATGCCATGACGGATATGTACCGGAACGAATCGCGGTAGAACTTAAAGCCCGAGGGCTTGGGGAACAGCATCGAGCGGACTAGCGAGCCCTTGGTCGTGTTAAAGCCGGTGCGCACCACCAGGGCAAGCGCCACGTCTTCGTCACGGCCATCCTGGGGCTTCCTGGCACGCACAATCTTGGTGCCACAGAACAAAAAGTGCTTTGCGACTTCAGGCAGGATAGTAGGAGCTCCAAGGTCAATTAGGCGTAGACTCGAGCCTGTTGCCGGGACTTTAGAGACGGGCACAGACTCGCCCGTCAGCATGCTTTCATTGACGATGCAGTCGCCGCTCAGGAGAAGACCGTCGCTGGGGAACTGGCCGAGGCTGGGATCGCTGACCTCGTAGACGTCGCCTGGCACGAGGTCACTAGACGAAACAGTGCGCCAGAAACCGTTACGGAGCACGCGCACATCGCACTCAAAGCGGGAAATCTCGCGCAGCCGGCGCATTGTCGAGCGAGTTTCGATGAGGGTGGTAGTGATGCTGCCAAATGACATGAAGAAGATGGCAATAGCATAGTAGTAGTATTCGTCGAGCGACCATAGCACAAGACTAGCAATTTGGAAGACGTAAAAGGGATGGAACACCTCGTCAACCAGCAGCTTGCCAACCGACTTTTGCTCAATATCGATTAAATTATCGCCAAAAACCAGCGACCGAAATCCCTTCTCGTCACCATCGAGGCCGGCGCGGATTTCACGCACGTTTTCCCAAGATGGGTCCTTCCAGCCGGACGAGTGCATAAACTTGTCACGCAGTGGGTGGTAGAAGAAGCGAACGTAGCGATAGTTGAGGCCACGCAGGTCCTCCAGTAGCGGATCCGGGTCTTCGTCGTCGAGCGCGTAGCGTGCCATTTTTGGCGGTGCACCAAACACAGTCGACAGTGACCGATTATAGGCCACACTATCGACGTCCAGAATCACCATCTCGTTCCACTGGTTCTCAATGACCACCCAGGTACACTCAGCAAGGGGACACGGCTGGCCAGTGACGCGGACCATCCACCGCGGGAGCCACCGGAAGAAGAGCCACGCGATGCCAAACGTGAGCACGCAGAGAAGAATGTAAAGAGCCATACCAATTGTGCTCGTGCGGAAACCAGCAATGACAATGTACAGATCCTCGCTAGCAATATAGGTCTTTTGGCTGACGCGGAGGCCACCATACTCGCTGCCGGCATCAGTCCCCACGCTGCTCCGGCGCAGCAGGCCGGCACGTGCCGATATTCGAGAAAGTGTAGATGAGCGCCGATGCAGCACATAGTCGTCACGGTCGACTGCACTCTCACTTTGAATGTCGGTCGAGTCCTCCTCATCTTCCTCCCGGTCATTGTCCACCACGGCTACGCTTCCGTGGTAGCTCCGTTCCTCGTCGCCATACCGATGAGAAGCGTATGATCCCACAAACAGCTGGTCGTCATCCAAAATAACTGATTCGTCGTCTCTATCGTGTGACCGTCGTGCTGCTGCTGCTGCTGAAGCCTGTGCTCTATCCTGCTCTTCGTCGTTGTCTGTGTAGTACGCGAAGCTGGTCGTGGAATCGGCGCGTGATCGGCGATGCGAGAAGGCTGCAATGCTAGTGGGAAGGCTCTCGGCCATGGGTCCAGAGTAAAGCTAGATAGTCAGTATATCTGCCAGCTATATGATTCATCTTGAGGCTTCTAGACAACTCACTTCATCATGTGCCATCTCTACATCTTCAAAGACGCTTGCCGAGCTCTGGTTTGAGCCCAGACGGTACAGTGACGGCCGGTTGTCGCCATCGTCGTGCACGGACTCGAAACTAGCCCGCGGCTCGCCATTTCCGCCGCTCATGGCGTCGGACGTCGCGTGCGCACAACCAAGCAGGTATTGGTGTGCAGGGTGGTGTATCACGATGCGATGCCGAATCTACTCCGAGTTGATGCGTGAAAATCGAAAAGCAAAAGACGGAAATCGAGGCTGATGTCAGCAACGGAACATGGCACGCGAGCCGGTCGAGGTAACGCGAATTGGATGGTGTGACAATGTAGACGCGATAGAGCCGTTGTAGTAGCTTCACGGGCAATTTCTTTGGTTCTTTGGTCGGGCCCTTTTTTTGTTGTTGTGCTGCAATACATGCAAATGCAGATCGTAGGAGGTTGCACTGAAGATCACACGAAAGACTGCAAAACGGCTGTAAAGATGGCCGAGCTATTTCCCGACCAAGATAGATTTCGGATTCGAGATAAGGAAGGTGCGTCAGATCGCTCTCTACAAGTATGGCACTAGTGAGAAAAGGTACATTAGTAAAGTATCGAAATGCATATTGGAAATGATGACGTCCTACTGGGCACAAGACGGGCGAGTGGGGAGCTGTAGGCACTAAACGGAGAGTGTTACAGCACCCTAGAACAATGGCTGGACAGTAGTATGTACTATGTACATATACGTGCATAGTCAGTTATGCTCGTTTGTTCTTAAAATATGCAAGTCCAACAACCCCAACAGTCACAACAGCCAGAAATGTCGATTGCTCCTTCCTCCTCAGAGTCAGGTAAGATGTACGTCCCTTTCTCTTCTGTCTCTTTGTGTCTTTGTCAGATCGATCGCCCCTTCCCTGCTAAGAAAATCAGGCGCATTGTGCCTGTCGTTCCTTCCATTTACACCGTCTAATGTATTACTGATGCCACATGTGATCTTGATTATTACTGTGCCATACACATCAACAGTGTTACAGTAACTCGGCAGTTCGGTCATTTGAGCAGGCAAAAATAAGAAGATAATTCAGCTTTTCTTTCCTGATTTTCAACTCCAGTGGCAACTATAGCAGGATAACACTGGAGATGGTCTAGCCAGTGGTCGACGCGTAGGCAGCTCTGGAAGTCGCAAGCAGGATGTGGCGAATAGAAGAAGTGGGAAAGCGCAATGGACTGACTTCTCTGCATGCTGTCCAGGCAGAAAAGCAGGGAAGGTACGAGACAGGTCGTCTTGCACGATAACCGGGATACCTCTTTTGAATTAACAGGGCCAAAAAAAAGGAAAGAAGATGGAAGAGCAGACCGCCACGAAAAAGGAAGGAGCAGGGGACAACGAGTGCGTCTGCAAGTGCAGCGCAAATATTTGTATGTGCAGCAATTTAGATCCCAGCAATTCTCACCGAAGTTCTAGAAGAAATTACGCTCCAGCACAGCGATTGGAATAAAGAGAAATAAAGCGGGTCATCTTATAAGCTGACCAATCGTGACGGCCCAACATTGCAAGTGGGAGACAAGTGGCGGCCAACGAAATGTAAAATAAAACACTAAAATAAACATTTTAATAGTAAATAAAATAGAAATAAGGCCTAGATAAAACCAAAACGGAAAATACATGTACAGACGAGAAAACGAGTAGAACCAGCGAGCGCCCGCAGCGTGTCCACCACTACCCCTTCCTTCCCTCCTCTCGGTCCTCTCGCTGTCACCCACCGCCCAGCAAAAAAAAAAAAACTCGAAAAAATTACCTTAGACGACCCCCAAAAAAGGGAGATCTCAACCCCGCCGCCAAAGCCAAAAAAAAAGAGAGACACCACCATCCACCATACTATTTTTTACTCCCAACTCCTCACTACAGTCCACCCTTACTCCCCTGCTCCTCTTTAGCCCTTCTTTAGCCCTCTATTACATCTCCCTTGGTCACCTCTCACCTCCTCTTCTTCCTCTTACTCCTCACCCCTTCTTTCTTTCTTCCATTCACCCCTTCTTCCAAATCGACTCGACCCGACATCTCCCAACTCTTCAACCACCACCTGACTGTTGTTTCGACTCTCCGGGTTCTCTCCTCACCGTCTACATCACAAAACCCCCCCGTCACCCCTCACATCACATTCGCCATGGCCGAGCCTATCCGCAACAAGCGGCCTGACCCCGTCGCGCCGTAAGTGAACTTGATATGCCACGATATATTGACACCTGGAGCATCTAGAGCTTCAGTTGGCCATATATACGCGTCTTGATGGCGTGTCTACAACATATCACCTATGACAATCATGCTAACTGTCGCAGCACGCCGCAAAACACCCCCGCCAACAATGCCCCCATCTCCTCTCACGCCCAGCAGCCCGGCGTCGCCAGCATCTCGGAAGGTCAGTCATAGTCGTCAACAGTCTATATCCACTCTATGATCTGTTTGTTTTGTTTTATCTTATTCCGTTTATTCTGGCCTATTTTCCATTGCAATGGTATGCGGTGAGGTCGAGTGCTCAAGTGCTCTGTCACTCGGGCCTTCCCCGCATTGTTGTTGTCATCGGCCCAACCTCAAATCTTGTCATCCCGCACTCTGCTCCCCTGTCACTCTGTCATCCTGTCTCACCACCACCCCGCCCCGGCTTTTCACCCAGACTAACATGACCGCCCCTTTGTATAGAGCCCGTTGATATGTCTGCCGCTGCATCTCTGTTCGCCCAGAACCCCCGCCTTGTCAGTATGATCCAGGGCAAGCTCGGCAGCCTCGTCGGCCGGTCGTCTGGCTACATTGAGTCGCTCCCCCCACAGGTCAAGCGCCGCGTCTCCGGCCTCAAGGGCATCCAGAAGGAGCACTCGAAGCTCGAGGCCGAGTTCCAGGAGGAGGTCCTACAGCTGGAGAAGAAGTACTTTGCCAAGTTCACCCCCCTGTACGTCAAGCGTGCCGGTATTGTGAACGGTACCAACGAGCCTACCGAGGAGGAGATCGCGGCTGGCGAGGAGGACGAGGAGGAGGACGAGGAGGCTGAGAAGCCCAAGACTGAGGGTGCCTCCGCTGAGGCCGTCAACGGTATCCCCGAGTTCTGGCTGTCGGCCATGAAGAACCAGATCTCGCTTGCCGAGATGATCACCGACCGCGATGAGGGTGCCCTGAAGCACCTGACCGACATTCGCATGGAGTACCTCGACAAGCCCGGCTTCCGCCTGATTTTCGAGTTTGGCGAGAACGAGTACTTCACCAACAAGACCATCTCCAAGACATATTTCTACCAGAGCGAGTCCGGCTACGGTGGTGACTTTATCTACGACCACGCCGAGGGCGACAAGATCAACTGGAAGTCTGAGAAGGACCTGACCGTCCGGATTGAGCAGAAGAAGCAGCGCAACAAGAGTAAGTCAATGGAGACGTTTAGTCATCGGGAGTATCACTGGAATATCACATGTCAAATTACAAAGCTAACAAACAAACAGACACCAAGCAGACCCGTATTGTCAAGAAGACTGTCCCCACCGACTCCTTCTTTAACTTCTTCTCGCCCCCTGAGCCCCCGGCAGAGGATGACGATGATGCCGCCTCTGACATTGAGGATCGCCTGGAGCTGGATTACCAGCTTGGTGAGGACATCAAGGAGAAGCTCATCCCCCGTGCCATTGACTGGTTCACCGGCGAGGCACTTGCCTATGAGGAGATTGACGAGGATGACTTCAACGAGGAGTTTGACGATGAGGATGAGGATGAGGATGATCTGAGCGAGAACGACGACGAGGATGAGGACTCTGATGAGGATGACGACGATGGTTCCAAGCCGAAACCGGAAGCCCAGGAGTGCAAGCAGAGCTAGACGTTTCCTTGAGCAACAAGCAAAACAATGCCGGGCGGTTAGAGACTGCTGAGGGGGAGTTGTTCTGCAAGCCATTGACCGTTGAAAACTTGAATTTCCCAATCCAACAAAGAATTCAGAAATACTCCAAGGGCACGGGAAGGAAGCAGTACGGCATGAATCATGGGATGGAAGCATGGGAAAATATGCGGGACAAGGGAGAACCGCGAGTTGAGTTGCACGTCTGTCATTTATCGACTGCTTTTACAACATGAGTTTATATTGGTTTTCTTTTTGTTTTGACACTCCTCTTTTATAACACCCCCTTAATAGTACTACAATTATGCAAGTCCATGATCTCGTTGATTTGTAAAAAAGTGTTCAGCTTCACAAAGTAAAGAAATAGCAATGTGTGTGACTCGCACCCTCCAGGATGTGCTTATTAAGCAATGTCGAATACTACATCAACACAAGGCTGTGAAAATGACAGGTCAATCGAGCCAGCCGCGCAGACAGCCGAACAGATCATCGCGGCGATGCTTTATCTGTGCACGGCAATCCTCCGGTGAGTATGACTGCTAGCACTGGCGATGCAGACTGTCGGCCCTGGCAAAGTAGCATTGCCAGCCGTGTCGCCAAACGCCATGCCGGCAGCCCTGGCATCAGCTTGTTGAATTGAACTTGAAATAGAATAAATATAGAATATTATAGAATAAGCCTAGAACGGAATGACTCGATATTATGGCGTGGCTCTCTGTGAGCAATATGGCTTACATAAGATAGAATCATACCAGGCCAGATGCCGTCACTGAGATGCCGCCAAAAGCCGCCCGAGTCGATGACCCAATCGAGCAAGGACCCAGCGGGACTCCAAATGATCCAGCAAAACCCCAGCGACAGCCGCGCTCGGCGGCGGCCTTTGTCTTTTCAGGCCATTATTACGTGCAAAGCACTGCTAGCCAGAGCGGACAGAAGCGGACACGGGCTTGGCTCATTGGCCTATAAATTCGTACAGCGGTGACGCGATCGTGATCCAAGTAGTCTTAGTCAGGAAAATGACTGGCACGGCTGTCAATGGAAAATGGAAAATGGAAATGGAAAATGGCGTGGTGAAATAGAGTTACTAATAGCCAACAGTAAATTGTGAAAATTTTTCTACATGTATTTTCTTCTTTTATTCTCTCAGTCAGCCATAATAGCAATGACTCCTTTGACTTGTCAACGGCAGGGTAAAATAGGAAAGACCGCCATTGCCGTCCGAATGTCGGGGTCTCTGTCGGAGTTTTTATTTCTTTATTTCTTCATTTCTTTATTTCTTTATATTTGTTTATTTATATTTATTAGTATTCATTTTTTATTCATTTTATTAAATAATCAATCTCATGTGCTGTGAGTCAAAACAGTTGCTGCTCTAGGAAGGAAGCACCCCGCAATCGCTGCAATTGGTGACGACGGAAAAGTTTTATTTAGTATTTATTTGTTTAATATAATTAAATATTTAATCCAAGTCACTGCAAGCTGTATTATGTATATACCGTGACTGACATCACGACGACCCTCTTTCTCCTGCTCCTCCGATTCTTCCTCCTTTCTCTTGCTCTTGTATATCGACACACCATTCCCTCTTCACCCTGGAATTTGATCGAGTATATTCCTTGTCTCTTTCTCTTTCTTCTGGACAGCTCAATTGCTTCTAGATTGTCTTTTTTTTGCAAATTTATTGCAAATACCCTACAACCTCCCCCTCCCACCTCTTACACACACATCCGACAAAATGGCCTCAAGAGCACAAAACATTGCTAGCCGGCCGGCCGCCGCTTCCGACAGCAACCCCCTCGCCGTCTCGACTTCTCCCACCGCCACCTTCTCCACCCCTGCCTCTTTCGGTGGTCGCGGCGCCAGCAACTCCGGCAGCTTTACCAGCGGCATTGCTGTTGGCGGCGACAGCCGTGTCATGGCCAACATTAAGCCCCTGAAGCCCTTCAACTCGACTGACATCAAGATCCTGCTGCTCGAGAACGTCAACGAGTCTGGTCGCGACATCCTGACTGCCCAGGGCTACCAGGTCGAGCACCTCAAGGCCTCGCTGCCCGAGGACCAGCTGATTGCCAAGATCCGTGACGTCCACGTCATTGGTATCCGCTCCAAGACCCGGCTGACCGAGAAGGTCCTGGCCGCTGCCAAGAACCTGCTGGTTGTCGGCTGCTTCTGCATCGGCACCAACCAGGTCGACCTCGACTTTGCCGCCAAGAGTGGTATTGCCGTCTTCAACTCACCCTTTGCCAACTCGCGCAGTGTTGCCGAGCTCATCATTGGCTGGGTCATCATGCTGGCTCGTCAGCTGGGCGACCGCTCTTCCGAGATGCACAGCGGCACCTGGAACAAGGTCAGCAACCGCTGCTGGGAGATCCGCGGCAAGACCCTAGGTATTATCGGCTACGGTCACATTGGCTCGCAGCTGTCCGTCCTGGCCGAGGCCATGGGCATGTCTGTCATCTACTACGACATTGTCACCCTGATGGCTCTGGGCAAGGCGCACCAGGTCGCAACGCTGAACGAGCTGCTGCGCGAGGCCGACTTTGTCACTCTGCACGTCCCTGCGACCCCCGAGACTCGCAACATGATTGGTGCCGCCCAGCTGGCGCAGATGAAGCAGGGCTCGTACCTGCTCAACGCTAGCCGTGGCACCGTTGTCGACATTGCTGCTCTCACCGAGGCGCTCAAGTCGGGCCGGATTGCTGGTGCGGCGCTGGACGTCTACCCCCAGGAGCCCGGCGGAAACGGCGACTTTTTCAACGGCCAGCTGAACCCCGGCTGGGGCGACGAGCTGCGCAGTCTGAAGAACGTGATTCTGACTCCTCACATTGGTGGCAGCACCGAGGAGGCCCAGCGCGCCATTGGTGTTGAGGGTAAGCTATTTTCGTCTCTCTCTCTTTTTTTAACACCAATACAAATACTAACAAAACTAGTTGGCGATGCTCTTGTCCGCTACATCAACCAGGGTATCACTCTTGGCAGCGTCAACCTGCCCGAGGTCAACATGCGCTCATTGACTCTGGAGGAACCCAACCACGCCCGTGTCATCTACATCCACCGCAACGTGCCCGGTGTCCTGCGCCGTGTTAACGAGATTCTTGGCGACCACAACGTCGATAAGCAGATTACCGACAGCAAGGGCGATGTATGTTTTCCCCGTTACTGCTTATCTTCCTTCTTCTTTTGCACAATTGCTAACAGTATAGATTGCCTACCTGATGGCTGATGTCAGCGATGTGCAGCCTAGCGATCTTAAGGAGATTACCGATAACCTCGAGGGTCTCAGCTCGCGCATCCTGACCCGTGTTCTGTACTAGACGACAACCTCTTATCGACAACATCAAACGGAAATAGGATATACAAAAAAAATGACAAAAATTCAGGCCAGCAGAGCAATGGTGTCTGCGTGGCGGCGTTGATATACATATAAAAATGGCGAAAATCCTGGGCTTTTATTTATTTATTTTACTTTTTATTATTATCTGCTTTTTATTAGTTTTTACAATTATTCTCTCGGCTGGGCTCACCTGTTCAACATGGACGAGCACGAGCAGCAACGGCATTGTTTCTTTTGTTTCCTTTCCATTTTTCTTTTTTTCTCTCTTATTATCGGATCGCGAGTATGGATATTAGTATGGTTCACGCATTCAACAAGATAACGTCTGGGAGTATTATATATTTATTTATATAAAATTATATAAAGAAAATAGCATTCGTATTTATGATTGAATCCAGCCTCTTACTGACTTTCTGTCCTGATTCCATGCCTTGGCTTGCTTGTGGTACAAGGCCGATACTAATCAAGATGAGACGAACAAAATGGTGGTACAATCGGCATACGAACAGCTGCCGTATCACAGATCAAGCTCATGCAAATATTTACCACTAGCTGCTATGATTATCATATCAGTGTATATCGATAACACCGATAACATTGATAGCATTGATAACATCGGCATGAATATCACCTAACCCTGCCCATAGTCTCAACACTTCTCGCCAGCAGGGATGCTCCTCTCCTATTCTGTCCGCCGGCTCCGAGCCTCTCTCGACAGGCTTTTTCACAGAGTACAGATTCATGCCGGTCAATCTGCCAGACATGAATAAGATATGTTATTTCTGTTACACAGACACACAGACAGAGCGTCAATCGAATAGCTTCAAGCAAGACGCGCCCCATATATTAAAAGGAGATCCCGGCTGTTTCTCCACCAGCAGATCTTGCACCGAAATTACCTGAATGCTGAGAGGAGATGGAAGCAGGAGAGTAGGAGTAGAAGACCGGACGAAGATTACGGAGAAGTTGGAATATGAATAGAACAGAAGAATAAGAAGAGAAGCAGACGGCAGAACAAAATACAGAAGACTAGCAAGGGATGCCCGTGAATGCAGCAAGATCGCCCTTGGATTTACAGCAGATTTACAGCAGATTTACAGCAGATTTACAGCAGATTTACAGCAGATCGATTTGATATGAGTGAGGAAACGAGGAAACAAAACGAGGAAACAAAACACTTTCAGTAGAAAATAGAAACCTGAATGCGTTTCATTATTCCGTTTACAAGTTTACACAAAGCGGCTGGCCGTTGGAGAAAAGGGGCATCTGACTAAGCAAGACTAATAAGCTTGATGCCTGCAATGTCCAGCACGCAATACCGCGATTAGAGTAACTTTCTCCAGGATTCCAATACATAAAATATAGAAATAGAACTGCAAGGGCAATGTCATGCAAGTAAGAGACAAAGAAATTCAATCTCCGGCGTTCCTTAGTGCTTGTCATGCCGTCATATGCTTACAGAGTACAGTAGTCTGAGATTAGTAATAATATGAGACGGCCCTCGGAAAACTACGAAGTAATACTCAAGGCAGGAAGGAACAAGTATGCTGAGATTTGCTGCATACCACATTATTATTATCATAATTACATAATCACTTCAACCGGCGTCGACTCTCCGATGCGCCGCATGTCAGCATCCAGACGACTTTGAATGTATTCTTTGTTGACTTTTGATATCGTTCATAATTCAACATTCACACCTTATTATAAGATACATATCTTACCTTCTGTAGTGCCTCCACCTCCGCCACCTCCCAGCCCCCGACGCCGTGAACCAGATACAGATCGCTGGCTAGAGCGGGATATCCCTAGCTGTACTCTGGTCTGTATTAAGATACCTTGCTGTACTTTGTTGTACCTGCTGGCTATGTCACTAGCATTAGTGAAACTGTGAAACATCTGCAAAGCACGCTTGAGACACACACAAGGACACACTAGTGCACCTATCAGCACCACCCATTACAGCCGGCACGGGATGCACTATAGATGCACTCCTGATCGCAGAGCAAAAACTGATAAGTTGATAACATATGCTCAACATGCAATTTGTGATGGATAGATATGCAGGTTGATGGCCCGGTGGTCTCTCATTTGCCTGTCCTTCGTACGGCCATGCACATGCACACAAGAAACCTCCAATAGACAACGTGACCAGCCCTCCAAAGACGACGCGCTGGGATTGGAAAGAGCCTTGCCCCTGATATATTTTTTTTCCTGGTCATTTTGTACAAAAATATGCATGTGAAAATAATGGTGAAAATCGTTACCAGTTTCATGCAAAAAGGGAAGGAACACACACAACATTGGAAAGGCGCGATGCGTTCAACAATTCAGAGCCCATTTTGTATCTTTTAAACATATTTTGCTAGTACAGTCTAGTTTCCAGAGCCCCATTCTCAGCCATCTTGAAAGGTAAAAAAAAACGACTAGAACTTGCTGCCATATTACTGAGATATTTAGATCTTACCGAGATACGATCTGACCAGCATCTGGTGTAGAATGGGCGATTTACTAATCCAGTAAATTCTATAGCGTGTGGCCGGTCGCTCCTTCTCTTGTTCGCCTGGGTCCTTCCTTCTGGCCTGTCTGTATCTATGTGTAAGAAAGTCTTACCTTGTGGCCCTGTTGCCTGCCCCGCGAAAGAAGAAAAGGGAAAGAGCGACCTGTTCCATCGTCCCCGATACGTCCCTGCCTGTCCCTGCATTCCTGTTCCCCTGCATCTCACCACACCCGTGACCTATTCACCACTCTTGTCCTTTAAACTTTTGCTTCACTTTTTGACACTCTGCCTCTTGTCCAATACTTGATCTGCTCTCCCTCCCTCTCTCCGCCATCACCCCTCGCTGCCCGCTGTCTGCCGTCGACCAACCTCCCTCTTTACTTATACTTTTCTCTACTTGGCTTCTTAGTCTTAATGTGTTCCCATTTTAGGGGACCCCTAACCCCAAGTAGCGCCTTTTTTTTTCCAACCGTTCCCCTTTCCCACGCCTCCACATCGACTCCTTTTCGTCGGCCGACAGTCTGCTGGTGCTCTGTAGCTCGTGCTGCTGGTACTGGTAAGATATCTTATTAGTATCTTACCACCGCTTTGTTCGATCGCTACAGCTACTGACTGGCTTCTTCCTGTCTGTCCTCCGTCGACGCCTACCCCTTCCCAACCTCTGTCATTCACTCGCATCGTCGGTCTGCTATTCTCTCCCATCTGCACTAGACGCTGTGTCTTGCTCTCGGCAAACAGACTCAAAGCCAGTTTTGGTTGTTCGTTGTTTTCCTAAACTGCTACCGGCTGTCCTGCTGTTCACAACGTGCTCCCCACCAATAGCTTCCCCCCCCCCCCCTTTTGCCACCACTGTCCACCTCTTCTACCCCTACCATCGCCTATACCACCACTGACACCACCCCAATTGGTGCTGCGTTGTGCTTCTCTCCGCCTGCGACTCTTGCTTGTTGCGCATCACCGCCTCTTCTGCTTCGTTTCCCTTACCGCCGTTTGTGTCTTCCACAACCACCACAACCACACCCCCCCTTTTTTTCTGCCGCCCAACCCTTTTCCTCGATCCTTGCTCGTTGCTTTCGGACACCCTTTCAGCATCTGATATTCGACTTGCTGCATTTTGCGTCTGGCATTCTGCATTCTGCATTCTGCTACTTGCATTCGTACTCTGCACTCTGCGTTCGACATCCTCGCTGTCCATCCAACAACGCGTCCTCCCATTTGTCTTCCGGCCACCGGCCGCGTTCTCCTCGACTTCTACGACTTCTACGAATACTTCCTCTTCTTCTTCTTCCCTCTTTCACCATCTTCCTACTTCTCCCTCACCACCGTCTGATCTGCAATCATGGCGGAAACCTATGATGTCGGCACCCGGGCGTGGCAACCCGATGTCACAGAAGGCTGGGTCGCCTCCGAGGTCGTCAAGAAGGACGTCAACGGCAACAAGGTCATCCTGGAGTTCAAGCTCGAGAATGGCGAGGTAAGTGCTGCTCATTTGGACATCTTGCACCGCTGTGCCATACCCGACTGCGCTACGGCCACGATAGCTAACATTGGTCCTTTTGTAGTCCAAAACCGTCGAGATCACTACGGAAGCCCTGGCAAAGGGCAGTGATCCCTCGCTCCCACCATTGATGAACCCGACAATCCTCGAAGCAAGTGACGATTTGACAAACCTATCCCATCTGAACGAGCCTGCCGGTATGTCATCCTCCTCTATCACCCCTGCTACAGTCTCTGGACCATCGCTAACTCTCCCCTCCAGTCCTCCAGGCCATCCGCCTTCGTTATGCCCAGAAGGAAATCTACACATACTCCGGCATTGTTTTAATAGCAACAAATCCCTTTGCCCGTGTCGACTCTCTCTACGTTCATGGCATGGTCCAGGTTTACGCTGGCAAGCAGCGTGCTACCCAGGCCCCCCATTTGTTCGCCATCGCTGAAGAGGCCTTCATCGACATGTTACGCGACAACAAGAACCAGACCATTGTCGTCTCCGGTGAGTCTGGTGCTGGTAAGACGGTCAGTGCAAAGTACATCATGCGCTACTTTGCTACCCGTGAATCCCCATCCAACTCGGGCTCCCGCTCCAAAAAGGGCCCCGACACAATGAGCGAGACCGAAGAACAGATCCTCGCTACCAACCCTATTATGGAAGCCTTTGGCAACGCCAAGACTACCCGTAACGACAACTCGTCCCGTTTCGGAAAGTACATTGAGATTATGTTTGACGACCAGACAAACATTATCGGTGCCAAGATCCGTACCTACCTGCTCGAGCGCTCTCGTCTCGTCTTCCAGCCTCTCAAAGAGCGCAACTACCACATTTTCTACCAGCTCGTGGCTGGTGTTACCGAACAGCAGCGCAAAGACCTCGACATCCTCCCTATTGACCAATTCGAATACCTCAACCAGGGTAACACTCCAACCATTGATGGCGTTGACGACAAGGCCGAGTTCCACGCCACCAAGGCCTCCCTCTTAACCATTGGTGTTACTGAGGCTGAGCAGGACGAGATCTTCAAGATGCTCGCCGGTCTGCTCCACCTCGGAAACATAAAGATTGGCCAGACCCGGACAGACGCCGTGCTTTCTGCTACCGAGCCCTCATTAGTAAAGGCCTGTAGTATCCTCGGTATCGATGCGCCCGAGTTTGCCCGCTGGATCGTCAAGAAGCAGCTCGTCACTCGTGGCGACAAGATTGTGTCCAACCTGTCCCCTGCCCAGGCGTTTGTCGTCCGTGATTCCGTCGCCAAGTTCATCTACTCCAGCCTCTTCGACTGGCTCGTCGAAATCATCAACGACAGTCTGGCCACCGAGCAGGTCCTGCAGCGTGTCAAGTCCTTTATCGGTGTGCTCGATATTTACGGTTTCGAGCATTTCGCCAAGAACTCATTCGAACAGTTCTGTATCAACTACGCCAACGAGAAGCTTCAGCAAGAGTTCAACCAGCACGTCTTCAAGCTCGAACAGGAAGAGTACCTGCGGGAAAAGATCGACTGGACCTTTATTGACTTCTCCGACAACCAGCCTTGTATCGACCTCATTGAGGGTAAGATGGGTATCCTGTCTCTCCTTGATGAAGAGTCCCGTCTGCCCATGGGTTCCGATGACCAGTTCGTCACCAAGCTGCACCAGAACTTTACCCCCGCCAAGACCAAGTTCTTCAAGAAGCCAAGATTCGGAAAGTCCTCCTTCACCGTGTGTCATTACGCCATTGACGTCACCTACGAGTCTGAGGGCTTCATCGACAAGAACCGTGATACCGTTCCCGACGAGCACCTTGCTGTTCTGCGTGCTTCCACCAACAGCTTCCTTGGCCGTGTTCTTGATGCCGCTTCAGCTGTCCGCGAAAAGGATGTCGCTTCTTCCACCAGTGCTGTCAAGCCTACTCCAGGCCGCCGCATCGGCGTTGCTGTCAACCGGAAGCCGACGCTGGGTGGTATCTTCCGTTCTTCGCTGATTGAACTGATGAGCACGATCAACAACACCGATGTGCACTACATTCGTTGTATTAAGCCCAACGAGGCCAAGGAGGCCTGGCAGTTCGAGGGCCCCATGGTTCTGAGTCAGCTGCGTGCTTGTGGTGTGCTCGAGACTGTGCGCATCAGCTGTGCTGGTTACCCTACCCGTTGGACGTATGAGGAGTTTGCTCTCCGCTACTACATGCTTGTCCACTCATCTCAGTGGACGTCGGAGATCCGCCAGATGGCTGATGCCATCCTTACCAAGGCTCTTGGTACCAGCAGTGGCAAGGGTCTCGACAAGTACCAGCTGGGTCTCACCAAGATTTTCTTCCGTGCCGGTATGTTGGCATTCCTGGAGAACCTGCGCACAAGCCGTCTCAACGACTGTGCCATTCTGATCCAGAAGAACTTGCGTGCAAAGTACTACCGCAGCCGTTACCTTGCTGCTCGTGAGGATGTTATCAAGGTCCAGGCGCTCGCGCGTGCCTTTACCGCACGCCGTCGCGCCCAGGAGCTGCGGACTATCCAGGCAGCAACGGCGATCCAGCGTATCTGGCGTGGCCAGAAGCAGCGCAAGCAGTTTTTGCGCATCCGTGCCGATATTGTCCTTGCCCAGGCTGCCTTCAAGGGTTACCTGCGCCGCAAGCAGATTCTGGAGACTCGTATGGGCAACGCTGCCCTTACCATCCAGAGAGTGTGGCGGTCGCGTCGTGCTATGCGTGACTGGCGGGCGTACCGCAACAAGGTTGTCCTTATACAGAGCCTGTGGCGTGGTCGGGACGCCCGCCGTGACTACAAGACGATGCGTGAGGAAGCTCGCGATCTGAAGCAGATTTCGTACAAGCTGGAGAACAAGGTGGTTGAGCTGACTCAGTCCCTGGGCACAATGAAGGCACAGAACAAGGAGCTCAAGAGCCAGGTAGAGAGCTACCAGGGCCAGATCAAGTCATGGCAGACACGTCACAAGGACCTGGAGGCCAAGACCAAGGAGCTGCAGACCGAGGCCAACCAGGCTGGTATTGCGTCAGCGCGCTTGTCGCAGATGGAGGAGGAGATGACCAAGCTGCAGCGCAGCTTTGAGGAGTCTACTACCAACGTTCGCCGGATGCAGAAGGAGGAGCAGGACCTCAAGGACTCTCTGCGTGCTACGAGCACGGAGCTAGAGACTGCGCGCGCGGAGGTTACGCGGTCCGAGGCAGAGAAGGACAACCTGCGCCAGCAGCTGGCCGAGATGCAGGATGCTCTGGAGCAGGCCCGCCGCGCTGCTCCTATTGGCGATGCCAACGGTGCCAACGGCGGTATACTGCCGCCGGTCGCCAACGGCCTCATCAACCTCGTGTCGTCCAAGAAGCCCACGAAGCGGCGCAGTGCCGGCGCGGAGCCACGCGATGTCGACCGCTCCAGCATGGCGTACAACCCCAGACCTGTGTCGATGGCCGTTACTGGTCGGCAAATTGCCCCTGGCGTGGACAATGTCGAGCTCGAGCTGGACGGTCTGCTTGCCGACGAGGAGGGTTTGAACGAGGAGGTGACGATTGGTCTTATCCGCCAGCTCAAGATGCCTTCGCCCAACACGACCCCGCCACCTTCGGACAAGGAGGTACTCTTCCCTTCGTACCTGATCAACCTGGTGACGTCAGAGATGTGGAACAACGGTTTCGTCAAGGAATCGGAGCGCTTCCTGGCCAACGTCATGCAGTCGATCCAGCACGAGGTTATGCAGCACGACGGCGAGGCTGCCATCAACCCTGGCGCGTTCTGGCTGTCGAATGTGCATGAGATGCTCTCGTTTGTGTTCCTTGCCGAGGACTGGTACGAACAGCAAAAGTCGGACAACTACGAGTACGACCGTCTTCTGGAGATTGTCAAGCACGATCTGGAGTCTCTCGAGTTTAACATCTACCACACATGGATGAAGGTGCTGAAGAAGAGACTGCAGAAGATGATTATCCCCGCCATTATTGAGTCGCAGTCGCTGCCTGGCTTCGTGACAAACGAGAACAACCGGTTCCTGGGCAAGCTGCTGCAGACCAACTCGCAGCCTGCATACAGCATGGACAACCTGCTGAGCCTGCTCAACAGCGTGTACCGGGCAATGAAGGCGTACTACCTGGAGGACAGCATCATCACGCAGACGGTGACTGAACTGCTGCGCCTTGTTGGTGTGACTGCCTTCAATGACCTGCTGATGCGCCGCAACTTCCTGTCGTGGAAGCGTGGTCTTCAGATCAACTACAACATTACTCGTATTGAGGAGTGGTGCAAGAGCCACGACATGCCCGAGGGCACTCTGCAGCTTGAGCACCTTATGCAAGCGACCAAGCTTCTGCAGCTCAAGAAGGCAACCCTGAACGACATTGAGATCATCCAAGATATCTGCTGGATGTAAGTATTCTGAAGTCTTTTGTTTTACTCTTTTATCCGAAACATATTAACAAGCCAGGCTCTCCCCCAACCAGATCCAGAAGCTGCTAAACCAGTACTTGGTTGCCGACTACGAGCAGCCCATCAACGGCGAGATCATGAAGGCGGTTGCCTCCAAGGTCAGCGAGAAGGGTGATGTTCTGCTACTGCAGGCTGTCGATATGGACGACAGTGGCCCATACGAGATTGCCGAGCCTCGCGTGATTATGGCGCTGGAGACGTACACGCCGTCGTGGTTGCAGACACCAAGACTCAAGCGCTTAGCGGAGATTGTGTCGGCACAGGCCATTGCACAGCAGGAGAAGCAGGAGTTTGAGTATGGCGAGCAGGCTGACCTGGCCGACGTTGACGAGATGCCCGAGGCCATTGAGGCAAGCGCTTAGAAGACAATGCCAGGGCTTCGATCGGGGCTTCCGAACCCAGCCGACTCGCCATCGACTGTCTTATCGACTGTCCTGCTGGGTGCGTTTGACGGCAACCGCAGTATGAGCCGCGGGCGCAGTCGCCGCCGAAAATGGAGCTTTGAGAACATGGAGAACAAAGAGAACATCAAGTCTCTGGGCGACTTTACCTCGACGACTCTGCGGCGGGTACGGAGACGCCATCCAGCAAGACAGGGAAAACGGCTGCCTGATACATACGAAGAACACGAACTCGACGAGATCGAGATTGGAAATTGGCAAAAGGATGAAGGAGTCAATGATGAAAATAAAAATAGAGAAAGCAACGACATTGATGACATTGACGACAGCAACGACGGTATGGAAGACACGGTTGTGTATCAAGGCGAGGTTTTTAGTCGGCCATGACTGTGAATCTTGTCTATACGTTCAGACCAAGTCGTTGGGGTCGGCTTTGGTTTTCTGGTTGCTTGTTTGCAGCGTATGGCGGTTTTCGGGGATCCCTGTTCACTCTTGCTTCGTTTTTTTATGTTTTCTGTCTGGTTTATATTTTCTGCGCCTTTTGCGTTTAATGTTTTGTGTTGAGTATTTACTTGTTACTACTATCATGGTTATGTCCCCCTTCATGTTGTCTCTTTCTTCTTTCTTCTATCCTCTTCTCTTCTTTCTATTTATTTATTTATTTAGCTTTTTGTGTGTCTCTTCTTTTCTCTTGTCTTTTTTGTTGTCTGTTTCGGTTTTGGCATTGGTACATATTAGGAGGAAAATTGGTCTTTTTATTTATCCATTCCACTCCATTTTCATATCTCTTATAATCAATATCACGTTACGTTTCTATGCTCGTTTTCTAGTTGGTGGGTTTATATGATTTTTGAATGTTTCTGGTTGTTCTGCTTCACTGGTTTACAGCTCTAATTATATCCTAATTGGTGACTGTTCAAGAGTGATGACTACATGTAAAGCGAAGTCTATAATTGCTACTCTCGGACAATTGCGCATTCAATAGAATATATAATGAGTTGTGCTCCATTTCACAAGTGAATCGGTGACGAATGGTGATGCTGTGTTAATGGCGGTATTGGCGGCACGTGATTGGCTCATACAAACGACGTCTGAAAAGCTAAAGGACTAAAAAATCTGCTACTACGACTGATCTCATTGAGTTTACGATATTCTCACCACCCAAGCAATTTGAATCAATATCAGACGCCTACATTCACGTCCAAATACACAATTATACACAGCATGTCCGAGTCATCGTCTCCCGAGGCTGAGGCTCCTCGCTACCCCCGCCGCAACCCCAACATCATCATCACCGGCACCCCGGGCACCGGCAAGACCACCCACTGCGAGGCGCTGGCCTCCAAGATCCAGGATGCGCTGAATGATGACGAGTCGCCCCTCAAGGAGATGCGCCACATTGCCGTCAACGACGTCGTGCGTGACCAAAACTGCCACGACGGATTCGACGAGACGCTCAAGAGCTGGATCGTGGACGAGGACAAGCTGCTGGACGCGCTCGAGGCGGACATGACGAGCACGCAGGGCGGCTGCATTGTGGACTGGCACGCGTGCGACCTGTTCCCCGAGAGCTGGGTCGACTTGGTGGTCGTGCTGACGGCCGACACCGAGTCCCTGTACGACCGGTTGAAAGAGAGGTGCGTCTTATTTATGCTATATACGCTATACAAACGCAAGCTGACTCTACAGAAACTACCCCGAGGCCAAGCTGCAGGAGAACTTGGACGCCGAGATTATGCAAGTCCTGCTGCAAGAGGCACAAGAGGGCTTCGCGGAAGAGATTGTTGTGCCGCTGGGCTCCAACACGCCCGACGACATGGACAGCAACGTGGACCGGATTGTGTCGTGGATTACACAGTGGCGCAAGGACCATGCCGACGAGGCCTGAGGGTAGAGGTTTGTTATACATGTTATCCAAAAAGTCGTTTAGTGTTTTCATGGAGTTTAAAAGTCGCTGGCGTTGGAGTCGTCATATTTCCGTTGCATTTTCATCTCATTCATTTATTCTTTATTCTTCATTTTTCATTTATTCATTTTTCATTTATTCTTGCATCCAAACAATCAGGTCAAGGTTTACAAAAGACGCAAGATTAATTTACAATACCATTTTATAACGCTTTTGTGACTATGAATTGTGAACAATGATCCTCTAATGATGCACAAAGTATGACTGCAAGGCTGTCCCGGGTGACTGTTCGGCGACGCACTGTGAGTCTTACTAGCTACAAAATAGTGCAAACCCCGCCAATTTTCAGCCTTATCAACCTCACCTCTACTTTGGCCCAAGACAACACCAATTCCAATTCCAAATACAACAAAACAACTCACAAATTAAAAAATCACAATGCCTATTCAGCTCAACTTTGTCACGGGCAATGCCAACAAGCTGCGCGAGGTCAAGGAAATCCTTGAGCCGGCCGGCCAGGACCCGACCGCCGCCGACGCCATCACCGTCACCAGCCGCAGCGTCGACCTGATTGAGATTCAGGCGGCGACCATGGAGGAGGTGACGCTGGACAAGTGCCGGCGTGCCGTGGAGCTGATCCAGGGCCCTGTGCTCGTGGAGGACACGTGCCTGTGCTTTGACGCGCTCAACGGCCTGCCCGGCGCGTACATCAAGTGGTTCATGGCGAGCCTGGGCCACGAGGGCCTGAACAAGCTGCTGGCGGACCACGAGGACAAGGGTGCCAAGGCGGTGTGTACGTTTGCGCTGAGCAAGGGCCCCGGCCACGAACCGGTGCTGTTCCAGGGTGTGACCCAGGGCAAGATTGTGGCTGCACGCGGCCCGACCAGATTCGGTGAGTCTCGAGAACCGAGATGATATATGGATGATTAGTAAGCTAACTGGTGCACACAGGCTGGGATCCTATCTTTGAGTACGAGGGCGAGACGTAAGTGCTTCTACCAAATAAGTATATATGACAGACCACATACTGATAATATCAACCTGCAGCTATGCCGAGATGGACAAGGACAAGAAGAACTCCATCTCGCACCGCTCCAAGGCTCTGCAGAAGCTGCGCGAGTACCTGGCTACCGAGGAGTTCTCTTCACAGTAAGGGGTATAAGTCACAGGCGAAAAAGAAGTATGATTGAGTAATGATATAGCTTAAAGCTGATAGAGAATAATAGAAAGCAAACGCTAAATACACGGGATACACGAGTCTAGGACGTGTCCAAACGCTGGTCTGTATAGACATCAAAGGAATCAAAAGAAGAAGATAATCAAAAACCAAAAAGACAAATACAAAAAAATAAGATACAATCGCTCTTATATAACGCTGTCATGGTGCCGTCAATATATATACGGCTCTTCAACTCCCCAACCTTCCCCGTCGTTGTAAATAGTCCAGCAGAGTCTCATTCAAACACCACTAGTGTCCAACACCTGCGAGAGATAAGTCATCAGGCCGCGGCTGCAGTCTTATGATCTCAAAAGCTCTGTATTTGCCCAGGTACCGCGGGCCCCGACGGTACGACTTGAGCAGCTTGTCTGGGAATAGATCGACAAGCCTCTGCCGGCCAACGATGCGGACAATCGACGAGCCGTCGCGGAAGATGGGGTCAAACACCAGCAGATTCATCTCGCCCGCGGTAGTCTTCTCAATGCCGACAATGGTCAGCGAGTGACCAGGGTGCTGCCAGTAGATGGGTGGCAGCGTTGTTGTGCGTACCTTGTGGCCCA
This sequence comes from Ophiostoma ulmi, assembly GCA_029298715.1. Classification (NCBI taxonomy): domain Eukaryota; kingdom Fungi; phylum Ascomycota; class Sordariomycetes; order Ophiostomatales; family Ophiostomataceae; genus Ophiostoma; species Ophiostoma ulmi. The sequence continues at coordinate 296,497 of JANSLN010000007.1, forward strand.
TCTTAACCTTGCCCGTCTGGAAGTACTGTTCGACATCGCGCAGCAGCAGTTCTCTAGCCTGTTCCGGCTTCTTATGCTTGTACGCCCGCACCGTATGCGGAATGCCCAAGCTGCGGAACAGGGTCACAGCTTCGGGCGTGCCAATGTACTTGCGTGTCCAGCGGATGCCGCCCGTCTCAACGCGACCGCGCGTATTGATGCCCTTGTCCCACGCTTCTTCAATGTAGTTTTGCAGATCGAAAACGCTGGGAATAGCGTGGCCAAAATTGCCAAACCCAGGGTACTTGGCGCCGATAATGTAGGAAATTACCGTCTGTAGATTCCGGTAGCCGCAGAAGCCGCCTTCTTGTGGTAACCTAGACACATGCTGGACACATGGATCGCAAAGATAGGCGTATTCCGTCGTCGGGCTCTGTTGCAGCAGTTCCTTGAGTACCGGGATCATGCCCCTATGGCAGATGCCCCACTCCTTCTTTAGATAGACGGCCAGCTTGTCCGGCATCCGGTCTTCGTCGGCGTACTTACCGAGCTCGGCCTTGCCCAGACGCTTTGGGTTTGATGATGTACTCTTAGCCTCGGCAGCAACTTCCTTGGCCTTGCCGTTTGCAGCCGCTAACTTTTTAGGCGGGCTGACCCAGAGTGCCCACCAGGGCTTTGGCGAATTCGGGGGGGGCTTTCGCGACGACGAGCAGTGTTTTGATGGCTGTACAGTTGCAGCAGCAATTTGCGGACTAGCCGGTAATGATTCTCCTCCGGTTCTGTGGCGTTCCCGACGCTCACGATGCGAGTGTGGGTGAGGACTTGGTGAATCACGCTGATGTCGTCGGTCCTCACCCCGCCGGCGACCTGAAGACGACCTTGTAGGCTCATCATGGTACTCCTCAAAAAGCGCCATGGCTGTCGACGTATTGGCATACGCTTCTGCTATTGGTGTATCGATCTCGGCCGCGCCTATCGTCCTCTGTTCAAAGTCTGTAGGCGCGTGCATCTGAATATGATAAGCCATCTCATCGGCGAGCACCGTCTCGGAGCATCCTTTAAGCGGGCACTGCGCAAACCGGAGCTGCTCCTCGTCCGCATCTTGCTCGTGGCTACAATCAGGGGTGTTGGCGGTGCCAACGTCATTGTGAGGGACGCTATCAAAGTCGCATTCCGCAGTGCTGTCGCTGCCATTGACATTGTCGCCGCCGTTGTTGTTTGAATAACCTTGTCCTGCTGGCTGATCTGACTGCTTAAGCCGAACCGTCATTGGCGGCATCATTGGCACTCGCACCTCACTGCCGTCGCCAAGCCGGCCGTTAGGCGGCAGACCTGGTGATTGTGCCTCCTCCATGTGCTAGCCGTTAGCGACTGATCATGCTGCTGGGTGTGGGGAGCCAAATAAAAGTAGATGGGATATGATAATGATAGCAATCGAGCGAAATAAAAGAGATAAGATGGGATGAAGGAGGATGAGACGGGGTAATGACGTTGAGACAGGAGGCTGAAGTGAACTCACTAAAGATGGCGCATAGCTGACACTCGGGTAGCTGTAGAGATACGGCGCAGTAGCGCCGGGCGGCCTAGAGCTAGAGCTTTTAGAGCTTTTGGAGTTTCTAGAGTCCTTGGATGGCCTAGAGGCCTTGGAGGGCCTGGACCTAGGGTCACCTGCGGCGCGGGATTTCCTGAGACCCTGCGCCATCATTGGTGTCCTTTTTCCCCTTTTCAGGGGTTCAAAAGGGAGCTATGGGAGTCTGGAGTCTGATCTATAATGGAGCTCTGACGACTGGCAGACTAGCTCAGCTCGCCAAGGTAGGGCGATTGATTAGCGACAGGGTCAGAGATGTTGACGACGACGACGAAGAGGCTGTGAAGTTGAAGAGACGAGAAGCAGAGGGGGGGAATAATAATAGTATTTGTTAGGATAAAGGAGGAGACATGGAGCTATAGGATCAAGAAGAGAAGAGAGCTTTATAGGTTCTAGGGGCGTGGAGTCGAGATATCGCGAGAGAGACGAGAGAGAAGCCAGGGGGGTGGAGATGTGAAAAGGACGTAAGAGAAGAGAGGCGTGATGACAGAATATAGACGTTATCTAATATACGAAATAATAGCAAAGACCAGAAAAGGAAAGTGGTGCAGGTTTACAAGAAAATTGAGAAATCAAGGGAAAGTGCGGCCCTGCCTCGTCTGACACGACAACGGCTGTCGCTGGTCTGTCTCTCTCGTATCTAATATTATCCTTTCTGTCTCTGTTTGCGCCTTCCGGTTCTGCTCGCTTTCCGCATTTGCTTGCATGTGCTTGGATTATTAATTTTATATTTATATCAATTAATAATTAGTAATATAGCCAGCCGCAACGGTGAAGCCACTGACAACGAAGCAACCCCTAATATCCGACAATATATCTCACTCGAGTCAAACAAGAAACAGAAACAAGTCATTTGAGCATCATGATCGACAGGTTGTGCAACAGCCTCTCTTGCCGTTGGATTAAATTCAAAATAAGAAGAAAAAAGGAAAAAAGGAAAAAAGGAAGATCAGCAGAAACGGTACTTTTCGTGTTGTGCAAGACTGGTGGTTGAAGAGAAGAAACAGACAAGATCAGCGTTGAAGAGCAGACATTTGTATTATGTATTCAAAATGACTGTACTTTGTGGGTTCTCTATAGGCCTTGTTGTCTGTCTGCTTGTTCTGGGTGGTAGTTTGTAGATGCCATGTCTGCTCGACTATATCAGTTCTTCCTTTCTCCTTCTCTCTTTCTCTCTCCTTCTCGCTTTTCGATTTCCTTGCATCTCTCCGTTGCATAACTCGTTTTTGCTTAATTGTATCCCTCTACAGATGACAACGGAAAGAGACCTACCGTTCGTCAGTGGCTGTCAGCCGTGTATCACATTTCCAACCTAGCTCCCTACTCGTCCTTGTGCGCCGTTGCACGATAGAGGTAAGAGGTCAGTAAAGTTCAAAGTTGGGAGAAGATGAACTGTTCCGCACTTGTGACAGTCTCAGCTATCGTTACTATTATTGTTATTCTACGTTGCAAAAGAGAGACATCGGACTTCAGCCTCGACGTGGTGAACATTGACCGTCTGGCAAGCAGCCGTAGCTGATAGCTGATAGCTGATATTTTGGCATTTTCATTCTTTAGATTCAATACTGAACATGTCTATAGTTTCCGTCTACTCTACCTACTTTTGCCTTGCTGCTGTGTATCTCATGCTGTGTTTTGTGCTTGTACGCCTGTCCTACATCAGTCAAGGAGTCAAAAGAGACGACGAAAACGGGTGCATGCGGGTATGTGGTAGCAGTAGCAGTAGCAGTAGCAAATGGGATTTTCCCAATATACAAGTCAATAGAGTCTACACGGCGGGTGAACAGAAAATTGTGTTTTTATGGCTTATGGCTAATATCTTGTGGCACGGGCGCGTGCGTATGACTATGCTATGGCTTATGCGTATGGCATACGCAGGCTACGGCGTTGGCCTCGGCTTGCTGCACGGCGCCCCCTTTTTTTTAAAACTTTTTCTTCAAACATGTACAAGACTGCCACTTAGACCTTGACGTCCTTGAGGGCGTCAGCTGCCTGGTTGACGTCTGAAGCAGAAGCAGCAGCAGCGGGTGCCTTGGCGGGGGCAGGCGCCTTCTTGCCCTTGTCACCGCCCTTTGCCTTCTTGGTGGACGTCGAGTCCTTGGGCAGCTCCTTGGTGAAGGGGAGGAAGTCGGGAGCGCTTTGCCGTTAGTTTTTTTTTTATTCCATTATATCATAGTCAAGAAAGACATCTACTCACCCTGGCAGGTACTTGCGGAGCGGCTCCGGGATGCGGACACCCTCTGGTGTCTGGAAGTTCTCAAGAATGGCGCCTAAAAGGTTAGAATTCGTTGGTAAATATACTGAATATACTGAATATATTGAATATACTGCGACATAAAACAAAAACTTACACATGGTGCGGCTGGTGGCGGTCAGGGTAGAGTTCAGGCTGCACAGTTAGTTTCTGCATCCATGTGTAAAAGCAAAATGCAGCCGCAGCTGTAGCGTCTGCAGAGTCCGCAACCTACCAGTGGACATATTTCTTCTTGGCTGTTCAAGGTTAGCAGATGCGCTTCATCATATACAGGAGCATTTCGGTTGCAAGACTCACCGTCAGTCTGGGTCTTGGCGCCGTAGCGGATTTCCAGAGCGCGGGACTGGTCTGTTTCTGTTAGTAGACTGCATGCATAGATATTTGTAAAATAAAATGGTCGACTTACAGTCAGTGCAGTTGGAGCAGGACACGAGCTCCTTGTACTCGCCCTGGAAGGGGAACCAGGCCTCGAGATCGTACTTCTTGCTGGCGGCCTGGTTAAAGGCACCGCTGACAATGGCCACGACACGGTAGGGCAGGCCCAGCGTCTGGTAGAACTCTTCCGAGTTGGCAATCATCTCGTCAAACATCTCCCAGCTCTTCTCGGGGTCGCACAGCACAAACTGCTCGACCTTTTCAAACTGGTGAACACGGAACGTGCCCCAGGCATCCTTGCCGTGGGAGCCTGCCTCGCGACGGAAGCACGTGCTGAAGCCGGCGTACTTGAGGGGCCTATACTGTTAGGTCATGGCTGTGCTGGTACAGGGTCAATGGCCAAGTCTGTGACAAAGTCTGGGGACGTACATCTCGTTGGCCTGCAGCCACTGGCCGGCGTGGTAGGCGGAAATGGGCTGTTCGGACGTAGCAATCAGGTACTTCTCCGAGTCGCCGTCGACAACCTTGTAGAGTTGCTCGCTGTGTTGTTAGCTTTTGTGTAGTCTTGCTGCGTATACGATACTAGATATAAGATATAAAAGAAACTTACTCAAAGTCGTCCAGCTGGGCTGTTTGTGCCATGATCTCCTTGGCCCTAGATTGTTAGTACTGTCTTCTACTTTGAAGGAATCTTCAAAGGGCCTTACATCATGAAGGGGGTCTGCAGAGCAGTGTAGCCGTTTCTTTGTGTGAGGAACTCGAGGCCGTCTACAGTAGTTAGTCTCGGGTCATGGTCTCATCTACCATGTCTATATAGTATAGAGAAAGAGAAACGTACAGTTGATGATGGCCTGGTTCAGGAAGACACCCCACTGCTTGAGGAAGTAGCCGCGGTGGCCAACAATCTTGCTGCAGCCTGTTAGCGTTGCTCTGTACTTTTATCAAGCATACCCGACAAGGAGAAAGGAGATTGGAGATGGCTTACACGCCCGCCTCGGGGTTGTAGCCGTCGATGCGCAGGAGCAGCTCGTGGTGCGAGAGAAGAGCCGAGCGGTCCTCCTCGCCCACAGCCACCTCGCGGCCCTCGGGCACCCAGGTCGTAATGATGGGGTTGTTGTCCTCGTTCTGGTCAACAGGCACCGAGTCGTGAATGTAGTTGCCGATGCTGCCCAGCGCCTTGTTCATGGCCTTTTCCTTGAGCGTGGCCGAGTCCAGCAGGTCCTTCTTCTCCTTCTCAATGGCGAGCTTTTGCTGCAGCAGGTCGTCGGCGTTCTCCTTGGCCTTTTTCTTCTGGCCAATCTGCTTCTCTACCGTTGTCAGTATTGAATCTCCCAGTCTCCAAATATAAATATCCAACGCCGACGAAACGTACGGATGTCGTTGATCTTGGCGTTTAGCTGGGTGGCGGCGTAGAGGGTGCGGCGGTGGTCCTGCCACAGGTCAATGACCGTGTCGACAATAGCCGGGTCGGCATAGCGGCGCTACATTGTTAGCTGTTGCATTCTGGACGCATTTGTTCGAATTTGTTGTCGTGTCAGAGACGCACGCGCTGGCTCTCCTTGACGGCCTCGGGGTTGCCGCCACGCTCAACGATGAGATCGAGGACGTCGAGCATCGTAGTGGTGGGATGTTAGCGAAGGGAGGAAGACTGGGGTTCGGATTCGAGTCGAGTCAAGTCGAGTCGTGGTGTCGCTGTCTGCGTAGTGGACGTGTGATCAGGCTGAGGTTGAATCGCGGGTCGAGGCCAGACGTTGCAGGTCGATGCTCTAGAGCTGATTTTGGGTTGCGCTTCGAGGGGCCAGTTTTTTGGGTTTTTATTAGTTTTTCTTTCAATATTATAATGCCAAACGAGTCATTCGGTGACACAACAACACAACAACTGCAGAAATAAGCGAGAATTATAAGTACAGAATATGAAAGTATATTTGTTTTAATTATTGGCATTGATTTGATTTATTGATTTATTGATTTTTTTTTTTTCAAAAAGCTTCTACATCTTTGGCATGATTATATAAGCATCACATTTATTGGCATTGTTCAATGCGCTTCACTAACATCATATTCAGCTTCAGTGACAGCCGACACATACAAGGAGGGGCACGACGGGCTTCTGCGTGGTGGGGTTGGCCTGGCCTGGCCTTTGTCTTTAGGGAGTCCTTTCTGCGGCGCAGCATTTCCAACAGCGCCCAGGCCCTGAGCCAGGCCGTCCAGTGTCACTGATAAGCGATAACGTTGATAACGCCGATAACACCCGATAGAAGACGATACCCCTCTACGATACAGCGATAAGCCACTAAAAGAGCTGATAAGAGAATGTCGAATTAATTATTTGATTTATTAAATATTAAATTATAGTATAAGTTTCAGCTCTCTTCGTATTCTTTATCACACTTAGCATGAGTATTGCGTTTGCTTTATCATTTTACCCTTATTCTTATCACAGCTCTGCCTCTCTCCGTGTGCTTACTCAAGCAGCATGGTCAGAAGCCAGTGTCGCACTCTGTCGATTGCCGATCCAAGGGAGCAGACAAAGGCCTGACGAGTGGCAGATGTGAGCAAATGAGACAATGACGAGAGCAGAGCAGTGATTAGAATATCAGGATATCAGGATGTCGAGAGTCGAGACCAGAATAATGAAAAACCAACATCCAAGGCCAGTGTATTATGTGTGTAATCCTAACAATTTGGGTGTCCAAACATCCATATAGTAAACGTAGAAATGTAAAACGATGCCGGTCTGAGGTACCCAGAGTAAAAATGCAAAGAAAGTAGAACTGCAGATACAAAATACAGATACAAAACAAAACAAGAAGTAGGTCAGGCGTAACAGCGTAAAAGCAAGAATATGTAAGCAGTAATATCGCCAGCCAACCCTTATTAAGATCTACGGGAGGTCAAAGCACAACAGCGCAGGAAAGACAATCTTGACGACAAGAAAAGGAATAAGAACACAGGTAAACAACAGATTCTACATCATGTTGCACTTGCCAGCCTCTTGTGGCTCGTTGGGGTTCTGTGCCTTCTCGATCTGGCCCAGCAGCAGCTCAAACGCCTTGGCCACATTTGTGTCGAAGCGCGCACTCGCCTCGGTCCAGGCACAGTTGAACTTCTCGGCCAGCTTCTTGCCGTCCTCCACGGTGACCTGGCGCTGTTCGGGACGCAGGTCGCTCTTGTTGCCGACAACAACCAGCGGCACCCAGTCTACACCAAGGTGGTCGAGGATCTTGTCTCTGATAACCTGGATCATCTCGTATGACTGCTTGGAGGACACTGAGTAGACCAGCATGTAGCCGTGGATACCGATGAAATGCTTCGAGTTAAGGATGCTGTATTCATCCTGGCCGGCGGTGTCGACAATCTCGGTCGCAAACTCCTGGTTCTTGAACTTGATAATCTTGCTGAATGTGTTTTCAATGGTCGGGTAGTAGCTCTCGATAAAGTGGCCCTCGACGAACTGAACAGCGAGCGAAGATTTGCCTGATTTGTTAAATTACGCTGATCGAAAAGACAACAACAACAGTACGAAAAAAACCTACCGACGGAACGGCTGCCAACAATGGCCATCTTTCTTTGCTTGGACGGGGAAGGCATTGTGATTGAGAGCGTGGGGGTGAGGCTGCACGTGGGCGGGTATCGTGTTTGATCTGGTTTCTGATTCTTGTTTTTTTTTATTTATTTCAGGACTCCGGAAGCTTTCGCTTTGCCTCTCGGTTCCTGGCTGCCGGGTCGTAGTGGTGTTCACGTATATCTTTTTTTTTTTTAGGATTTGCAGGTACAGGTGTTTTGGTCAAATGCAGCTGCAACAAAACTTGTATTTTCAGGTGGTTTCGAGTGTACAAGTATATAATTCGTTCGTCTCTGTGGTCTGCTGCAGCGGTGCCTGGTCGGATGAGGGGTTTTGTGCGAGACGAGGGTGTGCTGCCGAATCAGATGGCAACGGTTTCAGTCGGATTCGGAGAGGGGGAGAATGCGCGGCGTGATGAGTAGAGGGTAGAAGAGGGGATGGGCGGGTTTTGTGCAAAGTGCAAGATCAAAAAGCCCAATAGCCAGGGGTGAAAGACCAGCTAGAGCGAGACGACGGGCGAGTGGCGACCGAGGACAAGGCGGTGTGCGGAGAAAGTAGTAAAAGGTAGTTTAGTACGGAATATGCAGTAGTAATTTGTACAAGTGGTATGGGGAATGCTGGAGTAAGCGTGTCTAGAGAGGTGCACGAGGTTCTTTGTTGCGGAAAGGGATAGAGATGATTTCGTGGATGAAGAAGAGTAGAAGAGTAGAAGTGTAAAAGAATGAAAGAAGTGGGAGAAAAGAAAGAAAAGGGAAAGAGGAAAAGGAACAGAAGAAAGAATATTAGGGGAATAAAGGGAGAAGGAATAGGAATATAAGGTAAAATAAGGTAAAATTGGAAGGAGCGCGAACGATGAAAGAACAGAGACAAGATAGGAAAGAACAAACAAGTCCAAGCAAGTCCAAGCAAGTCCAAAGAGGAAGGGGCAAGAGGACAGCTGCTAGTTAAACTATCAAGTAACTACCTAATATAGACCAGCTAGCTTCCAGATATAATGTCAAAGATCCCTTGGTTTGCCGATTCTTGCCAGACGGGAAACTGATACAGACCGCGCGGGAAGGTGCATTGGGCCAGCCGTGGATAGGAGACGGGACAGGCTAGAACGAACAAACAAGCGAGAAGTTGTTTGCAACGCAATCAGGAAAGAGCGAGCAAACACCGAGAACAGGGGTAGCCAGAATCCAAATATCTAGAACACCAGAATACCGTGACGCGTGGCTGTCTAGACTGTCGATGTCGATATTCTTACATAATTACTTGCAGATATTCGGCATCCACCGCAAGCGCCCTCTTTACGTATCGTCACTACGTAGATCTTGACATTTCTATTTTAAATCTTTTATATATTTAGATATTTAGATATTTTGGATATAAATGGGTACTATCAAATCCGGCTGTGTCTCAAGCGTCTGGAAGCTAATGCAGATATCTGGGCAGCCCGGATTGATGTGTAATTAATCAGCCTCTTGTCTGGCAATGGATTTGCCTTTTCAATCACCTTTTGTCTCACTCAACCGATTGACTCTCTCTCCTGCAAATGGCTTGCTGTCTCAGCGCATCGATCAGCTGTCTCCCCGCAGCATGTTTTCGATCGTGCCGGAAGCTCTTATCTTTTAATCTTTAATCACTTGGTATTCACGTGAATTTAGCATCATCACAAAGGACCAATACTCTCGCTAAATCAATTGCGCTCTGTTGGGCGGTATTCATTAGTCTACGGTCAGACGTCGGCAGCACCGAGCTAGGCTTTGGCTTGAATAGAGGCAGCCTCGACACCCACAATCGCTATCCACTAAACACTAAGCACTCGCACATGCCTCAGCCTCGGTCTGCAGCGCGTGACCAAAGCTTCGTAACACAATTATAAATCGCGTTTCGTATGGATATGTCTCTCAAGTGGCCATTACTATTTGGATGTCGGTGTTCTGCCGATGCTGGCCGGTGCAGAGGCGCATGAGACAATGTTGAATAATGCGCGTGGCAAGGAGGGACATTTATTTGCATCTGGATAAGAATAAATAAAGAGGTTGAAACATGATTTAATTACAAGGAAATTACAAGAAAGCAGAAAGCGTATATTTATTTATTTATTTTTTAAAAAATATAGACTACAGCTTCAATACATAAGAATTAAATTGTAAAATTAAGACATGCAAACATTCATTAAGCCAATCGAAATAATTTGACATGAATAAATTACAGTAATTTAAGATTTTTTTTTAAATGACAAGCCAATGGGCTCAATAATAAAGGACGACGGCAACGCCAATACTGCCATCATCAGATCTACGTCTACACCTAAATCTACATCTACACTCCATTGGGCACATTAGCACGACATCGTTCTTTAATTTGTTAAATCTACAATTGAAACGACATATAATTACCGAACCCAGCAAACAAAAATATACTTGAGCAATCCCAGTCATCAAATCGTACATATCGTGTGCTAAAAGTAGAACAAGTAAACCGAATAACAAGAAGAAGCCAAAAATGAACTAATAACAGAAAAACAAAAATAAATGGGAAAACTCTAATTTTACTCTAATAGGCCCGCACTTCGAGTTCGTGGGCAAGGGCCCGCAGACGCGCCGTAAAGTGGCTCGCGTCTGCACCGTGCTCAGAATGCTCCGCCTTGCCCAGCTGGTCGTGTAGGTTGATAAATTGATGAATCGACTCCAGCAGCGGGCTGAGGTTGCGGCTCGGCGACAGCCGGCGGAAGGCCTGGTAGATGGGGTCGTGCAGACACAGATAGCCCAGCAGGATCGACAGGTAGGCAAACGCGACATTGAGCTGCGACTTTTCCTCCGAGTCCGCCTCGGCCGCAATGGCGCGTCCGTCCAGGAATGTCTTGCCCAGCTTGTCCAGCACCACCAGACCGCCGCCGCCCTGCGCAAGCGTCTCGCCTGCTGCCGAGTCGTTCTCGGAGAAGTTGATCATGACACCCAGCATCAGCAACAGCTCGTTCAGGGCGTCCGATGCATACTCTTCACCTGTCTTGGCCGACCGCACCACTGCCGCCAGAGACACCGCACTCGGTTCCGCCAAGCGCCGCAGCAGGCCCTTTTCCACGTAGAACCGCGCTGCGTCGGGGTTGTTGTTAGCCGTGTTAAGCGCCAGCTTCAGCACCAACAGCTCGAGGTCGTTCAGACGGTGGCTGCGCTCCTGCTGCTCCTTTTGGTGCCGCATAAGCGAGTCGTCTAGTGCGCTGGCGATAATGGGCAGATAGTTGCGTGTCCACTCTGCGCTGATATCGGACTGCATCGCAGCCACCGAGTGCATCTCCAGCAACGACAGGGCAAGGTACACATCCGCCGACTTGGGATTACTTGTCAGGCCACTAGCTAGCACGGACGGAGGCGCATCATTCTTGTCTCCATTCTTGTCTGCATTCTTGTCTGCATTCTTGTCTGCATTCTTGTCTGCATTCTTGTCTGCCTCGCCATCGTCAAAGTTGTAGTCGTCTTCATACGGTGAGGGCAGCGCGGACGAGATGACCTCAAACAGCTCCTTTGTAAGTGCGGCCGAAAGAGCACCGTCGTCTTCGTCGAGGCCGGTGATGATTCCTCCAGAGGCCGTTTGCAGCTGCTGTGCAAACATGTGCAGCGCCTTGAGTGTGATTGTCCGTGGCGACACCTTGGACGGTGCCACTGTCGCCGGCTTCCAGACCGCCAAGTTCTTCTTCATCGTGTCGCGGAGGCCGACGAGCTGCTGGCTCATGTGCGGCGACGTCCGGTTCTTGCGATCTCTCGGATCTCTTGACTTGGTCACGGTTTCAATGTCCGTGTCCACCTCGAGGAGCACAGAAAACATGTCCTTGATCTTGTGCTGCTGGAACTCGCGCAGCAGTCGCGGCGATACCGACCCGGTTGAAAACAGACTCACTGCAATGCAAGCAATCGTATAGCCGGCAATTGTGTCCGTCTCCTTCCCTACATTACGGAACAGCTTCATATCTGCACCCTGGTCTCGGAACTGCCGCAGGAATGACTTTTCTTGAAGCTTCTGCGCCAGCTCAACCAGGGCGCCACGTCTCGCAGAGCTCGGCTTGCCCGCACTCGGTGTCCCGACACGGTCCATAATATCCACCAACTCGTCGGCATACCGGCTGTTGGCACCGGCCTGGCGAAGCTCGTGAATGCTTTGAATGGCGCCTTGCGGTGCGCCCCCATCGTCGTCAAAGTCGTACGAGTCCTGCTTGGGCTCGGCGTCGGGAAGTAGGCTCTCGAGCATAGAGAGGTCACTGCCTTGCGGGCCGTCTAGAGAAATTGGGTCTTCGGCAAGCATTGTCCGCTGAACGTTGTACACAAACTTCCGCCGTGAGCTTTGTGTACGTGTGATAGTCGCCGGGGTCGCGGGTGCTAGTTGTGGTTTGCTTGGGGAGCCAGTGACGATGCTCTCTAGCTCCATAATGTGGTTTCGTTCTTCGCTCATGGGCGTGCTGCGGATGTTCTTGTATTTGGAGAGGATCGTGTCGGCTTCGCTATCATCGTCGCTGTCTGCATTCTTTTGCTGTGGTTTCTCGTCTTCTGAAGACGAAGACTCTTCTTCCTGTTGGTCGACCAACGTATCGATCAAACGACGCCGCTTTCTTTGCGTAGACATTGGAGCGGGCGTGGGCCGTACAGCTGGCGTGGCTCTGACCTGTGGCTGACGTGGTGATGCCGTTGCCTTTGGTGTGCTAGCACTAGAAGAGCCGTTAACTTCGACTAGCCGGTAGGGCATGTGGCTGGCTGCCGGGGTCGACTGCGGCTTGCGCATGCTGCTCGCGATAGATGGCATCTGCGCTGAAGGTGTCTTGCGCGGCGACGATGAAGGTGAGCGCATACTGATAGGGCTTTTTAGCCGGGCTGGTGCGGTAGTCCGAGGAGGGGTTTTTGTTACGCGCTGGCGCGCAAGTGAAGCGGCAGACGGCTGTGGTTGGGAAGGCCGTTGCAAAGGTCGTGATACTTGAGGATTTTGTGAGATTTGTGAGCTTTGCGAAGCTTGCGATGTGTGTGATATTTGTGACGTCTGCGAGGGTCGCGATGAAGGCGTTGTCGTGGTTTTGCCAATTGGCCTGTTTTGCTTGTAGGGTGGTGGAGAGGTAGTGACAACAACAGATTCCGGGGTGGCTGATGGCCGGTGCACTCGTTTCGCCTGCTGCGTGCCGGTATAGCGAGCTGCTGACGAGACCGAGCTTGCCGGTGCATAGCCGGTTGATCGCTGGCTGGGTGTGGCTTCGAGCTGCGATGGCTTCCGCTTCAAGCTGCGCGTAGTCTCGACGGTCCCACGGGATGCAGGCTGGCGCATGGCAGACGATTGCTGTCTGGGGGTTGTTGTGGTGGACGCCGATGGCGGCAGGGGTGACGCGCTTAGCGACGCCGAGCCAGAGGAGGATGCGGTGGTGTTTCTGCTGATCGGCTTGATGCTGGAAAAGGGCCGGGGCTTGGTGGTGGTCTTTGGCGTAGGCGCTACATCGTCGACAAAGTCGTAGTCGTAAATGTCTTTTGCGGGTGTAGCTGCGGATGCTTGGGATGCCCCTGTAGCCGAATTCGAGATGGAAGACGTCGTGCTTTGGGCGCCACGAGACTTGGAGGCACTCGACTTGCTGAGGGGAGTCATTCGCTTTGCGCGCTGGCCCGCATCGGTAAAGGCAGGCATCTTTCCGACGTGAACGCAGCACGTGCGCCTAGCTAGGAGAGAATAAAATGCAAGGTGTCACTCGCGATAGTCGGTATGAAGCTAGGATGGGTCGCTGCCGAGGCCAAAGGAGAAGGGCGATCGAGGCCGGTGATGGAGATGGGACGAATGAGAGGTTGTTGGCTGCACGCGATAGTGGCAGATAGTAGCAGCACAAAGAGGGCGTGAAGAAGACAAATGGGTATCGCGATTGTAATTATGCGATTGCTTTTGATGCGCCGCTGGTCGGTTGGCTGGTGGTCGTTAGCGGAGGAAGGGGGGATGGCGATGGCAGAAAGTAAATGTTTTGGTGTTTCGAGAGATATGGCGACGTATTACTGGTGGGCGGTCAAGGAGGGTAGTAGGTACTTTAGTATATATCTTGGGTGGAAGGTGCGTTGGGATGGAGCAGGCGCAGGCGCAACGAGAACAGGCCGTCGTTATGCAGGCAGAAACAATGATACAAACAGCACAACAATTGTCGCTGTTTGGACGGAGATAGATAGCCAGTCGAAAGAAAGAGCGACCGAGCTTCAGGGGAGAGTTGAGACGGAAAGAGCGATGGATACGGCCGCACAGGTTGTCAACAAAAACAAAGTTGGCTCTCCTCTCATTCTCATTCTGCGACAAAGAGGGAAGGTCCGTGGTGTCCAACGTGCTAGCGCTCAGGGGACAAAGGCAGAGGCAGAAAGGCGCTGCGACCAGTGGACCAATGGGGCCGGAATGGGCTTGATGACGGCTGCCATAGCGGGGATTTGATACTAGGCGGTAAAACAAAACTTGGATGATTAGTCATAGTGTGTAGACAGTGCTTATAAGCTATGTATACTATACGTATACTGTGCTTCAGCCTTTGTCCTCGTTGATGACATAATTCAATCTCGAAGCGGCCCGGTTGACCGCCGTCGCCCGCCCGACATGCAATTGAGTGGAAACATTGAATCTGCAGTCACTACGACCATAACGTGTGTTCTAGGCCTTATTGTTATTCTCTGACCGAGTTTCTACCCGTGTTATAATAATGTCGAGAAGCAAAAACAGTTGTTGAATAGATCACGATGCAAAAACTGGTGATTCTGCAATAGCTAAAAGAGGAAGGAAGCAGGCCTAAGGAGAAGATGGACGCTCTTTCCTTCAAGATGTATCTTTCTTACAATCACAAGTTCACTATCAAAATGCCAGCAGGCGGGCGGGGCTGGACCAACGTGGGGAAGGAAAAGAATTTCTCGACTGGGAAGGCGCGCTCGAGACCGGAAGAGCAGATAGTCTACTACTCAGTATGTATCTTACTGTATCTAGGGACCACGCGGTGCTTGGCGGGCTAGCAGCTACTTTGCATTTGCGGGTGGGCATCATAGGGATACAAGTACCCTTTCCATGGCGAGGCTTAACAGTAGGGTCATGCGCCGGCGGCCGAGATAAAGAGATACGAGGGGGATTGACTCTTGCCGTGTATAAGCAAGCCTATCTGTATCTGCAGCTGAGGAGCTCAAGCAAGCACAAGCAAGCAATAAAGCTGCAGTGATCCTTACTCTATATATACTCTATATGCTTGCTGGCCTGCCACGAACCTCTCCCACTCTCTTGAATACATTTCTCTCATTTTGCTATTTTGCTATTTACTTTTTGCAATACGGATACATGACTACGACCTCTTAGTCGCATCTCGAATATTTTTTTTCTTTTTTCCATTTTGCTCTGCCTTATCAACATCATCGGCTTTGCCTACGGTCGTCTTTTGGCTCTCAACCTCGACTCAACCTCGACTCAACTTGTACTTTTCTTTCATATTCTTACCTCTTTTTACCTCTTCCTATTCTCCTGGTTCGCCTTCAGTCTCGACTCTTGCTCTCACGTTCATCTCACCTCTTTATACCCTCAATACCCAACCGCAAACCCCACTACTCTTCTTCATCATGTCTACCACCCAGGGCGTCGGTCCGACTTACAAGACGGAGAAGCCCACGGCTACCGTCTCGACCCCCGTCGACTTTGAGACCGTCACAGTCCTGCCGCAGACTCCCCAGCTGATTGCTCTGCTCTCGTAAGGCTTTCTTGTCCAGAGCTTTGCTTTGCGCTTCCTTCCGTCTTTCTCCTACACCGTACTAACCCGCCAGGATGATCCGTGACAAGAAAACATCTCGTGGCGACTTTATCTTCTACTCCAACCGCATTATCCGCCTGCTCGTCGAGGAGGGCCTCAACCACCTGCCCCATGTCGAGCGCAGTGTCACAACCCCCACCGGCCGGCCATACGCTGGTCTCCAGTTTGAGGGCAAGATTTGCGGTGTGTCTATTATGCGTGCGGGTGAGGCCATGGAGCAGGGTCTGCGTGACTGCTGCCGGTCGGTGCGCATCGGCAAGATCCTGATCCAGCGTGACGAGGAGACTGCGCAGCCCAAGCTGTTCTACGACAAGCTGCCTGAGGACATTGCTGACCGCTGGGTCATGCTGCTGGACCCCATGTTTGCGACGGGCGGCAGTGCCATCATGGCCGTCGAGGTGCTCAAGTCGCGTGGTGTGCTGGAGGAGCGGATACTGTTCCTGAACCTGATTGCCAGCCCCGAGGGTGTGTCCAACTTTGCCAGCAAGTTCCCCAAGCTGCGCGTTGTCACTGCCTTTATCGACGAGGGCCTCGACGAGAAGAAGTGAGTTTTGTAACCGTCCAACCCCTTTATATATGTATGCATGCTAACGATACAGCTACATTGTTCCTGGCCTCGGTGACTTTGGTGACCGCTACTACACCATGTAGATTCAGTGCAATATGAGCGCTTTCGTATAAGAAAACCACAACAATACCAGTACCAGACAAGCAACAAATGCATTATGATCTATAGACAACTCTCGAAAAGTGAAAAGAAAAAATTAAAAAGCAGAGAGCAAAGAGCAAAGAGCAAAGAGCAAATGCGATGAACAGACCTGACAATCCCAACGAGCCAATCCATGCTGCCTTTTCCTCAACGCCGTGCATGCCATGTTGCCGCTGGGCGGTGTTTCGTTCCCCAAGGACGTCGCCCATATCACCCGTATCAGTTGTATCAAGTGTTCCGAGCAACTGAATCTCGTATGCAGAAAACAGAAAACTAAATCATCATGTATCGTATCGTATCAGCTATAAATGGTCATGGCCGTAGCCATTATAACTGATGTGCAGCGGACAGGGTTATGTTGGCGCTTGCCGTGCCGTCTCTTGTGTGTGCTGCCTTGGATCGTCCTAACCTCCCAGTACTGGTATCTTGGTACCCTTTGTCCTGGTGCCCCATGTCCCAGTATAGTCGACAGCGACGCATCGCTCAGTCGTAGTCGTCCTCGTCGACGTCTCGTGATGAAGCTCCGGGGCGGTTCGACGAAAAACGGCTCGGTTCTGGCTGGCTGTATTTTGAGCGGCTGCCCTCATCCTCGACTCTCTCCTGGGCCACAGCGTCTATACTGTTAGTATTTTCGGATGCTGATGTATATGAATGGGAACAAAGACTTACCGGCTGCATCAACCCACTCGCCGTACACATCGACAGCTGCCGAGAGATCTATATAGTCAGCACTGCAGTGCATATTGGACACTTCTTATACAGAATATATAGAATATACAGAATATATACAGAAAACATACAGTTGATTCCGCATTGGAACTTTTGGCCGCAGACCTTGCACTCCAGATAGCCGATGCCGACCTTCTTGTCAAGCTTGACGGCGACGGACTTTTCGTGGTTGCAGAACAGACAGGTAAAGGTAGTCGGAAGAGGATCGGCCTATAGCACGCGGTGTTAGTATGCATTGAGCTGGTGTCTGGATTGTAGGATGTAGGACATGTCATTGCATCATCATGCGGAACCCACCTTCCTGGGCCCCTGGGGCTTGCTGGAGCTCTTGCGTTTACCCATGACGAGGGAATATGTGAGGAAGATAGAATAGAGATGGGGAGGGGGTAGGGAGCGGGTGGAGGGTGGAAGTTGGAGGTAGAGGTAGAGGGCAGAGGGGGGTGTGTGGTGAGTTCCGGTCGGTGCTGTTTGCGATATCAGATATACGCAGACTGCTAGTAGATTTGCGAGTTTGCGCGACACGACCAAGGTTTGGGGCGCACGCGTTCGCGACATGATTGGCCGAATTCGAGAGGCCCCGTAAGAGTAGTCAGCAGACGTCAGTAGGAAAAGGGTATTTGTGGAACTTCATGATCCCCTATATTTTAGAGTAAATAGTGAAGTAGACTTGGCCAGAGCAGCTGAAGGTCACTAGCAATTTGGCTGCCCAGCTGCCCAGGAACTGCCTCTCCCCTCTCCCATTACTTTGTCATTATTTTACGTCTACTAGGACACACATAGAATTTCAGAGAGACAACTCTTGATCACACAGATCTAGCAATAAAAACTGTCGAAAATATGCAGATAGACACACTGAAATGGGCGCCGTATGTGACACGTGACGGCTATTATCTTACCAGAGCACCAAACACCTGCAATAGCACCAATACAACTACACCCACTGCAACTGCCTAAACTGCAGCTGCAAGCCGCCCCTACGCCCCGCGCCGCCGGCGGCCAGCGGTGAACACCGCATACTTGGACGGCCGGCCCGGACACACCAGCCGTTTGTGTGTTTCTGAAGTGTGTATATTCATTTTGTTTGTTCAGAGCTCTTCATGCATAGCAAAATAGCAGCCATGCGTTATAGTAAGATGTAACTGTAAATGCCCTGTAAGACAATCTTAGTCAGCTTCACTTTAGCATTGTAAGGCATCGTAATCCCTCCAAGCTTGATACTCATGATAATGCACCATCTCGTAAAAGAAAGTTAGAGTCAATGTCATTTGAATCTAAATAAAAATCATCACTTGTCCCTGACCTCAACTCTGACCGTCAGTTGCATAATTCGCCTAGTATCACAAAGCTCGGCAGCGTAATGGGTGGGCTCCTCGCCGACGGCGACTACACTACCCGCGTCCGTTTCAGGCAACTAATAGTATAATTAGCAGCAACTAATTGAATAAGTAAGATATTACGGGGAGTTGCTGGTGGGCCCCGTGGTTGATAGCGGGATCCGATGCACGGCGCGCCAATGTCAGGCCAGCTCAGCCAACAAAGAAAAGCCACCGATAACAGTAAACAGTGAAATACGTCACATGGCAAGTGAAATGAGGGGTTCAGGAGTGAGCATTGCCAACAGGGACGCATTGCCAACAGGACAAAAATACAGCAAACAGCAAACAGCAAACAGCAGACAACACACACAGCAAACGCCAGCAAACAGACAACACATCTCCAATTAAGAAGTGAATGCGGTTGCCAGATATGCACACAAGTTGAGTGCGGGCAGGTGCGGGAGCCGAAGGACAACCTTGTCTTGGCTCTCTTTCCCTAGATTATAAAGTAGTAGTAAATCAACATCTGGCAGACGGCGAGCGTTCGGCGGCCGCAGGGTAGCTCCTTCCTCCATTAGTCTTATATCAACTTGTACCGACGTCGTTTCCTGATTAGCTCGCAAGTGCCACGAGGTGTCTGTCATTGTCTATCGCACCTTCCCTGATTGATCCCAGCCGGAGCTATGCCGGCCACCAGATGTCCGCACCAGCTTGCCCCAGCGTTATCTCTACTGTACTTAGTATCTCCCCTCTCTGTATATCCCCTCCAACTGTACCTTTTGTACATTTTGCACTTCTGGTATCTCTAGTATCTCTAGTATCTCCAGTATCTCCAGTATCAGAGGTAGCAGAGGTATCTCCCTCCTCTTCTTCCTATCGAGTGACCTTTATTACCATATTCTCTCTCGTCAACGCCTCCGGCGCATACCCCAATACCAAGCTTGGCACGTTCCTGCCCTTGCCGTAGGCTAATCCAATTCATTCGCTCTAATCGCTCTAATCCCTTTAATCGCTTTATTTGCTTGGTAGCTTTGATCTCCATCTTTGATAGGTTGTGACAGTCCATGTGCATGTGCCCTTGTTTCCCATTTATCGTTGCGTATTGTATGTGTGACGTGCCTGCCCAATTCAGATTCTAGTTATAAGACGACCTTCCCCCGTGTCTTCCTTTCGAGCTTTCCCTTTTTCCTTCTTTTATCCCTTCTTCCAGTTGCTTCCTTTACATCGTCACATATAGCTTTTGCTTCACTCACCTCCCTTTTTTTCTTATATATCTCTTCGTTCCCCCCCTCCCTCGAGTTCTTTTTGGAGTCTTCTTGGGTAGCCTCAACCATCCTTCAGACCTCATCACACTTGAAGTGCACAATCACACACCATACACACACCACACACACACACACACCATCTACCATGGCAACAAACGGAACTGCCCCGGCCTCTGGCCCAGCCGACATGGACTATGTCGTTGGCCTCCTCAAGGGTATCGAGGAGTCTCAGGCGAAGCTCTTGACTGCCCTGCAGGGTGCACCAGCACCGGCAGCTTCGGCACTTGGCGCCGCTGCTCCCATTGCTATCCCGGCTGCCACCACCTCGGACGAGGCTTCCACGGAGCAGCCCATTGAGCCCGGCAGCCCGTCTCTGCTGGCAACGAGCCCCAAGTCGTCCTCTCTGACCAACCGTATTGTCCTGACGTGCGTACTTTATTGATATTCCCCTGTGCATTGCGACAAGTGAACTAGTAGTCTAACTGAACAGTACCTACCCCAAGCAGATCGGCATCAACCCGTTCCCGATGAACTGGGGTGCCAAGGAGTACATTGAGCGTGGTCCTATTGTTGTTTCGCGTGCTGCGTCGACCATTCGCCGGCGGAATGCTATTGGTGCTCACGGCGGCTCCTACTCGATCTACTACGCTCTCGCTGTTGCCAGCCAGCAGCTCGCAGCCGACCACCGTCCCGACTTTACCAACACTGAGCCTGCCGTCAATGTCGGACCCTTCCCCCAGTGGGGCGACAAGAAGAAGATTGTCGCCATGGATCCCTTTGGCCACCTGCCCCAGACCGTTTTCAAGGATGTGATGGAGAAGGAGGATGGTGCGTTTGACTCTGGCAGATGTTCTGAATATTCCGAGTTGGCCGTGACTAACATGATATAGTCGATATCCGCCCCACGATTGCCATCACAAAAGCGCACATGATTGTACGTCCACCCGTCAGATGATATGATTGCGTCACTGTATTCAAAACTAACACAAATTTAGCTTCCCGAACTCGAGGAGAGTGTTCGCAGCGGAAGATTGTAAGTATTGAGACTGGGAAACCGGACATGAATGGGCGACATCCGCCAAGGAGCACAAGGATCACAAAGGTCACAAGGAACACAAGGAACACAAGGATCACGGCTAACACATGACAGGGTCCCCGACGGCAAGGTTTGCCTCAACAACAAGGGCGAGCTTGCAGTCACAAAGTTCGCCGTCGAGCCTGTGTGGTACCTACCCGGCGTGGCCGAGAGATTCGGCATTGACGAGGGCACTCTTCGGCGAGCCCTGTTTGAGAGCACCGGTGGCAGCTACCCCGAGGTACGTCATTTGATCTTCTGACGAGCCTGTCTCATATCCGTACTAACACGTGCAGCTCATCACCCGTGGCGACATCAAGGTCTTCCTCCCTCCTATTGGTAAGTTTCTTCCTGATTGAAACACGGCCAGAAGAGCTCCTAGCTAACAGCTCCAAGGCGGTCTCACCGTGTACTGCTTTGGCGACCCTGCAAAGATGTCGGATGCAAGCGTCAAGCTGGCACTGAGAATTCACGACGAGTGCAACGGCAGTGACGTCTTTGGCTCCGATATCTGCACATGCCGGCCGTACCTGATCTACGGTATCGAGGAGGCGGTCAAGGAGGCACAAAAGGGCGGCAGCGGTGTCGTCATCTACTTCAGAAAGGAAGGCCGTGCTCTCGGTGAAGTCACAAAGGTGAGTCCAAGTTTATGTATTCATATCATGTCCAAGGGATCACATACTAATAGTCTAGTACCGTACGTTACTACAACACTCGATACACCATTACAACATTCGTGGGATACTAACAGTCTAGTCGTCTACAACGCCCGGAAACGTGGCGAGGATCGTGCCTCGGACTACTTCAAGAGAACAGAGAACATTGCTGGTGTCAAGGACATGCGTTTCCAGGCACTCATGCCGGATATCCTGCACTGGCTGGGCATCACCAAGATCGACCGCATGCTCAGCATGAGCAAGTAAGTATTTTCTTGCATTTTTAGTAGTTCCGCCTTTTTCAAATATATTTACTAACATCTCACAGCATGAAATACGATGCTATTGTCGGTCAAGGGTAAGTCGAATCGCCACGTTCTGTCTCAGACCCGCGGATTGCTTGGAACACCAGGGGACTAACAAGACAGTATTCCCATCCACGAACGTGTCGAGCTGCCAGAGTCATGGATCCCGGCCGACTCTCGTGTCGAGATCGATGCAAAGATCAATGCCGGTAAGTAATACCTCTTGAAACCGCTGTTTCAATCTCGCGGATACATCCCGGTTACAGTTACTGACATTGTTTCATTTTACAGGCTACTTCACTTCCGGCCACCGTATGACCACAGAGGAGCTCGAGGCCGTCCAGGGCAGAACATGGGAAGAGTAAGTGCTGAGCCATTATTCCAGTCATTCGCATTGCAAGATCACAGCTAACGTCATCAGCATCGACCACTAAATGTCCAGCCGACTGCAAGTCGCATGTTTAGATAGCGGGACGGCGTCAGCTCTTTCTGATTTTAAAAGCATAATATTTGGTATTTTCCGTTGTGTAATTATGCAAATGTTGAATCCGAGATAAAGATTAAAGATTAAAAATATAAAATATAAAAATATAATACCATCAAGATATGCAAGTACAATAAACCAACCAAATAACTAATCAATAAACTTCATATGCAAAAGAGAAAAAGAGAAAAAAAGCAAATAAAATAACTAAGCTAAAAACAAAGTCATCCCATGAGCACGCAAACTCGTCGGGGGTATCTCGCAATACTCGAAAACTGCGCAACTTCTAATACCCTCAACCCGCAATCAAATCACCCGCAGTTGACCCGCGGACAACCCGCATACGCAGTACATGAGCCCAATCACGGCTACGAGTTTGGAAATTTGGGAATTCAAAAACAACGCGTTCCTGGCGTGACTACCCAGCAGCCCACGCCGCCGTCAAGCGCGGCTATGTCAGGTTCGGGTCGAGAAGTGCAAGTGCAAAAGGTAAGAGAAGGATGACCTGTCATGGACAAAAGGAGTATGTAGGAGCGAGCCTCACCAGATCCAGTCGCTGCTGCCGAGTATTATTACTTTACACTGCTCGGTTGCTACTACCATTGTCAGAATGTCAGCATCTCGGTATCATCCTTTGGCTGCTCTATCGGCCGAATAGGAAGATGGGAAGCGTGCATTCCGTTACAGAATATTTCACCTGATGGAAAGAAGAGAACAAGAAGCACAGACAACATCCCACGCCTGAATATGTCTCATCGGACTCTTGACAATCGCTTCTCGCCTCGTGCCATTGTCTTTTTTTGGTTTGGTTTGGTTTGGTTTGTTTTTCAATCGTCTCGGCCATTCCCCATATGGCCATCCACTCGTTTCGCATCTCAGCTCACCCAACATTCATGATGCTCCCGCCCCCCAGCAGCGAATCACAAGTGTGCCCGCGTTGCAGACCAAAAGTAGATGACGAGAGTGAGCACGCAAACAAGTATGGTAAAAAGTGCTGCCGTAAAGACACCAAAGACACCATAGACACCATAGACACCATAGACACCAAGCAAGACTACTGTACCAATAACTACTGACAACGGGCAGCGGCGTCTGCATGCATGGCCGTCTGCAGGTGCACGAGGTGGTAAGGCACCAATGTATGTACCAATGTGGTGGGGAAGTGTTATCTCTCCAACGAGACGCAGTCCCTCTGCTCTTTACCAAGTACTTTCCACCCTTTACCCCATGGTTGTTCGGTTCTTCCCTTGCAAGTACCAGCCCAGAACCACGCAGAACTAAAAGACGCATTCATCAACAGCTCAGAAGAAGGATCTACACAACTTGTCTTGTAGGTATTGGCTGTGGCTGGACAAAGACGTGGACAAAGATGGGAGCATCCCGTTGTCATACGCTGTGCTCGTACACCCTCTTGGGCTCTTTATCAGTGAATCCCCTCACTTGTGTCCGTAATCGCAGTCTGATTGCAGTCTAGATGCTATCAGAGAGCTCTGTACTCGAGATGATTGCAACCATCATGTTGGATCATGTTGGATCATGCACATGGAATCAAAAACAAGTATCCGGGTTCTTCCTCTAGCAGATAATCTCCCGAGCGGGAAACACGGCAGACGGCAGTACCTTGAACTTGAGAAAGGGTGACTCCTCAATCTTTGCTCTTGGAAACGCGACACGATGGCCAATTAGCGACAATCGATAATCGATAAATGATATCTTTCGGAATACTCTTGTCCGAAGATGTACTCAGTAGCAAGCAGTATTGCTTCTCCGCCAAGTATCACCACCACTACAACGACAACGACAACAATAGATAGCGGACAACCTCGACCGTAGCAAAGGCAGCATCACCCAGAGTCTTCCTGCATGCGTCCGTGAGACAGCTCAACTGGTGGGCTTGTATGAGCAAGGCACTCGTGCAGTATTGTGTTGTGTTTACATTGATATTGGCTGTCCTCGAGCTAGCACAATGGACGCAATATCCGTATCTTGTTACTGTTTCCGGCACACTTATACCTGTATGGCGAGTATCACAGAGTATTAATACGGAGTGTACAGGTACAGCATGTCGGCATCAACTCAAATCCAACCCCGAGAGACATGCAAAGTATACACGTGATGGATCGTAAGCAGGCAAACCGGTAGTTTTCATTTTATTATTGTTTTCGTTTATTTCTTCATTATCCTTTCTTTTATCTATTGCACCATGTATTCCAGACTCGAGGAGACGGCTGAACAGCCAACAAATCACAGTCAGGAACGAATAAAAATCATCGTCCTGTGACCACATCGCTGCATATTCGCGGCATATACAGCAGCCGACTATTAGGGCGAACCATGTGAGGATGGGCATAAACGCAGCATATACGAAAAGGAAGTGTAAGTACTGCCAGCAGAGCAGTCTTCCTGTTCATGTCTCCTCCCCCCCCCCCAATTACATAACCTCGAGACATGCATAAGCACATTCCGATGATCCGGACTCATCATTTACAACGTCAACAAACGGCTCCATCAGGAGCCCATCCGCCCCATACGGAGTACACGAGAACACGATGAAGAGCAAAGCAAGCCCCTGCTCCCCGTTGCTCTGTTTACATAGGGCTACTTTGGATCATATCGTAATCAAACACCATCCCGTGACTTCGTTCACCGTAATTCTAAATTGCTCTTGTCCCAGAGACAAAATTAATTTTCTATTTGCTGTACCGACAAAATCAACAACGAAATCAATATGTGTAGAAAGCAGAGAGCTCACCGTCTTCAAGGTACAGCAGTCTTAACAACGTAATCCCCACTTCGCTACTTGTCGCGCATATGTGTCTGTACCCAATGTGCAAACTATGCTTCAAAGAGACAACAAAGACCCGTTGGCAGGGGGGTTAGGGCGAAAGAGGGTGAGTTAGGAGGTGAGAACGCTTTAGAATGACCTGAGAGCGAATCAGGGCGAGCAAAAAATGGCCAACAAGTGCGACCAGGGGCAGCCGGCCCCGACAAACACGCTGGCATGCTCCATCGGTCATACACCGTCTTGTGAGCCGTAGACGAGGTAGAGAAAGGAAGACAAATAACGAGGGCTCCTGATTTACTCCTTTGGGAAATGTACACGCTACACTGTACATCTGTACAAGTGATACATCCGCCCTATGAAGACCGAGCTGGCCGCCCCGACCCTCTTCCCCGGTAGTCTAGTGTAGAACTAGAATGTTTTAAATTCGAATAAATTGATATGACACTTTGACCGCGGTTTAATTAATTCTTTAATGACTGCGAAATTGGTTTGATTGCAAATTTAAGACACGGGAAAAGTTGGGTAAGATGAGTTGTACGGCGGAGTAGAGGCAAAAGAGAAGGAGGGAAATCAGAGCAAATGTCCAGAATGCTCGATTACTACACAGTACATGCGATGAGCCGATGCCATGAGTCTCGATGACGGCCGATGCCCTCAAAGGCAACTCGATGAGAGATCCATGTACATCCCATGTGCTGTCTAGAGCGAGTGTGTGAGTGTGTGATCAAGCTGCATATCTTGCCATCGCACATGTGGTGCCACACTCTCACCCCGGCACTATTCTGGAGAGAGTCTGGAGTTTAGAGTCTGGAGAACACTCGCCTCTGATATGTAATACAGAGTGACAGAGTACGTAATATAGCGATCGGGACAGTCTAGAGCGTCTTTCTCATCGATAATCAGAAATAAAAATAGAAAATGAAAATAAAATCAATACGAGATCCTGCTACTGGTTGTTCTGAAGGAAAAGGATTGCCACTCACAGCTGCACTGCCAGACAGACACAGAAGAAGTGACAACAGATAGTAGGAGAGAGGTCGAGGATGTCTGTCTACTGAGCACCGAGCTACTGAGATAATAGACTACTCCAAGGCACTACTGCTGCCTCCACACCCCTTTAACCGTGGTGGTGCCCAACCTAACGGCCTTCGCTCCGTCCGGGTCTTACAAAGAGGGCGGCCAGTGCGACACTATTTGGAACTTAAGATACTATTCACAGCTATCAGCTCGGTTGATGTGATGAGCCCGCGAAGGCGGCAGCAGAAGCTGCGCAAAGAGAAAATCAAAGACAGAAAATATATACTAAAAAATGGAGGCGAACTCTTGTTTCTGCATGTTTGCGATCTATGGAATACAAGCGGCACGAGGAAGAAAGACACGAGGCGGGCCAATGTCAACCACCCAGCTCCAGTGCCGCCCTGGTTTTGCATGGGGGAGCAAAGACAGCAGAAAAGCAAGGCAATTGCAAAAGTATAGAGTCATTACCCTTCTCGAAACACGCAAAACAACGCATTGTTGTTATTCTCTCTTATTCAAAGAACTATTTGCCTGGATTCTACTCGGTATTTTCTCTTTCGAATCTACCCAAGCCGTTTCGTGATAATCCCCGCCCACACAAAAGTGTCTGCAAAAAGTAGAAAAAGCCGTTACCAATGAATAAGAGAATTGAATTAGACTCCATTTTAATCCGCTTAAATTCATGATCGTGATCTACCCGTGGCTAGATTGGTACCGATTAATCTTAATCAAAATAATTTGCAAAATATTTGCAAAAAACAATCAAGGAAATTAAAGAAATTAAAAAGAAAGGAGACTCCTTGTTCATCAAGGACGTAATTACGCAGTGCGTTGCTGTAGATTTTCTCGGAGCGAGACAAGACAGAATAAAGGTCAATGACAAAATCAAACAAAATAAATAAAGAAGACAACGGACAAGTGATAAGCATGTACCTTTTTCACCGTACAACACACTACATCTACCTCGACATTCACCGGTCCCCTTAGCCATCCAGTCCGTCCACTCATAACCGTCCTCAAACCACTGAATGACAAGTGGCCGCCGCCCAGGATGATCTATTGGATGGACGTAATGGACGTGTGCTCAGGAGGGTGGTGGTTGGAAGACGGGGGGACACAACTAGCAAAAAGGGGGGCGGCATGGGTGAGCTGGTGAAAATACAGCAGAAACCAGGAAAGGAAGCAGAAAATCAGGCAGCTTTTGTTGTGCTGGCGTGGCTGGCCGCTGTCTGGTGGCCCCGGCCCCCTTTGCCTTTGGCCCCATGGCTCCATCCCCCTGAGAGTGAGTGGTGGGTAGTAAGTATTCTTTGCCATCCGTATTCCGTCTCCTCTTCGTGCCTCTGCCTCTGCCTCTGCTTGATGGGTCAACTTGGTCTCCCCCTTCCTCCCTGTCTCTTTGGTCTTTTTTCTTCTTTTTTTCTTTCTTTTTCTTTTCTTCTATTCTCATTCTCTCACCTCCTCCCTTCTATTCTCCCTTGCTTTGTTTCCGCCCCCTGGTCGTCCCAATATTCGGGTTCCTGGTTTTCCCCTTTGTGTAGTTTCTTTTTGAATGCCATTTTAATTACTATTCCTTTTCTTTTCGGCTCTGATTTGGCGTCTTTCACTATTTTGTCTCTTTCTTCCTCCTTTTTCATCCTTGTGTCACGGCTCTTCTCCCGGCTATCCATGTCTGAGATGGAGTCAGCAAAAAATACAGAAAATCAAAAATTAAAAGAGAGTAGAAGAAAACAAAATACAAATTAACCCCCCCCCAAAAGAATAGAGTAGAATAAACAATAAAAGTTAAATAAGAGTAAAAACATTAAATTCAAAAAACAGAATATTCAAAATATACTATTTTTTGCCAGAATAACACCACAAGTGACAACAGGTAACGGTACCTCCAGCACATGTATCGTATTATTAGTTTATGTCCAAAGGATCTTTTGAATTTATTGTTTTGATTTATCCAGTTTTGGGCATTGTTCTTTCTTCTGTCCCGTCTCTTACTTATTATTTCCGACCTCTTGTTATTCTCCTTTCTTATTTCTTATTTTCTATTCCATCTTCTCATCCATTACAAGCCGTTTAAAGAATGACACACCCGTCTCTTTGCTTTTGAATTTGATTTATTCTTAATCTCTTTGATTCATTGCAACTCGACCCTCATCAACTCGGCACCCATCGATATTTGGTATTATTAACTCGACTCAACACTCAGTCCTACATCTATTTATATTCTATATCGCCTCTCATATCAACCGTCACGCAAGCAGAGTACTCACATTGTTTCCTGTCTTCTCTTCTATCTATATCAACTGCCATCCGCCCACCTTTACAAGATCCGGATTACCAGATCGTAAAAAGAGCACCGTTACAACCCAGATCAGGACCCTTGATGGTACAGCCACCCATTGATACGAATTAGACACTCAACCTCTTGACTACATGAGCCTTGCTTTTGTGTCTGTCCCCTGGAAAAACCTGTCCGTTTGCTTTGATTCTTGATTCAGTCTGCCGCAGAAAGACGCAAAAAAAAGCAAATTCAATCATAGGAGTTCGCCTTTCTCCCAACGGTCTATTGCCTACAGACCAGCTACTACTACCGATTACACCTCCTACGCCAGCTCGATTCACCCAATCCCGCCCGATCCAAGCTTACGGCCATACGACAAAGAATAGACAGGCAGTTCCATCCAACCGCCGTCTAAACATACGTCATTTATTGCGCTGTTTCCTCCGAATTAACTCACCTCCCTATCTTTACATCTTATTACTTCTCTTTTGAGAATAATTATATAAGATGCATCGCTCAGCCTCTTCCGCTCAGAGACGTCCTCGTCTGCTTCGCGCATCCATGACCGAGCCCAGTCTTTTCACCTCATCTACCATCAACCACGGATCTCTCGATATTTCACAAATGTCCCACCAAACTCCTCGCAGTGGCAGCGGCCGCTCCAGCCCTACCTCTTCGCCTTGCTACCACCGCCGCGCGACTGATCTGCTCAACCACGTCGCCTATCTGTCGTCGTGTGCCACTTCGCCCGTGTCGTCTTTCATCAGCGGCACAGGCACGACCAGCCGCAGCAGCCGGGGATCGCTCTCTTCGTCCTCCTCGGGCAGCAGCACTACACGCAGCCACAGCATTGGCGGCAGCGGCACAACGGGCACAAGCGCAACGAGCCGGGCTACCACGCACACGGCCGCCGACTCTTGCTACCGCCGCTCCAGCGCCGCTGAAGAGGTCTTTGGCTCGTCGCCTGCCTCTACACACACCAGCTC
This sequence comes from Ophiostoma ulmi, assembly GCA_029298715.1. NCBI lineage: Eukaryota > Fungi > Ascomycota > Sordariomycetes > Ophiostomatales > Ophiostomataceae > Ophiostoma > Ophiostoma ulmi. Next base: position 325,625 of record JANSLN010000007.1, read on the forward strand.
TTCTATTGAGGACATGCAGTCCCGCTACCCAGGTAATTAATTATTTCAAGCTCCTTGAACTATACAAGAAGAATAAATCTAACAATGTAGGCTCTGCAAACTACTATAGCTTCCCTAGCTTTGATACCTGGGACCCCGACTGCGAAAAGGAGGATGGCATTGATGGCTAGATGAAAGCTCGCTACAAGAGCAACAGCCATCCACATCACCCATCCACATCACCCATCATCACCAGCGCCACATATTCGGCAGCGACAGATGATGCTGATCCTCCATGACGCAACAAATTCGGAGCCACCAGACATTTTTGGTTAAAAGAGTCTCACAGCAGCAGGTTTTGTCAACAGCCTCCTGCTCACAGGCATGGTCTCAACCACCTGCCGCCCTTTTTTCATTCGTCTTTTACACAGGCAGCCACTGCTTGAAACAGAAGTGGCTATCTCCTTCGATTTCTCCGAGATGGAAGTTGACAGACAGCTTTGGAATAAGCCGTCTGTCTTCTCAGTCTCACCACCATCAACCTTGTCATCTCCATCTCTCTTCACTCTACCCAGAGGAACAGACTGCATCCCGGCGTTTTTGCTTCTCCTCGGCTTTGGTTATTTGATTTCTATCTGTTTATCTCTTTGATTTACTTGTTGGTCTCATCGGTCTATTGGTTTATTGGTCTATTGGTCACGGCACTGGAGGAAGCGTTCCATCCCACTCCCAGCACCCAACATACAGCATACATCATTCAAGCGAAAGCGAAAGCAACTTACGAACTCATGAAAGCACAGGGCTTACTCACACAAAAGCTCAAAAAACTCATTGCGCAAAAGCTCATTGGCAGGCGACAGCGAGTCGCCGCCTCATATACCCTATTCTTTTCTGTCATTCCTTTTGTTATTCTTTACAACTAATAGCTACCTATTATCTATATTATCCATATCCTGCATGTCATCCAAATGTGATCAAATGTCCTATGCAATGCTTCCATGATATTACGAGGTCTCGGCCGGAGTCTGCCAATTCGGTATCTAATTTATAAATGCATATTAATTTGTGCCTGTACTCCCTGGAAGAGGGGAGAAGGATCATACACAACACAGGGTTGGATGACGATAGACGAATGATACATGATGAATGCCACGGTATTAGACAAATAAACAGGAAAACACCCGCGATCCTCACACGAAGCCATGCCCAACTCAAAAAGTACGCAATGCTCACAAGGATCAGAGCCGCCACAACAAGGCAGAGCGACAGACGGTCAGTCTGGCATAGATTGCAAGGAGTGCTTGCTAGGAGACACTGCGTCTTGAATAGACATCAAGATCCACTGTCTTTGAGACTATGCTTTAATCAATCAATCACTCAAGCCAAAACAGGGAACAATCAATGATCAAAAGTACAAGGGCGACATCATGATTGATTATATAAGACTTCAGTCGAGGCGATTACATAAACACTCTTTAAACGATATTATATAAGCATAACTTTCAGTGCTTAGATAATCAAGATATGATAGAACTTATGCTCTTATCCCACTCTTATCGCGTGACCCTGTCACGTCTCGGATAAAAACTCAAAAAGCCCTAACTAGACCGCAGCCAATGATATATTTCAAATCTGCAAGAAAAGACCCACATCTGGAGAGGCTAACACAAAATTTCGCCCACAGGTTAAGAGATTAATCCGCCCTACCTGGTAGAACATTTCGCAGTTGAGGGCATTGTGTGTGTGTGTGTGCCTTTGTGCCTATTGCCCCAAAGCGAACTCCCCTCTTTTCCCTAGGTTGGACCATATTTTTTTCGACCTCTTTCAATTTTCAGATTCCGTTTTCCGTGTTTCTTGATTTCCACCAGCACGCTCTCTTTGCAACCACATCACCAACTTCGAAAACCCCCTCACCATCCAAGTCACGACAACATAGTCTGCAAAGATGGCGGTCGGAAAGTACGATATACACCATTCTCTTCGCGCGCGCTATTTACTCTTGATTTCTTGATGTGTCTGCTGTCTTGGAGGAAAATCGTCGTCCTTTGGCAATCCGAACCTGCGGCGATCAACAGTCGGGCAGGGCAGTCTTTGCGAGTCTCTGAATCGACACTGCAGTCCTGCAATCGTTGCAGCATGCAGCATGCGGCCTGCTATCAAACCAGCCGAGGTTACAAACAAAACGGCAAATTGACGACTCTTGACGAAAAGGCAGTACAGTACAACTGCACCGGTCCCATGCATCGATGGCATACGATATCCGTCAAACACTACCAGACGCACATGCACATGATAACGACGCGAGACGAGTGGCAAGCAATTGATGGGGGGAGATCATGCCGACAACCAAACCGACCCAGCCATCCAGCGAGACCCGACGACGATTCAACAATGACAGCAGAGACATCAGAATTCACTGGAGACAGCACAAACGCACATGACTATCATCAACAGAACAAATTGCTGACTGGCGGCACTACAGGAACAAGAGATTGTCCAAGGGCAAGAAGGGCCTCAAGAAGAAGACCGTTGACCCCTTCACCCGCAAGGACTGGTACGGCATCAAGGCCCCTACCACCTTTGCCCACCGCGAGTAAGCATTATCCTATTCTCCCCGAGTTTCCATTGGAGAGACATCAGTCTAACAATCTCAAGTGTCGGCAAGACCCTGGTCAACCGCACTTCCGGTCTGAAGAACGCCAACGATGCCCTGAAGGGCCGCATCGTTGAGGTCTCCCTGGCTGATCTCCAGAAGGATGAGGAGCACTCTTTCCGCAAGGTCAAGCTCCGGGTCGACGAGATCCAGGGCAAGAACTGCCTGACCAACTTCCACGGTCTGGACTTCACCTCTGACAAGCTGCGCTCGCTTGTCCGCAAGTGGCAGACTCTGATTGAGGCCAACATCACCGTCAAGACCACCGACGACTACCTGCTGCGCCTGTTCGCCATTGGCTTCACCAAGCGTCGCCCCAACCAGATCAAGAAGACCACCTACGCTGCCTCTTCCCAGATCCGTGCCATCCGGAAAAAGATGACCGAGATCATCACCCGCGAGGCCGGCAGCTGCACTCTGCAGCAGCTCACTGCCAAGCTGATCCCCGAGGTCATTGGCCGCGAGATCGAGAAGTCCACCCAGGGCATCTACCCCCTGCAGAACGTGAGTACCACCTATGATACCCCCAGGCTTGTGTCATTTGTCACTTGTCAATTTAAAATATCAAACATACTAACAGAGATAGGTCCACATCCGCAAGGTTAAGCTGCTCAAGCAGCCCAAGTTCGACCTGGGCTCTCTGCTGGCCCTGCACGGCGAGGGCTCCGCTGAGGATGGCCAGAAGGTTGAGCGCGAGTTCAAGGAGGTTGTCCTGGAGGAGGTATAAATGATAAAGATGAATAAATCAAATCATTGGGGAGGGAGGAGTTAGATTGATAACGACCTTCTTTTTCTTGTGTTTTTTTTTTCCTGTGTCGGTTTATTTATTTTATTATTTTTCTCTTCTTTTTTTGCGACTTTTCCATTTTTCTTTTTCTTATTTGAATCAAAAAATGAGATGGAAGAGCGAAGCGAAGACGAGACGACGAAACAAAAAAGGATGGAAAGAGGGCGTTGGTATGCTACAATACTCTTTTATAAACAAAAGCAGTCAGGGACACCACAAATGAATATAAAAAAAAGTTCAATAATTGTTTGAATAGACTTTGCACTCAAAGATTTGATGATGGAGGTGACTGTGGCACAGACTCTCTTGGTCACTAAGAGACGGGCGCCCCGGCCAATCGTAGCGAAATTAAAGCATCCACCAGCCCTATTACTCCTTTCTCAAACATTCATGCCGCCATCATCTCATGCTTTTATTTCACGGGTTCATTTATGCTTCAACAAGTTGTCAAGATAGAGACCGCAGACGAGAAAAGAGACAAGATAATAAACTCAACCTTAAGAAAAAACTGCGACTCGCACCGCTGCTTTTGGCGTACATCTCCAATTTCCCCTGCTTAATAAGCATCACCAACGTTTCGACGTCTGACAAATCGGCCTCTCATTCACAATGTCAGATCCCGTTCTCAAGATCCTCATCATCGGCCCGTCCAATGTCGGCAAATCAGCGCGTATGTCATATTTTATCTATTTATTATTGTTCATCTTGATTCATTGCTAACAGCCAGTCCTAAAACGCTACTGTGACGGCGACTTTGATGCTGACGATGCCAACGCCACCATTGGCATTGACTTTCGCGTGAAGCGACTGTCTGTCCGCGGCAAGACAGTGCGCATCAACCTGTTTGATACAGTAGGTTAGAAGCCCCCGACAAAAAAAAGAAGAACCAAGGCTAAGAAAGAAAGGCCGGCCAGGAACGCTTTCGCACACTGTCGACAAGTTACTACCGCGGCGCGCACGGCATCTTGTTTGTCTACGACCTGACCAACCGCGCCACCTTTGAGCAGATGGACACGTACTTTGCCGAGGCCGAAGCCAACGTTGGCGCCACATCATCCTCGTCTGCGCCGCCGTGCCAAATGTGCCTTATCGGCGCCAAGCTGGACCGTGCTGCGACGAGTCGGGCCGTGACGGCCGACGAAGGGCTGGCCCTGGCCAGCAAGCACCATGACGGCGACGGCGCGCCGCTGTTCTTTGAGACGAGCGCGCGCACAGGCGACTGTGTGCGCGAGCCATTTGTCGAGCTGGTAGACCGGATTGTGTCGTCTGGCACACTGGACCCGGCGCCACGCCGTCAGGCGGATGTTGTACCGTTGCAGCCTGCCGACAGCAAAGGTGGCTACCTCTCCAACTGTGCCTGTTAAGAGGTTCTCTCCTTGTTATACCCTTTGTTTATCTTATTGCCCTTTTTATTTTTTATTTTTATTTTTTATTTTTTTAGAGTCGTCTGTTCTCCACTGCGAGATTGCTTAGATTTCTTAGAGTTTTGCTCAACGCCTAGTTTATATACCGCGACACCATTCTATTCTATGTCTATTTTTTATCAAAGCAAATTCCATGTTTTACTCCTCTTCACGGGTCAGGAACCGAACGACGGCTGTTTGTTAGTTCAAGGCACATATATTTCCTTAAAGAATAAAAATGGGGGACATACCTTGCCGGAAGGCTTCCGGGCTCTCGGAGATGACCCAGTGGCCGGCGTCGATATCGACCAGCTCAAACTTGGGGAAGAACTGGCCAATGATGGGCAGCGCATTGTCGGCAATGTACTTGCTCTTGGTGCCGCGCACAAACAGCGCCGGCTTGTTGAAGCGAATGGTGCTCGGATCCTTGTAGGGGAAGTCTCCCATGTTGTCGAGCGCGCGCGCCAAAATATCCAGCGGAATGCGGAACTTCATGACGGGCGGGCTCGCATCGTCGGGCCGGACGCGGTGCATGTTGCCCAGCAAAAACTGGCGGATGACGAGCGACGGCTCATACGGCAGCATCACCTTTTCGGCATCGGCCTGGCGCAAAATGTGGGTGCGGTCAACCTCCTTCATACCGCGCACATAGGTGGCAAACTCGCGGCCAATGGCGGCATCGACGGGGGCATTGTCGACAGCGACGATATCGCTGACGAGGTCGGGCTGTGACAAGGCCAATGTCATGGCCGTTTTGGCACCCATGGAGTGGCCGATGACAGTCGTCTCTTTGAGGCCGTGCTCTTTGATAAAATGGGCAACATCACTGGCAAGCGAGACGTAGTCGTGCTTTGGCACATGTGGCGACTCGCCGTGGTTTCTCAAATCCTATGCCGTCAATATATCAATATACTGGCTCATTCTCGCTTGATCCCATCATTGTCAATGCAAAACTTACAAGAGCATAGATGGACCGACCTAGGTCTCGTGCCAACACCCTAACAATTAGCACCGCCCACATACATCATACATGTCTACACAGCTACCGATCTTGTGGTAGGAGACAATACTCACTTACTTATGCTCCGGTTGTTCTTCTTGGAGCCAAAGAGGCCGTGCAGGACCAAAATGGGCTTCGTCTTGTCGTCAGCAATGGGTTTCTGGGGCCGGTGCAGGTCGTATACCAGCTCAACTGGCTTATCGTCGGCTGTTGAAGAGTAGAAGGCCTTCGTTGACAATCTCCATGCTGGAGCCGAGCGTGTTGCGTCTGCCGCTGCAGCCCGGGCCGAGAAAAAGGGTCCTCGGCGTGCAGCCCGGCATATGCGGAGTGGTGCCAGAGTAGTCATTTTATTTCAATAAAAATTGAAACTAAATTATAATCATCCGTGAGTAAGTAAGACTATATGTATCATCGCACCCGCTCAGTCAGTGACGCATCGCGATACGGAGTAGCAAGACGAAGTAGACAAGAAAATCGACGATGCTACCAGCCACAATCAACGTCATTAAACATGTGGCGGTGCATTGCGGTATTACTCTCTGTCCCGCCTACAGGGCCACAGAGCTAACCAGAACCGTGCTACAGGCTACACTATAAACAGCCCTCTGATTGGCTGTTGCGGCCAAAACACTCCATCTTACATCGCATGCTTCTTATCAGTAGTTAGGTGAGACTGTTGCTGCCCCATTCTTTGGATCCTTCATGATCTATAGCCTTCACTGCTACATCAACTACCATCACGGCGACGGCGCGACACACAAGCCGACAAGACACATTTGCTTATGTTTTTAAACAACATTGGTCGAACAAACAATTGATGGAAGCGCGAGCAGCCTGCAACGCAGCATCTACCTCTTCAAACCTTTATATTTTCGACTCCCGCGCACCTTGACGGCCATCTCTCGACGCCCGTCTTTACATCTAAACCGCCACGATGAGATCGTGGATATTGAGCTTTATGCTCGTGCCGGCGCTTGTGCTCTTGCTGCTAGCTTCTCCTGCTGCAGCATCGAGCATTCACGCCGGCCGCGCCGCAACAGAAAACTACCACCCCCACCATGGCTCGTCGTGGGCGTCGATGTCGCGGTACCTTAAGCTTGCATGGCTGCGCGACTCGATTGCCGACTGGGTTTTTGGCAGCAACTACAGCAGCAAGAGCTGCTCCAAGGCCTCGACAAAGACGACTACACAGTGGCTGAATGCCGCCAACTCGCCGGCATACACCAAGCAGACTGTGATCCGCTTCAACGTCATGACGAGCGAGGAGGAGACGGCGCTGTCGGCCGCTGCGCAGCGCCTATTCCTCGACATTTGGGCGTTCAACAACTTCACGGGCACCGTCGACATTCTGATTGACAAGGAGGACGTGCCGTCGCTGCTCACGCTGCTGCCCAAGACGCTGCACCACGCTTTTGCGCCGCTCGTGCCGGACCTCGCCGCCGCTGTGCGCGACACCTACCCCAAGCAAAACGCATTTAATTTTGAGACAAACACCGACAAGAACACCCTGGCCGACAGCATCTCGACGGCCAGCGGCGGCAGCACCGACAACATTTTCTTCCGGGACTTCCAGCCGTATCCAGTGATAGTCCAGTGGATGAAGCTGCTGGACGTCATGTTTCCGTTTGTCACCATGGTGTCGATTGGCGAGTCGGCCGAGGGCCAGGAAATCCTGGGTCTGCGCGTCGGCGCTGCCGACCACGGCGAGGACGACAAGAAAAAGACGATTCTTATTACGGGTGGCCTGCACGCGCGCGAGTGGATCTCGTCGAGCTCTGTGAGCTATGTGGCATGGGCCATTATCAACGGCTACGGCAGCGCCAGCATGATCACCAAGCTGGTGGACAACTTTGATATCATCTTTGTGCCCGTCGTCAACCCGGACGGCTATCAGTACACGTGGGAGACGGACCGGCTATGGCGCAAGACGCGGCAGACTACCAACTTTAGATTCTGCCGCGGCTACGATCTGGACCATGCGTTTGGCTACGAGTGGGACAGCAAGGCGCGCGACGAGCCGTGCTCCGAGACGTACGGCGGCGAGTCGGCGTTCCAGGCCGTCGAGGCCGAGTCTCTGTCGAACTGGGCCCGCAACGAGGTGGACAACAACAATGTCGAGTTTATCGGCTTCTTGGACCTGCACTCGTACTCGCAGCAGATCCTGTTTCCGTTTTCCTACTCGTGTGCGGCCGACCCGCCGAACCTGGAGAACCTGGAAGAGCTGGCCGCCGGTCTGGCCAAGGCGATCCGGTTGTCGACAGGCGAAATGTACAGTGTGTCGTCTGCCTGCGAGGGCATTCTGGGGTCGTCATTCGGGGACGATTCGACCGAGAAGAGCACGCGTATTGAGAGCGGCGGCGGCTCGGCTATTGACTGGTTCTACCACGAGCTCAAGGCCAAGTACAGCTACCAGATCAAGCTGCGGGACACGGGCAGCTACGGATTCCTGCTGCCGAGCTCGGAGATTGTGCCGACAGGCGAGGAGATGTTCAATGCCGTCAAGTACTTTGGCGATTTCCTGCTGGGCAACAACGGCATTGAAAAGTCGCTGGAGCCTGCGGCCGGCGCCGGGATTGAGATCAAGACTGAAGCCGAGACCAAGACTGAAACACATGTCTTCGACGACGAGCTGCGTCGGCGGCGGCGGCGGTAGATGCGCTTGATGGCGTCTCTTGACATTTTGTTTTGATTTATTGTAAGATTTACGGATTGCAGTTATGCGTGATGTCGGTTTGTATAATTATTGGTTGTATTATTGTTCTTGGAGTTTGTTTGGTATATGGATTGGATATAGACTACAATAACACAAAGTTGTCTCTGACTTTGCTTGATAAAGTTGAAGAAGATGACGATGATAATGACATTGTTACTGTTATTATGTAAGATGCACCATGTAAGACGGCAGACACGGCATACTCAGTACACGGCACGGCGTGCAACTGCAGGCGGTCCATCAGATCCCAATACCAGGGACGGCCATTAAAAGTAAAAAATAAAACAGGTAATCAAAGGCGAGCACAGACATTAGGCATGCAGAGTCGACCTTGGCCTCGACCCCGACCTCGACCCCGACCTTGACCTTCTCGATGCCAATCCAGGTGAAGCACTTTTACGACACAAGCACAACAATCATACGACTTGGCTCTGTGGTCTGCTTAGCCGACTGCCTGAGCGCCAGCCTTATGCAAATGCACATCAATGTATTGGTCGGGGCATCTTCCCCTATTCTCTCCTCCACTCCCACGAGCCAATGCCTTTACTCATCTGCTTGCCGGCTTGCGTGTCTGCCTGTTTGTCTACTTCTCTCCGCGTTAGTCCAGGGCGATGCGACGTGGCTGGCTGCTTGTTCGAAGAGAAGATGTTCAGGAGTGCGCTCGAGCCTCTTTGTGTGTTGTACTTATTTTTGTCTTGTTTTTATTGGCAAGTTTATTTGTTATCAATGTCATGTTTAATTACATTCGACACCGACATCCTCTGTGGTTAGATGAGGAAAGGCCAGCTCTATATAGCCCGGTTACATAATGGATGCGCACACTGCTCAATGATCACACGCTTTACTTCATCCTGTAGGAACAAGTACTGGTTTGCATGTTCGTTGCACATAACTCGCTCTCGCTATTCAAAGAGAGATGCCTGCATTCATGCGCACGCGAGGCAGCCGAGCCTGCCAGTCTGGTATTTCCCGCCATATTTGTAGTCTGTTTCCAATCCATTTCCAAGAAGAGCCTGTTGAAGGATGATCACTGCTGTACCGTAGTCCGTACTCATTGATAGACAGTCAGGCTACGGTAAAGGTAGAGGTAGAGGTAGAGGCAAAGGTAGACATGTAGCCAGGTAGTTAGGCAACACAGCATTCAGGGGCAGGCTTGTCTTGTATCTTACATGAAGAAATTCAAGGCAACGCCTGACTGCCTTGTAATTTCTCACGGCTTCAACGGCTTCAGCGGCTTCAACGGTTTCGACGGCTTCAACGGCTGTATTTCGTTTTCATATATTCATATTCATACAAAAAGTAGCCGAGCCTTGGCATTTCTTCTTTCTTTTCGCAGCGGCCAAGCTTGATAAAAGCCTCTCTTTTCTTCTTCTTCTTCTTTTCCGTTCTTTCTTTGGTTTTGTGTATTTTGATACTTGATACTTCCTACCTCTCCTTTTTCTAGTACCCCAGGAAGCATGGCAAATGCAGGGGACGCACAGACGACCACGGCCTAGAGGTGGAGACGAGCCAACGTCGTATTGATCCTGCTCGGAGTAGTTACTTGTAGAGTTCAAGAGCGAGGGACTTGGAGACTTAACTTGAAGACGTAATACAGACTTGTAGATACTCGGCTTGACGGGGCATGGCGGAAGGGCCATCATTATTACAGACGTAGCGAGCATTCCGTAAAGAGTAAAGAACTTGGCCATCCTCGTCCTCGACAATGCTGACATGCTCGACATCCTCCAGGCAGTCCATCCTGCACAAGGCCCCCCGGCATCATACCGATATAGAGATGCTTGTTTGACCATGTCTGATGAGTCGTAGTGCCAACAGATAGCCATGGACCGAAACCGTCTAATCACATTGGCCAGCAGCAGCAAACAATGCCCAAACCAACAAAGAACAAAGACGGCCCAGTCCTTGGTCCTTGTGGTGGCCAAACTCCAACAGTCGCATCACGATGTCTCTTCTTTTGTGAAAGTGCATCCATGTCTTTCTTAACGGCCCGTCTGCCCGTCCTTGCTCCGTCTTTTTGTTTTTGTTATTTGCTATTTTTTCCCCTTCTTTCTTTGTCTTTCTCTGTCTCAGTCCTCTTCTTTAGCGAATGATCCACGAGCTGTTTCGATCCTCCACTAGCACATCATCACCGTTGCAGATGCACAAATCCACTCTAGTGACAAGCTTTTGATTTTATTTACCCCAGATGTGCCCTCTCTATTTCACAGACTATCCTGCATACAAAGTAATCCTCCGCACTTTGTCCTCTCTCCTCCCTCCTCTCTCCTCCCCCCTCCCTCCTCTCCTTTCTCTGGGATTTGATTACTGACGCCGTGGCACGATATTAATATCAGCCCTGCTATTAGTGTCCTGCTCTGTCTACTCCAAGAGTCTGCATCTTGTACTTGTAGTTCATGCCTTCCTTTGGGCCTTACTCTATATTCTCTAGATCTCTTGTCCTCTAGGCCCTTTAATTTACTGGCTCGCTTCGTAGACTGTAGACTCCAGCAGCCAACCTCTTGAGTCCATCTCACTTGACCATCTATGCTCGCTCATCTCTCGCCCATCTTGCTCCCACTCTCACCCTCATCTCACTTCCCCTCATTATCCGCTATGACCAAGCCCAACTTGCTAAGATTCCTTTATATAATTGTATTCTACCCGTTGATCATGGCCAACGTCCATCTCCCACCTGCTGTCTGCTGAAGAGTTCATCCTTTGCCACGCTGGCCCAAGCGTGTAAATGCCGGTGTATTTCCTTTGTTTCTGTTTCTGTTTCTGTTTCATTCCTGTCATTCCTGGTCTCCTTGCTGTATATTGACTGCCTCCTATACTCACCCATTCTTTCATTTCTCTTTATTCTCCTACTGAGTGCATTTTTCTCTCCGGGCCTCTATCAAACATCCCGGCACAGTCACATTGTCGTTTCTCACCTTGTTGATCGGCAAGGCCCAAGAGCTGTCAGGTATCAGAAAGTATCAAATCAAGTCTTGAATTCTCTTTGCCGTTGTCCCGACTGGCTACATGCTACATATATACCGGCCTGATGACCTCTTTCTGACTTTCTGATCAAAGACCCTCGAGCTGCTCACCATCAACACTGTCTTCAACAACATGGATGCCGATCGTCTGACAAAAGACCAGCTCGACGGCTTCAATGTCGTCGAGCGCGTCGCCTCTGTTCTGTCGCTGCTCGGCTGCATCGTCATTATCGGCACCTTTTGCGCGTCGAAATCGTTCCACAAACCGATCAACAGGCTCGTCTTTTACGCCTCCTTTGGCAACCTCATGACCAACGTGGCCACGCTCATGGCCCGCACATACCTGGACAATGTGCTGTCGCCCGGCTGCCAGTTCCAGGCGTTCTTGATTCAGATGTTTATGCCGGCCGATGCTCTGTGGACGCTGGCCATGGCCATCAATGTCTATCTGACGTTTTATTACAAGTTTGATTCGCAAAGGCTGCGCCGCATGGAGCCATACTACTTGGGCTTCTGCTATGGCATCCCCTTTGTTGTCGCTCTGGTGTTTGTCTTTATCAAGACCCCCTCCAAGGGCCACATGTACGGCAACGCGACGCTGTGGTGCTGGGTCAGTCCTGAGTGGCATATTTTCCGCATTGCCACCTTTTACGGTCCTGTCTGGGTCGTCATTCTGATTACGTTCTTCATCTACATCCGTGCTGGCAGCGAGATCTACAAGAAGCGCCGGCAGCTGCGGGACTTCAAGTACAGCAGCAGCAGCCACCACGACCTGGAGCCTCTGCCGTCGTCAGGCATGGAAATGGACGACATGTACGGCGCCAAAACGACACAAGTCTTTGTGACGACAGAAATCAACACGGCACACCATGCCCATTCCGAGTCCAGCCATGGCCGCCATAATCCCAACAACCACGAGCCCATCGATCTGTCACCTCTTGGTCGCCGCGGTCCAAGCGGCTCCATGTCTGCCGGCCGCCGGTCAAGTGCAACTGCAACTGCAACTGCATCTGCGTCAACGGCCAAGGGTGCCCCGGCCGTCTACTCTGTTCATATATCTGCCTCGGCCTCCAACAACCGCAACTCGTACAACGAGCCCACCTCACAGTCCCCAAACACGGAAACAGACAGGGGCAGCCGCTCATTCCCCTCTGCCGGGCCGCAGCTGACCCAAAGCTCAACCGCGAATGCCACTCCCATCACGACAACAATCTCCAATATTCAGCCCAACATCCAGGGCCCGCGCAACCCGGCCACCCAGCGGCTGCGCCGCAAAGCCGCCTACGAGGCCACCAGTGCCGCCTGGTCCTATACAAAATGCGCGCTCCTGTTTTTCACGGCCATGCTCGTCACCTGGATCCCGTCAAGTGCTAACCGCGTCTTCTCGGTGGTGCACATTGACAAGGTGTCCTTGCCTCTCGAGTTTATGAGCGCCTTTGTGCTGCCGCTGCAGGGATTCTGGAATGCTATCATCTATGTAGTGACCTCGTGGAAGGCATGCCGCACACTGTGGGATGACATTCGACATCGAAACGATCCTCCGAATCACCGCTACCCTATGACTACACACACTCTGAGCAACAACAACAACAACAGCAACAACAACAACAACAACAACAACACCGCCAACGCACCCAACAATGATAGCGACGATATGATGGACCGCATGATGATGGGTGCCCATGGCGCGTCGAGCAAATCAGAAAAGAGCTACGAGAGCGAGAGTGTTAGAGAGCTCGCCATTCGATAGTCCCAAGTAGCCTTTAATCTGTATCAATATAGTTTCTATATGTTTTTTTGAAAAAAAAAATTAGAGTGAGCGTTGCAGCCGGGTGGCCGGATGTAAGATATCATGTGTGAGCCCCGTTAGTGATGACTCTCGACTCTCGTACCCCGGGCTGTACACGCCTCCCACTCCCAGACAAGCTTTTCAATGAGCTGATAGATGTAGCATGAGGTGGATGATGGAAGTAGGAAATGATTAATGACAGGGGCTTCCAAGCCATGACACCTCGTTGTTATACCGGTTTCTCTTATTTTATCTTTTTGTTTTATTCGCAGGATTAGGGAGCACCGTTGTCATTGTTGTCTATTAAAGGATATCTGCTCTGCACGGCATGATGATGACTTGAAGTTCAATCGAAGCAAAGTTCAGAGATTAGTTGAATAAAGATAGACGGAAATCAGACGCATAAAATGAATTGGAAGCGCAATAGGCCGTTACCCATCAACCATTACAGAGAAAAACAATATAAACTCAAAAATCAGAAACGCCTTTCCCCGACACAACTCCGTTATCTCTTTTCTCTTTCTCTTTCTCTTTCACGGTCACTCTCACGTTTACCTTATCCCTTAGCTAGCGACATACCGCTCCTTCTTAACAGCATCGATAATGTGGTATTCCCACACCGTCCCCATGCGCATGCACTCTTCTCGGCATGCCTCGTCTTCCCACCACCACCGGTCCGCCGTCACATACGGCCCCCATACCTCTTGCCAAATCTTTTGGCCAACAACTGTCTGAAGTCGTCGAGTTGTAGAGGTCGATGCCGTTTGTGCTGGTTCTGGTTCTGGTTCTGGTTCCGGCTCTGGCTCTGGCTCTGGCTCTGTTCTCATCTGTGGTTTGGGTGTGGAAGAGTCTCGTCGCTCAGCATGATCGTCAAAAGTTGCTGTGCTCAACACAACTGGTGTCTCGTGATTTTCTTCATCCTTTGTGTCTTTTGTTTGTTTTGTTTCCTTGGCTTCTGGTGCCTCTGGTGCCTCTGGTGCCTCTGGTGCCTCTGTATCGGCTTCTTTAGGCTGGGCAGCCTCAAAACTGCACACAACTTTGGCCTCGTTTGTAATCTGAAAGTGCGCGTTCCGCAACCACTGATAAAACAACCGCGTCGGACTCGTGCACCGGAAGAGCCGCTCTAGATTTAGCAGTAGGTTCTCGTCCAGCCATGCTTGCAGTCTTGGGCCCGTCAGTGACCGCGCTGGTGACGGGTCAATCAGAAACAGGTGCAGAATGCCTTGCGGTTTGAGCATGCGGTGCATGTTGTGCAGCACCGCCGGCAGGTCACTAGCCGATACCAGCACGGGCAGGGACAGCGAATAGATGTCAGAAAAAACGGGCGGTGTTGTGGCAAGCGACTTTTTTGAGGCGGCATTGACTTGCATCGGCGACACATTGGGAAAGAGCCTGCTCGACAGCGGGATTGGGCCCATGTGATGAACAGGCACGCCCGGGTTTACCGCCGCAATGTACGACGTTGTTGCCTGCGTGTCAAAGAATGTCATAATGCGCCGCTCGGCACTGGCCAGCTTCACAATCTCCGTCTTGGGTGCTGGGCTGACACTATATAGAGCCGATATCATCCACCTCTTCTTTTCCATCTCCATCTCCTTGTAGAGCGCAGCATCCGTCCATGCTCCCCACTCTTCAGTGAGTCTCTGCAAGTACGTCTGGTGGTCGGCCGCAGTCATTTCCAGCATGTGCTTTTGCAACTTCAGCAAGCTTGCTGAGAGAGATGCAAAAGCGTCGTCGTGCGACGTTGCCGTTGACGCCCGTGTCTCTTCCGAAACAGTCCCTGAAGACGACCGCGTGCTTGCTTTGGTGCCCACGACTAGGGGTGCGGGAAGGCCGCCATCGTCCCACGGCTCGGTTGCATGCCACGATGTTGATGGGCTGCGCACAATTGTAACAGGCGTGCGAGTGTCGGGTACAGCAAAGTTGTCATGATGTCTTACGCCAGAGCCGGTAGCAATGTGCATCGGCGCCTGCATCGGCATCGACTGTTGTGGGTTGGCCACCTTTTTCTTCTTTTTTCTGAACGAGGACAGCGTTGATGGTGTGAGGGGGGACTGCATCAGCCTCTGTGACGAAGCCGGCGTCAGTGGCGGCAGTGGCGTTGCTGTCGGTGTCAGTGCGCCTTCGCTTGTTCCTTTCCTCATTTGCAGGACAGTCTGTACTATATCGCTCTGTGTCGGCATCATTGCCCCTGCTGACTGACTCTCCTTTGGGCGCAGCTTGAGTTCTGTGTCTTCTTGAAGAGATAGCATCGTGGCCAGCGAGTTGGGGATCGTCCACTTTGATAATATGGAGTCAACATCCTGTGACGACTGGCTCTGCGAGATACCCGAGTCCATGAACCGATCGCGGTCTCGGTGGAAACTGGCTTCGCTGTGCTGCACCGACCCGGCGCGGCCGCGACTTGATGGGCTCGGCGGGCTCGATGGGCCGGATGTCATGCTCGGCGGAGTAAGGATAGAGTTTCTGTTAGAGTCTCTATTGACGGCTGTTGCTAGTGAGGGTGATGCCATCTCCTGCTTTGCCTTCTTCTTCCTTAAGCGGAACGACTCCATAAAGCTTTGCGGTTTTTTGCTTCGTACCGACAGTTCCGTCTCTGCTGATGCGATCGACCTGCTGCTGCTGCTGCATGCCTCCTTCCTTTCCTTTTCTTTTTCCTTGCGGGCTTTGCGCTGGCCGACGAGCTCGCGCTCTGGATTGGCCCACACGACATCGAACATGGTGGCAGTGAGTAAGCCGGGAGTTGGTGATGTTTGCTGTTCTGCAACCAGACTCCTCTTCCGAGGAGATGGCGCAAAGGTACTGGGAGTGCAATGGCTGGTGGTGCTTTGGCTTTTTGATTGCTATACCGAGAAGTTCTCTTGAAGGTGGGAGATGCCGATGTTGTGATGTTATCTGATGCTGCTTTGTTGCTGTGATATTAGAGACGCTACTTGAAGATTTAAAGGATGTCAAAGTTCGAGTCAAAGTTCGAGTCGTCGGGTCCTCGTCAGATATGGCTCACTCGAGACTCGGTTCTACTGGTAGACAATCAGTATTAAACATTAATGGGAACACTTTGAGCAAATAATAGATGGCCATGATATCTATCTGCATACTCGTCTACTTACCGAATGAACTCGTCCGTTTGGCTGCTCTTTGTGTCTTTTGTTTCTCGTCGCTATCGTTCCGTTTGTAATTCAATTCGCCCCTTTGTCGGCATAGATAATGAAGGTTTGGACTTGTAGACCTGTAAAATAGACTAATCAACCCCCAGACTGCATGCACAATGCAGACGAGGTATAGTGGTAGATGTAATTGCAGATGCAGATGTAGACTGGAAGGCAGATGGGTGGAAGAGAAAGAGAAAGAGAAACGAGATAAAGCCAGCAACGCGCGTAATGCGTGTAACCGGTCTTTGGTCTGTCAAAGACGCAGTCCAACGACGTACCAATGCCCGTGTATTTTGAGTCGAGGACCGTGCTTTGATGCAGGTGTTGAAGAGTGTCTGAAGACTGAAGACTGAAGACTGAATAATAGAAGACTGGAATAATGAGGTTATCGGGTATTGAGTTTAGAGTGGTCGGGATGTTGAGAATAGCCGAGTGAGAGTGAGAGTATAGTTGATGACGGTGTGAGAGCAACCATTGCAACTCAGTAAGAAGCCAGCAAGGAACCAGAAGAACATAACACAAACTGAAAACGAAGAAGACGGGAAGACGGGAAGACGGGAAGACGGAAGACGGGACTGTGCAAGAGGAGGTGTGTACATTGAAAAACGCAAAAGGGCAGCCAGAAACGAGAGTAGCACCAGTAGATCAGTGTAGTAGTACTGAGTATGACAGCTAGTAGATTCTAAAGATAAAACAACAAAAGAAAAAGATATCCAGAGGCAGAGGCTGTCTGTCTGTGGTCATGGGTCAGTGAGAACGAGGTGACGTGAAAGTGAGAGTGCGCGAGACAGGCGAAAATGATGTGCTACCACGTTTGATTGCCAGTCCGGTGGGTTTATAAGTAAAGCTGAGCCCGTGGCAGTGGCAGTGGCTGTCATGGCAGTGGCTGTACTTTCCAATAAGAGGAGTGGGTTGGAAGTGAGATAGCAAGATGTGAAGTGTGAGTTGTAGGAGATGTCGTTGATGATGTCAATGGCAGTTGTGATGACAAAGAAAACGGGCCGTGGATATCATCCTCAAAGGAAGGAGCGTTCCAGGTAAAAGGGTTTAGGAAGGAGTCAAATAAACGTAAACATGAACAAGGCAGACAGCAACGTGATAACTCTGAGTTACGACGGAAGGCACCATGCGGTAGCTCCTTCCTCGTAGGGAGAACAACGAGAGCGAGACAACGTGCGCCCAGAACGATCATGACGACGACTGCCACTGCGACCACAAAGATAGCCACGATCACAGCAAGGACTGAGAAACAGTGATACACACGTTATTCTATATGGCTAGTGCATTGTTATTCATTCTTATTCTTGTATTTGCAACTTTATATTCTCGTCGTATTACATTTATGCATCGTGTCCCACGAGTTTGTCACCACGGCATCAACAAGAGTGGCTGTCAGAATAATCACCAATAGCCTTCGTGAAGGAAGATCAAGAGAGGGACTTTGAATGATAATGCGATAATAGAGGATAAGCATACAGATGTTATTATCGCGGCTAGTTGCCACTGTAGCCGCAGTCGCATACAAAGTCCAGCTTGCTTTGTTTACATCGCCCCTTAAGATAGGGAAACTCAACCTTGGCCTCGAATCTCTCTGTTCTTTTATTCTTAATCAAATTGTCATTGTTTATTCACCACTTGTTCTTCCGTTCCAACTTCAGCTACATGGTAATTACAGTCGGTCTTGGCCCGTCCAAGGCACACTGACTGGCCGGCTTTGGCTGCAGGATCGCCTCAGCGACGCAGGCGGCAGTAGCACAGTCGTAAAAATATATTGCATTGTATGCATTGTATACATTATATACACTATATGCTTTACTCTGTCTCAGTAGTGTTGGACACATGTCTAGGGGCCTTATTAGTTTCCTATATTCACGGGATTATGTTTCCTTTCGTTCACTATTGTTTCTTCTGTACACAGTTGTCGACCCTCGAAGAAGGCGACATTCTACCAGCACCTGTATCAACTCTCAGCTCGATTGTGATCGGGAAAAGCACTCATTTTAATGAGTCTACCAATTGCAATGTCAAAACTCGGACAACCGCAAGTATGCCGCTTACTTCGTCGCGGCCACTGTCTTGCTTCCACCACCCAAGCACAAGAGTATAGAGTGAATAGACACGAGACACGAGACATTTCTCCTCGATACCTAGTCCATGCGCTTCAAGGCCACCACTAGAAGCCCCAGAAGCAAGACCTCACACGAAAGCCATAGATGCTGCAATGTTGCCAGTGCAACCAGTGTCAAGGGTCCCGAATCTGGGTCTCGCCTGTTCTTTCCCCGTGTAGCCAATGAGCTGTAGTCTACATGTGCAGCATCGATCCGGCCCTGCATATTTGTACTTCCTCTCTCTTTTCTTTATTCTTCTGTGCTTTTGTGCGTTTGTGCTTCTGCATCTGATATTCAGGTGTGTGTATGGGTGAAACCACAGGCATGGTAGAGGCAAGTCTCTGTGGCACACTGGCGGACAGCTCATAATCTGATTGGCAGAGACGCGAGCCACACCGAAACAAAAATAGTCTTGAGCTATTATCTCTTCTTCACCGCCGGGGTGCCTAGTCTCTAGATGCAGCTCTACTACAGACATACGTATACTCAAATGCAAATATCGAAAGGCAGCCGTCGCTCGTCTGCACTCTGCTATCTTTCATCGCACGGACGGGCAACGCCCTGCATGTCCACCCCGAGGGTATGCAGGATAGTCTTGTAGATATATAGGCATGCAGATGCAATCAAGTATCAAGTCGATCCGTCTGTCTGTCATCTCTCATTTTGTGCTTTTTGTGATTTTGTGCTGTTGTATTTATGAGGAGAGTATAAGAAGAGTACGGGATGGACACGGCTACAGCATGGATGCAGTGTATAGTATATCCGGCAAGGCAGTGTCGTACATCTGCATATCTGCATGCATCATTGTGAGAATGCAGCTTTGCAGCTCGTACTTGTAGTCATGCTGTCTTGCTGTCTTTGGGTTTGCTGGTAGCAGAGACGCTGTTACCCGCCATACAATGCATTGTTAGCTTCTGCCCTATTGCCTAAAACGGCACTTACACCAAACCTCATCTCTCGCTTCGACCTCACCTTGATATCAGCACTCTCATTTCTCATTTTTGCTACTACCATCCGCTACCATGCAGTGTGCCTTTTGTTCCTTCCGAGTCACTCCCCTTGCCGTGATTCTTCCCTTTTGCTCTGCTTCTCCCTTTTACCACTTCTTCCTCCGTCCCTTCTACGCGCACCTCTGCTTCTAGACTGCTCAACATCGGATACCACTTTGTGCAACCACGCGTCTTGCAGTCTTTCACATCAGTCTCCCAATTTTTAGTCTCCCCCCTTTCCTCCCTACTACCAATCTACTCGCTACCTCTTCTCTTGCCTCTACCTCTACCTCCTCCTCCTCCTCTTACTCGTCCACCACCAGCGCCACGACTTCACCCCATTACACGACGGCGCGCATCTCTGGCGTTTTGCCTTTTCTCCTTTCTTGTCCACCGTTCTGGCTCTTCTACGTCTCCCCCTTTCCCCTTCTCCTGTCCTTCCCCTTCTCTCACTTCATCTACACCTACCTCTTGCTGGCAATCTTACTTTACCCCTGTCGTCTCTCCTTCTCGCCGTCTGTCTCTGAATATCTCTCGATCCTTCAACGCTCGTCTTCATCAATATCGCAGGGAAGACATCAACATCACAAACACATCAAGCACAACTGCCATAAGATTATTGTACTCCAACTCATCCCAAAGCACCAGCATCGATACTAATCTTAACCTCACCCTCGACAATCATCGAAATGGACACCATCGGACCTTGGAAAAGCAGGGCCAAGAGCTACCTCGTCAATGCCAACGAAAGCATCAATCAGTCTACCTTTGGCCGCATTTTTCGTCTTCGAGGGTCGGGACATCCTGACGAGATTCGGCACGCCAATTTTGCGACTGAAATCCGCGCCGGCCTCACCACATTTGCTACCATGGCCTACATCATTGCCGTCAATGTGAGTTTGCTTTTGGTGGTTAAAATTCTCTCTCAGTCTCTCAGACATTTCAAGACTCCTTCAGTAAACTCACAAACAGGCCTCAATTCTCTCGGCGACACACGGCACCTGCGAGTGCCCCGATACGGCCGAGGATGGGTCTTGCTCTGACCCGGCCTTTCAGGTCTGCCTTACCGAACTGCACCGCGACTTCGTTACCGCCACGGCTATTGTCTCGGGCCTGGCATCGATGACCTTTGGCTTTCTTACCAACATGCCGGTCGCATTAGCGTGAGTCTTCCCATGTATTTAGTCTTGGTTGAATACTTTTTCTGATCTAGTTTATAGTCCCGGCATGGGACTGAATGCATACTTCACCTACCAAGTAGTAGGCGTCGCTGGTAACGGCCCCGTTCCATACCGCATTGCCCTCACTGCCGTCTTTGTCGAAGGCTTCATCTTCCTGTTCTTGGCCCTCACAGGTATGCGCCAATGGCTAATCCGCATCATCCCCGGCACCCTCAAGACCGCCAGCGGTGTCGGCATCGGCATGTTCCTCGCCCTCAGCGGTATGTCCTACTCGTCTGGCATCGGCATCATCACGTCCGGCGGCATTTCAACACCTCTCACCATTGCCGGCTGCCCCCTTGAGGACCTGGGCGTCGACGGCACCTGCATGGGCAATGTCATGCGCAGCCCCAAGATGTGGCTCGGTATCTTTGGCGGCATCATCACGGCCGTTCTCATGGCTTTCCGCGCCAAGGCCGCCATCATCATCGGTATCGCGTTTACAACCATCATTTCGTGGCCTCGTGGGACCTCAGTCACCTACTTTCCCGAATCGACCGACGGCGATGCACGCTGGGACTTTTTCAGGCAGGTCGTCGCGTTCACGCCCATCAGGCATGTCCTCGCCGCGCAGCAGTGGAACTTGGGCGGCGCCAACGGCGCCCACTTTGCCATGGCCCTGTTCACGTTTTTATATGTGGACATTGTCGACTGCACGGCGACGCTCTACTCCATGGCGCGCTTCAGCGGCAAGACACGGCCCGATGGCGACTTTCCTCGGTCTACAATCGCATACTGCACCGACGCCATTTTCATTTCCATCGGCTCGCTGCTAGGCTGCTCGCCGTCGACGGCGTTTGTCGAGAGCGGTGCTGGTATTGCCGAGGGTGGACGCACCGGCCTCACCGCAATTGTGGCCGGTATCTGTTTCATCATCTCCGTGTTTTTTGCGCCCGTGTTTGCGTCCATCCCGCCCTGGGCCACTGGCACAACCCTCATATTGGTGGGCTGTTTGATGATCCGCCAGGTGACCTTTATCAACTGGAACTACATTGGCGACGCCATTCCGTCATTTGTCACAATCGCGTTTATGCCGTTTAGCTACAGCGTCGCCTACGGTCTCATGGCGGGCCTCTTTGTTTACATTGTGCTCAACAGCCTCATCTGGGCCGTCATGCGCATCACGGGCGGCCGCGTGGAGCCGCGCGAGTACGACCTCAAAGAGTACTGGACATGGCGACCTACAGGAAAGAAGCCGGCCGTGTTCCGACTCTTTACTCGCGACTCGTACTGGGGCGACAAGGAGAGTCTGCACGAGGATGACGACGGTTTCATTTTCCCCGACGAGAACCACGGGCAGCCGCTACACGACATGCGCGGAACATCTGCGTCATCGAATATGGAAAAGGGTCCTGACTCAATCAGTTCAGCTGTCGAGACACCAGCCAAGGCTGTCGTTGCCAAGCACCCCCATTCATGATGGGAAGAGGATGAGGAGGTTGAACAGGCTGGATGATGAGCGAGGATGAGAAGTCGAGATAAGAAGGCAGAGAGGGCGAATCAAGGCATATTATCGTATATTCAGTGGGTGGCAGTTTTATCAATCTTCAGCGTCAAGGAAAGAAGTGTCAGTAGACTGATACGGGCATCTGCATTGGCCAGTTAGTAGGCGATCATGGATGTGAACAATTCAAAAACTTCTACTTCGATTCATAAACCTCTTGATTATATGCAAATGATTATGTAATAAGGGCTGCATAACCACAACTCGGCCAACGATTGCAGAATACGGCTCCATATATAATAGCTCTCCCCGCAGGTGGGTCTGTCGTTCGAAGCCTGCCTGGCGTGCAATGTTGCGTATGCGTGTATGTATACACTGGCACTCACACAATCTGTATCTATATGCAGGACCCTTTTTGCCTTTGTCATGCATGCTGGTATCTGATCATACGCAATCTCATGATACACTGCACCGCAGAATAACAGCACCAGCTCCAGCTGTATTAGTCTTGACCATACATTCTGTCACCTCTTTACTCGACAGTTTCATTTTCTTTTTCAGCTCAAGTCTCACAAGGCCTTCTCAAGCTTCGTCTCACCTTTTCACAGCTCACCCCTACTTGACAGCAGATTCCATTGCATCTGAGCACGTGCAACTATACAAGTTCAGAGTCAGTATTGCAGGTTGCAATGAGCGGCGGGTGGAACACAAGTAAGTCCAGCCGAGTGTGCTAGCTATTATGATATCGTTTTGAGCAAAACCTAACTGTTCTAGTCGAGTCCGATGCGGTATGTATGATGTCATGGGATGATGGGATGACGATGAGATGATGGTGATAAGAATGTGAAATAAAGTATGAATATATAGATATGGACATCTACTGACTGTGTAGGGCGTCTTTACGTATCTGCTGGACAAGCTCGGCGTCGAGGGCGTGCAATTTGAAGAGCTGCTCTCGCTCGACGTCCAGACCCTCGCCGAGCTGAACCCCGTCTACGGCATCATCTTCCTCCTCAAGTTCCCTACCAACGCGCCCTACGTCGGCGACACTGGTGTGCCCCGTGACGGCAAGTTTGACCATGCGGCCGCCGACCAGATCTTCTTTGCCCATCAGACCATCCAGAACGCCTGCGGCACCCAGGCCCTGCTGTCCGTCATTCTCAACAAGGCCATCGGCCCCGACGGCACGACCCCAGAGGGCGCCCCCGTCAAGGTCGGCGGCCACCTCGGCACCTTTCTCGAGTTCGCCATGAACTTGCCCCCCGATTTGCGCGGCGAGGCACTGTCCAATGACGAGCTCATCCGCGAAGTGCACAACTCGTTTGCCAAGAGCAGTCCCTTTGTCGACGAGACGCAACGGCCCTCTGACCCCAGCGACGCCGAAGACGTTTTCCACTTTATCGCCTACACGGCCACCAAGGGCCACCTGTACGAGCTCGACGGCCTGCAACCCGCGCCCATTGACCACGGCCCGTGCGACGAGAACAATGCCGAAGAGTTTGCCGAGCGCGCCATTGCGGCCGTGAATCGCCGGATCGAACGTTACGGTGCCGACGAGATTCACTTCAACCTCATGGCGGCCGTGCGGGACCGGCGGCTGACGGCGCGCGAGCTTGGCGATTCCGAACTCTTGGCGGCCGAGGTACGCAAGCGGCGGGACTGGCAGTTTGAGAACGCGCTGCGGCGGCACAACTTTGTGGGTTTCTCGCACGAGATTTTGGAAGGCGTCGTGGAGAGCAAGTTGCGCGAGGGAGCGGCTGCCGACGCGTCAGACCCAGAAGGTGCATACAAGAAGTGGGTGGGTGCGGCGACAGAGCGTTACGAGAAGCGGTTGAGCGACAGATACCGGAGGCGGCATGCTGGCGCTGACACTGAGATGCAGGATTAGTGGTGATGATGCGGTGGTGTTTTACATACGACTTTGCTTAAGCTGGGATGGTGTCCTGGCCAGCTACAGTGGCACGGCATTGCCTGCTTTTCATGTTGTTCATGTTTCTTTCGTCCTCACTTTCTACTACTATCACATGTTATAGAGTTGAATTTTATACAATTTAAAATGGGAAACAAGCTCGCTTTTCATGTGCTGTTCTCCATGCATCGTGTGCCGCTACGTTGCAAAGCGCAACCTTGATAGAAGAAAAAGGAAAATGTAAGAATGAGACGAAATGCAGAAAGAATACAGAGCAAAAAAAGTCAAGGCCAAAATTTCAATAATAAAAAATCGCTTCGTTGAAATGTACACGGGATGGGGATAGCATAAAGGATATAGGTGAATGGGTACTTGTAAACACAAAGACAAACTATTCTACTGATAGATTATCGTCATGACGACTCCGACGATGAGCCATCCTCGTCCTCTCCTACTAGTAGTTCCGGCTCAGACTCGGTGTCACTATCAACCCGGGCAGCCGGGACAGTAGCTTGACTAGACGATCCGAAGAGCTGTGCGGATCCACCCCACATAGGAGGCGCTGTGGATGTTGTTGTAGGTGTCGGTGCTGCTGCTGTTGGTATCGCTTCGGCAGCCTCTGAAGCATCACGCTGGTTGGTTGATGTAGATTCTTGGGCATTTGTAGACGATGCCTCGTCCGTCGCTGTTGGGGCAGAGGTAGAGGTCGGCATAGAGCCTCCTGCTGCCGGAGCGGGAATACTGCTGTCGAACCGTCGAAGAGGCAGGAGAGACCAGCCCGCAGGGATCTGTACACCCTCCGGGAGCTCTGCACTACCCGCAGGAATTGCAGGTGTGTCACGATCCGGTGTGAGGCGAACTGCAGAAGGAGACGCCGTGCGCGTCTGGGCCTGCGTGGATGTAGGTCTAGAATAGCTAAATGGAGAGACCGGGGGGGCAGGTGCAGGCTGGGCGGCAGGATTCGCGCCATCCTGGGAGGCACCATCCTGAGGGGCTGCTGCTGGAGTTGCCACTGGAGTTGCCACTGGAGTTGCTGCAGGCTGGCCGGTACGGATCCGCTGCAGCTCGGCAAGAAGGGTGCGCAGAGCTACAACCTCCTCACTAGCAATCTGCAACTCAATAAGGCCGCGCTCGATTCTGTCCTCGAGATTCCGCAAATCAGCAGAGATGGATTCAATCGAGGTGCTGGACGAGTGAAGTGTCGGCACGGGAGGAAGTCCTTGTCCGTGGGGGGCTCCGGGTGGAAGTCCCATGGCGTATGGTGGTCCGTGGAGCCCAGCAGCCGCTGGGTGCCGAATAGCACCGCCTTGGGGCAGACCGAACTGACGCACTATCTCATCGACGTCATGAGGGGCGCCCTGGGCGAATCCTAGACGGAACGGGCCAAAGTTGAACATTCTGAGACCGGCACGGCCGTTGCCTGCCGGCGGGGGTGGTTGTTGCTGGTGATGACCATGGTTGAAGGGGTGGTTGGCATCGTGGAAGCCTGGGCCGGCTGCAGGTGGTTGGCCATTGAGACCGGGGATCATAGGGTTAGGAGCTCCGTTTGGTGCACCGTTTGCCCCAGCGCCAGCACCAGGGACATCGCCTGCACCTCCTCCAGGTGCCGGAGGACCGCCTGCGCCCGCGCCCGCGCCACCAACATTGATATTGAATCTGAACATGGCGTTCTCGGCATTTCTCTGGGCGGCGGCGGCAGCGGCTGTGGCAGCATCGTTGATGACAACAGACCGCCGGCATGTCGGGCACACCTGCTGCCGCTCCATCCAGCTCTTGAGGCAGCCAAGGTGCAGAATATGTCCACAGGGCAGCTTCTTGGGTCGCGAGCGCTCGATTCTGGTCGGGTTGTTGGGGTTCCACACGTGCATGTCCTCGCGGCAGATGATGCAAGTGTTTTCCCTCGCCAGGTCCTCTTCGGTGGCATCTGCGTATCTGTTCATGTCCTTGATAGCCTGGCGGTACTTCATAAGAGTGCCCAAGCGCTTGATAAAAGACCGCACCGCCATAAAGAGGTCTCTAATGATGTGAAGGGGGAGACCGTACAGATAGAAGAGGACGGCAAAGAAGACGGCATAGATGCAGACCTTGGTAAAGTCGGTCCAGAGATCAAGGCCGAGGACGTACTGGCCCTTGGCCTCCCAGCCGGGCACTTCAATGTCCATCTCCTCGACATCGTCCTCATCGGGCAGCGGCTCGCCATTGTCGGGCTCGCCCGCCTCGCGCCGCCGCAGAATCTCCTCGCGCTCCTCGCGGACCTCTTGCCGGCGGGCCTCGAGCCGCTCCTTCAGCTGTCTCTTTGTGATTTCCGTGTCAAACAGAATGATACTGTAGCGCAGTGCAGTATGCAGCGACGTTACAAGGAGGACGGCAAATTCAAACAAAAACATGACCATCATGTCCGGGCGTGCCTTGGCAATGACCGTCGTGATGGCGTAGTAGAGAAGTGATGTGTCGTAGACGAGGCTGAGGACGAGCGACACAATAAGACGAGTGTGGAAAAGCCGCGGGTTGGCTGGCGGCTGCTGCTCGAGGGCTTCGATGCGTCCCTCGCCGATCCAGCCCCAGACTTTGCCGGTGAGCAGCGAGACAAACATGACGATGAAGAAACCGCCAAACTCGTCGCGGAAAATGGTCATGGCGAGGCACGTCTCTGTGATGGCGAACCAGGCACGCTCATAGAGCTGCTCAACCTCAATAGCACGAAGCTGGCCAAAGCAGATGCGCTGTAGGCTGTAGACAAACGACGAGTAGGCGAGGAAGACAAGGTTGATAAGAATCATCAAGCAGAGGTTGCTTTGGTAGAGGTAGACCATGGCGGAGTAGAAGTTGGCGCGTTGATGGAACGCCGAGATGATGACGCCTGCAGCCAGGGCTGTCGAGACCTGTGGTTGTTAGTATGAATGACAATCGTCAAAAGATGAGGCTGTCACCACGCGCAAGGAAAAGTGAAAAGGAAAAGTACATACCCCGGCATACCAAGCTAGACGCATCGTGGGGATGTTGCGCAAAGGCTGATGTTGTAGAGATGATGGTTTCTAGGTGGGTGTATCAGGAGCACCAGAAGCAGAACAGCGAATCATGCACGCTCGATCCTGGTGCGAATGCTGATGCTGGTGATGGGACGATGCTCTTCGTTGGATGCTCAAACAGAGCTCGAGCTATAATCGTCTAATGTCGCATCGGAGGACGTGTCCAGGGCGACGAGCTGTGTATGAGAATAATGTCTGTCAAGAGTATCGGTGGATTGATGTTTGGTTCGATGTTGATGTCGATGTTAAATGGAGACTCCCCTCCTCGATTTGGCCAGCTAATTGCTAATTGCCAATTGTTAATATGACAGGCATCCGATGATGAAGCCACTTGGCGATCACAGAGCAATGGCGTAGCTAGCACGTGATCCTTATCGGTGTAATGTGTCCTACTGTCTTATCTGACCTTATCCACTATTCCCTGAAAGTAATGCTCTAGCGGCAAAAGCAGCTGTACCCACTTCTGTTTACTTTCGTTTTGTTTCTGCCTGTGATTGGCTAACCAACCACAGCCTCGTGAACATTTCGTCTGTAGCCTCGCCAGATGCACCTTCTTGATGGCATGCTTTGATGTTTAGGATTTGAATTGATGTCTGAAATTGATAGCTGAACCTTCTGAGTTATGATATAGTTAATATGGCTGGAAAAACTACTGCAAAGGGGTTTTTTGTTTTAATTCTGAATAAAAGCTTGTAAATGTTTATAAAAGTAAATTGAACTTGTAAACCTACTAAGTAAACTGATATACAAATTGGAAAACCATGGCAAATATACGAAATAGTATCATCAAAGATGTCAAAATAAAACTTATTAACTTTCACGGCAGGGGCACTACTAACTGCCACAAGAATAACATCAATAAAACCAATAATTCAGTATATCAAGGATCAAACAGTAGGAAAACCAAACTACGAATTTGTCAAAATGTAAACTTAATATAGGTAATTTTATTGTTTATGATACGCTCAATGTAAGCTCCCTGTATGATGCACAACACAGTGCTAGGTAAAGGCATAGGAGCAGCCAAAGATTTGGTACATGCCAGTTGTACGTTGACTAACTTAAGAAACAGAAAAACCCTGTCCATTTACAAACGATCAAATATCAGAGAGCGTAGATGATTATCGTTCTCAATCAATGCGTATCATCTCAAGCACCCCATAGGGCTGTGGCTTGAATACTTCAACTCGCTTGCTGATGGCGGTTGTCTGCCCTGATGATAACGGCTTGACGTCGACTACACTTTTACAGGCATAACATTCAAATGCGTGGCAATAAATGACATGGCATACCATCAAGTGGGATAAGTAGAACAAGTGCAAAGACTAGGGAACAGGGTGACGTTGGATATGGTCATCCGAAGAAGGAGGGTGTACCGCCAGATAGTCCTTCAACGGAACCACAGACCAGCAATACCATGGTGACGACATGCGGCAGCTGTTATGCTTATATTATTTGGAATTTTAATGGCAGTGGTTGTCAATGGTTGTATTAATGGATGTAGCGGATGTTTGACGTTGCTGTCGGGTTTATCTAGCATAGCCAACTGCTGATATCTGGAACGACTTCCAACAAGGCCATGCCAGAGCTATCTACACACCTCTCTTATCATCAAAACTTCATCAACTGTTTTTATTCTACTTGCTACGGCCCGATAGACAATGCGGCTCAAGTAAACCGAGAGGAGTTGAGAGGATTCGTACATGCAAAGGATCCAGTCTGCATAACTGACGATATCCCACAATAGTCGGTGGCTGTCCACAAAAGAGGAGATATGGACTAAAGAGGGCATTGATGCGACTAGTTGGGCACTGATCTAGAGGAGAAGATGACGGAAAGAGGGACTAGAGGGGAGGAGGGGAGCAGGAAGCGGAACCAAGATATAACTAGAAGAGGAAAGGAGAACTACAAGGTAAGAGGGATTGGGCTGCTATGGCAGTGGTATGACATGGTGTGGACGTATGGGGGTCGGCCTATTTAGTGTGACTGGTGGCCGTGGACGAGAGACGGGTTTAACGGCTTACTGGTTTAGCAGCCCTATGGGAGGATAGAGCAAGCAATGGAGAGATGGAGAGAGTAGGGGGAGGTGGGAGGGGGGGGGGCGGGGAGCGGGAGGAGGTGCAACATCCGACGAGAACATAGGACAAGAGCCCTAGGACAGGCCGCTCCGGCCATAGCGGGAGATACCAAGGGCAGAAACAGCAGCACCAGGTCATCAAAGGTCATCATGGATCATCGCAGACTCTCACAGACCATGGATTGCGTCTTCTATTGGAAGATGAAGATATGCATAGGATGCAAGCCGATGTAGAGGGTGCATAAGAGGATGCAGACGACACCCAAGCGTGCCGTGTCCGGTCCCATTCTGGCCATGGTGTATATGACAAGTCAGAGGTCGATGGAGCAGAGGTCTAGGCGAGTTGGAGAGAAGAGTGGGCATGGGAGTATCATGGTGGCTAGAAGAAGCTGTCCTTTCAGTCCTTTTCATCCATTTCGTCCTTTTCGTCCATTTCGTCCTCATCCTTTTGAGTCCATAAAACCATTCGTCTTCATACTATTGTCTGTATGCAACATCGCGTGCCGCATCACCCCGCTCAACCCAGCTTGCACGGTTTGCAGGGTGCATATGCATCACCAAATATCAGTGTGACTTTTAGAGGCCTCCTAGTTGTGTTGCAGTATTGGCGGTGCAGTGTTGTGACTACAGCGAGTTCAAGTTAAGTAGTAGCTGATGATAGCTCCCGTCAATCCGTCAATCCGTCAATCTGTCTCCTCTAGTCTGGTCTGCTCCTTGATCAGCACTCTGTAAGGGCTATGGGGGATCAACGATCAACACAGCAACTGGGAAACGCACAAGACGATCTGGAAAAACTCGCCATTTCTATCGATATTTCTATCGGTTCCCGCTGGCTGGCCTCTCCTCTTTTCTTCCGCGCCTTTTTCCGTTTTCTTTTCCCCTGCTCCTTTTTTTCTCGTCGGTTTCCCTTTTCCCTCTCCTATTCGTCAGGGGCGTCGCTTGCGTGCATCCTTTACTAGAGTCCAATACATCTACTACTAGTCTAGAGGACCGCCCTATTTCGTGATTCGATAACGTATCACAGAAGCGAGTAGTATGTGCTCTATGCGTAGACCCCCAAGTCTGTATGCGCTCTGTATGTCTCACGGCGAACTGAACTTTTGATATACCCAGTGATTTGCGGCTGCCTTTTCTCGGTTTCTTCTTCAGTCTATATGGTGAATGGATACCTATGGCTATCTGCGAGCCATAATGGTCATCTGTGCATGGGCGGGTATGACGGGGCAGAAGCGAAGCAGAGCAGAAGCAGAAGCATATGGCGGTCTGTCTGTAGTCGGTAGTACAATCTGCAGGTCGTCTGTGGGATGTCTGCGTGTGCATCTGCATCTGCATTTGCATTTGCATTTGCTTTGCATCTAAGCTATCTGGCTACTTTTCTGAATAGACACCTTCCCAAACAGAGGCCCCAAAACCATGGCCAAAAGTGTTGAGACACCAGAAATGCTGGGAAAGCAAGCAGAAGAGCAAAAGAGCAAAAGAGCAAAAGAAAACATGCAACGGCCAAGAAGGGTCTGGATCGTCCTACGTTTATTAGTCTAGGAGGAATATTGGCTTTCTCGGCGTGTTAGTAGTTAGCGTACGCCGTTTTTATCCGTCTGCACAGACATTATGTTATTTTTGCCAAATGCAAATACACACCGAAGTGTGATGACCCTGGCCGTCAGGAGGTCAGCAAGAAAACAAAAGTCAAGAAACAGCACATCACACATATCACAACACGAGGCCGGACCAACAGACACATCATCACCGACAGTTGGCAATCGTGGTTGTATCCGTACTCTGTACCTGTTGCAGCGGTTGATCACCCACAGATGGGCACGTAGCATGGCAATAAGGTCTTGAATTTTGTAGGAGTCTTGATGTCTCTCTCTCTCTCTACAAAAAGACCGATGACGAGGTCCGTCGTCACACGAGACACAAGCACACGGATCTTGCAGTGACCGTTATTTTCGTTTAATAAGATACTCATCACGATTTTGCGTATTTGTTTTTGTTTTTAATTTATTTATTTATTTTTTTAATTTATTTCCATCTTGTTCTTCATCCAAAAAGACGGAAGAATGGTTGCAGAGTCATCTGGAGACCGAAATCTTGTCTGGAGTGTGTTGGGAGATGTAAGTCGATGTTTGTCTTGGCCGTCTCCTCCTCATTTACTCCGTAATACTGTCTGTTGTTCGTCTATGCCTGTCTTGGAGCCTTGGTATCTTGGATACGTCGGGCACCTCAAAATTCCGAAATAAGGTCGCCGACCTACTTTACTTGGAGGCTGCAGACACACTGCAGACACACTGCAGGCAGTCTGCAGACAGTCTACAAAGGTTTGCGGGCTGGTGACTGGCTCAAATGGCAAGAAAACACAAATCATGCCCCCCCCCTCTCCACCTGCCCCCTGTCTGTACATATCGTCTTTACTTTAAAAGAGAGACATATGTAATTACTCTAAAAAAGGAAAAAAAAAGAAAAAGAAAAAAAAAGAAAAACATATCTCTGACCCCTGTTGCCCTATGCGCGGGCCGGAACCTCACACCTCACTGGTAAACAGAATCAGACAACAAGCTAGCGCGCGCTGCTCACTACTTGTTTCGGTAGTGATAGGCAGTCAGAGTGAGGCCAGGAGGAGGCCATCCGAAGGCCGCGGTTGTTAGTGGTTGTTGATATTCTGAAGTTGCTTTTACTATTTGTAGTTGTGGTTGCTTCTCTTCTCTATTAGTCTTCACCTTCTTTCGAAAGGACTTTGCATGATATTGAAAGTAAACAGTTCACCGCCGTCCTTTTCTTTCATCGCTTTCTCGTGTTTATATATGATCTTTTGCAAAGTGTCGATCATAGGCACGGATGCCCAATTGTAAAGAAGAAAAAAAGGCTGTGATTTTGGTTTCTACATTAGAGGTCTGAGAAGTCGGAGATCTGGGAGGTTTGAGAGACTGGTGGCTGGGCTAGGCCAGGTCCAAGTGAGGTATGGCCAGAATAGCACGAGGTCTGACGGTCTGACGGTCTGACAATACAGTAGCTCAAACATTCTGTCTCAGAGAATGTCTCGATTATTTTGCAAGTTGATCTTGGACATCTCTTCTTCCTCATGATCATCCTTCTTTCCCTTGTTTTCTCACCAAATTGCCTATCCTCTACGTTGACTCGCCGCAGCCTTTTCTCATATTGGGAGACCTCAACTAATATGCCGATAACCATTCCATGTTGGGAAGAATTAGCCAGATAGGGTATCATCCAAGTGAAAGAGGCAAAGCAAAAAAAACAATGGCAGGCAGTCTTGACGCCAACAATACCTATAATACGTCAACTATATATCCATAATCCATCAACTGAGAACGAAAAACGCCTCTCGATGGAATATCCCGTCGCCCTTGTGACGCTCTGTGCCGGGGGCTGATGGGTGGTGACAAATTGGTAAGCTGCCTGACCATTTTTGGCTGATTTTGGCATCTAGCAGACTACAACCCGGGACCAGTCTCCCAGTCTCCCAGTCTGTCGGTAGTTCTATAGTATGTAATTCTGTAGTGGTAATAGGTCTTTCTTGACTGTCAAGGACTTGCTGATACGACGCCTACCAAGACTCTGATCTCCTGTGATCCGCAGAGTGACTGTGATTCCCTGATCCCTGGAGAGTATGGGTGAACCTTGCTGCCTCGATGATCCTTGATGTAGTAGTGAACGTAAATCATAATACGCGCATACTTTGGTATCATTGACGATAATATACTGAGATTACTCCGCAAGTGTTAAAACCATGAACCATGAACCACAGCACAAAGTACAATCCCCGGGACAAAAGATATTATCTCATGGTCTCTACATAACTCTGTAAAATATTAAAATAGAAAATAATAACAAGGGGTACCTCCACTGACGAGAGGGGCGTCGAAAGCAAAAGCTCTGGACGTGGCTTGTAAGATGAGTGATTGGCTGTCGTTGGGAGGCAATTTCCGCACCCCCTCGACAAATGTAAATTAGCAAATACTTTATTTTTACTCTCTACGGTGTATGTTGGTAGAAGTACAGAACGTCCTTTTGATTTTGTTCATACTCTGTAGATACTAGATACTAGGCTTTGGCGGAGTGAGAACCGCCGCTACCACCTCTACTAATCGCTAGTCTTGGGCGGCCTCTACCACTGGCGGCGAAGGCCTTTTCGGCGTGTCCTGTACTTAGTAAATATCAATCGACTGTACGGAGTGCACGAAAACAAGAGCAAGCCAATACTCCGCCTTGTCGTGAAAGGAAACACCAAGGAGCAGGGAATCCTTGCGCTGTGCGGAGACGGAAACAAATGAACGGAAACATACTGAGTAATACAGAGAGAGAAAAGTACCCTAAAAATAACATTGCCCGTTGCGTTTTCATTCCGCACCGGACTCGTTCCCGCAGACGGCACTGTTCAGTGTTCAAAAATGATTTGATTGTCCGACATTGGGCGGGCTTGTTGCTTCTTTTGGCACAAGCAACGTACAGAGTTGAGAGTACTCTGCAGAGAGCTCGGGCATGTGCTACAGCGTACAGCAGTAAGATATGTTCGTGGCGCGGTGTTGTTGCTCTCTGCTTTGACGCGGTTATTCTAGTTTTGTAATTGCTCTTGGCTCTTGGAGGACATGAGGTCGATAACGGCACTGACATCTGCATGTCTTGTGCTTGTATATTGTCGCCGTATATTCGTAAGATAAAAGATAAATGGCTTTAAAAAGGACCGTGCAGAAAGAGGACGGCGATGTTCCAAATCAGGCTTACCTGCATGCTCTACAGCTACCATAGCTACTACAGCCACCACAACTACTATCTACTACAGTCATCTACAGCATCTTCAGCATCGACGATGCTCCGTAGAAGCCTTTTAGAAGTTTGCAAAAGACTGTGCAGATAATACGGATCAGTATGGCATGATCGACAGTGGATAGTCCCCTTTCGCAAGTCCACGAGTCCATGTATCGGTATTGGTATCAAGTGAGCTGGTCAGATACGTTGTTCGATTGTGGCCACTCAATGCTCAATACTCAACAGACCGATGACCCGACGCAGGATATGTCCGTTCCTGGAGGAATTCTGTAGTATCGCTGCACTGTACATGCAGCATTTCTGGACTATGGCTCCTTTGGTTTGCCTCGCTTCGTATCTCACCTCTTACAAGTACTCCCCGATGCAGTGTTCAGACCCAGATTCAAGGCACCAGCGAACAAGGCAAGCCATCACTGTCAGACTCTGTGTTATCATTATCAAAGATACCAGGATAGCCAGCCAGCAACAACCTATCCAAGCTTCATTTTTTTTTTTTTTTTTTACTTTTGTTTTATAAAACAAAATACATCTTGATCTCTCCGGAATGAAGAAGGTTCTGTTGATATGATTGATATGAGTACCCCTCGATGCCATGAGTATGTATTGTACTGTGTGGGTTTGTTTGATATTCTGCAGCAGAAGAACGCCCATCTGATTCGGTTCAAGTTTAATTCAAGTTTATTGACTTTTGTGCAAGCTGCACCACCCTACAAGACAAAACAGGAAAACGACAACGGACGGATCGCCACGAGAGCTCCATCGCCACGCGGGTTCTATTCCCGCGCTCGTATTCCATTCTCTCATCCTATTTTATGTATTATGTATTATGTATTATTTTATATGTGTTTCGCCAGCTTGATGTGTCCATATTCAACAGCATTGTTGCAGCTTTCGTGTCTGCATCCGCTGGCTCGTCGAATTCCCCTTCTCTTCAACATAAACCTGCTTGCAGGTCGATTTGATATCAACAAGCGTCGGTGGTTTAGTGGTAAAATCTGTCGTTGCCATCGACAGGCCCCGGGTTCGATTCCCGGCCGACGCATCTGAAGCATCGTGAGATGCGTTCATTTTTTGCTGTTATTTTCACTCTCTGATGGGGCATGGTTGGTGGGGTCTCGCAAAGTTTTGCCCATAGCTTTACCACTCTGGAGGTCCATAGTCCATATCCCATAGCCTACGCCAGCGTGGTAGCACAACCCGGGATCTAGGTCACAAGTGCTACAAACGAGACTGTGTTTAGTTGTTTATGCTTACAGAATGTAAACGTACAGAGTACAAGAGTACGGAGTGCATGGCCTGTGGCATATGATACATCAACAAGATAATAAGATACGAGCCCGCCGCGGCAGGGCATTGCAGGCAAGGACAGGGCAAGGACAGCAAGGTAAAGGTGAACAAAAGGTCGTTTTCCTGTTTGGGATGACGCTCGACAGGGATGTCTTTTTTGATCGTGATCATGACTTTATATTCTGTATTTATCACTATCATCATCAGCCAACACCGTCTGGCGCAGCTCATTCAAGCCACCAATGTCGAAAACGAATGCGTTGTCCGGGTGGTGTAGAGTCTAGACCAGCTCTAGTTATTATTCTGCAGGGAGCAAATAGTCTTGGTAGATGACTGGATGTATCTTAAATGCAAGAAACAGAATGCATTGGTGGAAACACTGACTCTGCCGATCCCTACAAATATGGGCAATTGCTTCCCCAGCTGTTTGATACATATTATAATGGTTGGCTGTGCATACCGCGCTAGCTGCCGTTATGCCGTTATTTATGCTCTAGCTGTCACTACTAAATCCTTCCCGCTGAGCTCTTTGTTCTAGTCAGACATGATTTATTAGTTATTAGTTATTAGTTATTAATTTTTCATTAACATTAATTGCTCATTATTATTCATTATTCATTATTTGACACTATTGCTGTCAATATTTCCTATTGATATCTGACATCACCTAAACATGCAAAACACACATCTATATAGTACCGAGCATTCGGAGTCAGAATGCATGCACTGCGGCTCAAAGTGTTGTGCAATTCCAAAATTAGCACAGGGTTGTAAGCGTACTTTTTGTGGTGATGGACTTGGACTTGTGCAGACGGCAGACGGCAGACAACAGAGTTATGTACTCTCTCTGTCACTGGCTTATGCATCCCATTATCATCCAATGGATGGGCAGAGGGAAACCCGACAGGTCGGTCCCGAACAGAATGTAACTCTCCTTCATTATTCCATATTACTCCGTATACGTAGTTTGCGTGTATTCAAATGAATACTCTGTACAATCTAGTGCCCCTACTGAATACTTGGACACGGCTGTTTGAGGTGCGTCGTAATATTTCGCAGCATTCAAAAGTTGCTTTCCGCATGGATATCGGTGGCTTGTTGATAATGAGATGATGGGTTGCTAATACAAACAATGCTTTTGCATAAATCAATACTCTGTAAATCAATAACTAGCGACGGCAAATAGTAACAGCCGCACATGCCAATACATAGGTTGAGTGTGTCAATCTGCTAGATATTTCAAATCTTTGATTTTAAAGCAGCTACCAAAGAAACTACTACATCATGAAATGAACGGTGATGAAGATGTGATGAGATGCGCATACATACGGCAGATTCCAGCAATGCAGAGTATTGCAGAAATAGCCAGGATTGTGAGTACTTGTCCCTTTCCGTATCCAAAACCATACTCAGTACATGAAATCCAGGACAGGGATCGCGACACAATGCAACGTCGGGCGCCTAAATGGTAAATACGTAGTAACAACACTTTGTAAAGATTGGTAGTATCAGAATGCTAGACAGGGTTGCTGGCAAGATATTGATAAATAGCACTCTGTAAATACATGGTAAATAATTAAATTGATACTGGTCATACACGTCACAGCAAGGCTTCTCCAATCTGATTCGTGTATTTACGGTCGATATGGCTTATGTATTATCGATATTACTGGTATTATTGCTGATATTCATATCATTGCTAATATTGCTCTGCCGCCCGTCCCGTGTCATTTGCACCTTTGCATTTGCACTCTGATGTATTGGTTTATATAGCATCTACCCCGGTCATCGTATTTACAAGCAGTGAAGAGTAAAGAGGCATGTTGCACAAC
This sequence comes from Ophiostoma ulmi, assembly GCA_029298715.1. Taxonomy (NCBI): domain Eukaryota; kingdom Fungi; phylum Ascomycota; class Sordariomycetes; order Ophiostomatales; family Ophiostomataceae; genus Ophiostoma; species Ophiostoma ulmi. The sequence goes on from JANSLN010000007.1 coordinate 362,744, forward strand.
TACGACATTGTGCTTGCCCCTTGGTTTTACGAGCCTGTCTTGTCTACAAAGTAGTTCGGTGCCAGGAACAAGCCTGCGTTGTCTGTCTCTTTGATGTTTTCTTTTTGAGTCCTATTCTATTATTTATCGTACCCGTCTCACCGTCTGGTCTACTTTGTACGACGTCCTATCCTCGAATGCAGGAACACCCCTGAAGACAACCCCGGCCATGTAAGAGACCTATTAGGCAGACCGGCCTTGGTCAGACCAGGGCATGCCATTAATAACTAGGTCTGCAAATATACACAACAACCATCGATTCGATACTGCACTCTGAATTCTTGTTGGAAAGGAGCCAACAGATAAGTTGCTTCCAACCATTAGCCGCACTTATACACTTGAAGAATCCAAAGGATGATGGACGAACAGAAAGGCACACAAAAAGAAACGGTAACGAGATAATCTCTTGGGGACCTTGTTACAAGCCCCCAGGTCCAGTTTCTTACCCTCGAGACTCAAGACTCATGATCGCGAGTCTCAAATCGTAAGTCTGTCGGATGGATTAAACAAAGGACCAGGTCGGCGATGTCTAGTATTAGTGCAGTACTTGGCCTGTTAGACAGTCTTTTTGGTATCCATTGCGGTAGAAGTTTTACATTGGCAGTCTTTTGTGTATTTGTCAGAGAGTCTCTTCTCTCTTCCGTCTTCATATTCTATATTCTATATTCTATATTCTAATATTAGTCTTGCTGCGGTACATAGCACGGCACCCACAGTCTACTTTTACTTTTCACTTGTACCCCGTAAAGTCGGCGACGATCGCACTTTCGCTCCGCAATCGTGGAGCGTGCTACTACTACTAACAACAAAACCGGAACACTCTCCGCTGGTGGGATAACTGTACTCAGTAAGCGTAGAGCTAAATAGAGATGAAGAATCAAAGCTTGGACTTGAACTGAAACTTGACCTCCTAAATACTACTCAGTCGACGCGACATCCGTCTCTCTAATACTAAGATAGGAATTGCCCACGTGAGACGGGTGCAGTGGCGTGTTTGATTATGACGGACAGGCACGGGATGGCATCGGCTTGCGACGGTAACACCTACACAAGGAGGTTTTTTGATAGAGGATACTAGAATGTACGAAGTAGAATACGTACTAGAGTAGCATCCAACTGTGGATGTTGATTACGGATAATGGCGATGCCAAAGACTCGTGGACAACAAGATATTACCGACGGGGCTCTCCCGTTCATATGCGCATTGGGGAGTGTACTCTGTAGGATGAGTAGCAGTGAAGCAAGATGGCGTTGTACAAAGTATCACTCATGATCGTGGTATATGGAGTAGCCAAGGCAAACGATGAACAATGACGACTGAGGACGGAAGACGGAGGATGGAGGGTTTCAGGCTGGCTATGCTGTAAGATGCAGCACCACTAATGCTCACTACACATCAGTGCCACAGTGGGAATAACCATCACTAAATCACAGGGTAATTAGTCCTCTTTCTCCCGCTGGCTCTCTCTCCTGCACCCCCTCCATCCTCGTCCTCTCTCTACTCTCCTACCGTACCCATTCTTGGCCAGTAAAGACTCTGTTAGTGGTCCCACCCTCGGGGATGCCGCCCACTAGTCCAAAGATGGGCCAAAGACAACACACTCTTGTCTCCTCAGTATTCTGTATTCAGTATTCAGTATCCAGTATTCAGCTAACTCGCACACCCCAATTCACGTCTTCACCGAACTCTGCCTCGCGCCCTTTTTTGCACACACAATGCATGCCCCTATTTTGACAAAATTCTCTATCCAAACATAGTCTCACCCGTTGTCGTCATTCTTATCTGTGGCACCCGTCGCATTAACGGAAGAGCGGGATGGCAGGTAAGTTGTCAGATAGCTGTTGGAGGTAGTGCAGTACAGAGGTGACAGGCTATGACAGTAATTAGAGGACAGGACTGTAGCTATCGCGTTTATTGCCCAATCGGGCTTACGTGGGTTGTAGCAGAAGCTTTTCAAAGTAAAATCAAACGAAAAAGAATTAAAAAATCAAATCAAATCAAACTCAGATGCAAGCAAAATCAAAGTAAATTGGCTCTTGAATCAATAGAAATCAAAATCAAATGTCTCACTCTGCAATACAAAACCGCTTTGAAATCTCCCCTTCATTTACCACCATTATGCACTGGATGCACTGGATACAATACTGGATCATTCGCTTGGTTGGCAGCGTGGCACTTGGTTGTCTGCTTTCTTTTTCGTGGTGACAACTGTACAAGTCCTACTCAGTATTTATCGCAAGATACACTCCCTCCACCTAGTTTCGGTGTAAGTCATGCAAGCGCTTATATAGTTTGCATAAGTGTGTGTGTGTGTGCGGGATCCCTCCCTCCCTCTGTTAGTGCATTTTGTCTCTCTTTGCTCTAGCATGTTTCTCACAGCCCTACTCTTTCAGAAATAGACTCTTGGACTCTGATAGCACCATATAAAGTACTGCTACTACTTGTACAAATCGGCCTCTGCCTCGCTACTGGACTTGGCTGCATGTGCTATTCCCAAACAGAAAGCGAATTAGTGCACTCAAACGGCAGACAAGGGATAAGCCACAGACTACTGCAGTCTGCCTCCCTCCTTTGACACTCCTTTGACACTTTCACACCTCTACAATAACAGACGCGCGCCTGTCATCCCTATTCCTTATTCCTTATTACTTACAGTGCCTTGCCTACCCGTCGACTACTTTTGCTGCGCCCCGATCCGAGCAAAGACGAGATGAAAAGATGAAAAGTTGTTACAGCTAATACTGCAAGAAAGACAAAACTAAAATCTCAGTTTTCCATCCCAAGAAGAGCCTCTATTCTAATTATAAACATGCATATGCAGGCTGATGATAATGATCATGAGGTTGTGCAAAGATCAAGTCAAACACTGCCAGGCCGCAGTAGGGCTTCAATCTCTTTATTGCTTTACTTCGTTCTCTACATTCTCCCCCCTGTAATCTTGTAATCTTGCGGCAGCACATCTACAGCCAATCACGCTACACAGACGCCATGTACATCAGCACCAGTAAAACGGCAATGTGAATAATGTCTTGAATGTCGTAATTAGTCAAGCGAGGAATGAACGGCTCTTACAAGAGCTATGACCAAAGAAAGCTATGGCCAGGCCTCTTTCGTGGTCTCATGTGTTGTCAACGCCCAAGTGGCAACAACGCACAGTACTTTGCTCAAACCGTCAGTGCGTGTGATATCGTCATCTCTTCTCTTGGTTTTTACATCTTTTCATGCTGTGTCTTTTTCGTTTCTTCACCATAACGTATAAGCTTTGACTTTTGTCTTTTTGTCTTTCGGCAGCATCTCCAATTTCAGCTCTTCAGCTTCGTAGCTACTTTGTATTCTAGTAATTTCATCTTATTTTCCCCCTGTTTCCACTGCATTAAACAAGTCCTCTGCAGCTCTTCAGCGCCCGCGGTTTCCAGTCAAGATATTCCCATTCTTGCTCTTGTTCTTTCTCCCTAACTCTGGGGAAGCCAAGACTCGCGAAGCGGCAGTGATGATGAGATATTGATATTGATATTGGCAATTGTGTACTATTTTATGTGTGGCATCCAATGCTTGCATTCTGTACAGCTCGACTGGTCTAGGCTGCGCCACTTCATAGGGCTGAGCTACTCAAGAGTGCTTCTGACCTTGACGATTTCATGAGAGTATTTTAGTATTTTGGTATTTTGGTATTTTGGTATTTTGGTATTTTGGTATTTTGGTATTTTGGTATTTTGGTATTTTGGTATTTTGGTATTTTGGTATTTTCACGCGAGGAGTCGGTCAGCAAGAGCAGTCTATGTGTATCAGACAATGTCTGACATTACCGGCATTCTCGTACACTGGCCATACAACAGCCACCATGTTTTCTAGTTTTCTCTTTTCTCGGTAGCATCACTCTCTCAACTGCCATATCCTGCTAAACCCGCAAGTCTTACCGGCCGATATTTCCATCCCTTTCGTAGCTTAATTCCGTCATTACTCCTGTTCCTTTCTTCCCTTGTCCAACAAGTGTACGCACTTGCATGCAGCCCTATGCGATTAAAAGAGAATGATATGGGGAATAACAAAGAATGCAAAGACGAACCAGGCATGTGAGTGTGAATTAAATCAGCTAAAATCTTACATTAAACTAAGCATAGAGTGCAATCTCACGATAAAGCTTGTAGGGCTGTACCTGACCCCACGCTCCTGTAAATCTGCAATGGTTTCTCTTTGGATATCCAAGCAGTCAGAGGACCAATCGATATCCAATGAATACAGAGTAGAGAGTCGACACTGCAGACTACAACTTGAAACTAGAACCAGCACAACTCCGTCCGGCTTTATCTTCACCGCAAGTGTGACCGCTACTCTGTTGGTAGTGCATGTCTCAGTTGCTGTTCTGCATTGTAACCTGCAATTTCTGTGTCCATCTGCCTATCCGTCCATCTGCCCATCTCACCAGCGCCTGTACTGAGTAGTATTGCAGCCGGCTGTGTCTTTCCATAGAGGTCTATCTCTCTGCTTGTCTATCCAAAGGGACGGTAATTTGCCTATTCGGAAAGGGGAACAGGGAAAGGGTGTCTACCTTTTTTGTTCGTATGCTGCGCCCCAATTTCGGCCTAAAATAAGTATCCGCGGCAGCGTGTGCGCCCTCCGCTGTAGAAGCTGTACCCTCCACCACCAATATCTCCCAAGTGTCGTACTTGTTCAAAAGTGCACATTCAATACTCGTTCTCTGGCCAATCAGATGCCTGCATAGAGATCTTCAATAGGATGAATAGGATTGCTTTGTATGCTTACTTCGTACAGCGACTCCCGCTGTGGCATCCTATTCCAAAAACGGAAATTGCCCTGCGTGGAGTAGGTTGTGTCGCAGTCCTCAGTATTACTGTACTGTAGTAGAGAGAGTGCAGAGGGCAGTCGACTCCTGTCTCACTTGTGCTCGTAAATGTACTCGAGTAGTTTCTGGATTGCATGGATATCATGGTCATGTTACAAAGGATTACTCAAGCCATTGGTTTGAAATTGATTTGATTTTTGAGGCAGAGAAAATCAAAACATTAGACAAACATGAATAAAGGGGTATCATTATGTAATCAATACTTCACACTTTTTTGTCTTACGCCGTTCGGAAATAATATCTGCTACATGATATTGAAAGCAAAGTAAGACGCATCAACACAGGGTGATATCACATTCAGGGTTCAAGCAGCAGGGATTGCTAGTTATTAAAGGTTTATTTGAACACAGCGAGATCACACAAGCCGTCATCATATGTCGTACTCTGTAGGAAGTAGGGGTAAGTTAATTTGTATTTCTTGTTATTCTTCACTTTCAAGCCCATGTTGACATTATTCCTATTAATTTGGAGTATTTTGCTTTGATTTATTTACTTTGTCTGTTGTTCTACTTTTTTATTTTTATTTTTATTTTTAGGAATATACAGAATATTCACAAAAATACATTACAGCATCCACGATAATACTGACAAGGTCATGGTTATCTCTATCGACATAAAATCCAATTGGGAAGTTTCTTGCGCGGAAAAGAACACAGGAACACAAGAAGCCAAGGACACAGATACCCAGCAGAGAGCGGGTTTTTGATCAACAAATCGATCGGGAACGCCGCCGTGACCTCGCCTCGTCTCCAAGAACCAGAGAGAAGTACAGATCATTCTATCGTCATTGCCACATCATTTGCGAGATTCACAGCCCCTTGCTAGTCTACGATTCAGAAGACGAAAAACGAATAGTCTTGTGCCTTGGTGCTCAAGTTGAAAGACCCAAGCGAATGAAGAATTTTCCAACTCCGCACTCTTTTCGTCGTTTGTGTTTTGTCGTCTGTCGTTTCTCGTTTCTCGCATCTTGTCCCGTCTACTACCCCCTGTTTTTCCTCTTCTGAAAACTATATATCATTAATATCTGCCATGTACTCCATACGCGTCGAGCGAATTTGTTTGTTTCGTCTTCTACCGCAAAGAATAGACGGTACTTTTAAAAAGTGTCATTTTACTCTGTTATTCGACAAGCTTGCTGTAACATATCTACGGAATATATTACTCTTGTAATCTTATTTCATCCTATCTCGGGATATACGGATGGCGGTAGCTTTCCGCTGGACAAGGTAAAAATAGTATTAGTGAGAGTAATATACTGTATTGCAACTATTATTGGACATTCTTGGTATTATTGACGGGTGGCTGCTGCAGTCGACTGCAGTCGGAGTATTGTGCAAGTATTGCGGACAGCCCCCTACGAGAACTTGCCATATACTCGCACAAGCCAGGATCAGTGCAGGTGGTCATACAGACTACAAAAAATAAAAATAAAAATATTTTATAATTTCTACAAAGACTGACCGGTGATATCTTGCCATCTTACGCAATGCACTGCAACTGCAGATTATCACAGATGTTGCAGCGATTACTTGTACAGATCACAGATTAAATAGCTAAAAATACAGACACCGCAAGCACTGTAGGCCGCATACAGAGTAATAATAATAGTAGATTGCAGTAGGCGGTACCAAACTATTTGGCTTTTTCCAAGGCGGGCCACCAGATATACGGGCCAGAACTGCGGCTTCAAGCCCGTCACATCCTGGTCTCGACCAGGGTGGCCGTCTACTTAATCACCCCATACGAGTACTGAGTAATGAGTTGCCTCTGGTAATACTTGTAGAGAAGAGACATGGAAAGAGAGAAAGAAAAGAAGAGAAAGTAGAGAAATGCAGCAGCGAAATGTCCCGATATGGGAATGGAAGCGAGAGGACAATCCGTTGCTGTATTATGTGCAGGCCATTTAATGGACATATGCCAGAGGAATATGGAGTAAAATTTTCAAAACACATGGGATAGAGGATGCCTGCCAAACGTCATCCTAGATCGTGACATGGGGACTGCCCGGGATTCATCACTTTTACTCTTTGTTCTGTACAGCATTTACTGGTGGAGAATAATTTCAAAGATGAAAGAGTCTAGAGCAGACCCCCATTTGTCGTGCAACTGTATGAGTTATTTAAAAGTTTTGGGGACCAGACAACAAGACAGGACGACAAGACAAGACAACAAGACAAGACGACCAGACGACCAGACGACCAGACGACCAGACGACCAGACGACAAGACGGCAAGACAGGGAGACAAGGTTTGAGCATAATCGGAGCATAGGACGATCGACACGGCACAAACCTGTGACCGGGGAAAGAGTTCCATTCGCCAAAGGTAACTGCATTAGCACTAGAAGAGAAAGGCATACTCGTAGATGATGTCTACACTGTATTATCACTTCGTAGCGAAATGAATGTCGTCAGGATTACGACCTAAATGGCACATTACGACCCAGCAGGTCGGCGACCCAAAGATGATTTGAAAATCAAGGTGACATCGCGGCCGCAGTCAGTGATCTCTATTCTATTCAGTATTAGGTTTTTCTCGTATTATTAAACTATTATGACATCGCGATTATCTTATTGACCAGGATGAGGTTGAGTTTTTACAATGTAGTTGCTGAGATGAATAAGAAATGTTTCGTCAAGGCGTCTACTGTATCCCTTGCGCGCTGGTACTCACTGACACCTGCACGATGCATGCATGTACTCAATGACACCAACTGACAGATAGTCTGCCGAACATTGTTCTTCCTTTTGCCGTTTAGCTACCCCTATTTTCTAGTTTGCAGTTTCTACGAGGTATTCCTTTGTATCTTACTCTACTCGCTAATACTTACTTCCCCAACCTCCTACCCGCCATGTCTGGTATTGTCTCACTCATATATCAGTTATCCTTATCAATATGAGACAGTCGAACGACCAGAGATCATGGGAATATGAAATAAAATAAAATAAAATAAATGAGAAGAGTCCAAAGAAACCAAAAGAAATCAAAAGAAGAAAAAGAAATATCTGCATATTCGCATAGCCAAAAGAAACGAAATCAATATTTTGACCGCCACTTCTCGATCGACATCTCTTCCCTCTTCTTATCGTCGTCCCGTCTTTGCTGATCCTCCTAACTCCTCCTCCTCCTCCTCCTCCCAATGCCGCGTGTTTACCGCCCACGCGTAAACGTGCTTTATTCCTTGCAGGCAGCTTCGGCAATGAGCTCCAGAACAGAGGAAGCGGACCGCCAGATATGTATTTTGAAACCACTTGCACACTCCTGTAAGGCGCCGAACTGCCCGTTTTAGTTCTAGCGAGTGTAGCCAGTCGAAACTAGTATCATCTCGTCTTCTTGTCTTCAAATTTGGCAGAGGCTAGTGGGCTAAAAGGTACAAGTTTTTGAATGTATTTTAGTGTTGGTGCACAAAGTACCAGATTGTCGAGTTTGGGGGTAGTCCACAAGGCTGGCAGGGTTGTTTTGTCTGTTTTCTGGGGTTGACCCTTTCTTTTGATCCTTTCTTTGATCCTTTCTTCACAGCGAATATAATATGCTGGGTACAGTCCCGGCCGTGTCAGTACGGAGCACGGAGTTGATACAGATGCAAGTCGATGAAGATCAAGCATATGCAAACAATTGTAAGTATTTTTTCTTCTCTTTTTCTGTCTTTTTCTTTTCTTCCTCTCCGCTTTTTCGCCTTTTATCTTCCGACCACCTTCTACCCCTTTTCCTCCGTAACGGATGAGCAAACTCGGTGAGCGACGGGTCGAGGTAGATAAACGCAGACACAAAAAAGAAGAAAAAGAAGAAAAAGAAGAAGTCGACGAGTAGAATAAGCGAGAAAACGAAACTACCAAAACAAAACATATACGAATCAATAGGCACGGACGAAATCTCAAACCACGGCGTCTGTCGATCTGGAGTCGTCGTCGGCAAGCGTCTTTAGCTCGCTGTAGCCTCTATTAAAAGAGGCTGTAATACTGAGTATCTATCATGAGATTGAACTGATACTTTGTAATAATCCAAATAAAAAACGACAGAACACGGACCCACCAAAACACCCTTGCACCCGACCAATCTCAAATCCCGGATCTCGGCGTTGGGGCTCATTCTTTGAATCTGCCTGAATCGTAGTGGATAGAAGAAGTGTGGTAGACATGGGAAGCCGGCTGTCAGTCAATGCTATCACTATTGCAAGTATTGCAAGTATTGCAAGTATTGTGACTATTATGATTGTGACTATTATGAATAAGGAGAAATACAACGCCGAATATAGCATAGAGTGAGCTCTAGTAGCCCGATCGGGTTGGAGACTGTCTCGTTTTGTCAGACGTGTCGAGACTATCTCAAGTCTGTCTAGAGTGTCTAGAGTGTCTAGAGTGTCTAGAGTGTGTCTTGGCCGTGGCTATTTCTATGGGTTACTTCTATGGGCGCGTGGAAATGCTATCAAAAATGTAATTCTTTCTTCTTCTTCTTCTTCTTCTTCTTCTTCTTTTTATATGTCCCTTTGATTTTCTCTTCCTCTCTCTTTTGCCTTTTGCATATTTTCACTTGTTTTCATTTGCTGTGATTTATGCATATCACATGCTTCTCGTGGGTAAGAATATCTGGATCTGGTGGATATGCCAAGTAAAGTGAAAAGTGTTTGATTTTGCTGCCAGATTTATACGTATGTATACTATGTATGTACACATTGCACTGCTGTCTACCGCGGCAAAATCACACATGACCCTCTAAAAAGGCTCCAAAAGAGGCCCTTTCTACACTTTAGACCACATGGCCCTCAGTACCACATTATGATGGATTTTGTGACCAGTACGTCTCAACCCCGACGTAAACCGATGCGACGGAGACGCAGTGTGGCGCTGTTCTGTAGGGCACTCGCGATGGACGGAGTATTCATAGGGCTCAGTGGGAGAGCGTGCACGATTTGTACGGGGTAGAGTAATAGACTCTTGCACAGCAAAACAACAAAACAACAAAACGGCAAAACAGCAGAGCACAAAAACCATAGCACGTACTTTGGTGGCGGGGAATCAAAAGAGGGAGCCGACTCCACATGGGGACATACTTGTAAGCGCGAAAACGGACGTTTTACTGCTATTGTGTCTAGTGAATAGTAATAGTGAGTAGTGAAGAGTTTGACAGTATTGACAGTATTGACAGTAGGCGGTATTTTGATATCTTGACAGTATTTTGACAGTATTTATGATATGGAAGCGAGATGATGACAAATAACATGAAGCAAAACCCTGGCAGACTGTGTAGTAGACCCAACGAGCAGTTGAAGAACCAAGGGTTGATTCAGAGAAATCAACGCTGAAAACAGAAAGAAATCAAAGAAGGAAGAAACACAACAGTTGACGACTAGAACCAACACGCGACTAAGGAGGACTATTCTCACTAGATAATTCGGCGACAAGAAGACTGGCTACTAGATATAAAGATACGTCTTTATTTGAATGGTTCCTTGCTACGAGGTGGTAGAGGTATGGAATAATTCAATAGAGAGCAATAGCTGTCAAGGCCGTGTTGAAATACACCTCTACCCTGAAGATCATCTCAGTTTCATAATCATAGAAAACCTCTACTCGGTGACCTATAAAACACCTGATATAGAGATATAGCACTGCCAGTGCAGACGTAGCAGCACTACGGAGGTCAAAGGCTTCGCCAAAGCATGCCCAAACATTACAAAGTCCGGAACTGATGCAACCCTACAAGCAGAGTATTGGCGTGCTGCCGTATTGCGCATAGCAAATACAGCTACTCAGCTACAGAGAATACTTAATACATTCATTATGATCCGCGGTGACCATTGGCAGGGTCTCTTCCGCAGTCATTCGCTTCCTAGCTCCAGACTGGGAATAGTCGCGTTTGTGATTGGGGTGTTTGGGTAGAATGGGTGGAAAGGTGGTAGAGGAGGTATCTTGTTAGAAAGGACTACAGAGGAGCAATAGGGCCACGAAGGATAGTGATGACTGCACCCTTGTTAACAGACGGCACAACTCATTGCCCATTTCCGGGTGTAGAGGTCGTACCTTTGTAGAGGTGCTGACTGTGATGTTCTTGATGGTGATATCGAGAGCTTTGAGCATGCTCAAGAGTAGAATATCTCATCAGAGTACAGTGTGCCTTTTGATTCTCTATTTGTTGTTTATTTCTACTCGGCTCAGCACTGTTGTGTGTTCAACTAGGTTAATTCCCAGTACTCGGATCTAGAGTATCATTGCTGGTACAAGCAAGGAGAGATGCAAGCCAAAGACACGGGATTGACGAAAACCAGGCACACGGAGAAGTGGTGGTAGTAGAGGTGGTAGAGTAGTAGGGCAGAAGTGAATGTAGATATTGAGACGGGAAATAAATCAAGGCGTGAGATAATAGGAAATCAGAAGTAGAAGCAGAAACTCAAATAAGAAATACAATATACAACTGTAAATTTAAAAGAAAGAAGAGACATAAATCAAAAGAATCAAAAATCAAAAATCAAAAATCAAAAATCAAAAGAAACAAAAGAATATACCCCAAAAAACACCCCCTTTCCCACGCCTCCTCCACCCTCTAACCCGTCTTTTAATGTATACAACAAAACACACGCCCCCCCTGGCCACACCATTGATCCAAGCCTCTCTGTCTGCTGGCCTAGTAGGATAGGGCAGACCAGATGGAGGTAGACTCCTCTTTGCAAAAAAGACATAAGGCAAAAAGTAAAAGGTAAAAAAGACTATGGAGTAAAGACAGTATCAAGCTCCAGTCAGTGTTATCAACTACGAGCTACCGAGCTTTGAGTATATATCTCGACCGCGACCCCATCTTCAACTTGTTGCCATTCCTGTCTTTGCTCTTTGCTGTTTGCTGTTTCTGTCTTGTCTTTGTATGTTGTCTTGTTTCTATTCTATTATACACATCACCATACCATCAAGCATAGCACTGTCTTGATTTTTGATTTTGTTGTCTTCTTGTCTTCGTTGTCAACTGCTCACTCTCGTTTCTTTCTGCTTTGTCCAAGCATCTCCTCCAAGCTCAACACTCGTTCAAGGAAGCTCAAGCTCAGGCATACCATCATCACCATATTCAGCATAGCTAATAGCTAATAGCCCAGCTTGTTGTTGGCTTGCACTGTCCCGTAAATATCTACTCGTGGTCTCACTCTGCATTCCTCTCATCATTTCGCCTCTCTCGCTTCTCTTCCTTGATCTTTCCATTGATCTTTCTCTTGATCTTTCCACGCTTCGTCCTCATCTCTTTCCATCTTCTGTCTACTACTTCTGCTTCCCTCCCCCCCCTCCTCCAAATGCACACAATGGCCCACGGGTCCGACGAATACAGCTCGCTCTACCCAGAGCCTCCGCTAGGCGTCTTTCACTCGCACTCGCCTGCTCTCAGCTCCAACGGCAACCCCGTCAACCAGAGCATCAACCAGCACATGTCGCCAATCTATCACCAGCAGCAGCGCATGTCCCACGACTTTTACTCTCACGGACCTGCCACCACAAGCACTACGCCTACTGCCACAACACCAACACCAGTGCCTTCGTCGACGCCCTTTGAACTCGAAGGCCTCTACACAGAAACCTCACTCACAGCCATGCTCGGTGACCACATGTCTCCCACCATGTTCCACGAGGACCCCGACATGCGCACGTCCAGCCTGTCTACAGGTTCCGGCCCCTCAGCGCCCTCGTCCGCCGTCGGCTCACCGCGCTCGCACCACAGTATCCCACCCACCGCCCCGCCCGAGTGGCCTGCCCAAGCCAACATGAGCGTGAGCCCCAACATTGTCCACCAGGGCGACTTCTTTGTCCCGGGCGAGTACAGCTTTAGCGGCGGCTACCAAAACGACGAGTACACTACACACTTTGAGTTTCCGCAGCCAAAGTCCTTTATTGGTGAGTTTTTTTTTTTTTTTTTTTTTTTTTTTTTTCAATCTTTTCTTGTTTTAGATTCAATGAGGTTTATTGAGTGTTTTGTTCGATGAGTGCTTTACAGAGAGTTGAGAGATTTGAGACTTTGCACGACCTCCACTCGTTGCCCACCTCGCACATTGTGATACTCGGCGCCCAATAGTGCCAATTGTGGCCAATAAGGGCCAATCGGCTTGGCCGCTATGCTTTTGTGTTTTTAGCGGATTTGCCAATTTTATAGCGCTCTTACTAACCTTTCTGCCCCCAACTACAGCAGACCCTTCGATCTTGCACTCAGAAGTCCGCTCCATGGGCATTCCCACCTTTGATTCTTTCACATCTCTTCAACAACAACATCAGCAACACCAGCAACATCAACAACACCACCAGAACCCTCATCCTCACCCTCACCCTCATCCTCACTCCCACTCTCACCCCCACCCCGTCTCCTACGCCACATCACCCGCCCACTCGCCCCTCATCAAGACGGACGCCCTCTCGCCCTACCCGACCAGCGCTGGTCCCTACGTCACCCAGTTCAGCCCCTTCCTTGCTTCTACTCCTATTGGTGTCGCCGGCAGCGGCAGCTCAGGTAGTGTTGGCTCCATTGCCTCTATCGGCAGCATTGGCCACAACGACCGTGCCGGCTCCCGCAGCTCTTTCTCGGCCTACTCCGTCTCCGGCATGTCCGTGTCCGCTTCGGCTTCGGCCGCGGCTCTGGCCGACGGTCAGTTCTCTGATGGCGAGGGCAAGGAGAAGCAAAAGTGCCCGTACCCCGAGTGTGGCCGTCGCTACAAGGACATTCGTGCTCACATGCTCACACACATGAACGAGCGGCCTGAAAAGTGCCCCATTCAGACCTGCGAGTACCACACCAAGGGCTTTGCCCGCAAATACGACAAGAACCGTCATACCCTGACCCACTACAAGGGCACCATGGTCTGCGGCTTCTGCCCCGGCTCCGGCTCGTCGGCCGAGAAGTCGTTTAACCGCGCCGACGTCTTCAAGCGCCATCTCACCGCCGTCCACGGCGTCGAGCAGACACCCCCCAACAGCCGCAAGAAGGGCTCCAGCGGCGCAGGCACTCCCGGCAGCGCAGGCGGCGCCCAGAAGCTGACCACCTACGCGGCCGATGCCACTGGCAAGTGCAGCACGTGCTCGCAGACGTTTAGCAATGCCCAGGAGTTCTACGAGCATCTCGACGACTGTGTGCTGCGCATCGTGCAGCTCGAGGACCCGGCCGAGGCCGTCAACGCCTCGCACCTGGCCGAAGTTGAGAACGACTTGGACGTCAAGGTCACGCTGGAAAAGAACCAGCTTCCTGCGACCGAGGGCACGCCGGCATCGTCGGCTGCCCCTGGCGGCGATGACGAGGACGACGAGGACATGGACTACGACGAGTTCATCGGCCACGGCAACGGTGGCAACGGCGGCGATGACGACAGCCCGCGCGACCCCCACACCGGCTCGCCTTCCAAGCGCCACAGCAAGTTCATGGGCGGTGGCGGCGTGCAAAAGTCGCGCGGCATGACCCACTCGCGCGGCGGTGTGCCCTTTACCGGCAAGACCCGGTCGCGCCGCAGCCGGCAAAACTACCCGACGTCGTGGGGCTTCGACAAGGGCCAGATGACGATGCGCAAGCGTGTTATGACTGTCTTTGAGGGCCCTCGCCGGCTGGCCAAGGACGACATGATGCTGTCGACGGAGCACGAGGTGCGCCTCAAGCTGTCGGACGGCAAGGCCTATGTCACGGACCTCGATGTGCAGACCTTGAAGCGCGCCGAGGGCTTTCTGACGGCCACTGAAGAGGAGAAGGGTGCCTGGGTGTCAGACGACCCGACCGACGACCAGATCAAGCAGATGCAGGGTCTGTAGTTGCTTCCTTCTTATTTCTTCCTCCTTTTTCTCTATTCTCTATTCTCTCTCCCATCTCCTCTCCTCTCCTCTCTCTTCTCCCTTCTCTCTCCTTTATTCCTCTTCTCTACCTCTTCTCCCCTTTCTTTCTTATACCAAAATGCGAGGCGCTCTGGATTCTTTTCTACGGCTGGCAGGACAATCTATCTGACTGATCTTGCCTACGGATATTTACTTTTACTATATTTTATTGCTATTGGGCTTTTTAATGACTTGACGCTGGGATTTTTCATTCTTATTTTATTAACGACGGTTAGGATATAATCTATTGGATATTACGAGGTACAATCTCGAGGTTTTATTTATTTCTTATATTATTTCTTATATTACAATTTCATAACAATGTGTGTCAATAGTGTTGTCCTCTTTCTGTCCTCTTTTTGTTTTCTCTTGTTTGTCTCATTGTTTATTGTCAATGTCATTTCGTCAGCTGCATCTGCCATTGGCAGAAAACGGAATGACACGGTTTGGATACCCTTTCTTGATTGTCAATACATTACTTGAAACTAGACCACATCAAAGCCAAAAGTGCAAGTGAAGCCGATCAGTACAATCTACAATCTGCAATAATGTGAGGATGAAATGCAAGCAATATTAGGCGGTGTATTGGGGCAATACTAGACGATGCTGCATCCACCAAAGCAAAAGCCCCGCGATAAAAACGTCACAACTGCGGCTATTATATTGATTAATATTGCTATTTTATTGATGAACGATTTGTAGTTTTTTTTTCCACGTTTTTTTTTTTCATCCTAGCCATGTCTCTGGTCGCTCGTGTCTCTCTAACAGGCGAGGCCGAGGTCGACCCGGAAGACTACCTCTTCTCCTCCCTCAGCGTCATCTTTCCAGACGACACCACCAACCAACATGGCGACGCCGACCATGGCGTTCTCTACACATCGCCGCACTTGCCAGAGCCCATTACCATGTCGGTGACCGACCCAGAGGCTGCGGATGACCGCAAGCTGTTTAGCCATTTCCTCTGGAACGCTTCGCTCTTGCTCGCAAAACTCGTCGAAGCCGGAACTCTAGAGGCCGCCGAGCGGCGCAGCGATGACACAAGTAAGGCCATTGCTGCGCTCAAGGGATCGGGGCCCGTGCCTATCACCGAGGCCGATACTGTCGCCAGTCAGTACTGCGACGTGCCTACCGAGTTCGACATTGCCGGGCAGTCGACGATTGAGCTCGGTGCCGGCACCGCCCTGCCGTCCATCATGTCCGCCATGCTCGGCGCATCACGCGTCACCATTACCGACTATCCCTCGGATGTCGTCATGGACAATCTCAAGGCCAATATTGGCCGCAATGTTCGGATAAGCTCGACCAGCGCCGGAAAAAATCCAATCGCAACTGCAGCGATCACCGTCGACGGCCATGCATGGGGCGCCTTTGATACAGACGTCGCCCGTGCTGGCTTCCACGCCTATGACCGCGTCTATGTCTGCGACTGTCTCTGGATGCTCTGGCAGCACGACAACCTGCGCAAATCCATCAATTGGTTCTTGAAAGATGCCGATCAGGACAAGGAGCGCAATGCGCGGTGCTGGGTCATTGGCGGGTTCCATACCGGCCGCGACAAGGTGGCTGCTTTCTACGACAAGGAGGCACTGGCCGCCGAGAACCTCGAGATTGAGGCATTGTGGGAGCGTGACTGCGACGACCAGGAGCGGCCGTGGATGGCAGACCGGGGTGTCGAGGACAAGACGGAGCGGAAGCGGTGGTTGACTGTCGCTATTCTCCGGCGGAAGCAGTGACTTTGAGAGAGAAGCGAGAGCAAAGCCACTCGACCACGAGTCCTACAATCTGTCACAGATGTCTCTTCTCAAAGCCTTCTTAAGCATCTGCAGAATCTAGCTACAGACACCGCCAAAGACTAAGACTGTTGGTCTATAGTCCTGGTTGAGTAACTACTCCCGGGACAAAAGAATAAGCGCATCGCCCGTTGATGAAAACCATTCGAGCCTGAGGGCATGGCAGATCAAACGAGACACCTTTAGCAGTGGATTGGCGGCTGTCACACCTGAATGGATTCAGACTTGCTTGACCACCAATGTCCTGACACGGGCATTTGCATTTTGTCTGTGCCTGTATTCTGGGCCGAGCCGAGTCAGATAGAGCACCCTGTTTCGGCAGAACACATACGACAAGGTGACTGCAGTAATATAAAAGACATGGCCTGCATATCAACCGGATTTTATATCAAAACCAGCATATAAAGAGAGCACGTGGGCAACGTTGAATATCAGACGAACAAACAGACAAAATCATCAGCATTGATTAGTAATAATTTATATTTTCAGTATCTTTAGTATAAGAAAGAAAGGATCCTCACTGGCCAAATACAAATGACTAATTGGCACTAACAGCTATTACTGCAGGTGCAGCCTCTAATGCAGCTTCTAATGCAGCCTTGGACGACCTGAATACGATCAATAGAGGGCATGTTTCTTGCATTCTTGCATCACTTGTCGCAATAAGCTCATGATAGAAACACAACACTGTTTTTAATCATACAGATGAACTATTTAAACTCCTGTTAAACGCCGGATGCGCCCTCTTTTTGCTGCAGTGAACATCCAGAGACATGCAAAAGCGGAGGTGGTTGTGGTGGTGAGGTTGAAAAGGTGAGAAGAAGAGTAAAAGAAATCATGCAAAATGCAAAGCAAGCCAACGTATAAAATGTGCGCAGAACAAAGAGAAGAGGAAAAAAAAAGCAAATAGCAAATAGAAATAAGACAGATAAAACACCCAAAGCCCTGATATAAACCAAAATAGTATGAAAAACAGCAAGCCAGGAAAACAAAATGGTAAGACTCCCTAGAGCCGGGCGCAGTAGAGCGGTAGCAGTCGAAAAGCCAGGCCACGATGCAGTGAAGCCTCGAGACACACGGCTGGACCAGCTCTACCGGCGACCCGAATTAACCACAACACCTCCTAAATCATGGTAATCATGGTAACCACTCTAACCCGAGAACTCCTTCTGCAGGTAGACGGCAGCCACGAGGGCGTGGTCACGCTCGTATGGCTCCAGAGTCAGCTGCTCCTTGGGGAAGAAGCGCGACTCCTTCAGCTTCTGGACTTCGCTGGCAAAGACAACCTCGGGGGCGGCAGTGGAGTCGACACAGCTGGCCTTGACGGACTCCAGCAGACCACCACCTTGGCGCAGGAACATGCTGGCGTTGAGGGCGACAATACGGGCCTGGTCAGGCTGGGCAACATCGGAGAAGATGACGTCGACCATGGGGACGAGGAAGCGGTACTTGAGGGGGTGACGGGCACTGATTTGTTAGCAATTATCTCTAGATTGCTGCTGCATTTGGGTTGCAAAAGCAGAGAAAAAAAAAGATGGAATAAAAACTTACTCCTGGACAATGGGGACAATGTTGGGGCGCTTGGAGGCCATGTTTATCAGATCACGGCCGGAACGGTGGGAGAACTCGACAGCGTAGACCATGCCGGTAGGGCCGACAAGATCGGAGACGTGAGAGACGGAGGTACCGGAGGCAGCACCCAGGTACAGGACCTTGGAGCCGGGCTTGATGAACAGGTTGTCAACACCACCCAGAATACCAGCAGCCAGCTTGGAACGGAAAGGGTTCCAGATGCGGTACTCGACCTTGCCGGCGGGAGTGCCGTCCTCGTTCTTGGTAGTGTTCTCGACAGAGATGCGCTTCTCGCCGTAGACAGAGACACCGGGGGCGAAGTTGGCAGTAGCGAGCAGATCCTCCTTACCACCGCGGGCAACGAAGACACCCTTGTGACGATGGGGCTCAACGACGACCTTCTTGCCACCAGCAGCACCGCCAGCAGCACCACCGCGACCACCACGGCCACCGCCACGGCCACCACGGCCAGGGGGGCCGCCACGACCACCACCGCGGCCACCACGGTCACCGAAACCACCACGACCTGTCGCAAGTTAGCCACCACTCAAAGTTTTCGAAATTGACGAAATTGACGAAATTGAACGCGCCGTCTGCGTCTCAAGAGAGCAGAGTGTGCCAGAGAGAGCAGCGCGGAGGAGCGCAAAGAGAAGATAGTCTTACCACCACCACGGCCACCGCCAAAGCCACCGCGGGCACCTCCACGGCCACCGCCACGGTCACCAAAGCCGCCACGGCCACCGCCGCGACCACCACGAGGAACGAAGCCCATTGTTGTTGTTGGGGGAGCTTTGTTGGTATAAATAAAAGGAAATATGAATCCGCTCGGATGTTACTCGCTGAGAGGATGTAAAGAGTGTAGGGATTCGACGATGTTGCGTTTTTGGAGATGCAAGTCTTCAAGACACTGGAGAAAAAGAGCGAGGCGGAAGGCGAGAAGAACGATGAAAAAAAAAAAAAGTTGGACGCTTCTCTCTAACCAAGCCCATGGAGCTACAAAAAAATTTAGTTCCCGCCTTTTTCTGCCGCAGCCAATCGATGAGTGACGATAAGGTCCACAGCGGACAAATGATTTTTGCTTGATCCGCCCCGATTCTGGATTCAGACCCACATGTATGCAGGGTAGTCACGCGATATATCATATGATGTGATGACAAAGATTGATGCAAAGTGGGGCTCTTCCTAGTCTCCTTGGTCTTTATTTTCTGTAGGGCAGGTCAACCCTAGCCCCTCCTGCCATGAGAGAGCCTGTCTGGGCCAAAGGTGGGAGGACAAAATTTTTGCAATTCTCAGAGGGTGTGGGCCCACTCACTGGCTCACTGCCCATTTTGCCTTGCCTAGTCCACTCCAGAAAAAATTATTGCAAGTATCGATTTTCACGAGAAGTTTCGCACTCCCAATTCCCGTTTCAATCCATCAACATCAACATCACCAACCACCATCTTTACCACCAAATCGACAAGATGGTAAGTCGAACTGAACTGCCAGACTTCCGCCGATCATTCTGCCGTCGTTATTGTCCTGCTCCCGCTCTCGCTCTCTCTGTCCCGACGAAAACCGTGTGCTTTTTTCCGGCACCAACCGACCACGCCCATGCCGAAAGAATGAACCTCTAGAAATCCGACGACAATTGCCACAACAATGATGCGCCTGCACCGAATGGAACGGCCAGATACAAGCATGTCTGCGAGAGAACGGAATTGCCTTTGAGATTGAACGATCGCTGGGCGTGTATTGATTTTTGCTGGTTGTGAGGTGGGGGATGGACTCGTGGCTCAACTTGGGCAACACCTCTCCGCCTCGTTCAACAAACGACAACTGCCATCGAATAGCCGCACTTGAACAGACACGCCGATAGACGACTCAGATTCAAGACAACGAATGACGGCAAACGAGCGGGACTAGACAGACCAAGCAGTATTGGTAGCGGAAGTTGTGACGTTGTGACGTTGTGGGATATTGATATCCTGGATCGGCCACAGGCCCTGATGATGTGTCTCATTTGGACATTTGCATCATGGCATCAAACTCGGAACAATGAAACTAACGTTCACCCTTCAGGTTCGCTACGCCGCCACGGAAATTGCCCCCGCCAAGTCGGCCCGCGCTCGCGGTGCCTACCTGCGTGTGTCCTTCAAGAACACCCGCGAGACTGCTCAGGCCATCAACGGCTGGAAGCTGCAGCGCGCTGTTACCTTCCTTGAGAACGTCAAGGAGAAGGTTGAGGCTGTCCCCATGCGCCGGTACGCTGGCAGCACTGGCCGCACCGCCCAGGGCAAGCAGTTTGGTGTCTCCAAGGCCCGCTGGCCCAAGAAGTCTGCCGAGTTCCTGCTCGGTCTTCTGAAGAATGCCGAGGCCAACGCCGATGCCAAGGGTCTGGACACCAGCAACCTGGTCGTCAAGCACATCCAGGTCAACCAGGCCCCCAAGCAGCGGCGGCGGACGTACCGTGCTCACGGTCGCGTATGTTACACCCCCCTCAACTCTTTACTTTTATAACCAAAGTTCAACGTCTAACATTTCCAGATCAACCCCTACATGTCCAACCCCTGCCACATTGAGCTGATCCTGACTGAGGCTGAGGAGACTGTTGCCAAGGCCGAGAGCACTGTTGCCTCTACTGCTCACCTGTCCTCAAGACAGCGTGGCCAGCGCATTGCCCGCGCCCTGACCGAGGCATAAATGTCTCGCTCTGGTGTGGTGTGGTGATGAAAAAAGTTTAATGGCAGTCTTTTTTTAAATCTCTTTTTTTTTTAAACGGAATGACCATGTGTATGTATGTGTATCTATTGGCGTGCATGGAACGGAAGGAGAAACTGGGCTACATACCGGGTCAGGGAGGAAGACACAAAAAGACAACCAAAACCAATATTCAAAATTTTGCAACAAAGAGAACAAATCCAAAAAAAAAAAAAGTTACGGAAAACCACAACATGTTTCTCTGGAGTATCGGCCGCTACTGTTTTGTTTTTTTACAGATCGAGGAATTGCATAAATTCAAGGATTTATTAAAATACCTATTCAAGGATCTCTTTGCATTTCCCTTCAAGCATGCTCTCTTGTTCTATGCTCTCTCTTTGCCTGTTGGTTTTCTTCCTCCTGGCCACAGTGTCTCGCTTCCAATTTCGCGGCCGCGACTACATTTCACTACAGCTTTTATTTGTTTTATGAGAAAAAAAGAGGATATGAGGAGAGAATAACGTTTTCTTTTGTTTCTGTCTTTTACTTTTTCTTTTCTACTGTCTTATATACACATCGGCAACCAAGGGCGCAAGGATGTACAGCCAGGACAGTGGCCTTTGATTATTGTCTCCATTTCATATCCAATACTAGGAAAAACATTGAAAATTTACCATTATGACTGTTCTCCTAGGATGTCTACCAGTGATGATTACTGCTTCATCGAAACGGATGACTAAGCGACACATGTGAAAATTATCGATGAAATGAGGTATTCGAATTGATGGTAGAAAAGACAGACGTTAAAAGACAATAAATAAACAAAGCCGACCTTAAAATAGCAAAAAAATAAAGCAAATCATTCATCATGAGAACAGTGCAGCCCGGCATATAGAACCAATCCAAGATAACTGAAAGGGTAACCGAAAGGGTGGGATGGAAGACGAAGAAAGAAAGGAAACCAAATAAATCAAATATCCAGACATAAACATAATATCCAGAATCCAAACAAACAAAATCTCTGGTGGCACTCAATGCATAAAATTTTGGAACTGCCTGGCGTACGTCTCTTGGCGGCATTTGTCGACAGCCTCCCGCATTATGTAGAGATCACCATCTCTAATTTCGCCTACGAATTCAACGGCATAGTTGTGCTCGATAGGATGAAGTTTGGAGTAGTTGATCCGGGAGGCTTTGTGCAGCATCTCAGTAGCACTTTTGGGGTTCATGCAGATAGGCTCAAAGCCCAGCCTACTCTCACCTGCCACCAAGTTGGGCACAACATCCCCAGAATACACGATGCCGTGGTCCTCGGGGTGAGTGCCGGGCTTGGAGCAGCCTCTTCCTCCGTACGTGACTATAGATCTAGGCTTGTTAGTTTCTAAGCTATCATGCAGTGAGATGATGGACAATAGACTTCTTACATGCACTCGCTGTGGCCCCTATGTGTCGCCACGACGATGAAGCGCCTGTCTTTCCGAAAAATATTGTTTCCTGTGCCAGAGTAGATAGTCGTACCCAACCCATGGCCTCTTGGCTCGGGCCAGTCTAAAACAAACACCTGTAACAGTATTGGTAAGGAGCACCGAACTTGTGAAAACATTCGCTGTCATGGACATACCTTGCCGGGAGTGAACTCTTGAGAGTGTTGGACACTCAAGTTTCGAGCTGTACCGCCATATGTTAACATAAGCTTCGATGCCAATCATTCAATGTTTTGGAACTGTACCTCGACTGGCCCTGCCTGGATGGGTGCCTGTTGCTGTATAGTGTGGATGTTGCGGAGGGGTATCGTAATACCCAGGCCCAGTACCGTATGCGGGTTCAGAGTTTTCTATACAATGAAGCATTAGACCATGGTCTTTACGACATACCGATAAGTAAGGGAGGCAAGAACAAACTAACGTACCTTGAAATGTATGGGCCTGCTCCTCAGCAAGTTTACCATAGTCATCCTCGTTTCCCATTTGCTCGTGGCCTATGCGTAGTGTCAGTATAAATCAAGAGACCTGGTTTTCTTCTTTATGTATACCTTCGGGCTGGAACATGTTGCCGCGTCCATCTTGTTCATAGTGGTCTGTTATAGTAGGGCAGGACGAAATTCGTGTCAGTGTGTCTTGCTGTATGTTATCAGGCTTAAGGGCTGGAACTCACCCCATGATGGGGCACTATCTGTCTGCCCACCGTAGTAGCCATGGTTGCCATGTGCGTTGGTGGAGTACGTTGCGATGAACTGTGACCCTTGTTGTTCTCGATATCGGCCATGTCTGTTTCGATGATAGCTGCGGCTGTCGTCGTAAGGTCGACGGCCTGTTTGAAAGTTGGCTATTGGCATAAACCCTGGGCTGGGTGTGGCGGTTTCACCATTGGGCCGGGCATTGGTCCAGCTCTGATAGGAACCTTGGTGGCTCAATGTATATTCGTCGTCATGTGTGCCTTCCATATAATCGGTCAGGGACGAGTCTAAAACACTTCGGGGATCGGCGGCTGCGGCGCCAGGCATCTGATCATCTTGAGGTGGCCTTGGGGCGCTGGAGTTGCCGTCTGGCATATCGTCTGCCCGAGTTAATGCATGATTCTGCGAATAAGTACTGCATCTGTTTATTGTAAAATAGGTATTGCTTACTCATCTGGTGAAGGCCATCATGTCCGTCGTAACCGTTTTGTTCTTCGTCATTGCGGTAGCCCCATCCGTCACTTGTGTCGTAGCCGGCCATGCCTGCAAGTTTTTGAGACAATAGAGTTGTTGAGTACCACCCAGGTGATTGCAGTGAAGATGATCTGGGTCTTTGTGTTGCCTCTGTCTTTCAATGAGGGGAGAGAATCGAAAGAGAGATTGTGTATAAATCAGGACAACAGAAGCACCCTTAATTATAAGGCCATGAAAAAAAATATGAAATGAGTAGGAATCCAGCCCAAGCTTGCCTTTAACAGTTCTGATATAGGGTGTATTCTGGCTATTCGTCTCTTATGTCTCCTTGGAAAGAAAATGCATATCCACGCTGTCAAGTGCTGTTCGAGAGCGGACGAAGCCAATAACGGGTAGAGTAGGAGTAATAATTGCGGCTCACAAATGATAGACATCCACGTTTATTGGCCAAGTTCGTGTACTCGTGGTACAGAGCCAAATGTGTGGTGGGGGTTTGGAGGAATACGGCCAGTCGGGCTTACCTATGTCCTAAATTCTAATGTAAGATATGCATATAGCGTCTGAGCCTATTGCAGTTTCGCAGGGGTGCTCGCTGGTAACAGCACATCATTTAACCAGCACATCTAGTGCATCAACAGGCTTCGGCACTCGCGGCATATTTGATTTTGTGATTTGTGGTCTGAGGCCTGTATCAAACCAGAAGAAGGTCTGCGGTTGGCATGCCGGTACTCTTCCATGGCCTTTGAAAGAGGTATGATGCCGCCATAGCAGTGTTGTTCTATGGGGTCAGAGTCGTGGCATACTTGTATTATAGCCCGGAA
The DNA here is from genome assembly GCA_029298715.1 of Ophiostoma ulmi. Taxonomy (NCBI): domain Eukaryota; kingdom Fungi; phylum Ascomycota; class Sordariomycetes; order Ophiostomatales; family Ophiostomataceae; genus Ophiostoma; species Ophiostoma ulmi. The sequence goes on from JANSLN010000007.1 coordinate 386,977, forward strand.
GATGTATCCTTATTTTTTGTGCAACCAAGAAGATTGGCCTGGTCAGCATGCCGCTTGGCTCGTGTAGCTGTTTGGTGGTGTAATGCGCCCCGTGCATTGATACCCAAGAGGGGTTGGAGCTGACTTGTGGGAAGATATGATCTCAAGCGGGGGATGTTGCATTGGCTGTGAGAAAGCATTTGGAAGTTCAGCACCAACAGAACAGGGAATTTTGGTGATGATTTGGAAACAAAAGTTCATGATGCTGGGGCTTAGTCATTCTATATCGTGTAAACAAGCGATTTGAGAAGTAGGCAACCACGTTCTTTCCTTGCGAAAGTCCTCAACGATCCGGGTGATCTCGCTCTATATTCGATTAAGAATATAAAAGGTGCACATCGCACATTGGGCTGTCCTGGCCGTAACTTTGTACCCATTTCATAAAATCTGTTTCCACAGCTGTCACGCTCTCTCCCTTCTTCTCTTCCTCTCTTTTCAAGCATCAATCATGGACCAGCCAAAACTTCAAATCTCCGTCGCACAGTCCTCCTGAAAAGCCATCGGTCCTAGGCAGACGCAAATTCGAACATGTATATTTTTCATTCTTGTTATTTCGGGGTTTTATTATTTTATTTTATTTTAAAAAAATTGCCTTTTCACGTTCGCCTGCTGCGCATGATGCAATACCAACGTGAGATAATCGGGGCAAAAATTTTACGCGAAATAAGACATATGAGACCTTACGATATCACAGACCGATGGCCAGCCTCGAGATAGAATGAGACAGACACGCTGTATTAAGGAGAAGAGAGCGAGATGAGTGGTAGCGCCGTAACAATCTCTGGCAGCCAACTGACTTTGTTTCATCTCAGACAGCGGACTCTGATTTGTCGCCCTGTTTTACAATCCCCCCACACCAATGATTGGCTGGGGGCCGGGCGGCTTTCAGAGGGGGAAAAGCAAGGGAAACAGAGAAAGCATCCCGTTCCTGGTATCTTTTATACGATGTGCTTTTCCTAGGCTCCCGGCACCTGACCTCTGGACCTCTTGAGAGGAGTGGCACTATTCTGGGCGTCAATAGATAACTTGTCTTCTGCCTCGGGTTTGCATCGCGCCCACTCTCAACGACTGCGATATACCATCTTAGTCGTGATTGCTTCCGCTTCATCACACACCCCTCAGTACTCATCAATCTACACTGCCCTCTACTATTTTCAGTCTTTTATTTGCTTTTCAATATTCTCTCTATTTTCTTTTATTCTTCTCTACATCTAATACTCCCTTCAAAGAGCCATCAGCTGCATGAAGTCCAACCGAGCACTACTCATACCTGGTGGCCACTTGGTAGTAGGAGAGATGCACGGCATTCGCAACAATGACACTGGATACAAACATGCCGCTACAAATATCAAGAAATGGAGGTGGCAACTCAGACAAGTCCGGACAACAGGCCCAGCAATCCCTACAGCCCGGGAAGGCTCAAATGCCAGCACAGCTCAACCTTGCCCTTAGGCTTGCTACACAGCACCAGAGGAATGCCAATGGCAGTGACCTCAGAGATGTATTTTCTGAAAGTTCATCATATGATAGCCGAAATGAGGGTCAAATCAGGCATCCGGACCCCAGCCGAACACCAAGAGGTGCTGCAAACAGAGAGAACGGATTTCCAGGTCTACGATACAGGGTCGGCAGAACGGAGGACAACGACACCAACGAGATGGAGAGTGACGATGTCAATGACAATGAGACAATGTCTGCGACTTCAGCTGGGGAGCGGGTAGAAAGAGAGCGATGGCCTCGTATCCTAAACCGGTCAATGATCACAAACAAGGAGTTTTTCGAGGCAACAGACCGGAGTGGAATATCCGACTCTTTACAGCAAGTTCACGACAAACGAACAGACGTCCAGCGGGAACGCCGGAGCCTGGCCGACCTTGAGTCCAAGCTCAAGAAAATAAGGGATGAGAAAACAAAGGTCGACCATGAGCTTCATCTGCTGACGCTATCTTGTTCGATGAACGGACAGGCGCCTCCTCGAAAGTTGGTAATGAACCTCTATTCCAAAGCCCAACTACTCAAAACTGAGTGCGATTCCCTGGAGAGCAAATATGACGAACTGAGATCGAAACTAGAGCGAAAGACAGCTAGGCTAGAAGCTCATGAGAGTGGATTACTACGAAACTTTGCCAGTGGAGCGGCTGAATCATATGCGAATGCGAGCGGTATCTTGGAACGATTTGCCGACCAAGCAATGACCAAAGGACCAAGGCGCCTGCCTATGGTGCGGACTGGAGTGGAAGCCAAGCAGCAAACGGGGCCAAGGACTCCTACCTGGACGGCTCCGGTTCAAACGACAAGGATACTTCCAGTCCAAAGCCGGCGCTGCATAAACTCCACTTTGATGGGCATAACTGGCGACAGGCCCCGGAGCGAACACCCTCTATTCGAAAAGCTGCTGAAAACTGTCGGTGAGCTCAAAGTGTCCAAGGAAGAGCTCAACGAACTCGAGCTTGAGCGGGACGAAATTATCCATGACCTACAAAGCGCGATCCTACTGGAGCGGAGCAGGACAGGAGCGGCCTACAACCCGATAGAGCTGCAGGTGGCTTTGAAGGATGACTACCGGTCTGACAATTTCACGGAGTCGTTTGCGGGCCACCTGGCCGCGGCTGACCTGGAGTTTTTGCAAGGCTGGTACACAAAGGAAGAGGACTTGAAGGCAAAGATATCGGCGAAGAAACAAGAGGTGGACCGAATGCGCGAATGGTGCATAAAAATGGACGTCCTGCCAAAATATATGTCGTTTGAGGAGCAGGAGAGTGTACTTGGCGCGGTGATTGAAAAGGAGCAGGAAGCTGATGTGATCGGTGCGGACATGGATGCTGCTGTTGATGGCGCATGTGCAGAGAGGGACCACAGGAGGGTGCTCGCGCACCGTGGTTTTCCACGTCTACTAACGAACCCATACCACTTGTTGGCTGGCCCGCCTACAACGGCCAAAATGGCTGTTTCTCGAGCACTCAAGATGCCTGAAAACCACCCAGCCAAGCCACAGGCCAAGGAAGACAGCATCAAGGAGTTTGGCATTGAGACGATCCTGGAGCGATTTGTTGTGGGCAAGAAGCCCGACTTTATCAATCGGTGGATGTTGCAGCAGCTGCGCATGTCGTCACTCGAGGCGGTACGGCTGTTCATGATCATGTCAGACACCTTGCACATCATCAACTTGAGGAAGTGGCAAGACGATGTGGTGTACCACTGGTCCCTCGACGAGACCAACCAGAGGAACAACTACCACTCTTTGGCAGAGTCCTTGGAGACGCCAGATGGCCGGGTCTCGGAATCCTTGACTTTATTAGACGGCCACGGCAAAGTGGAAACCAGCGTGGAGATATGAAGGTGCCTCTTTTTTCTTTTTTCTTTTTTCTATGTATTTTTTCATTTCCTCATTTTTCATTTCCTCATTTTTCATTTCCTCATTTTTCATTTCCTGCTTCTACATCTGTTTCACTTGATATCCCACACTCCTTTACTCTCTATCTCATGTTGGCTGTTTTGTTCTTGCCCATAAAAGGGGGATGGTTTTTGCGTCGATAGTCGATATGGTTGACTAATCTTGGACTGAAGTGGCCCACGTTCTGCGACTGATTATATTCTGTTGGTTTGTCTTTCTCCCCCTTGGCCACAGTTCTCTCCTCCTGTACTTAATATCCCTGTTGGAAATTCTCGTGCTGGTTTTCCTAATATACCACATTTAATTTATTTTGTTGGGGCTTTTCTCAGTTGTGTCTTTACTCCATATTCTTCTTAGTTGATACTCACTATAGATCAATAAACTTGCTTTGTTTAGATAGTTTATATGACAGAAACTATATATGTAGATATTGATGGTTGTTGTGATACGTGAGGACTGAGGGCTGGCAAGGCAGCCTTGGGCCTTGGACGGAGGAGACTAGTACAAATAAAACGCTAAGCTAAATTCGGGCCGGGCCACCTAGCGCCGTTTTTATAGCTGTATTAGTGATTACTTTTATCTACGCAAAAAAGAGAGGATACAAAAGCATCGCCATTGCAGCCAGTCATTTCCATTACTTTATTTTGCAGTTTTGTTTGTCAGATCGAAAACTGAAACAGTGCTACAAAATAAACATCAAGATAGACTTTGATGCCGCCTTGGCCCATACTGTTCTATGATTGTCTTTGATTCGTGCTTAGTGCATGCCGACATGCAAATCCGCCAGCCGCGGGACCGCTCGAAGTGCAGTTCCATCCCGCGGAGGAAGAGGTAGTTAAAGCGCAAAGAAAAGTTTGGAACCGCCAATGGATGCCAGCAGCCGGTTTGATGTGACCGGCAGCTTATAGAGAGCTATTTGGACATTTGGACATTTGGACACTTGCACATCGCATACCAAGTAAGTTGAGTTGAGCCGGGGCCGGGGTTTGGGTTTGGGATGGAAAAAGACGAAGCAGTTTGGATGCCATCCGTAGCCACGATATCTTGGCACGAAGATGGACGATCATGGCAAAGGCTTTAACCAAATGCAAAGACTCGATGATGCAAAATCAAAGATGCGATGATTCCTACAGAGTTTGTTTGCAAGCGCAAGTTGAATAATCAACCAAGGATACTTGGCAGGCTGTTCTTTGGGATATTCTCTCGTTTTATGTCGTATTCTAGTTTGGTTGTCATGTACTTCAGTTGCTCAAAGATTCAGATCCGGGGATGAAATTCCAAACACGGTTGAAATGCATGCTCGCAAGCGAGAGCGAACAGTGACGATATTATGTAAGCGAACCCACCAGAGTATGATATTCTACTCAGTAATAGTCTTTGATTTCCAGTCGACTTCTTCTGTCCATTTGTTTGACTCAGTAGTTCACATGGCACAGGACTTGCAGAAATGGCTTAGCAGGGGCCAGGTGATGCTGGATGGAATACACATGTGAGGACTTGACAGTATCTGTATCTGAATAAATATTGACGCTCTGTCGTCAGTGTGGCAGTTCGGATGCAAGCACATCCGGCATCCCTCTTTTCTTCATTAAGCTCAATGGAGCTAGACTCACCTTGCAGAGGGACCGTGTAATACTCCACAGGCATGCTCACGGCACCTGTGCGCTTTGTCTTGACTCTTTAGTGACTGTCTGACTGTTTCAGGCGTGCGTGAGGTCAAAGGAAAAGCGGGGCGAGCAGCCGCAGATCAAGTGCCAACATGTGTACGGGGTATATAAAAGTAAAAAAAAAAATACAAAACAGACTGGGGAAGTTGGCCAATGTCGTCTAGAATTGAGAGTGTTTAGAAAAGTAGCAGAGGTCTCTGGCTGGCCTTGATTGGTGAGGCTGGTACCGGATGGGTGACCTGTGGTCTCGTCGAGGACACAGAGCCCCCGTTGCAAACAGGGAGGAGAAAGCAGGGAGCAGGGAGCAAGGAGCACTTCACAGGAAGGGGACGTGGCCGTGACGAGACGAGCAGCAGAAGCAGAAAGGGAACACGGAGTAATAGGACGGGGCACTACTCAATCTCCCTCGCCCTGATGTTTAGAAGATGGCTGCCACGCAGAGGGTAATCGTAAGAGGCACACAAGTAACGAGTAAAGAGTGGCCGTTGCCAGAGCTAAACGTATTGCTAGCAGGACTATGTAACGGCATTTTTAGTGTTGCCAGTACTGCCATTATTGTCCATACTGCCAGTGTGACCCGTAATACTTTGCTACCTGCTCAAGGACATACCACCGCCGCAAGGCTCATTCTGTGCCGAGTCGCAGCCATGTCGCGGACCATTGCCAAACACCAACCTGTGCTCCTGAGCTTGGCATGTTTCCCATTTTCTTGTTCTGTCTTGTTGTCTTGTTGCAATAGAAGCAGAGGAGCAGAGATCAATAGGATCAGGGCGCTCAGACTGAAAAGCAGCAGACCTAGACTGAATTAAAAATAAAAAATAAAATAAAAACAAGCAACAAGTACAAAGCCAAGAGGCTACATGGTCAAGACCTTGGCTCGATCTTGTCTCGGAGCTTGTTTCTATCCGGCCCATTCTAGACTGCTCTTGCTTTTGTTTGATGACATGGTAGTTGATCTTCTTGCTCTTTATTGGACTATCACCACTGCCAATCTGCAAGATTGCCATATTTATACTTATTATTTATTACTTATTACTTGTTATTTATCCTTTTCTGACTGCATTTTGGCCATCTTCTGGCTAGCTGCTTCTTGTCGCTCACTCTTGTCCTTCCCCTCTTCACTCTCTCCTCAACACTCGTCTTCTTCTCTCTTGTTTCCGTTCCGGTGCCATTGCTCACTCTCACACCTCTGTCTCGGCCTCTGTCTCGACCTCTATCTCTACCTCTATCTCTACTTGCTGTCCCATCTCCTCGGATCTGTTCAGCCCTGCCCCCTGCAGTGTCCTTGTCTCCTTGACCCCATTCATATGTTGATCTAATCTGTTTTATCTTTCCTCTTTCCTCTTACCTCTCACCTCTCGCCTCTTCTTCTCTTTCGTTCTCGTATTCTTTTTCTCTTTATCTTTCTCTTTCTCTCTTTTATTTACTTCTACACGTTCCAGAAGCTTGCTATAGTATCAGCTTCACGCCCAGCCCATATCGACGACAGCATCTTATCAACGGTCGTGCCTTCTTCGACTTCTCGACCTCACGAGGAGTTATTGCCATTTCTGTGGCCATAGTACACACGGCATACGGCACACCTTTGCCCAACCTCGGCCTCTACCTCTACTTCTACCTCGATCAAATGCCATGATCTCACACTTTTGCATCAACTGTCCGGCATAACTCATCGGACGTTTTCCTTCTCCTTCTTCTCTTTCCCACACCCCACATCAACCACACACGCACACACACAATGACAAACTCGTCATTATCATCACCATTAGCGGTGGCCAGCCAGATGCTAGGAAGATACAACATCTTTACCAAGCCAGAATCAGAACCATATATAACACCAGCCGGTGTATCAAGCAGTAGTACACAGGCAAGTACTACATCAGCTCCATTTGGCAGTCACTTCAGATACTATGTCGCCGTCGCATGTATACTCTTGGCCGTCCATCTCTGGCGCGGCCGCAACAAGGGCAAGCTCGACCTTCCCTTCTTCAAAGCCGGCAAGACAAAATGGATCTTTGATGCCGAGCGGCTCGTGCGTGAGAGCTACAACATGTTCTACGGCAAGGTATACCAGATACGAGCCACCGAGGGCACGCAGGTCATGATTCCGGCCAAGCTGATCCCCGAGCTCAAGGGACTGCCCGAAGAAATACTGAGCGCCACCGAGGCCGTCAACGAGGCCATGCTGGCCGACTACACAAAGTTTACGCTCGGCCACAACGGCGACATGCTGACGGGCGTCATCCGCACCAAGCTGACGCAGAATCTGGCGCGCCTCGTGCCTCAGCTCCGCAAGGAGATTGAGTACGTCGTGGCCACCGAGTTTCCCGACTGCAGCCAAGGCTGGACGCCCGTCAAGCTGCACCCATTTGGCCTGCGCGCCATTGCCCGGCTGAGCGGGCGCGCGTTTGTGGGCTCGTCCATCAACCGCAAAGAAGAGTGGATGGACACAAGCATCAACTTTGCCATGCACGTGTTCATGGCTGTTGTCAAGCTGCAGTTCATCCCAGCATGGTTCCGGCCCATTGGCCAGTACTTTGTGAGCGATCTGCGGCGCATCAAGGCCGACATTGCGCGGGCCAAGGCGATGCTGCAGCCCATTATGGAGGAGCGGCTGCGCGACATGGACATCCCGGGCTACGAGAAGCCCGACGACTTGATCCAGTGGCTGCTGGACACACTGCCGGCGTCGGAGCGGCGCGACTACACGGCGCAGACGGAGCTGCAGCTCGTATTGAGCGCGGCGTCGATCCACACGACCAACAATTTATTGGTGGACTGCATGTTTGACCTCGCTACCTACCCCGACGTGCAGCGCGAGCTGCGCGAAGAGGCCCTGTCTATCCTCAACAGCGAAGAGGCATGGGCGCGCAAGGACAGCATGGTCCGTCTCAAGAAGATGGACAGCTTCATCAAGGAAGTCCAGCGCTTCTCTGGTAACATCAGTATGTACAACCCCTTCCTAACTCCTAAAACTCTGAAGAACGCCTACTAATTCCTGGCAAGCTGGCTTTATTCGCAAGGTGATGCAGCCGATTGACCTGTCAGACGGCACCCACCTCCCCCGAGGCACCAAGATCCTGGCGCCGCAAGTAGGCTACTCGCGCGACGACAACTACTTTAGCGACCCGGACACGTTTGACCATCTGCGCTTCTACCGTATGCGTCAGCGGTCCGACGAGGACGGGCACCGGTGGCAGTTCACGTCGATTGGTGACACCAATATGAACTTTGGTGCCGGCAAGCACGCGTGTCCCGGCCGGTTCTTTGCGGGCAACGAGATCAAGATGATGATGGCGTACTACCTCATCAATTTTGAGATGAAACTCAAGGACGGCGAGGAGCGGCCAGCACCGATGATGATCATGATGTCCAAGACGCCGAATCCCAATGGGGAGATTATGTTTAGGCGGAGGACGGTCGAGTAGAGTCGCGAAATGAGAGCCGATTGGCTCGAGATGGATGGCTCGTAGACTCGAGATAATGCCCGAGACGCTCAGAAGTGGGAGTCGAATATACGGCCTGGTGCCTACCCTATTACACAAAAACATGAACACCAAAAACAACAAAGCAAAACAAAGCAAAACAAAACAACAGAGGTCATCACGATACCCATAATGTATATAGCAATGGGGGCCATGGGGGCCACGGTCAGGTTACGGCAATAATACGCAATTTATATTTCATATCATACCGATTGAACAAATATCAACATCAGCAGGGCTTGTGTCTTATTGATGGACTGCATTGATGTAGCCTGTCTTGCTGGCAACATGCCCTAAACGTATCATCTTATGCGGTTCTATTCTTATGCAACCCGCCTGTGCCTCTCTCCCTTTATCCTATCATTACGGCTTCTTACTCTCCTTGGCACGGTTGAGGGGCTTGAGGGCATTAAAGTCCTGCGTCTGCTTGAGTCTGCCTGGGTCTGCCTGAGGACACAGGCCCCATTGTGCCGCAATCTGCACACAGACTCTGTACACAGACTCTGCACACTTGTCTACCAATATGTAAATGGATTCATCCCATCATCTACCAGGCTGCCATCTACCAAGCAGCGGCACCGAGACCCGTGCTAGAGGATACATCTTCATACTGTGTTTGGTGGCGGACAACATACTGTGCCGCCTCTATGGTCTATAGATTTTCAGATTTTGGTCTCTTCTCGTTGCTCGGCCTTTTTGCATTTCTTCACAATTTTCACACTCCACTTGTTAAGACTGTAAACAGCATCTCCTTTTAGTTGGCTCCAGTCTCTACTTGTAGTCTCCTAGAAGTCTCATTGTAGTCTCCCAGAGTCTTCTTGTAGTCTCCTAGTAGTTTCCTGTAGTCTCCTTGGCCAAACTTTAAACTGAGAGAGTTAACTCTAAAAAGGGCGGTGGAAAAAATAGCAATGATCCACAGATTAAGATCAGCCAGGGCACTTGGCAGATTGAGAAAATAAGGTCATAATTTCTAATAGCTTGTAGAGTAATTACACAAGTTGAAGTGAGTAGGCTATTACTGAGACCATTGATCAGGTTTGCTTCAAGTTGAATAAGAGGGCAAAGGAGCTAGATGAAAGAAGAAGGCGACGGAGAATAGACAAGCAGCAATGGAAAAAGTGATGCTAGGCTCTTGGAATAGCCTGGTCGTTGGCACATGAGTAGATTAGATTCGACACAAAGGCTACATTTTTTTTTAGCATTCGTATGGATGCTGATGTCATAGATGGAGATGCAGATGGAGATGCAGGTGGAATGGAGATTCCATGGAAAGGATGTCACTGATGGAGATGCTAATGGAAAAGACCAGCAAACACTTGGAGATATCAAATCACAGCGAGACACGTGATAGCTGTGTAGTTTGAATTTAAATCAAACAAATACAAGACAACCGCCAGCAACAAAGCAACCGGTCCAGCTGAAAAAGACTAAAGACTCTGTCTCATCCAAACATCAGACCACTCTGATATCCTTGTCAACATCGCCTACTCTTGGCACCCTATGATCTTTGGACTTGTTTAGCCTTTAGTCGCTGACCGGTGGCCTTTGAATTCTTTGACCGGCTCATTCCGTGGACAACAAGTACCATTATCTCGCCCTTATTCTGGTAAACAGTAATGTCCCTGGTCGCAGATCAACGGTCACAGCAACTGGCATCTATGCCTCTTTGGATGAGTAGTCGGGGTAGTGACCCTCCAGATATCGCCACCAGATACTAACCAGAACTAACCAGATACTAACAAGATAATACTAACCAGATAACTGCCGGCTTCTTTTTCCGACACGGGGGGCCCGAGATGATCTTTTCTTATTTTGCTTGTCATTCTCATAGTTATTCCACTTTGTTCTTGGGTTCATATTTTACTGCATTCTGCGCTTCCTACAGAGTGCTCACCTGAGCATCTTGGCGGTCACTGCAAGACGATGACTGGGTGCAGACGCCAGGGAGTCGGTATTATATCAGGGAGAAGGAATGCCATGTAACAGCCAGTGAGGAGTCTGATGAACATGCCTGGAATAGAACAGAAAATATGGGAATGCAAAGATGTGAACACTCTGTATACGACAACACGAAGATTAAGATTGCACTGAGAGCGGCAACCACATACCAGAATAACCGCGCAAGGCTGTGCTGGGAGGCTGGGAGGCGACTGCGTCTATTGTCGGCTATCATCATCAGCTCATCATTATCAATCACTGTGAGGTCTCGGGCATGTCAGTCGAAACAAGTAGATAAATACCCTGACAATGGCATCTCCGCTGCTACGTTGTATGCTTTCAGTGGTCGTATAAAGTTATGTATTCATGACGACATGTCGTGGGCTTTTTTTTTGCTTTTTTTTTCTGCGTGTTTGCGCGTGTTTTTACCTGTTTTGAGTGTTTTGCGTGTTTTGTCTGATTTGCCTGATTTGTCTGATTTGCCTGTTTCGCCTGTTTTGACTGTTTTGCCTGTTGTCTGTCCTTTTGTGTCTTCCTAGCCTTGCTCTATGCTCGGTCATGCTCGGCCTGTTTACTTTTGGTCTCATTATTAGGCGCAGTGTTAGTGTTTCCTAGTCTCCTAGTCTCTGGATACTTTGTCTTTGGTCCTTTGTTTTCATCTACAGAAAAGTAAAAGTCCCTTTGACTCTGCAAGGGTGGCTTCGAAGACTATCCTTCCACAGGTTACAAGACAAAGACGACATCTGGCGACTGGGAGACTAAAGTTTCCAGGACAGTGGTACCGGTAAACAGGAGTTGACAAGACAGAATAGAAGCGTGAGCATGACACGACAAGCAAGACTAGCAAGTCGGTTGCAGTCCCTTTTCAGGTCGCTTGAGCTAGTTTCTTTACTTGGGTACTTGTAGACCCCTTGCTTTTTTTCTTTTTTCTTCTTCTTTTTTGTTATTTTTTTTCTTTCTTCCTTCACCTCTTTCAACTATGTTCACTAGAGGCATCCCTGATCCCAGAGTAAACGCACAACGGAGAGTGCCGTGTAAAGGAGTTTGTAAGTTGTTAGCACGTATTTATCTTACAATAGTAGCCGGTGGAATAGTCATCCATAGTCAGCCAACAGGGGCGAATGGGTCAGTTACACTTTTTTGCGCAGGTTTCTTTGACTAAAAAGCCAAGGTTCAGCCTCACCTTGTTGGTTTTTTTGTCCATATAGAAAGAAAAGGAAAAAAAGTAGTATTACCGGGCCATACTTGCGCGAGGATTGTTTGTGAAAGGTATGAGGGTCAATAAAGGTGGAGAGAATATCAGGACGTAGGCGAGGCAGGCTCGGAGGCTCGGAGGCTCGCAGGCTCGCAGGCTCTGGGTAAGGTGTTCTTTTGTTAAGAGTAACAAGTTGAAGGCGAATGAGAGCCGGCCGACATCCGTGACCCCGGGTCTACGCTCTATACTCATCTACAGCCACGACTACAAGCTCCAAAAAAAAATAGAGAGAGAGAGAGAAAGCCCTACAAAGTACTATTTAACTAACAGCATGCTTGGCATGACATCAGTTGAGCTTCAGCGGTCGGGGTTCGGGATGAAGGGCTGACAACGTTGTCATGGTCGTTGGCCGTTGTTTATTTCTTCGGGCTTCCGTCGGGCTTCCGTCGGGCAGTAGCCAAGACGGAGGCAAAGAAAGTCAAAGTGTAGAAGAAGAAAAGAACATGTCTGAATGTGTGGTGATGGGAGAGGGAGGCAAGTTTTTGCCATGATTTCTCTGGCCTAGTTGATTTCTCAGCTGAATTATTAGTTGAAGTCAAGACGACCTTTTTCTTTGCTGGTCACTTTTCGGCACGATCTGTCTCAGTAGCCCTGCATTCATTGCGAGCTATCAAGTTGCTTCTGTTCGGAAAATTAGAACCAAGGGAGGCAAAAAAACATGAAAGAAAAGCAAGAAAAAGAAAAAGAAAAAGAAAAGAAAAAGAAAAAGAAAAGAAAGGCAAGCTGAACGTCTATTCAAAAAGAATCAACTGACAAGTCATATGAAAAGTCAAAGAACCCTCAAGCTAAACTAAACCCTCTCCCTGCCCTTTGGTTGGCCGGTTTGCACCCATTCTATATTTAGCAGTCAACATACGGCAAAATTCTTGATTTTGATCTGATTTGATCTGATTTTGATTGTCAATAACCAAAAGACAGTGGTCACGCAGAGTTATGCATAGGTCACGCACCAGCACAGCTCACTCATGCATATATTGTACATGAAGCCCAATGAGCCTGAATGTGTAGATGTTGATTGGTCTTTGCTAGACGGCGCTTCGGAATGCTTGGCTTCATTCACCCGGGCCATCCGTCCAGGATCGTGATCTCAGCAAGCGAGGGAAATAGAAGTAATAAAAATTAATTAAAAATGGTAATAAAAAAAGATGGATCTTAGTTAGTATACAGCCTTGTATGTTACTAGAACATTCACCGCCATGTTTGTACAACTAACTACCTCATCTACTAGCCGTCGCTCATCACAGGCCGAGATTATGGAACCGACGACGCAGGTAAGAAAGTACTCCTCGAGGCTGCATTGCATTGCATGTTGCACAGCTATGGTATGCACCTCTTGGACCTCTTGGACCTTTTGAACTTCTTGGACTTCTTGGGCTCCTTAGACTGCTTGGCACAACAGTGCATGCATGTCTAGCATCGTCTTCAAGTCCCCGTGTTTCCGTCTCCATGTCTAGCCAGTCATACATATTCGCATTACTTCCCATGTTGAGGTAGTCTGTTTCTCAGTCTGTCTGCGGGCAGGCAGGCTGGCAGGCAGGCTGGCAGACTAGTAGGCTAGTAGATGTAGGCTACGGAACGCTCGACGGAGTAAAGCCGGCCTTGAATTTGGCCGGTTGCCGACTCGTCAACCATACTAATTATTTCCTGCTGTAAATCTGCTCATCAATTCTCAATCTCATCACATCCATGCCATCCATGACATCCATTGATGGACTGTGGAACTATGTAACTACTGAAAACCACAGTCTGTTAGTGTAGAGCTTACTGATTGATCCATATTGACCATTGACATTGACACTGACCATCTCACTCCGTCGCAAGCTGTTTAGTTTCCAGTGTACAAGCAACCCGTCGGAGCTTTTTGATTCTTATCTTAATTATATATAATACAAATAGCCTCCCCGCCGCTCTGTCTAGTGCATCCATTTGCCCTGTTTCTGTGTGGTTTTCTCTGGCAGCTGGAAACGACCTCCCTCAAAGAGTATTGATATACTGTCCGATCACTCAGATGGATTCCTTTTAGCGATCAACTTTTTGTTTTGCCTGATGATCAGCTCATCGTGATCTACTAGCCGCAGAGCCGTAGAGGTGATATTTTGTGACAGTCGATTGGAGTCGGATTTGTATCCTACTGAGTATTTTTGGTTTCCGCGATAGGTGGCCAGTGAACCACGTGCTTGTCGTTTCTCCTTCCAGGCCATCTCACGTCTGCTTGTATCTGCAGAGCACCAAAGTGTGGCAGCCACTGTTCCCAAGGGTTAAAAATAGAAGTCTCTATTTGGTAATACAGGTGCAGTGATCCGTTGGCATACTCCCGTCCATAGCATCCGCCAAGTCGAGGTAGTATATGCACACCTGTGGAATCATCCCATCTATCAGTATCTAGTCTGCAGAATAGAATATACAGGCAGATGGCAAATGGCGGACGATCAAAAGAGAGGCGGAATGGAACGTAGCGTAGGCGGTACATCCGTGAGAGTTGTGTGATATATCACGATATCGGGCCGTTGGTGCTTGTCATTCTCATTACATCTTTCTTCCTTTTTTTCTTAATTTTCGTTTTGTCAGTTCCTATCCTAATTTTCGCATTCTTTTACCTTTTTCAACTTATCGCCCTCCTCTGTCAATCAATAGCGCCAACAAGTCCACAGAATAGACAACAAACTGGATAAATAGTGCATATATAAAATGCTGAAATACATGTAGATGGAGAATGTATCAAATGGAGACCTCAAAGTCGGCCTTTTTGTGCCACGACTTTGAATAGAGAGGGAGAGGAAGAGATACTTGCGTGGGGTCACGGAAGTCATGAATGCATAACCTCCGTGCCGAGATGTATGCCGAGCAGCACGCCGAGCACTTGTGACTTTTGTTATCTTGGCCTTGTTTCTTTTTTCTTTTTTTTTTTTCTTCTTTTTTTTTTGCTTTGCTCTACATTTCTCTACATTTTTTAATTCATTTTTTTGTTTCCTGTTTTGTTTCTGTCAAGAAGTTTTATTGTCTGTGAAAGTATAATTATATTCTACATTTTTTATAACATTTTATAGTTTTTTTTTTAAAAAAAAAAATACGATACAGAGTACATTTCTAAATCATTAGTAACCAAAAGTATTTCAAATATAATTTCGGATATCATGGCAACCAACCGGCGACAAAGATACCGCAACTAAAACCAGTCTAATTAACGCATAAATCAGGTTGATAAGTAATGACAGCCATCATCAGATTCCCTATTTCCTCTTTCCTCTTTCCTCTTTCCTACAAAGTACTCAGTAGTTTGTTGCTTCTTAATTCCTATTTCCAGTTCCCGTGGGGTGCTGCAGAAACTTTATTTTTCTGTGTTGGGTAGCGTCGTTTTTGGCTGCATCTCTTCTTGGCTGCAGCGCAGGCTTGGCACCTTGGCACTATTGTCTCATGGCCAGGGAGTCAGAAAGTTTTTATATGTGGTTTTCTGACTGTAAACTTTATTATCCAAAATAGAACACGCTAAGCCTATATTGGTTCCGCCGTGCACGTCGGAGTACTGAGTAGGACGTCATTTTCTCCGACACGTTTTGGGCGTTCTCACGCGTTGTTATGTAAGCCGTATCCACTTTGGAATAAAAAAAGATATTCTACTTCTTTCGCTCTTTCCTATTTTGTCGCGACTATCCATCTGAGAACCCATCGGAACCCATCTGAACCCATTTGAACCCATTTGAATGCCTTGGCGGGTTAGCCTCGCATGGACGTTGGGTTTGTAGCGTTCGCCTTGTTCTCCCACGAAAGACGAAGAAGACGCCGAGGTGTTTCCATAAGCTAGCTCCTTTTAGATACTGGATAATTACATTCAACAAATCTTTGCTTATCATAATAGCTGCTCAGTATATATTCTCCGAAAGAGCGGTTGGGGGAGAAATGGAGTGAAAAGTAGATGACTGGAGAGGATGAAGGAGAAGGGAGAAAAGATGAAAAAAAAGACAGAACAAAGAACAAGAGCAGCGTGAACACAATCAGATGCACATCATGTGCTGCAAGTAGAGAAAGTCGCTGCAAGCTAGTGTCGGAATCCAAACGGGTGTTTGGTGGCTTGTGTTGTCATCTTCTTTTTCCCGTCTTTTCTTTCTATCCGCTCATCTTGTCGCTTGTCGCTTGTCGCGTTGTCGCGTTTGTCTCTCATCAGCCTGTATCTAATATCTAGCTACCAGTCAGCTCGCTTGCCTTTTCCTAGAATGGCAATAATCATCCGCCCAGAGGTACAAGTACTTGCAACGAGTATCTTGTCTGCGGCACAGCAGATTCATTTCATTTCAGCATTGGAAGCAAAAAAAAAAAAAATCTGCTCAAGTCTAAAGTCGGTGCGGCGGAGCTTCCACTCCTCGGTGACAGACTATCATGCATCACGGGGCTTGTCGACCGACTATGTAAATAGAGCTTCTTCTTTGGGATGCTAACCGACGGACGACAAGGCCCGACAAGGTTGCATTATAGTAGTAGTTTCAGTCGTCTAAGTTTAAAGTTGTATTCTTATTCGAGTGATATACGGAGAGCGCATAATACTTTGAGAGAGTGATAGAGAATAGAGAATAGAGAGACAGCGAGACAGCGAGAATTATGGCAATGTGGCAGTGTGGCAATGGCCGTGAATAAAGTTTGGGTCGCATTCTCGACAAAATCTAGGGCAGACTTTTGTCTCGGCACCAGCGGAGAGTTTCTTATAATTTGGATAATACTTTATTTCACATATTTTAGTTTGTTTAAAAGTGTGTAGAACCAATGGTTGGAAGCCATCTGTGTCATAGCGCGTGGTGATGTATGATGTATCTAATGGCATGTGTTTGCGCGCGCACCCTCATTTTCTGCTGATTTTTCTGCTCCCTTTTCTTTTACTTTGCTTTTTCCTTTTTCCTTTTTCCTTTTTATTACCGTCATCTTCCTCTACTCAGTAGCTCACTTACAAACCTCTGACCGGGAATGCGGCATTTGCTTGGCGCTTTGTACAGAGTAGTACCTGTTATCTTATTATTTCTATTTCAACTGTTTTCTCGCTCGATTATTCTACTGTAATGAAAGTCTACCTTACCATTACTCAACTCCTACCACTGATAATGCTGTGGATAAGAGGACGAGACAATAAAACCACAGAGACAGCAATGTGCATGAAATCCGCTCTTAGCATTAGTAATAGTGGCGTAGTGTGTAAAGTACATGTATTTTCCTCCTTGTCGATAGAATATACAATATAAACATGAGTGCTACTACGCCACTTCGGAATACCAGCCTCTATTGACCCATTGAAACATATCCCCAGACAAAGGGAACCGACGGGAACAGACGAGGACAGAAAAGACAGCAAACAGCAAACAGCATACAACAGACAACAGACAACAGACAACCAACGGCAGAGTGCCAAATTGGGATACGAGAAACTGTTGTTTCATCAGCCAGAAAATTGATCACAGACTGCGAGCAGACGTAGGGGTCGATGGGAAGAAACATGGATCAGACAAGGGTTACTCTACTCAGTAACATACAGCCGATCGTCGGGATACTGGATATCGACACCGCCCTAAATATATCTCTTTAGCATGTATCCTGGACGGGGCAGACGAATGAGCATAGACTACAATGTCATTGAGAAGTAGTATTATTGTTTGCTGTATGTGTGTCTATCATTGTCTATCAGTATTACATCGCATCGCCCATCTATGTCTATCAATGGTCGGGATCGGACATTGACCGGTGTGAATAGAGACGAAATATAAAAAGAAATATTCCGGTTATTTTTGTTTTTACTTATGTACAATACTGTTTGCTTTTGTTTCAGTGGACGACAAGCCTCCCCCTGGGCTGATCCTTTGCTGATTGCCTTGTATGCTATCGTGCCTGAATATCTTGTGCAAAAGTTTCTACTGATGGATCACTAACTGTTCTGTTCCTTGAGGGACCGCGGAGAATACTCAGTATGCGACAGCTACTGGATAACGACAAGCCAAATATAGAATAAGGATAGGATAAGAAATAGACTATGAGACTACCGCTGTAATACTACCGAGGCGTCGGGAATAGACGAAAAACAAACAAATACGAGACTGTTGTTAGAGGATGGTAGGATGTTTAGAGTATATTTGGGAGGGTATTCTATAAAGAGAGAGGACAGTGGCTGGCCGGATTATTTAGAACACTATACGTATTGACGGTGGTATCTTGGGGGTAGGACAGGTGAGAAGAAAATGACGGGAAAAAAGACAAGGAAAATTAAATTGGCAGAAGAAATATAGGATCTGGTGGAACTCGAGCCCCAGCTGTAGATCATGACGCCTGAGGGCAGCCTGTTGCCTGGGCTGATAGCTGTCGATAGCTGTGAGATGGCTGATGCACATATGTGGTGTGCATTGCGTTTCGACCACTTGGGTGCACTGCATATTGCCGTCCGTGTTGCCATGTATTTGTAGATTTGTAGGCAATCGAGACAATCAAGACAATTGAAGATGAATAATCAAAGATCAAACACACCAGTACACCAACACCCCCGTCTTCCTAAACGATGTCGCAGATGGAATCAGCGTCGCAGTAGTAGATGGAATAGACTTTAGCACGACACTCTCGGACTCTCAGACTCAAACTCTTATGCTATTACCAGCTGCCACCAGCTAGTCACTTCTTAGACGCATGGTTTATTTTTGGCATCACCGCCATTTCGTTTTCGGTATGGCTGATCCGTTTGGGCGGGCCCGTCTGGGGTCTCTTGTGTACTGAGTACTGAGTACTCTTTCTTTTTCTACTCAGTATTCCTCTTTTTCCACCATTTATTCCATCTGCGCCTCTTGAGAGCCATTCTCCCATCCTCTCCCACCACTGAAACGATTGGCATACTACTCAGTACTCACTACTCAGTACCGAGCACGAGCCTCTGATTATCATCATTCCATCAGCGATCCTGATGCTACGTCAGATGGTTAATACTCGGTACTGAGTAGTCCAACAGTCAACGGTGAAAACTCCGTCGGGGTTGTGCTCACAAGTGTTATTAGGTAATACTGCTTCCTATTGGGCTAGTATGACTATTACTATTACTGTGGCACAGTCTTGCACAAGTAGGCATTGCAGTCATTGATGGCATATTATTATAAATTTAACAAACAGTCGGTTTTTTTGATGCAGGTTATGCAATGCACTCATCGACGGCAGGCTATGGGGAGCTTTGATTTTTGTGCCACGTACTGAGTAACATTGATTATCGATCTTGTTCTCTTTTTTGATTATTTGTTTGATTTCTTTGCTTCTATTTCTACTTTTACTTTTACTTTTGCAATTTAGTTATTTATTTTCTCGTGCATCTATCGTCCCAGATACAAAATATAAAAAGACCCCCAAACTTAATTCACAGACAACACTAATAAAAATACTAAAAAATCCAAAGAAGAAGTCAATCAACAAAAAAGACTCACCGGTGTGGTCTGCATTGCAAGCATCTAGCGTGCAAGTGCATGCATGCATTGATACTGTACCATAAAAATTAGAGTGATATGATCGACCACTCGGCGTCCCCTAGGCCCTAGTATCCTGGTATCCTAGCCTCTAGCTTCTAGCCTCTAGCCTCTAGGGTGTAGAGTGGTTCTCCCATGTATTCTGGTAAGTGTTTACCGCACCGCCCCCCCCGTCTTTCCCAAGATACCTTTTACACTTTGTTCACTGAGCTACTCTACCCCTATTTCGGCCAACCAGCTGGCGCCCTTGCTGTCTTTTTGGCCTGGCTGAATGTCACTGGTTGTCGCTGATTGGCTGGTGGAGAGGTCTTGTCACTTGTCATGTCTCTTGTCTGTCACTCGGTTTGTCATCTTGTCACCTTGTCATCTTGTCGCCTTGTCGCCTTGTCACCTTCTCAGTCCAGTCACCCGCATTTACAGAGTAATTACTCCCTAGGCCATATCATAACTCCAATATTGCTATGCTATGCTATGCTATGCTATGCTGCTTCTGCCCAGCCTCCTGAAGTATCATGTAATATACTCACAATAGTCCTTTTCTTCAAATCCAACATCGTCAACTGCCACTCTCCTTTTCCGTGCATTGTCATGAGGGTGTCAAACTCGGACGTCGGGCCTTTTCTTCTGATCCTGTTGCTTCTCTTTGATTTGTCCTTGTCCGAGTCTCATCTCCTTACTTTTTCGTGCCTATTTTATCTCCGGTATCTTGTCTGCTGTCTACTTTGCCTCTCGTGGACACACAAGGACTGCCAGAATCAAGCAAACACTGTCAAAAGGACGCTTTCTAAAATAATAAATAAAACAATAATAAAATAAAAACAAACCTGCAAGACCACGAGCCTCTACCCCCACAGATCACACAAAGGTATCACCATGTCGCCTCGACTCCGTGCTCCGTAGCTTGAGCTGCACACTCTTCCGGACGGGTAGCATGACGTAGCACCATTGCTAGTTTCCGGTCTCTAGTGTTTTTAGTCTCGTCTTTATTTTGCATTCTTCTTGACGCCTTCTCTCTTCTTTCTTTATGCTCGTCTAGTGTCAACCTTGTTTTGCCTACTACTATTTCTCCCCTTACCCTGTTTCCTCAGTCCTCACCTTCTTTTCTTCTTCCCACATACCCGGCACGTGCGGGACTTGAACACGAGATCACCTTTGTCTACTCAGTATGACCTCTGACCAGATGGTAATGAAGATCTTGTTTATTTTTATCTCTGCATCGTGTGTTCTTTTCTACAGAGTACAGAGTACAGCCCAAGAAGGCGTTGAGAAGCCAAGACCTTTTCTTTTTCCTCTTTCTTTGCTCTTCTATTATCTCCATTAATTGTGATGATCTATGTAGCATTGATCGATGCATAAGGCCATCCTCGTACTCTCAAACTACAAGGTCTCTGCCTTATTATTCCACTAATAACTGACAAATCTACGATCATGGACGGGGGAGGTTGATATGACAGACAGGGTCCTCCGGCTGTTTCATAATTACTTTGTACTCTGGACCGTTACCGACAAGGTCAACATTGGCAATGGTTCATCCTCCACCAATTTCTTCAACTCCGGTCAACTCTGGTAACTCTGGCTACCCTACAGACTCAGCCACCTTGCCCAATATGGTAACTGCAAGGCCAGGAAATCTGTATGTGTAAATACTCAGTATTACTAACGACCATGTACCCTTTTTTCTTTTTTCTTTTTTTCTTTTTCCTCTTTGCCGTAGTATCCCGGGCCTCTAATGCCTGTAGCTGTTAGATGCAGGCCTGCAGCGTGAATAGGAATAGGGCTAGCCACTTTGGCGTTGGTAAGATATCTTAGCTGGGACCAGACTAGGGAGACTACAACTCTGTTACTCCTCCCGTCGTGTCTCTTATTATTAATTTTGGTATCTTTTTGTATCTTTTTGGTGTCGTTCAGTGTTCTATATTTGTCTCGCTCTCGCAGTGAGATGCTCACTAGTCCCCGTCTCCGAGTCTCTCTCTACCACTAGTATCCCTAGTTTAGTGCCTCCAGCTGTAAGATATCTTACTACTGAGTATGTAGTCTTGTCTTTTGTCTTTTGTCTTCTTGCTTCTTGCTTCTTGCTTCTTGTCTTCGTCTCCCCACTCGCACCACGTCGTAGCACCACGTCCCTGCAACCCGTCCACGCTGCCAACCTTACCCACCACCTGTTTTGTCTTTCACACACAGACAAGACCCCGTTGGGCCCTGTATTGCCTGATCTATCCATGACACTCCCTCGACGACACTTCTCGTCTAATGGTGCTCTCGTTGGAGCCGTGCACTGCCCACTCCCATCCAACACACCTCCTCACTCCTCACTCCTCACTCCTCTTTCTACTTGTTCCGTCTTCCGCCTTCCGCCTACGTCTCATTCTCATTCATATTTAATATCCCCTCCTCCTTGATTATTTTTCTGATTCTCTTCCTCCCCTTCCTTTCCCCTTCTCATCAACTATCAACAGATCCAGCACTTTCGCTTCAACCTTTTCTCCTCTCAACCTCTCAACCCACACTCGCTTATAGCACCCCAAAGGAAGTCCTCGAGGCTCCTGTCATTCGCTTTGTTTATTTGTTTTCTCTTGTCCTCTTTTTCTCTCTTCTCTTGTTCTCTCCATCTTTTTCTCTCAAAAGACCAAGCCACCATCGCCATCGATCTCGATCTTGGGAAGATTTTAGGAATCAAGAATTAAGAATTTGAATATTGAAAAATAAATAAAATAAACCACGATAATCTCTTACTCAACACTCTCGCTTCGTCTCTCGCTATCTCAACTCTCGCTACTCTCATACCGCCATCTTCTCACCATCCACCTCCAAAGAACAACGGCCTCTGTTGACAACCGCTTGTTCCTGACTCGTTCCACTAGACCAGTCACTAGACGACACTACCACCGACCGACTCCCGCGTCTCGCCACCGCCTCACTTATACCCTCTACCTCTACCACCCTTCTCTGCATCTCTGCTCCGCACTGTGTTTACAAGTCACTTCTTTGACGTCGACGCATCTACTCTGCACATCTTCGCTTAACCTACCTCATCCTGCCCATGGGCTCTTCATTTTCCTCTTATTAATTTCACACCCCCCCACGTTCGCTACCCCTTTTCACTTCTGTTTTGTCTTCTTTGTTGACTTCCTTTTATTCTTACATGTGAGTTTTGATTTTATAAAGATCTAACAGCCGCCATTCCATGTCAAGTTGTCAAGTTGTCAAGCTTCAGCCTTACTAACAACTGCCAGATCGTCACTCGCTTGATTTCTACTTCTTCAAATCGTTGAGCTCGAGTCTTTGATATCCGTATCACTGGCCCGGTCCTTGATTCTGCACTTTTAATCTTTACTCTTTTTTAATACCTTTCCATTATTCACAATGGCTGGCCCTGGTGGTGGTCCTCCTCGCCGCAGTCACACCAAGTCCCGCAAGGGCTGTGAGACTTGGTAAGTTCAGTCAACTTTGTTCTTCGTTGTGCCTTGTGTGCTACGCTTGGCCACGAGTCCTGCTCGTTTGCTTGTCGTTCTTGTCTAACATCTACAGCAAACGTCGTCATATCAGATGCGATGAGACGTTCCCTCAATGGTATGCCTCCCTGCCTCCCTGACTGTCACACTCTTGTGCCACTTGCACAAATAAATACTAACAGCTCAGCCGCAACTGCACCAAGCACAAGATTCGCTGCCCATACAACGATATCACCGTCCCCGAAGACCGCTCGGTCTCGCCTGACCGCCCTGAGCTCTTCTGGACGCCCCAGATCGAGGCCGACATTGCCCGCTGGCAGCAGACGGGTGTCTTCCCCTTCCCGGCACTCAACATCTACCCCGAACCCAACCCGCAGTACCTGACCGTCGAAAGCCTGCGTCTCATCTACCATGTCGCCTCCATCTGCCAGCAGCTGCGCAGCATCAGTGCCGACGGCTTCACCATCTGGACGCGCCAGATCCCGACAATCATTGGCATTGGTGCCACCAACGCCTACGTCATGCACGCCCTGCTCGCCTTTTCCGCCAGCCACATCACCTATCTCAACGAGTGCCCCGTCGTCGGCATCATGGCCGATGAGCACCGCGGTATTGCTCTCAAGGGCCTGCAGGAGGCCATCAGCACGTTTTCCCGCGAGACATCCGACGCCGTTCTGGCTGCATCCCTCGTCCTGTCCTGGCAAGCCACCGATTGGTATGTTGCAATGTCTTGACACATTATCAACACTAGAAAACAAGAAAACAAATGCTAACCATCTAGGCGGAGCTGGACCCAGCTGATGCAGGGCACACGCTCGGTAAGATATCATAAACAAAGACAAAAATCTACGAGATTGTCTGATACTAACAGCACAGGTCATCGAGGCTATGGATCCCTGGAAGCACGAATCCCAGTTTGGTGACTTCATCGCCGAGAGCAGCACGTTCCCGACCGCGCCTCCCTCGCCCACACCCGACCATAAGCCCAGCCAGCCGCACAAGGAGGACCTCGAGGTGTTCCAGCGCACCATTCAGCAGCTGCAAAAGGTTGAGGCCTTTCTCAAGCACAACAAGGAGGACTTCCAGACCGTCTCGCAGCTCATCACGTTCCTCAAGGGTGCCCGCAAAGAGAGCAACACCCCCGTCGCTCAGCAGTTTGCCCGTCTCCGGCCGCTGCGGGACTGGCTCTTCTGGACGCCTGTGCGCTTCTTCCAGGCCACGGGCGGCTCGCCCGCCAGCCTCATCAGCATCGCCCACCTCTACACCGTGGCCCTGGTGATGGAGCGCCTGTTCCCCGAGATTGGCGCTGCCTACTTTGGCAGCCTGTCCATCGGCCCCGTCGAAGAGATTGCCCGTCGTCTGCTGTCGATCAACGTCAACAGCAACTACGACGGCGATGCCCAGACGCCCCTGACGCTGCTCGAGTTCCCCATTGATGTCGTGCACGAGTTCCGCTCCCGCATGGGCTGGGTTCATCCTGTGCGCACGCCTTCGTTCCCGCAGTTTGATCCTCCCAACTTTTACATGCAGGAGATGCACCAGCAGCAGCACCAGCACCAGCAGCACCAGCAGGATCCTTACTCTATGCCCGCTGCCTCGGCCAGCCCGCCCGACTACCACATGCCCTATGGTGCCGTTACGGGCGCCGAGAGCCTGATGGGCCAGCCGGCGTTTAGCTACAGCACCGAGGACTTGTCCATGATGACCGCCGCCCCGGCACCGAGTTCCTCTGCTGCTGGAACTGCCCCCATCAACCCGCTCCAGCTGTCTTCGCCCTATGCGGGCGCGCACTACCTCAACATCCCCAGCCCCTCGTATGGCGCTGGCGGCTACAGCCCGGCCTCGAGCACGTTTGGCGACTTTGGCGACCGCTCGTCGGTGGCCTACAGCGACAATGAAGAGTATGGCTCGTACGACATGACCTACAGCACCAGCGGCCACCGCGCCAGTGGCAGCTTTGATCACACACACACTCACCACACTCACCCCCAGATGGGAGCCAGCAACAATTTTGGTGTCGGGTTCGTCTCTCCACTCCAGACCGTCTGGATCTAGATCTACAATCGAGGATCTAAATCTAGGCCGTCTGCCTATTGATTACCGAACTCTTGGAACACTTGGTTGACCCGTCTTTTTTTCTCTCGTCTCAGGATTCCTTCATTGTCTTCGCCACACTTGCCAATGGCGGCTCCCCGCCCCTACACTGCCTACGGCCACACTGCCTACCCGCCGCCGCCAGAAGTGCCATCTTCTCTGCAGCTGATGTCTTCGGTGCCGGCGGCTTCGGCTTCGGCTTCGGCCTCCACCACCCAGCTTCCCTCGTTTGGCATGGGCATGCCTCCCTCGCAGCCTGCTGCACCCTTCTTTCATCATCACCACCGGCACAACCTCTCGACCTCTTCTGCGCCGCCGTCCATTGCCGACGGCAAGGAAGCCAAGGAGGAGAGGGCCACCTTTGTTTGATCTTCACTTCACTGAGCCGCGCTCTTGATTTTCCGGATACGATTGTTTTTTTTTGCCTTTTGCCTTTTGCTTCTTGCCTTTTTTTCTTTTTGCTTCTTTACTCGCTTCACTCAGCTTGCCTTTCTGCTTTGGTTGCTACACTCAACAGCCGAATGGCTGGCTACATTCCTTTACGACTAGATGGTCCGACTGGCAGAGCCGTCGCCACAGGATCTCACGACACTCCTTTACTATTTGCATCTGCATACGACATTCCTTTTTTTATACAACAAATGATACCCACCATAGACATTCCTTTATACACATTCATGCCTCCCGGGACGGGCCCGGGACGGACCACCCAAGAAGCTACACTCCTTTAGACGGCACACCATTTTTATGACGGATTTCCTCAACTACTTTCGGCATATAACACACTCCCTTGCATACTACCAAGCACACATATTGGTTTACGATACCCGGTCACAGATTTGATTTGATACCTGCGAGTTTATTGTTTTGCTCTTCTGTTTTGCTTTTCTGTTTGTTATACTCTACTGTTTGCTATTTACCTCTGCTTATTTTTTGCTTTTTGCTTTTTGCTTTACTGTTGGCTAGTTTTGGAATGTTGCCGTCTTATGTGACGGAACAAAAATAATGAGCGTTATCTTCCTGGGTTTATATTGCATCACACGGCGTTACATCTCTGTCAGCTTTCATGTTTTGTTTCTTGTTTCTTGTTTCTTGTTTACTGCTGTCGAGTCCACCTAGTTAGCTATGACTGCACATTGTGCCAACTTGCTTATTTTCATCACTTTCTAAACTTGCCTGCTTCTGTGACTGACTTGAACATGCTGAACTGGAGATTACTCGATTTTATGTAAGCTCATACTGGATTTATAAAAAGACGCCTGTCTAGCAGCTCAACTGTGCATCCGTAATAGTGCCTCTAACGATAAATTTTCTTCTTCCTCTGCACCTTCATCTCTTTCTTCTCCTTCCTCACCATATGCACCAGTCCGCGGCGTGGATGTAAGAATAATGGCAGACGAAATGGACCCGTCGGACCGGCCTCGCTCGTGGTAGTTTCGTTCTTCTTGTGGTATAGGGATAATTGATGACGGAGATGCCGCTCCTGGTGAAGCTTCTGTGGTTTGCTGTACAGCTTGCTCAGCTTGTTCCGCCTGTTCTGTCTGAACGGTCCCCGGACTAACTTGCTCGCCTTGCTCGTCCTCATCCTCACTCTCTCCTTCGATGAGGCGGATTTCAACTCTGAATGGGTCAAGATCACCCTCAGAATACTCGGGAAGAGACTCCGGTGTGACGTCAGCATCCGCATCTGGGCCATCGCCATGAATAATCTGATCGATTGAGAGCGGCTCATATTCTTCCTCAATGTCATAAAGGTTTCTGCCTCTAGGTGGCCTCAAAGGTATGACGCGGGTCGTGAGTTGTGGCCTGGCCTGAATCTCAGGCTCCGGATTCCGCTCGGCGTATTCACAGTGCTCGAGCTGAGGCTGGTCGCCACTCTCTTGAGGTTGTACCTGGGACTGGGTCGGGGCTTGCTGCTGAGGCTGTTGTAGAGTCACACCCTCTCTCGTGTGAAGTTGCAGTTGGGAGCGGTCTGGCTCTTCAAACTGGACGAGCCTTGTACTTTCTTGAGGCTGCATCTGCTGTTGCGATTGAGATGGGTGACTGCTTCCTGACGACGCCGCGACTGCTGCTTGGTTTCTTTCTGCGGCTGCTCTCCTCGCTGCAGTCGCTTGCACTACATTTGCAATGGCTCGTTGTCTCACCTCTGCCGCTCCAACGGTTGGCACTGGCACTGGCGTTGAGTGATCTCCCTGTTGCTGATTCTCCGACTCTCGAAGCTGATCCTCTTCCACTCTTCTCATATCATGTGTTTGATGCTGTTCCGAGTGTCGGGGCTGCTCTGGGTTCTCGACTGCAGTGCCTGGAGGAGGCTATTAAGTTTTGTCAGCTTCTGGTTCTTAAAAAAACTGCTAATTGAATCTGGCCTCGGCGACGACTTACTGGCTCTATTTCACTCGAGTTTCGTCTCTATCGTAAGCGTTGGAGTATCAGTCTGGGCGAATTGACCACCGTCCGCGCAAGCCTCCTCAATGACGCTCTCTTTGAACGAGCCCCCTCGCTCACTCGGTCTCGATGCGGCTTCCGGGCCATTTTGGAGTTGTAAAACGGCGAGACGGTAATGATTGTGAAACCAGATAATGATGGGGCGGCTGTCTGATGTCGATACTGGTGATATCAAAGAATATGGTGACTTGGCAGAGGAAGCAAAATTGAGAACCATTAGGGTGTGTCAGGTTTACGTTAGTATTGCCATACTGCAGTACCTTCCCATCTTGTAAATTAAATACAGATAACAAGGCTATTGCTTGGCTATGTATACAAAAGGAAAGAGCCAAGCCGTTGTCGTTGCCTTGCCATGCGCGAGCTGCGAGTTGAGGCTGTCGATGATTGGGAAGGCATCAACGACACACCTTCCTTCACTGCCATTAATCAACCACGCGGTGTCTACGAAACTATTTTGAAGCTGCTGGCTGTAGATATGACTCCAGAATAGGCAGCTTCATAGCCTTTTGTCAACATGATGTATCAAGGATACCCCCGAGCTAAAGTAAACAGAGCAGCAACAATCTGATAGGTAGCTGCGAGCGCAATGGTGCATTGTGAGAGGGACATACATAGTCTATACTCTATAGTCTATAGAGGTGTAGAGGCAGAAACTCAATTGGCATTATGAAGACAAGCCCCCCAAATCAAAAGCAATACTGTACTATTCAAACTCGAATACTGAATACTGAATAGACCTCCTTCAATCTACATCTAGGCTTCTCGTCTGGAAGCTTGCCGTTAGCTGCCCGGCAGTCGACCACTAGCCCGTTGCCACTTATTCGGAAGGATTGAGCGGAGACAGCACGACAGCTTGTACAGCTTGTACAGCATGTTTCCTAATTTGCTCCTGTGTTTTATTATGATTTGCTGGCTTGCAAATGACGAGATTCATTGTCGTAGTCAAGGGGTCAGCCAAGATGCAGAGCTGCGACTTCGCACCTGCCAGCCTTGCCCAACAAAATAAATAAAAAAGAGAAAATAAAGGACATGCTCTGTGAAAAGGGGCTGTCTCTTTGACTGTATAGAGAGATAAACGAAGAAACGAACAAGGTGAGGTTTGAAAAAAAGACAGGAGTGCTTACGAGTCCCGATTACAGGTTGGGATCAAAGACCACGTTTACAAGAAGCTTGGACCACGCGTATGCCGTTTTTCATGCACATGCAAAACTCTGTGCGCGTATTGCTGAGTTCTGTAAAAGCCTTTTTGTTGCATGAAGAGGCAGTGCGCAAAATAAGCATGAAGGAGTTATACGGGCTTTGCAGGATTGTTTGCAGTTTTCCAATGCAACAAGAATGCCAGCTCATGTCCGCCAATATTGTAAATTGTAAATCTAGACAAGGCTCAGGTGTTGATGCTTTCGTTTGATTTTCATTCTCATTCTTAGGTTTATCTATAAAATCAATTGCTCGATGCTGGATCGATGGTTCGATCTGATCTGTCCTAATTTCGTTTCCTGCGGGAAGTCCGTCTTCCGGCTCGTACGAGTCGGTCTTTACCAACGGAGGCGAGGCCTGGACTAACGTGAGCCTCTGTACTCTGTATTGTTACCGAGTATTCAAACCGACAGTAACTAAGTATGCCAGATGATGTAACGAAAGAAACCCTTGCTACTATTAAGGGATGGCATAAGCCAAGGCTGATCCGTTGGACAGCGAAACGAAACACCATTACAGGCAAGAATAATGGGAGGAGAGAAACCTACTCTATGGTGACCCCCAACCGCGTAATGTAATGCGACGCATCATTTCACCTAAAAAAAGAACGTCCCCAGGAAAGAATTAAACCCCTTGGTAGCAATCACGTGGTGGACTGACACATCAGTCTTTTCTGATCAGATTTTCTGATCGGCCCCTTTTCAGACAAATTAAGCACTGTGCAGAGTTGCCGAGTTGCAGAGTTGTATATCTACAAAGTAGAATGTGGACTTGGAGCAGGAAGATACTAATTCCATGTCACAACTTTGTGTAAACTTGTACTATAATTACTTTTCTCCGGGTTCGGCTGACCGGCTGGCTAAAAAGTAACAGATCCTCAAGAGACTGGACAAAACACATGAGATGTGGCCTGTGTCAACAGGGCAGCTCGGGCAGACTCGGACAGTTGTTCCATTTGTTTCGTTTCTGCAGAAACACGTCAATGCAGCCGACACCTTAGTACTTGCAACGGTCACAAGCGAAGAGCGAAAGGAGAAAGAAAAGAAAGGAAAAAAAAGAAAAGAAAAGGGGGCTGGAATGACAAGGACCAGGACTCGGGAAAAAGAGTGTCATGACAATGTAGATGTATATCTACATATACGGATAACCAGTATCTATCCTAACCGAAAATTCAAATGGACAGCTGTTTGAGCCCTGGAAAGGGGACAAGCGAACAAGGTTGTCTACAACTACTTTGTAGCTCTGCCGAGACCGAGGAAGTGCAACAGAAGGAAATGGAATTCGCTGAGAGCATAACCCGACAAGGCCGTCGGCGAGATCAGGAAATCGAAGAGGATCAGAGGACACGGAGGGAGGAAGAGGGGCTAAGACCAATACTGCTCTGACTGAGTGCTACTCTAGGGCTGTTGTTCTACATAGTTACATCCTCTATTGCTGCACGATGACTTGTAAAGTAGATTTGAGCACGACGAGGCTCTGTTGGGCATATATGCCGTGGGATGGTATGCATGTGGCATAGTAGAGAGAAAGATACATGGCACCTGCACGTACGGAGCATAAACGGAGGGCCAGGCCTATGTGCTATGCATTCAAGTAAAGCGTTGGGGTGTCCGGCCTTGTACTCTGTAGAAGAAATACGAAAACGGCAATTTTATTCCGGGCATGTGACTAAAGTCATATGTCTGTTGTATTTAGACTTGCGTTTGTATCTCGTCACCTTGTATTTGTGTTTGCGTAGTTTGTATCTTGTAGAGGTGATCTACGGGCCGACTGTAATGTACGCAGTAAAACACAGTCTCACTAGTCTTCGCACCTCTTCGATGAGACATCTGAATTTCGGATCTTGAAGACGTGTCAAATTACAATGCTACGTGGTTGATTGATTTAATCTTATCAGATCATCAGACAAAGGACGAACCGGGATCCCAACCGGCAGAAGATATCAATGGGAGTGATTTGCCCCAAACAGGTCCAGTCAACTCCCCCAACCAAACCCACAACCAACACACACGGGCGCTGTCGTACTTGGACTCCTTTTATCTAGCGGTGACAGACTGCTTGAACAGCAGCAGGTGCCAACATGTCGTGGCCAAGCTATTCGTCATATGCAGTCCACAGTACAGAGTATGCCAGCACCAGCAGCATCAAGTAGCATTTTATAATGCAGATCGTAGACACGAACAAGAAGGAGACAAGAAATACAATAAGAAAATTAAAAATTAAAAATTAAGATTCAAGACAAGCTGCAAGGATGTTAGGATTTTCTCACAGTGACGGAAACCCATGCCAAGCCGAGCCGTGGGCTTGGTTCTCTCTGATCTTTTAAGTGTCTCTGATGTTTCTGATGTCTCTGATGTCTCTGATGTCTCTAATGTCTCTGATGTCTCCGAGACATCTACCCTCTGCTTCCCCTATTCCGTTCACTGGCAATCCTCGGTTCACTTCGCTTTGTACTTTTGTTTTAAGGTTTTCCCTTCATTTCTCTACTCTTTCCCCCCCCTTCTCTCTGCTTTCTTCTCGTCTTTCCCTTTTTCCTCTTCTGCTTTCGGCAGTCAGGATTTTTTTTGGGAGACACCTTGTGAGTGGAGTGAAGAGCTGTCATAGCTACTCATGAAGATACACGCACGGAGTACATCCGTCTCGTTTCCTCTTTTTCTGTCTCTCTTCAATTTTTTATCATATTTTTTCCATCTTTCTAAACACCTATCGTTGTCAGTGCAACTCCAGACCCAGCAGTCGAATTAAGATTAATCAAGATTTGAATAAAACAGGAATCGATATTATTTCTACTATACAAAAGGGAAATGATGACAGGTTCCATTATGCTGGGATCGGACTTGTTATTGTAGAGAAGAAAGAAGAAGGCAGAAGGCAGAAAGAGGAAAATAATAGTTGTCAATTTGGAGTTCATATCAATCTTATCTCATCTAATCAATCACTTACAGGTATACCGCAACTGAGACATGCTGTAAGCCAGATTGAGTTGGCGGTACGCATGATAATGTACACTGTGCGTAGTGCCGACAAAATTCTGCACCCCGCACTGACCTCTCCACTTAATGCTTGGCTTAGTCATCTTTACACATAGTAATCTGATTTTTCCTCACTGTTTAGTCCTCGTATTTGGCCTCCGTGTGCTTGTTTTTCCTGTTCTATTCATCTGCCGAGGTCGGAGTGCATTGGCGGGCCCCTAGTGGCTGCCGATAGGGAGAAATGAAGAAACAACTAAAGATGTGCGTAATTGGTGTGGACAACAAAGTGTATTTACTTCGTACCTGTTTCAAACAGTTTGAATACTCGTATACGGAGTAGACTGCAGAATATACAGTCTAGACGCACAAAAGACGCATACAAAGTAACTTTCTACATCATATCGTGCTACTTCGTCATTTGGAGATTGGATATTGCAATTTGTTGTTTGGGCCAAACATGGTTCAGATGGAAGCGGATGGCAGTCTGGCTGCAAAGCTAATGCGTCAATAATGGGGTAGACAGGGTTGAATCAGATAAAGTAGAATGACGAGTACAAATGATGAGTAGAAAGTCGAAAGTCGAAAGAAATACTGTATCAACAGGTGGCGAACAAGAGGGGGGGGGAAGAGGAGCAGGCTGGAGGCGGAAGAGTGCAGAGGCAGAGAGGATACCAAAGAGGAGCACGGGAGAGGTGGGATGAGACTTTGAATCAAGGGAAAAGAGTGGCTTGAATGGAGGATATCTGGTCCGATCAGATTCGCATGACACAGTCTGAACTCCATGACAAAGTCCATGACATCGACACTTACACTTATCCGCTGGCTTCCGATGTATCTTGTGTATCTTACAAAAACTAACAGGCGTTATCAGATAGCACCTGATAAACCCCTGAGGGGCAAATTACTCAACACTGGTGGTCACCCTAGAAGTAGCGCCTAAAGTATCTTAACAGCATTCCTCCCTATCTCGCCCACTCCGTCGGCACTGAGCTGATAGCCTTTAACACGTGTTGTTCGTTGGGCGCTTTGTCTTTGGCGGCTGGATGGAGCACTGAACCGCCTGTACTGGGCCGATAAATAGCGAGATCAGGCGGTTCTCATTTTATCTGGGCGTATTCTTGGTCAGTGCTTGTCCTGTTGTCCTGTCTGTCCCATTCAACCACCCGCTATCCAACTCGCAGCAATGGAGAAGCTCCCCCGCCGAGTGCGCTACGAGCCGACGACTTTCGCACAGTATATCTTGTCACTAGTTGGGATCATTGCCGGATGTTGAAAATATTGAATAATGGTAGATAAACTCGCAATAGTTTTCAAACCAAGCTGATCAATTCAATATCTTATTACGAATCTCTCAAGTCCCAAATTTGTAGTTAGATCGCTTAGATAATCAATATAAGTATTTACAAATGCTGAAAAACCGCCTGTTGAAATTGTAAATGGCTGCACTTTCCCTCTTAGGCCTTGGCTATTTCTCGCTCCTTCCTCTCCACCGTAATCAGATGGAACTTCTGACAAAGAATCGACAATCAGATGCTGCAAAGCATCCACACCCGAGACTTGCTCTTTCCTAATTCGCTCGCGGGCCCTCTTATTGGGTCAACTCGGCATAACTTGGCAGACAAAGAGGGAAAAGAAAAATACATATAATTAATACTCAGTAGAGAGGGTAAAAAGAGACAAGGGATAAAAACTTGATTGCCGCCCCTTCATAGCGGACCGGTTGTACAATCGCTCGCTGTATTGTGGTAAAATGCATGGTAAATGCGCATACACTGGCGACACCGTGCCCCGCACTGTCTGGGCCTGATTGATACACTTGTTCCTTTTTTCTTCCGCGCTCCTTCCATGTTCGCTCTCGGACGGGGCATGGATGTCCCCACGGCCAGAATCGGAAGGACCACCCAGTGCGCATTTCGCATTGTCGACTGGCAATACGCCTCAACTTGCAGCGTCACTTCTTTCCTCATCGGTCGACGGTACCTCAGCACTGCCTTCTATTACACACACATGATTGACACGCCGTTAAGTATAGTGTCCTCGCTCCTTCCCCATCCTTGCCGTTCCCACCACTCCGTTCTTCTTTTTCTCACCTCATCTCCTTACAACATCGTCAGCTTCCATACCAAGTGCTGCTAATCCCCGCACATACCAAGCATACACATTTGCATTGTCTGGAAACACAACACACTTTGGACATCCCAGCATTGTTATCAATCTTCTATACACCCCCCCTCTCTAGGAAATAATCACTTCTACGCGCAACCCTGGCCTCACCGCGTCTTCGTTGCGTCTTTTCTTTTTCCTCTCACCCCCCTCCTCCTCCTTTCTCTCCTCGCCCTCATCACCTTCTGTCTCTCCACTCTCCTCTACTCCTCCGCCCTACTCCTAGTTTGAAAACTACCGGGACTACCTCTACTTCCACTTCTACTACTTCTAGTCCTCCTCCTCCTCCTCCTTCTCCTCCACCTTCTTCATTCTCTGTTCGATATTCTTTCTTCTCTCTTCCTAGACGACCATCCTCCTCTCGATCGACCGTTGTCTCGCCATGCTCCGCCGTCTTCGATAATCTATACCACCACCAACTCCACCCTTCCTCTCGTTCATCCTTTCACTCTCTCGCTTCCGAGACTGCGCACTACCTTTCTGTCGTCCCTAACTTCAACCTCCGCCGCGGCTACTTTCTTTCGTACCTGCGCTACTATATTTATATCTACCTCCGCCGCTTCCTCTCGACAGCCCGCTCTTCCCAACTGATCATGTCTGCCAACGTTGCCCACTCTCGCCTGAGCGAGATCTTCAACGAAGAGGCTGCCGCTGCCGTTGCTGCCGCTGCTGCCACCGCCGCCGCTGCTGAGAACATTCTGCCTGCTCAGCTGCGCGCCCCATCAATTGCCCCCTCCCTGACCTACTCCGAGTCTGGCGACGACCGTGACGAATATGACGTTGACGAGGCCCACCTGTCTTCGGACGACGAGGTGGCATCCATTGCTACCCCACGCCGCCGGCGGGCATCCACCCGTCTAATTGCACAGAACGCTGCCGATATCCAGCGCATTACCGGCGAGTCCAGCACACAGCTGATCAACCGGTGTTGCGGTGGCGGCTGCTGTCTAAAGCTGGACTCCAAGGCCGACGGTGTTCAGTATGAGAGCGTCCCTCTGCCCGACAATGAAGCTTTCCGCTCTCTCAACCTCAAGATCGGCGACATCCCCACCACCCTCACAAACGTTGCCGACATCCCCGAACAAATAGCCTATCTGCTGCCTGTCAGCGCAAAGACCACACCGCCATCAACGTCGGACGCTGAGGGCGCCGTGACACCAACACCCGATGCCGCCAAGATTGAGGCATCGGCCGAGCCTTTGAGTGAGGTGTCCGCCACTGCCGAGGAGAACAAGGACGAAGAGAAGGATGAGAAGAAGGAAAAGACACCCGAGAGCCAGGAGGTTGACCCCGAGGTGATCGAGGGCCTGAAGAGCCTGGTCATCGAGCCGGAGGTCGAGGAGGTGCCCGAGCTGGACACATCTATCCAGCCCCCCTTATTCGTCCAGCCTCACCCGCCATACCACGTTTTCCCGGCTCGCATCCATAACGCGCGCGAGCTGACTCGTCCTGGTGCCGAAAAGCGGACATACCACTTTGACCTTGACGTGACCGACTACCCTAGCGAGAACGGCATGGACTTCAAGGTCGGTGGTGCCATTGGTGTCAGCGCCCCCAACGACGAGAAGCTTGTCGATGCTATCCTGGATCTGCTCATGATCCCCCGTTTCCTGCGCGACAAGAAGGTCTTGCTGCGGACGACCAAGGGCCGCTGGCCCACCGTTTGGGGTGACGACAAGCCGCGTGAGCTGATCGCTACCCGCCGCGAGCTGCTGACCTGGTGCTCAGACATCCAGTCGTACCCACCCACCAAGTCGCTGCTGCGCATCCTGGCCGAGTACGCCTCGGACGAGAGCGAGAAGAAGGTGCTGCTGTTTCTGTGCTCGGCCGAGGGCCAGGGCTCGTTCTGCGACTTCCGTACCGGCCCCCACGTGTCGCTGCAGCAGATGCTCAGCGCCTTCCCCAGCTCCAAGCCGCCACTGGATCTGCTGCTGTCCATTCTGCAGCCGCAGATGCCCCGCTTCTACTCGCTGTCCAACGACCCCCACGTGTCGGTGGCTAAGAACGGCGACATGACGCGCCGCGTGATTGAGATTGCCGTGACCGTTCATGAGACGAGTGACTGGCTTGCCGGCACGCGCACGGGTATTGGCTCTGGCTTCTTTGAGCGCCAGGCCATGCGCTTCATCAAGGCCCGCGAGCGCGGCGAGGAGATTGACGTCTACGTGCCCATGTTCAAGGGCCTGATGGCCAATCCACTGGCCAAGCAATTTGTACCCGACGGCCCCATGCTGCTGATCGGTGCGGGTGTGGGCATTGCGCCCTTCCGCGGCTTTGTGCAGCGCCGCCTTAAGACGGCCAACTGTGCCAACAAGGTGTGGGTGCTGCAGGGTATCCGCGACTCGCTAGTTGACGAGCTGTACAGCGGCGAGTGGGGAGTGCACGAGGACGAGGTCAAGCGTGTTGTCGAGAGTCGCCGGGGTACTGGCCGCTATGTCCAGGAGGAGGTGAGGCAGCAGGCCGACCTGGTCTGGTTTGTCATCAACTCGGTCGACGGCCGTGTCTTTGTGTGCGGCAGCACGCACGGCATGGGCGAGGGTGTGCAGGAGGCCCTGATTGATGTTGCCATGGAGAAGGGCAACCTGGGCCGCGAAGAGGCTCGCAAGTTCTGGGACCTCAAGGCCGAGGTCGGCCAGTACATTGCCGAGACTTGGTAAATGGCAAACTCATTTGCGTCTTGTCTCAAGTTCACATCCCGCCTCATGCTCTTGATGGCATGTACGCTCTTCAATTCCCCTGTCCATATATTTTTACGCACATACTTGGGATGTTTGTACTTTTTCCTTTTACGTTTTTTTCTTGTTCTGGCATAATAGAGGGTTGATGTCGAGGTACTCCTCCCCTCATTATATTATTATTTTGATTTTGTTTCCTGCAATTTTGTCATGTTTTTGTTCGTCGTCTCCCTACAATAAAGAGGGAATGGTCTATAGATAAAAGCGCAAGGAACCAGCGTTCTTAGTCCTGCTTTCTTGCTTTCCTTTTAGTATACCTTTCACATTATTAGACTTTGGCTGCATTTATCGTTATTACGTCATGAAACGTATGGTTAGTCCATGCAATACCTGAAAATGATTGATTGAACTCGTCTTGATAATTGGCCGTGCTTGATAGATGAATGTGACGATGCGACGCTCTAATTGATAAGATGTTTTGGCGTATATGTGCTCACTCTGCAGCCATGTATCATATAGGTTTTTAGTTAAAACACTTAATTCAACATGATTGCCGCTCACTTGACGTCGTCCGTTGTGCTAGTTGTCAAGATTCTATACTGCTGGTTGAGGTGACTGCATTGTATATCTTGGAGTATTTTGTTTCTAAACTGAGTATTCTCAGCGTTGTTCAACTGCTCGCTACAGCCGATGCGATTACGATTACAACGATTCCGAATATTAAACAGCCAATCCCGTATTACACTCTAGAAACCAAAGTCAGTTTCCGCCAGCTTACATAATAAGTACTATAAACACGACGGAGATTCTCGTGACGACAACAGCAAGCCCAGCTTCCCCTGACTAACACTCAACAGGGTCCTTGCTGAAATAGACAAGAGACACCGAACTCGAGCTAGAGAAAGAGACTCTGCCGGATCTCGCATGCAAAAAAGCTTGGAAGGCTGATCTGTGTACTTGTGCGTGAAGCAGAAAACCAGAAGAGGTGGGCGGTGTCGTCGATCTCTCCTGCTGCCAATACTACTCTTTTCAATTCCATCTTGCAGATAATGTAAATAAATCGAGGGGTGAGGTGAAGACTGTATCTTAAGTCTGTATTCTGAAAATCCGTGTAGATGATATACTTATCTAGTATTATCCATAAATGATCTAGTCATAGTCTCGGGGCGGAATATCTCCTAATTAGGAAAAGACCCGAGCGGATAAACGTCTAGCTCTATGCGTAGAATCAGCCAACATGACTTGTAGCGAATTTCCGTCTTATTCTAGAGTTCGTGTAGAAGCCTCAAACTGTCGAGTTTTCATTTCAAACAGCAGACAGTGTTGCTTCTGTTGTCGATGTTGTGTTGCCGTGTGCTGTTTGTCCATCATCACAACCCGCCAGAAAAGTGTGATTTCAAATCAAGCAAACAACTATCCGGCTGCGATGTATTGTACATGCAATGTATATTTATACAAAGATATAAAGAATGCCTCAACGATACATGCTAATATTAATATTAGGCTATATAAGAAGTGTACTTGAACCTTGTTGAACATGGCTCGTCTTCCGAGACGGACGAGTATGCTATTAGCGTGCTCGACAAGTGCTTGCTTAATCATACTCTCCTAATTATTGATATTTTTCTTCTATCATTTTAATTCACTTTATTCATGGTGCCCCATATTTTTAATCCGCGCGGTGTCCGCCAACAAAGACACTATTGATTGTCCAGTTGTATTTCCTCAAATAACCATTGAGCTTTGCCCGGGCACGCTCGAATTTGGAGTAGCTGGGAACACTTGCAGGAGCTGAAGAAGCTGCAGGAGCTGGAGGAGTATTACGGAGAATTATGGAAGACAAAATGGCCCATATTTCGGCCGCTGCATGTCCATGTCTTTCAATCTTTCTACTTTGTATTGCGCCGGGTACTTTGTTGCCGTGGTGCGTGCTTCAAGTATGCATAATGCAGGTTAGCGATTCGGTCAAACTGTTGTTGCCGAGGACGTCCCATGAAGCATGCCATTGCGTCTGTTGATGAATGTACAGATATAAACTTAGTAATCGTGATGCCCTCCGGGTTGCGCCTCCCTTATCAAATTCCACACGATGCTGGCCCTTTGTATATTGATTATTAAGAACTAGCAAGCCATAGCATCAACCTGTATCGTTTTTGCGACCATTTGGGCTGTAAAAAAGAACCACGTCCGTACAAGTCTCCGGACCTTGGTCCCCTGGGTCTTTATCGTCTTTCTTCGTCCGCGTACTTTGATGCTTACCAGATCCTCTACTTCGTACGAGGCGAAGCTGTCCCCGATTTTATTCTTACGCTCCTCCTCCCCCCCCCCCCTTCCCCTTCCTATCTCATCGCACCACCTCAACCCGCGCTTTCTCTCCTTGCACGGCAACCTGTGCAAACCCTTCGTCTTTGGTCCACGCCCCGCCCCCTCCAAGCTACGTCGTGTCAAGCCTATCTACGAGTATAATATACCTCCCCTCCGTCCTCATGTCTCGTTCCTCTGGTCTCTTTCGAAACCATTCACTTTCCAAGCTTCTCCTCCCCCAGACAAAGACATCTTCCGCTTTCTACTCTTCAAGCCGCAAGGTTCTTCATCGTCCTACTCTTTCTCCCTCACAACCCCAATCTCGCTTTATCCCCCCCACCACCCGCACAATGTCGTCTGCTTTCTTCGAGGCCATCAAGGGTCGCCGCACCTACTATGCCCTCAACAAGGAGCTGCCTATCTCCACCGAGGTCGTCCAGAACGTCGTCCAGGAGGCTCTGCGTGAGGTTCCCAGCAGCTTCAACTCCCAGTCCAACCGCGTCGTTGTCCTGTTTGGCGCTGAGCACGACAAGTTCTGGGACCTGACCACCGAGACCCTCAAGGCCATTGTTCCCGCCGAAAGCTGGGCGTCCACCGCTGGCCGCATGGCTGGCTTCAAGGCCGGTGCCGGTACCATTCTCTTCTTTGAGGACCAGACCGCCGTCCAGGCCATGCAGCAGGCGTTTGCCATCTACGCTGACCGCTTCCCTACCTGGGCCATCCAGAGCGACGCCATGCTCCAGCACACCATCTGGACCGCCCTCGAGGCCGAGGGTCTGGGTGCCAACCTGCAGCACTACAACCCCCTGGTTGATGAGAAGGTTGCCGAGACCTGGAAGCTCCCTACCACTTGGAAGCTCAACGCCCAGCTGGTCTTTGGTGGCCGCGCTGGCGAGCCTGGCCCCAAGGAGTACCTTGCTCTGGAGCAGCGCTACAAGGTCTTTGGTGCTTAAGCGTGCTATGACTTGTTCTTTTAATGAAATGAAATGACCGGGCCATCAAGGCTGGGTCAAGCGATATGCTGAGCATGAAATGTATTGCCATGTCCAAGACTAGATATATTAAATTTATACTGTTACGATCTATCCATGACTTTGTAAATGCATGTGCTCACAATAATTGATCTGTTGCTGATTAG
This sequence comes from Ophiostoma ulmi, assembly GCA_029298715.1. NCBI lineage: Eukaryota > Fungi > Ascomycota > Sordariomycetes > Ophiostomatales > Ophiostomataceae > Ophiostoma > Ophiostoma ulmi. Next base: position 426,664 of record JANSLN010000007.1, read on the forward strand.
GTAATACGCCAATTCGGACGTCAAAGCGAATCAGTTACACCGAAGCCGAAGTCCCCAACTTGCCTACATATACAATGCTACGCACATCTCGCATTCGGTCATATATCGGCATCCTCGTGTACAGCTCTACCAAAACGACATCCTGTTCAATGTCAGCACTTTCCGACGTATTCGGCAGAACACATCCAATGGGAGAAATCCCTCAGATGCGCATAATTTCTGTTGCACTTGAACAAGGCAAAGCGTCCAGGATGCTGTCAAACCAAATGCTTGTAAGCAACTAAATCTGCAGTAGAGTACACCGATCAACATGTGGGTCGGCTTTTAATTCCCGGCCACCGGCCGCCTGGCGCCGTCTGAAACCGGGCCACAAAGAATAAGTGATCAAATGATCATCTTATCGTCTGTACGTCGTAAATGCATCGTCGTATATTCGTATACTCGTATACTCGTATCTTTGCATCTTTACGCATCGCATCTTCTAGAATCCTCTACCAAGATATTCTTAGACAACATGGCGTCACGGCAGCTGAACGGCCAAATGCAACAGTCTACATAGTCCCCCTAATAAGTAACGCCACCCATGTCGTTCTCTATATGTAATACCAATTTGAACATCTTGGAAACACATATTTCATGTGCAAGTTCAACAACCAAGCAGGCTTGGAATGACTTAGACATCATCGCAGACGACTGAGAAAAGACACCACTCTGAATTGACAAACATAGCCTCTTGTAAAAGATGCGTTATAAAGTAGATAAATGCTGAATGGTATTAAATAATTAATTAAAAGATAAAATATGCAGAACAAAAATGCTGTGGTATGTTGAACGTGTCCCAAATGTTGAAGATGTCCTCCCAAAATTGTGTAGTGCTCCCCGGCTACACAATGTCTGTATGTGACTGTTTTTATATATGTATAGTGACCTTTCCCTGTCTCTCCTTTTATGTTGATAGTTGAAAAATGCAGGGCAGATGCAAGAAATTTCAAAAGAAAGTCCACAAAATTCAAATAGTCCAAAAAGATTAAAAATTAGAAAGCGCTAAAACTCCCTTTTACTCATTAACGAAGCCGAGGGCTTGGCCCATCTTGATCTTCTGTCCCTTCTCGACAGCCCAGTGCCAGCCAGGCGTGCTCTTGGGATCAACGGGCTTGTCTGTGGGAGTCGCAGCGTTCGCGGCATCCGGTGTCGGGGCCTCAAAGACCAGCACAACCGTGCTACCCAGCTGGAAACCGCCCATCTCCTCGCCGCGCTGCAGCGCGTGACCGTGAAGAATAGGGCTGGCAGAGGCATATGTAGCCTCGGCAAAACCAGAGTAGGCCTCGCCGCGGGCGGCGGCCTCGGCTGCTGCATGATCAGCTGCCGTGTCTGTGGTCAGGCTGTTGGTCCGCAGCTCCTTATCAAAGTTGACGATAATCGAGCCGACATTGGTGGCACCAACGGGGATGTAGCTGAAAAATCCCCACTTCCAGCGGCCCAGCAGCACAACACGCTCGTTGAGCGTGAACAGGCCGGGCAGAGTGCGCTGCAGGTATGGCGACACACTGTACAGCTCACCAGCAAAGTGGCGACGGCGCTCCACGACCCAGTTGGTGGGCGAATGGAAGCGGTGATAGTCGCCGGGTGCGAGGTAGATAACAGCGTAGTACAACGACGTCTTCTTCTCGCTCGACAGCAGCTGGGTGTACCAGGGAGCGTCGAGATCAGCCTGCACCTCGGAGACGGACTTGGGCAGTGAAGGGCGGGCTGACTGGTCCTCGAGATCGGCCTCATCCTTGTCGGTGACATCAGGGCCAGAAATAAGACCGGGCAGCGTGTAAGAAATACCATTGACCTTGGCGAAATCCTCGTCGGCACGGACGAGCTCTTCGTCACCCTCCTTTACGTTGGGAATTAGTGGCTTAGTTGAAGACGTTGATGAAGTCTTGCCGCTAGAGATGCTGGGTGCAGGGGTGTGCTTGCCGAGCAGGGCATCCAGGCTGTAGGTCATGCCCTTGACCTGCTCGATATCACCGCCCTCAATCTTGCCGAACTGGATAATCTTGCCATCGGATGGCGATGTCAGGGCGCTGTGGCGGGGGTCGATCGGGCGGACGCCAGGCTTGAGTGTCCGGTAAAAGAAGGATGAGAGGTTGGGGAAATTGTGAAGGTCGGGCTCTTCGACTTCGTCGAGACTACATTGTTAGCCAATGTGATGCATAAAGAAGCGATGGGATAATATGAACTCACTTGACGCCAAAGGCATAACTATAAAGTTTGAAGCCAGGCACACGTAGGTAGTAAGGTAACGTGAGCTCGTTAAAACGGCCCCATAACCGGGAGAGAGCCTTGAGAGGGAGTGTTGACATGACCTGGATTTGCCTGAATATGTGTAAGTAGAGGGAATGTGGATGATCAATGTCTCACGTGCTCATGGCATCCATGGATATGGGAATGCCAATGGCTCACGAGGTCATATATAGAGGTATACAAAGAGACGTACCATGGTCCATCAGGTCTGATCCGAGGCCGCTTAGGGGGCTTGGTGGCCGAGTCGGCAACGGCCTCGGTGTCGTCTTTATTGACAGCCTTGCGGTTGCGGGACTTGTAGAGCTGCACTACGCCCAGGAAACCAATTCCCAGGCCTACAGGAATACGGTACCATTGGACCTTGGAGTTCTTGAGGGCCTGACGAAGACGGTGCGAAAACCGGGGACGGCGGCCGGCGACCTGCGAGTAGAAACGGAAGGGCGAGTAAAAGCGGAACGGCGAAGAGTTGATAACAAGGCGGCGTGGCGGGTTGAAGAGGATCTGGCGTTCGGAGAGCGAGACTGAGAAACGACCGGTGGTGATGCCCTTGGAAAAGCTGCCCCTGGACAGGCCCAGACGCGACGGCGCGGAAGCCATTCTTTTGCCAGCTGGAGTGGGAGCAACCAAGACAACGATTAGCACAACGAGGCCAAGAGAGATGAGGAGGAACAACATTGGTTGACGCAGTCAACTAGGTATATGGGGATTGGTTTCTGCTTCTTTGATTTTCTTTTGGTATTTTCTCTTTCTTTAAACAAAATTATATCTTCAACAAAGGGTGAGGCAAACCATTAAAGAGCCGTGTCGCCATCAAGAGAGAGAGAGAGAGACAGACAGGCGGTCTCCTTCTTGGCGGTAAAGAAAAGAGATAAAAGTTCAAAAGAGAAACAAGATGGAAAGACGATAGGAGACGAAGAGAGAGAGATTGTCGTTATACTGAGTAGACGGCCAGAACGGCGGAGCAGGGGGGAGAGGCGTGGAAGCGTTGCCAATTTCAGCAGTACGTAGTAGCTACAGCATATAAAATGAGCAAAATCTGTTGAGAGAGTGACGATATGGATAATGGATATGGCGGACAGATTGGCACATGTCAGAACGGAGCCTGCATTGGAAGGGAGAGAGAGACCGTTAAGGGGGGGGGGGGGTCAACAAGGTGCTGAGCTCTGGATGGCGGTCAGGGGTTCAAAGAAGCAAAATAGGCAAAGAGGGAAAGTGGGAGCAGGAAAATTGTGCTATTTCATGCATTACAGTGAGGTTCGAGATTAAACGGTCAGGGAAAGCACGCTAAAAAAGGAACGACGTCCAGCTGCCAGGCTCGCATTGGCTCGAGGCCAATAATACGGACAAATTGTGGAGATCCACTGCGATGGCCGGCTGTTTATTTTCGGACTATTTTGAGAGATGACTACCGCCTGGTGGTATCTTGGTGGTAAAATGGAGATTGGTGTGGCTTATCTAATCAAAAGTATGACGACAACTGTCCAATCAAGCACATACGTACTCCACTGATTAGCTCTATGTAGAGATACATTGTGTAACTAGTAGTATGTGTGATTGAAAATGTATCATCTACATCTAGCTTCGGCAACGTGGAATCTTGGGAAGGTGCGACCAGAGTCGACAAGTAAACCTCGTCTGGCTCTTTCCGAATGGCATCAGTCCCCCCATCGCACCTTCCGTCTATTGCCATACCTGTTGTTTCGCGCCTTCTTTTGTTTACAGCATTTGAATCATTCACTTTTGACCCCCACCAGCAAGCGTGTCCCTCTTTCTTCCTTCCTCTTTCAGCCCGCCCTATTGATCACATCGTGTTGCCATTTCGCTGCTTACTGCTTTGCTTCTCTCATCTCCTCACCACTTTCGATACCTAGTCTCGTAATTCATCTTCTACATCCTACATTCTACATCTATACCCACTCCACACCCAGTGTATTCTCCAACAACGATTTCTTACAAGCAAACATCTGCTAGCACAAGTCACAGCATACATCGCCATACTCCGCCATGGCGGACTCATCGGCCTCGCCCGCAGCGGCACACGACACCGCCCGCGTCCCCGAGTCTGAGATCAGCCTGCGCATCATTTCACCATCCAATGACCTGGCCGACTTTCCCATTCTCCGAGGCCTCTCTGCGTCGACTACAGTGCGGGAGGTCCGGATCATGGTCGAGAAAGAGCTCCATTCGCGCATGATCTCTATCGGAGGCATGCGTCTCATCTACCGTGGACGCATGGTTGACGCCGACCACAAGACGCTGCTGGAAGTCATCGGACCTGCTGCTGTAAGTTGACCTATTTCTCTGAAAAGCTATGAACAAATGCTGACATAACATAACACACCAGCTTAAGGAGACTGAGCTCCATACTCTTCACCTTGTCTTGCGTGAGCCTACTATCGTCAACCCCAATTTGCCCAGCTCCCCGGCAGCTGCCCTGGCTCGACCCCTCCACCCTCCACCAGCTCAGCCGGCTCAACAGGCCCAGCCAGTCCGGCCAGCCCAACCAGCTCAACAGGCTCACGCCTACTCACCAGCAGGCAGTCAGCCTATGGTTGCCGGCCCGTCAGGACACAGCAACCACCCAACCCACCCTCACCAACTCCCACAAGCACAAGTATTCGTTCACCAAAACCAGTTGACAGAGGACCAGGCTCGTGTGGCTGCGAGACAAAACTTTCTGGATAGAAGAGCAGCCATTCTTGAAGCGGTTCGTGCAAGCCCCCAACCAACCTTTGCTAGGAATGGATACTCGGTTACTACTCGCGCTGCACAAGCTCCTCAGGGACCTCAGTCACCCCAAGGACCCCAAGCTGTTCAGGCGCACCAGGCACACCAGGCACATCACGTACATCATTTGCACCACGCACATCCGGCACACCAAGCACAACAAGCACACCATGCACACCATGCACACCACGTACACCTCGCACAGCATGCACAGCAAGAGCACCAAGCGCACCATACACATCATACACACCATATTCACCACGCAAACAATCCGCACGAAGCTTTACAGGCACACCATAATATTGTTGCCAACGTTCACCTCCAACAGTTCTTTGCCGCTGCTGACAACGCGAATCGGAACGGCCCAACAGCACCCGGCTTGAGGCACCGCAATGTCCCCCACCAGCAAGAGCCCTCACCCACTATGGGACAGAGCACATCTTCAAATGTTCACCCAGAAAACGAGGCACCGGCTGTGTATATTCTGGAGTCCCCTGAAGGCCCCCGGGCTCTTCTTATTAATGCAAGTGGGACGGCATACTACTCGCCAGTCGTGCCTGGCCCAACAGCTCCAGCCCAAGCCCCTAGGCCGATTCACTACCAGCAAACAACATTTTCTCAAGTAGCTCAGCCAAACGCAAACGACCTGATCCGTGAGCATAACGAGCGCTATCAGAACCAGCACCAGAACCACCTAAATCTCGCGCGCCAACATCTGCGCCACATGGAGCTACTGCGGAGCCTTGAGCAGGAGCATTTGCGCGACCCCCGGCTCCACCAAGTACAAGCCCAGGATGCATTCCGACCACCTCTAGTCCAGCCTGCCCATCATGCCCAACATGCACCAGGACAACCGGCCGACGACGGGATTCCCCAACTCCAGGCCAACCTACTTCGGGCGCGAGGCCATCCCGTAAACAATGCCGGATTTTTGGCAGCCGTGTGGCCGCAAATATGGCTGGTGGCACGCCTAATTCTCTTTATCTGGTGGTTTACGCACCCGACGGCCAGCTGGACGCGCTGGGCCACCGTGATTCTTCTTGCCGCTGCCGTTTTTATTGTTAACACCGGTATGCTCGACAGCCTGGCCAACCGCCTTTGGATTCCGATCCGTGCTCATTTGGACAGTCTCCTGCAGGTGGGCAACCCAGGCGACGAAGCTGGTCAAGAGAATGCAGAAGCCCCCGCAAACAACATTGCGGGCGAACCAGCAGTTGTTGCAGGCCGTGCTGATGGAGTGGCCCCGAACCCAGCCGATGTAGCGCGTCGTCTTGTGGAACGTCGACAGCTTGCCAATGGCGAACGACTGATGAACTTTGCACGGAGCCTAGAGCGGTTCGGAATATTGTTCTTGGCTAGCTTGGCTCCAGGCATTGCCGAGCGTCATGTGCAGCTGGTCGAGGAGCAGGAGCGGAGACGTCAGCGGCAGATACGCGAGCAGGAAGAAGCTACTGCTACTGCGGCGGCCGCTGCGGCAGAGGCTGCCGCTGCCGCTGTGGTTGAGTCTGAGGCTTCTACGGACAAGGTTGCTGAGAATGATGCGTCAGAAGAAACCGAGGCAATGGCTTCGGGTTCCGAAAAGCCGGCCGTCGCGGCGGATGGTGTGCCCGTTAACTGAGGCAGGAAAAGGCAGCAAATAGTTTGGTGTTTTGAGATTACGTTGGATTTGTTTGAATTCATTTAAGCGTTGACGATGTCTAAAATCAATATTGGAGCGATTTCTATCTTTGTTTTGATGCCTTTCAAGTCAGTATTGCTAGTCTGTTACTGTGTTTTGCTCGTTCTTGTCTTTGGTGTCGTAATGTCGTCGTTGTCGGCCACTTCTGCAGTGCACCGTCAGCGTCCATCCGGCGTGCAGCACGGGAGATTGCCTGAACGACACTGAAGAGACTGTGCCTTGAATACAGTGACTTTAGTTTACTCATTGTCTATTTTGATATCAAATTGATCTGCGCTGTCAGGGTTAAAGATGGGAATTGCCGTTCAAGTTGTCACTTTTTCTTCGCGTTTTTTTCTTCTTTTTTCTTATTAATTGCACTAGCGGCAGATAGGCGGTAATATTAGGTGCGGGTGAATTCTGATTTCTGGGGAGCGTACTGGGGGAGCGTACGGAGCACTGGGGACCGGGGGGCTGCACAAACCAGCAAAACTGGGGAGCGCAGTGCGCCAGGACATCCGAGCCTCGGCAACTACCGCAAAGGGGTTAGCAAGGCAGTGGACATGCCTCCTCAAGCTTGAATTGGAACTGTTGTCTGAACACTTTCATTATTCATTGTTTTTTTTAACTCTCTACTTTCTACTTTCTACTTTCTACTTTTACTTTCTACCTTACTTGCCTCCTCTTATTGCTCCTTCACACCACCACACGACACATCGCCAACATGGACTACGATCTCAAGCTCCACGACTTCCAGTCGCTCTTCTCCCTCAAGGGCAAGATTGCCGTCATCACTGGTGGCTCGCGCGGCCTGGGCCTGAGTGCAGCTTCTGCGTGCGTTTGGAAGAGACCCCTTAAGCAGATCCATTCAATCAATCAATTACTAACTTGACAGACTCCTCCAGGCTGGCGCCGCCAAGGTCTACATCTCGTCGCGCAAAAAGTCCGCCTGCGACGAGGCCGCCGCCGCCCTCAACAAGCTCCCTGGTCTCGCGCCCGGCGCAAAGGCCATCTCTGTTCCTGCTGATGCGGCCAGCAAGGAGGGGCTCCGCCAGCTCGTTGAGTTTGTCACCAAGGACTCCCCCGAGGGCATCGATATCCTCTTGGCCAACGCCGGTGCCACCTGGGGCGCGCCCTTTGACTCGCACCCCGACGAGGCCATTGCCAAGGTGCTTGACCTCAATGTGCGCGCCGTCTTCAACTCGGTGCGCGAGTTTGCGCCCGCCCTGCAGCGCCGCGGCTCCATTGCCGACCCCAGCCGCGTTCTCGTGACCGGCAGTGTCGCCGGCCTGGCTATCGGCACTCTGGGCAAGCAGGGCACCTACGGCTACAGCGCCAGCAAGGCCGCCGTGATCCATCTGTCGCGCAACCTCGCCGTCGAGCTGGGCCCGCGCCACATTGCCGTCAATGCGCTGGCACCCGGCTTCTTCCCTACCAAGATGTCTGTGGGCCTGCTGTCGATGGCCGAGGGCGGTGCCGAGGCCGTGGCCAAGACGAACCCGATGCAGCGGCTGGGCAAGCCCGAGGACTTTGCGGGTGCCGTGGTGTACCTGTGCTCGCGTGCAGGATCGCACGTCAACGGCGCGACGCTGACGATTGACGGCGGCGCCATGTGGTCAACTGGCCAGCTGGCAAGTGTCAGCAACGCGAAGCTGTAGATGTTTCACTCGGGCATATGATTTGATCTGATTTGATCTGTTTCGTCGTTATATATTTATACATTTGATTTCTTTGTTTCACTATCTAAGTTTCTTCCTTGACTTGATCCTTGAACGGCTTCCGTGCTACCCATGAGCTCGAGCGGTAGACGGTCTGCAGCATCGACTCGGAATCGTGAATGTACGGCGTCTCCACGCCCGTCTCGTGGGAGATGACAGTAAACCCGAGCGTTTCCACCAATGCCTTGACCTCGTCGTCGCTCAGCTCAAAGCTGCCCGGGTCGGCAATGCCCGAGGATGCCGATGCGTCGTGCTCGCCGTCGCCGTCGTCGTCACGGCCGTGGTTGCCGGGGGCATTGTTCTCAAAGTGCCACAGCAGAGGGCCGACGTTGATCAGCAGACCACCGGGCTTGAGGCAGTGGCGGATCGTCTCGAGATAGCGGATCAGGTTAGGGGCCGTATCCAAGAAGAAGACGCACGCGACGGCGTCAAAGACCTCGGCGTGCTCGGCGTCGCTGTAGAGGCACAGGAAATCAGCAGCACACATGCTCATTGAGCCGACACCGTACTCTGCGCCCAGGTTGTCGTCGTCGGTGGCGTGTGGATCCCGTCCCTTTTGGCCGTCGACCGCGACCTGGATCTGGCCGGCGGCCTGGGCCTGCTGGCGCATGGCAATCTCCATCAGCTTGGTGCCCGGGTGGATGTCGGGGATCTTGTACGAGCGCAGGTGGTTGGAGCGCACCTTGTGGTTGCTAAACGAGTGTGCCCAGGGGAAGATCTCGTGCTGCTCGGCCTGCTGGGTGTAGTTGAGAATGTACGACGACGCCAGCAGCTGGTGGTACGAGATTTCGTTGCCCTCGGACTCGTAGCCGTTGCAGCACAGGTCAAACACGAGGCGGCCGAGACCGGCGCCGGGCACGAGCACCTTGAGCCGGTGGTTGAAGTTGTCGAAACCGTCTTCGTCCTCGACATAGTTTTGCGGGCCGCCGCTGCTCATAATCTTGGCCATGAGCGCCTCGACGCGCCGCTGGCGCTCGTCATCCAGGGCCTTGAAGACGGGGCCGTAGCACTTGGCGCGCTCGGCGGCACCCTCGGCGGACCAGTCGCGGTAGAACTGGCGCAGGGTGCTGCGGGCTTTGTCGACGTCCTGGTGCTTGGCGGCACCGGCCCAGGGCGCAGGCAGCTTGGGCTCGGCTTTGGATGCAGCCGATGATGCAGCAGCAACGTGTGCATGGTCGCCACCAGAGGCACCAGCGCCACCCACACGAAAGGACTCGAGACCGAAGCGGACAATCTCACGGGCCAGCTCGGCATTCTTCTCAATGGCGTCGTCGACCTTGTCCAGGGTCTCGAGGTAGTTGAATGGCGGAGCAGCGAGCATCTTCCAGTGCTCCTGGGACATGGCATAAAAAGACTGCCGCCGGAGATGGGTGCAGTTAAAGTGTGACACCTTTGCATATTGGCTGTCATGTTAGATTTGATTACGGCAATGCTGTTGCTGTGGTGGGTATGAGAGAGCCTTGAGAGAGCCTACAGATATGAGTCGAGGGCGTGGAAGAGGACCCTGATCTCCTCGGGGTCCTGGATGGCATCCTCGGACACGTCCCACTGGACGTCCTCGCCGGAATGTGCTTTGACCTCGGACATGTTATGTTGTGAGTTGTGCCTTGTTGATGTATGAGTGACAACTAGTTGAGTCTTTGTGTTTGATTCTGAGGCCAATGAGGGTGAGTCTTGTGGCAGTCTTGGATTCTCAAGAGACCTCGAGTGTCTGATGTCTGATCTGATGGTGTGCAACGATGCCAAGCCGCTCGGCCCTTATCGCCGTCTTTTGTCTGATCTCTTGAGCTGGATATGAGCCCGGCCGTCTCGAACCTATTTTTTTTTTCTAATCTCGTCGTCTGTCCCCGTCGTCTATCGTCCGGCGTCCGTCGTCCGTCCCGTATATAGCCGGCGTCTTGTGGATGCCCGTGGCTTAGTCAGTCGAGTTGGAGATGCCTAATCTGAATTTGCTTGTGATTGCAAAATTGAATGGATCATGGATGAAAGGCGCTCTGAAAGGAAATGTGTGTATGCCGTGCAAAGTGTCTCCTATATGAAACCCAATAAACCACTTCTAGTCTGGTGATTTGAAATCAGCCATCGCTTCGCGGCTTTGGTCTGGATGGCCCTCTTTTCTCTAGACTCTTGATTAGACTTTTCCAGTTACTCATCTCCTCATTCTCTAGGCGGCGCCTTCCGTTTTGCGCGCAACCTTTTCTAGCGCGCGTGGGTCGCATGGCTTATAGCTTGGTAGCTGCAGCGGTCGCTCCCCATTGCACACTTGCACATGGCGGGGTTGATTCACGCGCCTTCCTTTTGTAGCTCAACTCATAAGCTGTCTTACATAATTCAGTCTCTCTGCAACCTCGTGTCATCACGACTCATTGCATCTTACTGCATCTGGTTGAATCCAAGTGCATCTAACTATCTCGACATTCGACGCCATCATGACCAACGAGACCCTGTCTGTATCGTTCAGCACGCCGCTGCCCCGGTCGCTGGACTCGCACATCCACGTCCGGCTGACGACACGCGACAAGTGTATCATGCTCTTTGTGACGTCGACCGGGTCCGAGGACAGCGACGTGTTGACCTCGCTGGGGTCGTTTGTCTACGCCGTGCCTGATGTGAGTCGACTCTGATCTATACTACGCAATACGCAATACACAATACGCAATCAGAATCTAACAGGACAGCGCTTCAAACCATCGGAGCCTCTGTGCACAAACATCTACATTGACGAGGGCTCGCTCGAGTTTGCCGTGCGGCTGGCCAAGCTGCTCGTCAAGCGCACACAGCAGCCCGTCTATGTGTCCAGCTCGCTGGCCCTCGACCGCATGGGCATGGGCGGCACTGTAGAAGAGGTGCTAGAAGCGTACCAGGCGATTGCCACGCCTCTGTTGCCGCTTCTCCCCAAGCCTAATCAAGTACAGAATGGGGCCTGATGGAGCAGAAGACAGGACTGCGATATTGCATTCTTGCCTATGCAGTGACTGGCCACAGACTTTGCATGAAGCACTGCAGATGGTATGCTGTTCCCGCCATCCTCTGGGTTGACTCTTCTCTTCCTCTTTGTCTGCTTTCAACTTCCCGTCCAATTCTTCTCCGGTCTCTTGTTGCACCTGTATATCGTATATCACTCTGTCCCACGTGCATATAACATCACAGCAGAGCAGATTGACCACATGGTGGCACGGTGTTTATACTGCATGCTGGTGTGACGGACGCAAGTCGGAAGGAAGAACAATTTGAAGAAGATGGCGAGTAGCGGCTACAGTTGCAGGGCAAAGAGATGTGGGAAGCCTGCGCAATGAAAAGCTGCAGGATTCACCGATACGGTACGGACGACAAACAAGAATGGACCGAGCTTTTGCAATCTTTTTTATTGCACCACTTTCAGATGGAACATGGACGGGCCTTGGGGTCTGGCAACAGTCGTATCGGCGGTTACCCATAGGCAAGCGTATATCGACGTTGGTGGCAAGAAGCAGGTGGCAAGCAAGGAAGCAGAGAAGCATCAAATATTGAAACTGGGTGGCTGGACGCAATCATCTCCCGTCTTGTGTATGACATACCAAGACATGTTGCTCTCAGCCATCCCTTATCAGCGTGCTCGTGCTCTGGAAGCAAACGCTGGCTGCACACTCCCGCCGCGGTGTGCCTGGTCTGGTGGCCTGCACGGTGCAAGCGTGATTGCATGCAAACAGGGCAGGCTACACGGCATATTTGATCAGTTATCATCTCTGGCAGGCAGGGCTTGGTTTGAGTAGCCATTGCTAACTCGGTCATTTTAAGTGCCTCGACTGCCTCTTCCCTAGTCACTCTGATTGCCGAGCTGCTCGCCCTGGATGCCTGCCATTGCCAACGCATCTCAACACCCGCCAACTTCCACCACTTTTAGCCACCACCCAAAACAATAATATTGACCGCACTCGTTATGAAGCCTTTTTATCTTTTATATTTATCTTTTATCATTTGTTGCTGGGCAATTGCTTGTTTCAAGTGAGCTCTGTCTCCGCTTGACGATGTACCATGGTTCATTACTGTAGATGCTATTAATATACATGCATCTGCACTGCTATATTCTGCTGTGTTTGTTGTAGTCCCGACGTCCACAAACTCAGCGGTAATAGTCAATATATAAAATAAAATCAAGAAAATTTAAGTAAAATAAATTAAAACTGGCATGGCTTTCGTTGCACACGCTGGAATGCTGTCAGTGAGTGGCTGCTGGTGGCTGTGATTGGCTGTGGGCTTCTGAACTGACATATAAGTGGATTACTAAAGGCGGTGGGAATAAAGTATTTAACTTTGAACATAAATTAACTCACTTAATTGTGCCCGTTTGTGCCTGTCGCTTCCCCTTGTTCTGTGGAGCCTCGAGGTGGGAGGGGCTGTTTGCTATATTTATTTATTTTTAGTGCTGTTTTATTTTATTTTTTTATTTTTATTTTTATTTATTTATATTTTATCATTTCATCGCCTATCTGTATCGCCTGTAGTCGACCGCCACCTGCCTAGCTTAGTGACCAACAATTCCATTCACTCCTCTTCGAACCCCGCCTTACAAGCACTTACAGGCACTTATAGGCACTTACAGTCTCTACAGCGCATTGTGCACCCGTTTGCTTCCTTTTCAGTGCTAGCGAACAGCCAAATTAGTGAAGAAAAATGAACGAATAAAAAAAAGAAAAAGCTTTCGAGGTTGAAACCGCTTGCGTACCTTCCCTACCCTACATAACTACATAATACCTGCGGTACCTGCCTACCACCGTACCTTTGTCACCAAGACAACTCGGCAACTCCAAAGCTTCACTTTCTTTGGCCAAGCTTCCTGGCATTCTGGCATTTCGTTCTGCTGTTGCTTATTCCCTTTTGTTCTCGATTCTTGCTTCTTTCTTCTTGCTTCTCGCTTCTTGCTTCACTTGTTGCTACATTCGTTCCCATTCATTCAGTTTGCATCTACAACGTGGCCCGCTCGAAGCCATTCGACGGCAATATCTGTATCCAAGACCATCGACATTGACATTGACGACGACAACGCTGATACCGACCAAAAGACTCGACAGCTCGACAGCTCGACGACTCGGTCACCACGACTAACATGGCGTGGCAACCGGCACCCGAGTCCTTGCGGACTCTTGTTGCCTGCATCAACGACTCGCACAATGTCCGCGACAAGAATGCCCAAAAGCAGGCCGAGATTGTGAGTCTTGTCGTTATGTCCTCCATGATATTCACTGCAGCCAACGATATAGACCTCAATTAGACCTTGTGACCAGTGCTGACAATCCAGATGCTCGCTCAAGCAAAGGCTTCGCCAGACTTTGACAACTACCTCGCATACACCTTCTCCAGCCCCGTGCCCCCCGAAGGCGTCAACCTCACCGAGGCCGAGTACAACACCGTCCGCGTCGCCTCTGGCATCATGATCAAGAACACCATCCGCACTGCCTACAAGCAGGTCCCCGAGGCCACCCTGACCCTCATCAAGGCCGCCGTTCTCATCGGTCTCAACGACCCCAGCCTGATCCGCAACCATGCCGGTAACATTGCCACCGAGATTATCCGTCGTGGCGGCATCTACGCCTGGCCCGACCTGCTCAATGAGCTGCTTAATATGATTGGTAATGCCAGCGGCCAGGTCACTCCTGCTGCACAGGAGGCCGCCATGTCCGCCATGGCCAAGATCTGCGAGGACAACACTCGTCTGCTCGAAGTCGAGCACAACGGCCAGCGCCCGCTCAACATCCTGCTGCCCAAGCTTATCGAGGCCACCGGCAGCCCCATTTCCCGCGTCCGCTCACAGGCACTGATCGCCATCAACGAGTTTATCCCTCGCAAATCTCAGGCCATGCTGGCCAACATCGACCCCCTGCTCCAGCGTCTGTTTGCCCTGGCGCCCGACACCAACAACGACGTGCGTCGTGAGGTCTGCCGCGCTTTTGTCTTCCTTGTCGAGTCCCGCGCCGACAAGCTGCAGCCTCATATTGCTGGTCTTGTCGACTACATTATCGCCCAGCAAAAGGACGAGGAGGACGAGGACCTTGCATGCCAGGCTGTCGAGTTTTGGCTCTCGGCTGGTGAGCACGAGGATTTCTGGAAGGCTCTGGAGCCCTATGTCAATAAGATTGTGCCCTCTCTGCTAGAAGGTATGGTCTACAGCGGCGAGGACATTGCCCTGTTTGGCAGTGCCGAGGACGACGAGGACGAGGACGACCGTGCCGAAGACATCAAGCCGCAGTTTGCCAAGCGCAACCAGAAGCGCAACGCCAACGGCACAACCGCCGACGGCTCTGACCCATCACAAGCTGGTGCTGAGAACAGCTACGACAAGGTTGCTGGCATGGACGAAGACAACCTCGAAGACGGCGAGATTGACGAAGACGACCTGGAAGATGACGATGATGCCCTCTTTGACGAAGGCGGTGACCAGCGCTGGACTGTGCGCAAGGGCTCTGCTGCAGCCCTTGATGTGCTTGCGCGCGACTACGGCAACAACATGTTCCACGTCATTCTGCCCTACCTGACCACGAACCTGAAGCACGACGACTGGCCTCACCGCGAGGCAGCCGTACTTGCTCTGGGCGCGATTGCCGACGGCTGTATCGACGCCGTGTCGCCGCACTTGCCCGAGCTGATTCCCTACCTCATTACGCTGCTCAACGACACTGAGCCCTTGGTGCGCCAAATCACATGCTGGACGCTGTCGCGGTACTCGTCGTGGGCAATCAACCTGAGCGACCCTGCCCAGATCCAGACCTTTTTCGTGCCCATTTTGAATGGCTTCCTGATCAAGATGCTGGACAAGAACAAGAAGGTTCAGGAGGCTGCGGCATCGGCCATGGCCACGCTGGAGGAGAAGGCCGGCAAGAAGCTCGAGTCGTATGCCGGCCCCATCATTGCCCAGTTCATCCAGTGCTTTGACAAGTACAAGGACCGCAACATGTACATTCTCTATGACTGCGTGCAGACCCTGGCCGAGGCCATCGGCCCCATGCTGGCCCTGCCTGAGCTGTCCGGCCAGCTGATGCCTGCGCTGCTCAAGCGCTACAACAGCGTGCCCGACGAGTCGCGCGAGCTGTTCCCGCTGCTCGAGTGCTTCTCGTATGTCGCCATGGCACTTGGCACCGCCTTCACCCCCTACGCACAGCCCATCTTCCATCGCTGTGTCAACATTATCCACCAGAACCTCGAGCAGTCGCTGGCGGCCGCGGCCAACATCCACGTGGACAGCCCGGACAAGGATTTCCTGGTCACCAGCCTCGACCTGCTCAGCGCCATAATCCAGGCTCTGGGCTCGGAGATGGCGGCGCGGCTCGTCACCGACACGCAGCCCGCGTTCTTTGAGCTCGTCAGCTTCTGCATGGAGGACCCGACCGACGAGGTGCGCCAGTCGGCTTATGCTGTGCTCGGCGACTGCGCCAAGTTTGTCTTCCCGCAGCTGGAGCCTTGCCTGAAGACGCTGCTGCCCATTCTCATCAAGCAGCTGGACATGGATAGCATGCTCGACGAGGAGATCGACTCGGGCTTCAGCGTGATCAACAATGCGTGCTGGAGTGTCGGCGAGATTGCCATGCGCTACGGTGACGGCATGGCGCCCTATGTGGACGAGCTCATGAAGAGCTTTGTCGAGACCATGACCAACCCGCGCGTGCCCCGCGGTCTCAACGAGAATGCCGCCATTGCTCTCGGCCGCCTGGGTCTGAGCAGCGCCGAGGCCCTGGCGCCGCACCTGGGCACTTTTGCCGACGAGTTTTTGGCGTCCATGGACGACGTCGACCCGACGGAAGAAAAGGCCACTGCGTTCAGGGGCTTTACGCAGATTGTGGCCCTGAACCCGCAGGCCATGGAGAAGGTGCTGCTGCACTACTTCAAGTCGATTGCGAAATACGAGGATATCAACCTGCGGAGTCCCATGAAGCAGGAGCTGCACGCGACCTTTAAGAATGTGAGTCATTTCTGTCGTATCTATTTTTAAAAAAAAGAAGTGATAAATGTTAACAAAATAGATCCTCCTGGCATACCGTCAAATCATCCCTCAGTTTGACATTTTCCTGGCCCAGCTGGGACCAGAGAACGTCGCATACCTCAAGGCCCAGTACCAGGTGTAGAGGTCTTTTCTTTCTTTCGGTTTCCTTTTTAATCATCATTGGCACATCAGCGTAGTAGATAGTTAGGTAGCATCTTGTTTTTCTTCCCCTATATTTGTTGTTATTTGTTGTTTTATTTTTTTAGTTTCTTATTTTCTTATTTTGGATATTTGCAGCTTTGATCTGCATCGACATCTACATCTGCTCTGCATGGCATTGCATCAAGAAAGAGAAGGAAAGCAAAGAGGAGGATTGGGATTTTTTGCATGACGTCAACGAGGAAAATGATCAACAAGGAGAAGAGGTGGGTGTACGAGGAAAAGAAAAGAGAGAAAGAGAAAGAGAAAGCAAAAGAGAAACAGGAGAGAGAGACCAAAGTCATGATACCCAATTGTTAAGATAGAAAAGAGAAGGAAAGGTGTACGCGGTAGCAAGGCCGTCACCAAATCTTAGATAGTCTAGATAGTCATATAATAGGTAGATAGACTTAATAGGAGGAACAATCACAAGATAGTCCATAGCAGATAGTTCGCCGTTCACTGTTGACAGATGGCTAATACTGATATAGCTTGGTATACGTATATATAATATATAAACTGTGTTGCTGATGGAATAATAGAGAATGGCTTTTGCATTGCCAATGCCGACAAACGCCTTGCTTAACCCAAAGAAAATTAGAGACAAAAAAGGAAAGACTACTGATGTAGATGCAGACGCAGCTGTGTGGAGAGACAAAAAGGAAATGCACAGACGGCTTTTGACCAAGTCAGGTCGTCTGCAGCGAGAGTGTGTATCTGGAGTTTTCGAGTGAAAGCTCAAAACAAGAGAATAGAAGAATGGAAGAATAGAGAGAGAAAGAAATAAACAAAGAAAATGGTATCGTGTCGTAGATTCGTATTCAAAAAAGAAGTTGCCTGTGCTGCAATGGCCACGTTTCCAGGCCAGTCGAGGCACTGCCCGAGCGCCGTCAGATGGGATGGGATGCTGTCGTGATTGTTGGCCGCCGGTGCCAGCAGCACCCATCATCTTATCTGCCAGACATGGCGCTGTCGCTGCGGTCCCGTCCTGCTCCTTGCCGCACTGCATCGGTGTAGCTAGGGATCGGAGGGTTACCGTCACTGTACTGCGATGCCCGGGCACTGCCGACGCGCACGACCGTCGCCGATGATGCACCCCGGCTACGGCCAGCAATGATCAATGGTCTGTCCTCGTCGTCGGTACTGTTACGCCGGCTACCGCTATCTGATGGGGGAGGGCTTGAATACTGAGGTGGTGGTGTCAGGTCTTGGTCCTGCAGACCTAGGCCGACATTGTTGTTGTTGTTATTGTTGTCGTTGTCGCTATCGTTGTTGCCTGCGGCAGCGCTGTTGCTGCTTTCGCCAGCCTCTTCGGTTGGCACAAGCTGTGCGAGTGATATTTCTGTCGGGCTGCGTGCAGGTCCAGGGCTGGTCGGGGGCAGGACACGGAAAGTACTGCCAGAGCGCGAGCGGCCGTGGCCGGGGTTGAGAGTGTGCTGGCGGACGGAAGAGTAGGTCTGAACAGAGTGGCTGTAGCCGTGACCACGAGGCGGTGCAGTGCTGACGAATCCGTCCTTGTTACCAGTCTCGAGGAGAATGCTGCCCTGCTCGGAGCCGTAGGGAGGTGGCGGTGCAAGCGATCCGTTCATGGGTGCAAGACCCCATTTCTTGACGTTGGCCTCGATGAAGACGAAGCCGGCCTGGCCAAAGTTGACATGGACCATGGCAGGGCCATTTGCGCCGATCGAGGGGAAGAAGTTTTGGGTCTTCATGCCGTGGGCGACGTCTTCGAGTCTCTTGCCGTTGCGAGTAAAGAAAATGGTGCCCGAACGTGGGCGGTAGCCAACACCAATCACATCGCCCTGGACTAGTTGCGGGCCGTAGGGGGTGCCTCTGAAGGGCTGGTTGAAGCGGCGGGTTCCATTCGAGAGATAAGCAGCAGAGAACTTGTGGAAGCCTGGATTGTTAGGTGATGTTTCGGCATGTGGATAGATGGGTAATCGAAACTAACCTGGCAGTCTGAAGAGAGGGTACGGCTTAGTGGCCATGCCGATACTGAGGAGGGTATTTTCGGGCTTGTCAAAGATCTTGGCCTCCCAGTAGTAGACCTCGTTCTGCTTGGGCACAGGAAGGTTGCTCATGACGGTGCACTCAGAGTCGAAGAATTCGATCTCGGTGCGACCTTCGACAAAACAGTTGGCGATTTCAAGCTCAGGCTCAAACTCCCAGGCGGAGACGCCCTTTTCCTGGATAGCGAGGTATTGGGAGAGGGAGATGTCGGTCTGGACAGAGTCGGGCGGGTTTGCGGCGATAAAGGCTGGTCAGTTAGTATTGTAGATAAACCGGGAGAGAGAGAGAGAGAGATAATAAAATACACACCCTTTGCGCGCAGATACTCGGTACGGTTCATGTCGTCCATGTACTCGAGCGCCTCTGTCTCCTCACGGATAAAAGCCTGTTCATCGTCATATTCACCGGGGTGACCGATGCGGTCGAGGAAGATGCGGCCGGAAGATGTGTAGCGGAAGAAGTAGACGATCATAAAGATGAAGGCGATGACGAGGGCCGATCCAAAGGAGGACAGCAGGCCAATGAGGATGCCATTCAAGGCGGCACTCGAGTCCGCCGATAACGTCATTTTGATGGATGTGGTTGTGGTTGTAGAAGTCAATGTTTTGGTGTTCGGAGAGAGTCTCGGTCGAGTGGGATAGTTTGTAAATCCCCTATCTCCAGACACACAGCATTTGGCGGGTGGCGAACGAGTTCTTGGTGTGGGCGAAGTCGGATCGCAGCTTCAATTCCGAGATAGCCGGAGGTAGAAAGAAGCGACGACGATGAAGATGGCGATGAATGCGCAGAGTTGACGATGCCGTCGTGTTCGAGGTCGAGATCAAGACGCCAGTTGAATTGTAGTTGTATTGCTGCGGTCGCCTGGGTAATTAGACAGTGGGCAGTGGGCAGTGGACAAAGGATGCCCGGCTAGTAGTGTCTGAAGCGATCGGGGTTAAAATGCTGGCTATACTTGTTTGCCGAGAAAGGGGGCAAATTGAAGCCAAAGACGAATAGATGATATCGTCGGAGCAAGAAAAGAGTCGATTGAAAGTTTCTTGGATGCTAGAGATTGAAAGAAGATTGGAATCGCTGGCGTTGTGTCGTGGACTATGGTGTGACGTATTCCGGTATGGAGCTAGGGCGAACGGGCGTGGAGGCAGCAGCAATTGTTTCAGCTAGGAGTGAAGATTGTTGAGAGTTGAAGAGAAGAGGAGGAATAGAGAGGGCTGGAGAGAAAGCTGGAGAGAAAAGACGACAAACGATGAGGGAAAGCAAAAAGACGAGACAAAATGACGAAAAGACGAAAAGACGAAAAGACGAAAAGAGACGCAAATGGTCGAGTGACTTTGGATAAGAAAGGCACGAGGCACGAGGCACTAAGGCACAAGGCACAAGACAAGGCACGAGAGGACCGAGGAGATTAGAGGATAACAAGAATGTGTCAAAGCAAGGGAGAGCCGTGTGGAGGATCGTACCAGACGACTAGACAATTAATGAAGATCGAAGAGTGAGGGAGAAGGAGTTGAAATGAAGTAAAAGTAAACAGAAGAGAAAGAACCGTTTGAGGTAGTAACAGAGGAGAAATAAAAAGGAAAGTACAAAGAGAAAGAAGCCGTGAGATGGGTTGGACGGAGAATGGGCGTGCCTTCCTAATCTTGTCACAGGGGAGACTGACAGTCGAAACAGCAAGGGAAGGAACGAGACGAGCGAGGAGCAAAGCGCGGGAAAGAGCGAGCGATAGAACCGGTAAAAAGAGGAGTATTTTAGAGGAGACGCGAGATTGGCAGGGAAGGGGCGGCTTGGTCCTTCTGTCTTTGATCAAGTCTTGAGTGTGTGAGTGCAGAGCGTCCACTGGAGAGCACTAACTAGGCTAGACGAAAGGCAAGAGCGACCGTGTGAAATCTGGGCTGGGCCAGGCCGTTCTTTCCTCTCTTCTCAATTCTTTGTCTCTCTTGTTTCCTGACCTAAGTTAATATGCTGCGTAATCTTGGGTGGCACTGGTAACGCTAACAGGAATACTATGCACCATACCACAATGCCTCGTGCCAGGCGGGGCATGCCGACGTAGTGTAATATACATGTAAGATATTAATTACTGTGGTTGTGCTCTTTCTGTCTCTTTCTGTCTCTCTCTGTCTCTCTCTGTAGCACAACCTCTGGTAAGAGACGAGTCCCCACCAGGCAATGGAGGCGCTAGCGGCTTGGCGGGCCAGTTTGGCAGTCGTCTCGTTTTCTGTTCCTCTTTGGGAGACTGTTCAATGGAAACGCTGGAAACGGAATAGGGCGGACGAGACCGCCTGAGACACTGTCCAGTGTTTGCTGTTTGGAGTGCCGTTTTCGTAAGCTTGGATCTTATCTTATGCTACTCGAAAATATCGCATGTCGATAAAGAGCACATGCCATGACTGCACTTTGCTCTTAATGTTCCAACTTGGTGTTTACCGTTCAGTCTATCCATTTTCAATCTATCATTCAAGGAATCGTCATTAGCTACACGCATAATAGGGGTTTCCGCTGCTCGGTTTCAAGAGACGCGCAGGTCGTTTCAGGCCCGAGCTCTGTAGTAAAAATACGAGAAGAGAGCAAAATGACAAGAGTGAGATAAGATATCTTACAGCGACGTACAGGATGGGCGTCATTCTCATTTCTCATTTCTCATTTCGAAATGCAGACAAGTGCAGTGCTGTGCCTGGCCGAGATCATCGCAAGTATACAAAGCACGCGATCTTCGTCTGTTCGTCCCCATCTGGATTTTAAAGTATTTCTTTAAATAAATAAATAAAAAGCAACTGCAAATAAAAAGGTGCAGCTTGCACTGCAGCAGCCAAACCCGATATCCAAAGGCCTGGTATCTTGTAGAGAGGGAGCGGAATATGGCATCGTAAGATTGGGGAGCTGATGGGAGCTGATGGGAGATGCTATTGGTGAGTGCATTACTCTTGCTTGAAATAAGAGTCTACTGCAGTCTACACAATGGCAGGGCAACACTGTCTTGGGCCAATTCAAAACTGGCTCGGCATGATGACTTATCTTTCCTTGCATCTGATTGGACTTGAGAGGACGAGAGGAAAATCCAAGATGCAAAAAAGACTATCTGCGTCGTAGGGCAGGCCTGAGACTGTGCTCGCCGATAGGGCCGCTGTCTTGTTTCTGTGTTGTAATGGCTGGTATCTTATAATACCCCTGCTTCTTGTTCATACAAGAGACCGAGAAAGGGCTGATTATATTCGCTCACATTTGATATGGCAATAGTAAATAGCCAATATAGGGCGAGCTTGGTTTGATTAATTATACTCAGTACAATCCCAAGTCAAAGAGGAGCACAGCCACGCGAGGCCAGGGAGGTTCTTCGAGGTTGGCCGAATTCATCATGCAATCTGAAGCGCTCGACAGGTCTGAGCCCGGTGAGCCAGGTCAGCCTGGTAGCCAGGATGACGCTGGCCGAGTAGAGTGAACCCAGTCACACACGTACTCAGGAGGTAAAGACATTGAGTACGAGCAATCGTCTCATCAAACCAAAGTTGATTATTGAAAATTAAAATAGAAATAGTCTCTACTTTGCCGCAGCTATGGAGCTTGAGCATGGAGCACAGCACCAAGATACGACCCTGGTTGATGTTATATATATATCCTCAAATACGGGCCTTGAAACATGATTCCATGTTGATTGAAGGATCTTGATAAGCAGGTATTTCACAGTCAATAATGTCATTTGGGACGGGTTGGTGACCAGAGAGAAGATATTCAGATTGGGAGTAAAAGTAGATAACGCCTGACCATGCTAAAAGGAATATATCCAGAGACAAAAGTAAAAGAGAGACGGAGACAGAATAAAGAACATGAAATAGACCAAAACGTGCAAGAGGACATCTGCAACTACTGTGGTGGCGATGCCGCCTTGCCGCCGTCGACGATAATCTGCTCGTCCAGCCGCTGCGCCAGCTCGCTCGCGTCGCCGTGCTCCACGCGCTTCCACGTCGTGATCCGCCCCTCGTTCAAGTCAAAGTCAAACACCCGGATCTTGCGGTTGAACTCGCCGTACCCGCCATACCCGCCAAACCCGGCTCCGCCGCCGTAGCACATCCACAGCGACGGGTGGTTCTTGTCGTCCACCGACAGCGAGCAGTATTCATTGACATGGTCGTGGCCGCAGCTGACCATGACGATGCCCTCTTGCACGAGCGCGTCGTGGAAGCCCGTGTTGAGGTATGGCGCCGTCGGCGCTTCTTTCCACTCGCCCTTGAAAAAGAGGTCCGGGTTGCGGTACTCGGGCACCGGGATATGGATAAAGGCAACGTCCATGTGGATGTGCGTGTACTCGTTGTGGCTCCTCTTGAGCCCCTCGGCCGTGTGCCGGAACCAGTCAATCTGGTTCTGCTTGAGCCAGTCGTAGCCGTGGTACTTGCGCTCGTCGGGCGAGTACGCGTGCGTGTCCAGCAGGTACAGCGTCAGCGCCGAGTGCGTCGAGCTGCCGCGCGCCAGCACCTCAATCACATAGTTGCCGACGCCGTCAATCGACGACGGGCCGGCCTTGGACAGCGAGTACGGCAGCGTCTCGATCAGGGACATTTGGCTGGCCCGCGGCAGCGACCCTTCGTCGTCGTGGTTGCCAAAGATGGACACGTACGGGATCTTGTGCTTGATCAGCAGGCTCGCGTACTTGAAAATGGCCGACTGCGCATCCGGCGCCGTGTCGCCGTTGACCTGGTCGCCGCTCAGCACCACCAGGTCGGGCTTTTCGTCTTCGATGATGCGCGCCACAAAGTCCAGCGTGCGCGGGTCGGCTTCGCACTTGCCGCCATTGTACGAGTCAGGCACAGCGTCGCGGCAGTGGCCCACATCTGTCGATAGGTGCAGGTCGGCAAGCTGCACAATCTTGAACTTGCCATTGTCGTGGATGCGCGGCTGCGGCTTGACCGGCTCGTGGATGCCGCCCTTGCGAATGGTAATGTGTGCCGCAGGGATGCTCTTGCCGCCGTCCAGCAGCAGCGGCGTGCCCTTGATGGCCCAGCCGTCGCGCACCTCGACGGCATCGTCGCCAAAGAGCACATCAATCGCTGCCACGGCATGGTTGGTATCGCCGACGTGTTTCTTCTCCGTCAGCTTGACCCAGACACCGCTGCCGCGCGAGTCCCAGCGCTCTTCCTCTTGGCCCTTGATGCTGGCACCCGGGTCGAGCCGGCCGACGGCAATATCGAGTACAATGCTGTCGGTGGGCTGGAGGTCGGCCTCCTTCTTGCGCTTGATGTGGATGAATGCGTGCGACATGCTCTTACCCAGGAACAGGTCCTTTTCGATGCGGTGCCATTCGCTGCCTTCAAGCTTGCACGACGAAAAGAAGTTGATTGAAGAGCACTTGGTGATGCGTATATCGGTCACGACGAGGCCGTGGTGGTGCTGGGGCATGTAGTCATGGAAGGGGCCTGGCAGCACGCGGTAGTTGCGGTCGACAAAGAGGAGGAGGATGAATGTGATAATGCCGACTGCAGACACCTGCAGGGCAGTGCGCACGATACGGCGGGCCATTGTGGATGGAGTTGTAGAGGTTGCAGGTGTAGAGGTGTAGAGGTGTAGAGGTATAGAGGTGTAGAGGTTGTAGAGAGGAGGCGGCCGGCGCAGCTCCTGTGACGATCGGAGCGGTGGTCGTCGAGTCGTCGGCGAGATGTCGTCAGGGACGTCAAGGCAAAGTGCGGTCGAGTTGTGGTGTGCACTGTAGAGGAGGAGCTGTGCTTCGTGGCACTGTCGTCATCTTCTAGCCAGGGATTTTGTATATGTCGCTAGTAAGACGTCGAGTTGATGCGGTCGAGGTCGAGATCGAGGTCGGGTTGCGCACTCGTGATGCATGCGGAGATGTGCAAACGGTCACGGGCAGAGAAAGGCGGAATGCAAAAGGAGGCGACCAACGCCAAGTCGCGACTGAATGCCGGCACGTGCTAATCGTCGTAATGCAGCTTAATAAGGAGGAATTAGGGAAAGTACGACCACTCTCAATGTACCTGCTCTTTACAATGCATTCGTTGCTGATTACTAATTACTAGCAAACAGGGCATCCAACTCTGCCATGCACTGATTATGAATGTTGGCCTTTTCTCGTGATCGTCTGTAGGTTTACATATCAAGATGCACTTTGGCCTTTGAGGAGCGAGCTTACCTCTCGAGACATCTTACCTCTCGGGGCCGCTAAACTACAGGGGGTATTCCGAGACGACAGCCCTGAGCCCGCCCTAGTGCAAAGGGTCGCTGTGGGGCTAGCTCGCTTTGTACGATATGCACAAATCGAAGTGATCGACGTCATCGATCGAGATGGTGATGTTTGAGGGTCTACTTGCAACAGATTCCATTTGTGTTCTCGCCTACCGTCGACATTTGCCTTTGGCTTAGTGAGTGTTTTTTTTTTACTTTTATTATTATGTTAATTTGAGGACAAACTAAAATAAGTATATTGCAAGTTTTTTTTACATTTTCAAATGTCAATACATATTTAATTTTAATTTTAGTTTTAATCGATTGAGAATAAACCTAGAGCCAATAAACTATTTGCAAGACAGAGCTTAAAGGTTCAAACATAATGTAAACAGTGCCTGAAACACCGACTTCAAGGAATTGAGATTCCAGGGTCATCTTCAGCAATATCACCGCCGATGCTCATATACCAGGCATGCGTAATTATCATCACATCTCGGCACTCGCAGATGAAACAGAAGAAGGCTTCGAGGCATATTCCATCACAATCCTGAGAACAATAAATGAAAGCAATAGATGAAAGCAATCAGAGGACGTTGACAGTTGACAGTTGACGGTCGGCACGGATGACTCTTCTATTTACTCTGTCAATCACCTCCATGGTATTGAAATGTGATGGGCAGGGCTCGTCTGCTCGATATGACTGGCTGCTCAGTTCTGGCCTCATCGTTAGGGGCAAGCCGAATCTAGTCAACGGCTGGACGAGGAGGAGAATCGTGGAGAGTCTGCTGTAGCTAATAAACACTGATTGACCACTGATTTCAAGTACAAGCCAAGATTGCTAGTAAAGCAAGTATTGCTGATGATATTGACTACCATGTTTACCATGTTTACCATGATAGGCATGGTATATCTTGCTATTGGACCCTGCTTGCTGTCAAGACCCGTAGTCATCATCAGCTCGGATCTAGCAGCTCCCAATACAGTAAGAGTCCTTAGTACATACACGGGATATTCGCTATCCAGGCACATTTAGAGACCATTTACAAGTCTAGTTAGCGGTCCCTGATGTGGCCGGCTGGAATGAAGCTGACAAGGCCGACGTCAAGCTAACTACAAGTGCAGCGAATAATACATCATGGTCCTCATAGTAAAGGCCAAACACCATACCAAGGTTGGTTCTCTGCACCAGTATTGCTTTTATTGCTTATTGCTGTGCTCTTTCGACATCTTCTATGGAAGACGGGCAAAGGATCGCTGACTTGGCATAGCCTTACTGGGAAACACCATATTCGGTGACGACCACACGTTAGGGGTGCGATGATTGCCAGAGCTACTAGTCTGCCTGGTTCTAGCGAAGTCAATAATTGTAAACCCTTATAACGTCCCCAAAGACAAAGGGGACTTTGTCCAAGTATAAGCCATGTCTCGGCACGGCAAGTCTGTCTTGGCTGCCAGTAGATAACAACGAAAGCTAGCGAGAGATCAGAGGCGATGATAGGCGTGCTTTCGGAGTGAACCGACTCTGATATGACACCAAGAAAGGGGAATTACTGACTACAAAAGGGGTAGACAGAATACAGCTTGTAGCAGCTGAGCTCTCCTATCTCGTACTTTGCATGTCTTGCACCAATCCGAACACTTGGACCCGAGTAATAAACGACAATGGACAGCTAATAGCAACAGGAACGGTCAAGTACGACGGGCATTATATAGTAAGAGAAACAAAGATAAGCAAAAAGAGAAAATACAAGACAGTACCGTATCTTGAACCAATGGCTGACGTCCTGGAGCATGCCGTGCCTGGCAACTCAAAGAACTAAACGATGGTGGAATACGACTGGCAAGTCTACGAAGTAGGACCATCCCATTTCGCCACCGAGGAGAGATGGGGTCTGATTTGCACAGACTCAACTTTAAGTAGTAGCCACTTACACTCCATATTCACCATGGCTCTTCTCTAGCATGCAAATCCACAACTGATGGACTAGCTGTATGACTTGACGAGACGGCCGGTCGGCAGTACGCAGTATCAACCTGTAGAGCAAAATAATACAAGGAATGATAACGTGATCTGCCCATTCACATAGGAGCGTGCCGTCCTTGTCCATTCTGATTACGTTGCCCCATCTTGCATCTTGCATCCTGCAGCTTAGGAGCCTAGTAAGAAGCGGTTGACTGGCTGTGATGCTAGGACTTGTATGCATGCTGCAGTCTGATACGCGTCTATTTAAAAGGATTCTGTAAACTCCTTTTGACACTTGTGCTTCGGTTGCGTCTATCATATTTGCTAAATGACAGACTTGCAGAATCCTTGATAATACCATCCAATGGTAGTCTCAGAAACCCTGCCACTACTTTGATGATCGGTTAGCGTTGCCGTGTTTTTGCTTTGGTTATTATTTCCAACTATATACTTTGTATTTGTACAAATTGTGCCGTGTACAAAAATCAAACATGAGTCAATAAAGTAGAGACATCTCGTAAGTCAACCTCACCAACACATCTACAGCAGTTGGTGCAATTTCGGCACTCGCGAATGACTGCATATGATGACTTATGTGGCTGTTGACTACGGTCTGTTGTGACTCGGAATAGAGATATAAAAAAAACAGAGCAAAAAAGAGAGAGCGAAAAAAATCCAAGGCTGTGGCGAAGTGCAGCTGGATCGACTGCAGCAGGGATCTTATGCTAGATTGGCCCAAACTGACAAAGTACAGGGCTTATTGCAGACCCATATCAACTACCCAGAGACTCCAAAATAGGGCCTACCTCAACATAAATCATAAATAGAACGGACAGCCCGTCCCAGGGTATGCACTATGCAGCCATGCCACCTTGCACCATGCATGCATTGCACCTGCATATCTTTGCTGACTGTGGTTTGCGGCTTGCCAACTAGCTAGTAGTGTGCATGCATACATGTTGACGCCCGGAGGCAGCCTCCTGCAGACTGCTACGACGTATATCATTTACTAGCATTTTGTGTATACACGTAGGATCCCAACTGCCTGGGCCGCAGAATAGGCGGCAGCAGTGCTCTTGGATACTCCTGCAATCCTGTAATACTGGCAGGGACAACACATCACGGGCTTCCTCAACGATCAGCTGCCTGTGCAAGGCAGACTTCACTTTGACAAAGCTGCTGAAAGATGCATATGACTTTGGGAGCGTGACTTTTGAGACTGACATTTCTGTCGTTGACTGCTCACCGCTCCTGGTGTACGACACGACGTTGAATAAGTTGATTTCTTTGTTCATAGGATTTATTAGTTAATATCATGATTTGTTCAATGAAAATAAGATCAAACTATGGGCGTCTCATTCCTTGTGTTCCCGCCTTTTTTCTTCTTTTTTTTTTCTTTTCTTATCCTCCTCCCGTGCAACACCTCGTACGAGGCGTTGAATTGCGCAGACTTGGGCAGCCAATGTGCGCACAGAGAGGGCAGAAGGCCTGGGTGGATCGATGATCTACCAAGT
The DNA here is from genome assembly GCA_029298715.1 of Ophiostoma ulmi. Lineage (NCBI taxonomy): Eukaryota > Fungi > Ascomycota > Sordariomycetes > Ophiostomatales > Ophiostomataceae > Ophiostoma > Ophiostoma ulmi. The sequence continues at coordinate 454,865 of JANSLN010000007.1, forward strand.
AGAGCAATACTCGAGAGCAGACGACCGCCGTCGCGTGCTGGCCGTTTGTGCGACCCGGTGTTTCGCTTTCACGTTGCAACTCCGACTTGCTCTTTTGCTCTATTGCATATTTATTGTCTAGTTATTTATTGTTTCTCTTGTGTCCAAAGAAGAGTGTTTCCAGTGCCGTGCAAAGTATATTGTAGATTCGTGCAAGCCAAGCTCCTATTGGCCAAAAATAAAACTGTAGAGACCAATGGCAATTTGCGGTGAAGACAGGTTACCTCTTTCCGCGTTGTCCGCGAATTTTTGACGAATCACAGTAAAGCAACATGGGTACTTGTCGTAAAAGGCAGTCGGTGGTTATTGGAAAAGTTGGAAAGGAAGTCGCGACGGACTCTTATTCTTTGCTCCCATCTCTGGACCTCTACGTCTCTGGACCTTTATCTCTACACTCTACACTGCACACCTATTTACATTTCATGATGGCTAGGTGGACTGAGAACAAAGAAATCGACCGTTGGCCCGCTAGCCACCGCTCGGCCCTGTCCTTCTTTACGGGCCTTTCCTTGTCCTGTTATAGTTCTCTAGTGCTGCTTTTAGTGGCCGCACCCGGAAAATCAGTGGGCACAGCAAGATTGAATGTTGTAGGTATTTTGTAGATTCTGATATGTTCCAACATGTTGATGTAATACTGATAAGCTGGTTATACCGCGTGCCAATAAGTCAGATGACTGTCCCAGAGACCGAGACTGCTCGGCCTCACTGCGACACGCAGACCGGACAGGGCCAAACACGGACATGTAAGCTGCTCCCCCAACAAGACCAATGCCTACTATTTTATCAAGTAGAAATCACGCTTTACTTCTTTCCTTTTCAAGTATTGCCCAATAGCAGCCGGGAAAAGTCTACAGAGGCCTCGATACACTATTCAACAAGCTGACCTGCTGCTGTGCTGGCGTCCAGTCTCGCCAACGACTTGGGATCGCTGAGCTTTGTATATTTAGCCTTTCTTTAGTTCCAGTGTCTAGTTTCTTTAGCGCCTGATAGACTGATGTCTGTATCCTCCTCTTCAAAGAGAATGACCATAGATGTGAGTCTATGCCTGAGCATGGTGTCGACATGGGATTTTCTACTTGGCTGGCGCTTCTTCAAAGTGGGTCTATTGTCTATCAGTGTGGCCCGCGCCTACAGAGTAGTTTCTCAGTCATTATTATGTATTGCCGTTGAAAGTCTTGTCTACATCTACATTCTTTAGGTCTGTTTGTCATTTCTTCTAGGCTTCCTCACTCATGCTCATCCCTAACAGCAGTCCCTAGGCTTTGTCTATGTGACTGTCAATAGTCAATAGTCAAGTGTCTGCTGTGTCATCACAACGCGCTCCTTCTTCTTTTGTGCCTCAACACGAAGCTTTGCTAAGGAAAGAGGGAAAGTACCACCAGCCTTCCTCTCTAAATCTGCTTAAGCTCTCGCCCTCTTTCCCTACCCAGGATTCAAGATGCGCATATACCATGCGACGGCTTTTATTCTCCATAATACTCCGTACTCTGTGCCAAAATCTTCTAGGCGTCCCAGCTTGAAGAATGTCATTGGGCACTTGTAAATCTGCTGCGGCCAATGGCAGCCCGGGATCCGTCATGTCGTTTCTCATAGGGTCTGGCTGTATGCAACACCCAGGGCGCAGCGGGGATAGAGAATTGAAGAAGAAAGTTGTGGATTAAATGTAAATAAAAGGTGTAAATAAAAGAAAGATAAATTCGATAAAATAAGAGGCAAAGACCAAGAGAGGCAGTCACGACCCGGTCGTCAGGTCCCACCTGCCCACAGACACTGACGGCGACTGCACCCCCCATCACCTCAGCGAGTCAACGTCGTCTCTCGTCTCTCATCTTGTCTCTCGTCTTGTCTCTCGTCTTGTCTCTCGTCTCTTGTCTCTGAGTCTCTATTCACAATATCGCCATTCTCATATGTCCCCTTTATTCCATGTACCTCTGCATGCTAGTTGCTTGTTAGCCGACTGGATGCATTTCAACTAAATGGATTTATCAATCTCTGTTTACTTGTCCCGCATCTTTAAGCCTCGACACTTACACCCCCTCCTCTATATCGCCCCCCTCTATCATGTCTGATTTTTCTTATTCTTATTCTAGTACTAGCATCTCTCTACCTCCAGAGGGAATTGCCTCCATGCCTCTAGTTGCTGCAGCCCGCTTCACATGATTCCCAGCTGCCCTATCTGTGTGCAGAACCAGGAAGCTGGACTGGCCTTTAGCCACCAACCACTGGTCTCTGGCCTCTGGTCTCTGAAGACGGGGCACTGAAATGACAACTGGCAGAGAGGCCTCTGCCCCAACAGACGCCACAGAACAAGCATGCTTGTGAGGCTGCTTAACTAGATCTGTACCTGCTCGTTGCTGTCTTCGTCGCCTCCGTGAGGGCGTGGCCATGCTCTTGTCCTGCATCTGTGGCCAGCTTCGAGACGCATTGTGTTACTCTTCCTCCTTCTCTTCGTCTCTATTGTTTCTCTCTTGTCCAACGCTTCCATCTTCTATGCAACTTCTGTAATTTATTTTGTACTTTGTTGGCATCCGATTTTTATATTAAATATCCCCATTAACTTTTGTTTTATGTTTGGTTTGAGCTTGCCCGACTGGTCCTCACATGCTCGTCTACCCTGCTCTGCCCTGTCCTCCCTCTCTCTTTTGATTTTATCTCATTCACTTTATCTCATTCGCCTTTACATTTGCTATTTTTTATATCTGATTTATTCCTTTTTTGAATTTCTTCTCTACTTCCCTCTCCTCTCCTCTTCTCTTATGTTCTACTCCCCTTACATCTACCACACCCCTCGTCCATCTACCCGTTTTACTCCCTGTCTCTTTGCCTCTGCCTCTTACCCCCCTGCCTCGCTTTCTCCACATGTCTTTAACCACCCCTGCTCTTTGAACTCTCTTTAGTTGGGAGTAAAAGACACTCCCGTGTAAATCGTATATACCGTTGGATATATTCCTCCTCGTCAAGCTGGCCTTTACATTGCTTCTTACTCTCTCTTTCTGTTCTCTTTTATTAATATCTCTACTCATCCATCTTCTGACCATATACTCACATCTTCACCTTCATCTCTCACCGCTGGTAAGCTGCACACTCATCTGATCTCTGTTGTTTCTTTGCCCCAAGCACAACTGCAAGCAGCACATGCTCTTCCAGCCCTGCTAACTTCACCATAGACTTTTATACATCGCCTACCATCCAGCACACCCACACCACCCCCCATCACCCCCCATCACCCCCCATCACATTCCTCTTCATACTCCTCTTCACGCTACTAGATCCTACCACCAACGCCTGACAACAATCTACTATACTCTATTATCCTACCATACAAGTACCATCCGCCTCCCCGGCTCTTCTCGAGTTGCTTCAAAGATACTCTACTCAGTACTCCTTCTTCTTGTCCATTCTCCGTCTGCTTTCTTTTTTTATACACCCCGTCACATCAGTCATATACTGTTCCGGTTCAGCCTTCTCTTCTTTATAATCTGCATTCTCACTCTTTAATTATCACACCCTCTCTGGCATCTTACATTGACTGTACTCTCGTTTTTGTTTCTTTTCGTATCTCATTCTTACTTTTGTTTACGTTCTTCACACCGGACAGGATCCGCTAATTCATATCTTGTAATCCGCTGCCTTCTTCTATCAGCTTTCAGCTCTTCCCTGCCAGATGGGGGAACTTTCAACAGCCAGCTTTCACCATGTCCTCTCTCCGGCCCGGCCTTGAACCGCCATCAGGGCAGCCCAGCTCTAGATTACGGAGAGTCGAAGCATCATATTCTCACGGCAACTCACAGAGCAACTCACAAAGCAACTCACAAAGGAGCTCACAAGGCACAAGCACTTCAAACATCCCTGGCCGTATCAGGATGTCCTCGAAAGAATTGGACAACCCCCGCACACGGCCAACTCCCATGCAAACCTCGTATTCATACTCTTCCGCCCCGTCTGGTTATTCTTCTGGTCATGCCTCTGGGAATCCATCCGGCCGCTCCGTCTCCTCCAGCAAGATTCCCCAGACCAGCTCCGGTTCTATCCCGGTCCCAACATCCCAAAGACGGCCATCCGACACAAGAGATCCAAGACAGCGGTCTCATTCACGCCCGCCACTGACACATCAGTCACAGCAATGGGGTGCCACGGCAAGCATCATAGGCAGCACCGCTACTACTTTTCCTAGCAACGCGAGCACCACCAGCTCTTCTCGGTCTGGCTCGAGCGTGATCTCGCCTCCATCTTCCGTGCCACGGCTGCCACGAAGCACACCAAACAACCTGGCCCAGGTAAGAACACAGTTACCAGTGCAGACACAAGGGCCGACACAAAGACAGACACAGCCATGCATCAGATCACGCAACAACTCGGGAGAGACAAGTTCGTCATCGTCCGCCACGCGGGCACACACTCCCCTCGAATTTGACCGCACCCTGACTGAAAGCCCGGCCGAGCTCAGAGTCGCCAAAAAGGCAGAAGTCACCAGCGCCCAGACCGTCATGATTTACCCGGAACTGGACCGCTACCGCAGCCTTGAGCCTTCACCATCACTGTCAATGTCCGAATCGTACGGACCTGCTCACCCAGATATGCTGTTTCGACTGGCCACAGAGAGCATACAGGCGCCGCCGACTCCTTATTTCTCTGGCTCAACTAGCCAGGTCAGTAGCGGAATCAGTGCAAGCCCCTCGACTCGCTTCTCAGAGTCGCCAGGACCCGGCTCCTACAGCCGGGACACGACGCCCACATCCATGTCTTCTCAGTCCCCGGGTATTCTGTATTCTGGGCGGATGCCGTCTGCGCCCCGTATGCGCCAGCCTGTCCGGGTCAGAGCCGGCAGTTTTGGCAAAGACTCATCGGGCGCATACACCCAAGGATCTACCTCTGTGCCTCCCACACAGACTTTGGCTGCTATTCGTGAATCCCTCAACTCGTCGTCGTCCTCCTCCAACGGGACCATCCGTGGTGCTGAAAAGAGAGAAAAGCTCAAGAAGAAGAGACTATCGCCTACACCCCCTAGCCCACCACCGCGCAAGTCGTCGACAAAATTTAAAGAGTCAGGCGACGAGCTGAGCTCCCCGGAAAAGTCACGCAAAGGCTCAGAGGAGCACTCGAGCTCACGCCCTTCTTCGTCAAAGAGCAGTAGCAGCCGCGCAAAAGCTCCCGCACCATCGCCCGTGCCAGCCATGCCCAAGCAACACAAAGATACAGTTTCTGTCTCGACAGGCTCACCTCGGCCTCTACAGCGACCTACACCGCCATCGCGGCCAAGTAGAGACGGCACACTTGATCTGCAGTCACAGCTCGAGTTCCCCCATCCTATCATTCAGAGCAACTTGTCACATGCTCCATCTTCTGACCATCTCGGCATTTCTCACGCATCACCACCCCAGCCCTCGACAGCCCACTCCGAACAGCGACAGCTTGCTCCATCTGCGCTACCTCTGAACCGGCGCGATGAGTCACAATCAACACAGAGACAAAAGGAAGCCCCTCGCCCTTACGCTTCCAAATCTGCGGCATCTTCGTCGACCTCGCACATCCCGCCACCCAAGACGGATGATGGATCGAGATCGAGCAAAGAACAGGGAAGAACGACAAGAACGCCCAGTCCTAATGTGTCTACATTCCGAACCCGATTTCCCCTCTTTGGCCGTCGGACCAAGACTGCACCCGGTACGGTTGACACTGTCTTGATTACTGGCAACAAGAAAGACGGCGCCTCTGTTCGCAAAGGGCCTGTCGCAGGCACCGGCCATGAAGGATATGGTCGCATGGGATCCAGCCGCCGGCGAAGCAGCAGCGTTAGCACTTTTCTCCGCGGCACGCCATCTTCGCAAGAGAGTCTTGCCAGCCCCCAGTTTCAGGATCCATTTCTTCGTGATCGCATGAGTCCAGTCGTCATCGCTGGTGGCGAAATTATCGAAAACAAAAATACTGGCTATGATCTCTCTCGCACGGGTAGCAATACCAGCGAAAGTATTACTGTCAGTGCACACCCTGGCTACCCCCGACCAAGCACCGATTCGCTGTCGTCCCGCGAAGACCGCACAACTCTGTGGCCGTCTGCTCTTCCGCGCGGATCACGCCGCCCGTCTGACAGCAGCGACTCTGAAGCCGGCATGCGGTCGACGCTGGCATACCGCCGATCGGTGCAGCGCCTGCAGTCTCCTGACCGAGCCCAAGTCCGCGTGCCCCGGCCCATTGTGGTGCGCCCCGCACGGCCCGGAATGCCGCCTTCTATAAATAGCATGGATACGCCAATCATGACGGATGACTCTGTACCTTATGCATCATCCTATGCACCATCCCATGCGCAATCCACGCAGTCCGAGCTTCTTCGTGGCCGCAAGGGTTCTGAAGCTGCGCCTTCCACCTCCACAACACGAAAGTTGACAAAGCGGCAAAGGTCACCACGCAAGTGGAATCTGTTTGGCCGGTCGCAGAGCCAGCCAGCGACGTCGAAAAAGGCGCTGCAGTCGACATCGACAGTGGCCGTGGCTGTGACAGTGGAAACAATTGCGCCCGAAAAAACGAAGCCGGTGGCCTTTTATGCCATGATTGACTCGTCCGAGCCGGAAGATGGCGACTATGGCGATATGAGCGACCCTGGATATAAGCAGAATATGGGAAATGCGGGAGAAATTGATGTCGACAATGTCCAAGACATTTTATACCAAGCCAGGTTGCCTGATAGTCCAGTTTCTACATCAGTTGGAAAGGTGCGCCGGGACAGGCGTCCATCCATTGAACAAGTCATCATTGGCAACGAAGCGCCTACGCGGCCAGCTCGTGAAGGTCCTGCACCACAGTGGCGGCAAGAACAGCAGCAGCATCGTCAGCCCGCACAACAGCCTTTTCATCACCAGCCAGATATGACACTGCACTATCACAACTCGCCACAAGTTTCTAGCCCTCCTCAGCCTCAGCAGGTCCAGCGATTCCAGCAACCCCGGCAACCTCAACATCTGCAGTCTCAACCTCAATCTCAACTCCAGCAAGCCCAAGAAGTTGCCAGCATGCAGAGCAAAGCACCTGACACCGCACTCCCAATGGTCCCTATGATGCGTTCTGGTCGTCCTAGTAGACTCGCTCAAGTTGGCCGCATTCCCAAGGTCGTCAGTGCCCGGCCGGATCAGACATCGCCCAAGAGCTTCTCGCGTCCTTTCAACCGCATCAGCGCCCATCTCTCGTCGGCTGCTTCGACACCCCAGATCTCCATGGACACAGACTCGATTGCCAAAGGACCAACACCGCCCAACTCGGCGACACCCGACCTCACGCACGATGGATCGACAGTGACGCACAATCTTGTGCCAACACCCGAGGTCGGATTTATTGGAAATGGTGCCGAGTTCTTCACCATGGCATCACGCAAGGACTCGCACACAACATCGGGTACAAGCAGCTCGGGCGTCTACAGTTTCGCCGATGCAACAGCCATTGTACCAAGTCCAACTGCGCCGCTTGCCGAGGATGAGATCTGGGATGAGTACAATGATCTACTGGAAGACCGGCCTACCAAAGTGCGAGCATCCACTACGTCATCGCATGGCATGCCATTCCACTTGGAGACAGATGCTAGAAGTATCTCTATTCCTCATCTGCTTCCGGTACCTACACTGCGCCAGATTCAGCCCCGGGCAATCAAGGAAGCCAGTAAGCCAGCACTCGAGTCGCCGACTGTCATTGCTTTTCCCAACCAAAGCATCGATGAGACTCTCCGCAGTGGCCGCCATCCTGTCGCATCGAGCATCTACTCGACTGACATTGTGATTGAGAATGCCGATAATACTGCTGACCAGAGGGTATCTTCGGTCTCGCAGCCACCGGCGACACCCTTTTCAGTCTCCGAGTTTGTGTCTGGGTATGGAGACCGCAACAACAGTGTCGGAAAAACAAAGAAGACTGTTACAATGCAGAGAAGCAGTGGTTCTTCTAGTCGGAGTCCTACCAAAAAGCCCCGTGCATCAGATGGCAGTGTCTACAGCCAAGTCTCCGAGGACAACTCGTCCATTTCGCAGGTCAACCTCCGCGTGGGATCCATGACTGTCAGCAAGTGGCTCACGTTTGGCCATGTTCTCTTCAGCCCGGCACGCGACAACATGGTCCTCAAGGTTAGCCCACCCAATGGTCACTCGGTGCTTGTCATTGATGGACTCGGAAACGATGACTGGTCCTTTTATGCCGCCGAGACATACCCTGCCGCGACCTTCTTTAACCTCTCCCCGCGCGCACCGCTCCCCGTCGACCCCAATGGCAACGTACCCGCCCTTCCCATGACACCGCCCAATCATCACCAGATCCAGTATGTGTCCAACGGCGACAAGCTGCCCTTCCAGGCCGAGATTTTCACCACTGTCGTCTACCGCTTCCCGGCGGCAGCACCTGAGAGCCACTACCGCAACATTATCAATGAAGCCCGCCGCGTGCTCAAGCCAGGCGGCTACTTGGAGCTGTCGATTCTCGATCTGGACCTCAACAACATGGGCCCGCGCACTCGTCGGGCCATTCGTCGCCTCAAGGAGCAGACGCACAGGCATACGCCCGACATGCATCTGGGCTCGACAGCCGACGTCATCCTTCGCCTTCTTGGTACACGCGGTTTCACCGATGTCAAGTCATGCCGTGTCGGTATCCCTGCCGCCAGCCCGATTCCCTGCAGCGGCAGCGACTCTAGCAGCGGCGACTCCAAGCCTGCCAAGGCTACCGAGACGACAAAGCCCAAGCCCAAGTCCAAGACAGTCAAGGACCAGCGCAGCCTGGCCGAGATGATCAATGACGAGAGCCCTGTGGCCGACGAGAGCATTACCAACATGGTTGCGCGTGTCGGCCGCTGGTGGCACAGCCGGTGCTATGGCGATGCAGCCTTGGATCCGTCAGCCCAGAAGCCGAGCAATACATCCGGCATCACCAGCAGCATGTGGATGGACCGCGCTCTGTTGGCCGAGTGCGAAGCGTGGCGCACCAACCTCAAGCTTACTGTTTGCTACGCGCGGGCTCCCGATATCAAGCGCGTCGCCAGTATTTGATTTCTTTCCTTTTGTTTTCTTCCCATTTACTTTCCCATTTTATTGTTTACATATTATATTCATATTTAAAACACCGGCGCAAGCCTAGCATACATCATTGCACCCAAAAGACAAAAAAAGACAAACAGCATTGCAACAAGCAAATGGCATGCCGGAAGACACAGCACGGCCATGCCTGATTTTGCAACTCTCTGGCTTCACAGGGCCTCTCAAGGTTGAGAGTGTTTATTTTTTACTACATTGCATTATCTTTATTTTCTGTCCCTTTTCCAGTTTTCTTTTCCTTTTGCATATGGACGTTTCCACTTAATATTCCCTTGTTTCTTCTTTTCCCTCCCTCCTCTTCACTCATCAATGCTGGTTCATTGCTTTACTTTACGAAGCCAGACCACATGGACGACGACAACGACAATGTAGCACACGACAACGACATACATGGCAGCGTTTCTTTGGTTTCTTGATTGTTTCCGTTTGATTTTTGGTTCGATACACACTTTGGCTGCTTTTTATTATTATTATTGTTCCTGTTTATTTCCTGTTTACTCATCTTGGTTATATGTGTTGGGCACATTAGCACAGCCGGCAATAGAGATACCCTTTATCTACAGCTTGACAATACCTCTTTACTGGAATAGCAGACCTGTCTGTTTCTAGCTGCACTGTCATATGCATAACGTCTAGTCTGTGAGAAACACTGTCGAATTGAAATGCTATCTAAACGAGCAAGCATTTTCGAGTGGTGTATCCAATGTGCCAACACTGGTATCCGCTCTAGCAATATACGCTCACATGCATGGATACTATTCTGGTTATCATTTTATTACTGAATAAAGACAAATACTCCTGTCGACTGTTACAGCTCCCACTGGGGGGGAATACAGTTAGTATGAAATTAGAAAAATGCATTGCAGATCCTTGAGCAATAAAGATGGATCGCGGTTAGTATCCATGAAGCAACGGCTTCAGCAAGTTAGTCTCCATTAAGCGGTGCCTTGACGGGTTAAACAAATTAGTCCGGTTAGTCGTCTGTTCGTCTGTTTACGCTCCGGGAGGGGGTGGCGGCGGCGGCAGATCGCTTGGGGGAGGCGGGGGAGGCACATCACCCGGCGGCGGCGGTGGCGGCGGAACTGCACCACCAGAGTACTGCGAAATCAAAGCACTCAGACCCGTCATGCCGGGCGGGGCACCACTAGGAGGCGGCGGCGGCATACCCGGAGGAGCACCGCCCATACCCATACCGGGAGGAGCGCCATAGCCGGCCGGTGCACCATAGCCCGGGTAGCCGCCATACGACGGCGGAGCCGGGATGGACTGAGCCTGCTGCTGCCAGGGAGCCATGCCTGCCGGGCCCGACGGAGGAGCGCCGTGGCCACCGTGGCCGCCATAGCCTCCACCACCGCCGTAGTAGTCACCACCGCGGTCACCGCCACGATCGCCACGGTCACCACGATCACCACCACCGCCGTAATTGTCATGGCCGCGGTTGTTACGATCGCGAGCCCAGGGCGCAGGACCGCCCGAGGATCTCTCGCCACCACCGCCGCCACCCTCGTGATCACGATCATTGTTAGCACGGCGCCACGGTGCAGGACCTCCTGTAGGAGCACCGCGCTGCTGCCAGGGCTTGGCATCCGAGGGGGGACCGCCAGCCGACGGGCCGCCCGATCCGGGTCCAGATCCAGGGCCGGCCTCGAGGCGCAGAGGTGCACCACCACCGCCACCCAGTTCCTGCATGAGCTGCTCGTACTCGCGGTCGACAGCATTACCGCTGCCGCCGCCGATGGCGGGACCGCCAGGAGCGCCAAGACGGCCTTGTGCAGCACCAGGACGGCCAGCACCGTCATTGCGCCAGCTCGTACCGCGCTGTCTGTCGGGACAATCACGGGCCATGTGGCCGGCATTGCCACATACGTGACAGATAATGGTGGCGGTGTAGTTTGTCTTCTCAGGACAGTCGTATTTACGGTGACCGATTTGGCCACAGTTCTGGCAAGCCTGGTTCTCGTCGTCACGGAGGGTACCGTTGAGGGTGGCCAGTTCACGAAGCTGGTTACGCTTGAGCTCGTTCTGGCCTTCGGGGATCGATGCGGCTGTCTCAATGACGTTGTGAATGAGCTCCTTGGCCTTGTCGACCTTTTCCTCGGTGTCGGCCATGATCAGACAGTGAAGATCCTCTTCCTGGTTGCTAGAGTGAGCAGCATCCGAGCGGCCTGTTGGTTAGTATTATTGTAGAAAAAGAAAAACAAACAAAAAAAAAAAGGAGAGGGAGAAAAAACATACCTTTGCCTTCCTTGACGGAACCCTTGCCGCGAATGGCAATCTTGGCGCCGGACTCGGTCTCCATCTTCTTCAAAGTGTTACCTCTGGGTCCAATAAGTAAGCCAACTTGAAAAGAGGCAAGTGTTAGTATTCCATTAGTAGTAAGTAGTCATGGTTAGAATGGTCATGGTTAGAAAGCAGGCGGCTGTCGGTTTCATTCATGGTAGGTTCAGCTCCCATCGTGGCTCAAGAAATACACTGCCTGCACAGTCAAGTCTGTATGGTTAAGAGTGTAGTATGCAGGCAGAAAGATCGTTGGTCCTGATTGAATCGCCTAGAAGAAACATGACACGCATAAGTTCTGGGGGGGGGAAGTAAAAAGGGGGTATGGAAAGGGGAAAGTCTCAGAGAATGGATAGAAGGGGAGCAGTTAGAAGGGTTAGTAATCATACTGAAGTTAATCTCAGGATAGTCGTTGACAGGCACATAGACCTTCTCCTGGGTCTTGGTCGGGCGGCGGTAGTCCTGCGGCGGGTGGTAGTTGGGGAACGTCTTGACGGCCTTTTCCACAAGCTTGTGGCGCTCGTCTTCCAGCTTCTTGCGGTAGCGAAACTCGCGCGTGTTGATACGACGGCCGTGGTTGTCGTACTGCGGTGCTGGCGAAATCGAGCGGTCGCCCTCGGGCGGCACGACATCGTCAATCTTGAGCTTTTGTGTAATCTCCTCGATACGCAGGTGCAGCGTGTAGGCGTCGAGCTGCTCGCTCGTCATGTTGGCCAGGATGGCCGTGGGCAGGCCCATAAGACCGGCAGCCTTGTTGTCGGCGGCATCACCCCACCGGTTGCGCTTCTTGCGGCGGCGACCACCGTCAGGGCCGACGAGAGCCAGGTCGACAGCGCCACGCGGCTCGGGGCTGCGGCCGCGCTTCAGATCGCGCTCGCTGCCACGGTCGCTTCCTCTGTCGCTGCGAAAGTCGCCACCACGGTGGTCGCGGTCGCGGCGCTCAAAGCCACGGTCTCCACGATCACCACGATCACCGCGATCACCACGTCCACTGCGCTCACGGCCATAGTCACCGCCGTGTCCGCTATCGGCATTGTCCGAGTCGCCTCCGAACCGGCGCACTTTGCCCAGCGGGATGTTATTGGATCCCGTGATGCCCTGGTTTCTCCACGCCATGTTGGCTGGATTCGATAAACGCGTCGAGTGGGAAAGGTCGAGATAGTATTCAAGTATGGATAGGCACTTTCGTTAATCAGTTGATGCGCGCCGTCAGTACGCAGCCGTGTTGATGAATTGGAAGTTGATGGGTGGAAATTGTTGTAATGGGTTGCAAGCAAAAGGTCGAAATGAGGACTGGCGCAAAAGGAGAAAGTGCTAAAATACTGCCGCGTAGTCGCCACCCGTCGCCACCACCCAAAGGCGGTGTACTTTATTTTGAGATTACATAAGCATAGTCTACTAACACAATCAATCGACCAATTTCTACAGCAAATACAGCTGTAATTTTGTTACTTCTTTACAAAATCTCGAATTGAACGCTCGCGTGATAGGTTTACTTCTTGGCATCCTGGGCCATGCCCTCTTGGACCCATGCGCGAGCAGCCGCCGACCGCGCCTCAAGCACCTCGGGCGTCTCCTTGTCGAGCGCTGTGTGACGCGACGGCACATGGCGGCCCTTTTCGACGCCGGGCCGCGCCAGGATCTTGTCGAACCAGGCGTGGAGGTGCGGCATGCCGCTCCAGTCGATGCCGGCCCAGTCGTGCGATGCGACCCATGGCCACGTGGCGATGTCGGCAATGGTGAGGCGGTCGCCGACGAGGAAGCCAGAAGTAGACTTGGCGAGGTGGGTGTCGAGGACGCGGTAGAGGCGGCGCGTCTCGTTGGCGTAGCGGTCGACGCCGTACTGGATCTTTTCTGGCGCGTAGCCTTTGTTGTTAGTAGTTGGACCTTGACAGACGAAAACGAGAACAAAGGACCTACGCAAGAAGTGGTTGGCCTGGCCCTGCATGGGGCCGATCCCGCCCATCTGGAAGAAGAGCTATTCTGTCAGCATATAGCATATATGAGAGAGCAGATAAAGACAAAGACACAAACGCCTACCCAGTTGTTGACTTCGTAGTACTCGCGCGAGCCGTGGGGATAGGACAGCTTGTGCTCGGGGTCGTAGCGGTCGACGAGGTAGAGCAGGATGGAGCCGCTCTCAAACAGGCGGATGGGGGAGCCGTCCGTGTGCGTGTCGGTCAGTGCCGGGATGCGGCCGTTGGGGTTGATCTCGAGAAACCATGGCTCCTTTTGGGTGTTCTTGGACAGGTCGATGGTGGTGGTCTTGTACTGCAGGCCGAGCTCTTCGAGCAGCAGAGACACCTTGATGCCGTTGGGCGTCTGGGCCGTGTAGAGGTGGAGGTCAGAGGCAGGCATGGCGTTGTGGTTTGTTGACTTAATTACTGTTTGACTATTCAAGAGTCCATGGGCAGCTATATATCAATTGTTGTATGCCATTAGCTTGATAGCTGGCATGTCGTCATCTGGGTGGCACCCCTCCGTTGCTCTTCCCCTCTCGTCAATGCAGCCGCTTAGAAATCAACACATTTGGCTCCTGACCAATAATGTATTGCCGTCACAGTTAATGATATCTGTTAATAGAAGGGCATATTTAGAAGAGAGGGATCGTCTACAATACGGAGAACAAAACAATTTAGTTTATTCTGCCGAATACAGGGTATGAGACTCTAGATAGTAAACCCGGCCTCATTGCTTATTACTAAGCAACAGGCCGAGTCCGGCAGACCACAGCCTGAGCCGGGTCCCGGCAAATCGTCGGGTGCGTATTCGTTATAAGATAAGAGTGATGTAGATTACAAACATTGATCTCTAAGCCTAATTATAAATCAACGTTCACAGATACTTTTGTCATACTGCCTATTCATAGCTGTTGTATTTGTGCTATCTCATAAATCTACATAAGAAACATCGTGAGAAGACACGTCAAAGGAAAAGAAAACAAAGTACAGACGTGATAGACGTGATGGTAGTCGTGCCTCGCAAATCCAGCCACCAGAAATAACATGCTATAAATAAAAGAACAAGAAAACGCCGTAATTGCTACCCTTGCTAAGCCCTAAATCAAATACATCAAGCACATCAAATCAGTCAAACAACAAAGAGAGCTCGCCATTTAGTGGCGGCGCGAGCTGCGCTCCTTGCGCTGCTTTCTCTTCTCCTCCGCATAGGCAAAGTCCTGCTGGTCCGAGGCGCTCTCGACGGCACTGCCAGTCGAAATACCCGGGATGAAGCAGTGGTACGACTTGGTGCCGAGATCGCTCTCCTCCATACCCGACTCGGCATAGCCGCCGGGCATGTGCGAGCTTGTGTCCTCGTCATCGACACGCGAGCTGCCTTCCTCGATCTGGCGCAGCGGTGTCGTCACATCCTCACCGTGCTTCCAGCTAAAGTCGCGGCGGCTAGCACGGTTCTCGGTTGTGGCCAGGGCGGCAGTGTACGAGTGCGAGGCGGCCTGCGAGGCACGCTGGTTGCGCTCCTTGTTGCGGCGGCTCTCAGCCCGGGCCGCGCGCGCCTCCTGTCGCAGACGCTCCTCTTCACGGTGAGCATTGCGGTCAGCTGTGCTGTAGACCTTGCGGATACCACCGGTGCCGCCGCTGCTCTTCTTGGGGCTGCTCGTAGGGGTGCGCTCGCGGTTGGGAATCAGTTCAGAAGTAACAGTGCTCTCAGTGCCGACCGTCGATGCGCTAGGGTTCGAGCCGTCCCAGGTCGAGCTGTCACTGGCCTTGTTGATACCACCAACGCGGGCTGCTTCTTCGTGGCGGTAGTCGCGCAGGTACGCCTCAGCAGCGGCCTCGGCATCCTCGTCGACAAGCACACCTTCCTCGTTGACCTTGCGGCTCGACCGGCTCTTCTTGTCCTTCTTTTCTTTCTTGTCCTTCTTCTTCAACTCTCTCGCGGCATCCTTTTCGTTGTTGTACTTTTCTTCGCGACGGCGCTCGCGCTCACGGTCACGCTGCTCCTTCTTCTTGCGGCGCTTCTCGCGGCCCACGATATCGCTAACACCGGCGGTGATACCAGTCATATCCGACGAGTTGGTGGTTCCCGACAAGTCCGTCACAACGGTCCGGCCATCCTCGTTGGAGTAGTCATCAACATCCTTGAAAACACTGCCGCCGCCGAGATTGGTGCTGGCTGTAGCATTGGAGAGAATGGTGCCGTTGGGGCCTCTGCGGCGGAGCACAGTACTCTTGTAGTCGTCCCAGTCATTGTTTCTAAAGTGGAAGCCGCCGTTCTTGGCCCAGAAGAAGAACCAGATCATGGTGATGCAGATGGCAGCGCCGAGGATACCAAACAGGGCAAAAATGCCCTTGTTGTTGATTGACTCGACACCGGTCACGTTGCCATGCTCGATTTTGGTCGATGCTGCCGTTGTGGTGTCGCGTGCAAGCAGCACAATTCTGGCAGCCAGCGGTCCATTGTCAAAAACGCGGGTCGGGTCAACCGGCGTCCGGGCCGAGATCTTGGACACCAGGTGGTGGAGAAGGGTGGGCGCCATGATGCGTTAGGAATGCCGTTGGTAACGGTCGACTGGAATGACGGGCCAGTCAGTCTGGTATGTAGGAAGTAGCAGATGATTTGATAAGAGCTGGGATAGTTGATTCTGTAGACTGAATCTGTAAAGATGAAGCCGAGAGAAGCACGTCGCCTGCTGTCTCTGGCTGTCGAGGATGAGGTCAAGTACGTGCTGCGACTATGTGAACTCGCAACAAGAGAAATGCAATGGAATGGAAATGGAGAGATGAAAACAGTGAACAAAAGAGATGCACATGGAGCAGACTATGAAGGACAGAGTGATTGAGTGCGTGCGTGGCGAACAGGTTAGGCTCCCTGCATGCGGTTCCCCCAGAAACCAAAGCGAGGTTGCAGGATACAAGACACTGGCGTCATGCAGAGGTTATGTAAGATAATACCTGATTGTTATGGAAAGAGCGGATAGTGGGCGCCTTCCCGAATAGGCACTGTCAACTCAGTAGCATTACACACACGATATGGCGAGTATTAAGTAAACAAACTGCAGTCTCCCTTGCGTTTAAAACTGCGGTATTTGCCTTGGACTCCGAGATAAAGCAATTGTCTTGTGAATCTCTTGGTTTGTTGGTGAACTTGGGCACACCGCTGTCTCATTGACCAAAAAGTAAACAAAAAGCGTCACCTAGCAACGCTCTTACACGAAAGGCCCACTTTTATGGCCTTCAAGACTTGTACCAGAAATACCAGCCACAGCGCCACACTCTGCACTGCAGACCTTGTCACTTCTACACATACACACCACACCACGAATACTACAGCACCTGAGAACACACCACAGCCAACCAGCCACATGGCACCCAATCCATTCATCCCGTCAAACCCGTCCACTGGGAACATGAAACACGCCAGTAATGCATAATGAACTAATACTGAGTACGAGTGCAAGCTATTTCCATCGAGGCTATTATGGCTACTTTGTATCTTACTTTACTCAGTACGGCCGGCGCGCCGATGCTGCTGCATGTGCTGTACCGTCGCATGCATATTGTTCTTGGGATATGCGTGCTAGTAACAGTAGTCGATACTACTGCCTTGGTCGTCACTGCCATGAATGCTTGCCGTATCCAAGAATAGGATCACGAAAACACACTAATACACAATGTCTGGCTAGAAATGCATTGGACGAGAGCCTCGTTTTGTAGCATAACATATTTTACTCAGTAATACAACCTGTTTATCGTCTTCTCAATTTTAGCGCCGCCTCCCCTCCTTTGCCCCTTTTCCTTTGTGTCGTCTTGTCGTCGTCTCTCTCTCGATACCGTTTCATTGTCGTGTCAGATGGCCGATTTCTGCTCGATGCTTTTGCAGTGTCCGCCAACGGCCCTGGAAAGTGGCCTCAGACAGCCGCCGAGTGAGCCAGTATACATATAAGATCTTGGATTCGTTTTCTCAATTTACAAAGGACAAGAATAGAAGGAGTGGCGACTGTAATAGACACTAAAAGATAGGACTGCCACCGTTCTCGATGATGATTGCTTCGTTTGTGCTTGGTCAGTGTACTGAGTACCGTTTTCCTCCTTTCTGACTTGGAAAGCGAGGGGTGTATCTATCACGCAGTCGCTCGATGAACTGCTCAGGCTCAGGAACATCGTCTCACCCATGGCCTCGTTGGCGGCCGTCCAGGGCGCTGGTAGACGCCGTCGCTGCTGTTTGGTGTTTGGACACATGGTGTCTATTGGTGGTGTCTCCTCATTATTAAATTGCCATTTGTCAGTATTCGTTAGTATCTACCAAAGTGGCACGACGTTTGTATATCTGTGAGTTGTTTTTATGAAAATATGTTTGCTGGTCGCATGTTTCCTTTGCCACTGCATGTTGCTTGGGTTTACTTAGTGCCTGCTGCCACTATCACCCATGCCCTTTTGTAAAGTAGCAGATACACAAGGGCGTTTAGAATATGTGATAACTCTACGTCCATCATGCATAGCTTGGACTTCTGATATGCATCTCCCCACGGACACATGCGGGAGAATGCAGCAGTAATCTGTACGATAAACTGTTACGGGGTAGAAACATCACAACGTAGCAATATAATTTAGGTGATTAGATATGGATTTAATTAGACGTAATTATAGAGTCCCTTGATCTACACTACAGTCAATGCCGTGCAATGGTGATGCGCCAAGGGGTATGAACTGGCGAACTGAGCAGGGGATGTGACATGGAAGAAGCATAGAAGGTGTCGAAGGAGAGGAGAAGAGGAGGGAGCCAGGAACGGTTGAGGAGCGATTGAAGAAGGGCGGTAGCTGAAACAAATAGGAACACTGTGCATAGTATTAGAAAAGACATTATCTGTTCTTAGGCATGTGTTGTTCTGTGAGGATGCTTGCATTCTGCTGAGCCTGTTGTGTGATATGATATAATAAAGCATAAAAAATGAGGATGGTATGCAGCTATCCCAATCGATAATGCTGCGCTCAACTTGTGTAGGAAATGCAAAGGTACGAACAGCAAAGGTGCAGTAGACGGACAAGACTAGGTAGTGTGCTGGGTGTCCTAGTGTAGGTGTAGACATGATATAGATATAGAATGAGGACAGTAGTGGTCAAAACAGTGCAATACAAGTAAAGAATATTTTTAAGGGCAATTGTATCCAAACTTTTTCCCTGCAGAAAGCCACCACATTTTCTTCAAATAGACAAACATCAAGAGTAAACATGAATAGATAGAACAATTGCCAAGTCTCCAGGACATCAAAAGACATGATTTAGTAAATGTTCATATAGATGGCAAATAGATGGCAATAGATGTGGTAACTGTCGTAACAAAACATAACTCGCTGGCTGACTTGATCAAAGAAAGCGCTACTAAGCGTCTGCTGGAAGAAGAAAGAGTAAAAACATATGGGGAAATATAGAAGATGAAAGAAGAAGGCATCAAGACAGAAAAAAAAAAACATTAAAAAAGAGTAGACATAATTCATAATGGTCATTTCAAATTGTATCGTCCTCGGTCTTGCGTGCGCTGCACACAACTCAGTGGTCCCGGATGTACCGGTTGACCTCCCGTGGGGCAAACGGCGAGTCATCCGAGTAGTCACCACCGCCATAGCTGTACTCAATAGCATTCTCTGGCGGTGCGTAAATGGAACCGGCACGAGAAGCGGCACGGCTGCGCAGGGCGGGTCGATCGAAGCGACTTTGGCGGTCGTCGTCGCCATACATGGACTGCTCACCAATGCTATAATGCCGATTCTGAGGATGATTGATGGTGATTCCCGTGCCGTCCGCGTATTGCATCTCAAGCACTTTGCCGTTGCGCACGCGTATGCAGAGATCATCCTCTCCGTTGTTGCTCGTGTGCGTAGTCCGAGTCGTCCGTGTAGTTGCCGACTGGCGCCAGTCGCTCTCGTCGCGGCTTCCAGAGCTGCGAGTCGACCGGCTGCGAGGACCGTGTCGGTCATGCTCAGATCCGTGCAGCAAATCTGCCGTCAATCGCATGCCTCCACCCTTGTCCTCCTGGTACGAGCTTGCCAGCCGCATCTTGTCCTCAAAGGCACTCGATGAGTTGGAGTCCACATAGTATGAGCCACGGCGGTTACCCGTCGTGCGTGCGATCTCGGTGGCGTAGGGTCTCGACTCATAGCTGTACTGCGACGGTTCAATGCTCTCACGACGGTGGCGTGGGGTACGCATCGGTGGCTCATCATAAGGCGCCGAGTTATCGTAGTAAGAGTCCTCCGGGTCTTCGTAGAGGTCGTCGTACTGTGTATGTTCACGGTGTGGCCGGTCCATCAGCCGCTCCAGTCCACGGTCAACACCACGGTGGGTCGACCGCTCTCTTGGAGGGGGGAGAGCGGGAGGCATGAAGGGAGACGCTTGTGGGCGCGCAGACATGGCACGGTTTGGCTCCTCGTATTTGGACTTGTAACCCATAGACAGCCGCCGCATGCTGTTTGACAATGGTTCTTCGTACCGATCCCGGCCGCGATCATAGTCAAGATCGCGCTCATGATCACGGTCATCGTAGTCAACTGGCAGCTGCGGGCGGTGCCCTATGGAGGTTTGCGGGCGGGCAAAGCGCTGGTGGAGATCTCTGGCAGGTGGTGGTTGCACATGACCTCCCATTCCAAAGGGCTCTGATCTTGGAGTATGGCTGCCGATGGGGAAAGGGTCAAGCGGCGGCATCATACGGCCTCCGCCTACGATATCGAAGGGCTTAGAAGGCGGTGGCATCGGAAGCCCTTGGACTTGGAAAGGATCGTGGTGCGAGGACGGCGGGCCCGGTGTGCGCATAGGTAGAGGTGGCATCATGCCGTAGCCACTAAAGCTGTGGGATGGACCATGGTGAGGTACGCCATGCGGCGGGCCGAGCGGTGGTGGCGGCGGCTGCCAGTGCTGCTGGTGCATCGGAGGTCCTTGCATCAGTGGAGCAAACTGTGGTGGTGGTGGTGGTGCAAACCCGCCCCTAGGAATCGCTGAAGCGGACGGTGGTGGGGGCGCCATTCCGCCTTGGTGCATCATGTGGTAGCGGTTATTGGCTGCGGGTGGGTGCATCGGTTGCTGCGGTGGCGGAGGAGCGCCGTAGAAGCTCGTAGGACGCGGCGCAGCAGTCTTGGATCGTGGACGGGATTGCGATCTGATTTCAGGCTCGTAGTAATGGGATTGGTCGCGGGATGGTCTCCGGCGCTCGCTGTGTGGCTCCATGGCAGGAGCCGTATTTGAGTGCTTGGGAGGGTCGGGACGAGGTGCGCCACGTCTCGACTGCTGCGGTGGTACTGAGGGCTCACGGCGCCTTGACGAGCGGCCTGATTTGGAGTCGCGGCGGCTTGGGTGGGCCGTAGAATCAGAGTCGACAGAGTTGAGTGGCGCGGGTTCATGGTATTCTCGCTCTCGCTCTCTTGGCGATGACTTCTTTTTGCTGATGTTCATCTTTGCAGTTCCAATCTGTGGGCTACCGGCGGTGGAGGTGGCAAAGGATTTGTTTTTGAGGATACCATCGTCATCCTCATCCTCCACGTATGCCACCCTTGACTTCTCGGACTTTGCACTCTTGAGAGACATTTTGAAGTTGTGAGAGAAGTATCAGAGGGGAGACCAAGAGGGAGAGAGGAGACTGGAGAGAGTGTGAGAGAAAGAAGATAGTAAGTGTGGAAGAAGAGAGATGGAGGGATGAGAGAGGTCGGGTGGGGAGACGGAGTATTAGGAGTAGAGATTAAGGCGATAAGTTAAATTGAAGATGAACGATGATGGAAAAGTTGTTGATCAGAAGCATTAAGATGAAAGAAGATGCGCGAGAAAGAGCGTCGTAGAGAGAGAAAAAAAGGTGAAGGTTGTAGATTCAAAGATGAAAATTGAAGAATGATATGAAGGAAGAAGAAAGTAGAAAAGAGGACGGAGGACGACAGGGAGGTGGAAGTAGGAAAAGCGGAGAGAAAAACGGCCGTGCTAAACTGGGGCAGTTGAAGTAACAGTGGTGGGAAGCAGAGCGAGCGCTGCTGCAGGTGTCTATGTGGTCGCTTTGCTGCGTTGGGCGCGGATGGCGGCAGGGTCTCGTCTCAGACTCCAGACGGAGCGAGGGAGGCAGAGGTAGAAAGTAGATGAACGGGCAGGCTATGAGGGATGAGGAATGAGGGATGAGGGATGAGGGAGAATGAAGGAAGAGGGGTCAACAGGCAGTCACGAAACGGCTCGACGACAAGAAGCAAGGCAGTAGACGGGACTGGAGATGACCGAATGACTGAAAGATGTTGGATATCAAAAGCGTTGATGCCTTGGGCGCTGATGGAGTCTCTTGGTCGTGTCTTTGTATGGCCAGCGAATACAGCAGTAGACAGTAGACAGTAGGCAGTAGACAAGTTGGGAGTTGCTAGTCGGAGAAGGTAGAAAGAGAGTCCCAAGAGTGAAAAAAGAGAGTGGGGATCCGGGTGGTCTTAAGGACTTTTTCTCTTTAGTCTTTTGGGCGGTAGGCTAGCTCGCTAGGTGGTGGTAGGTTGGTAGGCTGGCTGGCTGGCTGGCAGTTGAGTGGCTCAAAGGCAGGCTTTGCTGGTCAAAATGGGGCCTAGTTGGGATTGGGATTGGATTGGGATTGGGATTGGGAGTGATGTGGACGAAGATGGTAGGACGGATTGATAGCGGAGACGAGGTGGACGTAGGGCGATTGCAGATGAACGGTAAACGGAGAGATGAAAGATGGTGGATGAAAAATGAAAAATGAGATGAAGATGAAGATGGAAGAAGAAAATAGAGAAGAGAAGAGGAGAGAAAGAAGAAGTAGCAGGATGGGAAGAAGTTTGGTAGATCAAGATATTGGGAAGGGGTGTGCGAGCGTCGGTCGTTCTTACCTGGGGATGACACAACGACGACAAGATATATCTTTGATTGATCTAATTGACGGTCGCACCTTCCTCGCGAAGTCAAAGGGCGCTTTCCTTTTCCACGTCCGTTGTCGCCTGAGCCCGGACCAATATGGAATGTACGTATACGATTGCTGGTTGTGTATGTTTATGCCCGGGGTGTAGTGTCGAGACTGGAAATCAAAGGGGTGTGGGAAAGAAGGGGAAAGTTCTGGTTGTGAAGGAGGGGGGGTGTGTCGTGGCAGTTTTGGGAGTTCTGGAGTTCTGGAGTAATACTCGACGGTTTTGAAGAACGGTGGATAGAGACCGCGAGGCAAGGAGGCAGGAGACAACAGACAAGGATAGGCAGGCCCAGGACGGTGGAAACAGAGAATAAATTAATTAAATTCAGTGATAATATAAATAAAATAAATCAATCAACTCAATTGTCAGACAAGGAAAAGGAAAGAGCAGAGGCAAAGAGGGAGAGAAGGAAAGAGCGATAGAGATGATGTGGGGGTTTTGACAGAAAATGGGCACAGTAGCAGGGCAGGTGCGATCGAACAATGGAAGACGGATGGCAGACAGCAGAAACGGTGCACAGTCAGACAAAAGACAGAGGACAGGAGACAGGAGAGGGAAAAGGAAAGGCGCGAGGCAAGGAGTATCACAAGAGAGGAGGCAAGACAAAAAGTCAAGGCATGAATGATCGTCGCCCATATGAAATGGAGCGACAGCAAGAAACAAGAGGCAGAGAGGGGAAAGCAGCGACAAGTAATACTCGTAATAGGGCGGAAAATGGGTGGAGACCATGGTGAGAGGTAAGGAGGGGGAGGGGCGTGTGCAGAGTGGACTCCTCCCAAATATGCTTACACATAGAGCTATGCCCTGCTCCTTCCATTCTTGTAATTAAACTGCTGCACGCTCTCAATCTGACGCGTTTACTTGGAGCTACGACGTGATGCGTTGTCCATCTTAGTCATCTAATCTCCGTTTATCTTTATCTCGCTGTTACTCTGGCAGGACCCTTCTTTCCTTATTTGTAGAATTATCCTCTGCCTTATAATTAATGCTTAAGCATTGTTACTCCGTACTGCCAATACTCAGTATATGCCGGTATATAAACCAGACGGTGGCAAACGGAGCTCGAGCTATGTATCAGACTGTGGGGTGCGACGGCACGACACGGGACGTGAAGCGCTAAAAACGGCCTCTAATAAAGAACCGTCTCAGTCCCTGGAAAGGTCAAAGAAAGAGGAAAGAGAGCTGTTGATTCTCGGCTTTTTAGCTCTGACAGTCGCGGCCGCTTTGTACTTACTCAGTAGTGCAATCGCTAATTTTAGTGAAAATGAAGTAGTGAAAAAGACCAAAGTCAAGGACTGGGGAAGAGGCTAACGGTGTGTTGGGACAGGGCTGTAACGTTTGTCCATCTTTAGCTTAGCAGTCAAACTAAATTGATCACGGGCTCATGAGTTGCGTGTTTTCATTCTTGTCATCTCATTGGAAAGCGGGCAGACCAGACATGTAGAATCGAGAATGCAATCTCGGGATATAGAAAGATCGCCGCCTGGAGCTGCAGCACCCAACATTGACCGACTGAAGCATATCGCCATATTTGCGACGAGACGGTGGATGTGATGAATGACTAAGCGAGAGCGAGCTGCAGACATCAGTACTTGCAAACACGAGAAAGGAAGGAGTGTGCTGTTGAGTAGATCTGAAAATGGCAATGCAGACAACAGACAACATGCAGTCACATTGCGATGCAACAACACGACGGCAGCAGAGAGAAAGAGAGAAAAGATGGACAAGACGAAGCCACCTGGCATCAGAGAAATCAGAAATCAGAGAAATCACAGAAAAGACAGACAGAACGAGAGACAAGCTAGGCAAACAGGCAGGCAAACAGGTAGGCAAACAGACAAACAGCAGAGCAGTAGGCTGCATACGAGCTGCATGTCACGTTGGTAGGGGTGGCCCGCCAGATGCACGACGCAGCAGTCGAGATGACTGGTTGGGGAGGAGATGGCAGGAAAAACAGTGCAGGACTCAGTCAAGAAGAGGCGGAGTTGGCAGTGTATGGAGTATGCAATCGAGGGAGACGAGTGGATATTGAGCCGAAAGAGGAGAAGAGCAGAGATGCAGCTGCAGGAGGAACGACAGCACACAAACGGTAGACTGTCAATACTGGGCATAGATGGTGAGATAGTGCAGCGGGCAAACGGTAGAGCACAAGCGTGAGGCGTGGAGGCGTAGTGCAGCACAAGTGCAGTAAGCCATCTCCAGATGCGGGCTCTCCACCCGGCCACAGTAGATGGCCTCTCGGTCTGTTTGTGCTTGTAGTCTTGGTCTATTCGATTCCATGCTCTGACTCCTCCATGGTACTATCATTAGAAAGAGCGTGTCCATTATCCGGTGTACGTTGCCTGTGTCATGGCTTGTCATGCCGACTTGTCTCTTGTATACGCAGAGCCTCAAGACGGCGCTTCGCCACCATCGGCTTTTCTTTGATATTGATGTTCATCTGCTCGATATTTGTTCTTAAGCTGGCTGCATTTACTTCCAAACATTTAATCAATATTTATCCTCACCTTTGCTTCCTCTGTTTCCTTTGCCTTCCGTGGTCTTCTCTTTTGCAAATCCCTTGGGTATCAATGAATATGCACGTGGAAGGCAAGAGGATTTACATAGATAGCCCGATCAACATGACGCAAGCTGCAGACCGTAGGATGCTGGCGACTGCAAACTGAAAACAATAAACACGACAGAATATTCAGTAATAATGAGCAATAACAAAAGAACTACCGTGCGGACAAAAGTGTATATTTATCAAGATTTCACAAGATTTCACAAAAATGTATGAGGATGCCCCTGCATCGAGGCGACCAAGGATAATAGGCAACACCTCGCTCTGCACACCTTTTTTTTTTGGATAGTTTCTTTCAGTTCAATATCATTATTGCCATTAATATCAAAGGATGCAGTTCTGTACCATCCGGGGACAGGCAGCGAAGTCGGCGTCGGCGAGGATGCCGGATACCGGATGTTGACTCTAAACCACCGAGATAGTACCTGGATACATGAGGCAGCCAAATAGCACAAAAGCAAAATTAAAAATTAAAAAATCAGGAAACTGACAGCCTTGAGCAGCCAAGATAAAAAAAAAATGTAAACAACCTCTGCGCCAGACTAATCAACGATCAAGAAAACTCTGTTTGGCGACCACGGCTCACATCACTACACCACCAGGCAGAACGCGAACCAGAGTTTGGACTCTGCTCTAGACAACTTCTGCTAAAAGATAAGAATATAAACTATCGACAATAGCTGCACGTCGGGCACGAGTCGAGCCACACCTTGCGTGCGTATCTATCTATGACTCCTCTTCCTAGCAGAGAGTTGTCTCTAAAGCTTATTGGCGACGAGCTCTGTCCTTCAAACTGCTTTGGGACTGGAGTATGCAGCCAAGCTGCAGGCCGATAGTCCGCCACCGTTCAGTCAGTGAAAGTCAGTAGACTCAGTGAACCCACCACCGTAACTTGTCAGTAAGTCGTCAAAGTCGACCACGGGGTCGGTCGTTGGCCGTCCAAGCTGGCAGGTATGCTCTTATGAACGGCGCGTACGGCAAAAGTTCTCTCGGTGCCGGAGCCTCCGCTATTACGGAGCTCATGGCTATTTGATATCCCTGTGTATAAACGATCACAGTCAAAACGCCAGCAAAACAGGTCTATCAGTCAATGCCAGCATACAAGACATGCAGCAATTTGTGACACGCTGCAAGGCAGCTTTGGTAGGCATGGCTGCTGATATTGCGATCAAGTGGCATCAACTCTTGCTTTCTGTGCCGTGTTTCAAATTGATGCACCACTTTGTCTCTAGTGTTGTCTTTCTTTTGGATGTGTTTAAACATTTGTTTGATAAGGCACAAATGTATTCCCAAAGCTTGTACCATGTACTACAGCTACGAGCATAGCCGCATGTGCATCGTATGTTGTATGCTGTTACTTGTGCTGTTCCTAATGCTGTTGCCATGTGCATCTGCCACTGCCACTGCCACTGCCGTCCCTTGTGTCTGCATGTTTACATATATATATCGTGCAATCTATGTTTAACAGATGCCAGCTATTGTTTGCAGCCGTCTCAATATCCATGTCTTTGAAAACGGTCCTCAGTACAAGACGGAGGTGTGTCTGTATCAGCATGTACCGCATGCTAGTACGAGCACGTACGAGAATGTGGTGGCAGAGAAGGATTTTGTGCTTTTGTCCTTTGTGTTTTGCGCCCGTCTTTAGTCTCTAGCAGAGTCTAGAGTGGCAGTGAGTGCAGAGACATGCATGCGTGTGGGAGGGGGGCAACGCCATAGCATTCGGCAAAACGCAAAGTTTCTGTAGACCGTTTCTGTACGGCGACTGTAAACAAACAAATTGACACGAAACTCGTGCAGAGATCCAAGCTGCAGCAAAATTGACACGCTCCTATACGCTCAAAATTCTCCGTCGTGAGGGATATTTTTCAATGTTAATGCCGGAATCAAAACAATCGACACAGGTCATCTGCCCGGCACTGGCGATAGCACTGGGTCGTATTCTATTGCTATCGCTTTGCCTCTTTGTCCTTGATCTGTGACACTGCATATACTAGAGTGTCGTGATAAAAGTTTGTGACAGCACCGCTGAGGCTCTGCACTTTATAGCTAATTTCAAGATGAAGATAAATCAAAATCAAAAGATCACAAGACGTTTCAGCCGATGCAGCCGGAGAACAAACATCGATTTAGAATGTAATTGCCTTTGCCAGTATTACACTTGACGAAACACACAATCTCTCAAATAACACACAGTGGCTGTGGAACAGCTGGTATTGTGCTGATAGTGTGCTTCGGTCGTGTCGATATTACGCAAACGTCGGCATCAAGTGCCGGGTATTCGGCGATGTGCATCCAACGGAGCACAGTGTGGCCGTCACGGGGTCGTGTAGATGCGCTGAGATACGAGGACCCTGCTATGGAGATGTAGAGATCAAAAGAGCTGCCCGGAGATAGAGTTATTCTTTAACACCGTTCTTGGTTATGTATTTTACTTTTTAATTGGATTTTAAAATAAGTTAATCGATCAAGATGTAGCGAGGCTGGCGTAGCTTGTCAACGGCATCTAGACTTTCCTAGTGTAGGCGATATGCTGTAAGAATTAAGCTGCATAGCAGACCAACGATAGCACTTGATCTAGGCATAGCAGATTGAGATGAAGAGTCTGTAGAGTCTGTGCTGTGAGTATATGCACTCGTAAAACATCTACAAAGCGAAACAGATGGTACACGATCCGTGGTCCAACAGAATGCAAAGCATCATCGGCTGTGAGAGTCTAATCAGGATCAAGCAAGGGCAAAAGGACCGTAGTACACTAGGATCAGAGGAGACAAAGAGAAGGAGAAAAAGAGAAAGGGGACACGAGAGACGAGAGACGAGAGACGAGAGACTGCCAGCTCATCACCTTGTTTGGGTTGGATCGGCAGCAGAGAGCAAGCTCAACCCGGATCTCCGAGACTATCGTCTTGCGTCTTGCGTCTTGCTTCGCCCAAACTGTCAATGTTGCTAATGTTGATCGCTCCAATATGTAAATGTAGTATCGCCATCATCTGCAGCTCCCGCTAGCGTAGACGACGAAAACAATGGCGTAAATTACTTGGTCGTCGTCTCCGTGCGCATCTGTGCTTCCGTGCAATGCCGTCGTATCGTCTCCTGCTCTCGCACGGCAGGTTGTGATTGAATGTACATGCTAAACAGTCTTTTAACAATAGAATAGAATAGAATAAAAAAGAGGGTGTCACACCTGTAATATAAATGGGATACGTCAAAGGATTGTGGTCGTATATAACTCGAGCACTGCTCACCGCCTTTTCTTTCTCTCGATAGTAACAGTCGGATGGCCTCCTCATGGCTGTCCCTTGGCATCTCTCCGCAATCGATATCGTCTTCTACGGGGTAGTCTCTAGTCTTTGGGACCTTGTCGGCCGCCTTTATCGAGATGGGCTGTCCAAGAACTGTCCAAGAGGTGTCCAGAACTGTCTACCTCCTGTCAGTCATCCAGCCATCCTCAAACAGGAGCTGCAGACGACGTGCATGAAACGCGATGCACGGCGCAGAGGATAACAACAAACCGTCGATACAGCCGACACAGTTGACACTCAACACGGCCAACACATACAACACACACAGCTAAAGCAGGGTCCCTTTTGCGAGCCACGGAAATCGCGACAACAACGCAGTCAAGCAGATCGAAATGAAACGATAAAACAATGAAACAATGAAACAGCCAACACGGCAACGATAACAGGCAAGATGCTGCAGAGCGGTCTTGGACGATAGCAATATAAGAATGAAAAACATTTAAAGATTAACAGCAAAAGAAGAGACCCAAGAAAGATATGATTGGAGTCGACTCGATGATGCCATGTCGTCCCGCATCAGCTGTTGTCTCCCCACTTCCTTGTCTTCCTCGTCTCTATCTTTGTCTTCTTCATTGTCGTCACTTTTGTCCCTTTTGACTGTCCATGTCCGGGGTTGAAACAGTCTGTTTCCAAGTCCCCGAGATTGGGCTGCTATCGGCCATCATCCCCGTGACTTGATCTTATCAGCGGCAGAGCCCAACCTGTCGTAAAAGGGGTGCGTTGCGATGGTGTCTGGTGATGCTCGTGCCATGCCTTGAACCTCAAGCTGGAGACAATGCCCATGATCAAAATAGCAATCAATCAACCAAGGAACAAAACGAAAGGACGAGTAAGCGTCGATAACTTGTTCATCGAGGTGGACCTGGCTGTCGTCGCTTCTCTAGGCTCTTTTAATTGTTTATCCGAGCCTATGACGCTGTGTTGTGCCGAGCTGTGCCCCGGGTTGTTTTTGCGTTGCTTTTCAAGTTGGGCCGCGATGCTTCATGGTAGGATTTGGACTTTAGATCCCAGACCCCAGACTTCAGATCCGTCTCCAGACTCCCCAGAGTATTGCTCATCCCCACAGTGCGTCCAGTGACCATATCCGGGGAATGGGAGCATATGTGGCATCTGTGGCATCTGTGGCATCTGAAGCAGGGGCAACGACGGCCAACGACGAGTGGTCGGATTGTAGCATGCCATTGCCAGCCGCCCGGGACCGCTCGGAAAATGCATGCCGCTTGGGCACGTTGGGCTCCTCCAAGACAGGAAAACAAAAAGGAGAGATTCCTTTTTCTCCTCCTTGACCAACAGCCCTAACAGCCCTAAATCGATCTGTGGCTGACGTTCAGTGCGCCATCCCTCGAGATTCGAGCACGGCTATCTCATATCGTCCTCCTGTCGCGGTGCTGCCAGTGGCGACGACAATGCTTTGCGATTGCGCAGCAAGTGCTGCAGGTCGGTGTATTGGTTATGCCAGCACTTGTCGATGGCCTCGGTCTACTATTCTGAGCACAGAAAAGTACATGTCCTGGAATAGCGGGCCTCTATCTTTGTACCGGCAAATGTGCTCCTTTGGATTCCGGTCCCCCGGCTCGGTGTTTGCAGTCTCGGAAGCATCGTCGCCGAGGTAGCACGGCCACGACGCCGCAATGCCAAACAAGTTGTCTCCCCCATATCTAGGCACTGTCGAAAGCAGCGACATTGAAACAAGCAGGTCGTCATGGACACGGCCAAGGCAGGCCATACGGCAGCAGAGTCTGTTCGCCTCGGCAAACCGGTTGCTGTCAAAGTCGCGCGCATACTCGGCGACGATGCAGGTATGGATGTGATACAACTAGCCGACGGCGCCACAGCTCAGCCATTCCTAGCGGAACTGTCTGGCGGAAACCTCGACAAAGTACATACCGTGTCTTGTCCTTTATGAGGTGTGCGGTTAGTAGGCAGAGTCTACAGGTGAAGGTGCACAATCAATGTGCGGTGATCGCATCGCGTACATGGGTACTAGCATTTTTGTTTCGCAAAAGATACCGTCTTTGATACACTATCACCCTTTCCTTTTACGTCTTATTTTTACTTGATCATACGCCGTTGATTTCCAGGCTCTTACGCGTTCGTATGCGTCAGTCGGACTACACAAGACAAGAGAGGCTACGAGTCGGGCGGCGGTGC
Organism: Ophiostoma ulmi; assembly: GCA_029298715.1. NCBI lineage: Eukaryota > Fungi > Ascomycota > Sordariomycetes > Ophiostomatales > Ophiostomataceae > Ophiostoma > Ophiostoma ulmi. Next base: position 485,150 of record JANSLN010000007.1, read on the forward strand.
AGACTCTAGGCAGTCAGTCATGGGCTATGATGAAGGAAGAGGTGTGAAGAAGTTAAAAACAGTACAAACGCAAAGGACACATGTCTAGAGTTTCGCACTCTATCATTATATTGATTTGATAACTTGCTTCTCGTCGGCAGCCCCGGTGGAAGTCAAGATGGGCTCAAAAGGCAGGCCGATGAGTAATACGCTCACTACGACAGTCTGATAAAGCTGCACAGAGTACACACAAACACAACGGTACAGGGCGAGTCGTATCGGATTCAATCACTACGGCACGAGGCACCCATGAAACAGCCAAGAATAGCAGCAGACGGGCGATCGAGATCAAACCTGGGGGAGATTGTAGATGTCTCTGGTCTTGGGTCTTTGGTCTTCAGGATTTAAGAAAGATACAAGTCCGGGTGTATAGGTGTGCACTCTTTTGGGTAGTTTGAACAGTATACAATATATCACATTCAATGTCAGTCACTTTCCACAGTCACAGGCTCGCCTTTCGCCTCTCAAAAGTCAAACGATATGAACCCGAGCAATCCGCAGCTGACCTATACGAGGTACAGAGTCAGTAGGAGTAGAAATCAGTGAAATTTGTATAAAGCAGATCAATAAGCAGTATTGATAATTAAGAATGATAATTAAGAATAGAAAGATACTTGTCAATATATAAATGGCGGAGGCCTTGCGAGGCTGCCAGCGTAAGCCATGACGAGGCAGCCGCTATTTATTTTCTTTTTGTATTTTATTGCCTGTTTGCCTATTGTCAATGCTCATGTCAAAAACCAGTGCCAAGTCAATAAAAAATCCGAGCTCGCTTGTGTCTGACAGCTTACTCGGCAGTCATCACTAACAGTCATCAGTGAGGCTGAGCTCGATGCCAATTTATTTTACTGTCACCAATAAATTGATTCACACCTTTACCGTGATCCAATCTCACAGAGCGTGTTTTCCGGGACGGCCGATCGACTCTTGAATGTAGATGGCTAGCACCGCCAACACCGAGAAAGCGTTTGCCTGATGCAAGGCACGCTCTTGTGAGTCGTCGCCGGATAGGACTTTGTGTACTTTGTTTTGCAGTTTGGCTCATATTCTGTCTCCTATTGCGTCTTTAGATTTATCTTCTGGCTCCGATACTGGTCAACTGACATTCTTCTTGGTCGAGTGAGACACAACGGTGCAGAACGCGAGAACGTGTCGGGCATGCCAAGGGCGACTGAAGACTGGGGACTCTGAACGGCAAGATAAGAGTGGCCGGCTGGCTGTCGATAGTAGTAGATAGTGTATGTCTCAGAACTGCATGTCTCAAACAACGATAATGCAAGATAGATGATAGAAGTAAAGAGTAAGAGAGTGGAATCAACAGAAGCCAGTCACAACGAATCAAGGAATCAAGGAATCAAAGATCAAGGAAACGGGCCACACCAGCCTGGTCAGATCGTCAGGTGTCCATTGTTGAGAGGAGGTGGTCGAGAGTGAGGAATGTGGGAGTGGTCAATATTGGCCATTATTGTGTTTAAATGTCTGTGCATGATTTTTTTAGAATGTCTTGTGCCATTCCCTATCAAAATGGTGTTGTGTCTCAGCTTACGATGAGGCTGGATGGTGATGGTCTTCTTGGTCCTCGTCTTGGTCCGAGGCTGGTGAGATCAGAAAGGATGTAAGATTCGACGCCTCTTGGATAGTATGATTTTTATTCTACATTTTCCAATGACCATCTCTCCACCTCATTGAGCAATAAATCAACTTGGATGCAATGCCCATCATGATGTGTGAGACTGTCAGAGAATCAGCTCGACAAGATGGGCTTGGTCTGCCTCTTTATTCGTCTCTTAGCGTGAGTGTGGTGTGCACGATGGCACGGTGTATTAGCATGTTAGTGCTAGTGTCAGGGTTAGCAGGGTAGTTAGCGTGATAGGGTCTAGCACTAGCTTGGACTTGTTCTCTCACTCTTTAGCATGTTTAGCCCTTTTAGCACTCTTTAACGTTGGCTTTAGCATTCTTAATCACTGAACATGTACAAGTATCTTATCTTAACTCTATCCAGATTCCATCATAATAGCCTCCAGCAATATCGTATCAATGAACGGGACGATCCCTCTATGAAGACGGATCACGGGTGCATCCTTTCGTGTAGCGCGGCTGGCTCGGCTTACGCTGGCTTGGTCATCAGTGTTCTGTATTCCTAGTATGGCAGTTGACATGTAGTCTCCCTATGGCAGTTGTCAGTATCTTTGCTGTGTCAGTGAGGTGGAGCAGGTCCCTTCCTAAACAAGAATATCGCCGTGCATGGCGGGGTCTTTTCTCGTCATATCTTTTTTTCTTCCAACCTCGACATCTTGTGCTCAGTATCGTCTGGCAGATACTCTGCGACTCGCATCCAAGAAAACAAGGACAACATGCAATGTTTTGATATTATGGAATTCATTCTCATTCCCAGACCCCTCATCACATCATCTGCATTCCTCACCTAGCCTCTCCATCAGTCTCAGGACCCTGCCATTCATCAAAAGATCGACACTGGCCAAACTGGGCTTCATACCGCCGAGCCTGCACGTATTATAAATATTATCAATTAATTTATAAAGTAATTCACCAAATAATTCATTAATTTCTTCACAAAAGCACAATGACGACAGCGTGCTTCATGATACGCGTTATTGTGAGAACGAATATATCCCACAGGGCATGTCCCATGTCAATCTAATCTGATCCATCACATTGCCGTAAGCCATACGCTGTAAGCCGTAAACCTTCTTCTGGGAATTCTTGGTCGTTCTTGCCGTTTTGGGTCTTGAGATAGAGGGGCACTTTCCTCTCTCACCATTCTCACCACTCTCATCACTCTCACCACGGCCAGTCATCAACTAGCCACCTTCTTGTCTTTGGCCTCACTTTTCGTCTCACGCCCTCTTTCATCTTCTTTCTATGTACCCTGCCTCCGTCTAAACCGATCGTGTCTGAGCATGCACTCGCCTTTTCGGCTTAGTATCTGCATCTCGTCTCAGACCACTGCATCCCGCGCATCTTGACTCTAATCGGCCACTTGACCAAGCCAGTCCTCGCCGGATTCCAAAATACCGAGAGAAGACCACTCAGTAGATTATCTACTTTCTTCTCCGTCCTCTTAATTATCTGCATCGAATATTTCTACTTATCTGCACACACTTTATCCTCTGCCTACTCTGAACCTTTCTTGCCTCTTGCCTACCTGCTTGCCTGCTACTGCCTGCACCGCTCGCCTCTCTCCACACACACTTCTTCTGCGCCTACGCGTGATGGTGTGAAGCTGTATTGATTAAATTCTGCGTCTCTCTTTTGGACTATCCGGCTTTGCATCTTCTTTGGGATTTACATCCTTTTTGATTCTATTATATTCCTTTCCCATTTTCCCATCAGATCCATACCTTCGGCGTGCCTCAGCTCCCTCCTCCCTCCTCTGCTCTCTTCCATCTACGCGTATTATCTATCAGTCTCCATCAAACGTCATTTTATCCATCTACTATCTACAAAGTACTGTCTACCATCTACTGCTGTCTGACTCTCTGCTGTCTTATTCGTGTCATTCTGCACATCGCCCTGTCTTTTTTTTTTTTATTACTTTTGCCTCTTCTTCCTCTTCAGCACCCCCTCCATTCCTCGTGCATACCCCCCTCCCTGCACGATCCCTTGTATTATCCTATTCTCTTACTCCTAACCTACTCCCCTGCACCACCTGCATATATAAAAGACACGAGCCTCCTCTTCATTCCAGTCAGCCGTGTCTACAAATCGACTTTATCCTGTCTTTTATCATCTATATCTACACTCATAGCGGATTCCATACAATGCACCATCTTATTTGGATCTAGGGGACCGGTTTTTGTGTTTCATCTTACTCTCATATACTTGGACATCTAAATATATCATCGTCGCTCTCATATACACAAGGAAAATCTACTCATTCTACTCTCAAAATGCCCGCCCCTTCTACTACCCGGGACGCCTACCAGTGGCGCGACTCTTGGCCACCAGCCCAGCTTCACCTCCAGCAAGGCCATGACAACTTCTCCAAGGACAACAATACTACCGAGGACCACGATATGCTGGCTCATGATGAGAACCCTATGGCCTACTTTCTCACTCCCATGACTCCACCACTGCTGGCCGTCGACGATGACGACGACGACAACGACGAGGACTACAGCTATGGCTACGGGTTTGGATACAGTACCGGCCTCGACATGGGCATGGACTTTGACGCCGGCATCGAGGACGACTCGCATCCCCAAATGGACATTCGCAGCGTCAGCCCGTCTGTGCTTGCCGAGAACATTCTCAGTCCCGGCGTCGCTCGGTCGTTCCGGCCGCCCACTCCTCCAAAGGCCAGCAGCACTGAGCAAACCCAAGACGAGCAAGAAGATGATGATGACTATATCTACAACGATGGCTTCACCTTTGGCTACACCTTTGGCCAGGCGCCCATCAAGATTGCCAACACCAACAACAACCGGTGCGGCAAGACTGTCATCCGCAAGGGTGGGGTCTCGTCCATGCGGTCGTCCTCGTCCTCATCTTCGTCACATTTGTCACATTTGTCATCATCGCCTCGCTCTTCCCGTCAGATCGACCACGGCATGATTCCCCGGCGCCGGTCGCCGCGGTCGTGGCGTGTACCGAGCCCGGACGTGTTCATGATTGAGGAAGAGCCCGAGGCCGAGGCTGAAGACGGAATTTTGGCAGATGTCGGTCTGTCGCGGTCGGCGGCTGCTAGTCCCGCTTCCGATGCGCTGCCGACGCCGTCCGACTACCGCTCTTTTATGCACGAGGCCAAGCCGGCCAAGCGCGTGCGGTTCGTCCTGCCGTAGAGTCTCATCTTATCACATCCCTTTCCTTTCTCATGACGATTATGAGTCCACCTTGATTTGTTGTTTCTGCTTTTGTTTCTCTTCTCTTTTTGTTCTTTTGTCCTCATTCTGTTTCTATATCACATTGCATCGGTGGTGTTGAGGTTCTCTGCTTTTTTCCTTGTGTCTACTCATTATACGTTTGATATCGCGGCATCTCTCGCAACGTTGTTCTGGTTTATTGGGACGGCAGGGTCATTTCATTCTACTGCTCATAATTTATTTTGTTGATACCAGGAGGTTATTTGCTTTGTTTTGTTGTACGCCTTTTAATCTTTCAAGGCTATCTTATTGTCCATCTTCATACACGCCATATTATTGCATAAACCAGTTTCTCATCTCATCTCGTCTGATTACTGATCTTACTGCTTGATACGATTCAATTTACAATGTAACACACATCGAGGGCGATAGAGTTGCAGTGCTTTCCTCCGTGCACACATGACAGGTCTGGATCTTAGCTCTCTCGATATAGCCCTACAGATACAATGCTTATTAGCGGCAAATACATACAGTAATCGAGGGTAATTCTCCGTGTTACACTCGATCTAATGCACAGCACAACTCTTGGCTCTGGAAATTCGATTCCCATGAAATGCATGATCTGAATACTGCTTCTGCTGCACACTGCAAATACAAAAGCAAGGCACGGCCATTAAGTGCTCGGATATACCTATACAAGCGCATTTAAGATGTATTATTCTTGCATTCCTGTAGCAGCATCTTTGCTTTCCTTCTGACTTTGTGCTCTATAGACGTCATTCTGTCTTTTGTCTTTGCTTTTGACTTTTGACTTTTGACTTTTTACCATTTTATGATCTGTTCATCAGCCATTTAGGTCGACCTCGTCGCCCGCCTCACCGAATATGCAGGCTATTTTAATCACACTGCTAGACCATTTAACTCTATTCAATCCCATTAATCCCATTCGTCCTCTTCATCCTACTTGAGTACTTTGAATTCGGCGCCCTCATTCGCTCTATTCGGTCATGCAGTGCAAAGTACTTGCATGTGGTGCAATGCAACTGAAGAAGCGGATGCGCAGAACAAGTGCCTTTTTGGAATATGCTGCATCTACCGCGTCGCTCTGTCCATTGTTTCAATTTGTATCAAACTAGCAAATGAGATCAACTCTTTCATATATCTACAGAGTAAAGATCCAACACACATCTCAAACACCTTCTAAACCAACGAATTACTCGATTTAAACTTGCTGCATTTTTATTCCGATTAAATCGGTTGCTGGGCAGCCGCTAGTCCATCCTAGTGTGGGCCAGGCTCGAGGCCACCAACCGATCCACTCCAGCTCTCTCTGCCCTCTAGCGGGCCCGTCATCGTATTACAGCGATCTAGCGCTGAAAAGCTAGTCACGGATCGATTGCTTGATAATCGTATTTATTTTTACCGCACATGCTCGTTAATTCAGCCACCTGGCGATCGTCTGCGTGCGTCTGCGTACATCTGCGTACATCTGCATGTCGTAGATTACGAGGCAAATGAATATTGCGAGTATTTTATCTTGCAATCTTGCATATTTGCGAGATAAAGAGGTAGAGGGTAGAGATTGAAGTTGCAAGTAGGATTACAAATATATACAAATAGTGAAGAGTCAAGGAAAGAAGAGGCTAGCGCCAAGACAAACCTGCTGGTCGCACCTTCCCGTTACTCAATACACGAGATACACCGACTCGCCCTCCCTTACCATTGTTTACTCTGCCCACTACGACACACGTCATTGGCTCGCCCTGGCCGTCAGCTACTTCGTACTCAAGTCCGACCTTTCTCTTCCTCATGCGTCCCGCCCGAGCCTTCCCTTTTTCTCGTCTTGACCTCCTTCTCTTGGATACATGTACAAAAGTACTTGTTTGTTTTTTTTTTGTTTTCATCACATAACATTCAAAAACACAGTCGACTCAAGCAGACCAGGCTAGCGTTTTGCTCTTTCCTTGCAAGGCTAGGTCGCTCTTTCCTTTTACCGTGTAGACATTGTCTCTCGTCATCCAGTCGCACCTTCCTTTTTACCTGCTTTTTCGTTACTCTACCTCTCATCACATTTCCTTGTTTGTTCCTTCCTTATTCGACCTTCCTCGACCTACCCTGATTGATACCTTGCGTACGACAGCGCATCCCGCCAGAATTTGCCCCTTCCACTTGTCCTGCGGCCTTGATACGACTTCACTCTCTATACCTTACTCATATACCCTTCTGCTACCTCGACTGCAGCTTCCCGAGCACCCTCTTCAACTATCCGGCGACTATACATACGCTTCTTCGACTACCTCTACGTGGGATGTGGCCAGCGGCATCTTGACTCCAGTCTTGAGTCTCGAGTTGATCTGGCCAACGACCTCTCTCTGCTGCTGTGCAGCTGTTGCTTCGGATCACAACAGCAACCAAGCATGCCCTGCATCACCTCGGTATGTACCACATATTTCATACATGTGTGTCTGTCCCTCTGCGCTGTGTGTCTACCTGTGTTTCGCTGGGGGGCAGCCCGACGCCTTCTCGTGTCTGGCAGCTGCTGCTTATCAAATCCTCCGTCGACATGTCTGAGATGAGATACACGGTACGTTTGTACCCAGCTTGAACAATCCGCTCCAAATAAGGTTTGCTTCTCCATGTGCGAGCGCATTCCAGAGCAGCACCCAACGCGCCCTCCCGCGCTACTGGTGATGGATCGACAGACTGCCGCAGACGGTTAAGCATGCAAAGCAGACTACATCAGGAATGTAACTAGCAAACTAGCAACTGACCGATGAGGACGTCTTCCTTTCTCCTTTCTCCTTCTAGATCTTCATTGCCTCCCACGTAGATCATGTCTTCTTCTAATACCTCTACTTCATCCGACGACGATGACGCATCATCCGACCTCTCCGCCTCTACTTGCAAGGTCGCGCCCGCCAAGCAGGACAATGACACACCCGCCAATGGCAATGACACACCTGCCAACGACAATGGCACACCTGGCAATGGCAATGACACACCTGCCAACGACAATGGCACACCCGCCAACGACAATGGCAATGCGCCAGCAACGCCTTCAAATAAAAGCGACAACAAGCCTGGCGTAGGCCGCACACCCAAGACTGCACCGGCTGCGCTAGGTACTGCTGGTGCCGCAGCCAATAGACCGCGCCGCCTCTCCCAGTCGCAAAAGGTCCAGCCTACGCTTCTCACAGACTTCTTTCTCGGCCGCCCGTCACCAGCCCGTGTCGTTGCTCATCGCAAGCGCCTCTCGGAAGCTGCAACTGTCAAGGCTGAGATGCGCACGGCTATGCGCCAGGCAGCTGTCCAGAAAGTACAGCAGCCGGGCGGCGTCAGAGACCGTGTCAAGGCCTGGCAAAAATCAAGCGCCGAGGCCATAGCCACGGGTAATCCCGAGTCCGCCCCCAGTGAGCCAACTGATATCGCCGAATGGACCGATGGCCACAGCGTTACCGAAGAGGATCGTATACGAATCAAACTACGGGCACAGCAAGCATTGAAATCCCAGCAGGCAAAACTGGGCAAATCACCACTTGGTCGCACTGAATACCCAAAGACGGACGGTGAAGACAACGGCACCAAACCAAGAGGGCCCAGGGTCAACCACAAACCCCGAGCCAAAAGCTCTGGTGACAATGACTATACTCGAACCAAGACCGACAGCGACAGTGCCAAGAGCGGCAACCCCAAGACTGTAAAGCCAAAATACTACACCACTCGCATCACAAAACCACGGCGGGCGGTCCTCAATGCCCAAGCAGATATTGCAGCCTTTGTCACAGGAAGCACGCCTAGAAAGCGTATCGTCAGCGACGAGCACTGGATGAAGCGGAGGAACAGCCGACTATCGCCCAAAGGACACAGCCCCACGAAGCCACCACCACCACAAGCACAAGCACAAGCAAAAGCACAAGCGCCAGGAATCGGCGTCGGCGCTGGCAAGCCCATACCTAAAGACTTTTTACAGCGTACAGCACAGAACCCGACAGTCCAGAACAAGATCAAAGACTGGGCAAAAAGAGTCGAGCCACCATCACCCCCCAAAGCTTCACCTCCAGAACACAGACGGCAAAAGAGCCAGTACACTACCACCAGCGGCGGAGAGAGCGATTCCACTAAGAAACCATCACCAAAGAGCTGGCGCAGCGCGCCAAACCAAGGTGCCAGTGCCCGGCCTGTCCGGTCAACAAAATCAGCTGAAACCAACCAGCCCCCTCCGCGGCGCCGTAGCCCAGCTAGCAGCCCCAAGAACAGCCCGAGAAACCTTGGCCGCAAACCCAGCCAACAACACGACGACGGCACTCGTGTCCGCCCTACACGCCCAAGTGCGTCCACTGACAGTCTGACGGAGTCCAACGTCACATCTCAGAGCAGCAACAGCAATAGCAACAGCAACAGCAACAGCAACAGCAACAGCAATACCTACGATGACGGCATACGCGTGCGCCCGTTACGACTGTCCACACACAACCGCGGTCGCAAATCTCCCCCAAGACGAAAGTCATCTGTCGGCAGCGCCTCTTCTGACCGCACCGTTTCCAACACCCACGGCAAGGCCAACGACAAGAACAAGTCGCAGACCAACTTCACTGTGCGTAGTGCGCCTACAGTGACTACAGCGACCACGGCCACTACAGATATCACAGAGTCCTCCCTGGGCTCCAAGACGTCTCTTGCTGATGACGAAGAGTCGGCTCTCAAGACGCCCACAAAGAAGCCTGTGCGCCAGCCTAGTGCACGAAACAAGCGCCCTATGCGCAAGCGCAGCCCCAGCCCAACGGAGACGCGCAGCGACGAGATCACCACTCGCACCGGCTCGTGGCGCGAGGGCTCGCCCGACTCCGGCTCCGGCTCCGGCTCCCCCAACTCTGGCACACTATCGAGCAGCGATGCTAAGAGCGAATCCATTGCCAACTCGTACGGCCCATCCACCGTTGCTCCCAAGTCGCTCGCAGAAATTCCCGTCGGCTACTCTGCCTTCAGCGAGCTGGACCTGCCTACGCGCGGTGGCGCTTCCGCCCCCAAAGAGAGGCCCAAGGCTGCCCGCACCCCCAGCTTCAAGGGTGTCCCGCAAATCCTCAAGAAAGTGGTTAGCGAGGGCAAGAAAATTGTCCACGATATCAAGGTCGAGCCTGTGCGCCCAACCGTCAACCAGCCGCCCAGCATTGAGAACTGGCTGGACAGCACAATCGACCCATTTGTCGAGTCAAAGACAAAGGCGGCAGCCACGCGTAAAGTGTCGACACGCAAGGTTCCCTCCAGTCAACAGCTGCAGAACCAGTCCAAGCAGTCCAAGCAGTCACTCGACTCACAAACACCGACACCGGCCAAGAGGACACATCAGACGCGGTCGATATCTCCTACGCGGGCGAGAGATACGGCACGGAGCCAGGGCGCATCGACAACACCCTCGGGCGCAAGAAGCCAGGGCACTAACACGGCATCTGGTGCAAGAAGCCAAGGAACGGCCCCATCTGGCTACAAATCAGAACCTGAGAGACGCACGAGTGTGTCCACGCCCAGATCTGCCTCTGCGACACCACCCGCAAAGAAGCCGTCTCCTTCCCCAGCAACTGCAACTACACCAACAACACCGACGCAAAATATTACACCCACCAACAGCCTCAAGAGAGCAGGAGCAACTAGAGGCAGCTCCTCTCCAGTGAGGCTAGCAGCTGCCAAGAAGCCGTTCAAGGATCTCCTCCGCGATGCTTTCCGCGGCGAGTCCGCCCCTACCAAGCCGCCTGCCGCACATCCCAACTACGATGCCGAGCGCGAACGGAATCGGTACAGAGCTGAGTCTGAAGACAGCTACGATGACCGCTACGAAGACCGCTACGATGACCGCTACGACGATAGCTACAGAAATAGCTACAGAGATGGTTCTGCCAAGAAAGACACCCACCACCGCCGGTCATCCAGCGGTTCGTCCAAGGGCTACACCGCCACCGAAGTGACCGAGTCGGCTGTCGCTTCCGGTGTGGCTGAAAGCAGTGACGCCAGCAGCAGCTATGTCAGCTCTCTGTCTGACTCGACGGGCTTCCCCCGGCACCGCCCTCCTCCCACCAACGGCGACCACGAGCTTTCCACAATTGTTTCTGCTGCGTCGTATAGCACACACTCCGATACAATGTCTACCATTTCGCAGTCCACAGTCACCCAGGGCACTGCCACCGAGCTCTCCATGGCCAGAGACAAGAGCCAGAAATCATCATCTGGTCTCAAGCGGCGCTTGACCAAGCACTCGGATCTTGTCTCCGTGCTCTCGCTCAACGAAGACTCTCAGCTGCCTGCGCGCACAAAGAGTATCAAGCTAGCTCGCAGCTTGCATAGAAAGACAAGCAAGCTAGACAATGCGACAATGGATGACCTGCTCCGCGAGTTCTCTGAAGACGAAAACACATACCGCAGAGAGCTCAAGACACTCGTGAGTGGTGTTATTCCCGTCCTTTTGCGCCAGTTTGTCGACCAAACCGATGCCAGACGGGCAGCCGACATTTTTGGTGCCGACATTGCCAGCAGCAAAGTGGACGTCATGTCGCGGGCCGTCGTCAACATGGGCATGGCTCTTGAGAAGCTGAGCGTCATGCACGATTTCATCCCCGTCCATAGCGCAAAGCGCATGGTCGACTGGCTCGAAAAGGTCTACCCCATCTACGACAACTATCTCGATGTTTGGCGCCTGGGCTTCCAGGGCATTATTGTCAACCTTGCGCCCGCAGCCGGCAAACTGCCCGAGGAGGACTCTCTGATCAATGGCGGCATGGAGCGAAACGAGGAGGGCGATGTCCTCGACGAGAACGGCGAGAGAGTGGATGTCGCCTACCTACTCCGACGGCCCTTGGTGCGCATCAAGTGGATGCACAAATTTGCAAAGGGCGCAAACATTATTCTTGGCAGACATGTTGCAGGCGACATTGAGGCACGACTAGACTCGCTGCACGAGAAAGCCCGCCGGCGGAATCGCGAAGAAACGGCGCGCAAGACCGATGAAGATGCCTGCAACACAGACACAACGCGCGCCCGCGATCTCCGCAACCTGGCCATTACCGACAACACCAGCATCGACCAGCACCGGCAGGTGAGCGCCAAGGACTGGTTTGATATGAGCCTGTCCCACTCCAACGGCCAGCGCCTTGACTGCCAGGTCGAGCTTATCTTCCGCGACAAGATCAATGACCCATCCGACGCTGGCGATGTCCTTATCCGTGAGACGGGCAGCGGCGGCCGCTCATGGCTCCTCTTCCCTCCCATTTCCACGTCGCAGCTGTCTGCACGCCACGGCCATGACGACCGCTCGCTTATTATCATGGTTCGCGGAATGCACAACGGACGCGAATGGTATGAGCTGCTGTCTATTGTGGCCGACGAAGTGGAAACAGCTGAGGACTGGCTCGATATTCTGGGCTCGAGCCCCATGCCGCCGTCGAAATCAGGCCGGTTCTCAATGTCGACGCGCAGAAATGAGGAGACGGATATTCCCGTCGGCGAGCAAAAGTACAATGCACAGGCACAAATCCCGGAAAGCCCCAAGACGCCCGCCAAGACGCCGGCACGGTACCACAAGAGAGCGTCGTCGACGCCGTTGCGCGAAGATATGCGCCCTGAGCCGCTGCAGCTGAGGAAATCGCCCACTAAAACACCATCCTCGACTGCACAAGAGGATGGCCCTCCGCCTCCGCCGCCTGCCCACCGGTCACCCATTACAAAGTCGCCTCCGATTCTTAGTCCCCCGGCAGAAGACACTACCCCCTCTGCCCGCCTCCGCCGTCGCACATCATCACCGCTGAAGCATGAGTGCCACCCATCCGATATCTCGTCTGAGAGTGACTCGTCGATTTCATCGGCACATTCAGAGTCCGAATCGGAGTCGTCTTCGGACGAGCTCGAGGAATACGATGTACCCGATACTCTCCCTGGCATTAGCATCAAGCAGTCTGAGCATCCCGAGGTCGGACTGGACGAGTCTGTTGTGTCGGGTAATAGCCTCACTCCGTCCAACTCGGCGTCGCAAGCCGGTCTGCCCGGTCTCCGCGCATCGTATCCGTCCGAGTACGACTTGCAACTTATGGCCTCGATATCGTACTGGTCAAATAAGAAGGGCCAGTGGAAGGATATCGGCGAGCCGCTGAGCGCGATTGTCATCACGCCCGGACTGATCGAGGCGTACCTGCCTGGCGCAAATATAACAACATCGCCACACAGTCCCACGTTTGGTGACAAGAACACATCCAATGTCCAGCTAGAGGCTGGCGCGACACGCCCTCTTATCGCGCTTGATCTCACGCCGCTCGTCATGATTAGACAGAGTACGATTGTCGACCTCGAGATCCGCTCGCCTGTTCGCTCGCACTCCAAGTACAGCCACCTCGATGCCAACATTTTCCGGTTCAGAGCTCAGTCGCCGGCCGAACTGCTCAACCTGTACACGGCGGTGCACGAGTCGCGCATGAACAACGCCAAGTTCAAGGCTCTCGAGGACGAGGCGCGGTTCCGGTCGTTTGGCCAGCCGCAGAACAACAATGCCGAGCAGGGCGACGATACTAGCAGCCGCCGCCGCCGCAGCTGGTTTGGCCGCAAGAACAGCTACCGCGCATCGGCCCGAGCCCCCTCGCAGTCCCAGGGCAGCTCGTCGAGCATCTCGGCCACCAGTTTCCTAAGAAAATTGACCGGTGGCGGCAACACTGCATTCAACATTAACGGTTCCTCTGTGGATAGACAGAGCGGCGGTGGCAGTGGAGGTGCCAGTTTCTATACGTCCGGCTCGTCGTCGGCCGAGGGCGGCGGCGGCGGCAGCAGTGGACGTGGTAGCGGCAGCGGCAGCGGGCGGGCGGGCTTTTTGTTATCGGTGCCGCGCTCGCCCTCCATCAGCCTCGCTGAGAGCAGCAACCGCGGCGTGCAGGCCCTGGGGTCGTCCAACATTAAGATGCGCTGCCACCTGCAGCTCACACCCACCAAGTGGGAAGACCGCGGCAACTGTCTTCTCACTATTGCGCGCCCGCCGCCCGGTGTGCGCCAAGAGCTGACCATCTACCACGGCCTCGAGAAGCGCGTGCTCGTTGTGTCCATTCCTAAAAAGACAATCGACAAGCCCCTGGTGGTTGTGGACGTTGTTGTCGGAAGCGCCTGTTTCTCGCGGTTGGCGGCGCGCGGCATTGTGCTCAATGTGTGGGAGGAGATGCGCGACGACCAGAACCGCGTCGGCACGGTGGCGGCCACGGGCGCCATCAGCGGACATGTGCGCAAGTGGTGCTTCCAGTTTTCCAGTGCGGCCGTGGCCACCTGGGTCTTTGGTCTTGTCGCATCCGAGGTTCAGATTGGGTAGATTATCTGCCATATCTAGTTCTCTCCTTCTTTTTCTCTTTTTTATTTTCCTTTTTCCTTCCTTTTACCACCCACTACTTTCTTTCTCTACAACGACGTTTCATTTGTCTTTTACATTCTTTCCAGCTATATCGGCTTGTCATTTTCCTTTGTGTTTTTACATTCACTACAGCCATGTCGGCTTATCTCTTCCCTTTGTTAATTTTCTTTACTCTCTCTTTGCTCTCTTCTCCCTTTTCTTTCTTCCTCTTCTCTTCCTCTTCTCTTCCTGTTCTCTTCTCTTCTCTTCCTCTTCTCTTCTCTTCCTCTTCTCTTCTCTTCCTCTTCTCTTCCTCTTCTCCCTCTCTTCTGTCTGCATTGTCTACAATGTCTACTTCCCTTGGCTATAAGCTGGATACACGATTTGGGATACATATGGGTTACTGCATGGCCGGTCAGGTCTCGCCGGTGGTCTTTTGCTGTTTGGTTCTGCTGTCTGGTTTCTGTTTATTGCTTGATCTCTTGCTCTTTATGTTTTTATGCTTGATGGTGTTCTGCCTCCTTTCTCGTTTCCTTGTCTATGCGAAGCGAATAAGGATTATACCCAGGAATGGCGTCGTTTTGTTTTGTTGTTTGGTTTTTTTCTGTTCTCTGCTTTATTTGTTCTTCACTTCTCTGCGTAATACTCTTTTAGATCTGTCTACTAATAATATACCTTGTGTCACTGTTTACTTCAGTTTCCCATTTACAGTTTAATTAATTCAGGGTTTAATTGAATGAGTATGTAATCATGCTCTGAAACGGTCCACTTTTATATGCAAGCTGGTTTCTGTTTACTCTCACCTTTTAGAGAGTCCGGGCGTCTGCCGCCTTAGACCCATAATATTAGCACTAATCAACGGCCGCCAGCCAATGGCAAGCTGTCTTGCTTGCAACTGCATTACTTTGTACGCTCCTCTCTACGCTATGCAAGCACAAGCAGGGAGCTCGCGCTTGCCTCTAGCCTAGCCCTTTACGGCGCGTTTTTCAGCACTCTCCGTACCAGCAGCCAACTCCTCTCACTTCGTCACTTCCCCAGTTCTCTGTTTCCACGACTCGACCTTCTCAACCCTCTACCCTCTCTACCATCCACCACCACCTCCACCATATCCAACATGTCCGACTACGCATCATTCAAGGTCCCGGAGCTCAAGAAGCTCCTGACCGATCGTGGTCTGCCCCAGGCCGGCAACAAGGCTGATCTGATTGCGCGCCTCCAAGAGAACGACGCCTCCAAGAAGGGTGGGTAGATGTCTTTCTGAGGCCCAAGTGATGAGTGGCAACAGCTAACGACCTAGGCGAGGACGAGATTGACTGGGACGACGAGCAGCCCGCCGCCGAGAAGCCTGCTGAAGCTGCGGCACCTGCTGCTGCTCCTGCGGCTGAGCCTCCTGCGCCGGCTGCCGCCTCTGCTGCGGCCGCCCCTGCTGCTCCTGCTGCTGTGGCTCCTGCTGCGGCCGCCGAGACTTTGACCACTGCTGCCGAACCCGAAATCACACACGACTTTGACATTGAAGAAGAGCTCAAGCGCCGCGAAGCTCGCGCCAAGCGGTTCGGCATTACTCCTGGCGCTGGCAGTGCCGATGGCGAGGGTGACGACGCGCAGAAGCTGGCGGCACGTGCGGCACGTTTTGGCATCGACACTTCAGCCGACATCAAGGAGACACTCCTCGCCAGTCTCGACTCGGCGCTGCCCGATCGCCCGCTCAAGCGCGGCCGCGGTGGCGACAATGGCGCGCGCGGCGACAACAAGCGGTCCAACAGCCGCCGGGGCGGCAACCAGAACAACCAGAACAACCGTGACAACCGTGACAACCGTGACAACCGTAACGGTGGAAACCGCGACAACCGCAATGGCGGAAACAATCGCAACGACAACCGGAGAAACAACAACAACAACAACAACAACAACACCCAGAAGCAGCAGCCGAAAAGCTTCCTGGACGACCCGGCCGAGCGCAAGAAGGCCGAGGAGCGGGCCAAGCGTTTTGGTTTATAGATACGCCATGGTTTGATTGTTAGCGTCTAGTGGTTCTATTGCTTCCTTGTCCTCTTTTGTTGTTCTCTTTTATCTCTGTTCCTTCTTGTTACATTTTCTTCTTTCTTCTACGCGTTATTTAGTTACGATATTCTTGTCCTGTCTGCGCGTTCTTGGTCTTGGATGTACCGTTTTGTCGGTAAAATGATATATGGGTTAATAAAAGCTAAAACACAATCAAATGCGACTATTCCAGTCTGTAATACAATATGCTGAGCATGCGCAACATGAGACGATGTTGATTATGTAAGCACACAACTTGACACAACTTGAAGCGCAGGTGAAGAAGCAGCGGGCAATGCGTACAAGTACTTGGGCACATATAATGCCACACTCTCTTGAATATATTAATGACACATGATGCATCTAATGACTTTGTTCCAGGATGTGATATAAATGTATTTGTTTTTATTGTCCTATAACAATGAATATAAAGTATTATTTCCAAATCAATTTTTTTTTTAAATGATAAAGTCCATGTTATTCACCTGGTAATACCAACACACCTCCATAAAATTTATTTATTTATATTTATTTGTTTTAAATAAATACAGAATTAAATCAAATTAACAGAAGTCTTCGTGACTATGTTCTCCCAGCATCATCTCAACATCACTATCTGACAAAGCTGCAGCCTCCATCTCCCCGTATTACGCCTCCAGTAATGTGGGTCGCGACTCAAGCTCAAAGAGGAAGGAAGCTCAGGGCGAGCTTTAGGCCAATGGCGTGCCTGCCTCCGCTAAGCTTCAGTGGTAGCCTGACGTACTTTCGTCTCCCCGTCTCATATTCATATTATTCATATGCATCTCTTTGTGTCTCACCAGCCTCCCCTCACGCTTCTTCATGCGAGGTCGACAGGGATCAATTATCGTCATCCACTGCAACGCGAGCGTCGACCAGTTCATCAACATTTGGTATAAAAAAGTAGTCTGCAGACGTACATGGTCTGAGACTCTCACTCTTGCGTCTCTCGCGTCACGGCGACAACCTTTCTCTTCATCAGCTACACCCCTCACCCCCTCACCATGGGATTCCCTAATCCATTCGCGTTCCGACCGCTGCAGGTCACCTTTTGGACAACTGCCGTCTACCTCGCCATTGTCACGCCCATCATCACCTTCCAGGAAGTTGTGCCCCGCGCGCCGTCCGAGTCGGCACTGCCCCATGGCATCAGCCTCGACGAAGCATGGGCCGACCTGGGCAATCTGACGCGTTACTTCCACCCGGTCAACAGCCATGCCAATGATGATGTGCGCGGGTTTCTGATTGAGCGTGTCCACCAGATTCTCGACGGCAATGGCGCAGATTGGCAGCAGGTTGGACTAACCTCTGCTGCTCTGTCCACATCGGCATCAACATCAACATCCACGTCTGCCGTCGTCTTTGACGATAGGCAGTCCAACATTTCGTTCACGACAAGCTACTCCAGTGGCCGCCGTGCCGGCCTCTACTTTGAGGGATCAAACGTTTATGTCTACATCCGTGGCACGCGCGATGCACCCGGCAACTGGTGGGAGCCGACGGCCGATGCCGAAGCAGTCGAGGCCATGAAGAAGCAGATCGTCCTCGTGAATGCCCATTTTGACTCGGTCTCGTCCGGCTATGGTGCCACCGATGATGGTGTCGGTGTTGTCTCTTGTCTGCAGATCATTCGCTACTTTTCTACTCCCGGCAACCAGCCCGAGCGCGGTGTCGTCGTGCTGCTCAACAATGCCGAGGAGGAGTTCTTGCTGGGCGGCACGGCTTTCGCTAACAGCCCCTTGGTCGATTTCATTGGCACCTTTGTCAACCTCGAAGGCGCCGGTGCCGGTGGCCGTGCCATCCTGTTTCGCTCCACGGACCTGGAAGTCATGGAGGCCTACCGCAAGGCGCCGCACCCGGCCGGCACGGTCGTGGCCAGCGACGGCTTCAAAATGAACATGATTCGCAGCGAGACAGACTACCGCGTCTGGGTCAATGCGCTGGGCTACCGCGGCCTGGATATTGCTTTCATGAAGCCGCGCGTGCGCTACCACACGCAGCAGGACGACCGCCGGCACACGTCCAAGGACAGCGTCTGGCACATGCTTTCGGGCGCGCTGGCCTCGACCAAGAGCCTGACTGGCGCAGCGGGTGACAAGGCCGACAAGAGCACAACGGACGCTGTGTGGTTTGATCTGTTTGGCGATAGCCTGGTGCTCTTTGCACTGCGCGGGCTGTTTGCGTGGTCCGTCACGATCCTGGTGGTGTCGCCGCTGATTGTGATTCTCATTTTTGTTTTGCTATACAAGTTTGACAAGGACTACATGTTCCGGTCCAGCATCTCCCGGCCCGATCGCGGCAACGAGGATGCCGACCACTCCATCTACGTTGGCGGACTCAAGGGCTACTTCCGGTACCCGGTCGCCCTGGTGGTCTCTACTTTTGTCGTCTTTGGCTCGGCCTTTTTGGTCCGCAAATTGCAGCCCTTTATCATCTACAGCAGTCTCTACTCTGTCCTTGCTCTCTTTGTCACCCTCTTCTACTTTGTCTTTTGGAGTGTCATGCGCGGCGCCGACTACTCGCGGCCGTCGGCACTGCACCGCGCCTACTCGCTGTTTTGGCTGTACATTTACTCGTGGTTCCTGCTCGTCGGTGCTACTGTCTTGGAAGACCACAGCCATATTGCGTCGGGCTACATTGTCGTGTTCTGGTCGACGAGCATCTTTGCCGCATTCCTCGTGTCGCTGCTGGAGCTGTTCAGTCTCAAGACCAAGACGGCCTATGCTGAGGGAATCGAGGCTGCAGCCGATGCTGCCGACGATGCCAGCGAGAGCGAGATTCTAATTTCACCGTCGCCTGGTGAGCGTACTTCTGCGGCTGAGAATGGCGACGACGAAGACGGCGACGACAATGCACCTACCGAGACAAGTCCCCTGATTGGAGGCGTCAACTCGCGCGGCCGGCCCACCACGTTTGCCACGGGCTACCACCGGTCTCTTGCCGCCATTGTCCAAGAGCGCCGCCGCATTGCTGCCGCCGCACAGGCCAACGGCCCGCGCCCCTATGGCTTTGAGCAGGACTGGTCCAAGACTCTGCCGACCTGGACGTGGCTGCTCCAATTCTTGATCCTGGGCCCCTTTAACATTATCATCATCGGCCAGCTGCTGCTCACACTCGGCGCCGCCGTGCACCAGACCGGCACTGACGGGTCCGATCTTTTGGTCCCGTACCTTTTGCTTGCCACCTTTTCCATCCTGCTGCTGTCGCCGCTCACGCCGTTCCTGCACCGCGTCACGCGCCATATTCCCCTGCTGGCCGCTGCTGTGTCCATCGGCACGCTGGTCTACTGTCTGGCCTCGTTCCCCTTTTCGGCTATTAGCCCATTCAAGTTTAGCATCCGCCAGACGTTCTCGGTGGACCACGGCAACGCGTCCGTCACGCTCAATGGGTACGGCGGCTACATTGACAAGGTGATTGCCGGTCTGCCGTCGGCTGCGCACCGGCCAGTCGAGTGTGCTGACTCGTACGGCCGCCAGACGGGACTGCTCGACTGCACCTTTGACGCTACCGGACTCGAGCCGCGTGTGGGTGTCGTCGGTACGCCCGACGGGCCTGGCTCGCCGTTTACCGGTAGCTACGAGGGCCTGATCAGTGTCAACACGAGCCGGTCAGATGGTAAGATCACCTTTGAGGTCAACGCTGTCAACACAAAAGCGTGCGGTCTGCACTTTGAGCGGCCGGTCAAGTCGATCTCCGTGCGTGGCGGGCTGCCCATTGATACGCGCATTGATTTTGACAAGGAGCCGGCGCCGGACGACGACGGCAGCTGGGAGCTGGGCGACTTTACGCTCTGGCGTCGCGACTGGGAGACTCCATGGGTTGTTGATGTCGAGGAGGAGGAAGACGCAAGCTCTACCAAGCTGAATGGCTATGTGGTGTGCCGATGGGGCGATGCCAATACACCCGGCACGGCACCGGCGGTTGACGAGGCCTGGAAGTTTGCGCCGGCATGGTCGATCCTTGTGATCCGGCAGAACCCGCCTCTTGTGCAGGGTACCAAGGCCTTTTCTGTTTA
Organism: Ophiostoma ulmi; assembly: GCA_029298715.1. Lineage (NCBI taxonomy): Eukaryota > Fungi > Ascomycota > Sordariomycetes > Ophiostomatales > Ophiostomataceae > Ophiostoma > Ophiostoma ulmi. The sequence continues at coordinate 505,431 of JANSLN010000007.1, forward strand.
GTTGCTTGTTGATACTGGATACTGGATACTGTACGATACTGTTGGATCTCTTGCTTTTTATTTTGGTTTCTTTCTTCATCTTTGTTTCTTTCTCAATGTTTGGTCTTTACTTATTCTATATCTCTTGCTGTCTTTTATATCGTTCTTGCTGGACTTTTGTCTACAATATACCCATATCTCTTTACTTTCTGTGCCAATCATGAGCATCATGTAGATATGAATCTTGCCGTCTTTCAGTCTAACATGGTGTCGGTTCATACAGACTGACCGCCTGCTAAACGCTAAACGGGAGCTAGCTCGGCTAAAGTAACCACTGCTGTCTGTCGTCAGTTCTGCCAGCAGTACTCTGTAATTATTCCACTATCTATCTTATGATTACATTGTCCAAAGTGGTGAAACTGTTTTAATTTTTAATGACTTGGGAGATTAAGATTGGTAATGTTAATAATAGAAAAAGATGGAATGCGGAGAGCACTCATTTATATGTATTGCTTAATAAGCGATTGTGCTATGTCAGAGGGATGAGGTCAAATAGGAAGTCGCCATTTCGCGATCGTATTGTGTGTCCGCAGAGGAAAGAGCGATCGGTAGACGCTTCCGATTCCTGCATATGCCAGTTTTCCTGAATAGAGGTCGTGTGCCCTCTGCGATAGCGCCTCTTTCCCGCCTGAGATAGTGTGCAATCTGCCTGTGCTCTGCAGCTGCCCCCCTCCGTCATACCGCCTTATCGCACCCCACTTTTCGCCATATCCACAGCGTAATACTCAGTATTATATCAGCTCATCAATGCCCTAAACGGTCAAACGGCCAAACGGGCATATGGCCTACCCACTCTGTTATGAGTGTTATCGAGGAAGGGACGACTCAGCCTTTCCGGTTCCTGCCTGACTGTCCCTCCGCAATATCAACCTACCACGATCTTCTCCATCAATCTCGCTTCACCTCGCTTCACCATCTTGCCTCTACCTACCACCCTACAGCCTACCCACCATCTACGCCCTGCATCTCTCTCCGTAATACCCTGCAGCAGACAGCCTACCATAGCCTACAGCCAGCCTATCGACACTTGTCACCGATACATCCCACCGATAAGCATCCCTCATCTTGGCTGTCGTCAGCTTCCATCATCTTCGACGCCGATTCATCACCATCACCAGCATCTGTCTATCTACACCTACGCCTGCACCTACATCTACATCTCAGATTATAGTATCTCTAGTTTAGCCCTGCAGCGGCTCACAGCTCGCCTGCCCACCTCTTACAGCCTCGGCATTTCTTTGACATCATCGGCCTTTAGAACATCTAGATAGTTGAGACTTCTAGAACCAACAGCTTTTGACGCAGGCATTTCGTATATCACGTTTTTGTTTACTGTCTCCTAAAAATTGTGCAACCCTTAACACAACACCCGGCTCACATGTGTCGTGATGTCCTCTCTTCGCGGTGAGGGCCAGGACGCCATCCCGGCCGATCCAACTCCGACTCTAGCTCCTGCAGACTCTGCATCAACTCCTCTTCCACCTTTTGTTCCTATCGACAGCATCACTGCCAAAAACAGGACCGCCAGTACTTCCGACTCGTTCCCCCCCGAGGCACCTGAAGTGATGGACTCTACCGACATTGCCGAGGCCAGCGGGTCGTCATCGGCAGCACCTTCAACAGCCATGTCTACAACTATTCCATCCGACGAACGCCCTCTACCTCCTACACCCACGGCCGACGCGGAATCCACTCCTCCCACCCCAACAGCTCCAGTCACACCTGCAAAGCTTCCATCGCTTCCCCTCCGCTCGGCACCGGTATCCTCCTCGGCTGGCGAAGGAAGCTCTTCTTCTTCCGTCGTGCCTGTCGTTCCGATCCCGGCATCGACAGCCCCTCCACCACCGCTAGCCACCCCTCCACCGGCAGAGGTACTATCACCTGTATCGGAACCTACTCTTGCACCTGCCGCTCCCCCCCAAAGCGTGGCTGAACGCGTGCCGACTCCGGCTCCGGTACCCGTCTCTTCCGGAGCACGCGCACTGCCGCCTCCACCGCCAGCAGAAGCAGAAGCAGAAGCAGAAGCCACACCTTCTGTGCTCACACCCTCCACACCATCTGCACCAACTCCTGCTGCTGCGCCACAGCCCGCCCGCAGAGTGTCGATTGCACTCCCTCAGAGCCAAAACCAGAACCAGGCACCTCTGCCTCCGACACCACAGCAGTCTGGCCCTCAAGACACGCCGCCTTCGCGGAGACTCAGCCAGGTCGAGTACATTGTGCCGCGCTGGCAGCCTGACCGGGAAGTGCTGTATTGTCCCATCTGCTTTGTCTACTTTAGCCTCTTTAACCGGAAGCATCACTGCCGGTAAGTGTCTTATATAATTTCACTTTCTTTCTCTTTCCTCTATAAATACTGACATTATAGAAAATGCGGCCGTGTTGTCTGCAACAGCTGCTCACCTCATCGCATCGTCATCCCTCACGCCTTTATTGTCCAGCCTCCTGAGGTCCTGGCTGCCCGAGAGCGCGAACAGGCTGCTGCAGCTGCAGCTGGTGTTTTGAATGTGCACGCGCAGGCAGGTGCATCATCGCAAGCTTCATCTACTGCATTTGCTGCCCAATCTTGGACTGGCTTCCCGTCAGCATCTTCACTACAAGCAGACGGTGTGCCGGTCGGTGGCGAGCGTGTGCGACTCTGCAACCCTTGCGTGCCGGACCCCAACACCAGCCCACCGACTGCGCCGGGCGGTTCCAGAAGTGCAGCACATTCTCGCAGTCGTAGCGGAAGCAGTATTGCTGGCACTTACAACTACAGCAGCCGTCGTCAGGGTCTTGACTTTTCAGGCGGTGCCTCGGGCTCAAACTCCAGCTCAGGAGACAGGCGGTACACTGTCAGCAACGCCCAGAATCCCGGGTCGCTGTCGTCCTCTGGCGGCAGGCACCAGTATTATGGAAGCTTGCCTCCACAGCACTCTCGAGGTCATAGAGACGAAGCAGGCTCGTCTTCGCAGCAGCAGCAGCAGCACCGCCGGCACCACCAGCAGCCTCGCTATCAGATCCCCGAGGAGGACGAGTGTCCCGTGTGCCACCTCGAACTGCCCAAACGCACCCTGGACAACTGGGAAACTTTGCGCGAACAGCACATTGAAGAGTGCATCATCCTGCACAGCCAGTACCTGATGGGTAATAACTCGGGTAATAATGGTGGTGGTGGTGGTGGGCGCACCCGTGCTACGAGCACTGCTACCGCTTCGTCAGGAGCTTCAGCACAGCCCACGCCCTCGCGAAACAACCAGTACACTAACAGCGTGTCCGGTTCCGACGGCACATCCTCATCGGTCGACTCTACCAGCTCGTCTGGACCTGGCTCGGCCGCCTTCTCGCCATCGTCGCCGCGTGCCGCCATGACGGTCCACCGCCACACGGGCGTCTTTCCCTACAAGGCCACGGCCAAGGACTGCGCGTCCGATGCCGAGTGTACCATTTGTCTGGAGGATCTCGAGGTCGGCGATGCCATGGCGCGGCTTGAGTGTTTCTGTCGCTTCCACGAGCAGTGCATCCGGGCCTGGTTTGTGCGGCATCCTGGGCGGTGTCCTGTCCACCAACACGGCATGGCCGACTAGTCCTTTTTGTCGTTTGTCTTTCTCTTTGCCATTGTCACTCATTCTCGGCGTTTATGATTTTACACCTTTCCTTTGGTCTTCCATAGTGTTTTTGCGGAGCTGGTTTGTGTATTTGCCTTTATCCGTTCCTTGTTGCTGCTACTACATACCCCATACCCTACTCTCTTTCTGTCTATCGGTCTATTTTGTGTTCCAGCTTGTTATTTCAATCTTTGGATAAGTCTCTTCATTCCGTGTTGTCCTCTACTCTAGTATTCTAGCTACCCCCACCATATAAACCTTGCCAATCACTACATAAATCGATACTGAAAAGATACTGTAGTATTGAGCGCTTTCAGAGTGCGCTCTTGATCAGTTCGGAAGTTGGCCAGTTACGTTATCGAGAAGTTATCTTTAAGAATTAGATTTGCGTATTTTTGTTGCAATACAAATTAAATAAAGTAGATGATGAGATGGACAGTAGGAAAGGGTCATTATCGCAAAAAGAAAAACAATACACAATACACAACAAAACCCCCAAAGGCAAAGGTATAACAGACAGGAAACAAAAAGACAAACCCAAAAATTAGAACAAGACTGCACGACTTGTTTCAAGCTCCATTCTTTTCCCATCCAGCAGAAATCAAAACGAATCCAAACCAAAAGCAAATTGACCAATTTACAGTCAAGAGTCGAAACTCAAAATTCAAGCGAAAGCACCATTGTGGCTCGAGGGAGGACGCGACTCGCGCTTGCTGAGGAAGCTGCGGCGTATTGACTTGGGGCTATCGACGCCGTTGCTGCTCGCGGCAGTCTCGTTGGGCGTGAAGCTGCTCTTGATCGTCACAGAGCCCTCGCCCACCCTGACCTCCTTCTCGGCGCCCGAGTTGGAGTCGTCAACAACGTATAGAGCCTCGCCCAGAACATTGTCGCTGCCCAGCGTGTGGTGCTCGCGCACCTGCAGTTGGAACTGCGTATCGGGCGTGCATGTCGTCTTGAACGACTCGTCGTACTTGATCACACCCGATGATGCCTTGTGGTGCTTGGTCTTGCCAATCACCTTGGACTTGCCGCCAACCTGGTTGACCACCACGTAGGAGTCCGACGGGAAGTTGGCAGCCGAGATGATGTTGAATACCGCAGTGCCGGCACCAGGTGAGCCGGGATGGACGCTGTAGATGGAAGCGGTACCACTGGCTGAGCGGCTGTGGCCCATGCTTCTAGAAGGGTTCAGCGCGGGGCCCGGAGGGGAGTCAGCGAAGGGTTCGCCGTTGGTGCCGTTGATACCGTTGGTGCCGTTGATAACAACGTTGGGCACGATGGCAGTGGCAACAGCAGTCTCACCGTTGGTGGTAATGGCAGTGCCAGGCAGGTCAACAGAGCTGCCGTCGGCAGACTCGGAGATGCTCTCCTCCTTCTTGCCACCGCGGAAACCGCGGCGCAAGAAAGATGCACCCTTGCCAACACCCTGGCCGACCACACCGACCACAGCGGCACCGCCCTTGATGGGAACACCGGCAACGCCAGTAACGATTCTGGTGGGGGTGGCAAAGGTAGAGGTACCCTGTCTCTGGCGGGTGACGTAGTCGGGGCGGAACAGCAGACGAAGTCTGACGCTACCAGACTTCCCATCGAGCGGCAGTCTGACCTCAGAGGCCCTGAATGGCTCGAGCGCGGCCAGGTTGATCTGAGCGGCACCCAGGAAATCGGGCTGGCCAGCAAAATCGTAGTCGTAGACATTGACGTTGAACTTGGCGCCAATTCTCGAGGGAACGGGGATCTCAAAGAACTCGTTCCACTGCGGGTGGAGCGTCTTCTTCTGCACCTTGGTCTTGAACACCTCGGCACTGTTGAGCTCGAACTTGCAGTAAGGGTCGCTCTTGCCGTTGGAGTCGGCAGCAGGCAGGTTCTCACCGTCAAGGACGTCAACACGCAGGTTACCCATGTTGTTGATGCTCTCACGGGGGTCCAGCTGCATCTGCACGGGGATGTACTTGAGGCTGACCCTAACAGAGCAGACCTTGCCGTCCTCACCCTTGAGCTTCAGCACAGTGGGGTTGTTCAGGCACTGCTTCAGGGTATCCAGAGTGTTGCCAGTCAGGCCGGCCAGAGTGCGGTCCTTCTCATCCTCCTTCTTCTCATCACCGCGCTCGCGGACCTTGAGGGTGAGACGGGAGAAGTCGAGCTCGCGGATGAAGCAGTCACCCATCTCATCGAAAGTAAAGGTGCGAGAGCGTGCGCTGGACGACACATACGAAGGGAAGGCCATGTCGTCAACAAAGATCTCAATCTGGGTATCAGTCTTGGGCATCTCAGCATCAAGCAGCTTGAAGATGATCAGACCAGACTCGTACTTGAGGAGCTCCTCGGGCGAAAGGCGGATCTTGGGAGGACCCTGGGGCGGCTCGGGCTTGGCAGGCTCCTCGGTCTCGGGCTGCGCAGTAGTCGGGCTGGTGGGGACAGTAGGGGTTGCAGGGGTGGCGGTGTCGATTGCCTTGGCATCAGAGCCGTCAGCAGCAGGTGCAGAAAGGCCGTTCAGCTCAGCCTCCTCGGCATCGGCCTCCTCCTCCTCCTCGGGGTCGGCAACGTTCAGGCAGGGGAAGAAGGACACATTGTAAGTAAGAACACCCTTGGGCATACCCTTGCCGTGCAGCTTAAGGCCCTCCTCGCGCAGCTTCTTGATGTCGTGCACAAGGTAGGAACCATCAGCAGCCTCAGAAATATAATCGCCAGCAAGAACCTCGACGAGACCAAGACTGCGGTCGCGACCCATGGACTCGGAATCCATGACCTCAAGCTGAAGACGCTCGCGGGGGCTGTGAACGGGGACGTACAGGACCTCATCCCACTCGGGGTTGAGGTTGTTCTTGAAGGTAACGGTGCGTGACTTTTCAATACCAGAGAGCAGGACACGGGCGTAGGGGTCAGACTTTCCGACCGTCTCAAAGTTGCGCAAGTTGGTGGCCTTCATAAAGTGGAAACGCATAACACCAATGGGCTTCTGGTAGCCGCCAGTGCCGGCAATGACGCCAGACAGAGCAACGGGCTTCCACTGGGCCTGCATCTTGGCGCGGCCAGACTTGACACCAGCTAGGTTGTACCAGTCTTGACCCTTCTCCATAAATTCGAGCATGTCGTCCAGCTTGATCTGATAGGTACCGATGATCTGATCGCCTGTAATATCGCGGTCGTCCTTGATGACAACACCCAGCTTGGCCTTGGCGCGGTCGGTGATGAGGATCTCCTTGGAGCCGTTATCCCAGATAGGGTTGTTGGTGCGCTTGAGCTTCTTGGTCGAGTGAATCTCCTTGCCGTTGAGGAGCAGAGTAGCGTAGGGGTTCAGAAGACCGACCAAACTCTTGGTGCCATCGAGATCCTTAGCCTGCTCAACGTTAAAGCGCAGGATACCAGTGTTGGAGGGAGGAGCAGCCTCGACGGTGCCGTCAGGAAGCTTCTGCTCCTCGAGAACAGGGAAGAAACGGACGTCGCACGAAAGAAGACCGTGAGCCTTGCCACCAGAAATGATCTCAAGAGACTCATTTTCGGCCTCGTTGACCTCCTCAATGTTCTCGAGAGGGAAAGAGGCAACACCAAGCTCCTTGTCTTTGCGGAAGTCGTTGAAGTCGTTGACAATGATATCGAGCGAGTCGTTGAAGGAAGTGACAATGATGTAGTGGGTCTCGTTCCAGCGGGGGTTGTTGGTATCGGGGATCGTCTTTGTCTGAGCCAGGGGAGTGCGCTTGTTGAGGGTGATAACGGCGTAGGGGTCGACGGTGCCGGCAAAGGTATCGGTGTTCTTGAGGCCTTGGGCGCCATGGATGGTGACAGCCACAACACCGATAGCCTGGTCGACGGGCGAGCCGGACAACATCTTGGCGACCTCGATGGGGAAGACGTTGGGAGCGTACATCATGGGAGCCAGGTTGCCGTGGATCTGCTCGAGGATGAAGCTCTCAAGACCAGGGATGAAGTTGATGTCAAAACCAAGAGTTTCGCCACCAAGGGGCTTGCAGACGTAGTCGATGGTGGGCTTCTCGAGGAAGCTCATCTCAATCTTCTCGACGTGGGGGAAAGGAATCTGGAGCTTGATCTTGAGGCGCATGATACCAGAAAAGGCCATGTCTTCGACAATAACGTCAAAGCCCTTGCTGATCATAGCCTTACCGACGCGGATCTCGAGGACGACCTTGGGGTTAACCTTGTTCTTGATCTGGAGAGCAGTCATGTCGGCCGTGTCGTTGGGAGTGAAACTAAATTTCCAGTCCATGATGACGAGATCATCCTCAGCCTTGGGGTAGGTCTTGACGTGCTCCATGCGGGGGGGCTTGGAACCGAGAGTGAAAGTGCGAAGCTTGAGGCTGTCCAGGAAAGAGGGGGTAGCGCCACTGAGGACCTGGTCAACGGAGTTGATGACGGTCTGGGCAAGAACGGGCTGGTAGATGGGCCAGAACTTGACCATGAAAGAGTTGATCCACTCGAGGGACTCGGTGTCGGTCTCGAGACGCTTCAGGGAGAGCTCGCGGTTAAGGTCGTCACGGAAGTTGCGGCGGACACGACGGATGGATGTGCGGTAGTAGGTGCTGCAACCAGCCATGACAATAAAGACCCAGCCAAGGCCGCCACCAAGGACGGCAATCAGCCAAGAGAAGAGACAAGCAAAGACGATGATGCCGGCGTTATGGTACCAGTCGCCGTAGAACTTGTCGTCGAGCTGGCCTTCGAGCCAAGTGGAGTGATCCAGCATGCTATCTGAGTCGGTGATGGGCTGGTAAGGCCAGCCAATGCGCGGGGCCCAGCCGGTGGTGTCGGGGCCCATGCCGCCCTCCTCGTTTTCGGCGGACTGTTCTTCGGCAGTCGGGGCAGCCAGAGCACCAGCCTTGGTAGGAGAGGGGAGATCATACTTGGAAGCACTGCCATCGTCGATATCGGTAGCAATAGCGACACCCTTGACGTGCTTGGGGTTGTGAAAGCCTTCAGGAATGGCCTAATAAGTTAGCATGTGTAATTCAGAATGGTGGTGAGTTGGGTGAGTAAATAATAATAATAATACGTACCGCCCGGACCTGTGCCTTCTTCTCCTCGGGGCTTGCATCGGGGTCAAAAGTGAAAGCGGCGACACCAGAGTTCTTGCTCTCCTGAACAATCTTGTCCTGGGCGGCCTGGGAGGTGACAGCGCTGTTGGCGTTCTGGGCAGCCTCGATGGCGCCCTGCTGCTTGATTTCGGCCGCAGCCTGTTGTGTGCTAGAAGCCATTTTTGAGGGGGTTTGAGAATTGGCGCTTGAGAAGCTATAATCGAAAGCTGCAGAGGGAGCAGCAGCTCCAGAGAGGCGTGAAATGACGGAGATCTTGTTGATAGATGAGCTTAGAGTGACATGAGATCGCGTTCCAGGCGCTGTAGCAGTGCGACAGAAGCTAGGGAAGCTCAGCGCAATGAATGACGCGACGGTTCCCGAATTGTTGAGAACTAGAAGGACTAGAGGATTAGAAATCTCGACTGGATACCAATTGGATGCACCTCAAGCCCAAACTGACGCAATGTCAATGTAGGAGAAAGGGTTGAAGCTGGGGAGAAGGATGAGGTAGAAGTCCAAGAGCTGTGTTGGAGTGTTCTACGCAGAAAGCTCTGCTAGACGGAACGAGCAAGAGAAGGCTTGGCAAGAGAGGTAGTAGCAAGGGTAGTAATCTCTTAAGTGGGAGTCGTCTGGGGAGCCGTGTTCGTCTGTGTGGCACGGCTGCGACGAATAGTCGAAGAATAGGAAAGGAGAGTAGAGGGAGGGAGACAAAGAAAGAGGGTATTAAGAGAGGAAGAAAGAGGAGAGAAAGTAAGAAGAAAGAAGAAACAAAAAAAGAAACGAACGACGAGAGGAGAGACAGAAGTACCAAGACGAAGACAGTCACAAGATAAGAGTCAATAAAAGCTGTGCCAAGGAGAGAAAAAGAACGACAGCGGGTGGGGGCCAGCGAGGGACAGAAGAAGATGACGCTGGAGTGAGCAACCACGCCAAACAAGGTATCTTACCTCGACGCCTTGAAGCAGGCCCAAAGCAGCACGGGTGTCTCTTGACTTGTCTCTGAACCTCTTGAGCGAGACCTCTCTTTGACGCTAGGGAGGCGGGGCGGGAATTGGAAATGGGATTGGAATTGGAAATGGATTTTTAGTCAAGCGTAGCGCAGCTGGAGCTAGTCGTAGCTCGTAGCTAGCAGCTGGTGCTGGGATGTTGGATGCTAAAGATGGAGAGATGAAGGCTTGAGGGGCGCGGTCGATCGAAGATGCGGTGTGGGTCTGGAGTGGATGTAGAGGATGTAGGGTATGAAGCCCGAGCTGTACCTTTAGTGGCTGAGGAATGAGGATGTCGAGATGATAAAGGTAAAGAGGGTCAAGGTAAAGATGAAGGGGTTGAAAGGAGAGAAATAGAGCTTGAAATTGTTGGGGAACTTTGCTGTCAAGGAGGAAGGAACGAGGGAGAGAAACAGGAAAAGGAAGCCACAAAGACTGTGAGAAACAGAAGGTGCGGCAGGAAGAAAACAAGAAACAGAGGCCCAAAGAGAAGGGCTAGCTGGCAGGAACGAGCGATAGGATACTAAGGAATAGAGCCAAACAGTCAAAAAGTGAAACAGGAAAGACGTCAGAGGCACTCGGCAAGCCAAGGTAAAGGTCAGCTGGGGAAGGAGCAATGGACATGCAATGGCGTGAAATGAGCTGGAGGCAGCCGGTCAAAGATGGCACTGTATATATTAGCTAATACAGCACTGACATATCTTACAAGTACAAACATACACACGAAGACACAGAAGACACAGAAGACAACACGAAACGAGGGCTGTGCAAGCAACGCCAAAATACAAAGAACATGCCCGTGGTGCGTAAATATAGGCAGCCGTTGTAGATTGTATCAAGATATTAGATTGTATTTTAGGCTGTAAACACATGTTAACAAAGACAAGACGGCACCATACGTCAGTGTTCAAGGGGCACAGCCGAGCCAAGGGCGTAATCAAAGTAGAGTACAAGTAATACTTCGTAAATAGAAGCAAGAACACTGGGTAGTGGTATATATGGAGCGGATAATTGGGAAATAAGGAAATAGGGAGCATGTGGAAAAGGGCTGTGGGACAGGGGATAATTAGAAGAATAGATGAGGTCCACCGATGCGAGCAGGGACAGATCCAGAGCGACGGAGATTGAATAGCACGAGGTACTAGTTGCGACTCGGGTTTACTCAAAGACTGAAGCATTTTGGGATAGCGTGTTGTTTGGCATAGAGGCTTTGTTTTCGGGGCACATATAGTCGGCCATATGCTTATTAGAGTTACGTGGACATGCTAACATACCATTGATTAAAAAGTACATATCATTCATAGAAGATGCAGTCATAATATTATGAATATTGTATTAGTTGACAACAAGCGGGAGCTTGTGAAGAACAATTGTACAATATAAATGAGCAAATTCCTTTATAAATTCCAAACCCCGAAATGATATTTTTTTAATATATATATATATATATATACAAAAAAAACACATGTATCACAACCTCTATATTTTGATACCGCAAAAATCAAAACATCAATAGCCAGCTGTATGGAATAGGGTTGCAATTCCTATTCCCAGAGCTGCAGGGTAGGCCTATTCTGAACACTATTATAGAGTACAATATTATCGTAATATACTCAATAACCAAGATAAATCCGAGAACATCGCAAATCTACGGAGCTCGCGAGAACAGACGCGGCCGATCCCAGAAAATCTAAAAAGAAAATACGACGATCAAAAAGTAGCCTAGCCCAGCCTGACCACATCCAGCCCGTCATGGATGTTGGTGGAGCGGAGGGGGAGAGGGAATGAAAAGCTCTCAGTGGCAAGAGTGTCTATCTGTATGTGCTGTCCGCGCTAGTTGCAAAATGCAGCAAGATGCAGGTTGGTAGACTGCAGAAGTGAGCTATGAACCTGGACGAGCTGTGATGGGTTGCAGGGAAGTAGTCACTAAAATGCAGCTAAATAGGTGAGCCATAATGGATAAAATAGATAAATGAAAGAAATACACCATAAAGCTACCTCAACTAGTAATGGTGTGCGACCCGAGCTGAAAATAAGGGCAAATAAAGAAGGAGAAAATAAAAAAGAAATATAAAAAGAAGGAAGAGAGACAAAAAAGAAACCAATGATGGAAACAGAGAAAGAGCAGAGGAAGAGAAAGAAAACACGCAATTTTCAGTCCGACAGACAGGGGTATGCAGATATTTGTACTCGGTATTTTTTGATCAGATGAGGTTGGATAGATGTGCACTTGTCGGGTAATATTGATGTGATCGACTATGGACGTGTGATGAGGGTGGTCAGACAAAAGGATTGAGTTGCGAGTCGATCCCATCCACATAACATACAAGTCGCATACCAATTCTGGTCTAAGATACATAATGCTGTGACTTTGGATGTCTAGTAAATCAGATGGCTGGCGACCTGGCGATACCGAGAGCTAATTCAGATGGGCAAATGGGCAAATGGGCAAATATCCATAAGGCGAGCGCGAAGCCAATGGAACGGCCTCCGATGTACTCGGGGATTGCGTATGCACATGTAGGCGAGCAATAGCTCCATGGTCCACTCCATCTACGTGTTATACTCGCATAGAGAAAAATAGGATTTGAGCACATGAGCAGTGAGAAGAATTTAAAGGACAGAGCAGAGTGAGGCTCAGTCCCGCCACAGAGTAGAAGAGGAGATGCCCTACTTCTTTCTTTTTGCATGTTCAAATTGACTTTGTATCTCTGATAAACAAAGACAGTAAAGTCAGGGTCTCACCTCTGCAAAAAGTACCGTCAACTTACGACGACGGCGGGAGGCAATTTTTTTTTTCTCATCGCATCGGTCCACTCTTGATGTGGCAGCTTGTAGAGATGCTCGGCGGAATATCTGCGGAATATCTACGGAATATGAATGTCGAGTACACCTATGTGAGTATGCGTACAGACTGCTGTCTTCCGGTTATTGACGATGAAGAGGGGAGACCGAGAGAGACATCCACAAACTTGCAGAGCTGAAAAGACAGAAAAAAAGGATGAACTAAAACATGTTGAATAAATTCGAGGCTGGAAACGGTTCCAGATGTGAAATGTACATTTTGCCGTTCGGCGACCAACACCGGGAAACTTCTGCAGCACTGTCTCTGACCCGGGGGCATGTGAAGCGGCGGAGTGATTCGGTATTCTATTTTACATCCAGCCCATCACCAGAGCCAAATCAAGACAGTTGCGTTTCGAGTGCCCTTGGATCATATCTCGTCAAATGACTCTAGCAATATTCTGATCGCCGCCAGGACTGATAAATGCTTGTAAGCTGGTAATCACTGAGCGTATGTCTGATTATTCTACAGCACTTTTATCTCTTTGTCCTAATATTTGTAGACTGTTTCTCTCCATCTCCAACTTGCCAAAATTGTCAAAATGCTCTTGAAGATCAAAGGGGGAGAGAGAGTCTAAGATGGAAATATCGTAGTGTAGAGGTCTGGCATGCAACTTCTTTGAATCACATTCATGTTTATATAAATATACTTGGCGGCCTTACTTTTTCTTTGGTCTGCAATAGCATTGCTGTACTCACTGTCGTGCTTGCATATAGGCAACACTGCATAAACACGCAAGAATCGAGTCTGACCGCATGTCTTGTCTTACGTACCTATTGGCCTGCTATCGCGTCTCCTCGTCTACCATCCATGCTTGCCTGTCTGCTCACCCTTCTGTCGTGTCCTCTCGGCGCAGATCTGTCCTCTTTGGCAGCCATTGGATGAACTGGCCCAAGCTGTTCTGACGCATTTGTACCACCCCTGATGATGGCATTTGATGCAGTTCAACACTACTTTGCAGCCTTGAATTGATAGGTTACTGATCAACAACAAAGTAGTCTGGGAGCACATGTATTGTTGCATTCGCAATCGGTATTCTGCAGTCGCAATCTAGAAATGCCACAATACACCAGGCATCTTCATGACATCTACAAAAAGCACACCACATCAAGAAAATGCAAAAATGCAAAAATGCAAAAATGGAAAAGACGTCATAGAAATGTCGTCAGCAGGGGTGCTCGCGTGGGCGGCAGAGCCGAAATCTGGGTTTCTGGGACTCTTGGAGCAGGGGGGCACGGCCAAAAATACGACAAAAAGCGACACATCGTACGTGCGATTGCAACCCTAGTGGAAGATCGTCATATGTCGCATTGGATATCCTCGTCGAATATGCATAGTAGATGTGACTAGTAGTGTGACATATCACGTGCACACTAGAATACTGGCAGATGTGGCGTACTCTGTGGCGTTCTACCGCCTTCCAATTTTAGCGTCAAAGGATAGCTTTGTCACCATATTCTATATGCAGCCTTTCCATCTATCGACTATCGCGACCTGCACCACAACTACATTTGCGACAACAACATCAGCTCCAACCGGTCTGAACAACTCGACTCTCCGATCATCCCTACCTACAATCCGCGATATCTATATCCGAAACATCCTATACATCCTATACAATGGCCAACTTTCTGGCCTCCATCTTCGGCACAGAGCAAGACAAGGTAGGCCCCTTCTTTTCTTCCTCCTCGCTTTTCGGTTTCGTTGCATCGTTCAGCCCATGCCTATTCAAATGCTAACTCTCGGCAGGTCAACTGCTCTTTCTACTACAAGATCGGCGCGTGCCGTCACGGTGACCGGTGCTCGCGCAAACATGTCAAGCCCTCGTACAGCCAGACCATCCTTATGCCCAACCTCTACCAGAACCCGGCCTACGACCCCAACGCGCGCATGAACGCGTCCCAGCTCCAGAACCACTTTGACGCCTTTTACGAGGACATTTGGTGCGAGCTGTGCAAGTACGGCGAAGTCGAAGAGCTCGTCGTGTGCGACAATAACAATGACCACCTGATTGGCAACGTCTATGCGCGCTACAAGTACGAGGAAAGCGCCGCTGCCGCCTGCGAGGCGCTCAACAGCCGCTGGTATGCGGCGCGGCCCATCTACTGCGAGCTGTCGCCCGTCACCGATTTCAGGGAAGCCTGCTGCCGACTTAATTCCGGGGAAGGCTGTGCGCGCGGCGGCTTCTGCAACTTTATCCACCGCAAGAACCCGAGCGACGAGATGGACGGCGAGCTGACGCTGGCGACAAAAAAGTGGCTCAAGGAGCGCGGCCGGGACGAGAAGAGTGTCAGCCGGTCGCCGACACCCGAGCCTTCACGGCGGCGGTACTAGCCTGTGCTTCGTGCCCGTATCTGTTTATTCTTTTTTTAGTCATTATTAGGTGTATATAGTATGGCGTTGGGCGTAATGATATTTATTGATCCAAATAACTTGCAAGCGTCTTTCCCAAAAGCAAAGGTGTGAATGACGAAGAAATAGAAACAAACCAATTAGGAATGTGCAGTATATCCTGTAATAGTAGACATAAACTTAAACAAGTACTAAAAAAAACGTATGAACAAATAGCAAAACCTAGACGACAGGTAAACAGACGTCATTCTCAGTCCTTCATCCCGGCCCTCACTCAGCCCGTCTATGGTTGTGTGGTATTAATGCATCTCCCTTGTGTCGCTGTGTCCTAAATGCTTCTCGTCTCCTTCTTGTGCTCCTATCTTATCCGTAGTCTTTGTGTCGTAGAACCAAAGCCAAAATAATATGCTGGTATCTCCTCGTTTTGTTGGTCGCCCCGTTGTGTACATCCTCCTTTCGTCATGTTTATTCTTAGCAGTCGCCCATTGTTTATAAAAGGTCCTGCGGCCCAGTCGACTTCCTGACGTCTGGCAGACTGGTGTCGAGGTCTTTCGCAAAGTCCATGAGAGGGCCGGTAGGTGCGGGCTTGCCAGTAGCGTTGAGCAAGTTGGTGATCTCTTTGCTAGGGGCAGAGGATGCAGGTGCAGGCGCATTAGTGTCACCACCAAAATCAATCAGATCAGCGGGTGCTGGCGCTGCTGGCGCTGGAGAGGTGTTGTTCGACTTGTGAGCTGGAATCTGCTGGATAGAGCTGTCTCGCTGTGATTTCTGGCCCGGCAGGATGGGGTAGATGGCGAGGACCTGCTCCGTCAGCTTCTCCGGTGTGTCGCCGTCGATCTCGGCATTGATGATCCACTCCAGATCCTCTTCGCCCTCCTCGGCACCGCCCGGTCCACCGTGCACGCGGCGGAACAAGCTAGGATGCCACTCGACGCCGTCCTGTGCACGCGTTGCCGCCTCCTCGCGCTGCATATCCTCGACCTTGGTCTTCTCGTCCGTTGCCAGCTCGTGGTTGCGCTCCAGCACAGCGTGTGCCGTTTTCTCCCACAGCCGCTGTGACTCGCGCTCGCCCTGCTCAGCGATGGGCCGCACCAGGGGAGAAGTGGGTTTGGCCTTGTGTGCGTCAAAGAACATTTCTTTACGGCCCGTTCTAAGGTTCTTGATGGACATTTCGTGGGACCATAGACCGGAGAGCTCGTACAGCGCCTCGCCGGTATGCTCATTCTTAATGATGCCGCCTATGGCATTGTATGTGCCACTCATCCAGCCCTTGGTCTTGAACTCGATATCGGCCACCAGGCCAAGCTGGGGGCAGCGAACAAAGCTGTGGTCACCTAGCTCGTACTTCATCTTGCCAAACAGAATCCCGCGCGCGTACATGTTGGGCTGTGTTAGGGTGTAGCGCTCGGGTGCGCCCGTCTTCTTGTTTCTGTGGTTGAGAAGGCTCAGGATGGCCGTGCCCTCCATAAGACTGGCAGCCGAGTTTCCGAGGAAGCGACTGCGTGGCTTCAGTGTGCCGTCAACGCGGATGTGATGACCGGGCACCAGGTAAAAGTAGCTCGACTTGGGCGGGTGATGGGAGGTCTGCTCGGCAATGTAGTATCCGCGCGTGTTGTCGGGGAAGTCCCAGTAGCAAGAAAAGGTCTCGCCCAGGATAGGATTGAGAGGCTTCTTGACGCCAGGAGGACGAATGTGCCATCCGCTCAGATAGAACTTGACAACGGACACAAAGCGCTCGGTGGGATCTTGAATGTCGGGGATAGGTAGCAGCATCTCGGGATGGCACATGAAGCTGGAGGTAATGGTTGTTAGACAAGGACAGCGCCGCAGCAGACAACTAGAGGGAGGACCTACTTTGTGATTCTCTCCAGCATGCTGCGCGGCTCAAGGATGAATGTAGGGAGGACAACCCGGCTAAGGTCGGCGCCGGGCCGCAGCTGCGAGATGATGTGCATAAGGACTATATTATAGGTCAGTATGATTGCGTGGTAGAACGAGGAAATGTTTGACGAGCGGGCGCAGCTTACCATTGCCCTGATCGGCCTCGACAACAGTAGTGTCGTCATCGACGCTTTCATTATCGGACACCGGGTTGGAGCCGGCACCTAGAGAGAGAAAATGTGGTTAGCAAGACGGCACCTTGATGGACATGCACAGATAGAAAATTGCTAAGAAGAGGGCGAGGAGCAGACCCGGAGCTTCCGGAACAAGAACGGGCGAGCCACGGCGCGTAGACGCAAAACGGGGAGAGGACTGATGACGTACTAGCATTGGATAAGCCCCGACGACGGACACCGCTCACGAGGCCGAGCATGGTAGTGGTTGAGTCAAGGAAAGGATGTCGAAGAGTCTAGATGGGAAAAGGGTCTTGAGTCGAGGTTGCTGCTGGGGGAGGTCGGTCTAGTTAAGTGGTGATGTAATAAAAATTGCAAAGTAACAATGCTAGAGTAATAATTGGAAGACAAAAAAGTTAAAAAAAAAAACTCAAACTCGGATAACGATAGGAAAGTAAGATATGATATTATGAGAGTAGGGGTTCGAGCCGGAGTCGAGGGGGGGAGGTGGCAAAGAGGTCGGCGTTGGAAGCGTCGGAAAGGCCTTTGGAAGCGTCGGAAAGGCAGGAAAAGCTTGAGCTGGGGCTGGGGCTGTTGGTTTTTGTGATGACGACAGCCGCAGTGGATAGCGGTAGTGCAGAGGTAGAGAAACGGGGGCTGATACTGACGTTGGGTTGGACAGCTGTTGATGCGTCTCCGTAGCTCTCTACTTTTCCAGCTTCTTTTCCTTCTTTTTCGTTTCTTTTTTATATATCTCCTCGAAATGCGGGGGCGGGCGAGGAAGCGAGTAACGATATTGTGGTGCTGTATGTAGGCTATGCTGATAATCTATGTTGACGATGCTGAGTGACGAGGATGTAGTTGTAGTGACGGGGAGAGGGATAGGAGGTGAGAAAGAGAAGGAAAAGGAAAAAGGAAAAAGGAAAAAGGAAAAAGGAAAGCAAGGCGAGGTCAGATGACGAGGTTGGAGAAAGGGAGGATAATGACGTCTGCTAAGCATATGAGACAATGCGAAAAGGGGAAAGAGCAGATGCAGACAGAGGAAGGAGCAAGAGAAAGAGGAAGAAAGAGGAAAGAGGAAAGAAAGGAAGGAGCGACTGAGCAGCGAGATGATTAAGATGACTGTCGGAACATGAATAGACAGCGCAATTTCGTGAGTCACTCTATTCTCTGCCTATTCTCTGCTCTCTACTCTCTGTGTTTCTGTTCTGCTGCCTCGCTGCTCGTTTTCGCATTCTTATTTGCGTATTTTACGTATATACGATGAGATGCCCACAATGCGATAGCACCAGCAGTCTTCCGAGAGAGGAGTATCAACAGTAATTTAATGTTGTAAATGCGTCTTGTACCATGATCGGGGAACTGCTAAAACACATACTAGCGAGAGCGATATCAAGTAGTGAAACGAATAGTTGGGATGACAAGCACGTTGACAGTTGAGCTGGTGATATATCTGCTACGCCCAAGTCCGAGAGGACGACCCAAGACCCAAGCCCCAAGACCGGATGAGGGGTGCTCTTGGCCTTGTGCTATCTCCCATGTGCTGTGCCGAAATGGCAGGTGCCCAGCTGCGGGGCAATGACGGAGACATTAGCTTGTTGGTACATAAGCGTTGACAATTATATAAGCAAAGCGTTGGGAGAAGTACTTCCACTCGCCTTTGCCTGCGTCAAATATCAAGCTGACTGCCATGACCGAGCGAGGCAGCCAAGCGTCTTGTGCCTTATCTACAGCATGTTTTGGTTACTAAGCACAAACCCGCCGATTGAGTTCAGCTCTCACCAAAGCACACCGACATATGTCGAGGCGCCCAAGGTGCCTCTATCTTGAGTCTGCTTTGAGTTCTAGGCTCTACCATTGGAATGGGATTGATTGGCACATATTTTTGCATGCGCATGACAACGTTTGATGACCTACGGTGGGCTGTCAATGTCAGCGTCAACGTCAGTTCTCGATAAACCAGGGGCAGCTATTGCATAAAGCTGCACTCAAAAGTATAGAATAAAGTCTGTAAATAGCCGCATTGACTTTCAAAGGTCACAACAGCCTTGTGGATGGTAACCTGTTGAAACGGGGCATTTTATATTGTGATTGTTTCAAGAGAAAGGAGAAGAAGAAAAGAAGAAGAAAAGAAGCAGAAAAGAAGCAGAAAAGAAGCAGAAAAGAAGCAGAAAAGAAGCAGAAAAGAAGACTCAATGGAGTTGCAGTTGTATGCCAAGCCAGTTGCTACAAGCAGCTTACGTTGTGAAACGTGTGTCCATTGTTCAGAGAGAGCTGCGACGACTGCAACGACCGTGACGACTCCATCTCTGCTGTTGCCCAAAGTGGTGGCAGGCCACGCAACGGAGACGAATTCGCATGCTCAAGGCGTTTTTATTATTACTAGTAGAGAACAGAAGACGGTGAGTTGAGGCTAGAGATTTGTAGAAATGGAGGATCAATAATGCATTGGCCCATGGTCTATGTGAATCTAGAGTGCCAGCCATCTGCCCTACAGGGTTTATAATGGTGTTATATCTTCTTATTATCTAGTTTGAGCTTGGGTATTTACATGTGCGAAAGGGCGAGGCAGGATTGTTGCAAGATGTTATGCCACCGGCATGGGGCTCCAGTTGAACTAACGATATGGCATCTAATATTGAATATCAGATGGCGAATATCTAATAAAATATCAAACGAATATAGTTTGCATGCCAGTCGCAGAGAAGACAGGCAATAAATTGAAATATCAGCAAGAGGCAGTTGAACATCCATGAATAAACACAAACAATGACAATGACAATAGACATAAATCAAAGGCTCTTATTCAAATAGCAATGCCTGGAGAATCAAAACGGAGAAACTAACCGCTGCGGTTTGCATACAATCATACGTGCCCAGCGATGGGTAATGGGTGTCATTGTTTCTATACCTCGAAATCCATATCAAGCGAGATGCAAAATCTCCAATATAAACCTCATGCAGTGTCTTTGCTAGAGATTGATTCATTGATTACTGTCTCGCTGGCCCGGAGACTGAGGCTTGGAGGCTTGGCTGGCCTTTAAAGAGGGCAAGGTTGTGAGCCGTCAATGGCATTCATGACACTGCTGATTGTGTATATTTCCGACTGGATTGCGGATGCCCACGAGACACTGGAACACGGTAACATAGCCGACATATTGCTCGATTAAATGACAGGGAGCGAGGGGAACCAAGCGACGATGCTGGCATGCGTGGGATATGCAAACGATATGTGTTACATAATACCTATTTCGTTTATAGGTTGTCTTTAAGATGAGCTCATGAGTATCATCCTGGCCATACTGGGAACCACCTTGCAGTCCTTGGCGAGCATGTCAGAGTTGATCTTGGACTCCTGCGAGAATGTCTCTCGGGTATCCCAGCCTACTTTGTGGATCGGCCGGGTCTTGCGATTCAGGCTCCAAGCCATTTCCTTGCCTTGTTTTCCTCGCTAGCGAGCGTGCAACAAGGAAACCAGGGGAGCAAATAAAGCAAAACATTTGTGATCGAGTGCTCTTCTGACAGTTCAGACAAACAAATAGAGTTCTGATCTGCCCCACTGTGAACAAATTCTCGACTACATTGCTTTCGATTAGCTGGCGCAATCATACGAAGCCTATTTCTTTGTTGCGGCACATATGTAAATATACATTTGATCACTAGTGATAAAAGCATGCTTTACGAGGCTCAAGATGTATTCAGTAAAGGTTGCCCGGTGATGAGGCTCTGTCACCTTGTAAAACGCGTGCATGTTATGTGTATTTTGCCGCGTTTCGTACTTGTCCAACTGCTATGCTATATATGAGGAGCTACATAAGGAGCTGCATAGAAAGCAGGGAAGTCAACGACAATCCGGGCCACAGCTCAAACCACCCGGTGCAAAGCAGGGAAAAGCCGGTCAATGAAGTGGCGACTGGAACGTGTAATAAGCGGCTGTCCGCCTTTTGTCCATGTATACTTATCTTCAATTGCAGTACGAGCATATTCAGATACTTTACCTTGTTGCTCGTGTTCCTGTTAGCTCTGCTTCTACAATGCTATTGTCTAGTTAGATCTAGATCGAAATCGAATACGAGCAAATGTATATGCTTGAACTTTTTATCAGACTACCCGCCCGCCTGTTTGGTTGACCATCAAAGCTCTGACGTCTGCGGCACAATCGACAAGCTTTCGCCCAAAACCACTAACAGACCATATTCTATATAACTCCGCTAGGTAGAAGAACAACAGGGGTGGTAGAGGCCAGGCCATTGAGTTCATCTTCTACAAAAGTATGTACAGTCTCTGAATGCTTGGTCGAGATGCTTATTCTGACCTTTACGGGACATCAACTTGTACCAAACTCACCGTATCACACACACTGGTATCCTACTTCCCGCCTGATAGTCAATACTCTGTGCATTACATACTCTACCAACATCAATACAAATCAACTCCTGCTGACGCGTGGATCGCGTGTCCTCTCTTTACCTGTCATCACCCTGGCTGGCGCATCGAGAGATATGCTAGCCAAAACAAGCCCGTCCCTCGCAACGGACCGTCTTGGCATTCCCACCTGATTCGTATCTCACCCTTTTCACAGCCTGCAACATAAACAGCATTCACTTTTCACTCGCTGTGCCTTTGCTGCTAAAATACCAATTACTTTAGTGCCCCTTGACTGGCACTCTACTCGTAGACTGTGCCGTTGAGAGAAAGGGAATTATGAAGAATAAAGTAGTAAAGTCTGCAAAAGTGGTGATGCACATGTCGCTGGCTGTCATTGAATGGCGTCTGAGTTGTCGTCGTATGCTCGGTGTAATTCCATAAAGGAGATTACATAATTATGTATGTGCTTCTTCAGCGTCTCAGTTGTCAGTATTTTGGCTCTTTCCGTCACTGTACATTTTGCTCCTTCCGAATTGGAATATGACAATTGCTGGGGGCTATTAAGGCCCAGACCCTTTTGGATCAAGCGTATGATCCTTGTTTAATTCGTATATTGGTATTTTAATGAGTATTTACGTATTTTGTGGCTATGTATTTTCTTCATTTTTCATTTTCATCTTTCATCTCTTATCTAGTAGTATTAAGTCAAGTGAGCATTTTGAAATATGTCTCTTAGATTGAACCACATCTTACTTTTTCATCGGTCGCTCCTTCCTAGCGCCGTTACCTACTTCCTGCTCCTTTTGGTGACAGATGTCGTCGCATCGTCGCCTCTTTCTATAAACGGCCATATACGTCATGTTCTTTCCTTTTACGTTTCTTTCCTTCTATTCGGAGCGCATCACGAATCTTTCAAATCGAAACATCCCTCCTGCCTCATTCGGCATTTCGTTTGGGCGGCTTTGTATGCACAGCGCCTGTCTTGTGCCCTATTATTCTGGGAGCTAAGCTCTTGTTCACCAGCGCCCCACCCATGGCAGCCAACTAGAAAAATGATTTATTTTGCAGCAGCTTGCAACAGCTTGCAGCGAGTTGCAGCGACACATGCTTCGTACTCTGTCCAGCGTGATACAGGCCATAATGCACGATGCTTTTGATATTCAAGTGCTACAGCAGTCATAGTACCCAATATACTATACACCCCCCCCTGTAATCCCTGGCCCATCGTGGTTTCCTCATTCAGTCTCATTCTGAAACATTGCAGGAGAGACCCAGAACAAGGAAGGACCCAGACTATCCAACAAGAAAGAGGAAAGAGCGACCGTAACAGCTCACCTTGTTGTAACCCGATCCTCTGTCGGCTTGGCTCTTCTCTTTTATCCTTTCTCTCTCACACATGCTGCACTCTTCATCTCTCTCCTCCAACATCAATCTCTCCTCCATCTTCCCTTTGACTCGTGCTTCCTTATCTTTCATTTCGGGCCTTTGCTACCCTTGTCTTTAGCAATCACATCTCAGGCACACACACCTTTTCTCTCTGGGCGCCTCTCTCGCACTGTTTTCCTTTTCTTCTCCTCCTTCTCCTCCTCTCCCTCTCCCTCTCCCTCTTCCTCTTCCTCTTCCTCTGAATACTACCTCCCCTACCCCCCTCCCCTTCTTCTACTCTATTACCCCTGTTGCACCTCCGCATGCCATCCTTTGTCCTTTTCCTACTACCTACATCCGCTTTATCTCTGCTCACTCCCTTTCCCCCACAATTATAAACAGTAATACGACAAGCCAAATAGACGATAACCACCACCACGGTATGTTACATATAGTCCGTTTACATCCGCCAGGGACGCCCAAGAAAGTCGGAAAAGGCAAATAGGCAAATCTGCCATTGTCGGCTCAGCCTTTCTCTCAAAGTTCAAGTCTTGACAGCCTCGACCTGACTTACTTGGCAAACTCGACTCCTGCAGGAGTCCCCCAACACACGACGCACACAATACGCAACACAACACATTTGCATACAGCCAGCCCACAAGCACTCCTCACACGAACAAACACAACCGCACGCCCTCCCTGCCCTGACAGTGACATACCACAGCGCCTATCGGTCCCGTCAGCTCCATCTCTACTACTCTTCTACTTGCTCGTCTTCTCCCTCTTGCTCTGCTTGGCTTCACAAGCCACAGCCAAGCGCCAGCGCCCGCGCCAACAACGCCATCTGTCTTGCTGGTCTGGTGCCCACTACCCGCCACGGACTGCTTTTCAGTAATTAGTACACACCATCCGACGCTCTACACTTTACACTAGACGATCTGTTTACTTACACCCGTTCACGCCTACGTCGCTACTGCGCTCCTATCAGTTCATGACTGTATTGTTTTCTGCAATACCCTCGTTGGTATATCTTCGACCTATTTGACGACTTTCAACCTTTGCTCCGACATATAATACCCCCAACTAATCCCCGCCGCGTCCCTCCTAGCGTTTGACCTTCTTCTTGCCTCTTACCTCGTTCTAAACGTCCGAATCTCACACCTATCTTTTGCCCACCGTCTCACCTACCTCCTTTACCTCACTCTTCTACATCTACCTCTTTCTACCCTCCCTCTACATATAACATGGATCGAGATCGTGGGGCAACGGCAGTGCAAGGTGTCGAGTCTCGCAAAGGCCGCCTTATGGGCAAGTTGTTTGGTGGCCGCGAGCGCAAGATTTCCAATGAGCAGCGTGATGCTGCTACCGGCGGTGATGAAATCAATGCCTTCTTACACGGCCCTTCGCAAGCCAGCACGAGCCCGAACTCACCAAGAACATCCACTACTGCTCGACCCTCGCTTGACAGCTTCCTCCAAGTCACCCATGCCGCCCCGCCTCAGCTCGCCAAACTGGACACGCGATCAATATCCCGATACCCCAATGCCGCCCCAATGTTCGCTGTGTCTCAGAGTCCGGTTGCTGGTAATTATCCCACAAAGCCTCCACGACCAGCTGCAAGGGGACTCCATGTAGTCTTTTCCAACAGCTACCCCGAAGTCATTGGAGAGGGTGGCGATGAGTCCGAAATACCAACTGCCGAGATTGGTAGACGGCGCCGTGAAATGCGTGCATCGCCAAACCCGCAAGCTCAACAGCAACAGACTTACGGAGCTCCGAGTTACAACCTCCCCATGCGCTCTCCAGTCCCGCCTTTCCAGTCCCAGCAAGCCACACAGCAGAGCGCACAGCATCACCACGTTCAGCAGCAGCAGCAGCAGCAGCAGCAACCCCAACAGCCACCTCCACCACAGTTCAAGGAAAAGTCTTACCGCACGACTGACGGTACCGATGACTTTGTGCCTGCTCCCATAAGAAGAACCCAAACTGGCTACACATCCATCTCCGACAAGGGTAGCGGCAGCAGCAGCAGCAAGGGCAGATCGCTCCATATGCCATTTGTTTCTCAGCCAGAACCCAGAAAACAAGCGTCTCCAGAGCGGGCTGTTGTGACTGACAGAGTTGCTCCCAGACAACTTGCTCCCGCTGCTCTGCTCGATGCGCCAGCTCTTGGCAACGATGAAAACCGGCGGTCGTTTATCGAGGCTCACCAGGCAGAGATGCGCCAAGCTGAGGGGCTGGCACTCGCAAATGCGCTCCGCAACGGGCCCGTTAGCCCGCCGTCCAGTCCCGAAGTCGACGAAAAGAGACCAGTCTCACCTATGAGAAACTCGCCTGTCAAGATGACGCCGCCTCCAGCTCTTCCTCCGCCGCGCAATCCTCGAAACGTACTACCCCAGATGATACTCCCACAAAACCCAACCGCCGACCCCGAAGTTTCTCCTATTATCCCTCCTCCTTCGGCAGCATCTACGCCCGACGGTGCTCTCTGGGGCCGGTCTAGACAGGTAGCCCAAGAACATAGCCCACCTCTGGCTACTTCTCCGACAGCCTCGGTACACCGCGCTTTTAACGCCTTTCGCCAAAACTCAATCAACCAGTTTCCAAACAGAGATCAAGACAGCGATGCCGTGTCGCCGATTTCTACGACATCTGCTAGCTCTATTGCCTCCCCCCGTACATCACCCGCGACAGGACTACACGATGTTGTCCAGGCTGCCGGCGACAATGCTTTGAATACATTTGTCAATCGCTCACGCCACCTCTTTGCGCTTTTCCGTCTTCAATCAGAGACTCTACGGCCGCTGTCTGCCTGCAACGCTAACGATCTTGCTCGCGGATCGCTTTGGTGGTTCCTTATTGGCCGGATGACCCTCGAGAGTACGTTCCGTGAGCGCAGTATCCAGGGCTCAGACTCCACGGTATCGCGCGCCAATGACTTTGCCATGCAGCAGGCCTATGCCGACCTGGCCAAATCATACTGGCTTGTCGGCGAGATTATGCCTGAGAAGCCTGGCACGGAAGAGACCGATCAAGCCCGCTCTGTCATAATGTATCAGCTGCGCAAGCTCTCCGTGTCCATGGCACGCAACAACATCATGCCACCTGAGGATGCTTTTCTGCCACAAACTATTGACAAGACAATCTGGATCACATACCCGTCGATCAGTTCCGATATCGTTGCTCTGCTTTGGGGTAACTGGGGCTCAAGCTTGACCTCTACGCCAATGTCGACTGCGCCTATGCTCATGGCAGATGCTTTACCCCTGGGTGACAATAGCGACGATTTTGTCTTTAGCCGCATGAAGGCCGATGTGTACCTGATGGAGCAGGGCCGCGAGACAAACCACCCGCAGACCCAATTCCACTTCCCCTGCATGCTGAGCGTTGCTCGCCCGCACAGCTCAGCCATGATCGAGATTGTAGTGGCTAGCCAGAACGAGTCTGTGCAGCTGCGCGTCCGGGGAAAGAAGGGCACCGATGGTCCGACATGGGATGATGTCCGGTGGCGGCCGGACATGAACTCGCTTGAGCTGAGACTTCCGCGCGGCTTTGTGCTTGCCATTCAGCTGACCAAACCAGACTTTAGCTTGCTCTGGAGCATGTAC
The DNA here is from genome assembly GCA_029298715.1 of Ophiostoma ulmi. Lineage (NCBI taxonomy): Eukaryota > Fungi > Ascomycota > Sordariomycetes > Ophiostomatales > Ophiostomataceae > Ophiostoma > Ophiostoma ulmi. Next base: position 531,665 of record JANSLN010000007.1, read on the forward strand.
GACTTTGGGTCCAAAATCCACAGCCAGCTGTACCCGCGACGGGACGAGAACCCCGTCTTCCGCACGACACTCAAGGCGTTCCAATACTTTGAGGCTGGCCCACCGACTGGCAGTTTCCCCAAAGAAGCTGTCCCCGAATGTGAGGTGGCACTGTTTAAAAAGGTGGTGCACGAGAATGCAGCTACGGGCCGGCGTCATTTCCATAGAGGATTCCGCATTGCCGTCGTCTCTGGCACGCGCACACGTACCCTATACGGCATCACCCAAAACTTTTTGCCCGATGTGCCCCTGCAGTTCAACTTTTTGCGCGGAGACCAGGGTGCGCCGGCTCTGCTACTGCGCTTTGAAAACAGCCGCTCCAAGGGCAACATGGTGCTCAGTTTTGGTCAGAGCAACGAGCGCACACGCCTGCACAGCTTGCTGGCCGATATCGTGGTGCAACAAGATGAGCGCAAATCGGTCGATGTTCCCATCATGTCTCTTGACGTGCGCCTGACGTCCAGGGCGGCCAAGGATGCGAAGCTGCAGGGCGGAAACAATGCCCTCGCTGCTTTCAAGAAGCTAGCTCTCAAGCGGCTGTTTATTGTGAACTTGGACGACGAGCCCGACACGACCACCGCACCGACCGTGCTGTCGGAGCACCTAAAGATGGTGTACGAGTTCAACGATAGCACTCTTGTCGACCGCGTCAATGTGGCGCCCGGCGAGCTCAAGATCCGGCTGGACGTGCGGTGCAACACATCCCTCACGATCCTGCGCCAGGGCCAGCAAGACTTGACGGTGGCCATTCCGGACATGCAGGTCGCGCGTGAGGTGGGCCAGGAGCTGAGCCACGCTCTGCGCGTGGCCAAGATTGCACCGACGTGCCGCATGCTGCGGTTTAACACGCTCGCGGACCTGCACGCGATCCAGCAGGCCATTACTGGCTACCGCGTTCTATATGACGGCGTGGCGACGTCGCTCATGATTGCGCGGCGGCGGCTCGTTGTGCCCATCCACAAAAAGTGGGAGTCGGGCGCGACGCGGATCCAGATTGTGTCGCATCCCGACACCAAGATCGTGCAGCTGCTGGCGTTTTTCCAGGATTTCCACTACGGGCAGTGTATGAGTTTTGTGCTCAAGGGCACCGACGTCTACGAAGCCTTTGGCCGGGGCAACAAGGCAGGCATCAAGTTTGACGATGCCAAGTTCCCCCTGCCGCGGCTGCCTGCCAGCGAGGACGGGTCTGGTAACGGCAGTGGAGGCGGCGGCGGCGGCAGCGGCAACGACAAGAACGGCAGCAGTGCAAGCCAGCTGCTCAAGAACTTTAATGGCAGCAATGGCAGCGTGGGCAGCAACAGCAGCAGCGCGGCTAGCGAAGGCGACATTGTGAGCGAGACGGCGTTTGTGTGTCTGGACATGCCGGATCTTCCGGGCGAGCACGACGACATTTCCATCCTTTTCGACAAGGAGTCTGGTAAGCAGCCCCCTATATACTTTATTTTATGTAAAAAAAAATTTCTAGGAAACGCAAATACTAACAATATAGAACGCGACCGACTGGCTACTTGTCTGCCTGCGCCAATGCGTGGTTCGCGGCTGGCCAAGAGGTTCTAGTCTGGTAGTCTTGGATTGCTATATATCATCAGAGAGAGGTTTATTACGAACAGCATAACGACAGAGATTTTGGGTACCCAACGGTTACTTGGTATTATCTTGGGGCTTCTCTAGTCAGTTCATTATTCTTTTTTTTTGGTTATCATGAGTAGAGCGATAGCGACATATCGTATCTTTACATTCATATCTATATGTTCACATTCTAGCATAGAGCTTTTGTATTGCATTTTTACTCTTTTATCGCATCAATTTATTTCATCGTTTGTACCGAATCCATGCCTGTCAACTAACTACGCTTTTTCACATGCTTTTGTATGGTGATTATGTAACAATCATAAATATAATGTAAGTACTCTACCACCATTCCAGCTCGTGCCTGAAGAAGTCGAGTAGCAAGTAGCAAGTCAAAGCAAACATTGGACGATACGCGGTAGCATAGTGAGCATAAAGGGGGGGTTGCCCAGAGCAAGATAGATAACGACGAAAGAATACCGAATCGGCAGACGGTGCAGCACAATAACAGTAAAGATTAAGTAGAAGCAGGAAATAGTAAAAGCAGAAGCAAATAACGAAAAAAAAAAAGTAAACAGCAGACACCCTGAAATCAAGCGTGACCGCCGTGGACGACAAAACATAAAAGAGCATAACATCGAGGGCTGCCAGGGCTGGACTTGAAACACAAACACCATTGTATTAATTCTCATGGTATCGGCCCTCGGCTGCCCTCTGATCATCAGGGTCTTTTTATGTCTCGTCACTCATAGGGAGGAGGGGTGGCTTGATTTCATAATTTTTTTCCATCTTTCAAAATATGAACTCTAATAGCAATTCGTTATTCAGTTCCCGTGGGAAAGAAAATAAAACCAGAAAAGTGATATTGATCGTTCCTTTTCATGGCTTGTAGTTCGCGGTTTGGTATTTATTTGGTTATTTACACCGCAGGGGCGGCAGCGGCAGCAGGGACTGCGTCGGGGTCCTCAGCCTTGGCCTCGACCTTCTCCTCCTCGGCAGGCTTGGCCTCCTCCTTGGGAGCCTCAGCAGCGGCAGCAGCCTCGGGCTCGACACCGTCAGACGAGGTCCACAGAGTCAGGTTGTCGCGCAGGAGCTGCATGATCAGGGTGCTATCCCGGTACGACTCCTCGGACAGGGAGTCAAGCTCGGCAATAGCGTCATCGAAAGCCTGCTTGGCCAGGTGGCAAGCACGGTCGGGCGAGTTGAGGATCTCGTAGTAGAACACGGAGAAGTTGAGGGCAAGACCCAGGCGGATGGGGTGGGTGGGGGTGAGCTCGGTCTGGGCGACGTCGGTGGCGCTCTGTAGAGAGGTAGGTTAGCAAATTAAAAGATGAAGATATAAAGAGGATATAAAGAATTCCAAATGAACGCACCTTGTAGGCCTCGTGGGCAGCAGTGGCAGCACCTCTGCGCTTGTCGCCAGAGGCGAACTCAGCCAGGTAACGGTGGTAGTCACCCTTCCTGTTAATAGTTAGCAGCTATTACACAGTATATTACATAATACTCGGATAATGATTGCCAACATACATCTTGTGGTAGAAGACCTTGGACTCGCCGGAGGCGGCGTTGGGGATCAGGCTGTCATCAAGGACGTCAAGGACATCCTGACAGACCTTCTCCAGCTCGGTCTCGATCTTGTTGCGGTACTCGCGGATGGTGCCAACGTGCTTGTCGGAGCCCTTGGACTCCTCCTTCTGCTCGATAGACGAAATAATACGCCAGCTGGCACGGCGGGTACCGACAACGTTCTTGTAGGCGACGGACAGCAGGTTCCGCTCGTCGACGGTGAGCTCACCGCCGAGCTTGGCAACCTCCTTCATGTAGGTAACCATCTCATCGTAGCGCTCAGCCTGCTCGCACAGACGGGCCAGGAAAGTCTTGCTGTAGGGTTGTTAGTCTCCGGATCTGAGTCTAGCCATGCATCTTCCAATACTCGGATAGCATCTAGGATGATGTTTTGGATGTTATCTATCGACATGGCGCCATGTTTTGTTATCGTGCTGTTGAATCACCAGACCTGCCCCTATTCAAACGCCGCAGATCGTGGTTTCCGCAACACCGACATTGGCGAGCTGCACGATAGAAGCCGATGACTTTAGGGACTTGGAAGAATAGGAGGCTGGAAGGTCGGCTCATCTCCAGCATACGGGTTTTGAAGAGGGGTGCGTCGGGATCGGGATAGCAATAGTAATATTGATAGAGTAGACATACTTCTCGCGCTGTGATAAGAGGTCATGTTAGCGAATCGGCTGCAGACGGAATGAGGTAGTGGAAGCAGGAAGAAGCGGAATCTCGGATCAGGTGATAGTTGGGCAGACGCGAGTTAAATGACAAATGAGGCATCACGAGGAAAAGATGAATATCATATGGTTATGGAGATGAGATACGCGACAAGTAAGAGCACAGACGAATAGGCAAGCCACAGCTTCGATGAAGCGCAGCCGGGTTATCAGGCAGAAAGAGATACACAGCCAGGCCAATCACGATGGACTAGACCACCCGAGGAAGGCCAGGAGGGGTCTCGTGCTGTCTTGTGCTGCTTCTGCTGTCTGCATGCCGGCTGGTCGTTGTTTGCTCGCTGTGCTCGTTGTTGTGCTTGTTGCGCCACAAAAGACGACAAAGACAGGAGACGGGGAAATGACAAGAGATACGGGGATTTGGGAGAAGAGAGAGGAGGACTGGAAAGTGCATAACATACTTCGCTAGACATTTTTGTGGTTGTGTGTGGGTTGTGGTTGGGATCGGAAGAGAGAAGGGTTGTTGTTGTTTAGAGGTTGAGAGAGTCAAAGTGTCGACAAGGACTCTGTAGTTTGGGAAGACGAGAAAAAAGGGAAAGCTCCGGTGCGGGGGAGACGAAAAGGGCGATTTGTTGGTAGTAGTGAAAGGAGAAGTAGAGTACAGGTTAGATTGAGGAAGAGAGAGAGATCGGTATTGATGGGAAAAGGAAGAGAAGAAAGAAAGAAAGAGAGAGAGAAAAGAGGGGAGAAAAGAAAAGAAGAAGAGAAGAGAAGGAAAGTAAGAAGGGGAGATTTTGGGACAAGATGAAGTTATTGGGAAGGGGGGGGGTGTGGCTGTTATCCTTGGTGACAGGCCTTATTTTTCGTGTGAATTAATGTATTGTTTTGGGGTATTTAGTATTTATATTTCAGGTTATATTAATTAAATTGTATTTACGTCGTGCATTACGAGAGAACGGACTTTGGGAAGGAGCATAACGATAATCGAAAGAGAGAGGGAAGGAGCGGGCGGCAGCTAAATTACTAGGATACGCAGTCTTGCAGTCTTGTCGCAATCTCGCAGTAATGATTGCTACGGAGCAGAGAGAGACGCACAGAGATAGGGGAGAGCAGGAAGGAGAGCAGGAAGGAGAGCAGGAGGGGACAACAGAACCACAGAGGGAAGGGGCGATGGGCAGACTGGGGCCAACCAGGAAGGAGACGAGAGAGGAGGAGACGAGAGGAGGCAAGAACGGGACGAGGAGACAGAAGGTTCGAGGCGCGGGAGATGGCCAGCCAGGAGCAGGGACGAGGAGAGAGGGAAGGCGCGGCTTATTACGCTTGACGCTGTTACGCTTGCTCTTGCTCCTGTTATGCAGACCAGCAATAGCTAAGATACATACTAGAGCACTCAATACTGAGTAGAGAGGGGTTCTGGGTCTTCATCTGCTCCGTAGGCTAGCAGCACCGGCCTGTGCATCTTCTTATTTTGGTTAGCACGAGACAGGACAGCACATTGGGCGGGCGCGAGGTGGGGTCGTCAAACGGAGACTGGAGACAAACTAGAGAAATAGAGGAGTCTAGAGGAAAGAGGGTCGACCGTTTCTGCCTGAAATTGATCACGTGATGTTCAAACGGCACAGGCACAGGCACAGGCGGGGCATCCTCTTTTGTATCTACAGCTGGCGCTGACGAAACGCGGTGGTGTGTATGCAACTTGTTTCGTCTTTTGTCTATTATCTTTCGTCTTTTGTCTTACTTGCCAGCCATTACCAGCCATTACCAACCAAAAGCCAAAAGAGGGAAATAAAATAGGAAATACAAGATGATCACATTCAAGGCACAGGACAGGACCAAACAAAACCCAGACAAGGCAGGGCAGGGCTGTCATCAGCCAAGGCACAGCGCAGACTAGGCAGATGAGCCGCGTGCCGCGTCAATACCGCGTTGATAAGTCGTGTGTCGATGCTTATCTTGTAGGAGGACTTGCTATGCGATGGAGATACCAAGTAAAAAAGTACAGCGAGTTACTTGTCTAATCGCCAGCCTTACCGTAGTAGTGGCTGTCGGTGTGTCTACAAAGTAATTTCGTGATTCTTGGTGAGTCGTCTCGATTTTGTCTCGATTTTGTCTCATATCATCTCATACTCAGTAGTCCAGAGTTCTGGTCACCGTTACATTTTGGGAAACCCGTGCTGTGGTCGTGTGCTCGTGCTCGTCTGCTCATGTGCTAGCCATGCGGCGGCCATGAGGCTTACATAAACTATGCAAAGACGTCTTTCTTCCCTTTTCAGTTTTCACTAATGGCAGATGACCTTATGACCTTGGCTCTCATCTCTCTCTCATATTAAGAAGTAAGATATCCCAAGATACGAGTAATAAGATAAGTTGCCCCCCACCCCGCTAATAACTACACTTTGATGCCTATCTGGAGGCGCCTGTCGTGAGACCCAAGGAGCCATCACGACAGATGATACGACATTAATCAAATACAAATAAATATCTAATAAAAGTGCAAGTGTACTTCGTACATATCGAATCATTACAAAGTACAAATGAGAACCTAAAGAGTGGACCAATATATGAGACAATCAAAAATACAGACCAGACGACACAGCCTCTCGAGACCGTCCAGTGTCCAGTGTCCATAGCCAGTCACAGATGAACAGTAACAGTATTATTAGATGGCTTGCAAAGTACTGTAAGATACGCGGGAGTGCTCTTTTTGAGAGTGCCGACTTTGCCGCTTGTCAGACACTACGGTTACCCTGCATTTACCATCAGTTCACTCAAAGTTGAGCACGATATAACCGTCTTTCCAACAGCCGTCGACAGCCAGTCATTTGTGTTTCAACTTGGCAGTAAGATGACAGTGCGATAAAGGTGAAGCTCAGGTGAAAGCCACTCGATGTGAAATTAATAAACTAAGATGCTAATGAGATATGGGGGTGTTTGCAAATAAGCAGCACGCCCAATACAGCACTATGATCTACACTGCAGCCCTTGTTGATTAATTTATAATTTACGGTTGCTGCTGTCACGCGGGCAGAAAGGGAGAAATAAGGAGAAAGGAGATGAAGGCCATTGGGGAGCTTGAAGCCATGGGCAACAGGAAGAAATGAAGAAACAGATTTGAAGAAATAAAGAAATAAAGAGATAAAGAAATAAAGAATTGACCGAGACATTCCGCACGCGTCAAGTATGCTTATGTAAGCAATATAAACATGTATCACGGTGTGTTGTCATATCGTATTCGTAGACTAGAAACTGAGAAAATCTTCAACATCACGGGTGTCTACACACGGTCTATCTCGTCCTGTCGTGAAACAATACACAGTTGAAGATATTAATAGAGTCGGCTAGAGAGTAGCAAACCAGAATGATCAAACCGAGCGCCAGCCCTTTCATTTTATTCCAATCTATTTCAGTTTCAGTTTCAATCTCAATTTCTTTTCATTTTCACTTTCATTTTCATTCTCAATTAGCCCATTCATTACAAGGGCGAGCAAGCGCGCGCTACGTCATGTCGTGAAAAGTTGGCTTGTTCGTGTAGTGAATAATCGTATCTTAGTATTCCAAAATCACCGCTAGACGCTATGCTATATTACAGGCACAATAGAAGAAACAGAAAACAGAAAACAGAAAACAGACGCTACATCATGTCCGTATAGTTGTACCGCTCGCGGCCCCAGTCGGCCGGGTCGCCGCCCGGTACACACAGTCCCAGCCGCCAAAAGTAGTCCCGGTGTGCATAGAAAAGCTCCCACAGCTTGAGCCGCGGCGGGAAGATGCCGTTGCCCGGATTTGTAGGGTCGTCAATGTCACCGCCCTCGATGCAGCTGCTGTCGTGCCGCCCTTGGCATGCGCGCACATCAGCCGGTGCCGGGGACAGGCTGCCCTTGCTGATATAGATCTCGCCGGCGTGCGAGCGGTAGCCCCATTCATCAAGGGGCAGCAGCGGCACTGGGTCGTTTTTGTGTGTCACGCGGCGGTAGGCCGAGCTTGACGGGGTCGTCTGGTTTGTATCCAGTTCAAAGGTGTCCTCGAGAAAACGGGCAAGCCCCAGATTGCCCACACGCGGCTCGCCAAACGTCGTGACCACTGTATCGTCCCAGCCTAGGGCTGCTTTGAGCTCCAAGCCGGCAAGGGCTGCAACAGCGCCGCCCAAGGAGTGGCCGACGAGGTGAACGCGGTAGGGCGCAGCGTCGGATTCGTTGTCAGAGCTGCGCGCCTCTGTCAAGATTGGAAGAATGATATCACGCGTGCTCTCCCAAGAGGCAAGGAAGCCCATGTGCACAGTACAGTTTGTACATGCAGGCCCAGTCTCATCATCGCCGTCCCCACCCCCGGGGTAGGGCACATATTTTTGCGGAATCGTAGACAGGTCAGCAACTGTATTGGCAATGCTGTATGTGCCCCGAAACGCAACAATCACTTCGCGCGCGGTATCGTCAACGGCAATATACCCGCAGCTGTCCTGCATGAGCACGCCCGTGTTCCAAGTCGTGATCAATCGCAGCTCGGGGAACTCGCCGCATCGCGATGCACATGAGAACGGCGGATCGATGCCGGTGCCGGTAGTGCCCACGCAGTAGGCGACATCGACTATGCGCGCATATCGCTCAAGCGATGAGAAGAGGGGGATGGGTACAGACTCGGTGTGAGTGTCGAGAGGGGAAGAAGATTCGATGCTGTTGTCGTCGTCATTGGCCTCAATCAAAGGATGCTGTCGATTGTCGACTGGTATTCGCGCTGCAAAGGCCGCTTTCAAGACAAGCCCGCAGAGTATGATGAGCCTCATGATGGTGCGGTTCGAATGTTATAGATGTCGTGGCATTGTACTGTCAGTGGGAAGTTAATGATGCTTGACTCGCAACCCATCAATCAAGATATTCGCCCCTTCTGTCTTGGACCTCTTTCCCAATTTGTTGGGATGCCGTGTGGTCATGCGCCTCCAGCAGCCACTAATATGCGAACCACATGTCTTGCATTTTCACCAGTGTAATACGTCAGTAGCGGGTCCTATTGGCCAGCTGCTTTCATCCTGTTGCATCCTGTTGCATCCTGTTGCCAATTACCCCATACTTTTTTACAGACGTGAATATTGGCACGAATCCTTTACCTGTGAAGAGTTCGTGGTTTGGTTAAGCATGAGAATGCGTTAAAAAATAGTATCTAATTTATAGTTTCGGTATATATATATATATATATATTATAAAAAAAGAATGTTGATAAAATGCCTAAAATAAAACTTTTAGATATTTTGAAACATATTTATTTTTTGTTAACTAAACTTTGGCAAATTATGAAGAAAATATTTGGTATATGCCGCATTAAATGTTAAATATTAAATACATATAAAAAGACAAAGCCGTCAACAGCCATGATCAAGCAATAGTCATTAATACACGGTAGCAACTAGGCACTTGTACAGGTCACACAATGATTAAAATAGACGCGAAAAGGTATATTGCACTCGGCTGTCCGTTGTATCATTGACACCTTACTTCGTCCTGACCAAGACCCCAATCAATATAAAAGAGGCAGGACCTCCTACCGGACAAGAAGAACCGTCATTTCTTGTCCACCATGCACCAGAATGATGCCGCAGGGAAACCAGAAAACCAGGAAACCGAGAAACCAGGAATCAAAACCGCAAAACCGCAAAACCAGAAGACCGCCACCTCAACTCCAAAAGCTAAAAAAAAAGAGAAAGTAAACAAACACGTAAAGAAGAAATATAAGCGGAAAAGAAACGAAACATATAAACAGAAATACAACCAAATAATGGCATCATCCAGCAAAAAAAAAAAAGAAAAGAAAACAACCGGTAAAACCAACAGCCTGGAGTGCGATAACACTCCAATAATATGCAAAAAGGCAAAAATAATACCGGAGGGCCAGATCAGAAGGCCTAACAAGAGAGGAAGTAGAGGAATAAGTGAAAACAAAAACAAAACATTACTAAAGACTGGCCAAGTAGAGCCGCCTTCATTGGGTATGTACATATATTATTAATGAAGGACGGCACTGGCCATCAGCTCTTGCTCCTCAGTCGTCGAAAAGTTGTACTTTTCTAATGGGAAGTCCTCATCCGGAGTGCGGATGCCAATCCCACTGTCGTCGTGGTTGCCGTTCATCATGTTTAATGAGTCGTGGTTGCTGTTTGATGCTCCCTGGGCAGGGCCAGATGGAAAAGGCGCGCGGTCGGGTTGGTTTTGAGAGATGGGAGGAAAGTTGGAATCATCATTGGCACCACCGTAGCGGGAACCTTGCCGGTCACGGCCACTCGGTGCAGCCTTCTGTGCCATGCCACTACCAGGCAGGCTGCTGGAGAAGTCCTGCTGCGAAGACTTCTGGCGGAGGAAACCACCTTGCTCAGCCAGGAATGTAACCATCTCATCGACCCAGCACTTGGTCACCCACCACGAGCCAAAGCTCTTGCCCTGCTGGATTGTCAGGTCACGCATGACAGCAGATCCAACACGCTCGACACACCACACAATATCCCGGTGGCTGGCGTAGGGGAAGCGGGCAGGTAGCGACTGCAGCAGACCAACCCACCGGTCGAGCACATTCGAGGCACCACCGTCAAACGAGTTGTCATTATCTATCCGTCTGCCAGTACGCTCAGCAAACTCTCCGTACAGAGTTCTAGACTCTATCTCCCAGGCGATATCAACGGGGTCGAGAAGCTCTCGTAGTTGAGAAATGAGCAGGTTGACAACATCGTCCATACCTCTTGCGGGGATGGACTCGGAAACCTTGCGGACTCGGACCAGAGTGATCCAATCAAGGTACATCTGATCCCGGTTGGCCGGGTTGGACAGCATGTTGGCAGCTGCGTGCGCTGTGAGGTTGACACGCAGTGCGCGGTCTAGCAGACCAGCAAATATCGTTGCCGGTGCTTCCTTGGCACGAACGACATGAGCCGGCTGGCCCTGGAATGATTCCCGGATATGAGCCACCAGTCTAGTGGAGATGTTTCTCAGTGTGTCCAGTACAGGCTTGGGCACAACTTGGAGTGTCAGACCTGAGATAATACGCATCATCCGCTGGTACAGAACAAAGTCGCTCTCCTCAATCCATGGTGCCAAAGCAGGGTTGGCAAACAACTTCTGGACAGGCATCGTGAGTGTGCCTTGGAAGGAGGTAAACAGGTGGAAGAACGTCTTCTCCTTGCAGTACCGGATGCACTCAACGAGAGATGTGCAGTGCGAGCGGTACAGGGCAGCAAGGGACTTTGCAGCATCGGGGTCGGTGCCGTTTGGCAGGAACGGCTCGATGCGCGGCAGGACAAGAGGATCAGATTGTGAAAAGGGCTCGCTGTCGGCACTGGATGCCAGGAACAGGGTTTGCACCGTCTTGCTAGACGCTGTAGCATCGAGCTGGTCAATGGCAGCGGCATCGGGCTGGTTGTAGAGGCACTGGACGTATTCTGCTCGTTTAGACTGTTCCTTTGGCTGTTGCTGCATTTGAAGGCCAAGCGGTTGGTTGAAGCTGGGTTGTTGTGAGATGGACTGCCGTGCTTGCTTTGATTGGTGGCTGGGCTGAGACTGTTGTGTGTTGTTGGTCGAGCCGTTCGGTGCAAAGACACCCTTGCTAGGCATGGCAATGGGCATGCTGTTGCTGGTAGCAGGTTAGTACACTTTGTTGTGGTATAGATATTCTAGAGCTAGATGCATACCTGTCGGCGGTATAGGTTTGTGAAAAGTTGACACTATCCAACAAAGGAACCTGCATTCGCGGCGAGTCACGTAGATCAGGCTCATCCTCGGCGAGGGTGAAGTTGACATAGTGGTATTTGGACTCGCCACGGACACCGAGACGGCGTGTCTTGAGGCCGGGGAAGAGCACGCGCACCAGCTTGCCGAAGCTCGCGGGATTCAGGACGGTGATACGTTCTGTGGCACACCGCGAAGCGTAGTTTGCATAGACGCGACCGCGAGGGACGGATCCCTTGCCCTTGGAGCACACCTGATTGATCCTGGTAGGTTGTTAGAGTCATGCCACACGTGTGTATCTCATATACACATATTATATGAAGATTGATGGCATCAATATCACATGAAAATCATATATGAGCCAACTCACCAAAGCATAGCAAAGACCTGGCGCGTCCGCTCCGAGTTGGGACCGCGCTCATTACCGTGCAGCTCCTCGGCAACATCTTGAAGGCTACGCAACTTGTTGGCCGTGAAAAGCTGACGCATCTCAAGCTCGTTGTTTGCACTAGACCGCGGAGGCTTTGGCGCGTTGACGGGAAGACCGACAGACAGAGAGGAATCGCCCTCGTCGTTACCGTCACGGTCAAGAACCATCTGGCTGTCGAGATCACCGAAGCTTGCATCGGCAGAGAAGCTGCCATCGCCGGGAAGAGGCTGCTGGTGGCTCAGGGCGTGCGCGTGTCCTTGGTGGTGGTGGTGGTGGAATGATTGCGAGCCGGCGGTGACTGAAGTATTCATGGAAGCATCGAGGGCAGCAAACTCGGGGTTCGCGTCGAGTTGCGAGGCGGCGTGCAAGATAATGTCCTCGGGCGTGAGAGGGTGCACCTGGCTCAAGTTAGACTTGGAGAGCTGGCCATTATGCTGGTGATGCGCGTGGTGGTTGTTGTGGTGGTCGGAGGTCTCGTCGAGCCATGGCGCGGCGCCATAGAGCTCGGGGAAGTTGTGCTCGAGGTTAGGCTGTGTGCTGCCGCTGTGCATAGAGCTTGTGGAAGCTCTAGACTGGGAGCGGTGTCGCGCCTCGACGAGTTCGGAGGCCATGTTGGCGGCCATCGGAGATTGTAGGGAGGAGGTGAGGTGATCTATTAACGGAGGAGGAGAAGATGAGGGCGCAATGGTTAGAAAACACGTCGAGAAGGAAGAGAAAGTAGTGGCGATGTGACAGTTGTGAGGGACATGAAGGACGTGAGGGAGAAGTATGCAAGAACAAAAAAAAGTGAGAGCCGAGGATGGCAAAAGTGAAGTGTAGTTGTGAGATGTGAGAAAGGGGAGGGACTAAACAAATAGGGAAGCCAATGCAGCAGAGGAGTATGGCTGAAATGAACACAAAAATCAACAAAAGGGTAAACACATAAATAGAGGCGGAAAAACAAAGATGAAAAACAATAACGAAAAACGAGAAACAGAAAAACCGCCCAGACAAAAATGGAAAAGGAGATTGACACCCCGGCGGGCCTTACCTTATGTGGGTGTGAGAGGTGGACAGGCTTGTTGATGTTTTGATTATGGACAATGTCTCAATTTGCGGCAGAGTCGTAGACGGGAATCACGATAGTTAGAGTGTGATTTGATGGTAGAGTCGTGGAGAAGCACAGAAGCAGTCCAATATGGAAAATGCCCTTTAAACGCCAAAAAAAAAGAGTGAGGCTGTTTCGCGACTTGCTGTTGGTGTCCTAAATATCCAACCGGCAGTGTATCGACACCCCCCAAAAAGACGTGCAATGGAAAGAGAAGTGACTGCTAAAGACGGATATGCGTGTCAAAGCAACTGTAGAGCGCGGTGGTGGATGCAAAGAGGGCCACGATGCTGCAGGGCGGTTGACGTGAGAGGATGTGTGAGGAGAATCGAAGGGATTGTTTGGCCGCTTTGTTTTGATTTTGGTGGGCTAACAAAACAGACTGGGCGTCTCCAAGGGAAACCAAAACATTGGAGCACAGCATTTGCAGCGCCTATGGCCCATTGCTCCTTCCCAGTCAAAACAAACCAGACAGAGTATGCCCCACAATCCGACCAACCGAGTCACGGGATTGCATGCGTGTGATTGGCTGGGTTTTCTTGATTAGATTGCTGATGCGATGTGTCTTGCCATGTGCGGTCTAGTGGCGGATCTGTATGGGTACAAATATGCATAGCGGGAGATTAGTCATTTTATGAGTACATATACTTGAGATTGTATTGATGGAGTCGACCCGTATTGTTGATGCCGGAGATATGAGGCACGATCTGGAAGACAAGAAAACTTACATAAGCAGTGACGGCATCGGGTGCGAGTGGCGATCAGCACTGTCCCCACACTGTCCCTAACATACGGAGCCCTCGTCAGTGGCCCGTCGCACCTTCCGAGCTTCCCTCCCGCGCCAATACTAAAAATGGCAATGACAATGGCAATGGCAATAGCAATAGCAGCTAATGGCAAGCGCATGCCGTCAGAGGCACAGTGCTCAAGACGTCACCAACTGCGAAGCTGAACAAAACAGGCAATAGCCCACTTCTGGGGCCCGGGTGCCCCTCCTCTGCTCTCTACGTGTATCCCTCCATCTGTCCTGTCCCTCTTGTCTCGCTACTTCTCTGGCTCTACGGTACCTCAGCTTGCCCTCACAGCCCACCTTTTTTCACTATCTCCCACTTACTGGCTCCCTCGCTCCTGCCTGTTTTTTTTTGCTTTTGATTCGTTTCCTTCCTTCCCCGATCTCCTGCTCCTTCCCCATACAAGTACACTTATCCCGCCTGCAAATACACCTTTGCATCTTTGCATCTTTGCAACCTCTCACCTTTCTGTCCCATATCTGTAGCCTCAACACTGTGAGTATTCCCATCCTTCGGTCTTATCCCCCATTCCTGGACTTACCACATCCTCTACTGAGCTCGTTTGCTTTCTGCTATGCAAGGAATCCTAGCATGGCACTTCAAATACGGTGTCCTCTTTTTCACCATTTCCCAGCCCTCTTCTCTTTTGGCCTCTTCCTCTTGGGTCTTCTTTCGTCTGACGAATCGCTGATTTCCAATTCTTTATTTTTATTTTCTAATCCTTCTTCTTAGCTTTATTCCTACCAACTTTCGATCATCAACTATCAACTACTACCACCCTTCTGATCTATCATCTTTACGCCTTGACGCCCAACCGCCACAATGTCGTCCCCTCAAGACCGTCTCCAAAACTACGTCAAGCAGATTGACTCGGAGGTTAGTAGCTGATGTCTTTATGTTTAATGCAGAGCCGATCCTATGATGATGGTCTTTGTGCCATGTCTATGGTGTCTCGTCGTTATCTTTTATCCCATATCCCATCCCCAACCCATATCGTCATCTCTTTGTCCGGCCTCATTCCTCTGGCGGTTGACGCACCAGACTTTGGCCACCCGACACTGCTGGACGGAGTTGGGCTGCCATACTTATCGCTCTATCACCCATCATAACTGTCGTATGGCAATCTCTTTATCATTGTCAGTCAGCTAACAATCAACCAGCTCTCCAAGTACCCCGTGCTCAACAACATTGAGAAGACCACCTCGGTCCCCAAGGCCTACGCCGCCCTCGGCGCGGTTGCCCTGTACCTGTTCTTCATCATCTTCAACCTCGGTGGCCAGCTCCTGACCAACTTTGCCGGCTTCGTCATCCCCGGCTACTTCTCGCTCGAGGCCCTCTTCACCTCGACCAAGACCGACGATACCCAATGGCTGACCTACTGGGTTGTCTTTGCTTCCTTTACGTGAGTCTATTGATGCCTGTCGTCTATTCTTACTTTGACAAGAGCAATACTAACAAAACAGCGTCACTGAGAGCTTCGTCAACGTCGTCTACTGGTTCCCCTTCTACTTCACCTTCAAGTTCATCTTCCTGCTGTGGCTGTCTCTGCCCTACTTCCAGTAAGTCTTTCCGTCTTTTTGCAAGCATTGCTGCATGCTATGGGCGCTACTCAGCCGGCGATCTTTTTGGCTGTCTAGCTTCTCTCTACTGAGCTTTCTTTACTCTACCCAAACATGTAAACTAACATGTCTCACTCTAGCGGCGCTGAGATTGTCTTCCGCTCGGTACTGGTCCCCACCCTGGGCCGCTACTTCAGCCAGCCGGCCTCTGCTGGTCTGCGTGCCAAGGCCGACTCTGCTGCCAAGACTGAGTAAATATAAACAACAACAAACTCAAGTCGACTACAGGCACAGCTCTCGTGGGCCAGAGCCTGCCACATGTCCAGCTGCATCACGATTTCGATATGTTGACATGTTTGATATATCCGACAACTTTGGCAGTATCAACAAGATGCAGTAACTTTTTGCTTGGCCGATGATCTTTCAAAGCTTGGAGTACAGTACTTTACGGACGTCTACCACTGCCAATGACACGGATCAGAGAAAGGCCGACAGCCACGAGCTCCCTTTGGGTCGTGCATCGACAAGCACGCGATCTTTCTCAACTCGCCTAGATCTGTCACGAACACTATTTGCTCTATTGTTTTTTATTTGCATTTTTTGTATATTATTTGTTTTATGACGGTTCTCCTCTTGACGTTAGACGTGCAAGACAGCAAGAGGGGCCGCCGCGTAGACATTTATTTGATTTGATGTTCTTTACATTCTTCACGTTTGGTACAAGTTTTGGTATTTTTTCCTGGATCTTTCTTTCTTTCGTTATCATGATGGATGGGGGGTATACTGGGATTTGCATGTTTCATGACCTGGTACTGGCAATATTCCTATGACGGGTTATTGATTATTATTGTTGTTTCTATAACTGTGGCCTATGATGTGATTGCTTAAAGTGAGGGTGACTGTCAATAGTATTTGGTTAAAAATCACACAAGCTCGTTCATGTCTTTGCTGTGATGGGACGAGCAGAATACCACGTTTATGTGGAGTGAACCCGATTGATTTCATTATTCATCTATCCAGAAATCAATGGGCTTGTTTTATGCCGTCTTCTTATTGTATTTGTGTTTTCCTCTTTTTATTTAAATGTTTTATTAATAAAAAATAAGGCTGATATAAAAGCAAGGCCGAACTATATGCTTGAACCTATTAGACAAGAAATATAATTACTGAAAATGGCATACGACTTACATGCTTAATAGCACGTATCCGTATCTTATCCATGCCTTTTATAAAGTTGTTGATTTGCTGGCTGTTTACCGTGGAGTCGTGAGCCCCGTCAGATCTCATCTCTTGTGATTACATAAGCAAGTGGCTAAAGTGAGCGTGTAGTGAAGCGTGGAGCTGTGCCACAGGGGTCGCGTCGCATCATGTACCGTATCTGTAGTCTGCGAAATACGTCCCTTGAACGGCTGTCTCCACAGCTCGGACATCCTCAACGTTTGTACAGTGCAGGCCCCCAGCATCCCCCCCTGTCTGAGCTGGAACTCGTCGAGTATGTGAATTCTGAAACTTGAAGTGACTCCTTTGTTTTTGAATTACTCTTATCATTTCCGAGTGGCTGTGCCGCGCTCGTTGCTGCACATTGTCAGCCTATCACCGATATCACCAATACGAGCATCAAGACAAAGCGACAAAACGGCGAAACGACAAACAAGACGGCAGAAACAACAAACCACCGCTACGACGCAAACATCAGACGACCTGAACGACAGACAGCCCGTGCTGACGACGCCCTTGGAGGGGCAAGCCGCAGTTGGAGCAACAGGGTAACCACTGTGACGGCACACTCTAACGAGAATAGAGACCGACGACGACGACGACGACGATAACACACTAGACAATGGCTTTCTCACGAAGCAGGCGGCCAGCATTGCCAAGCATGACTTCGGCCCTCTCAATCTTTCTACCACTTCTCCTCCTCGCATCACCACACACACTCGCTGCAGCATCTTTGGAAGCTGACTCGGCTATTCTTGATGCACAAGCAACACTCGACACTGAGGGCGGCAGTGCTGGTGCACCTGGCTTCCTGAAGAACTGGATCTCTTCTATGCTGGAAGACGACGGCGGCGCCGACAATACTGGCGAGCACGAGGCCATGTACGAGCCCGACTTTGGCCTATTTGACCGCAGCATCCTGGGCCGCGCGCCGCCGGGTGTCACGGCACTGGCCAACAATGTCCCCGAGCAGCTCAATGTCGAGCCCAACTCGATCCAGATCTTTATGTTTGAGAAATCCATTGTCATGGGCCGCGACGAGCTCGAGTTTGACGGAGACTTTGAGTTGAGGAGGAGAGAGGGGACCGACGACGACGACAACGACGACGTGGAAGAAGCCATTGACCTGGAGGAGCGGCACCTGGCAAAGAGGGCCAATGCCACCCGCACAGTGTACTTCTCGGCCAACACGTGCATCCAGCCGCAGGTGCTGTCCGAAACCATCACGGCCCAGGCGCCACAGCTGACAATGTACCTGTCGACGTCGTACGATAGCACGACGCCCGGCCCGACGAGCAACTCGAGCAACCAGACCGTGCACGTCTTTACTGAGGGCGCCGTCATGGTGAAACTGAACATGACACAGGACATCTACATTGGCATCTACGCGCCCAACATGTCCACGACAAGGCTGTCGGGCACCTACAACTTCCAGGTGGCCGCATCGACCGACGAGCTGTACCACAGCTTTGACAACGAGACCGATGCCAACCTGATCTGGGTCGACAGCGATGCTGGCTCGTCCCTGCTTATTACCCACAATCTGACCGACAGCACCGACGCCGACACCCTGGCCAATGTCATGAACACGCCGCCGTACGTCATGTTTGCCCAGAACACCGACGACCGGTCCATTGATGGCGTGCGCCTGTCGTACTGCGGCCTGCAGACATATGCCCAGATCGCCGCCACCAACAATGGCAAGTTCACCAGCATGGTCACCACGGACATGACGCGGACCGGCCAGGGTAATCTGCCTAAGCAGCGGTTTTACTTTAGCGGCCTCAACTCCAGCAGCAGCTACTCTGGTATCCTGGCGGCCCTGCCGAGCAACGGCACCGGCATCATAGGCCAGAATGTCGCCGGCGGTGGCGGCAAGGTGTCGCGCGCCACCAGTTTCACGACCAAGGGTGCCAATGTCAACTGCGAGATTGTGTACAATCTTGCTTTCTGCAACGAAACGGCCTATGCCGTGCCGAGCAACCCGACGCGCTTTACAGACGCTGCTGAACTCGCCAGAGTGTACGACGATTATGCGTCCAACATGTATGGCCTGTTCCAAAACGCGCTGTCCCAGATCCCGTGCGAGGCGCCCGACACCCAGCGCTACTCGCTGGCGCGCACTTGCAGCGACTGCGCGGCGGCGTACAAGAACTGGCTGTGCTCCGTGGCCATTCCGCGGTGTGCCGACTTCAATGACAACTCGACCTACCTGCAGCCGCGGGCGATTGGCCAGCCGTTCCCCGACGGCACGTTCTTGGACCAAAGCATATCCAAGAATTACCCCAACACCAGCGCCTACAATTCATCGCGCAATGCGTTTATTGACGAGACCATTGCCCCCGGCCCGTACAAGGAGGTGCTGCCTTGTGACGACTTGTGCTATAGCTTGGTGCAGAGCTGCCCGTCTGATATTGGCTTTACGTGCCCGCTGCCCGGAAAGATCGGTTTCAACACGAGCTACGGCGTGCGCACAGAGGCTGACCAGAACGGCTTTGTGACGTGCAACTATCCAGGATCTGCGCACTACTTTTCGGCTGGCCCGAGCGGACCGCGGTGGTCTGTAGTAGGTGTCTTTGTGGTGCTGGGCAGTAGCTTGGCCCTGCTTCTGTAGGCAGCTGGCCTCAATCTTATACTGCTCTTTCTTGTGACTCTTTTAGTTTACCCTAGATATGGCGTTTGGCAGCGACGACGGCGTTATGATTTGATGATTTAATATACTCCATTTACCGCTATAAACAAAAGACTTTTAAACAACATAAACAACATCTACCAAAGATGATCCCCAACGCCGATAATGTGCTCTTATTTCAAACCAGACTATGCCTTCTTGGCTGCCTGCAGCTCCCTGACTTGCGTCTCCAGAGATGCAATTTCCGCTGAATCATTAGCCACTGCCATATTAATTATTCACATACTATATAGTCTTTGTTAAAATAACTTACCTTCCCGTGAGCTGCGGATATCGTCAGTGTCTAGCTTCATCCAGGCAAAGAACACCAGCTGGTATGCAAACACAGCCATCAGAGAGACCTTGGCAATGGGGCGGCCAAAGGTCTTGAAAAAGGATGACTAAGAAGTTAGTTTCGAGTCGTATACATTATATATTCTCATCGTATCAAATCAGCGACTGTAACCTACATATGCTGACGGCTCGGATGAGTTCCAGCGGACAGTCTTCATGGGCGAAACCAGCCGGGCCGGAGTCGGACGCAGGGCAGCCTGCCGGAGGACCGGTGCTGCCGCATTAACGACGATTCTCGAGAACATTGTATGGGTATACAATCAGTAGGAACTAGGACTCAATTGCGGTCTCCTCAACGTCGTCGTCGCGTATCGGCAGCGTGGTTCTGCGCAGCATCTCGACAGAGGCTGTAATTGTGGAGATCCAGTTTGAATCACGTGCTCCAAAATCAACATCTCTACATCTGCAACCATTAATGATTTCTGCACAGCAAACAAACGAGAGACAACATTGGATATTCTCCGAAATCACACAATTCTTACTTTCATGTATACTGTAGACACAATACACGCAACGCAACCCCCCCAATAGCTCCAATGGCGCAATCCGCTCTCCACGATGTTGTCGGACACCACCTCCGCGTTTAAAGACAACAAGTAATGGGCGACAGCGACATTACAGCAAACAGCGAGCTTATGGTTGGCTGGGTTTAACGGATGTAGCAATGTCCTCTTATTACATGTAAATTTATCAACTATATTTTTTATCGGCAATATGCTCTACTACCAAATAGGCGATTATGTCGCGCTCACGTCGTTTGACGGCGTATTACGTCATCGGCGCTATATGCACAAAGTGTGTGATCAACCATTGTGTATGACATACAACACGGTTATCAGGAGCTGGGGTGTACTACCAATGCATGCGTGTATATGCATCTCCAACTGTCTAGCTGCCTTGATCGCCTTCCACTCTTGAGGCTAATATCCGGACTCGTGTGTCCGGGCGGAGCCGATGCCGGCCGGGCTGGGAAGAGCTTAGAGGACCAAGGATGAAGGACCAGGATGCAGACATGCAAAGACGCAAAGAAAAGAGATGGGAGGTGTCGTGCTCAGGGTTGCAAAAGTCGTAGTGCACACTCGATGGTGTTAATGGGGTAGCTTTAGCAAAAGCTCGAGGATAGAGGATAGCGAGTGCAAGCCGGATATCTGTTGTCTCAATTGTATAGCTGTAGCTGTAGCTGCAGCACGACTATATCAGGTCGGGCAAGCTCGTCTTCTTTAGTTTATTGATCTATTGGTTTCTAAACACACGTTCGACACTCACAATCAACCCTCTTTGATTCTCCATACATACAACATGGGCTCTGTTCCACAGACACTTCCCCATAGCTTGCCTGGCGTGGCCGGCGAGAAGATTGTGCCCAAGACGGTCTTTGTCGAGGACATCAAGAGCCCCGGCAGTGCATCGCCGACGGCCTCGTACTCGTCCACAGCAGCCACTCCCATCACACACGAGGCACAGGAAGCACCAGAAAAGCACGAGATCCCCATCCACCCGGCTCTCGCAGCGCGCATTGCGGCCCGTCACAGAACCAAGCAGGTCACATGGCGCGAAGACAGGCCAGCTAAAGTAAGTCGCTGCTGATTACTCTGATGAATATTTTTGAAAAAAAAAAAATCTAATGTATAGATTATTGTTGTTGGTGCCGGTATTGGCGGCACATCCACGGCCGTTTTGCTGTCCCAAAAAATCGCAAACTCGACAGTCACAGTCTACGACCGGCAAGAGAAAATTGTAAGCTTTCCATCATAACAGAGAGTTGATACAGTCAAGAGAAGGCTGCTAACTATATAGGGTGGAACATGGGCTGCAAATGTGTAGGTCCTGCTACGAATTGCATGCATCTCTGCATGTTCTAAATTGCTAACTGCCATTAGGTACCCGGGCGTTCGCTGCGATATTCCCTCCCACGTCTACCAGCTCAGCTTCGAGCCAAACCTCGACTGGACAGAGTACTACCCCAAGGGCGCTGAGATCCAGCAATACTATGAGCGCGTCGTCGCCAAGTACGGCCTGACCGACAGCTTCAAGCTCAAGCACCGCGTCCTGCGTGCTACGTGGCTGCAGAATGCCTCGAAATGGGTCGTCGAGGTCCAGAATCTCGAGACGGACGACATCTTTGTCGACACGGCCGACTTTTTTGTCACTGCCCAGGGCCGCATCAGCGAGCCCAAGCTGCCAGACATCCCGGGCATCTCGGGCCCCGACAAGACTTTCAAGGGCCGCGTCATCCATACCGCACAGTGGCCCAAGGATCTCGAGTACGAGGGAAAGCGTGTCGCCGTCATTGGTGCCGGTGCCAGTGGCCAGCAGATTGCGTCCAACCTCGTCAAGCCAGCAGCGCACGTCGACCACTATGTGCGCTCAAAGACCTGGATCGCTAGTACTCTGGTTGGCGACTTTGTCGAGGCCACGGGCGATGCGCCGGGTGGACACGTTTACACCGAGGAAGAGAAGCGCCGGTTCCATGAAGAGCCAGGTGCCTATATCGAGTTTCGCCGCGCACTGGAGTCCAGTATCCAGCGCAGCCGCAACAAGGGTGCCAATATCATCGGCCACCCTGCCAACGATGAGCTGCGCGACAAGATCTTGAAGCGGATGCTGGAGCGTCTGGGCGGTGACGAGGAGTGGCTCGCTCGTATCACGCCCGACTATGTCGTCGGATGCAAGCGTCTGACGCCGGCCCCGGGCTACATTGAGGCCCTCAAGACACCTGCACTGTCCTACATTACCGAGGGTATCGAGCGCATCGATGCGACTGGTGTTGTCACGGTCGACGGCACGCACCGTCCCGTCGACATTATCATTGCTGCCACCGGCTTTGAGGACGGCTACACGACCCGGTTCCCCGTCATCGGCACCGACGGTGTTGACCTGCGCGACAAATGGGGCCGCCACAGTCCCGTCGGGTACCCCGAGACGTACCTAGGTGTCATGGCCCCCGGCTACCCGAACTACTTTACCGTCCTACAAGCACAGGCCAATGCGCTCGGCGGATCCGTCCCTCTCCAGGTCGAGATCACGGCGACGTACATTGCCAAGGCCATCCGCAAGATCCAGTCGCAGAGCTACAGCGCACTCAGCCCCAAGCAAGACGCAGCCGACGAGTTCAACAACCTGATCGACCCCTACTTTGAGGGCAAGACCATCCTGGGCGAGTGTCGCAGCTGGGGCAAGCTGGGTTCCGGCAGCAATGCGCGTGTCGTTCTGCCGTGGCCCGGCAGTTTCCAGCACAGAGTGCGTGCGTTGCGGGACCCGCGCTGGGAGGATTTCGAGTTTGTGCGGCGGCCGGGCGGTGCGCAGGTCAACCGGTACGAGTACTTTGGCAACGGTCAGACCGATATCGATGAGGATGCCGACGATAACCGGTTGACCAACTACTTGCGGGAGTACAGTGAGCTGGACCCAAGACGGCACCACGAATGGATTAATTAGGGTCTAGAATGTTTCTTGTCGAGTATCTTACTTGTGTGAGACAGTGAGCCACCACTATCTGTGCATTACGTGGTCTCACACCATTGTCGATCATGTAGTTTCTATTGGATTTTATATTTATAAAGTTTCATACTTGGGATATATCATTAATGCGCTGAGAAATGCAATAAGAAACACAACTTCCTCTCTTATCAAGACCAGAATGCCAAGGCTTCCTTTTCGTTTACAACGTGCCATTGATCCGTCGAATTAGACATTACACAGCGACCTCCTTGCCGGCCTGGCTGTCGACATAGCTGTCGAGCTTGTCTTGAGCCTGCTTGATATCTTCGGCACGGATACCGCTGCGCTCGCACATGCCCCGGAAAATACCGCCCTCGATCTGGTACAGCACCATCGGGTTGTCCAGCTCGGCAATCCGGCCCTGGTCCATGACACAGATACGGTCGTAGCCGATAATCGTGCGAAGACGATGAGCAATGCACAGGAGCGTCTTGCCACGGAAACCATTGGCAATCGTCGTCTGGATCTTGTCGTCTGTGTCCATGTCGACCGAGGACGTGGCCTCGTCGCACACAATGATTTGGCTGCCGCGCACAAGAGCGCGTGCCAAGGCCATAAGCTGGCGTTGGCCGAGCGAAAAGTTGAGACCGTCTTCCTCAACGATGCTGTCGAGGTGAATGCGCGACGAGTCTCTGCCATTAGCCGCTGGTGCTACTGCTGCTGCTGCTGCTGGAGAAGAAACGACAACACCTGAAGAGCTGGCCGAAGTGCCAACGTTTGGTGCGACACTGGGTGCCGCGTTATCGTCAGCGACAAGATCGGCCTGGCGCAGAGCAGACCATAGCTCAAGATCAGTGTGCTCATTAAAGGGGTCGAGGTTGCTGCGCACAGTGCCGCGGAACAGCGTTGGGTCCTGCGGGATGATGGCCAGACGCGACCGCAGATCGTGCAGACCAATTGTGGCAATGTCGATGCCGTCGATGGTGATGCGCCCGCCGCTAATCTCAACTAGACGGAACAGGGTCGACATGATACTGGACTTGCCAGCACCTGTGCGGCCTACAATGCCGATACGCTCGCCACCGCGGACGTGCATGCTGAGACCGCGCAGAACAAGCGGCAGGCCGGCACGGTAGCGCATCTCGACGTCCCTGAAGATAATCTCACCCTTCTCGGGCCATGTCGGGCGCACATCAATGGTGTGCAGGGGAGCCTCTTCTTCGAGCTGCTGGCCATAGTACTGCAGCCGCTCGACGGCATTCATACCGTTCTCGACGTCGGCTAGCTGACGCACGGTAAACTGAATCATCTGAACAATGGCCAGAATGTACGACAGAACAAGACCGCCAATAGAGGGCGATACTGCAAAACGCGAGGTGATAACCAAGATACCCGTGGTGAAGACGAGCAGGTTGCCAATCATATCGAGACGGACCGACAGCCAGCGCTGGTTGCTGAAAGTGAGGTAGTAGGCCGAGTTCATGTTGTCAATGGCCTTGCGCAGGTCACCCCGGAAATGGTCGCGCAGACCATATGCGCGAATGGACGCGACACCACTCAGGCCTTCGCCAAACTTGGCAAACACATTGGACCGCAGAACGGACTCGAACCGCTTGACCTCACGCGCCGACGCACGGTAGTAGGAGGTGGCAAAGAGGAAGATGACAAAGAGCGGACCGAGGGCAATTGCAAAGTAGTGGAAGTAGGCGATGATGAGGGCAAAGACTGAAATAATACTGCCAACACTGAGAAAGTACATGCGCATGGCATCGCTCAGAGTATTGTCCATGACATCAACATCGCGACTGAAGCGGTTGGTGATACGGCCGAGCGGCGTCGTATCGAAAAAGGACATGGGCGCACGCAGAACCCGCTCAATGGCACGCTGCAGCATGGCCTTGGAGGATGCTGTGCCAAAGATGGACAGAGACACCATGAATGCAAAGGTAAGCATGGCCTGGGCAGCACCGAGAGCAGCATAGATACCGATATAGACACCCGTCTGCAGACCAAACTTGTCAGAGGTCCACCACGAAAGCCACAGCGAGGTCGTGATGTTGGAGCCCTGCGACAGGATCAGGAGAAGCACCACAAGGGGGCCGTTGAGAATAGAGCCCGATGAGCGGATGTAGTTGGCAATAGTCGACCACGGGACACTGGCAACGGCACGCTCCTCGCTCTGCATGAGGCCCTTGGCCTTCTTCTTCTTCTTCTTCTTGCCGTCCTCCTCATCCTTGGGAGCGGTGGCCGGGGTGGCTTCCTTCTCCTCTTCGACAGACGTCGACTCCATCAGCTGCTGGAAGCCTTCGTGATCGCGCATGAGGTTGTCAAACGTGTCGACGGCCTGGATCTTGCCGGCCTCCATCCAGATGATGCGGTCGCAGCGGTTCAGAACCCACAGCTGATGTGTGGCCAGAATACGGCACTTGTCTTTAAGCAGACCAAGAATGGCATTGTCAAAGATGTGGCGGCCGACGTGTGCATCGACGGCACTGAGGGGATCGTCCATGATAACAATGTCGGCATCAAAGTAGATGGCACGGGCAATGTTGAGACGCTGCTTCTGGCCACCGGAAATGGTGATACCACGCTCACCAATCTCAGTGGAATCGCCCGACGGCAGCATGTCCAGATCAGGTTGAAGGGCACATCTATTCTGTTAATTTGGGTCTAGTATATTTTAGAAGGTGAAAGGATAAAAAAGACTTACGCTTTGATGACATTGCGGTACCACTTCTCATCATAGTCCTTGCCGAACAAGATGTTGTTGCGCAGCGTCGTGTTTTGGATCCAGGCATACTGTGGGCAAAAGGCACGCGAAGCACCGAGAACAACCTCACCACTAGTCTTGCGCATATCACCAGCCAGTGCTGCGAGCAAGGAACTCTTGCCGCTACCGACCGAACCGATAACAGCAACCAGCTCGTGGCGCCCAATGCTAAAGTCGAGATCGTGCAGCTTGAACGCCTCGGGCTCCTCGACCAGCGTGCTGGCAGTGTCGCCATCAGAAGCAGACGATTTTTCTTTTGCTTCCTTTGCCTCTTTCGACTCCTTGGCTTCTTCCTTCTTGGCATCCTCCTTCTTCTGTGCCTTGAGGCTGCGGTTCTTGTCGGCTGCCACCTCGTCAGTCTCCTGTGTCGGTGTCCGCTCCCAAGTGAAGCTAGCATCGTGCATCTCGACAGCATGCTCGCCCTCTGGCCGCCACTCGACCTCTTCCTCGGCCTCCTCGGCCAGCAAAAACTCCTGGATGCGCTTGAGCGATGTCCATGCGTCCGTGACCTGGCCGATGACCAGGGGCAGCAGATTCAGAGGCATACGGAGACCGTTGAAGAGAGCCAGCGACGAGAAGATCTTGGAGGGTGCAAGGTTATGATTCGAGAGCGAGAAGCAGATGAAAGACAGCATGGATGCAAAAATGGGCAGTGACAGGCTGATGGCCATGATGGCATTGCGGATGGACAGCAGGACCTGGATCATACCCACTTCGGTGGCGCGGTACTCCTCGAGACGGGCCAGGAAAGAGCTCTCCCAGCCAAAGTACTTGACGAAGCGCACCGACTGGATAATCTCCTGGGTGAGCGAGACACGCTGGTCGGTGACGCGGTTGATAAGCTTGCGGCGCTTGAATAAACTCTTTATGGCGCGTGTGAGCAGCGGGATACCAATGACAAGCAGACCAAAGCCGGCAAGAGCAGAGTAGGTAAGGTTGACGAGCAGCAGCACAAGTGTGACAAGACATGAGATCGGGGCGCACCAGATGACGTGGAACAGACCGCAGGCCTGATCAACACGGTAGGTATCGACGCTCATCAAGTTGACGATACGACCGTTGCCCCAACCGACACCGTCACCGGCCACCAGAGCACCAGGCGGTCCTTTGGGGCCCTTTGCATTTTTATCTTCAGTCTTTGCATCCTTTGCACCCTTGCCGTCTTGCGCGTCGCTTGCATCTTTGCCGCCGGCCTTGGCACGGCCCGAGAGTACCATACTCTTCTCATAGATGAGATTGATCAGGGTGGCACGCGACTGGCCACCGATCATCATGCCGTGGAAGATGAAATGATTTGTGCCCAGACTCTGAAACATTTGCATAAAGGTGATGCCAAAGACGAGACCCAGACCGCGGCCCAAGTGCGGCGCTGGCAGACCCTGCTGGCTGGCATTGTATGCGTCGGTGGCGAACTGGATGAGGTAGCGCAGGGTAAAGGGCGAAATGACCTGGAAGATGGACGACGAAAGCTGGCACATACCGCCGAGCCAGAACTCGTAAAAGTAGACCTCGTGCAGGGCCCAGACGAGGGGATACCTGTCGCCGCGCTCGACACGGCGCTTGAAAGAAGCGCGCACACGATCGGTCATGGGCTCGACGGCGCGATCGGGGTTGACGAGCCAGATGTCATTCATCTCGAGGGGCCGGGCATAACCCGTGCGCATGAGGGGACCCTGCCAGTGGAAGATGAGCTTGCTGAAGAAATTGGCTTTGGCCTCGGGACACTCGATGCGCTCGTCGGGGACGTTGGGCACCTTGACCCAGCGCAGCGGGTTGATTTTCCGCAACCACGACTCGTGTGGCGGAGTTTGAGCGGTCGCAGCTGTTGCGGCTGATGACGTCGCAGCGCTGGCAACACTGGCTACACGGTTGAGCTCTTCTTGCTGTGCTTCCTGGCGTCGCCGCTGCTCCTCCGTGTCTTCTTTATCTGACGAGGAGCCCTCATCGTCGTCGTTGACGTTCATGGCGCCGAGGGCGATATCCTTTTCGCTGATAACATCTTCATTTCCGTGTTGTGCAACTGCACTGCTGATGGGATCTGGGCCGTCGTTGATTTCGCGCTCATGTTCCTTTTCATCTTCAAATTCACCCATCTTGGGCGTCTGCCGAGGTAGGTAGAGCAATGCAACAGAGGGTGCTGACAAAGAATAATCGAAAAGATCGAAAGAGGAAGGAACGACGGTGAAACAATATAGTCGGCAGTGCGAAAACGACGATCAAAGTTTATAATGCGACTTTGCTTGTGTTTTTCTGACCTTGTCTCCTTATTTCTTTGCCAACATTCTCCCGATCGAGTCCCTATGGTGTTCTTGAATTCTCGATTGTTGTGAGGTCCGGGCTTGGCAAAAGCTTGACGGGTATCGGCTATGCGATGGCTTTGGAAGAATACCGATGATGGTGAAAACGGGGTGGCAATCTGATCGGACAATAGCAACTGGGTATATTGAGAGGTAGAGGTCTACGACAGAAGAGAATGAACAGGGATAGAGCAGAAATAAGAAAAGAGAAACCCAAACGAAAAACATAGGATCACAGCTTCGGGCCGGATTACGTCGAGTACGGCGAGGGCAAACGTCTTCCTTTTTAATCAACGTCTTGCACGTCTCATTCCTCCTTCTCTGGTTATCCAATTAAAAATACTCTGATTTTATTGTTATTGTTCCTTGCTTTCTAGCTATCTTTTAGGCTTCCTACGTTCTTGCGCCGGCTCGCTTATATGTCCATTTTCCTATTTTCCCGTTTTCTGGGCCTGCGATAAACGGCTAGGGCGTCTGGGGTTTGGTGGACTAATACTGAGTACTGCCCTTGACCTTCTTGGACTTTGCCGTTTCCAGCAGGTGCAGTCGGAGATGACGGTGGTTGTATGCGCCGACCGGGGCGGGTAGACCGTTCCTGATTGGCACTGTGTATCACTGTGTGCAGAGTCTGGAAGTAAGGTATCTACTGCAATCGGAATGTCTTAGCTCCTATCCGAGATGGGGCTCACACTACACTGATTGGTATAAACACAGTGTCTAAGATACAAAATACACTGTAGCATCAGGAGAGAGTCATACCTGAAAATTTGCATGCAATTCAGGGTGGACTCAAGCAGCGGTGGGTTCGGTGTCAATAGATTATGAGTGAGATGAGGTCGTTTGGATAGCGGAATGGACTGTCAGAGAGTCGGTATGACTCTGTCTTGCCAGTGACAGTGACAGAATGTGTCTTTTCGTGATGGATCCAGCTTATAAATCCGCCCAGACAAACGTGGAGAGCCACGAGGCGAATAAGAATAGCAGAAGAGGCAAGAGCCACGCCGAGGACAAAGAGGAA
This sequence comes from Ophiostoma ulmi, assembly GCA_029298715.1. Taxonomy (NCBI): domain Eukaryota; kingdom Fungi; phylum Ascomycota; class Sordariomycetes; order Ophiostomatales; family Ophiostomataceae; genus Ophiostoma; species Ophiostoma ulmi. The sequence continues at coordinate 560,849 of JANSLN010000007.1, forward strand.
GAGGCAAAGACACGCAAAACGTGCAAGTTGAATAGGCAAGGCTGGAACGAAGCAGGGTAAGAAAAAGTCGGTGTATGTGAGCTAAACACCGACATCTTTGCTCATTATTCTATTTGCTTGTTTTCAATTATTCATGCGCGGTGCAATAAGGACATGCATTGTTCAACGTTGTTCAACGGCGAGGCGGTCTTCATATCGGCAGAAGAAACACTGCAACACAAAGCCATACACACTATAAAGGCGGCAGTCTGACGCGAATGGCACGCGGATGTCGGGTCATGAACAGCTTTGGGTACTCATAGAAGCAAGTACTGAGTAATCGTACCGCTGCATATGCTTAGAGTGGCCAGTACTATACGGAGCCTATCTACGGAGCGCTACACTGCAGCTACAGAGTGCTTATCTCACAGATATGGTATCGCCAGCGCCGATAGGTGGCCGTTGAATTGGGTGCATGATTTTATGAGCCGCTTTGGCGGTCTGGCCACTGATAGTTGAAGAATACATGTAGAGTGTGGTAGGCAGTACTGACTGACAGAGGCCGGCAAATCGGCACGGATCATTGCAAGGAACATTTATTTTGCGGCTTTCGCTGATAATCACTATTTCGTTTGCGTCTGTGTCCGGCCTACATGACGCATGCTGCCCTAGCTGATTTATTACGCTCTTTACACAACATTACGTTGAAAAGCTGTCAAGTAAAGTCCCTTGCAATTGTGCCATCGAAGACGTGATGAAAGTTGTGAAAGCCAAGCAGTGCAAGAAACAGACGAGAATAGTGAATAGAGGAGTGCGCTTGGGCTGTCAACTGTCCGTTCTTGGTAAAGACTGCTCCGTCGATCTTTGATTCGTCCAGATCCTATCAAAGCTATCAAAGTCTCGTATTTTTCCATTCGCATGTAATTACGAGCAAGCTGTCTCCCTGTAGCAATACTGACGTGGCCGAGACTGAGAAAATAAAGACAGGGAGTAGGGCAGGCAAAGATACACCGACACACAAGGCCACTTGCAAGTTGCAAAGCAGCTTTCCAGAGGACGGACCAGACCGACCGACGCAGTAACACGTCCAACGGCGTCACACAAAATAACGGTCAAGCCTGCAGACAACTACAACAACAGCAAAAAAACAACAAAACCCGAACTATGAATATCACGGCAAACAGGTGGTTTAATGGTCCGCTTCAAATGAAATAAGCAAGAGAAAAAGAAGAAAAAGAAGGAAAAAAAAAAAAAAAAAAAACTCCATCACGGAACAGGACTTTACTGCTCCTCCGATGTGTGTGGCGGCCCCCCTGACCTCCTCCCGCTGGAAAACTCTTGGTCATTTCGCCGTGTCGGTGCCGGCGCCTGTGTTTGTCAGCACGCTTTATGTTTCGTGACAACTATTTCGCTCAAGTGATTTTGGACGAGACAAAGCGAATACGGATGGCGAGTTGGCACTCTACAAAATATACTTTTAACATCCATCGTCCTTTTGCCTTTTGCCTTGTTAAGTGTTTGCTGTCTGCCTTTGTTTACACGCATACCCCTTTTCTAGCAGGCAGATATTACGTACACTTTGACAACGGCCGATGCTTTTGAGGATTGCATGACATGATTAGGCACGATAGTCGCATGATATACATATATAGGTCATTAGGTAATCACTGCGAGTTCCTTCTGTTTGGTTCACAGGATGATAGTTTGAATATCCCGTCTCAACGTCTATCCATATTATTCATATGCACATCTATTGAGTTACTAGAAGCTGCCCGTATTCAACAGATAACAAGCTTTGCCCAGAGTAGCACCTGGAGAGACATGCATACAGTGACGTGGAGATCTTATGATCGGCTAAAGTCAACACATGTCTGATTGTAGAACGAAACCAATTTGAATAAATCCTATTCTAAACGCCTCGAGGAATTATTGACAAAGATGAAGGAGAAAAAGCAAGTAAGAAGAAACATAGTGATAACAGAAACAAAACAAGATCGACGAAAAGAACACAAAATCCTGACAAAACCAATAATAAATACCCCGCTGTATCCCGAACATATTACTACAATCCCGACCCAATCAACAGTGGGAAATAAATTGAACTGCGTCCATGCAGTCCTTCTCCTACTCCGAGTCCGTGTCACCGTCGCCCATGCCCAACAAGGTCTTATCCAGATCGTTGAGCTCGTCGTCGTTGTCGTCGTCATCCTCCTCGTCATTGTCTTCTTGCTTGACATTGGCCGCCCGCGACGACGGTCCACTGCGCGACCCAGGCTTCATGATCGTCACGCGAGGTTTGGCAGTCGTCGAGGCCGACGCCGATGCTGCGACAGACCCAGCAGCGTCTGTCTCGTCCGCGCCGCCGTCGTTGTCTTCGGCACCGCTAGCAAGTGCCGTAGCATCGGGATCATTCTCAGCATCGTCTGCATCGTCCATGGTAACATCTCCGTTGGCTTCAGCCTCGGCGGCGGCGGCCGCCGCAGCGGCTGCTGCCTTAGCTGCTGCTGCGCGACGCCGCTTGGTGCTGTTGGACACGCCGCCCAGAGCGCCGGGTCCCGTCTTGGCACGACCACCACGCGCCCGTCCGGTTGATGCAGCAGCTGGCCGCCGCTTTCTCGCCGACGGTGCCGGTGTCGTCTCAAGCATGGACATGGACATGTCGGCGTCCATCTTGTCCATTTCTTCCTCGTCCTCCGTCTCGTTGGGGTCTCTGTATTCGTCTTCCGGAGGGACGTTGACGCGCGGGCGCTTGGTCGTCGGTACAACGGAATGGTCCGGATACCCCTCCCAGCGGTTGATCCGACGGCATGCGCGGCGCATGGCCGTCGCATAAATGTCAAATTCTTCACCGTAGTCCTCAATCTCGTCGTTGAGCTGCACGAGTCCAAAGAATCCCCGCTCGCGAAAGGCAGTTCCCGAAGACATGTTTTGAGGAGCGCCAGGGTGTGCGTTAAACAGGTTGCGGTTGAACAACAGGTTGTCCTCGCTCTCGCTGTCCTCAAACAGGTCGGGTATCTCGTCGAGACGGCGCTGTGCACGGATGATGGCGCCCTCTGTCCGCCGTGCCTTGCGAGCACGGTGCTGCTTGCGGTGCATGCCGCGCGACAATAGATACTCGATGCGCTGCTTGCGGTTGTTCTCAACGGCAATCTGGTGGGCAGTCGGCGGACGGGGTTTACGACTCGGCGCGACAGAAGTGTTGCCTCTGTCATCTTCGTCATCGTCATCCATCCCGCCGCGGTCGCCCTTTTGAGGCTTCCGCTTTTTACGGGACAGCTGCAGCTGCTGTTGCTGATAAAGCTGCTGCAACAGTGGCGGTTGGCGGGCGGGCGATGCGCCATCAGCCAGTTGGTTCTTGTAGGGTCCAGCGCGCCGGCCGGCCGAACTGGCAATAGCACCGGCAGCAGCAGAAGCGGCCGCAGCAGCACGGCCAATCGACCTAGGTGGCGGCGTTGATCGTACACTCTCCATATCGCTCTCATGCTTACTGGGGCGGATACGGGGCAAGATGTTGGGCGGGACTGATCGCTCGGTATCAGTGACGGGTTCAGCAGACTCCTTTGCAGTGACACTAGTCTCCTTTGCTGCAGCGGCCTGGGATGCTGCACCAGAGGGCCGTGATGGGCGAGAATTCCGCTTGAAACCAGACACGTCGGGGAATGCTTCATTGTTGATAATCTTTGCACGGAAGGCCTTTCTTTGCAGACCGAATTCGCGCTCGGCAGGTGTATCGACGTTCTCTTCCTTAATCTCCTCGGGAGTCAGCTCAACCATCTGGGGCACGCCCTGATTGGCAACATCAACACCATAGTCAACACCAGCACCGAATGGGTTTTCTTCGCAGCCCTCTTCGGTAAAATCGGACTCCAGGTAGAACCAGACGATCCACAAAAACGCGTTTGCGCGGGACTTGCTGGAAAAGTTGTGCTTCATGATGAGGTCGTGAAATTCGTGGAGGGGAGGGAAGTGCAGCTCTGCCACCTTGGACGCATTGTTGCAAATGAGGAAGAGCAAGTTGACGGGGTTTGTGCGTGGCACGCCCATGCTCTTGAGGTCGTCCAGAGACCGCGGCTCTGCTCTGTCTTCGGTGCCGCCCTTGAGAATGGACTTGAGTCGGGGCGCATCCTGCAGCTGCTTGTAGTCCGTGGCACTTTCATCGACTTGGAGAGAGGGAATCGCATGGTATGTCCGCAGCTGTGCGCGCATCTCGGGGAAGACTGCATCGTTAGTAGATGATTGGCTAAACGGATATAACTGATATAACGGGACGGGGACATACAGTTGAGTGTGGTATTCATGCGGCCAATGTTGACCAGCAGGCAGACCATGGCCATGTTCTTGGCTGCCTCGCGGTCGCTGAGTAGCTTGTCATGGAGGATCTTGCTTGTCTTGCTGCTGCGCGCCATGGTATCGATGTAGAGGTCGGCAAAGCACTGCTTCGGCAGAGTTTCATCGTAGCTATTCGTAAAGACGTAGTGATCATCGTCAAAGATAGCCCGGAGAAAGTCGTACTGGATGTCAAAGCGCCATAGGGGCTCACCATCCTCCTTCTTCAGATGCCGAATCTTGCCAATCGAGGTGGGATCCTTGAACATGGCCGCGCCGCCTGGGCCCGAGCTAGCTCTTGCCGAATCGCGACCGCCACGGCTCTTGCGGCTGGCGCTTGCTTTTGGGCGCTGAGCCTGTGGGCTGTTGACTCCGAGATCGCTGCCTTTCTGGTTGACAATGGTCGAGTTGCCATCGAGTTCATTGTCTTCGTCCTCAGTCAGGTTGGTATTGGCACTGGTGGCGAAGGATTTGCTCGCTTGGGGCGCTGGGGAGCTTGGCTCGGTGTCGGACCGCGCAGCAGGCGAGCTTGGGGTTGCCATCGTTACTGGCTGCAAACGCTATCCAGCTTTGATGGAGGGAAGCCCCAGTGGTTGAAACAGGTCGGGGATGATCGGAAAACAACCGCAAATTGATGGAATTGTAATTGCTCGATGGAAGGTTGGGGAACAGTCGCGCAAATGGGTAGTTTGCGATAAACAAGTCGCGGGTGGATGATCAAAGGCGAAGAGTTTCGTGATGCAGAATATGCGGAAAACGACAAAATTGAGGCACAAAAATGACAAAGATGTGATAGACTGGCGATGTTGATGGAGAGATGGTCGATGGAAGCTCGTCGGATGCGAAGTGAGGAAGTTGAGCCGGGGAGAGTTGCGTTTGGAAAGAGAAGGTGCGAGTGGCCAAAAAACAGGAATAGGGGAAAGAGCCAGTAATCGGCTTGTCAGGAAGGTGCGACCGATAGACCTAAGGAGCACTAAGTCATCACGATGTTCTACCTGAGGCTTGGAAGCTGACACGGTGGTGAAGGGGGGGGAAGGGAAGAAAAGGAGAAAATGAAAAGACAAAGTGGCTGTTACTTCATGTTCTAACTGAGGAGAAAGAAGACTAGGAAATGAACAGGGAAAAGAGCCGAAATGACTGCCAAATTGACCTCACCAGAAATTGGTGATGCGCCGTTGCGCCCTGATTGCGAAGGTGGCTCCCTGTGTCGCCGAATTTAGTATGAACGACACCACGCCTATTACTCGTAACTTGTAGCACCGCGTAACGTAGACACGTCCAAAACGACCCACTATTTTTAATCTGAGTCGTGACTTTGCACATGACCCCTAGTAGCCATCACATGACCTCTACTCGACGATAACCGGATACGCGTATCGGACTTTTTCTTCGCTTTTTCTTCTCCGTTTCCATATCTAGTCAGTCTTTTTTTCTTCATCTGTCTAGAACGAGGATTGAGGTGTATTCGCTAGGATTTTGTTACATAATTCTGCAGGATAAGCTGTAGAGAGGCAAGCTGAGGCTTTTGCCGCAGAGCTTATACTTGACGAATGGCAGAGAATGCAATATGAAATGCAAGAGTAATGCAAGAGTAATGCAAGAGACAAGAGAAGAGAACAAAGTAGCAATGATTTGATGATAGACACATTCACGGACAATTCCGACGTGGATGTGCCTTGTCGCGTGGCACTCATAAGCCTTATCGGGCCACTAACAGCAAGCCCGAATGCCGAATGGCTTTCTTTGTACTGCGCTATCATATGGCGGGCAAGAAGATACGACCCCGTTGCGCCTGCTCTATCTGATAGACCTTTACACATAGCTCCAGTCACCGTATCTAAGCTTACTCTAACGCAGCTTATAAGAGGCGGAGGACCCCAACGTATTCGTCCGAGATCAACACACCCGTCATGTTAACGCTATATAACCTTTGTTATTGATTGTCTGTTGATAAACTTTTACAACCAAGACACTTGAATTCAAATACCAACAATGTCGGCTCCTATTCCCGTTATTGACCTTACCGGCGCCGAGGAGGGCGGGGCCCAGCGCGATGCCGTGGCCAAGGCGCTCGTTGACGCCGCCGTCGAGCATGGTTTTGTCTATATTCGCAACACCGGCCTCGATATCCCCGCCAAGGCTGTCAATGGCGCTTTTGGCATTTCTCGCAAGCTGTTTGCTCTGCCGTCAGCTGAGAAGGAGCCCTGCAAGATCCAGACAAACAACCGTGGCTGGACGGGCATGCATGTCGAAACTCTCGACCCCAATACCCAAAAGGTCGGCGACACAAAGGAGGCTTTCAACTTTGGCGAGTTCAAGGACGGCAAGCCGCAGCAGCCGATCCCCAAGCCCTTGGAGGAGAACGAGGCCGAGATTGGTACTTTTTTTGATCTGTGCTACCATCTCTGCCTCAAGCTCAACGACCTGCTCGGCATTGGCCTTGAGGTGAACCCGCCTGATTTCTTCACGGCCGCTCACCGTAAGGAGGCCGGCGCGTCGGGCAACACGCTGCGCCTGCTATACTACCCGTCGCGCCAGGCCGGCGACCAGGAGGACATCCGTGCCGGTGCCCACTCCGACTACGGCTCGATGACGCTTCTGTTTCGTCTGGCGGGCCAGGCTGGTCTAGAGATCAACACCAAGGACGGAAGCTGGGTTCCTGTTCCCGTGCTGCCTTCCGGTAATGGTATCGAAGATGATGAGGCACCGCCAATCCTGGTCAACATTGGTGATCTGCTGGAATACTGGACTGGTGGTCTACTGCGTAGCACTGTTCACCGTGTGTCGTTCCCCCCACCGGAAGCTGCCGAGGAGGCTGCTCAGAAGACAACTCCCGGCGAGAGCACATCAGCGCCGCGGTACTCGATTGCATTCTTCTGTCACCCAGCTGGTGCGAGTGAGCTCAACCCCGTACCCAGCCGACGGGTCGAGCAGGCTGTTGCTGAGGCCAAGAGCCAGGGCCGCCCAATTCCGGCGTCGGACAGCGAGATCAAGACGGCAGATGACCACCTGCAGATGCGACTTCGGTCAACGTACCTGAATCTGTATGAAAAGAAGTAATCCATTCCAAGGCGTGAGATTGTTACACGAGATCAATGAACAAAATGAATTAAAGTATGAGCAAAATAGATTGGCCATTAATATCAACAATCATCAACCATCCGAGACCGTTCTAACACGATCCAAACTGAAATTCAATACGAAAACGCCAGAATACTGAGACAAAGCCACTATGTGAATGAACATCGTATATCAGTCCACAGACTATCCCAATCCAAAATGCCGACCAAATCATTGATTACCTCTCTAGAAAGTTCAGTATTGTCCTCGATGGCGACGAGACCGGCCTGAACCAATATCAATCCGGCTCATTTCCTCCAGGAGTGCAAGCTCTGTTGAGCTACCATTCACTCCTTCACCCGAAGGAGTATCCGTCCATGGCAGTGCCCGAGCTGAATGGCCCAAGTGCTGCGAAGCACCAGACATAACGGGGCTCCTGTCACCGTCCACATTCCTATAGCTAACAGTACCGCTGTTTCCAAAGCTGCTCACACTGTTTCTGTAGCTACCAGTATGCGAAGCACCTCCATACGGGCTGTTGCCGATTCCACTGCCTCCCCCGTTGCCCACCGGCACCTTGGCCGGGATTGGTGGTGCTCCGCCCCCGTAGTTTGTCCGTCCAGGACTGCTGCCATACAGAGAGGGCGCATTGTTTTCGCTGGCGTAGTCGTATGTGCTGGCCCGCACCAGCGCACGTGGCGGCGTAAAATTGTCTTGTTGCTGTCGGGAGTGCGTGAGTGGTGCGAGCGGGGCAGGCGTTTGTGGAGAGCCGGATGGCATAAAATCGCTACTCACCGGAACTGCGGCTACGCTTTGACGATTGGCTTTCTTTTGCAGCCGGTTTCGTCCTGTTGGTGTGTAGGTTGTACTCGGGTCATCCGATGAGCTGAACGTGACTCCCGTGCTTCCCAGCGACGGCTGAGGCCGGCCAGCAATCCGGAGTTGCTTCCGTCCGGATGTGGGTGTTGCGGATGGAGGCTTGGAATCTGGTTCCGGTGCCCAGGTATCCATAGGAAGATGGTCTGATGGGTCGATCTCCTTGCCATCGTGAGCTATGATCTTTCCTTTCTCTGCATCGTAGTCTGGCCGAGGATCGGCCTTGACCGCTACTATGACAGGATTCAGTGAATCATAAGAGTCAGGTCCAAACGGAACTCCAGACAGCCTCCGTTCACCCTCTGCCTGCATTGAGACCGGTGGAGCAGGACTGACTGACTTGCGCTTGATTGTGTGCTGCGGGTTGGGCGATGCACCTCTCTGTCTCATTCCAACTGCAGGAGATGGAACACCCGATGAGTAAGGGCCGGGGCTGCGCTCATATCTCGGCTGTGGTGGCGGCGTATTGTACGACTGAGGCATCTGGGAACGCTGAGGAGTGTATGACTGTAATGCACCATCATAATTATAGGCAGATCTGGTATCCTCGTTGCTCTGACGCCCCCGGGGAGGTGTTTCCATGGCCTGTGAATACCTCTGCTCGCTTTGCCTCTCGTCTTGATAAATACGTGATCTAAGCTCAAGAGTAAGAGATGGGTCTGCGCCAGGAACAAGAGATGCAGGAACAAGAGATGCAGGAACAGGAGGAAGTGTGTAAGCATCGGGGTTCTCTGCGTAGCGGTTGCTATCTGGTGCAGATGGGTTGCTTTGATAAGGGTCATCCCGATTATCGTACGAGCTGAAAGAAGCTGAGCGCGGAGGACGAGGCAGAGGGCTTGGTGATCTTTGTCTGTAATCCCGTGGAGGTATAGGCGATGGCGACCTCCGCGCATATCCATTTGGCTCGCCCTGCTGGTGGTACATTGGTGTTGTGGATGTATACGTAGGCGCAGCCGAAGTAGAGAAGCTATTGCGGTGTGTGATATTCAGGGGTGCCGGACTAGGTGCTTTACCATAGACAGACGAGTTGTGACTGTGACTAGCCTGGTCTTGATAGATCTGTTGCTGTTGGGGCTGCGGTGGCAGCACCGGCTGGGTAGAGCTTCGCCGGAATGAGGACTGAACAAGAGCACCAGGTGATGCATTTGGGTCGTCGTAGTTGCTACCATTATACTGGCCCTCATAAGAGTTCTCATAGGACTGATGGCGAGGGGGTGTCGGCTGGTAGGGGATATCAGGTGTGGCAACAGCAGATGGTGCCGTATTCAATTCAAGCGGGCGATAAGTCGGGCGTCCGGTGTAAGCAGAGGAGATAGACTGTCTGTGAGCTTCATTACGCAGCACCTCGCGGCGCATTGTTGCCTGCATGGAAGCATCGACACTACTGCGGAACATGGCCTCGTTTCCAACAGCACCACTGCTGTTGTTTCTTATTCTGTGCGCAGGCGGCGGTGGGGGGCGTTCATCCGCAGGCGGCGCGAAACCATGGTCTTGATAAGTAGAATTCATGGCTGATGACCCAATACGTGCAGGTGAGTTGTTGACAGAGCCAAAATCGTGTGGATCCTGCTGATGCTGAACTTGTTGTTGTTGTTGTTGTTGTTGTTGTTGTTGGTCGTACAACTGTGGCTGGTGGTCGCCGTACTGCGATATCGACTGTGAGAGGCTGTGGTGGCTCTGATGACGTTGGTGCTGCTGCTGCTGTTGATGCGTAGCAGGGACAGGCTTGTCGTATATATGGTCAGGCCCAGAGGTGAAGGAGTCCTGGTCAGAGTAGTTTTGATACCGTGTAGGGGTGGCTGGTGAGCCAGATTGTTGGTGTGACAGTTGCTGTTGGGGCTGCTGCTGGTACATGATCTGTTGTGGCGGAGTGTTGTAATTGACAGGAGGCATTGGTGACTGATTTGGCGTAAAAGAAATGGCATTAGGTTGGGCATGCGGCGGTGTTTGCATGTGATCTGGGTGCTGGTACTGCTGGGGTACACCTGGTGGTGGGCCTGCATGTTGGAGCATCAGAGGTGGAGCCTGTGGCACCTGCTGAAGTTGAAGAGGTGCAGGCGCCGCTTCAGGAACAGGAGCAGGCTCAGGGACGGCCGCAGGAGCAGGAATAGGAGCAGGAATAGGAGCCGTAATAGGAGCAGGAACAGGAGCCGTAATAGGAGCAGTGATAGGAGCAGTAATAGGAGCAGTAATAGGAGCAAGGACAGGAGCAGGAACAGGATCAGAAATAGGAGCAGGAACAGGGGCTTGGGCCGGTGCTGGCCGGGGCTGTGGTAGCTGCTGGCCTGTTACCGGGTCTGATGGAAGAGGCCGTCTCTTGGGGGGGTTTGGAGCGCGAGGACCCATTGTGCCAGGTCCAGCAGGTCCAGCAGGTCCAGCAGCATCGCTTCCTGGTCTTCCACGCATGCTCCCTGCTACCGGAAGTGCTGTTGTCGTTGTTGCAGGCATAGCAGTCGGTTGGGGCACTGCCTTTTCTGGTTTTGGCCGGCTGTCGTAGTATGTGATCTCGATGCGAGTTTCGCCGGCGTATTTGCCGCGACAGTTGAGAGTGTGCCAGTCATCACTCTGGCCGCCGCCGCTGATGATAATGTTGCGCAGATCAATCCAGGTCTCGCCAATCAGCTCGGTCTTCTTGTCATCACTGAAAACGGATACTTTCAGCTGGTAGTAGTCCGGGGAGTCGTGAACTTTAAAGCGTAGCTCTTGGTCCCTGTAAAGTCGCGTCAGTACAAGCATCATCCATCGGTCTCAACTTTTGACTATCAATCCAACTTACCATCTTGGAGTTTGGCCACCACGAATATCAGTGTTGGTCTTCTTGGCCTCTTTGCCGAGGCGAGCCGCGCAGTAGGGATCTTGTTTGCCGATGGTCTTGCGGTTGGGAAGGTTCTTTGCGCGGTCGACGACGAGGACGAGCGTGCCGATGATAGGACCGTCGACACTCAGGTCCGAGAAAATGCCCGAGGTGTGCACCCCATTGAGGGGATTGACCTTGGACTTGGAAGACATCAGGGCGGCGATGTCTTTTTCTCTAAGTGAATGATATCATAGGCTGGAATTGCAGTGTATTGTGTAGGTTGCGTGTTTGTAGGGTATGCTTCTATAGGAGTGTGGAAACGTAATTGGTATTACTAGATGTAGGATAGCTGCCGAAAAGATCGATTGAGCAGGTCGGTGTGTTGTTTGCAGCGAGGTGTCAATGTTGTGATGCAGATGTCGCGATGTCGAAATGTCGATGTAAGCAACGCAGAAATAGAGAGCGAAAGTGTACTGTGAAGTGAAAGTGGAAATTAAATGAATGAAATACCAAAATGAATGAAGAGATGAGATAATTAGAGAGGCCGGATGCTACGGCTTGTCGACAAGATGGATGGCGCGAGTAGAAGAAAAGAAAGGCAAAGAGGGGAGAACGAGGTTAGGATCAAAGAAGCCTAGAAACACCACATTTGACGAAAGGCTTTGTTGACATTTGCTTTCTAAGGGCCAGAGGAGGCGCTGACTATCTTGCCTTTTCTGGCGTAGCGCAGGTCATGGGGTAGCTCTTTCCCTCTGAAACTGTCCGATCATTGGGTAATTGCCGTGGCTGGGGGGCAGCATCGGCGAGTGAGAATTGCAAATGGATGAACCAAGTCGATGAGAGGGGGGTGGTTTATAGAGGTAGTAGAGGGAAAGCGAAAAGTTGGGGAGGCTGGTGGGGTATTCTGTCCCAAAAGGGGAGAAAGTCAATAAACAGAGGCTGGCGACAGGGGCCAAGCAGGGAAGGAGCCATTTGCAACGCGACCATTGTGACAGATATAGTAAGAGGTAGGAGATAAGCTACGCCTTACACCGATAATGGTACATAGCTTTTACTTCGTAGTTACGCATTTCTAGAAGGCGCGACGGAGAAACACCAGGATGTTGTTTTGCGCAATACAACATCTGATCTATATTTACATAAGCCGGGCCTTCCTTGTGCGATGTGTGCTTTGTCAACGCGTAGAAACACAAGGAGTCAAATATGCATAAAGTAATAAAACGAGGGACTCTGGCGTGTGAAGAATGAATGGCATTGCTGTTCGAGAATTGCAGGGCGTGAAACGAGCACGGGTTGGACATACGCGATTGGGCGGCTCGGGGTTCATCTTTGTTGAATTCATTTTTCGTTTTCGTGCTTTTGTGCTTTTATTTTTAGCGTCGTTGCTGGGCAAAGCCGCGTGGAAGTTCAGGCTAGCATAGTGCTAAAGACGCACCTTACATGTGCAGACTACCTGTAAATAGGAAATAATTAAGGGCATGCCGATACACCTGAAGGCCTGCCAAGCCTAGGCAGCTGCATTTATAGAATGAGCTACTGATACGGAGCACTGGACTAGTTGAGTATAGTTACGCGGAGCTGTGATACTCGTCATCAAACTTGGCTGATAGCAAGCGATTGAGATTGCGTTTTCGTAGGTCAAACCCACAGAAAGTCGGTTGAAGCAAGAAAGCAAGAGATAAATGTAAGATGTTCCAGCGGCAGCACACGCAAGCTGCAGCTGTAGAGGTACCGATGGAACTTGTCGGCTACAATCGTACCGTCCATGTAAAAAGGAAAATCAAGATGCGAAAAATAAAAGGCAGCAACGTATCTGTGCCTCTTTCTTGGCTCTTTCTGAATCTTGCTATTTCTAACCTTATTTTTGCCACCAAAGGTGAATGCGAACAAAGAAGCAGAAGAGGCAGAAATATGGTTAAAGGCAAGAATTGGCATGAGGCAGGAGAGAGATTCCACAGCGAGACAACCAAAGCGAAGAACAATTGAAGAAGTAAAAATCTGCAAAATGATGGGCAGCCAGCTTTTATTCATATATCTATCAAAAGCTGAGTGCCATTCTCTTTTGATGTGCAACAAGACAGAATGGGTCTGCTGCATCAGAGAGCCACACCGGACAACATCTACCGAAGGTGGTCTATCAAAGCTGATCATGAGTGGAAACGAGGCTTACTCTCACTCATGTGTGTCATTTTCAACCAGTCTTGGGCATATTGCACTCTAACATGGGATGACAGGAATCGTACGTTAAACACACCAACAAACCAGAGTGACTTGATATATTGAATAAATATGAATATATCGGTGATCTAGTGCTACCGGTATGCACACATGGGCAATACCAGCTGAAGAGGGATGTTCGGCACAAGCCGCGCAGCCAATGAGACCATCGAACTAGCCACAGCCTCTAAATACGCCTTGCGCCTCAGCCTTGAAGAGGGGCTTCCTTACCGCGTGGCTGATGCTGTTAGTCGATGCAGGTACGAAAAAAATAACTGGCGACAATAATTTAATGTATCTCTGATGGGCTAAGCCGCCGGTTGTAAACGGGTTGTAAACGTGATTAGTTGATAATGTGTTATTAACGAGTTGTTAACGAGTTGTCAACTCAAATGATGTAACAAGCAGGAACGAAACGAATTAGGGAGGGGGCCACTGCGACATAAGAAAGCTCCATTTTTAGCGCGTCTGCCAGGGGGAAGGGGCGACGGGCTCCTGCGTTTCCCGCCCCTTTAGCTTACCCTAGCTTATTCAGCCTTGCGCTTTCTCACTTCACCTCTCAACGTCACTCGGCTCATTCTCAACCTCTCAACTTGCTCAATCGCCAGCACCCATACCACCAACTCCACATATCTGATATCTGATATTCAACATTCAATTCCCAATACCCTGAACCCCTGCATCGCAGCATGAGTCTAGACGCATCGACTGTGGTGGCTCCCGAGCACCCCGGCGCCTTCAACTACATTGCCGGCTTCCTGCTGGTCGGCATCGCCTGGGGCTTCACTACGCCCTTTATCCGCAAAGCCGCGCGCACGCACAACCCCCAACCACACCCATTGATGCAGCGTGAGGATATCGTTTCCAGTAGATTCAAGCGGCTCGTTTACGGTGCTTTCTTTGCCGTCATTGATCTACTTCGCAACCCGCGCTATGCCGTGCCACTGGTCCTCAACCTCACTGGCAGCGTGTGGTTCTTTCTCTTAATTGGCAAAGCGGGTGTGTACTTTTTCTCTTTTTCTTGCTTCCTCCTTTTCTCTTTCTTCTTTCTCTCGTCTATGCTGCCCATTGGTTCTTCCTTGCCGGTCCATATCCTCAGATCCTATCTAGTCTTCAGCCCATCCATAAAGATTTAGCGTTGTACAGTCTGGTTTTCCATTATATCGGGCGGCTTTCGTCTGAGAGGGATTGCTGAGGGGTCGAGGAGCTTTTCTCTCGTCAAGGCTGAGGTTGTAGTGCTCTTCTTGTATGATCCTGCCTTGCAAACGATATCTAGCTGCATAATTGGCGCTGCAGATACTGGCCCTAGCAACATTCCATTCATCCTGATGGATGTGTTGCATAGCTGGAGGCAAACATTGGTCTCTCTGGGAGCAGTCATACGCCATGGCAGGCACCACCCCCGTTTATGAAACTAATCAACGGACAACATCCAACTGACAATTTGTCTCCACAGAATTGAGCTTGACCGTCCCCATCGTCAACACATTGGCGTTTCTCTTCACTGTCATTGGCGAGTGGTGGGTTGAGAGTAAGGTGATTAGTCGTGGTATGTATATTTATTCCCCAACCCTTTATTGTCATGGGCGTCATGCCGTTCTAGCTCGTTGGCGCTGCTGCCCTATAGGGCTCAACGGATGCCATGGATCGTCTTCTTCCATCATCACGCCCCCCACCATCTCGCATATGCCAACCGTCATAATCCCCATAGTGTTGTTGTAATTATTGATACTAACTCGTGCTCTTCCAATTAGAAACCGGTATCGGTATGGCTTTGTCACTCTGCGGGATAGCCCTATGTGTCCACAGCAAGACTTCCTACTAGAGTCCTTGATATGATTATGACTATTGGTCTTGCCGACTGGAGAAATCCTTCTGATGAGTCCACACTGGCAACTCATGTTCAACAATGTACAATGTGATGCATTCCTGTTCTACAAACGGCCCCCAACTCCTGAGGAAACGGGTACTATGGGTCCCCCGGTGTGGCTACTATCTAATCACTTGGATATAATCGGTTTCGGGATTTCAGGACTCTCCCAAGGTGCAAGCACAATGATTGAATGTAGGGATTTTTATTCGACTGCTTATATAACAAAATCTGTGGTACTTTCAATATGGATATAAGTGCTCCAGGCAATAAATTCAGACAGTCTTTGTGTCTCTGGTATCCTTCCTTGCTAAACCCCGAACCGAATAGTGATGCTGGTGTGACTGTCCCTTTTCCTGTCCCCCTTTCCTCCAGTCCTCCTGTCCTGCAAGAGAGACATGATTAAATAAATAACAGTATTGTAACAATATGACAAGGTAATCCCAGTGTCTATGCCGCTCTTCCACCCCATGTTTTTTTACTGTTAGTGCAATACCTCTGTTCGCGTTTCTGCCAGAGAAGCTCCTTGCAATGAGAGAATGCTGAAATAGAGAAAACAAAAAAACGCCATGCCGTAGAATACACCACACGTATTAAAGACTGCCCCAGAAGACGGGGTCTGTTGACAGTTCTTTCTATTATCATTACCTCCTCTTTTTCGTGGTTGTTCAATTCTCATTCCCCTGGTTGTGTGTTGTGTGTTTGGCTGCATAGGTTCTTGTATAGAATTTTGTCAGTTCTTTTTGTCGACCATGCGTTTACCGGCGCGAGCGGACCCAGCGCTGAATAGCCCGCAAACTCGGGTCTTCGTCAGTCCAGCGGCCCATCTGCTGGTCGGCGAGCTGCAGCTCTGCGTAGACAATCTCGTCGGTGATTTGCTCGAGTTCCTTTCCCGTTAGTTTCTAGTTTCTTTCACTCCATCTTCTGATCTCATCGTGTCAATACGTACCAGCCAAAGTTGCTGATCACATGCACGGAGCTGATCCTGGTGCTCAGCACCTGGCCGATTGCCCTGGAGAATAGATTCGCGGTACTCAACCCAGTTCTGGGCTGCGACCTGTCGCAGGTAGATTTTCTGGCCTTGGTGGCGGCGTGCCATGGCGTCCAGGTGGACCTGTTGCAGCTCGGCCTTGCTCTGTTCTTCGTGGCCGCCCTTGGTGACGGGCACGGTGGTGTCGGCCCCCGTATTGAGAATGTGTTGGCCGTCTACGGCGCATTGGCGCAGAGCACGCCAGCCCTCGGTATAGTAGTCTTCCTGGCTGGGGGGATCGACAGGTGCTGCGGCTATGTAGTACTGGATACTCGTAAAGTCTGCGAGGATTTCGGCAACGCGAGCACGACGATATTCGTTAACTGAATAGAGGTGGAGACCGTGTTAGTCGTTGATGGACTGTATATATGTTGCACGATGCAGATGGCAAGATTGCAAAGTCTGCGAATGAAGACACTTACGGCCGTCCATTGTGTATTTGTGTATGGGTTTGTGGTATGGGTGATGGGGCTTGACTTGGTAAGTCGGTATTCTTGGCTTGAGTTAATGCTGGTGTTTGCGGCAATGTGCGGTGACGATGCTGAATTTGTAAAGATGTGAATATGGAGGATATATCAAGAGAAGATGTGAAGATGTAGACCAAGATGTAGCCAAAGTAGGGCAAAGAAAGAGGGCGACACGATCCTTTTATCTTGAATGAGGCTCCTGTCTGACGGAAGAGTATAGCTTCGAGATGTGTAAGTGCAAGTGAATAGGTGAGGCTAAGAGAGGTTGAGGCAACCGTTGCAGTCGGCCACGAAAGTCGGGAGCAGGGTGGGGGGATCTGAGGAGGGGGGTGTAAAGAGCAAGATACCGGGTGTGGTGCATTCTGCGTAATAGGAAAGAAGAAAAGGGAAGGGAAAAAAAATAATATCAGGAGGAAGTGTAATGTATCTAAAAGGTGGTATGAATGGGGGGGAGCGGGTACAAGGAAAAGGGAGTATGACAAGGGCAAAGGGGGTGTTCTTTTTTTTATGTCTATTTCCTTTCCACATCTTTCTTTTTGAATATGCAAGCAGAAGGGTCAAATCGAGATAAAGCATGCAATAAGCATATAGTAGCATAAGCGTAAGGACAGGGAAAATAGAGAAAAAGATGAAAGACGGGGATCATAGGAAATAAGATAAACCTCGCCAAAAAAAAAAGTAAACATGTAATTTGCTCACCTTTATACCGTGCGGTCTATATTAGCCAGCTTGTTGTAGGAATAACATCCGGTGACTCAACTCTTAGAGTGTTCTCACCAGTTGCCAGCGAAGATGAGAGACACAAGCCAAGGTCGACAGAATAAAACTAAGCCGAGTCTACAGCGCATAGGAAGTCGGATAGGTCACGAGAACAGACTGATTGAGATGCAGTCTAAACTCATCTATGCGTGTCCGTGCAATGGCGGCATGCAGACAATATGCAGACAAAAACCTCTACAGCGGCTGCCGGATCGGCTGCAGGTAATGGTGCAGGATATTGCCGCGCAAGCGAGAAGTTGACACGAGTAGTTGGGCGAAGCCAGCTTGGGTGCAGCTGTGATGCAGCTTTGGGGTTAAATTGTATATGAGCCGGGCATGCAATAAGACGTGCAGTGGGTGCAAACTGAGTGTTTCGGATGTCTGTTCTCTATCAGTAGGGCGTGGGGAGTAGGATATGAGAAAGGAATATGAAAATAAAAGAAGAGCACAGGGAACAGCACGCCGAGTTTGAGTAAGAGCTCGGTACGGGATGCACAGCTAGAGCTCACCCTGCAGAGTGTTATCATTGGATGATGCTTAACCGAACTGAAGGTGTGATTTTGCTTTTGATAATGAGGTTTATTTTGCCTCATGGCAGCTTTCTCAAACGTACTGTGGATCGATGTATGTCTCGCCTCGATGGCTATCTAGATCTTCGTATAGGTGCCTCTATATAGATATCTATAAATTGAGACGACTGAATATTTCTCATGTTAGCATTGTATTTTGTTGATACAATTGTTTTCTGGATGCAGTAATGAAACCCGTGATGGGAAAATAGTAACTCGTACAAGGCTGGTGGCTGACAGGTCTTATAATTAGCTGATCTTAACAGACTAACAGACTAATAAGATGCAGGGCAAGATGTAAGAGGTAGGGGCCGTTGTGAGTCCAGGATAGGAGAGAAGTGGGAGGCAAATTCAAAGAGGTATAGAGGTCTAATCAACAAAAGCAATATGGGAGGCGCTAATAACCGTCTTTAAAGGCAGCTGGTGATACACACCCTCGATTACCCCTTGGCCCTTTTTTGTATAGCACTCCGATCAGGGGATGATTCAGTGCCGCTGACGATGTAGAGGACATGGACCAAAGACTGGATGAGAGGCGATGCAGGCGGCAATCGCGGAAGGCGAATATCTGACGAGTCAAGATGAGGCGTGAAGAAAAAAAAGGATGGATCAAGAGAAACAACGAAAAGCAAGTAAGACAGTTAGATTTACAATACAGCTAGGGCAAAGTAAAAAAGGGAAATAGATTACAATAAACATTAATAATACAACAGTGGCCAGGCCAGAGAAAGTAGGAGACAGTCGAAAATCATATATAAAATACCGTCGTTGTAAGATAAAATCAACGACGATAGTGAAAAGCCGTTGATGGGGTAGGCTAAAATATGGAGAGGGGGTGTAGACACAAAGCATGGAAAACACGCCGGTATTAGGTCATATATAAAAAGGAAAAGCTTAAAAGTGCAACCGGGCTCCAGAGAGCGTGATTTGCTGGAAGATCAGAGCTGGAGATGAATGGAAGGCAGTGTGTCTAAGGATTACCAACAACTATCAATACACAAGGAATTAGGGATAAAGGAGATATATGAAAACTGGGGAAGAAGAGACAGGACGAGAAGCAAACACGTAGGAGAAGGAGTTGAGACAACCAGACTTGGTAAATTCTAGTTTTTGTCTGTTTATTTATTTGTCTGATTTTTTTTTCGATTATTCACCTGCTTATTCCGTTTCTTGTCTGCTAATTTGATGCTAATTTGATATCTACTTGTCACACACTCCGCTTGTCATGTTCTCTTCTTCCCGAGTGATGTGGGAACAACTCGTTACCAGGCGTGGGAGGACCTCACCTCAAATACGGGTGAATAACGATATCTACCTTGTCCAATCTGTGATCCCGGCACCCTCCAAGTCAAAGACAGGGTGCTTAGATCGAGCCTAAGATGAAACGATGTAAACTAAAAATATGAATATATAAAATATAAAGGATCACGATATGTTCAAGCAACAGGCGAGAAATGGAATACCAGAGGTCGAGCACTCACATGCCACATTATCTAGTCATCAAAAGGACGTCCAACTGTCGAATCGGAAGCAGAGCACTCAGGGTATGTACTGTACTTGACCTGATTTTGGTTTGAATTACTTTTGTTCTGGATACGGATACTTGGTACTGAGCTCATCCCATCTAACACTTCCCCTGCATATACGTTCTGTACCGGCATGACGCTTGTCCAAAGGTAGAAGAGCACTTGCACGAGATCAGTGTTCAGGGTGCAGTGGCAAAATTATCTTATTGAAAACGGGCGTGGGGAATAGCTAAATCGTGGGTTGGTCAATACAACGCTCGCCGAGCAAAGAAGAAAAGCACAGAGCATCACACAAAAGAAACTCAACTCAAAGGAAATCAAAGCCCAAGGAGACCGGAAATAAAATGGCAAGTGGAAAAAAAAAGATGGAAAAAAACTCAGTACGAGACAAATATAAAAAAGAAATACCGTATGTCAGGGTCGATCGATCCAGGCCTGTGAGTGGTTGGCAACCAGACGTTGGCAAGCGGAGATCATGTCAGGGGTCTTGCATGCACGGTCAGTTTCTATCTTCGGCGTGGGTTTCAAATACTTTTCTTCTTTCTTTTTTCACTTGGTTTTCTTTTTCTTCCTTTTGCTTTCTTGTGTTCAGAGATTAGTCCCTGAGCTATCTACCGCTGCAGATCGACGCAGCCCTTGTGGTATATTAGCCTCGTCCGTCTGCACAACTGTACAGATGGGATAGTCAGCCTCGGAGGGTGGTATCGATATTATATTGGCAATGAATGGTACCAGTGTAGGTGTAAAGCATCAGTGCTGGCAACGGCTGCATATCTCAACTAACTTGCAAACCGTATAGAGTGGCACGCTATAATTAGATACTGGATATTGCTTCCGAGTAGGATGGGAGGTTTACAAGCCATGGTCCAATATGGGAACAGTGAACAGACATATTACAAATCTGAAGCATCAAGATGTATGAGATCAGCAAAATGCAGAACTAAAACTCGCATTACCTCCAATAAGGTCTCTAGCCCCTGTAGGACATACTCGGCAAATCCTTGTAAGATACGATTAGGAAATGAATTAGATAATTGAGTCAGAGATAATAAAAACAATGAGGAAATTAATGGGAATAAGATATGAGTTAAATGGTAGAAGATCACAGAAAAGTAAAGAATGCGAAGAAGGAAAAAAAATCAAATGCAAGCCCGACCTAAAACCGGAATAATCATATGAAATCAAGAAACCCTTGGCCTTAAACAGACAGGTCATAAACGGGCAGCATGTCGTGAGAAAGGGGATAAGTAAACCAGCCGCCGGAAGAACGAAGAACATTGCCCAGAAGGTAAAAGGAATGAGAACCAAGCCATTGAAGCAAACAAAATAAATAAATAATATCAATAGCCCAAGCCTATACAATGAGAGATATAATGACAGATTCTATAATAATGAAATAAGCCCACCAAATCGGCCTCAGCGACATATTGTGCAGACAGACTTGCCCAATATAGTTTCGCGGTCATGCACGGCAGAAAGTGCACAGCCAAGGTGCTGGCCAATAGGCAGTACAGGTTGGCCGGCTTGTCGGAGGGCTGCTTGCTAGCATGGAGCTGAGTTTGAAGTCTCAGTCTCTATGGGCAAAGTCTAGTGTATGTGTATTTATTCGATATTTCGTCACATAAATGTAGATAATTATAAAAAGTATTTTACAGTTAGAACCAGAACCAGATCAACAGAAGACAGAAGTAAATGCTAAAGATGGTGATTGTCGCTCTCCTGATCGTCTATCCGATGACGATAGCCTCCTGGTAAGCCTCCTAGTAAGCAAAGGAGCTGCATGCAAAAGAATGAAGGAGATTGATTTATGTTTGATTTATATTTCTTTTTATTATATAAATCATATAGATATCCAGCCCGCGTGGTCGTCAGAAGAGCGCTGAACTTGCCCGAAACGGATTGAGGCGGACGTTGTAGATGCAGCCCTGGCCTATCACAATCTGTACCGGCGTTGTGGGAAAGGAAGCGTATTACCCAAGGGTTTAACCCGGGGGGCTCTGTGGCTGTCTGGGGCCAGGCGTTTTTGTCTTTTTGTCTTTTTGTCATTTTGTGCTTTTAACTCTACAATCTGCCTTGAAGCGGAGAGATGGAGGGTGTGTGAGTGGAAAAAGGAGAGGAAAGATTGGATGCCACACCCGTTCCTGTCCATGTGTGATGTTAACCTTGGTGCTGCAATGTTTCAATGGCAATATAACTAGCTTGTTGACGTCAATATTGATGAACTGTTTTAGTTCAGTTCATTATCATGTTTTTGTTTGGCTTGTTGAAAGTTGAATAATGTTCTTGGAAGAAAGCTAATTTACCTTCATATCACCACTTTTCTACACATGTTTTCAACGGCTGCATTATTTTTACATTAATGCTACGGAGTCACTTACCCTTTGAGCCATTACTTTTTTTCCGAGTTGCGTTTTGTTAATTTCGTATATTATTTTAGTTGCCAAAAAGCCTTTACATTCTCCTCCCGAGTTCCCTGATTTTCCTTCTCACCTCGCACAAACACGGCTACTTCTGTTATACAAGTCCTTTTCTTCTGCCATGTCGTGTTCGGACTGTTTTAACCACAAACCATCCACAACTTACAGCTTATCTGCACACTGCACATCACACATTTCACAACACAAAATATTTTCATACACCCTCCTGCCTCACCGAATACTCGCCTCGCTTCCGAAATATCAGTGGCCGCCCTATAGGGCACACAAATATTAAAGTATTAGTATTAGTATTAATATCTGAATCTTATGTCTTCTTATAAAGCATGCAATTGTAGGGTTTCCCAGATGGGCAGATGAACAGAAAAAGATTCAAAAAGCATATAATTATAGACAGGAATAAATAAAATATAACTAATAAAAGCAACCCCCAAAACCCCCAAAAATATCATGATCACAAGACCCGATGCATCTTATTTCGAGGTTAACACCTCATCTTACAATGTGTCCATTTATTCTCGCCGAACTATCTCGGCTCCTATCGATTCTCGATGCCCAATGTACGGATGACGTTTATCGGCAAACCTCGGCCAACAAGGCTGCGCCTATCGACTGCTTTGTGATACACGCCTCGTACACTTTGAAATGCAACAATACCATGCAACGGATAATGTCTTTTTGAGTCTCACAGATTGGGCTACGGTATACGGTGTGCCGCGTCTTGTTGAGGCTGTCCTACTCTCCTCGTCTACCACCCGTGCTGCCCGACATTCATGACCATCGCAACATGGCATGGTCGTAACTAATTCAACAATTTACCTACACAGTAGCTATTTATATATACATATTTAATGTTCTGCATTTCGCATTCTGTACTCTGAATTCTACATGTTCAGAATCATGTCTGTCATTTTTCTCGGCAGCCACTCGGGGCTTGCTGCGGCCCGACACGCAAAGTAAAACAAAACTAAATGACAACAACAACTAGATAATGTGAGTGAATTTGTAGTGCGTTGTGAAGCCTCTACATCGATCGAACGGTATACCACCGATGTCATTGCAGCTGTACATCCTTAACTTATGCATCATCGTGTTGTTGCATGCTTACATAGTCTCACGCCAGGCCTCCTCTTGGCGTGGCTGTTCTTGCCAAATCTATATCTGCATTTGACTTTTGCAGAAGGTGCGACAAAACTTGCCTTCCACCGCACCTTCCCGTTTGCGCATCACACCTGCCCTTTTCATTCAAAATATACTGAATATACACTCAAATAACACGTAAAATACATAAAACACATAAATAGCAAAAAAGGAACCCTCCGTCAGTCGCACCTCCCCCCTTTGCATGCTTTCTAATTGGGTTCTGTGAAACACGCTTTCAGCTCGTCCCGACTGCCAGAGCCGGCTGAAGCATTATGGGGCTCTGCATGGTCAACCAGAGTTGAGACGGAGAAACAATCCTTTTTTCCAGACGTTTTCTTTTGATTTCTTTTGATTTCTTTTTTCAACCACTGTCTCTGCAGACTGATTCGACTGCTTCCTCACCTTGATTCGCAGTCTATTCTCCTGGTCTCCCTCCGGTGGCTTAGCGTTTTGTGTAGATCTTTCCAACAGGCCTTGCCTCCACAGGCCATCTGACAATGTGGTTGGCAGACTGTTTTGGTAGCAATTATTGCTGCTCTTTTTATATTGGTATATGTGTGTATTCAGTGTATTTCTTCTTCATCTTCATACGCGGAGCTACCACCGACGCCGACGATAGGCTGGACAATGAATATGATATTATGATATTCGATATTTGATAAAAGACAGCCAAAGGACAAGAGATTTTGAAAAACGAATGAAGACGAGATGAACCAGAGTTGAGCCAGACACTCAGACTCGCTAGACGCATTGCGTCAGACTAACAGCAGATCGACCAACTACCTCATCGTTGAACGGTCTTCTGTTGATCCGGCAAGCCCGGCCTCAGACAGATGACAGACAAAAGACGACAAACGAGATGAGAGAGGGAGCAATGCCAACGGTTGGATGAGAGCATCCATTGTCTTGGCTCTGAATATCTCATATTTTCTCCGTCTGTTTTGTCTCTCTTCTCTCACCCTCGCCTTGCATGTCTTTGCCATGCCTCCTTGTGTCTTGCCTCAAGTCTTTGCCTTGTGTATTTGCCATGCTTCCTTGTGTCTTTGCCTTACTCCCGATGCAGCTGCATCTGCCTCCTCGTCTTTCATTGGTCGGCCTTTTCACCGAGTTTGCCATCGACTTGAGAACTGTCTCACTCTCATTTCATCTCCTCTCGTTCTCCCCTCGTTGCCGCCTCGCTTACATTATTAGTCACATTATTATTATTTTGCTTGCTTTAAAGTATCACAACTTGTCACTACTTGCCACCACCTGTCCTCAACTCCCGCCAACAAGTGTTGAAAATGAAATGCTCATGTTATTCTTTCGCTGTGCTTGGTGCTATCTGTCCTCCGCTGGACACCAAAGACATTTGGGGTGTCGTGTCATGTCGTCTCTATTGCTCTGAACAGAGTAGAGCCATATCTCAAGATTCCTCAAGACTAAGCATGCAGCCAGACCTCTTAGTCCTTTTCGGCAATTGCCTGTAACCGTTCGTCAATCTCATCCTCTGTCAGGACCCGGAACTCGGGCACCGTACCCTCGCCGCCATTGGGGTTCGGGCCGCCGACGATTCCAATCTCAATCTCCGTCTTCTTGAAATCCATGCTCAACACCGTGCTCAGCGTCGTAATCGCCAGCTCCACAACCTCCTCCCACGTACCCTCGGCGTGGTCTTTGCTCTTGAGCTTCTTCTCCAGGTGGTTCAGGGCCTCTTGCTGCTTGGGGCCGGCCGCTGTGCCCTTGTAGCCCGTGTAGTAGCCTGCTGGGTCACACTTGTACAGTTGTGGGCCAACCTCCGAGTCCAGCGAGATGAGAGTCACGGCCACGCCATACGGGCGCATGTACGCACGCTGCGTGTAAACCTGGCTGATGTTGGCAATGCGCTTGGCCAGCACGTCGCAAGGCATCTCGTAGCCAAACTTGTACCGGAATTCGGCCGCCTCACCCTGTGCGCGTTGGGCAAAGGCACGGGCATCGGCTATGGAGCCCGTGATGACACTGCCGACGGACGGCGAGATTTGGAAGATGTGGGACACGGATGCAGGGTCGATCAGCTTATCGGGGACCTTCTTCTGGGACAGGACTACTGCGCAGTCCTTTCCCCGGACGCCTACCGACATGATGTTGGCGGCTGTGATGGCCTTGAATGCATATTCTGAAATGTTAGTCTCTGCCCTTGCTTAAAGCTCCAAAAACGAGGAGCTCTCTGGCATTTCACCCGTGTGCCTGAACTTGTACGTACCGACTTGGTAGAGGCGACCCTGGTCGGAGAAAATGGTAATGTGTCTGTCGTAGGCGCTGCCTGTAGTTTGTTAGTAGCTGTCTGTATGGCCAATAAATTAAGAAGCTGTTCTTGACAGCTCGGACAACATACCGGACATCGTGACGGAGGGGCTGAGGCGAGCTCAGGGAGACGTTGTAGAGTGTAAAGAGGGGCTGTCGGGGTTGGGGTTGAGGCTCTGCAGCTGTTTATCGCAATGCCAATTGGACAGAATCGAGGTTGAGAGGTGTTGTCGTGTGGTAATGTAGTGTCAACGGTCGCAATAAATGGTGGTGATGTCGGTGATGGCCAGGCTGACGAGATGCTGAGCTGGAAAGGCTAGCAAGCTGTCTGGTGGGTGCTTGCCTCACACACACCGACGCGTTGCAAGGAGCTTGCCTAACGTCAAGCTGGGCCTTCTCAACAGCGTCATGTGATGTGTCACGTATACTATCAGGTAAATGACCTCGATATCGGTTGATAACCTGATAACCGATAAGACGGCATCTTATCGATAAAGACCCGCTAAAAAATTCCCTAGTTTTTTTCACTGTTTTCCATACAAGCCAAAGCCAGCCGTTCAACCTCTCTGATTTCTATTGATGTCAGACGCAGCCATTCTGACCGAAAACCAGAAAATCCGGCACAGACAAGACAAGGCAGTCAGTACGACACCCACGGAGCTGCCGAGATAAAGCCAGGGGCTGAATATAAAAGCGTCAGGCTATCGACTAGACTGTTTTTATACATTGCACAACAAACACCCGACCAAGAAACCCCCGGTCAAAGTTGCAGTCAGCAAGAGTTGCCCAACCGTTCATTGTTTCTCTGCTTATCTTCCTGTCCCGTCTTTGGGCATCATCGGGCGCACGACAAAAAAAAAAGCGCGCAACATAATACTATTAATTTCGCCTTTATACTTCTCTACTCTCCACCCACCTTTACAATGCAGCGCGTACCGGCCTGGAAACGATTGGGCCTGAAGCTCAAGGGCGCAGACGACGCAGGCACATCATCTGCATCCGCACCCGCATCTACATCTGCGCCTCCCACGCGCCCCCCGCCTTCGTACCAATACCAGCCAAACTCGTCCTTTACCTCGGGCGCAAACTCCATCACCCCCAACAAGCGCAAAGACTACCCTGCATCGTCTGGTTTCTCGTCCACCGACGCCAAGAGACACAAGTCGGTCTCGTTTGCCGACGGTGTTAAGAGTGAGGCTGCCGCCGACGCAACACCAAAGAAGAACAAGAACAAGAACAAAAAGAAGAAGAAGAAGACGGCTGCTCCAGATAAGCCTGCAGCACCTGCACCCCCTCCCAGCCTGAAGCGCGAGCTCGAGTACCTGCAGCAGTGGAAAACGGCACGCGACGCATGGAAGTTCAACAAGAACCACCAGAACCTGCTGATCAAGTACGTCTTTGTCGGCGGTGCCGAGTGTATCCCGTCCTCGCACATTGACTACTTTTACGACTACATTAGCGATCTCCAGGGCGGCGTGCGTGCGCGTCTGCTGGCCGAGGCCCGGACGATTGCCATGACCGATACCGAGGGCGAGGGTGGCGACGAGTACAAGAGCGTTGTCGCCGAGTTCAAGGACCAGGAGAGCAGCGGTGCCGTCAACACCAACGGCAAGCGTGTGCGCCGTCTGAGCGAGGTCGAGTACGTGCTGCGGTTTGCCGATCTGAGTGTGCAGAAGCGTCTGCTGCGCCGGATCCGGGCCGAGAACATTGCCAGCCAGCTGGATGATGGTAGCGAGTATGTCTCCGCACCAGCAAAGGCAACACCAGAAGTTGCTGCCGCCGCCGCTCCTGTCGTCTCTACATCAGTAGCAGCAGCATCAGCTGTATCTTCGAGCTCAGAGACGGCCGAGCCCGCCGAAAAGCGTATCAAGCTCAACGACGCCACCAAGAAGCCGGTGCGCAACCGGAAGAAGCGGACGTTTGCCGACTCGGACTCGGACTCTTCTGATTCTGATTCCGATTCCGATTCCGATTCCGATTCTGACTCCGACTCCGACTCTGAAGAGAAGACAAGCAAGACCAACAGCTTTTCATCATCAGACACAGACAGCAGCGACTCGGATGATGACGAGGCCGGCGCGCTAGTCAACGGTGCCGAGACATCGCCATCATCGTCATCTTCAAGCAGCAGCTCTTCAGAGGCCGGTGATGAGTCTTCGGACAGCGTCAGCGACAGCGACAGCGACAGCGATTAGATGCCGTGGAATCTGCATTTCTGTTACTTCAATGGTCCTGAAGAACCGTGTGAATGTTTGGGCAACCCACTGGCTCTGTTGCACGGAATTTAGTTTACGCGTTCTTATCTTTTCTCTTTTCTCTTTGTATTTTGCATCTTTGGCATCTTTCCAGCGCATTTGGAGCAACGGCTATAAAATGGGATTTTGTTTTATTTTTATATCGATTTACAATAGGAGATGCATGCTTGACTGTCTACAATATTATATGTTTAATGTTTATGTATTCACACGTTGCTGAGAACTGTACACAAGTAATGGCAGCACGCGATCGATCCTACTTTCACACACCGTGGGTATCATATGCAAGCAAACCTGAAAAAGACACGCAATGAAGCCGATGAGAACACGACACGCATAAACGAGATCAGATGACAATGAGACGAAACGAAGTATGAGATGAGATGAAAGATGAAAGATGGCCGCAAAAATAAATCACAACGCTGGAAATCATAAAGGTTGACTAGAATAGAGCAAGAACAGAACAGGTAACAATCAGTCGGGATGCCTTTCCCCTGACAATGATGGCCTGTAACATGATGGTAATAGCGTGCATCTGGATCCTGAAATATGAGATGATAGATAACAAAAAAAAGACTGTAACAAGAGATCCGTGTATAACGCCAGTGGAACACAGCCTGTGTCGTAACAAAGTCCGAGTCTATCTGGAACAATGCTATAGTAAATGAAAAGGTAAAAAAATATGGAAACATTGCATATGGCCACCCCATGATCTGAAGCCTGATGGCCTAGTGAAGCCGTATCGTGAGCTGTAGTCCTGTCGTAACAGGATACACATAATAGCAGAAAGAACCGACAGATGAAAAATATCAAAAAATATCAAAACGAATAAAAAGAACAAGAAGATCCAGCAAAAGTACATAGGAAGACATCGATCCAGACTAGGCACAAAGCTCAGCCTTGAGTAGATCCTGGAGCTCAAGAACACCGATGATCTCGCCATATTCCATCACGGCCACGACAGTATCGCCTTCCTTTTGTGCATCGGCCTCCGAAGCCTCTGCAGCCGTCGCGGTCTTGACCCATTCAATGGCCTTGCTCAGCTTCGTGTCGACGGCAATAGATACCAAGTCGCCGTGGTCCACTACCAGACGGCTGCCAATCTCCTGGACCGGGCGCACAAGGTCGGCAGAAAGCAGGCCCCGGATGCGTGTGGGAGGGGCAATGAATTCAACATCGCTACCGGTGGATGCATCCTTGGCAAGAATGCGGACCCA
This sequence comes from Ophiostoma ulmi, assembly GCA_029298715.1. Taxonomy (NCBI): domain Eukaryota; kingdom Fungi; phylum Ascomycota; class Sordariomycetes; order Ophiostomatales; family Ophiostomataceae; genus Ophiostoma; species Ophiostoma ulmi. The sequence goes on from JANSLN010000007.1 coordinate 589,640, forward strand.
TCCATTCGACGAGCTGTATCCCGCACGCAACACATCGGCGCAGTATGTGCCCTGCACGACGGGGATCTCCTTCCACGGAACAGCCAAGTGACGGACTGTATCCAGTGGTGGCGAAGATGTCATGGACGCTAGTGACGATGACGACGACGATGTTGACTTGGGCTTCTTAAATGCATCTCCAATAGCACCGCCGGGGTGGTTGCGCCGGAAGACGCTCTCTGTTGACGGGTGCAGCTCCTTGCTTGTGACAAGAGCGAGGGCATCGCCAACAGCGAGGGCTGTGGTCGTGCTGGCCGTCGGTGCGGCAACACCGAACGAGACCTTTTCTTCAACAGGGATGGGGGCGGGCAGCAAAATTGTCTTGCCGTGAGGAACACCAGGCTCGGCGAGGTTGTACACATTGGCCTCGTTGGCCTCGTCGCGCCTCCGCACCAGCTCACACGTATCATGGGTGATGTGGCCCGTCAGGATAATAAGCGGTAGTGACGGGTCGACGTGTGGAAGCAGCGACACCAGCTCCTGCGACTTGCCCGAGTATGTGATGAAGAGCAGCGCATCGTGGGGGCGGATGTGGCCCAGATCGCCGTGCAGCGCCTCGGTGGGGTGCATGAACGATGCCGGCACGGCGAGGCTGTTGAATGTGGCAACCAGCTTACGGCCAATATGGCCCGACTTGCCAACACCAATGACGACAAGCTTGCCCGGCGGGTATGTGGTCTGTGTGCGCACGATAGCCTCGACTGCCTGGTCAAAGCCGGCGCGTGCATCAGGCGACGTGGCGTAGAGCTGGGCGATGGACTGCAGCGCAGTGGCCTCGGTGGCGAGGACATGCACGGCGCCGGCCAGGCGCGACGAGATGTTGTCTGCTTTCTTTGCCACAGCCGCAGCGGCTGGAACTGTCGAAGTGGAGGTGGCGGCAGAGATGGTGGCCACGGATGACACTAGCGACGAATCGGCGCCGACGGTGTTACTGGCGGACAAGTCCGCGCTCGAGCTCGCATAGGAGGCGAGAGAGCACGATGAGAAGTTTGGCGACAAGACGCACGGAGATAAATCGGGCGAGTACGGCGCAGTTGCGGGTGGTGACGTTGGCGAAGCGTCGGCTGTGGGTGTTGGTGCTGCTGCATCTGTGGTGGTGGCAGTAGCTGTAGCTGTTGTAGTGGTACTACCTCCGATGACGGTAGTGTCAACGGCGTCGAGAGAGAGCTCCTCGATGGGCGCGCATAGATCGCGGCTGTTGCCGGCGGCGGGTGACGGCGGAGACGGCGGCGGGACGAACTGAGATGTGCGGCCGAGGACGTAGACGGCGCTCGTCTGGACGGGACCAGGACAGCGTTCACCCATTGCGACGGGTAGTTGGGGGGGTCTAACACGAAGAACGAAGAATGAGGGATGAGGGATAGAGTGCAAAGTTATCGTGTCGAAGACAAGTGACGATGAGTATAAATTGAGGATGTTGGTATACTCGTAGGCTCAAAGAACAAAGCGGTCAAAAATAAGCTGCGAACTGGTGTTTAGATTGAGGTGCCCATTGTGAGATGTCGTGATGGTGTAAGTGATATTTATGACAAAGAGAAACTGAGTGACGTCTAGGTAAACTATGCCGATGGCTGGGAGGATGTAGATGAAGGAAGAAAGAGAGGAAGAAGAGGAAGAAAGAAAGAAGAGGGGTAGAGACGAATGAGAGAGACTATCTAGACAAGACAGAAGATGCTAGGCACGAAAGCAAGTTGGCAGTAAATTAAAAGTAAAAGCGGCCAAGCTTGGGAAGATGGACAAGATAACCCCGATTTACATAGTCTCGAGAACTAGACGGGATCTTAGCTCGAGGCAGAACTGTCGCTAATAAGGACGGGACGTGGACAAAGACGGAGCGCGGCTAAAGCTCCGTTTGTCTTTATCTGTTTTTAAAATGCTTTATTAAGTGAATAGTTTATTTTATTGTTTTATTATTTATATAGTAATTATTAATCGACTTAAACTATTTTCAAATAAAGAAGGAGCGATGCGATTCGAGATTGTTTCGTGAAGGAATTGAGATAGATTAGTAAGACGGTCAACGCACTCGGCGTCAGCAAGATCCGGCCAGCCCATTGCCGAAAGATGGCCTCTTGTCATGGCAGCTGGCAGCTGGATAAGCATCAATGTATGCTAGACGAGACACATGAGTGCTGAAATTCATAAAAGACAGTGTGCCCGATCTTGTAGCAATATAGGAGGGAAAGAAATCGGCTTGTGCGACCCTGCGATCTCATAGCCGCCTAGACGATGATGAGCAGCAGAGTCCCGGTAGAAGGGACATGCAAACCACATGCAAATCAGGCATGTACATCATACGGGGTCCCTGGGCTAGAACGGTGGCTCGGTGGGTGCCGTCATTGCATGCATCCTGCTTAACTCCGTAGTGAACTACGGTTTCCGAGAGTTGACAACTAAGTTATGTTGAATACAGGGGAGTTTACAACTAACTTAGTTAACAACACAGTTAACAACCCGATTTAGTAGTATTCTTGGTATCTTACGTACTGATTATGGACCACGTTTTCTATTCTAAAAGATTAAAAAAGATCCGAGATAAACGGGGCGATCGCTATTCTTTATCTTTGCTCCTTTTTCTCGTTCTCTTTGGCAGGCGGCATGTCTCAGAAATACAAGTCGAAGTAAATGTGTGTCTTAGCTGCGGCTTTGGCACTATGTTCCCTTTATTTTCAATGGTTTACTTGGGGATTTATCAGTGACTAGATCGTAAAGAACGCAATACGACTGCGTGAGTAAGACGGGCCGAGCCAAGCTCGAGTCAAGAAGAAGAAAGAAGAGCTCGATGGTAAAAAGGAAAAAATGGGTGGGTGGCGGGTGGGATATTGAAGACGAAGAAGTGGTTTACGGAATGGACGATGCCGAGCAGAAGAGAACTAAAAGTACAGAGAGAGCAGGAAACTAATAAGGGATGCTAATAGAAGACGAAAAAGAAGATGACGACAGAGACCGGACCCTACCAATACCGAGCTACTTCCACAGATACTTTCACTAGGTACAAAGCTAGCGACTAGGCGTCCCTGGCAGAGGCGGTCTACTAGATCTGCTGGGATATTGTATTGATAAATCTACTTATCGATATACGGAGTAGACTGCGGATGCCTGGTTGGTGATGATAAATCAAAGTGAAGGGGAAAAGTGAGTGAAATAGAAAATATAACCACAAAAGAAACGGTCGGATGAGTGTTATCACATTATATCCAAGAAGAGGCTGACTCGTAACGGAGGGTAACGGTACACACATCCATTAACTTATCCCGTCTGCCAAGCTGCCGAGTTTCAGTTTGTCAGTTTGTCAAAAAAAAATAAAAAATTAGAGCTCTTGCTTTCATCTTCCCGTTTTTGTTGAGGGAGATTTAATCTGGAGGAAGCTCGCCCATTGATTGACCGCGAATTTATGGAAGATCACCGTCTTTCTTCAAAATGGTCTTTTCTAATTCATAGCTCACTGTCAGTTCCATGCCAGGCATGGCAGTACTGCTACCGTACTTCATACACATCGCCCCCGACAAGACAAAAGAACATAGGCAACCATTCTAGAGCAGGGTATCTTGCGTGATCCGAGCTAAAGATGCGTACCAGCCGTCGATCTATTCGCCGTCCATCGTATCTGCTATCTGATACTGGATTCGCTAAGAACTAAAGACAAAAGTACCTCGATACTAGACGGCTCTGCAGCGCCAACGACGGAGACTAGAGACGTCGTATTTGCTTCCCAACCTGCCCACGTCCCTGAATATTGTTACTGAGTATTATAACACAAGACATGCATAGGGAGGCTGCAGACATGACATGCGCTGGCAAATCGCAGAGGAAAAACGTAGACATACTGGAGCACTAGTATACTTAGTACTTCGTACTACTGAGTATATTTATCTCTCAATACACTGTAGACTCTCCCAATATTTCCTCTTTCGTATCAATCTACCAAGAGCAGAGTTGACCATCCACGGAACCGTTATCGGCCACGCGACGCCAATGTCGGCGAAGTTTAAAGGAGGAGGGGCATCGGGCATGGAGCTGCCACAAGGAGAAAAGTAAGCCACCAGAACTGAAGTAGTTGCGTGAATGGTCGCATACTACACACACTATGCAATGAACGCAATGCACACAATGCAGACATCGCACGAAATGCGCCGCTCATTTAGAGCTTGAGTCACAATAACCCTCGTCACTCATTTTCCCACAAGCCACACTGGAGAGGGGTTATGAATAGAAATGGAAGGAGAGTTGGTTTTGATCCCCAAAGGGACTTGGTCAAAGAAACCAACATTGTCTGTAACTGTCACCGCCCGGTCCTCCCATCACGACGGAACGCCATAGCGCGACACGTCTACACGTGGGGTGAACCAAGATGCATGACAGGAAGAGGATCTATGGACCAGATAGACCAGTTGATAGACGAGGGCCATTTGGCCGAGACAAGTAGCGATGCAGTCAGGCATCGTCGATCAGCGTTCCTTGATATTGATATCGTAGATGCTGCCAACCTTGACAAGAGACCGAGCATCGACAATGTTGATGCCTAGCTGTCTTCTAGATAGTTGATGAAAGACGACGTCTATACACGAGGCTGCCGAGTCGTACAGAGTATACATGCCAAATAGCACCACGTTACGCAGCCCATCTATCATATCGAACATCGGCTATGCGCAGCGTATATACTGATGCTGATGGACATGTTGTTTATTACACAAAACACCATATGGGTGTAACTTTTGCAGCCTATCTACTTGATAAAGGGAAATAATATAGGGACATTGTAAGAGAAATAGCAAGAAAGAAAAGATATAAACAAGAACAGCCAGAAACGCCAATGCCATGCCTTTTGCCCTATCCTATAACGAAAAATAGTAAAAAGCCGCGACGAGCAGAAAATGATAAAGAGGGAGAGAGCGATCCAGAGCAAGAAACAAGAAGGAGTACGAGTATGAAAGTAAACAACGCTCAACTGGATGATGAAGTGTGCAGTGTGCAGGCGTAGAGACTGGCTATGCAGTGTTCATCATCAGGCTCTCGACCATGCCGCCCGTCTGGCATGCCAGCTGGGCCAGCTCAACCTCGCGCCGCACGCGCTTCCACAGCAGCTGGAAACCAGTGTCCAGCTCCTTGGACGCCGTCACGTACTCGGCATACAGGTCCAGCAGGTGGATGCCCACATCCGTGCACACCGACGTGAACCGCGGGTCCACAATGTGCCGGCACACCCACTGCAGGATCGGCTGCACCGTCACCTCGTCGCGGTTCTCCAGCGCATCGCGCAGCGCACTCCGGTGGCGCAGCGCAATCAGCAGTGTCAGTGCCTGCATAGAGCCGCTGTCCTTGAGCTGGTTGTTCAGCACGGCGTCCAGTGCCGCACCGAACCGCTGGTGCCGGAGGTCGTTCTGCCACTGCGGCTCGCGGCCGATGCGGTTGGCGGTGCCGTACCTGTTCGGGTTGCCCGTGCCCTCGATGACAAAGTCAAACGTGTTCTCGCCGCGCACCTTGGTCGGGCCGGTCAGGGCCGCAACAGCGTCGGCTGCCTTTTTGCTCTCGATCCGCTGCTTCTTCTTGGCCTTGGCCGCCTCGTACTTTTCCAGCTTGCCCGACTCGCGCGCCGCCTTCTCGGCCTTGCGCTCCTTCTCGCGCTCGGCGGCAGGGCCGGTCAGGCGCGTGCGGATGCTCAGCACACCCGACGTCATACCGACAGCCAGGTGGCGGTCGTCGCCGCCAGCACCCGAGGCAATCACGGACACGCTCAGCACGGGCGACGGGTACTTTGAGCTCGACACGACATTCCACGAGCCCGTCTCAAAGACCTTGACGTGGCCGTCCAGGCCACCCGAGACAACACGGTCGCCATGCGACGCCAGGCACAGAGATGTGACCGTCTTCTGGTGCGCCGTGAGCAGCTTGAGCGGCCGCGCGGCAACAACGTCCAGCACCGAGATGGCATTGTCGGCCGCAGCCAGAATGGCAGTGCCCGAGGGCATGGGCAGCACGGCCTCGACGGGCGCGGCGTGCTTGAAGGTGAGCACGGCACCGCCAGGGGCACGGGAATCCCACAGCCGCACAGTAGAATCGTAGGAACCAGTCACCAGCATGTGGCCGTTGCCAGCCGACGATGAGGCCGAGATGCCGGGCATAAAGGCACCGCAACGCACGTAGTCCTGGTGGCCGATGAATGTGCGCACAGAGTCGGGCGACGGCAGGTCCCAGAGACGCACAGTCTTGTCGTCACTGGCACTCATGAGCGTAGTGAGGTCGGTCGGCGACCAGCGCGTCACCCAGGTGGGCTGCTTGTGCGAGTGCCACGTCTTGAGGATCACGGGCCGCGAGCCGCCGGCAACATCAAACACCTGCATCTTACCCGAGTCTTCACCGGCCACGAGCACACGGCCATCCGGACGGATCTCACCGCTCCGAGCAACGGACTCGAAACGGCCAATAGTCTTGATGAGCTCGCGCTTACGGATGCTAAAGATGTCGACACGCGGACCGGCCGTCACGGCAAACAAATCGTTCTGCTTTGTTGCAGCCGTCGTCGTCGGGGTCGCAATCATGGAGGCCGCACCGCCAAACGCCGCAGCAGTAGCGGGGAAGCTAATGTTGGTCACGGACCATGATGCTGTCGAGGTGTGCGACTTTTGGTTCTTAAACGACTTCCAGTAACGCTGCTCGGCCGTCAGAGGTGCAGGGCCATCGGCCAGCTTCACCGGCTGCAATGGCACGACCGGGGTCGCCATTGTGAATGTGTGCGGTAGTGTGAATGGGAGTTAATTCGTGTAAATGGTATCGTCGTTGGTCTCGTCGCTAATCTTTGTCGTCGTCGTCGTCGTCGACTATGTTTGTGGTAATCAGTATGGCGTCTCTTTCACCCGCTGCGTTTCTGCCTTTGGTGATCCGCTCTCACTAGCGATGCATTCTGCTGCCAAAACTTTTTTTTCGTTATCGGCCGTCTTATCGTGCTAGCTCGTCGGATCCGCTGTCTAGAGTAGAGACCCATATTAATCCAGACAATAGGCCAGTACGGATTTATGTTCTTCCAGGATCCCCAGATAGCATATACGACCCACTTTTGTACTACTTCATTACAACGACTTATGCCTGTCACGCCTCGCGTTTGTGTTAGGCTTACACCAACGTCCTAAAAGATCATGATAACAGCCAACGTGGTAGCCGCACTTCGCAACGGTGAAAATAAACCCGATCGTGGCTATTTATGTCATTTTTTTATGGCTCAAATTTCATCAGCTCGCTTGACTCATACTTGCAAATCGCGCGTGATGTCTGCAAACGGAAGGAACGATGGGCATCTTATCTCCTTTGATGCAGTTGGGTGGGGGCTATGCCATGTTGTATCTTGTTCATTGGACGCCACTTTTGAATATTGGTAGCTGAGACGGAGAACAGGCGCTCGTGACCTTGGCCTATGCAGGTTATTATGTTCTCGGGCTGATTTCTCCTGTGTTGGTAGAGTCATCACCTCGAGTCTGCCTTTCTCCCTGGTTTTAACGCATCATTTAAATACTGGAAGGCGCGCCGGTGGCTCCTGCCACAAGGCATTCTGCGACCCCTGCCATACATTGTTTTGCTGCTGTTGCCCATCGCTCCTTCCACTCCGTGTTTGCAAATAGACCGACTTGAACGTCGCTCGCCGTGCCGTTCAGCCGTGCACCCCCTAAACAAAAATAAACGATGACCAAAAGGAGAACAGACTTTCAGCGAGATAAACGGCGAAATTCGCTGAAGAAATCATGTTGTAAAAGTCCATTTGAGCATACGTCCATTGGAGTCAGATATTCGATAAGAGTATATATACTTTGCCCTTCTACGTACAGCCTTACTGAAGCGCGTATGAGGGGAAGTAGCACCCGCCCCATATTACAAGTTCCTTCCGTTTGTAAATTGGACCCGATTTTCTACTCAACATCGAGAACTACTGCGCTTTGGCCCACACCGCTGTAACGCGGTCCGTCTTCAACGACACGCCGATATACAAATATATATTCACGGATGCTCCCCGCGACCGGCATTTTACAAGTAACTTATTCACGCTTTCTGCGGTTGAATTTAGTTGGATCCGTATAGTCGCCTAAATCTAACTTCACGACTTCTCCACATTCCTGCGATCTCGACCTAACCCCCCTCGACGACGACGACGACGACGACGACGACGACGACGTTGACAACTACCCACACGCGACAGCATCTTTCGAGATATCTGCCATGCTAAATAGAGTGTTGGACGGCGATATGAATACTTGCTGTGCTGTCTGACCGCAATTGTTCGGGCCATGGCACCACCTCCTATTTCAACAACAGCTTCGAGATCTCCAGAAGAGCCCCGGCCAGCCGGCGCCCCGAATACTGTACGCGCACGAATTGCTTCTTCCAACAGGACTGCAAATGCCTTTCTCGGGCGGCGGCCCTCGTGGCTGACCGCCCCAAAGTCATCTGCCGCGCCCGCGCCCACTCCTGCAGCCTCCACACCCGCCCCAGAACCGACTCAGACCCCAACCCCGACTCTCACTTCGGCCTCTATTCGAAATCAGTCCCAGCTTGCCCAGAGTACGAATAAAGCATTGCCCCCTATCCGGGAAGTGTCAGTAGCGCCTGTTGCAGAGCCAATATTGTCCAGCCAGCCAGAACCATCGCAGTATGTATAGGTAGATTATATAGAAGACGACGTGTGTGGATGATTGCTAATGCCATGAACAGAGTTTCGGACAGCAGTCTTCTGTCACCGGCACCGACAGACGAAGCCAGCCCTGAGAATAATGACAAGCGCGACAGTCCCCTGTTCGCAAACGTTCCACTACCAAGCCTGCGGCCAGGACAGTCGCAGGAGGCCGCCTTGCCAATTGTTCGGGTAAATCAAGTACGAGTGGTAGGATTCTCACGCGTAGAGTCTGCAGATGGCCAGGCAGATGAAGACACTACAGCGAGTGAATCTAGCGAGCCAGACGGCTCCTCAAACGCTGCGCAAGCTACTGAAGTGCCAGTAATAGGGCAATCACCACCGAGTGTATTAGCACCGCCGACAGTGCTCAGAGATCCTGCCGCCAACCTGTCGTCGGCAACATCTGCAGACAAAGCATCTTTACCTCGGATACACAAATTATCTACGGGCACAACAGGTACTACTAGCTCAACAGAAGGTCCAGAAGCAACAACAACTTCAGCGCCTCGAGCACCATCTGCGTTCGACAGAGGCCTCGCCCGGTTTGCGCTTATCGACCCCACGCCGGTTGTCACTGCCGGCGTGGCTGCTCAGGAAGCCATGCAGGACACGATGCAGTCTATGACCACAGCTACTGCTACAGCTTCGATAGTAGCTCCAAATCCAGTTCCAGCACTTGCTGTGACACAAGACTCGACTGTACCTCCGGTGCCAGCACCAGTACTAGCACCAGTACTAGCACCAGCACCAGCGCCGACACAGGCACCGACACAGGCACAAGCGCCGACTTCAGTCCCGTATCAAACCACTACTACAGTCGTTGGCCTGGAATCGAATCCCGGGCCTGCTATTTCCGAGCCCACACAGTCAACCGATCAACCATCGAATTCAAGCGGTAGTAATCCTTATCACCCCCGGCTACTGGCCACAAATCCGAAGCCAGCTACACTGTTCAAATTCGCCGATTATGTCGACTTCATTCTTGAAAAGATTGCTTCGCTGAAAGATGACCAGCAGCTAAGTGACGATACTGAGGCACCAAGACTATCAGTAATAGTCCAGGCTTGTCGTCTTGAGGATGGCTTCTTCATCCTCCTCCACCAGCTTTACTGCCTATGGTCAGTAGATCGCGCAACTTGCTATAGAACCCTCCAGCCGTTGAACACAAATGTCATCGACGAAGCCTTTAGGGTAATTCAATCAATTTTTAGAAGCAATGAACTGCTGCGGCCTTCTCTCCGCGTGTGGCTGGCGGAGTTTCCTCGTTCAATAGCTTCCATGATGACGGAGCCGACACCCTATGCCAACAACATCGTCGAGCTTTCGGCCTTTCTGACGTGCATAGCAATGCACTGGGAGAACGTGAGGATGAAGGTGTATGGGCGGGGCTTTCCTATTCTGATGGATGAGCTAGTTAGTCAGTTGTTCTGCCTATCGCCCATACTGCAAACTATCATTTTCGCATCGTCAAGAAGGCAGATCGGTGTCGCAAATGGTAAGCTTGGGCAAAGAATCGAGCAGCTGTTTCATCTCGATCAACAGCGACAGAATCCTAGTCCGGGGATGTTTATCGGGCTTCCGCTTTCCCACTTTAACCAGCTTGAGCATATCAACAGCAAAATAATCGGAGCCTATCGCGAGATCATATCACAATGCAGAGCAGAAGCCCAAATTGCTCAAGTTGCTGGGGCTACGGGCGCTCAAAGCCGAGCTGGTCAAGCCCAGCCGAACCAGCAACAAGATTCGTGGAAGGAACAACAGCAGCAGCAACTGCAACAGCAGCAGCAGCAGCAGCAGCAGCAGCAACAAATACGCAACAATGTACAAACACCTACTTCGGGGATCCCGAACCCGCAACTCCAAATAGAAATGTCATCAAAGAAGCAGCAACCAATTGCAAGTCGGCCTCCATCTCAATCATCGGCTTCTCAGCACCAATCCCACAGATCTCATGGTGCACATGACTCATATCATCCCGACAGCCAAATGCAACTGGCTAGGCTGGGCCATGACATGCGCCAAGGCCATGTAGAAATGATGCAAGCTCACCAGCAAGGACAGCGGGCTCAACAAGCCCAGCAAGAACTTCAGCAAGCAATGCACACAGTGCCTAGCCAGGCCCCGGTCTCTGTATCCCTATCCGCGTTTGCAGAGAATGTGGCCCATCAGCAAGTATTGTCAAACCAGCAACAAGTAATGCAGGCCATCCCCGCCTATGCGCGACCAGCAGAACCACGAGATAATACAGCTTCGTTGCAAGCGGCGCAAAGTTTGCATAGGGGCCAATTACTGCAGTTGCAGACCATGCAACAGAACATTCAGCAGCAGATACAGCAACTAGGCCAAGGACACCCGTCGTTTGCGTCGTCACCTCAAGCCATGCAGATGCAGGCCGCATACCAACAACAATTGGCCTTGCTGCAGCAACAGATACAGCAAACGGAACAGATGTATCAAACGTGCACGGCCCAGTTGCTGCAAGCGCAGGAATCCCCGGCAGCAACAGCGCAGGCCGGCCACCTGCAGACTCACCCACAAGCCCATCCCCACATTGTACCGAGCCATCAACCACAAATGCAGCCGCCATCGCAACCTCAAGCCTATCAATACCACCATCAAGATCAACAGCCAACTCAAGGCCACCCACAACACGTTCAATGGCAGCAGCAGCAGCAGCAGTTACAGCAGTTACAGCAGTTACAGCAGTTACAGCAGCAACAGCAACAACAACAGCAACAACAACAGCAACAACAACAGCAACGTATCCCGCCGCACCATTCAGCTCAACAGCCACTTCATCAACTGCAGGCTCAGCAGTCATGGTCCCAACAGCTGCAGCAACATGTTCCCAATACGCAGGCTCCCGGCCAACAGAGTCATCATCAGGCACAACAACATATGCACCAGCAAATGCAGATGCACGGCCAGCAAGGGCCACAAGTGCACCAAGGACACCAAGTACAACAGGGACGCCAAAGACGGTCCTCACAACAGGGTCCATTTGTTGTTCCTGCCCAGGCTCCGAGTCAACTCGTCCAACAGGCACAAGCAATGCCGAATGGCCTCCATGCTATAAATTCTGCGGGTGGACCTCATGCCATGATAAACGTGAATCGCGTGTCACTGAATTTGAACTCGTCTCTCCAGTCACCCGCACCATCGCCGACTCAGTCACCAAATGTGGCCCAGCCGAGCCGGATGCCCGATAACCGGAGGCCATCAGCCTCGGCGAATTTTATTGCTGGTATCATGCATGGTATGCAGCCGCCCGCCCATACCCAGCCTCAGCAGCCAATGCAGCCAATGCAGCCCCAGCCGGTGATTCGGCAACAAAGACATCAGGCGGAGCAAACCAACCAAGAGGTCGCATATGCACAAAGACAAGCTGCTAGCCCAAGCAGGCCAGCTTCAGGTCGGCCCTCTATTTTCCCTCCAAGAGGTGTCATTATCCCGCTGGGTGAATACCCGCATGATCCTAGCGAAAAGAAATCTGTAGCTATGTCACTGGCTCTAGCCAGATGCCGGAGTCCGGTCCGTGTCTTGACTGACCCCGCCACTAAACAGGAACTACCTGCAGAGCCGGCTAGAGAGCGTTTCTACCAGTTTGTGCAGCGCATGTCTCTTGGACCTACTCCAACGCCGGCACGTCTATTCACCTACAACCTAGAGTTTTTCGTGACGCAGGAGGAGTACGCTCTTCGCACATCCAAAACTGTACCCCGGGGCGAGTTGCTGCCGGTGGAGAGGCATTCCGATGGCAGCCTACAGTATCGCGTGCGGTGCTGCAAGGGCAGGTCACACGGCGTCGCTACCACGGAAAACGAGTGGGTAACGATGAAGACGGTTTGGCCTACAAACATCTTCATGAAAGTCAACAACGAGGTTGTCACGGCGCGTAGAAAGACACACAACGGCAGGGACCTGCCTGCAGACATTACTCGCCTCGTTAGGGTCGGCGTCAATAAGCTGCAGGTGGTCATCTCTGCACCGTCGACACATCCTTCAAACTCGAAGCTCTTCATTATGGGCGTGGATGTCATTGAGACGGCTAGGCACCAACGAGTCATGTCCCAGATTGAAAAGTACGGCATTCAGGACGCAAGCGTTACCCTCAATGAGATCATGGGCCGTCTACAAAGATCAACGTCGAACGATGACGATTTTGCAGTCCTCCAAGAAGACCTCTCTGTTGATCTTGCCGACCCCTTTAGCGCCCGCATCTTCAACACGCCTGTTCGCGGTGCGCAGTGCCAACATATCGAGTGCTTTGATCTCGAAAACTGGCTCAAGACGCGGCCATTCAAGCCAGCACCGTTCTGCCAGCACATTGCCGATTGCAACTGTCCCAAGACGCCCGAGCCTACTCTCCCTGACAAGTGGCAATGCCCGATATGCTCGCTCGATGCCCGGCCAGCGAGTCTCCGGATAGACCAGTTCCTCGTTGATGTCCGCAAAACCCTCGAGGAGACAGGAAAGCTTGGCAAGGTCAAGTCGATCCTGGTTGCCAAGGACGGCACATGGAAACCGGTTGTCGATGACGATGATGATGATGACGACGATGACAATGGCGATGGCGATGGCGATGACAATGACGACAACAAGGGCCAAGCTACAGGCGCGTCGGCCAGCAGCAAAGACAAGGGCAAGAAACGAGCAGCAGAAAGCCCGGACATTGGCGGGCCCCCCAACAAAATACAACGCGTTGCTTCCGGGGTCGAGCCTGGCACTGCCACTGCCAGTCGGCGTATATCACAGGTTATTGAGGTTATTGATTTGGACAGCGACTAACCCGCTGTTTTGAGGCTTTTGGGTTTATTCTTGTTTTATTCTTGGGTTTTCTATTTTCTATTTTCTTTTTTCTATTTGCTATTTTATATTTTCCTCTTTTGTTGTTTTCACTTGGAGCATTTTGCAAACGGAAGGATATTGTTTGCTGGCGCGTAGCCGGATTTCCAGTACATATTTGCTTTGGTATACCCTATTTGTTTTTTAAAAGCTGTTTTATAATGATTTTTTTTATACCATGAATCTAGTGAAGGTCTGTCTATACTCGATGACCACAATCGCGGCAGTCACTTTGAATCTAATAAACACAATATAATATCAACGATTAGTCAACCTGAAATCGAGCAAAAATGTAGAAAAAAACAAAAAAAAGGAAACAAAAAAAAGGAAACAAAAAAAAGGAAACAAAAAAAAAAAAAAAAAACGTACAGCAGAGGGTATTCGCTGGTCGTCACCGACCCAACTACTAATCCGCCGATTACTGGTTTAACTAGGGGAGAGCGGACGGGATCCCGTGCTTTCCAGTATCTATGGCCGTACGTGGAAGACTGACATGCGACAGTGTATTTATTGCGTCTGCTCAAAGAGACGACCCGTATTGAATGCTCTTATGGCCGTGAATATTCGATACAAGACAGCGGCCGGATCAGAGTCGCAAATACATGGGATTTCTTTGGCTAATTTTGAGAATGCATTAGTTGTGCTTCCACAGGTGCAAGTTGCAAATTCAAAGGATATGTCACTGATAATCTGATAATTCGGCCGTTGCAAGCCAGAGGCATGCACTTTGAGATGTACAGAAATGAGAAAGAAATGAAGATATTATTAGGCATTAGACATTTAGTATATATTGTGAGCTGATCAGGACAGCCGGTGGGGAACAGCAAAGTGTCCCGTCTCGGCATACCGCAGAAGACAGTCGCGCAGGTCATCGGCAAACCTGTGGGCAAAGTCGTCCTCGACGACACCCCGGTGCCATGCCACGATAAACGACATGTCGCCGCCGCGGACACTGCCGACGTTGACACTGATAAGGGGGTCTTTGCCGAGGCTCGACTGCGAGTAAAAGTTGCGCCTCAGCCGCCACTCATCTTTTGTAGCATTTGCAGAATCAGAGGAAACAGGGTCAGAGGCAACAGGATCAGAAGTGCCATCGGCAATGGCTCCAGTGTTGGACACGCTCCAGGTGCACTCGCGGAGCTTGCCGTCCTGCTGCAGCCAGTACTTGTGAAAGTCGCCGAGCCAGTGCATGAGGCCCATGACATTGTCCACATTCAAGTTGGCCACGCGCGCCTTGAGGTCCGCGCCCATAGCCGCAGCAGCACGCCACACAATGTCGTCGTCAGCGCCGTCTCTGTCGCCGTCACCACCTTCATTCTTGTCCGATGCACTCGCCAGACGCGCATCAGCTACCATTTCAGGATCAAAGACGTACTTGTGGGCACACACAAAGTTGCCCATTTTGCGGTTGACGTCAATCGTCACCGGCCCTGTAGACAGGGCTGATAGGGAAGAGGGAGGAAGACTAGACGGCACGACGGCCGGCCGTGTGGATATGGGCATCATGCAGGCAAAGCTGGAAGCGACAGTGGCCGGCATGCGACGTGCAAAGAGCACCATCTCCAGTCCGTGCACGAGGGCCGTTAGTGTCGTTCCGTGCGCGCGGCATCCGGCCAGCACTGCAGCTGCCTGGTCTGGTGTCAGGTGGAATAGCCGCAGCGTGCCGTCGAGCACATGCTCGTGCATAGCGATGCGTGGGCCGGTGTAGTATGTGGCCTTGGGCGCCGGCTTGAGCCACTTGGGTCCCAGCTCGGCCCAGATGGTCTTGAATAAAAAGAGCCACGAGATTTTGAAATCAATCAGTGTCTCCTGTGCCGGCGTGAGCTCGGGCAGAGCAGTAAAGGTCAGGACACTGTCTGTACTGTCTGTACTGTCTGTACTGTCTATCGAGGTGGCCTTGGAAGGACCATTCAAGACCTCGACCAGATGAGTATGGAACATGAGACCGCTCTTGCCGTCGCCGATGGCGTGGTGCAGTGCAAACGCCAGGTCGGCCCATCCGTCGGCAATATTAAGGTAGACGACAAGCCGCCACGGCGGGTGTGTCTCAATATCTGGCCATGCGCGGGTATTGTCGCGTGACATGTCGTCGGTCAGCAGCCGGTCATACTCGTCGGCCGTCAGACCCGGTGCACGCGACACCCACTCGACATGGTCGTCGAGGTCGAGAGATGGCACGGTCACATAAACGGGCTTCTTGGTGTCCTCGTTGGCGATGCCTACGCGCAGTGACGGCAGCCGCTCCAGCACGACTGTGGCTAGGGCAGCCTTTATAGCAGCTTTAAAATCACTGTCATTTGCATCCTCTCCCAGCAGCCTGGATGGCAGCTCGTACCGACACACAGTAATGACATTGCGATAGAGACCCAGCGAGTGCCGTGCGCTCGAGTACTGTTCACTGAGCAGTCAGCCTCCATTGCCCCTTATACTTGTCCTATACATTTCTTCTCTACTTCGTCATCTCCGTCACCCCTTTTCTTCTTCTCTTTTTCCACATCTCTGCATGATATTACGTGAGCTCCATCGCGAGACGGTGAGACGGTGAGGGCTCCAGCCCTCGGCAGAAGAAAGTGACAGAAAAATGCAAGACAAACGCAAGACAAACGCAAGAAATTACACAGTCGGAACTTACTATGTGCCAAGTGGCCGCAAGACAGTTCGTGGCAAGGCCATTGTAGATGATGCTGACGCTGATCTCCCTGTGGCTATTGGCTGTCTCTGTGGTGTCTTAGTCTAATGGGTGGCTGGTGGGCAGGCTGGCTCTGACTGTTGAGGAGTGGAAAGTGGCTCCTTCCGTTTGGGGAATGTTGAAGTCGAAGAGAAAAGTAAAGCTTTTCAATCCTTTGCCATGATATCCTACGCAGCTTTACCAATTTACAATGACTCCATCAATCCAATAAATTGCTGCTGCCTGCCCCTTTTCTTACACATGGGGCATGAATTGAGCCGGCTATGTCAGCGTCGAGATGGCACCGCTCGTTTATTACGGAATAATTCAAGAGCCCAGCCAGCTCCAAGCGAGATGCGTGATCTGTCACGTGCTAACCTCAACAGTCCAGCTAATATAGTAGTCCAAATCCACAAACCACAACGGCCCGCGCCCGCGTGCGCAAAAGAGTCCGAGTGGAGCCATCTGTTTACCGCTGGTTGCTCGTGTGGGTCCCGTCAATAGGTTCGTGTACATATGTAGGCCTATTAGTGGGCCGTGCACAGCGTGTTCGTGAAGTGTTGTAATTACTGACACTTGTCGTAGAATTAATTAAAGTGGCGCCCCGCCGCCCTCGAGCTCTTTCTTCTTTTGGTCTTTGGGTGGTAAACAATGTTATTAAGCACCACAGCTGGGCAGCGAGAGAAATAGGACAGACCGAGAACCCTGTCAACTTGACATCCTCGACCCTCGATCTTGACACGAGCTGTGGCCAACTCCTAAATATACTCGGCACTTGGTTTATTGTCTCGACTTGTGCTTGACATTTATTTGTTCTTGTTGGTATCTAGCTTGTCGCAAACCGCTTTTTGGCTTTCGCGACAAAAAGACAACGAGTTCGACTTGCCCCTTTTTCGACGCCGCCGCCGACGAGGACGAGGAGGGCGACACCAAGGAAGACAACGACGATAGTCTCGTCTCAATCAGTTGCCTAATACAACTCTATTTACTGTTTTCAACTGTCTCTATCGTCTCACCAACTGGTCTACACACGCGCCGACAATGCCGCTTTTGGCCTTCTAGACCCTTGGATCTGGACCCGGCATCACGGCTTCGACGTCAGCAACACTTGAAGCACACCATTATGGACAACCGCAGTACCACTCCGGCGCCCACTCCGAGTCGTCTGCCCACTAAGAAGAACAGCTATCACTCTTTGCGCGACGCCAAGGAGAACCTCAACATCAACCAGCGCACGCTCGCCACCTCTCCCAGCGCCATCTCGGATACCTCGAGCGTCTCCGACACGGCTGGCTTCAATTCTGCCTCTATAAACGGAAACGGCAGTGGGACGTACGGATTTGGATTTGGTTCACGCCGCTCCAGTACCAGTTCGCAGCAGTCCGACTTCCGCGGCCGCACCTCCACCGGCCGGCCTGGCCAGACGCGTATTCCCCGTCCTTCGCCTGGCGCACCCACCACAAAATTTTCAAATACTACAAAATTTACAAAACCAACAGCCTCGACTACGACACCCGGCATCGCAGGCACCCGGCGGCCGCTCTCTATCAAGGACGCCTTCAAAATGGCAGAAGAAGAAGAGGCAGCAGCCGTCGCAGCAGCCGCACAGGGCTCGCCCAGTCCTGCACCGCGGCCCTGGCGCAATCGGGCCGGCGGCGGTGGTGCCAGTGTTAAGGACACACCCACCCCCGGCGCCTCTTCGGCTGCAGCCGCTGCAAGAGCTACGCCGATGAGCGCAAGCGAGAGCCGCATGCAAAAGATCTTATCCAAGTCTCCTCTCGATGTCGGCGGGCGACGCACAGCACGGCGCATCGGCGAGCCCCCTACCCCGACGACTGCTGACCGTCCTGAAAATCTGACGTCGCACCAGACAGCGCACCAGCGCGACCTGAGCGAGGAAAACATACAGAATCTGAATAATGTCAACACCACAGCAGGCCGCTCTGAGCGCAGCAGCGGCGTGCCCGACATTCGCCGAATCCGCTATGAGGAAGACCAGGCCCGCCTCATGGTCGCTATGGGCGAGCGGTCAGGCGGCCTCTTCTCACCAAAGGCCCGTGTCAGCCCCAAGATTGCTGTCGCCGGCCGCGAACTTCATCGCCGGGCAAGTAACAGCAGCCTCAGCGACAAGAGTAAGGTTCCCGTGTCTACATCGACCAACTCACCGCGACCATCCCCCAACACCGCCCGCTCATTGCTGAGTTCAACTGCGAGCTCACGGGCTCGGGCTGGCAGTGTCCTTAAGCGCTCGTCGACTGGACCGTCCGAGACTGTATCGCCCAGATCTGCGACAAACAGACAGTCTTTGTCCGGCAGAACATCAGTGTCTCGTGCAACTTCCCGGGCGTCTCTCGGTGCCGCTTCTGAAACCAACTCCAACTTAGACGACCTCGAGTCCGTTGCACCGCCTTCTCCCATATCTCCTATTCACGAATCGGCTACTGCACCGCTTTTGCTCCCCCCTGATAGTGCAGAGCCGCCACTTATTTCATCGCCAGGCAAAAGCTTTGCGTGGAACACGGATGACGACTTTACTTCAGACAGCCTGATGGTGTCAAACAGCCCTCCTGTTAGCACTAGGCCCGAATCGCCAGTAAGCCACACGCCAGCAGGAAACCCGCCATTGGTGATTGGATCGCCCGACTTGCGGCCTCGCAACACCAAGCTGGACGAGATCCGCCAGCTAGAGATTGAGGCTTCACTTCAGTTCCCCGACGATAGCTCCAACGGGGGCCAGAGTAGCAGCAACGGCGAGTATGTACCGGCCGAGAGCAAGGCGGATGTGTCTGACAAGCCCGACAACGAGCAGCCAATACGGCGGCCCAGTCTTCCAGCCGAACGACAGAACAAGACCATTGACGAGATTCGTGCTCGCGAAAATGAGGGTCTATCGAAACGTGCCATCTCAGCTGCCAAGCTCGACGAGATTCGCCAGCGCAATGCCGAGTTCCGGACGGCAAACCTTGAGGCACAGCTGCAGCAACAGGAGCTGCCGCAAGAAGAAAAGGATGCAGTTGTCGCCCGCGTGCGTGCACGGTCTGTCTTTGAAGAGGATGACGTAGATGGCGAGCACGTGCCCAGCACACCCGTCACCATCTTCCACACCCAGTCGCATGAGCGCGGACGGCAGCTGCTGGACACCGAAGACAACAACAGCACGGCAAGCAGTGACAGAGAGACGGCTAAGAACAAGAGCATCAGTCCTGCATTGTCGCGCAAATCGTCTGCGTCGATACACTCTAGAACGGAGTCGCAAGAATTGCTGCGCAAGCTGGCACGTGTCTCGACGTCAGTGGCAGCTGTAGAGCGCAAGGATAAGGCCCCACTGGGCTCACGGAGGCTCCGCGAGTGGTTCAGCAGCGACAATTTGCGGGAAGAGGACGAAAACTCTGAAGGACTCGAAAACAGACCCGAAAGTAAGAGCGCTCTGAGACTGCCTAGACAGCGCGACCCAGACACTCTTCGTCCTACTGTCGGATTTGCCCGGCTGCGTCGGGTCGCGTCGACGGATTCCGCTGTAACTAAGCGTTCCAGCTTGGCCCAGTCAGACGGCGACCCTCTTGACCGCATTGAGGCCGAGATGAAGTTATTTGCAGCTCACGGTGACCAGTCGGAGCGCGGCTCATTACGTGCACCATCGCCCGGCACTGAAGGCGACCTTGATGGCAACGTCTCGGGCTCTAAGGGAGTCCCGGCACTATCATCGGTGTCATCTAGGGCCGTCGACGACGCCACGCCCAAGGCATCCAAGATTGTCAACCCTCTGCTGCAGGCCACCCCGCGCGTCACTGGTGCATACGTCGAGACACCCATTACCGTTAAGACTGAGAAGATGGTGCCCGACGAGAAGGAGGTCCCCAAGGCCAACGGCATCAACGGCATCAACGACTCTCCTCGCAGGCGCCAGCGGTCCAAATCTGCCCCTCGTTCCCGGTCACGGTCCCGGTCTCGGTCACGGTCGGCATCGTGGCCACGGCCTCCTCTAGTCAACTCGGCCAAGCCCACGAGTGCACGCGACGATCTGCTGTCGATCCAGCGCGACCAGCACATGGAAGACTCGACTATCGACGACTTTGACACTCTCATCATCAAGCGTGCCACCGATCCTGCCGACTCTGCCGAATCTGCCAGTAAGACAAACGACACGACCGATTCGGACCAACTGCGGCGCGCAAGCCAGTCGGAGAAGTCGCCGGTCGAGATCATGGTGACGGCTATCAGCGGTTCCATGGAAGAGTTTGATAAGGAGATAACGGCTAGACTGAACCGCCACCACGCCGAGAGACAGTTGCTGATGGCCAACAATCTCAAGGAAGAGACAGACGTCAGCGATGTCGATAGCATCCCGCCGGCACCAGTTGTGACCAAGCGCAAGGCACACCAGCGGCAGACGTCGAGTGTCACATTCAAGGATGTGGCCAAGGAGGCCGACGTCAAGGCCGACGTCGAGGTCGTCAAGGCCGATGTTGAGAAGGCCGATGTCGAGAAGGCCAGCGTTGAGACGGTCCCCAAGATCCAAGAGATCAAGAACGAAAAGACGCCCATTCCCAGCATCACTGTCACTTCGCCTGTGAGCGCCAACGCCCCCGTCGTCTCATACCTGCAGATCCCCCTGCCCAAGCTGTACCGCACCGATGCCCACAACAACAGCAGCAACAACACGAAGCGCCTCACCTTCTTTGGCATCCTGGTCTTGCTGTTTTCTGTGTGGTTTGCCGTCGAGTCTACCACGTGTGCGCTGTACTGCCGCCCCGAGTCGTGCCAGAGCGGCCAGGCGTGCCACTGGTCGCCCGACGACCCGTCTTTTGGCCACGCTATCCCCGTCAAGGTGGACCAGTGGCTCACCGGCGGCCAGGGCCGCAGCCTGTGGTCGTGGGCCAGCGAGGAAGTCGGCGATCTGCTTGCCGACGCATACGATGCCGCCACCGGCACCGATATCCAGCAGGTCGACACCACCTACTTTTCCTTTGACGAGAAGCGGCAGCACCGCCGTCGTCTGCAGAAGCGCGGACTGGTGCAGCCGTGGACGCCGTCGCCGGAGACGCGGACCAAGATCGATGCATGGCGGCGCGCACGCGAGGCGCGCGAGCAAGAAGCGGCAGCAGCCGCCGAGGTTGTGCGCCAGCGGGCTGCCGCCCAAGTGCACGAGGGCGAAGAGTATGACATTTTTGGGGACAAGCACTACAGCGTGATTGACGATGACGACAAGCGTGGATGGTGGTAGTTTTTGGACTTTTGAACATGGATGCGTTTCTCATCTGTTTCATTCTCTCTTTGTCACTCGTTTTCTTTTATACTTTCTGTCTTCTTTTCTTTTCTTTCGTGTTTTACTGTCTATTATTTATAATATCTGTCACTCTTTACTCATCATTGGAGTTTCTTTTTTTTTGTTTCCTCTGTTTTTGTTTCTCTAACAAAATTTCTCTCTTTGACTTTTGTTATCTGTTTTTTTTTTTTTTTTTTTTAGTATAGGAGGCCTTCACTGCCGTCCGGTCTACAGTCTAGTCTACAGTCAAACTACAGCTACAAATCCGGTTCGGAGGATACACAGCAAGAGCAAGTTTAATATCATTCATTGCTTAATTTAATATTCCGTAGTCATGATGTAAGAGTCCTAGCAACCCAAAAAAGCATCGCGATCATAATCATCGTAGTCAAAAACAAGACATACACCAAGAGCAACGTCGTCATGAGAGGATATCAAGATATCAAGATATTAAAAACAAAAATAAAAAGAACATAGCCAAAACGCACTACACATTTACTTCTTCAACACGGAGGTATAGGGCGTGTACTTGCGGGATATCCTTTGCTGCTATCTTGCACCACTCCGCCGCAACATATTCCGCAACACTCTCGACTGTCCAGTTTGCCGCCGCCGCCTCTGCCTTTCGAGTCTCTCGGTCGTCTATCGACGCATCCCCCATGACCAGGCCCAGGTGCCGCCGCACAGCCGCACACACTTCGCCCCTATACCTGCTAGGCAGAGTCGACGGCACGGCTGATTTGGCGGCTGTTCGGATGGCCAGCAGGTGGCGCTCGCGCAGCCACGACGTGCGAGCGTCGTCGAAGCGAGCCTGCGAGCCGGGGAAGTAGTCAAACGCGACATCTCGTGCTGTCTCGCGGGTGGCCACTGGGACAGCCACCTGTTCTGGTGCCTCCTCGCCCTTGAGGGCCCTCTGCTGCGGGACAAACTCGGTGGCCCATTGCCGGAACAGCGGCCGCAAGGTGAGTCGCCGCCGGTCGTTGGACTTGAGCCGGTCGGCCAGGTCCTGCTCGTTGGGCAGCCTAAAAAAGCGGCATGTCGTGCAGTACTGGAAGAGGGATGTGGCGTCGTCAAACGGAGCGTCCCAGTAGTTTCTCGACAGCTCCAAAAAGTCCAGGACGATTGCCGGCTCAGAGGACAAGAAGATCTTGGCGCGGTTGTGGTGGCCCTTTTCAATTTCGGGCACCCGCAGCCACAGAGCGCGCTCGTCGACGGTGAATCCGAGCGGCCGCAGGACAGCCGACCCGACTATATTCCAAAAGTCGCCGTGGGCGTGCTTGAAGAGAGACCAGTGAAAGCGCGGGAGCGACGGGTGGATGGCAATATCGACCTGGATGTAAGCTGCAGGGGTTCCTGTCGAAGCCTTATCGGCAGGAACGAGGTCTAAAAATTGGGGTGGCCACGGGATGGCCATGGACGCCTTTCCTTCGTGGACGACCATACTGGACCGGACCGACCCGAGCCTGGTGAGGGCTGTGTCGAGGAGCAGTTTTTGATCGGCGCTGGTGTCCTTGGGGAGTGTCATTAAGACGTCCACGTCGCCAAAATCAAGCTTGCCTGGCCCGTCAATGGGCGATGCGACTGCCCAAAACAGTTCCCGGAGGATATCATGGCACCGTTCGCGGACGGCGAAGTATACAGCCCGGGGCATTCTAGGCGTGTAGAGGGGATCCGACCCAGAGGTAAAGACGGAGCCGCCCATTGTGAGGCAGTGATGATAATACAGAGATACAAATATGATGAGCGACTGAGTAAAAAGAGAAAAGAAAAAAGAAAAAAGAAAAAAAGCAGAAAACGAGTATAATGAAGGGAGAGGGGGAGAAGAGGAGATATTGAGGCCGACCAAAGTAACGTTCCAGGAAAGGATGCGCAAATCACAAGCCGACGGCTGTGTAGTAGCTGCATATGACCATTTCCGAGATGTGACAGGGACGCTTTAATAAGCACCTGTTGGTATAGAGGAAGGTAGATAAAGATGTTTTGTGTGCAACGAGGTTGCAAAAGTGAGGTTGCTGGTCCCGGGGAAAGAGTCAGATGCAGTTCATTTTCTGTGGTGTGATTAGGACATTTACGAGGTAATAAACTAAGTGCACTGCAGGCATGATACTAACGCCACAAGGCTGAGTCTCGCCGATGAGTCCTCAAATAGAAAATACGGAGAAGAAGCACAAACGTTTAAAAGGAATCAAGAGTAAACCATTATTGCTGTAATTATATCAAATTGTATGTATTAATGCATTTTCCCTGTCTAGGAGTCCGGTGAAGGGAATGATTCAAATCGCTGTGAAGTCAAAGTCTAGATGACCAAGCGTTCGAACCAAGATGAAGATGAAATAGATGAATAAAAAGAACAAAATACTGATGCTGATGGTAATGTATGAACAAGAATGACGCCGAGGGCCAATATGGGCAGGTAATGTACCAAGACGGCATGTTGTATGCTGAAGCGATGCTACCAAGTAGCCAGAAGCCAATGCCATGAAAATAAACCAAAATTATAATCAAACCTCACATCTACACCACGTCCAACAAATCTACCTCTGCGAGGGATCGCGCTCCAGCTCATAGAACAGCAGGTACACTTCCCGCTGCATCCCCAGCACTTCCCGTGTGCTCGCCTCGCGCACCTTTTCATCGCTGATCCGCCACCACCGGTCTTGTGTCTTCTTCTTCTTGGGACGAGGCACGTTGGTCGTTGTGGCGGTCGAGCTCTTGGATCGTAAATCGTTGTCTGTATTCGTGTTTGCTAGAGCCGCGGTTGCTGCCTTGGTGCTACGCCGGCTGCCAGTGCGGCTAAGACTGCGCGACGAGGAGGCGATCTTGGACAGTGTCGAGCGCGCCACAGAGCGCAGGCTGGCCGTCTCGGCGGCTGTGTCACCACCCGACGTGTCCTCTTCACGGGGTGCCGATGTAGGTGCAGGCGGCAGCGGGGGTGCCGCAGACGACGTCGACCGGCCACGGCCCAAGCTAGAAGGCGACGACGGCACGCCGCTTGTAGATGTTGCTGTTGTATTTGCTGTTGTGTTGGTTGCAATTGAGACGGCCGGCGGCAGTTCAGCCGTGGACGATCTGGGACTGCCAGTACCGCCATTGACTGTGCATGCGGCATCAGATGTGCCGATGCGCGGTGTTGTTGCAATGGGTGTGCCGGCGGGCGAGTAGACCTGTGACTGCTGGAATGTGTTGGGGTTCGAGTACGGCGCCGCCACCGTTTGTCGCCGGAACGACTCGTAGTGGCCGCTGTAGTGGTTGCCCTTATGCATCACGACACTAAGAAGTTTATACTCGCGGCGGTGTAGCAGTCCGCCCAGCGGCAGCCGCTCAGGGAATGCGACCTTGGCTGAGTTCTTTTGCGACATGTTGGAGGCACTGAAGATGGACCGCGACAGGTGGATGGCCAGCACCTTGGGGAAACTGACGAGTCTGAAATGCCGCGCAATGCGCCGCTTGGGTGCGTACTTGACATCCGGCAGCACGATGCTCGGCGACGGGTGTTCCGGGTCGGTATCGATGGCCTTTTGCAGCTCGGCCAGGGCCACGGCACCCTCACGTTGAAACTGCTCGGTCTGCGCCTCGGAGCCGGCCTTGGTATTGGCCTTGTCGAGCTCGGCCTTGAGCATCTCGTGGGCGTGAACAAGACGGCACTTTTCGCACTTGAACTCGTCAATGTACTCGGTCTTGAGCATCATGTCAAAGCACTCGCTGAGCGACGTTGACGAAGACACTGGCACGTTCAGCGTCAGGGTACAAAACGTCTGCTCCGACGGCCGCGGCTTAAAGTGGCATGTGAGACACTCAATCTGAGACTCGATCTTGCCCTCCATAGGAAATCCCTTTTCCTCTTCCTCGTCATCGGTGCTGCTGGTTTTGATGTTGCTCAATCCGTTGGTGGTAGGTTTTGTGCTGTCGGCCGTCTTCACGCTGTCCAACTTCTCTTTTTGGGGGTCGACGCTTGCTACTTCTGCCTCTGGTGTCGCCTTTGCGTCTGCGTCTGCTTCCGCACCTTCTACTACTGCAAGACCAGCCAGTTTCTCGCCGACTGCTTCATCCAATGGTTTGTTGACCTGGCCTGCCGCCTGCCGCCTTCTGTACTGCCTTGCGCGCTGTCCAGCATGGTACTCATCACACAGCCGCTCCGCCACGATCTGCAAGAACTCTTGCGCATCCTGCTGCTGTCTACTAATCCGCTGGCGAAACGCCGTCTCCAGAACCCGCACAAACGGCGCGGCCGTAATCACTTTCTTATAGATGGGCCGCTCGTTGAGCATATCAATCATCTCCTTGAGGCCCTTGGTTACGATGCCTGCCTGCAATCCTTCAATCTTCCACACGGGAAGGACCCGGCGGTCACCATTACCGCCACCGCTATCGTTGCCCTCTGATGTGCCGTCGCCATCGACATCTTGCGGCACAGCATGGACATACACGCCGGTATCGTCAATGGTGCGCCGGTGGGTTTCGCGGATGAGGTATATCCGCAGATCGCCTAGACCAGCCAGGGCCTGAAGGACCGAGTTGATAAAGCAGTCATTGGCGGCATTGGCGAGGCCGACGACGCCCGTCTTGCGACTGGTGAGAGAAGAAAGGGGATTGCTACTGGTCGGTGGGTTGTTGTCGATTAGATAGGTAGGCGCAAAGACGTAGACGAGGGCGATAGTGGCGAGCGACGCTCCGGCCGCATAGGTCGCGACTGAGAGTCCCTTGTCTGGCATTTGTTGGTAGGGTCGAGGTCGAGGCGGAGAAGAGGGAAGGGGGAAGCGCGGAAAGAAGCGAGGCGAGCGCGAGGTGTTGCAGTCGCAGTCGCAGCCGTAATCGCCGTTGTCGCAAACGGAGAGGGGGAGTGTCGAGGTGACGGAGAGAGGCAATGCCGAGTGACGAAAGGGCGAGCGAGATAACGGTCAACAAAAGCGCCTAAGGACTAGATTGAACGGTGAATAGACGTCTCGCTGTGCCCAGGAGTGATTAATTGCTTCCTGACTGCTGACAGATGGATCTTTAGTGGGCGACAAGCGGGAAATGCGGGACGCTCGGCGATCGGAAAGCAAGCCTGCGACCGAGCCAAGCGGTCTGGAGTCGAGGCTAGCTGGGGGGAAGCAGAGGAATGTTGGGGAACGAGGGGCATTAAGCTTTGTTACGTCTTGTCTCTTGTCTCTTTTCTGGTCTTGCTTTTCTTTTCTTTTTTTTTGCGTCTAACTTGACGTTGACTCTCACGACAGTCGTCAGTCGTCTGTAGTCTCAATCTCTCTCTGTTCTACCTTTGGTTAGCGCTAACGGCATGTTGACCGCGCCAATGGAATAGGAAATACCCACCGTCTATTCGTCGATGGGGACCGAGGCGCAGATTCTCCGTATCAGTGCGGGTGCTATGACGAGGGAATAACAAAGAGGCGGTAGAGCAAGGCAGTGAACAGAAAAAGTGTCGAAAGTGAAGAGGTGACAAGATGAGGATACAACGACGATGCAAGTAACGTGACTTGGAAAGAGGAAACAATAATAATCAAAGCACAAGACGGAAAGAGGCGGAATTAAAAGAATACAAAAGGGAAGGCACGACCTGGATACCCGTCCCTTAATTACTGACTGTTGACTACATACAACCTGGCACTGCAGTCTTCCGGGAGCCTTCCGGCAGGAGAGTGATGGGGATTATTATGCGCTGTCGGTCGCACCTGCCTCGGAATAAAGCTGACACTAGTAGACGTCAATCAATTGTATGAAATATCTCATAATAAATAAGAGATGTGCGCACAAATGCGGAATGCGCAGAGTCTGACAAGATAGGCAGGTGCGACCTGGGTATCTATGACATCTATGTTGTGCTTCTATCATACTCGCGAATGGATGCTAGAGAATACTAGAGAATACTAGAGAATACTAGAGAATACTAGAGAATAAGAAAGAATAAGAAAGAATAAGAGAATTGCCTGTCTTTATAACAAAGGACACCAGAGACAGGCATCGTATGCCGTGTATCCTGCAGAGCAGCGGCAATGTGCCAGCAACGAGAATGCCGGGGAAAGACGACGACAGACTTTTGTCCAGGCTAACAGTCCGTCTGTCAATTGTGCTCGACGCTGGTGGACTACGATAAGATGTGGTCAAGGCGCTTTAATCACTGCATATGTATGTAGACGTATATGGGCAATCACAAACACAGTACACGGCGGCATCAATACGTACAGGCGTGTCTGTGGGTGTGGTGGACTGCATCAGTCTTAACGGCACCAGATGCTAGGCGCAGCCGGTCACAGTCGACCTGGAATTTCATTCAGCAATTCAACTACTAGATCTTGGATAACTTCCAGTATTAGAGTACCAAATGTGGAATCATCTTGCGCGTCTTTGTATGTTTACATAAGCAGGCCAGATGAAGATAGCATACATTGAGATGTCACATTAATCTTCATGTCACGTTTGAATTCTCGCTGCTCTTATTGGATATATCAATGGGGCAGATAACTGAATATCTGCCACGCTTTTTTTTTGCTTGAATTGTTGTGCATATATACAGCTACTCTAGCTCTTAGCAGCACCGGCCTTGATGAGCAGGATATCACCGTCCTCAACGACGTAGTCCTTGCCCTTGGTCATGACCTTGCCCTTGGCCTTGACCTCGGCCTCGTCACCCAGCTCCTTGAGCACGTTAAAGTTGTAGACAATAGCCTGGATAAAAGTCTTTTCGAAATCCGTGTGGATGACACCGGCCGCCTGGGGCGCCTTGGTGCCGTTGCGGATGGTCCACTGGCGCACCTCGTCGGTACCGCAGGTGAAGAAGCTGCCCAGGTTGAGCACCTTGCGCATCTGCAAGACCAGCTTGGGCAGCGACGACTCGACGCCGAGGGTCTTGCACTCCTCGGCGACCTCCTGGTCGGACATGCGGGTCAGGCGGTCCTCAAAAGAGACGGAAATGGGGATGACCGGGTCGCCGTCGGCATGCTCCTTGATCCAGGCAGCAATGCCGGCCAGGTTCTTGTTCTTCTTGCGAATGTAGTCCTTCTCAGACAGGTTCACAAGGTAAACGACGGGCTTAGCCGTCAGCAGGAACAGGGGGTTGATGACCTCGACCTGGTTTGTTAGTGTGTATTCCAGAGAATAGACAAGAGGGGGAAAACGAGGAAAAGAAAAGAAAAGATCAGAGTAATTTTTAATCTCATGAAACCAAAAGGTATTCGAAGAGCTGGGTTTAAAAATTCAGGCGCTAGGGCCCTTTATCATCATCAAAGGAGAGACTCCCGGGGTATAAGGCAAACAAAGCATAGCAGGCAAAATGCAAAATGCAAAGAGCAAAGCAAGGGCAAAACAAAGAAACTCACCTCCTTGGGCGACCAGCGGCCCTTGCGGACGTCCTTGCCGTCCTTGACCCACTGCAGGATCTTCTCAATCGTGGCCTCCTCCTCACGAGCCTTCTTCTGCTCGAGAGACTGACCACCCTGCCGTGTCTTCTTCTTCTGGTTCTCCAGCGCCTTCTCGATAAACTCAATGTCCTTCAACCGGAGCTCCTCGCTGATAATGTCCAGATCACGCGTGGGGTTGACGTCACCCTCGACGTGGATAATCTCGGCATCATCGAAGCACCGGACAACCTGGAAGATGGCATCGACGGCACGAATGTGCGACAAGAAAGCATTGCCCAGACCGGCACCGGTCGAGGCACCACGCGTCAGACCGGCAATGTCGTACACGGTCAGGTTGGCGGGGACACGGGACTTGGGGTTGTACTTTTCGCACAGCCAGTCGTAGCGCGCATCGGGCACGATGACGCGTGCCTCTTCGGGGTCGATGGTGGCATAGGGGAAGTTGGCAGGGTTGCCCAGGTCGCACTTGGTAATGGCCTGGAACAGAGTCGACTTGCCGACGTTGGCGAGACCGACAATACCACTCTTCAAGCTGTTGCCGGGACGGCCCAGCAGGATCTTCTCCTCAACGACGGCCTTTTTCGGCGGCATTTTGCCTTTGCGACTGTGGTGACGGGTAAAAGAAAGGGGTAGAAGGACAATAGGACGTCCTGCCAGCGATGTGAGAGAAGACACAAACGAACCAACGCTCGGGCGAAGGAGCGTAAAAGTCGACGTCGTGTCGTGGGCGACCAGCCTCAGGTCCGTGCCCTGGGAAGTCGCTAGAGAAGAAAAGAAGAGAAGAAAAAAAAAGGGAAAGGAAAAGAGAAAAGAAGAGAGAACGGAAAAGTTTCTCTTTATGTCGTGGCTCGGAGGGTGGGAGGGGGTTGGTTTTATATTGTCGTGGATTAAATTTAAACGAAATTGGTTTTCGAGGCAAATTTTTAAAAACGAGCCTTTCCTTCTCTCGTCCCTCTTTGCTCCTCTTCGCTCCTCCTCTCTCTCTCCCAGCCAGCTCGTTTTTGAACTTTTTGCCGTTGGCGGGGCTCGCATCTGTTCCAGTGCAAGCTCTCTCCTTGTCTCTCTGTTAAAGGTGGGGCACTCCCAAAGGCGACGACTGAGAAGAGAAGCAAGCATTTGAACGGAATGGAACAATATATTTACGAACCCCACTTATGTAACTGTAGCTGATCAAAGTGAGCGCAAAGAGATGATAGCCAGAGACAGTCTCAGAGTAGATTGGGGTCCACTAACACTGGCCTGTGCTTACTTACTATGTACAGTGACTTCAGCTGGCCCGACTCCGCATTTGGCAGCAACTGCGTCATGCAACGAACCAGAACGGCTGTATCTTACGTAGTCGGCGTCGTTTGTTTCTTGTTCCTGCCTGATTAGCTGTGTCTAGCTCTGTGTCTGTTGTCGTGCCTTCCCGATGCGCCTTGCATAGCCCGTTTCCTCCTTCCATATCCATCAACGAGCATGACTATATCGGTTCTCTAATCATCCTCTTGACTTAATATTCTCACTTCTCCCCTCTTCTCTCTTTTTCGTCATCTCTATTCTACTCTTCATTTCCAATTCTACACCCCAACGGCCTTTTCTAATTTGCTGCCGTCTCCTCCATCCTACGTCGCCCCCACCCACTATCAGCCATCTCTTCACCTCCTCTCAACAACCCGCTGTTTCATCCCGACGGGCTTTCTGTTCCAAGTCCAAGGCCGCTTCTGATAGCGTTTCGTCTGGTTGAGATCCCTCTTTCGGTTTTGCCTTTTTGATCTTGTCACTATTGATCTTCTCGAACCACTCTATTGGGCCCTCATTCGGTCTTCCTTTTAATTGGGTTTTAAACTCGGCCCAGGCATCCAACCAATACTGAAGCTGTTGCGTACTTTCGGCTGCTAGCTAACTCTCTTCCGGACATCCATCTCACCAGCCATCCCTGGCTCTTGAAATCCGACGTTATCTGTCACGCAGTCATTTACATCTCACCTCTTCCGTACATTTACTGGATTATTCGCTGATCATATGCACCATTCGCATCATTTGCATCATTTGCATCAAGTCCATCCTCATTCCCATCGCAGCTCAACAAAATGGCGCCGAAATCGAAAAAGTCGCACCGGTCGCACCGGAGCACCCTCTCTCTCCAAAAGACCGAAATCCTCATCAATGTCTACGACCTGCTTCCGCCCAGCCGCTGGTCGACCATGCTGTGGCACATGGGCACATCCCTCCTGCACTCTGGCGTCGTTATCAACGGAAAAGAGTACGCCTATGGCGGCCACAACCAGCGCGGCGTCACTGGCGTATACTGGACACCCCCGCGCACTGATCCTCCCGGCGGCACGTTTCGCTGTGAGATTCTGCAGGGCTTCACACTTGCGACACCCGAAGAGATTGACTCGATCATCCATAGCGCCTCGGAAGAGTTTCTGGGCACGTCCTACAATCTATTAACAAAGAACTGCAATCACTTTACTGCCCACCTGTGCCGCAAACTCACTGGCCGTCCAGGCCCAGTGTGGCTCAACCGCGCCGCCAGTATTGGGCTTGCTCTACCGTGCGTTGTGCCGAGGGAATGGGTAGAGGCCCCAGACTATGAGACGGCTGATGGCGAGCTGCTAGACAATCGTGGTGGCGAGTATCGCGATGGAGACGACGACGACGACGACGACGATGACTACAGTACTCAATCCCAGAGCGAGCGCACCAGCATGCTAAGACGGGCATCGTCACAGCACTCGCATATGCACCTTGTGGGCGAAGATAGCAACGGCCGGTCGAGTCAGTCAAGTGCCGGTGGCCATCACCCAGAACCTTTTGACGAGGGCGACGAAGAGGCCGGTCAAGCACCGTCCAAGGGCAAGGGACGGAATAGCATTACGCGCGACTCGGCCGGCCATGCGCTGCCGCCGTCAGAGCGGATTCCCAATATGTAGGCTGCCTACAGTCTGGCAGTCTTGTTCTTTTATTTTCTCTGTTATTCTCTGTTGTTTCCCGTTACACTCTCTCTTCATCTTTCGTCTTGCATCATTATCTTGCAATTCTGCCTTCTCTTCTTCTGCTTTATGTGCGGCGTTCCGGTGGGCTGTTGATACCATTGATTAGCTTTCGTTTTTGCACTTAGTGCTATACTTTTATATATCTTACCATCTATCTTACTGCTGTTACGTTCATTGTTGTCTGATGCAGTTTCACTCTTGCTCGAGATGAGATTGCCAATCTAATCACAACTGGCGATCTTCCACCCAAATATGTATCTACACTTTCTGTATTGACATTGTCGATACGTTGCCGTGTTCTTTGATGAATACGCCTTCATTGACAAAATACACTATGGAATACCTGGCCATGTATTCTGCTCGTGGTGACGGTGTCCGAGTGCCGCGCAAAGCCCTGTAGACCAATATACAAAGCTTTGGTTAAACTGGGCTTGCCTGTGATACCTGAGGGAATGAAAGGTAAACTTAATATATAGAAGTACCAATTACGGACAGGAATTTAAGACAATGGGCGTGTACTAAACTTAAAAGTCTAAGTATAATACCTTTCTGCTTGCTCTGTCCCATTTTCAAAGTCTTGTGTTGTGTTTTTATTTTCTTGAGAGTTTCTTCTAGTTTTTCACAACAAGTACGATTTGTCTGGCTCGGTGATTTGTTTCGGTCCTTTCAAGCTGTCTTTGATACAGTATAAGCCACTTGTAGGGCTGAACCAATACTGAAGCATTCAAGTCTCTTATTTTAGTGGAACCTTATTTTTCCCTTTTCTCTTTCATCAAGACACGCATCTTCCACAAAGAGGCAAATGGAGCTCTTGAAACTTTTCCTACTTAACCCCCCTTGAGGTGGTGATGAAATCGTCCATTTTGCCAACAACTTTGATCATGTCACTACCTGTGCTGCTCCCACTTTGTGTGGAAAACAATTCACCACCAATCCCGGCCATGGCAACTTCTGGCTGCATTTCATAGGCCACAGATGAGGCGATCCTCTTCGCGGGTTTTTATTTTGAAGCAGAGTATCTAACCCCCTTGCTTATAATGAAGGGCCACCTAGCATAATAGGTCCCTAAGTAATGATCCGCAGATCCCATCAGGTCAACGCCGGCAGCGTCTGGTTGATGCCATTGTCTACGATATAACTACGAAATTATCGACTTGTTTAATTTAACTTTGCTGATACTGTTCAGGCTTATAAGCGTTTGGGTTAGCTGTTTGCTGTGATTTATTTTAGGTACAAACTAATAGTTTTTTGACGTATTCTCTCCTGTCCAGTCAAATAGCATCTATCTTGTTAGCACTACATATTACATTATAATATTCAATAACCAAAGCAAATTAAACTTACCCAGCAAGCATTTTTAAAGAGGGGTGCCGAGGAGGTTCTTCTAATGGGCGGCATGGTCAGCCGCATGCTCCGCTCTCTGGCGCTATCGTTTTGTTAGACTTGGATAATATAGTTATAGCTTGGGACACTCACATTAAGCTCGCGCTCTGCTCCCTTTAGACGGTATATCGTTAACTGTCTGCAATGGAAAAGTAAGATACTGTCTCCTCCATACTAAGTACCTACCTGGACGTACTCCAAGTCGGACTTTAAATTCTAGGTGCCAGCCACGCATTTCTATGAAACTGTTATCTGGGTAATAGAGAGAGAGCAAAACTCACGGCAATGTTGTCTCTCATGCGCTATTTTCCCCTGAAAGTTAGCACGGGTTTTGGCCAAGGTGTTCTTTAGCAAATCACTTGCCGTAATGTCCAGTTGTAGGGCCTAATGAAACTTGTTAGCATAGTGCAGTTGTGAACGGTAAATTACCTCTTACACGCTCTCTGGCCTCCGCTCTCTGCAAGACTTGTTAGTGAATACTTTAAATATGTGAACATAAAGTATATCTTACCGCCAGCTTGGTCTGCTTGTTCTTCAAATGGTTTCCCATTGGCACTCGATCACCTCATGATATAGAGAGCTCGCAGCTTATGGCAATTTTGGAGCTCATTGTCTGTAAAGAGGTCAGTTTCTACCGAAAATAGACTGGAGAAAACTGGAATACTTCTTTCTTACCAAGATCTTTCTCCCTCACCACTAAAGGCGTGAAATGCGTTAGCAATCCGTGTTTTCCATCCACAAGGAGACAGGTGCAATAGGTTGACTTGCGCGAATTCCATGAATCTGCGTTTAAGGTTAGAATATATATATATATATATATATATATCAAGAGATACTATGAGAATGATCCACTTACAGGGCTTGAGAGCGGGGGGGGGGGGGGGGGGGGGGGGGGGGCCTTCATCGATGTATTATCATAGCTTCCAGTAGCACGATAAAGATCTATAAGAGATCTTACATTTGCAGCACCAGGAGCTTCGGCCAAGACGGAGAGGACAGCTACCGCAGGATTGGTTGGGGCAGGTTGGCCGGAGCAACGGCAGGCACGGTGGCTTCAGTGGCCACGGCAGCGTCAGCATGATCGGTGTTAGTCTTCTTGCATCAGCAAACCATCCACACACATGGTTGATGCACCATCTGGTAGACTCATGATATTTGACATGCTAAAGAGTAAAATGTGGTCAGCTTGGTTTGGGAATGAAAATAAGCCAGGACAGTGATGCTTACCTTGGATGTTTTTATCTGATAGAGCAGAATCCTGGCCTGGTCAACTTCTCGTCGCAAAAAGCAGAGGGGCAGATAGATACATACGATGTCGATTGTTTGTTGAGTCGCTACTAATAATGCCCATATGGTAGCTCTCTCTTCGTGTAGCTGGGTCCAAAGGGATGTCTAGAACCCCTTCACGTACCTGTCGAGATTTGTTTGAATGAAAAAAGAGCAAAGCAATTGCATTTTTCACACGACACATTTTGGGATGAAATATGATCTTTCTAATTTCGTATGGCAGGCACGACCGCGTACCTTCCTCATTTGCTATTTTGATATTGTGTCGGGACAATCGTATATCCGTCTTGACAACACGCTAGAGTTTGCACGTCCTCCTGTTCCTAGAGGCGGGTATGCAATATCTATCGGTAAAGTTGTCTACCTATCTCAAAGTCTAATTATCGCAGGATGTACGCCTCGGTATAGAGACATAAAAGAGAAGGTAAGTATAGAATAGTCGAGGGATTTTCACTTATCGAGCCATCTACGACAGCCCGGCGAGAGGTCGCCTTTATAAAACACGAGGCGGACTACTTCTGATACCAGAGATGGAAACCCTGCTCGACTAGTAGCCGTGAGCGACTCTCCGGAGTCTGACTTTCACGTCAAAGTTTACATTATGAAAGTAAACAACGAAGCAGACACCATAGCGTCGGCGACGACTCATAGAGTGAGGGCGCAAGCGCTAAGGGGTTTTAGCCTGAGTAGCATTTTATCATGTGTCATCAGGTCACGTGGTGCCTACTAACCACGAACCATGATTACTTATTTCTTCTACGGGCCGCAGCATTGTATAGAGGTATCTTATTCTCTCAGAAAGGGAAAGAGCGAGCTTCCCCGGCTTCGCCATAGGGAAGGAGCGAATTGTTCGAGTTCACATGTGTTATCTTATGTAAGATTTCCTTGAGACATTCAATGTCCAATATAAATCCATCATTTCCCTCGCCTCTTGTCCTTTTGTCTAGCTCGACGCCCCCCTTCAGAAATCAACTCAACAACACTTATCAAGCAACCATCAGGCCAATCACGCTTAGGGGGACCCTTTGCAGCGATTGCACAACTGCTCACAACTGCTCAACTGCTGCCACTGACAAAGTACAGCCATAGCTCGACCTCGACTCGAATCGAACAAGATCATCCTCACAGGGGGCAGGCTCCATAATATACTCCAGAGCTTCGCCTATTCCACCTGCACCTTTACGTCTCCTGGTCTGGTCTCTGGTTTCTGGTGTTTATTGAAATATTTTCACAGAAAGAGCTTGAGAAGATACAGATTACAGAAGAAAAAAAAAAGACAACACGCACGAAACAACTCGCATTCCTCCGACAATTGTGCAGCTAGAGCTTCGCCGTTGACCTTTTGCCCATCTCCCATCTCGACCTCTCCATCTTCCACGACGAGCCATTTTCCACGATTCGACTTGTGACAAACTGATTTCAGGCCTGGCTCGACTCCCTTTGCAGCTTCTACCGCCTCTACCACCTCTGCTGCCTATCCTACTTTGACTGCGCGACGGCCATCTCCTCCACTAGACCACCTGTGCCTCATGCAAAGAAGCAACGGCCGGGACCACCCGCCGGGGGAACAACACGCATACAGCAAACGCAGCTCATGACGGCAGACACCACACCTTGGCGCATACAGAACACAGGCACCGCTAGACACCTCACGTTGACCGCCTACTCGGCAGTGCTTGCTGCGGCTGCACGGCCACCTCGGCCTACATCTCGCAGCGACATCACTCTCTAGGCGCGTCTTCGCCCGCTGCTGCCCACCATGCCGGCTCCTCTCAACCCCTTCCTTGCCGCCTTCTTCCGCAACCCGCTGTCGCAACAGTGCACGCCCTCCAACAACTACATCCTGCTCGTACCCAGCACCGAGGTCCTCATCACATGTCGCGATACGGAGACCGGCGGTACGGCCTTTGCCGACTTGCCTAACCTCGACGAGTTCCTCGGCAGCCATATCATCCGCATGCCGAACCCACGCGTCGCCGCTGCTGCTGCCAATGCCGCCGGTGGTAAGGACGGCGTCATGAATCTGCGCGAGATGCGCGGCAAGGCAAGACCCTATGGCACAGCCAACAGTCGCAGTGTCGTCATTAAGGATAACGCCGTCTTCACTAACAAGGGGTTCAAGACCCTGACACACGCGCTACTCGTCACCGATGCCATCTGGTATGCCGATACCATTGAGCCAAAACCATGGCTCATCTACTACATTTCACGACCTCTTCTCGGCACATGGGAGGAAGTCAAGATGACCCCTGCCATACTCGCATCGCCATCAAGTGAACCTCAAGCCGGTGAGGCCGGCTCTTCCAAAGCAGCGACGCCCTCTTCTTCGTCTAGCGACCCGGGACCGTCCGTACCACGAAAAAAGGACATCAAAAACTTCCACGAACTGCTCAGCCACTTCCCCATCATTGCACGACAGATGCAGCCTGGATTGGACAAGGTCTTTCGCGAGTTTAGAGAGGCGTTTGAGAAGCGGTTTCCGCCAGAGCCGCCACAACCTATTCATGCACACCCTCCTAATCACAGCCATAGCCATGGCCATAGCTCTAGCTCGGACCGTGATCACGACCACGACATAGACGGCCCAGCGAGGGCAGCACTTAAACGGCCACGAGTTGAGGGCGACGCACCCGCTACCTCGTCGAGCAAGCCACCGGTTAAGATCCAAGACTCAGCACCCGAGATTATCGGCAACTCGGCCGACGATGCTAACAGCGCGGGCCAGGAGACAAACACCAACGCCACCACCGGTGATATCCCTAGCATCAGCGTGTATGAAGACAACAGCACTGAAGCAGTCTCTACTGGCGATAGCAACGCCAACAACAGCAACGACGGCGCATCACAACCCCTACTCGAGCGCCTGAATCCGTCCAACTCGAGCATACACAGCGGCAGCCAGGGCGAGACAGAAAGCTATTATGCCGAAGACGACGACGAGCAGATGATGCGTTCGACGCTTGAAACCGCCATTACTAACGCCATTGACGTGTTCCAACAAGTCGACAAGCAGCAGCTGTCTCTGCTCGGCGCAACAACTGATCTTACAGGTCCTCTGGTCGAGGGTCTGATTGAGCGCTACATTGAAGAGTACCTCCACCACATCATCTTCCCGCGGCTTACCGCAATCAAGCGGCCCGAAGACCTCGAGCTCGAGGCCAAGATCCGCCAGATGGACTGCATTGACATCTCGCAGCTGGGCATGGACATTGACGGCGGACCCAAGACCAAGCATGGCGTCACCATTGCTCTGGGCCAAGTGGTGGAAGAGTTTCGCAAAATGGCATCGGCAGCGTCGCCTCAGGAGATGCTCAGTATTCTTCTGTCTACAGTAAAAGCGGTGAGCCAGCTCACATACTCGTCAAGCAATACAATCGATGTCAACGGGAATGCCGCCGGTAGTAATGCAGGCCCCGGATCCGCACCTACGACAAGCGAAAAGCCGCTCATGACGATCAATGCCGATACCCTGGTGTCTTTGCTGCTCTACATTGTCATCCGGTCGCAGCAGCGGCACCTGCTTGCGCGCGTTACCTACATGCGCCACTTTATCTTCATTGACGATGTCGACACTGGCGAAATGGGCTATGCACTGAGCACCTTTGAAGCCGTGCTGGCATACTTGGTGCACAACTCGAGCGGTCTTCGGCGAGCCAGCCGACGCAACAAGGCACTATGGGATGCCACGGCCAGCGGCAACATTGACGACCTCAGGTCTATTATGGAGCCCGCAACCGATGGCGCTATTGGCGACGATGTTGACGACGACGACGGCGACAATGACAATGACGACAACGACGGTAGTGAGAATGGGGCCGAAGGTGCAAGCAGCAGCTCGCGGCCATCTTCTAGTGCAGGATGGCCGCCGTCATTTGCAAGCTTTGCCTTTTCTCGTGGGCGCTCAGCTAGTTCGCTATCCTCGCGGCGATCGTCCATCGTTCTCACTGATGCCGACGCCTTTTCCCAGGGCTCTGGTCTCGGCCATGTCTTCCCCTTCCAGGTCGAGGACGACAGAAATGGAGATGTCGACTTTTCAGTCCATTTCCCCATCAAGCGGACGAAGAAGGTGGTTCTCGATACCAGGAGTATGTCGACGAGCTCCGAGATCTCGTACCGGTCGCGCGCCACGAGCCAGGCGAGCAACACGGATGGCAGTGTCGATGGCGACCTGTCTGTCGAGCGCCTGTCCCAAACACACAACTCGTTTGGCGAGTCGCTGCTCATGATGGCCGTGCAGCACGAGCAGGTCCCGGCCCTCGAGTACTTTTTGAGCTTGCGAGCCTACTTTCCCGCGACCTTTGTTCTCCAAGACATTAATCACGAGGACACGACACTGCTGAGCGCGGCCGTGCAGCTCGGCAACAAAGAGCTGATCCAGACTATTTTGCGGTTCCTAGCAGCAGCCGCGGGGGTGGGCACGGAGCACATTGAAGCATACTTTTGCCTACAAGATATCTGGGGCCGCAGTGTGGCACACTACCTGTTCCATGCTCCCTTTTTGATTAAGAACTACGGCATGCTGATGCCGTGGCGGCAGAGGGACAAGAACGGGCAGACACCGCTGTTTGCGCTGTGCCGGTCGTACGACAATGCGCTCTACTTGGAAATGGTGACCGAGGGCATTAACATGGCCACTATGACGCAGGGCGACAATGACAGACTACACCTAGACAATCACGTCGACATGCGCGGCAATACACTGCTGCACATTGTGAACAACCCTCAGCTGGCGCTGCGCATCCTACAGACGTGCGAAGTCAATGTCAATGCGGCCAACGATAAGCGGTTTACGCCGCTGATGGTGGCCAGCAAGTACGGGCGGTTTGCGATGGTGCAGACGCTGTTCCGCGACCCACGCGTCGACGTCGGCGCCAAGGAACTACGTGGACTAACGGCAGTCGAGCTCGCCAAGGACGACGACATGCGCAACAAGATCGACGACTTGACGCTCCTGTCCATGCCGCCCGGGCCCGATTCGCGCACGACGGCCGTTGTGCGCTCGTACTTTGTCGAGGACGCAAGCGTGCGGTTCGTCGTCAAGTCGTCACAGGCAGTCAGTAGCGTCAGCTATGCGGTGACGACCTGCCGACGGTCGCAGACCGACTTTGAGCACCTGACAAAGCAGCTGGCCATTGAAACCCCGGCGTCGTGGATTCCGTCGATTAGCGGCTTGCGCTCGCCGTTCCAGATCCCATCAAAACCCAGTCGGGCGATGCTCAAGGACATGCAGCTGCGCATGGACTGGTTCCTGCGCATGATGCTGGCGCACCCCACGTTTGCGCAGCACGAGATGCTCTGGGAGTTTATCTTGGTCCCGGATATCAACCCGGACATGATGGCGCAGCGCACCAAGCTCAAGGCCGATACGCGCGCCGAAAAAGTGCGCGACGAAATGGAGCCGTTGGAGGATGTGCGCGAAGTTGAGCAGTTTGTCGACCATGCGCGCGAGCTCATGCGCGGCCTCAACTTTTCGACCAAGAGCGTGATCCGGCGCGCCAATGCCATTGGATTTGTCGCCACGGATTTCCACGATGCGGCCGCTCTGTTGGCGAGACAGGTGGAGCGCATCCCCGGCATCATCCCGACCGCCTACCTCGCCGCGCTCGACGTCTATGCGCAGTCGTACATTGTGCCCATGTCGAGCCCGATTCTGCATCTGCAGGCGGCCTTTTTGGCCATGCAGTCCACGATTGACGCTCTGCTGGTGGCCCTCGCCAAGCCGCCGCGACTGATTATGCAGATCCAGTCGACTCGGAAGCAGGTGGAGCGCGAGTACCAGTCGCTGAGCCGCAGCACGCGCTGGCCGCTGGGGCTTCTGGACGAGACGCGGCAGCGGGCCAAGGAAGAGCGCGAGGAGCGTGCGCGCAAGAGCGAGGAGGCAAGCCAGGACCTGTCGCGCGAGCTGCGGTACACGCAGCAGACGGTAGCGGGCGAGCTGGCGGGATGGCAGGACATGCACGCGAAGATGGGCCGGCGGGTGATCCGGGAGTATGTGCGGGCGATGGTTGTGCAGGAGAAGGACCGGCTGCAAGGGATGCAGCGGGCGCTGCGGAATGTGCGGGAGGCGGCTGCGGCTGCAAATACCAACGGGGCGGTGCCGACACCTAGCAGGTAGGCACAGCCAGGACAGCATCCAGGACAGCACCCGGGGCAGCACCCGGGGCAGCCAATAGAACAGCACCCATCTTCGATGCACGGCCCAGACTACCCGTCATTACGTGGTGGACTCGGGATCGAGACCACTCTGCTCAGCAGACAACGATGGCATCTCACTACAGCGACCAATGCATTCAAGACTAGACAGACTACATCTACAAGACGACACAGAAAAACGCCGAGTGTGAGTCACAGGCGTATCGGGCGTTACGTTTCGAAACGGCAGGAATAGTGGATAAAAGAGAAGCAAGGAGGGGGTATAGAGGTTAGTATCACAGGATGCATCCTCGGCAGATTTGTGTTTGGTATATCATTTCTAATCTATCATCATCAGCATCAGCGGTTACTGTTTTTAAAACTTTTAGTTTGTACTTTTTATGTTATTGTTTCTCTATCCCGATGATCTGTTACATTGCTTTCTTTTGTTTTACTTTTTTTTTTTCATACTGTTTTCTCTTTATATTTTATCTGCGTGGCCGCTGTCAATAGGATAGAGATACCCACGTCTTCAGACAGTATTTTCTTTCTTCAAGAGAAAGATTCCAAAGAAATACCTCATCAGAGTCAGGATCACACCATACGACCGGATGCATGCTGGCAGAGGGGCTAATGTGATCAGCAGGCAGAAGCGATACGTTGGCAGTCGATGGACAAGAAACAGGATGAAGACGAGGAGTCATAGAGTCAGAGTTGCTGGATCGGCGGTGTGCGTAACAGACGTTGCCAGGTTACTCGAGTTACTAGAGTTACTAGAGTTACAAGAGGGTGTGCAAAGCACAGTAGAAACGGACGCGTCTTACTTGTTCGGACGCGTCGAGCAGCTCCGAAGGTCCGGAGGCAGTCGAGGCAGCACGGAACTGACGCGGCGCGACGCGTCTGGATAGGCTCAACGTCTAGCAGGAAATCGGACGCGTCGTGCGGGCAACACGGCACAAGCGGGAAGAGCGGGGTCGTCGGGCGCACTAGAGCTGCAGTGCTGCATATATCTATGCACGACGTGCATGAGGTGGCTGGTGTGAGTCATAGAGTGGTAGATTGGTAGAGAGGGAGGAAGAGAGGAAGAGAGGAGAGGGGAGGGGAGAGGGGAGGACAGAATGAAACGAAACTGAAAAGAAAGAAAATGAAAACGAAAAACAAAGGAGAGCAAAACGATACAAAGTACTTTGTCGGCGGTTGCCGCTGCTTACATAATTCAATCTAGACGGCGGGCGCGTAAATCAGTAGAGCGCGCGGCTGCTTCTTCTTTGCCAAATTTGCTCCTAAATTTGCTTCCCAAACTATTAAGGGAAATTATATGCTCAACTGCTTATGCGGCGGCCGGCGTACAGGCCGACTTGGTACTTTTCTTGATACGTTGATGAGTGAGGCAGTGCATCAGGCAGCTGGCAAATGAAGCCTGAATCAAGGCATCAAGGCATCAAGACATCAAGACATCAGGAGACGACAAGATGAAGAGACCGATGATCATACGGGCCGGTGTTGTGGCCGGAGGCAGCTCACTATCTCACCAAAAACCAGACCAGAATTAGGAGACAACGGAAGACGGAAGAGGGATCAGATGTCATATATGTCATGTAGAATGTCAGATGGCAGTTCTGATACGTTTTATCTGTAGGTGTAGGTGTAGGTGTAGGTGCAGGTGTAGATGTTCACAGGTCAGGCCGGCGACACCGCGGTGAGGGCATGCCGCCAGATTGTCCATGGATGGTTTCGGGTGCAAAGAAAGACAAAGCATTGAGACTAGAATGCGTTGTTCAAGTCATTGTTCTCGTATTCTTTTCAGTGTCGCTTGTGCATCGTCAGTCTCGTCTTTCGCTGCCTACCCACTGCCTACTACCCACTATCCACAGAGCCAGAGCAGGGCGCCTACACAAATTAGATGCTGGCCTCAGCTGTGGACTCTGCCGTATTCACGAGCATGCTATTTCCTACCGTCTCTGCAGTACACCGTCTACGAGGTCTGTGCCCCCATAATGCATAGCTGTACACCGTAGATCTGATCCAAGGTTCAATTTCCAGAAGAGTAGTTTCATAGTAGAGAGAGCCGAGATTGTAGAGACAACAGAAAATCAAAGAAACTACATAACCGCTTGTACCATGTCTCACAAACTGGCTGGTGCTGTACATACCCTTGTCCTTCTATTTCTGCCTCTGCTTGTCTTCTTTCCCGCGCGCTTCTTCCTCAAAGCGCCTGTCTCACATTGACCCATACCACGCTGGCAATTATTCTATTATTCCTGTATTGCTGCTCCTCTCATACTACTAAGCTCATAGCATGGCCAGCTCAAACACCCGCTCTCACTCTACATTGGTCAAGCCCGTGTTTTGCAATTACCAGGGTATGATTAGATGTATGCTTGTAGATTGCTTTTTGACGATGCAGTTCTAGACAATGCCATGTTTTCAACAATTATATTACAGCAGTGTCTGCAGTATTTGCTGTAATTTAAGCCCGCGCTTATGTTGCAAAAATAGAATTGATCAGACAGGCTGAACAAAGAACGACTGACACTGATATACAAAGTATGAAAGCAACTTTTTAAAACCCCTAAAATAAAAAATAAACAACAATAGGCAACAGAATATACACATGATAATCAACTTTGCAAGAGTCAAGACCATCACCATCCATCGCCAGACTGTCGCCAACTTGACACGAACTCAGCTGGCCCCCAACACTTTTTCTTCTACTTCTCTACTTCTACAATGCCGCGCAACTTTCGCTCCATTGTCGCATCCGTATACAAGGTGTGCAGCTATATGCAAGGTAGCTTGGGTAGAGGTAGAGGTAGGCAGAGATGTAGAGAGCTCTCCCCACATATGCATGCACAGCCGACCCTGGTCATGAGTCAGAGTGGTGTAGAGAAGGGAACAGATAGACGGAAACAAGAGAAACAAAAAGAGGAGAAGACGAAACGGGCGGTCACGAAAGCAAAAAGCGGAAAGAGAAGAGTAAAAAGAGAGATCAACGTGCATACGCGTGCATATGGGTAGAGTGAGAAGGGGGAGAAGACGGCAAAGGAAAAGGCAAAGGAAAAGGGAAAAGGCGGGCAAAGAAGCGGAAGAAGAGACAGACAAAAGAGGAAAGAACCTCTACTGGAAAGAGACTACTGTTTTCGGCACTTGCCAGCCAGTCAACCTGCAGCAATGCACGCAGTCTGAGGAGAACCGTCTCTCTGGGATGTTACAAGTTTGTGTATTCTGTAGTTTACTGTCCAACATGTATAGACTGAGACTTTCTTTGTTTGTCTGTATCTTTGTTTTTATTCTTTTAATTCCCTTTTCTCTCTTGAAGCTCGGACTTGTCTGTCGTCTGTTCTTGCTCTTGCTGGCAGGAGCATTGTGGCTCTTGCCTGTTTCGTCTACTTGCCATTCTGGCCTCTGATTGGCTGTTTCAGATTTCATCTCGACCACTTACACAGCGGATATGCCACGAAAGACTCTAATAATAACGACAGCAGTAGTCATTCATATTAATTCAAAATGAAACCATGCTCAAATCATATCGTCGTTTGTACGGGCATTAAATGAAACAAGCGACTTCAAGGCCGTCATAGGGCGTCTATAGGTACTCTTACTCTACATGGGTGCCAGCACTCCCAGCGCCAAAATGGTGGAGCAGAGTCGAACAGCGGCCACCAGGCCCAGTTGTGTAGAGACTGTAATATTAGCAAAGAGCAAAAACAGAAGGAACGATGCCCGCGGCTGTCAAATACATAATTAGTAATTACTTGATTGATTAATTCTTTGATCAATTACAGATGTATATATTTTTAGCTGTTTCGGGGTATTAGAACGACGAAAAGGGAAAGAACGACTAATAAT
This sequence comes from Ophiostoma ulmi, assembly GCA_029298715.1. Lineage (NCBI taxonomy): Eukaryota > Fungi > Ascomycota > Sordariomycetes > Ophiostomatales > Ophiostomataceae > Ophiostoma > Ophiostoma ulmi. Next base: position 634,104 of record JANSLN010000007.1, read on the forward strand.
ACGCGACCTAGATCGCGGCCACGCCTGGAGCACGTCCACGAGCACGCCCACGCCCACGCTCATGCTGCACGCCTGCACGTCTGCGGACACCCACATCCAGACTTACACGACGTCTCCACACCCCTCGTCCGCGGCAAATCTACGTTGTGCAAGTGCAAGCCGAAAGAGAACCGCAGAAAAAGAAAGAGAAAAAATGAAAAAAGAAAGAAAAAAGACACCCATGCTCAACGCATCCCAATGCATCCACACTCCTCAGCCTGTCGTTTGGGTCGGCCTGCCTCATCTCGAGGATAAGTAGCCAGGTCCATCCCCCTTCTGCTCGTCTTCTCTGGCTGTCCTTCATCTTCATCTTCACCATCCTCACACACTCCTCCTGCATCTCTCTCTTGATAATTATAATCTCTCAGCCATCCATTCTTGTGATCCATCTTTACCAATCTGCACCTCGCTGACCCTGCATATCGTCGTCTCTACTCTTCTCTACTCTCTTCTCATCCTCAACTCTTCGCACTTACTGATTGCCTCTCATCTCTCTACTATTTACATCTACCTACATCCCCTCCTGGCCTCTTGTCTGGCCTCTCTCTCGTCTGCAGGTTTCAACTCAACTCTCAGGCTTCAACTTTTACTCCTTGGAGCTGGTCTCCTTCCCTTTTTCTCTACTTTCTTAATTTATTCCATAATCTACCTCCTCCCACCTCTCACAATGTCTTCCCTGGCGGCAGACGTCACCTTTGACTTTACCTTTCCCCAGTGCCATCAGGCCACCTCTACACCACCGCCGGCGCCCTTTTACGACTATGAATCTTTTGACAAGAGCAACCTGCTAGAGGTCCCCTACTATGGTGGTGCATCCCGTGCCGGTCACGGTGCCGCCCATGGACACGCCCGCTCCAGCTCCAACTGCTCCGCCTACTCTTCCTACTCTGCCTACTCGTTTGCTTCCACGCCATCAGAGCAGTCATACCTGAGTGCGCCGTCAATCGTGGCTACTCCTGCTGCCACGCCTGCCGCTACGCCTGCCCGCTCGCAGATCCGCACTCATGGCCCCCTCCTCCTCCCCAAGATCCGCTCGCAAGACCAGGTCAGTGCCGACGATGAGAGCTCGAGCAGCACTGGTCTGCTGCCGGCGCCGCCTCTGAAGCGTACCCGCACATCGCCCACGCCTTCTCGTCAGTCGCGCACGCCGTCTCTCCCCCCCAGAAACCGCCGCTCCGTCTCTGCCTCTGCCCGCCGCAGCACCCTCGGCACGCCAAAATACTCTTCGTCTGGCGCTGCCGCATCGCGCCACACGCCCTCGCATTCTCTGTCACAGTCTTTTACTCTCCCCTCTCAGTACAGCATGACGCCCAACCGCGCCTCTACTCCCAACTCCGTCTTTGAGGCTACTCCGCCGCCACCCTCTCTGCTCTGCTCTGGCCTCGACGCTTCTGCTGAGAGTGTCGGCAAGTTTGACTACGACTACGCCTTTGCCCCCTACCCGGGCACCATTCCGGCCAGCTTCCTCGGTGCTGCACAGTGGGAGTACCACCCTGAAGAGCACTCGCAGTCGCACTCTCCTTCGCAGACCCGCGAGGCTTCTCCTCTGTCGGTCGAGTCCGCCTCGCCGCCTCCCGAGCAGATCGTCTCCCTTCCTGTCGCCGCAGCACAGCTTCCTCTCCCAGTTGCGCCGCAGACAACTCTTGTCTCCTACCTGTCCCAGCAGAACCCCGCGCCCGCCCTCGTCCATACCATCTCGTATCCCCTGCGCGACCCCAACACCAAGCACTACTGGTGGGACGTCCGCCAGGTCCGCGCCTGGTCGGCCTTTTCTGCGGCCTCGCTCGTCGCCCTGCCCGGTGCCGACGCTGTCCTCAGCTGCAATGTGCCCCTGTCGCTGCTGCCCGCACCCACGCCTTCCCTGAGCCGCAACGCCCTCCACCCCGAGACCGAGTCCGACCTGCACGCGCTCTGCGCCGCACACTACCTGCCGCGCGTCAATGCCGCCCTCGCGCTGTCGTCACCCCGCCCCGTACAGCTGGCCTCCAAGACCAGCGTCGAGCACGGCGAGTACTTTGCCGGCTCGACCGCCTCCGACTCTGCCCCATCTGCCATGTTTGGCGGCAACCCGACCTCGCGCGTCGTCGGCCTCGTCAAGAGCTTTGACCGCTTCAACACGGGTATGCGCAACGAGGGCGGCGCTACCAACAACATCAAAAAGGTCGAGTACCTGCGGGGCCTCGCACACCTGCACCACCTGATGCGCGAGAACAGCTGCCGCTACGGCTTCATTCTGACCGAGATTGAGCTCGTCGTGGTGCGCAATGGCACCGAGGCGACGCCCCTGTTTGGCCAGATGGAGGTTGCCAGTGTACCCCTGGCCACGTCTGGCCACGACAGCGATCTGGCCTCCACACAGCTCACGGCCAACCTTGCCCTCTGGGGCCTGTGCATGCTGGCGAGCGACGAAATGGCAGCAGCGGCACAGCAGTCTCCTGGCAACCCGCTGCTCTGCAGCCACACAACACACATTGGCGCCCCAGCCGAGGGCACGCGGCGCAAGGCAGCCGAGCGTGATGCATGGATGCCGCCACCGCAGCTGGCCGAGAAGCGGGCCGCCAAGCGGGCGCGTGGATGGGTGATGCCGGAGGATGCTGTCGGCCGGAAAGAAATGGGTCGTCGGGGCGTCAAGTACTAGAGGTCGTCTTTAGGGAGGCTAATGAACCGATTAATAAACGGCTGGTCCGTGTCGGTATGAGAGTAGATGATTGTATGAGCTATACGAAATATATAATATATTAAATATAAATTACAAATTATAAAACAATAGCAGATTAAAGTGAATCATAGAAGCAATCACGGAAATCTTCACAGAACCTGAAAGACCAAAATATTTCAGATAACAAGGTCTGATTTTCGTGTTTTGGTAATCAAATTTAAAAATACTTTAAAAAAAACAACGCATTTGAAATCCAAACCCGTAAATTGATGCGAAATGCAAAAGAGAATAAACTAATTCCAACTTTTAAAAACAATATTTACAACTTCCTAATGATACAGAAAAAAAGGAAAAAACCCAGTAAGATACTATTAAAAATCTACACCCACTCGCCGTCAAAGAGCAGCTGCTTGTAGTACCGCGCCTCGTCGATGCTGTCGAGAATATCCTGCCGCGCCCGGTGTGCACCACCCTTGTTGGGTTTTTTAATATCGTTTCCGGATTTCTTGGCATCCCTGGGGAGCTTGCCCGACGACAGGCCCGGCGCCCACCGCACCACAGCCTCCTTGATTGTGCTCACATCCAGGATCCGGTAGTGCAGGTGGTCCATCACCCGGTCGTACGGCGCCACGCGCAAAAACGCCTTGTCGGCATGCACGCTGCTGCCTGCCAGCAGGCCCAGTCTCTCCTTGGGAATAAACCGGCGAATGTACGCCAGAAGTCCGTCGGCTGCCTCTTCATGCGTTACCGTTGAGGCCAGGACGGCCTCGGTGAGTCCACTGCGGCCGTGGTGGTCGGTGCACCAGTCGTCCATCTGGTCGAGACGGTCCTTGGGGACATGGATGATTGTGCCCCAGCCTGGGTCTTCCATGGACGACTCTGGGTCACTTGGATCAAGAGGGGACGTGCCCATGCGACGTGTGACGGGATTGAGCTGGCCGTCGGTGATGATGCAGTAGATTTCCAGGATGACATCCTTGTCTGGATTCAGACCCGTCATCTAGTTTGTTAGTTTTCGTTTTGGTCTGCCGGTTACTAGATACACATGGCTGGAACTAAACGTTACCTCGCAGTCGATCCAGACCAGGGGCTTTGATGGGTAAGCCATTGTAGATAAAGGTAATTTTCAATAAAAGGGATATCAATGACAGCCGATTCGACGAGGAGGATGAGGGTAGAAGCTGATTGAAGAGTGTTGCTGCTGTCGTGGCTTGTGGCTGAAGTAACGTTGTATGATACAGAGACAAGAAAAGGAAGCTATAATATTTAATATATAAAGTAAATACACCCAAAGCAAGCTTTAATGTCGTTGAAGTGGACGAATGAGTGTGAGTGTAAGAGTGTGAGAGGGAGTGAGAATTGCTTAGCTAATAGAGGGGTGAATAGAAAGACAGAAAGACAGAAAGACTGAGACTGAAAAGAGTTGGGGAAAGTGGAGTCATTTACAGCGCATGCAGTAAGATTATGGGGGCCAATTGGCGCCTAAGAGCTAAGACGTATAGCACCGACCTGCTGATGTATTCTCGGCCAGTGATTCGCCCGTTGATCGTGATGGTATCTGGAGGGTAGGTAGCAGTTCGTTCCTTCCCTTGTTGTCTTCTTTTGTTCCTTCCTGTTTTGTCTTCTCTCTTTTATTCTTTGATTACGTGACCCTCATACCAAAAAAAAATGAAGTTATATATATATATATATATATATATATATACACAGAATGATAATAGATAGGATAAAAGAAAGATAAAAGAAAGACAAAGATAAACACTACATCTACCCCGGTCTGCATATCAAAAGTTGGCACGGTGGTATCAACTTAAGCATTATCTGCCGGTGTTAGTTGATATACTAATACTGCTAGTCCCGCCGTTACTCGTCTCCTTTTTCTTTCGCTCTTGCACCCTGTCTCTCTTTTTACTTCCTATTGTTTTCCCATTGTCACCTTATCTCTCTACATTTCCACATCTACACCAACATGGCGCCTTTTGTGACGGGGACGTCGCCTCAGCCGACAGCAGCTTCAAAAACTACTACATTCCTGCCCAGCAAGGAAACAGAAGAATGGGACGACGGCGGTGAGGAAATCTCGGCCCAGCCGCCACCGCCCATGTCCGACTCGCCGCCGCGCGTGATCATTATCGGCGCCGGATCCCGGGGCCGCACCTATGCCGAGGCCACCGATAAAGTCACCAATGGCCTGGTCGCCGCCGTCGTCGAGCCCGATCCGTACAAACGCATGGACCTCGGGCGCAAGCGCATCTGGGGACCACAGGGCCGCTCCGAGCCTGTAGAAGGCGAAGCGTTTGCCGACTATCCCGACTTTGTGGCCTACGAAAAAGACCGGCGACGGCGCGAGGCGGCCGGCGAGACTGTGCCGCCGGGTGTCGATGCCGCATTCATCTGCGTGCTCGACGAGATGCACCGCGCCGTGGTCGAAGCCCTGACCGAACTCGGCGGGCTGCACATCATGTGCGAGAAACCGCTGGCGACGACACTCGAGGACTGTGTCGCCATCTACAAGGCGCTGCGCGACAGCGAGACCAACACTGTTTTTTCCATCGGCCACGTGCTGCGGTACAGCCCGCACAATATGCTGCTGCGCAAGCTGGTGCTGGAAGACCGCGTCATCGGCGACGTGCTGAGCGTCGTGCACACGGAGCCCGTCGGCTGGTGGCACTTTACGCACAGCTACGTGCGCGGCAACTGGCGGCGCGAGAGCACGACGGCGCCGTCTCTGCTGACAAAGAGCTGCCACGACATTGATGTGCTGCTGTGGTTCTTGTGCTCGCCGGCGTCGTACAAGGACGCCTGCCAAGAACCGCACATGCCGTCGACCATCTCGTCGTCGGGCAGCCTGCAGCTGTTCAAGAAGAGCCGCAAACCCGTCAAGGCGGGCGCGGCCACCAACTGCCTGAGCTGCCCGGCGGAGCCCGACTGCAAGTACTCGGCGCAGCGCATCTATGTCAGCGACGAGCTGCGCGGACTGGGCACCGGCAACATGCGGTGGCCCGTCTCAATTGCCGTGCCGGACATTGAAGACTATGCCATCAAAGGCGGTGCCGACAGTGCACGGGATGTGCTGCTGCAGAAGCTGGCCGAAGACTACGGCGACGAGACGCCGGACAGCGAGGTGGCAAAGCGGAACTGGTTTGGACGGTGTGTGTTTGAGAGCGACAATGACGTGTGTGACGAGCAGGTGGTGGTGATGACATGGGAGGATGACCCGATTACGGCCACGAGCACCAGCAGCAGCGGCAGCTCTGGCTCTACTACTACCACCGCTACCGCCGACGCCCTGAACCACCGCGGAGCCAAGACGGCCACGTTCCACATGGTGGCACACACCAAAAAAATTTGCGACCGCTACACCAGCCTCTACGGCGTCGATGGCGAGATCTACGCAGACCAGGCCACCATCACCGTGGAAGACTTCCGCACAGGCACGACGACGGTGCACCGGCCGCCGGTCGAGAGCAAAGGCCATGGCGGCGGCGACGCGGGTCTGGCGCGGCAGTTTATCCAGGCGGTGGACCGGATCAAGAACGACGGCTGGCAGGCGGAGCGAGCGCAGCGGGAGATTATCGGGTGCACGCTGGAAGAAATAATCCGGAGCCACGCGGTGGTGTTTTGCGCAGAGGCGGCGCGGCACGGCAAGACTGTGATTGACTGGGGTCCATGGTGGGCAAAGGAAGTTGAAGGGCGGTAGATGGCATAGACGTCTGGCTGGATGACAATTGTTGATGATAATGATAATAATATTCTTCAAGCTGCTTTGCAGAAATGGCCTTTGCTGTGACCGTTTCTGTGACTGTTGGCTGGACGCTGAATGCTAGTGAAAGGCGTTGCCATTTCCACGTTGACGGACCGCAGCGACAAGCTTTTACCACTGACAAGTCTTTAGCGATACTTCTTTTTTCATCTTCCATATTCGTGGATAAATATTAATTTTTCTTTTTCAGTTAATTTCTAACAGTGTTCTAGCCCCTTGCTAAACATCTGCCGTCTGGGAGGCCGTCGACAGTCGACACGGAGCATCTTCTCTCCACGTGAACCGCAGACGATATTGATCGCAATGAATTGCAATTGAACACAATAAAATGCGGCATATGCTCCGTCAAAATATTGAGTCCAGTAGCAGTCTACTCCGTACGCAGTAAATTAGACAATTATTTTGTTTTGCCAGCACTGCTGACGGGTCCATCATCTCGTTGGCTCTGCAGCCAATATATGAGTATGCTAATCCTTAAGGCTACTAGGGCACCATACTATTACTGAATTGGGGCATATCTTGGCTTGATCGTCTGGACCATCGGAGACGCCATATAAATAGTGATCTGATGCGAGGTTGTCGTGTGTTTGATTATTATTCATTGCATATATTTGCTCTTGCTCGACGATAAACGGCCACTACCGCCAGCTACGCGCCGTAGTTTGTCGTATTGGAAGCTGAATGAATACCCAGAGTGTTTGATAGTTTAGCTATCCATAATGTTATTGTCGTGTACCTGAAAAGTATTAAATTCAATGACGTGTCAATATGTATCGTGCATCAGTGGTGTTGATGCAGGCACGATAGTATCTTTGACAACTAACAACAAAAGACGAGAAACGAAAGACGAGAAGCAACAACCCACAATCACAAGCCAGCATTCACTAAAAGTACAACTTGATCAACTGCACAATTTATGATTGCATTATTACAGTTGATCCTAGCCTATGATTTGGTGTGATTTGCTTGCAGATGATCGTCAGTGTCAGACTAGACCCCAGTCCACCTCAGCTCGGGCAGACATCAGACAGTTGCTTTGTGCACTTCTTTATCCCTGCGGTCTCGTCTAAACACGTCTAAACCCGCCTAAACCCGTCTACACCGATCCGAGTCTAAAAGTACTCGTGTCTGATTCATGCAGACTCATTGCATCTCACATCTTCCTACATCTCACACATTCCTTTCGGAGATGATAGTTCATCAAGTTCGTCTTGTTATCTAAAACAAGCTGCATCTTTGTCTTGCTCAGCTCTCTCCTTGCTTATTCGTTGATATGCACACAACCCTTTTTCTTATTGCCATTTATTCCCAAGCAATCTTGCAAGAGCAAGAGATAATAGTTCTGCCTCAGCCGCGACGGATGAGAAATGGCCTCTGAAAAGGTGTGAGGCGTGACGGATATGAAGAACTTGAAGAAGTAAGAAGTAAGAAATAAAAAAAAGAAATAAAGAAATGATAACGTGACGATGACGACAGGAGCTCGTGATTGGGTTGCAATAGGTAGAGAGATTCGGAACTCTTAATTACGAGTAGAATTAGATTGATTCACAAGAGTCAAGTCGGATGACATCGGGCTGTTGCACTCGTTATCGTTCTTTTTTTTCTTCTTTTCTCTTATTCGCCTTCAGGTACTCCCCTCGACAGCTAGACGTAGAATGTAGCCTGTGTTCTTTAGTACTTTGTATTCTATATTCTACAGACCGATGACTTCATCTTGTTTTCAAAGTTTTGCTCTCGCTCTTCTCTGTTGACATCCTTTGACATTTGATAATGGATCCATCAAATGGAAGAATAAAAACAAATAAGAAAATGAAGGGAGACAAGAGAATCTTAAAGTCTTGGCTCGCTGGGTAGGGTCCTAGTTTTGACCAAGTAGGGATAAATAAATAAAAAATAATTATCCTACTCAGCCTTATGGTAGACCCTGTAGCTCTTTGTTCCTTTTTTTGTTTTGAGTTGTGTTCTGATTATTTGATTAATTAATCTATTTTACAGTGTGGCGCATAGTGAAGGATTTGTGCCGAGGTTCAGACTAGCTCTACTAATCCTTCTTCCTACCTCTGGTCTGCCACGCTCTCAATCCTGCCACAGTGCCTGTTGCTCGTTCTCGTTTTCAGAGCCGCTTGGTCTTGGCAGTCTATTCCGTTCATTCCATTCTATTTTGTTCTACTCAGTAGTTGTCTCCTTCTATTTATTACTAGTGGTTTCTAGTATGCGGTGTGAATCATGCCCGGAAAATGCCGCCTGCGTTTACGCTTGGTAGGGGCAGTTTTGGTGGTATGTAGCACGGTTTGACATGTGTGAATCATGCGTCTGCGTCTGCGTCGTGTCTCCTTAGGCTTGGGCTTATGCTGCTCATGTCGTACGGCACACACCGCATTACATTTACTAGTAATACGGCGTGCCTGGCTTTGACGTTTGACTGTAGGTCTCGGATATTTTGCATTCTTTTTTCTGTCTTCTCTCTTTCATCTGTTGTACTTTTACATTTTACAAAATTACTTCAGCCTCATCGCGACTTTGCTCTCAAGAATATTATTGTCAGCTGCGAGGCTTGTGGTATCTAGATGACGACATATAGCACAGGTATCCTACAACGAGAATAATCAATGCTAAGGATAAACTAAGAAAACACGTGGAGTGAAGCTACAAAAAAGTAGAAATAGGGTAGAGCAGCCGGTGGGCTTTGACTGTGCTAGATACAAACGACAATCATGTGAAAGAGGCTTCGGTTCCGTTTCTACACGACATGTGCGTTGTGGCGACAGCGAACCCGCAGACTGTCCGCACTATTTTCTTGGTTCATAAATAAGAATTCATTCATCAGATGCACAGATCTGCATACATATACACACGTAGGATCCGTTGTCTAACGGGTGCTTGCCGCTGGGTGCCAGCTTTTGCAGATGGTCTTTGCCGACGGAGAAGGCGTCAAACAAACGATCAGGAGTAGGCATGCTAGGCATAATTATCAGGCACACTAGAATGAGAATACTTCAGCCATGCTGCCCGCGTGTCCGTTGTCTCTGTATCTACAGTATCTGCAGTCTGTCATTTGCTGTCTGCTTCCGTGTCTGCCATTCTGTTTGTTGTCCGTTTATCCCAGCTGGGAAGCATGCCCGTGTACTTTTGTTGTAGATGTAAGCCTCATCTGTAGTCATCTCATCTCGTCTTTACATCAATCTATTCAGTACTGACCGAGACCAACTATCCCTATTCACGTTTTAAAACTCTTATTACTGAACTGCGCAGAGGATTCGGGCAGCGTATGCCTACTCGGGGAGGATTGTTTTGGCGACATTCGACGCGAGGTGATAGGAATAAATGATGTTCTTTTTACTCAACGACTCCCGTAACAACTGCCAACAGTCTAAAACAACACAACAATCTAAAACAACAACACACTGTCGCGGATGCTGCTTGCTTGCATCTTGCTGCTCGTTCCCGTCGCCGTCAGTTCCACTGCCATCCCGTTGTTGGTCTATTCCGCTGTCTGTACTAGAGATCTCGTATTCACTGATCCGATCGTAGCATATACATCTATCCTCGGCTGATTGCAATTGTAATGTTGTTTAGCTCTGCTTCTAGCTGTTCCTAGACCTATAGACCTAGACCTAATAGATCATACCAATATTGATATTGACGGGCAAGACGGTGCTCAATGTGGTACTACTCTTTTTGAAAGGCACATGCATAACAGCTGTCTGTTTTCACACTGCCTACGCCACGCTGCCCACTCCCTACGTAGTGTCCCTTGCCGCCACCAGCTACGCAAGCTTGCGGGCATGCCATGATCATCTGAAGGGTTTGCAGGCCAGTACTAGCGTGGGCTTGGTGGGTCTGCGCTGCGGGTCCACAAGCCAGATATATTGTCTACCGATCGGGTCTTATTTTAGTAGTATTGGCTGATTATTTATTTATATTTACTGATTTTATCGATTTAATTATATATTGGATTTAATTTGTTTATTCGTCATTCTCTCTTTCACTTTCAGTCTCTTGTCAACGACGACGACCACCGCCAGCTTCTTCTACTTTTCTATGAGTTTTTAGTTTTAATTGGCAGTTGATATTTTCCCATTCAAGTATTCCTTTATTCTATTGTTCTTTTATTATTTATCCAATATCTTTATTATTTGGTTGTCTTCCGTTGGATCTGGATCACAACTTGCTTCCGTCTTGGCTATTTTATCGTTTGTATTTATGTAAATATTTAATACCCGTCTTGATTTACATTCTATTATATTCTATATTCTATATTTTACTATTCCATCAGTCTCTCTTTACTCGTGGCTCATCTAATTGTTCTACTAATATCTTGATAGACATATATATATCGTGCAGCCATCGCTCTTGCCGTTTGTAGAATATCTCGTTCCTTCCTTTTCTGCTCTTCATCTCTATTCACTTCTCCACACGCTCTTTCTATATATATTCACTCTTTCCCTTCCTTCTTCTCTTAGTCACTTATTACTATTCGACACCTCATCATCATACACAACGCAATAACACATTACGTCAGCACGACAACACGCACACATGGCCGACAGTACTGGCCCGCTGGCTTCGACCAGCCAGCTGCCTACCAGCGCTCTACCAACCCTCCTCAACACACCTGCTCACTCTATTCACAGCAGTGACTCGGCCACCATTGTCGGCAACAGCAAACACGCCTCCATGATGAAGGACAAGGACGCCGTCACCTCGAGCGAGGCCTTTGACCAGGCCGGCTTCACAGAGAGTCAGCAGGCTCCTCTGAGCGAACTGTCCGAGAAGAACGAAAAGACGACAACGGCAGCGATCAGCCCTTTGCCTATTACCGTCGACGCATCAGGCCAGCCCATCGTCTGGGACTGGGAAAAGGACCCCGAGAACCCCTACAACTGGACCTTGGCCCGCAAGTGGCAGCAGGTCATTTGCTTTTCATGTATTGCTCTCACAACGTCTATCGGCACCTCCATCATGAGCCCGGCCCATACTGATCTCATGATCGCCTTTGGTGCCAACAGCACCGCTGCCATTGCTCCCCTGACGTGCTATGTTATGGCCCTCGGTATCGGCCCCGTTATCATCGGTGGCCCGCTATCCGAGATTGTCGGCCGCTACCCCATTTTGCTGGTCGGCACACCTCTTGGCATGCTCTTCACGCTCGGCTGTGCTCTCGTGCCCGAGTCCTCGCTCGCTGGCTTGTGCATTTTGCGCTTCCTGGCCGGTTTTGCCCTGGCGCCCAGTCTGGCCATTGCCTCGGGCGTGCTGACGGAAACCTTCCGGCCTTTGGAGCGCGGTCTGCCCGTCGCTTGCTTTATTGTTACTCCCTTCCTCGGCCCCGGCATGGGTCCCGTCCTGGGCGCATTTGCTTCGCGCAAGGGCTGGCGTTGGACACAGTGGACCTTTTTGTTCTTCTTGGTGGCATCCTACCTGCTGATTGTAGCGCTGGGCCGTGAGACGTTCCACCCCGTTGTCAAGCGCCGTCGGGCCAAGCAGCTCGGCATCACGCTGCCGGCCGAGGATATGCCACCGCAGATTCCTTTCCTCCACCGCATCCACGACTTTCTGACTGTCGGCCTGATCCGCCCGCTGCACATGATGGTTGCCGAGCCCATTGTCGGCCTGGCGTCGCTCTATGTCGCGTGTGAGTTTGCCACGCTCTTTAGCTTCTTTGCTGCCGTGCCCTTTGTCTTCCAGCTCGTCTACGGCTTTGACCGCGAGCAGGTCGGCCTAGTCTTCTCGAGTATTATTGTCGGTGCCCTGCTGGGCCTGGTGACCGTCATGCTGACGGATGTTTTCATCTACCGCAAGATGGTACCGCGCTTCCACCCGCTGCCGCCACCGCCCGAGCACCGCCTGTACGCCGCCATGATAGGCAGTGTTGGTCTACCCGCGAGTCTTTTCTGGTTCGGTTGGTCGGCCTACCACCACGACAAGTGGGTGAGCCCTGTATTGGCGATTGTGCCCTTTGCCTGGGGCAACATTTGCATTTTCATCAGCCTGCTGCAGTACATTGGCGACACCTACACAGGCGCTATTGTGGCGAGCGCGGCGAGCGCCAACAGTCTGGCGCGGTACTGCCTGGCCGGTGTGTTCCCGCTATTTACGGTGCAAATGTTTGAGAAGCTGGGCATCAACTGGGCGAGCAGTCTTTTAGGTTTCATCTCGGTTGCGCTACTGCCGGTGCCGTGGCTGTTTTTCAAGTTTGGCGAGACCATCCGGAAGCATAGCAAGTACATTGAGCACTCTGCTTAGGCGAGTCCAGACAAACGAAGCGAGGCGAAGCGAGGCCAGGCAAGCTTTAAAAGCTATAAAGCTGTGCAGCTGTTAAGCTGTTAAGCTCTAAACGAGCCGGTGAGTCGTCTGATTCATGATTAGGCGACCGACAAACGATACAAACATGGGAACGGCGTTGAGCACCGCTCAGGATATTAATGATTTGACACTTTTATAATTCCATAGATTGAACGAATAATGACCTAATTTGAATGATATTTGTTTTAGCAATCCTATTGATTGACATTTGATTCTCTGAGCTTCCCGATCTGCGTTTTGTACTTTGATTATGCTATCTGGTAGACTAACACGACATCATTGGCGATTAGTGGATATCTACTGACATCCCACTGTAGCCACTAATACCAACTGCCGTGTTAGTGACGAATGGCTGAGGGGTCATTTCAAACATGTCTTGTCTCGATCATCATGGTTCGACTGCCACTGCCACAACTCACACGACTTGCGTCTCGACAACTACACACATCTACAAAACGCTACACAAAAATGACTGCTCCATCAGACATGCAGCCGGCTCTTCTCCGGCGCTTTGGCGAGCGCGGCCGGTACGAGCTCGCGGATGCACAGGACGTCTTTGACGACTCGTTTATTGCGCACGTGTCGTACATTGACGACGGCCTGCCTGCGTGCCAGCCCATGATTGCCCTGATCAAAAAAGAGGGAGACTCGGACTTTGTCTACCTGCACGGGCACCCGACGACGCGGCTGATGGAGCTGGTCAAGCAGGCCACCAAGGCGCGAGCAGCGCAAGAAGACGAGGCGCAGGCGCAAGACGGAGACGTCCCTATTGCATCACCGGTAAAAGTCTGCATCACCGCGACAAAAAGTTAGTGTTCATGACCAAGACCTCGACGCGTGCTAATTGCTAATCAAAATAAAAGTCGACGGCCTTGCCTTGTCGACGGCCCCAAACGGCCACACCTTCAACTACCGCTCCGCCATGATCCACGGCACCTGCTCCAATGTCACCGGCTTTGACTTTAAAAAGGAAATCATGCAGGACGTCACAAACAAGATCGTGCCCGGCCGCGTGCCCCAGGTCAACCCCATCTCCTCCCTCGTCGTCAACCTCGTCTACGTCGTGCGCGTCAGCATCGATCGCCTGTCCGTCAAGACGCGCAAGGGCGTGCCTGGCATCCAGCCGCGCAATGCCGACAAGGACGGGCCCGACGTCAGTCCACCGGCATGGGCGGGCGTGGTGCCGCTGTGGGAACACCTGGGCGAGCCGGTCGAGTCGGGCCTGACGCCGGACGCACAGGTACCGGAGAGCGTGCGGGCGTTTATCCGGGAGCGAAACGAAAAGCACGAAGCGCATGCCAAGCAGGCGGCCAAGTAGCGGTAGTGTCGTTATCTGTGCAGTTATGAATCAAGTAATTAAAAGTGCAATAGTATTATGATATGTTGTCTGCCCTGCAGCCTATAGGACTATTTTGATGTAGCTCACGAACAAGGCCAGGATCTAGGTATTGTAAAGCTTGCATCTTACATTGTTCATCTGATGCTCTCATAAATAATCAATAGCTGAAACTCACTTCTTCGTCGACCCATCTCCTCATTGGACTGTCTGGCTTTTCTTTTCTTCTCATCTCCCCATCTCGTCTGAGCATCAGCTCATGACTGCCTAATATTCCCCTAACGCCATCGTTTATCTCAAGTATTTGCCTTATCTTGGGTTTTCAGTTCTGCAAACTTTCTTTACGAGTTTCATCCTGCTGTGCGTCTCCTTCTATTTCTTCCTATTTGAACACTGATCATCGTCCCTCGTCTCGCGTCTCCCATCTTCCTCTCATCTTTCATCCTTCCCTAGCTCATATAGTTTCCTTCTCTTTCTTGATTCTTGATTCTTTTTTTTATAAGGCGAGAAATGTATACACTGATTTACATCTATACTCTCTGAATCTGAAATCTCATCTCATCTCAATACTCGCTATAACATCACCACATGAGATGACCCCTCTGCTCTCAATACTGACCTGACCGTTGCACTCGGCCTCTGTCTTGCCTAATCGGGCATACCCACTTTATTCAACAGGGCGTGGATCTAACAAGCCACTCATCGGTCTCGTCGCTATTCGGTCGAGCCGGTCTTTTGTTTCGTTCAGACCGTCTTACAAAGTACTTGGATGCAAGCCAAATTCAGAATATCTTTGAATTTACTCAATTATGAACAAAATATATACAATTCTTGAATTAATACGGTAGGCAAAAGACTTCACCGCTTTTATCCACCTTGCCTGTAGCGCCAACGCTCCTTCCCGAGCTTAAGCTATCATGGTCCAAATCAGGAAAGAAGCCTCTTGTCGGCCTTTCGGGATAGAACCATTTATTTTTCTATTTTAATATACTATTTTATTTTATTACTCCCCACCCTAGAATTCTGTACTGGCGGCTGTTCAGCGTCAGTCAATGAGCCTTTTTCACTTTTGGACAGACACAACATCCATCGTCGCGCTCGTCTAGATGCTACACCTCGTCATAATCTAACCTTATTCAAGTTTCAACGAAATTGCTCTAGACTATCCTCGTCTAGTACTGCATCCTTGACTCATCTACTACGGCCTGCACATCGCTCCTTCCCTGTACTGGGTATCGCTATCGCCGCTCCTTCCTAAAGACACCCTACTACTCTGGCAACCCTGATAGCATCGGGCAAGCCACGTTCTGACTCCGCCTTTTCGTCCACTATTCTCCGTCCACTATTCGCCGTCGTGAACTTTGCTCACTCTGCCTCTGTCTCTGCCTCTTTGCGCCTCTCTGCCCGACGACGCTCAACCTGCACGCACCTGCACCCTGTACCCGCTTCTGCAGCCCGCATCTGCATCCACGAAGTACCTTTTGTCCCAGCCCGCCGGAAGCTATCTCACATCATCTCCATCCGTCTCCTCTTCCTCTGACCACCTCCCCATCTTTCTTTTTTATGCTTTCTTTTTTCTTTCTTTTAATTATACTTTATTAATCTATTATTATTTTTTATATTGCTTTTGTCCTCACACTTCACCATGGCCACTCGCTCCCGCAAGGGCTGCATCGACTGCAAGCAGGCCAAGATCAAGTGCGACGAGGTGCACCCGGCCTGTGGAACATGTGCCCGTCGCAGCCGCAAGTGTCGAGGCTACCTAGACACCACAGCCGGAAAAGCAAAAGCTAGTACCCTGTCCCCAGGCTCTGGCACGCTCAAAGAAGCCCTGCAGCCGCTGGCCCAGATGCCGCATGCCCCATCCTCGCGGCGAGGTGGTGCTATCCGTCACTCTCACTCTCACCCCAACTCCTACTCCCACTCCAATTCAAACTCACACCTCTACAACCCATATGCCCGCCCATCACAATCCAATCAGTCACATCCATCACAAGTACCACGAACAATGTCACCGCCAGAGCCATTACCACCAGCGAGTGCCCCGCTCGATACAGGCACAATGTCGTCGATATCCGGCGATATCATGGGCCAGATGGGACAGCTAGGACAGCTAGGACAACTAGGACAACTAGGACAACTAGGACAACTAGGACAACTAGGCAACACAAGTCATCTGGAACAGCTAGGCCAGATGAGCCAGATGGGCCAGATGGCCCATATGAGCCAGCTAGGAGGGCAGCTGCCGCTCGGGTTCATGCCGCCCATGTCGTCAGTGTCTGCCCAGCACATGCAGTCCTTCCAGACCATGCAGTCTCTACAACACCTTCAGCAGATGCAGCAGCTGCCGACCATGATGCCCTTTGGTCTCAGCACCTCGTCTAGTATGACCATGCCTGCCGATGACTCGGCCAACGACATGTCCTGGGCACCCGCCAACTGGCCCGAAAAGATCGATACGTCCTACACCACCAACATTTCCTTTTCTCACTCTAGTATCTACTCGGGCATCTACGACACCTCTCTCAACCTGCCCGACATGACCGTCTTCCCCGGCCACACAATGAACGGGGACGATGTCATAGATGGCGAGTTCATCTCACCCGGTGCTGCTGCTGCCCATGCGTCGCGCGGCCCACCCGCCATCAACTCGTCCACGTCGTGCTTCTCCCTCATTGCCAGTCATCAGACACACACATTTCCCAACGGTCGCCCACTCGTCGGTCCCGATGGCCGCCGTCTACTCAGCCAAGCCGCGGCTGCCCGGTTGCGCTCGCCCGTTCTTGAAGTGTCAAAACTATGGTCGCCGCCCTTGCCTGCACCTGTTCGCGGTCCCAGCTTTATGCCGCTCAACGAGATCTTGGCCGAGGACAAGCCGTTTATTGAAATGTACTTTATCCGGCACCCGGCCGAGATGGTTATGAGCAACAGTTTCTTTATCAACGAGATGAATGGCGCCGTGCTGTCGCTTCTGCAAGTCAGCCCCATTGTCGTCGGCGAGTCCTTGTGCGCCATTGGCGAGAACTACATCAAAGAGACACAGCCTTCTGGTAGGCGGAGCATCAAGGATAAAAACAGCCCCAAGGGCGGTAGTCCCGAAGCCGGTCCGCCTAATGCTGTATCCCACCGCAAGACTAAACTACTTAGCCGCCTGCGCCTGCTGAACGAGGACGGCAAAAGCCCCGAGATTGTGCTGCTGTTGCTGCTCGCTCTGTGCGGCGCCGAGCTGACCAACCCCAACTCTGACGGAAAGGGCAGCAACCTGCCATCGCTCATCGAGAATGTCGCCATGATCCTCGAGTACCACACCGGTTCGGACCGCGAGCTGAGCACGACGGCCAAATATTTTGCCAAGGGTGTTGCGCGGCAGGACCTGCTACACTCCTTGTCGCGCATGCAGCGGCCCAAGATCCTGCCGTCTACGTGGCTCGACGACTATGCGTCACGGCATGCCGACCGTCTGCTAGGTCTGACGGCAACGCTGACGCCGATCTTGTACAGGCTGGCCGAGCTGGCCGGCGATGTGCAGGCTGTCCTGGATGCCAGCCAGGTCAGTGTTGGCACGGCTGTCACCGCTAGCAATACGGGCAACACCGACAACACTGGTACCCCCAACAACACTGGAACGTTCGACACCACTACCAGTACTAACATCAACAACGATGTCCCCTTTTACGCAGACGCCGACTCTCTTGGCGGCATGCCATCTATGGACAATAGTGATCTATTTGCCGATATATATCCCGATGTCACTGGCACCAACACTGCCACCAGCCCTGACAACACAAACGCCTCCTCTACCACCCCAAATGCCAATCCTACCTCTACCCCCAGTACTACTACCACCCCTTCTCAAGCCCAACCTCAGCCGCAACCTCAAGATGCTTACTGCTTCTTCCCCGACGCCTCTCTGTACCTCGCACAGCACGCTGACCTAGTCGAACGCGAAGCCTCGATCCGCGCCCAGCTGCTCATGTGGCGGCCCATCCACGACCACTCGCTGTCCATCCAGACCTCGCGCACGCTATTGCTGCATGCCTCTGCCTGGCGCGCTGCTGCCCTGTTGTACTTGTTCCGGCTGTTTAACCGTCCGGGCAGCTCGCCCGAAAACGATCGTACCGCCCTAGGCATGGCCTATGAAGTCATGATGCACATTCACGGCCCAGCCGAAGACGTCAAGCTGTCGCTGTGGCCGCTGTTTGTCGCCGCGTGCGAGCTCGAGCAGCCCGAAGACCGCAACCTGGCGACATCGCTGTTCAACGAGGTGTGCCATGCGCGACCCATTATGACGGCACGCCGCACCAAGGAGTTTGTTATGGAGCATATCTGGCCGGCGCGCGACCGCGGCGAAATATGGGATTGGATGCAGCTGACTCACGGCACCAATCCCAATGTCTTTATGCCTCTGTAGATTCTAGACTCTTGTATCTATATATATCTCATCTAAATATTATTTACAGTTATTTATTTGGGATATGCTCTATTGTTTCTGATCAATCTTCCATGCCTCGACTTGTAATAAGCGGTAGACTGTGTCCATGACGGGTGTTGCCACACCCAGCCGCCGTGCCTCTTTGATGGGGTTGCCCAGGATCACCTCGAGCTCCATGGGCCGCCCGCTCTCGACATCCACCAGCATGCTCGCGCGGTACGGGCAGTCGTCCGGCAAGCGGTACGCCATCCACTGCACAATATCGTCGCCCAGCTTGTGCCCGTCGGCCTTGGCAATCTGCCAGATCTCCTCCATCATCGGCACCAGCAGCGTCTCGCGGCCCTTGCTGCGCTGGATCTCGCCCACGTCTGTCCGCGTCAAAGCGCACACCGTATTGAACGTGCCGTTCCACAGCAGCTTCTCCCACCGCGCCGCCTTGATGTCGTCGGCAAACTCAAGCTCGGCCGCGCCGCCCGCTTTGTAGAGGTCAATGTACGCGCGCGCAATGTCAGCATCGCCAGCATGCACGCCCACCTTGCTGACGTCGCGGCCAATCTGCTTCACCTTGTTGGCGCCCGACACGCCGCTGCCAATGTGGCTGACGCTGCTGAGGACGGTGTTGTCAGGCCACTTTGCCGTCACGGGCTCGTCGATGCCAATGCCGTTTTGGATCAGCACAATGGTAGTGGCACCGGGCGTGACGACGGCCTCGATCATGGGCACAATGGGGTTGCGGTCGGGCAGTGCTTTTGTGCAGACGACGACAAAGTCGTAGCACACCTTTTGACTATTCTCTGTAGAGGCGTCCTCTACCGACCCGACGACACGGCGCGGCTTCCACCCTGTGAGAGTGCCGTGGTCGACCGACTCGATATCCCAGCCGTGCTCGGCGACGTACTCGTACTTTGACCGGAGGACGGCGGTGACTTCAGCCTGGCCGGATTTTGAGAGCACGAGCGAAGCAATGGTGCCGACACCGCCCGAGCCAACGAGGCAGACCTTGTACACCATGTTGGGCTGGTCGTATTGTGCTGTGTGCCTGGAGTACTAAAATGGAGGACGAGAGATGTAAGACGAGCTGAGGTAAGCAAGCACCTAGTTGATGTGGTGCTGCAGGAGCTGCTTGTTGCTTGCGGATAGCTTATCTGTTGCACTTCTATCCGATGATGCTGACAGTGAGCGATAGTGACTGATAGTGACTGATAGTGACGTGGCTGATAGTGATGGAGATAGTCTAAGACAGCCAGCTTACACGATAAGAATATGTATTTAAGCCGTGGACAACCCGTTGTTCTCGGACTGACCGCTTGGTCTCGTCTTCCCCTCTTGCTGTCTTCTCTTCTCTTTTCTCTTCGGCCATGCAAGCAAGATTATCAATCAATACCAATATGCACACAATAGCCAGTGCCCCCCCGCTTTGCCAAGCCCTTCTCTACGGCCTGGGGCGGCTTGAGTGTGCTGTAGACAGCCGGGGCTTACAACGAGGGTGCCGGTCTCCGAGATGCGGATGAGGAACGGAGTCGGCGAGCAACCGTGGTATCAATATATCGCGCGTATGGCAGCACGTAAAGACCAGGTTATGTACACATGGAGTACACTCACAGTGAGCATTGACAGACAAATCTGCCGAGCTTGAGAGAGAGAGACACACACATAGAGCAGAGCGACGTCGTACATGGAGGGGCACTACGCTAAGATAGCATAAAGATAACGTGGCCAGGTCGCCGACCCCCACAATTAACGAAGAAGCTTCCGCGCTAGTGTCGCATACGCCATGGGGTGGGTGTATGGATCTAGAATCTGGAAGGCACGTGCAGGCAGCTCACGATGTCGCAACAGAATTCATATTCTCTATAAAAGTCTCTACAAAGAAAGAAAAGAAAAGGGAGTGCACAGGATCAACCTTTTCAGTACTGGACTAAACCACCTAAGCGTGAAGAACAGCATCGAGCTCCTCGACGTAGCGCAGCATATCCGCATCGCCCAGGCGCGGGCCAACAAACTGTATTGACGTCGGCGAGCCATCCATCAGCTCAGCATCATCTAGATTGTTAGCATCTGTGAATAATAAAAATACTAAAAACTGATATAAACGACAGTAACTTACACCATGCATGAATCTTGGCGTCGAGGTCGTTCTTGGCCGTAAACTCGGTATACGGCACATCCTTGGTCTTGTCCGCCTTGCCAAACGGCACAATCACCGCCGGGTAGTCCATGACGTTCCAGGCCACCGTGTACAGCTCCGATGTTGTCCGGTCGCCTGAGATGGGCGTGTGCGGTGCCGAGGGCGCAATCAGCACATCAATGCCCAGCTTCTGCCATGCGTCCAGCATCGCCTTTTGCAGCGCGCCCTTGCGCGTGCCCAGCGCCCACACCTGCTCGTGCTCCAGGCGCGGGTTGTTCCAGTAGCCAAAGTTGACCACTGACGGCACCGCTGGCTCGCCCGACTTGGCCAGCTCGCGGTGCTGGTACGACAGACCGTCGGATGTCAGCATCTGGGATGCAATGTCGCGGATCTCCTTGAAGTCGGGGCACACGGGCGTAAAGTCGCGGACCTCGTAGCCGGCAGCCTCGAGCTTGGCAACGGCCTCCTCCAGTGCGCGGCGCACGGGCGGATGTGGCTTGATACCCGACTCGTACAGAACACCGACAACGGGCTTCTTGGGTACAAACTCGGCCTCCATGATACCGGGGATAACTGCGGGGTCAAACGTCCAGGGCTTCTGGGCGCGTACAACATCAGTAAACAGGCGCAGATCGCGCATAGAGCGGCCAATGGGGCCAAGCACGGCAGGAATGCCGGTGTTCACGCCCGACCAGCCCGATGGTGCATAGCCGATAAAGGGCAGCACACCAACGGAAGGCTTGTAGCCGTAGACGGCGTTGAATGCAGCAGGCAGACGGATGGAGCCGCCAACATCAGTGCCGACACCGAGGCAGTTGCCGTAGAATGCAGACAGCGAGCCCTCGCCGCCACTGCTGCCGCCGCTGGACAAGTTGCTCACAATGGGGTTCTTGGTCTGGCCAAAGACATTGTTGTGGCACTCGGCGACGAGCATGGTCTGGGGCACATTTGTCTTGGCAATAATGCAGGCACCGGCCTCTTCGGCCAGCTTGATAATGGGCGTCGTGGTGGTGGACTTGTCAAAGCAGCGCGACACGTAGCCGTTGCAGTGGTCAAAGCCCTCGATGTGGAAGCACTCCTTGAACGTCATGGCGAGGCCGTGCAGCGGGCCGACCGTCTTGCCGGTAGCCTTGAAGTGCTCGTCGAGCTTCTGGGCCTTGGCAATGGCTTCGGCAAAACAGATCTCCGTCAGGAACGAGCAGACCTGCTGGCCGACGGCGGCGCGCTTGCAAAATGCAGTAACGGTTTCAGTGGCGGTATATGTGCCCTTTGCAATCTCGGCGGCGAGGCTGGTGGCATCGTAGGTAGGGCCAGTAATCAAAAGTTCACGCTCGGAGAGGATTCCGCAGGTGGTGGCGACGGGACGGAGGTCAATGGTGCCCTCGGCGGGGTACATGTCCGGGGTAAGACGCCATGCTTCAGGAATACGGGAGAGCTGTTCGGCGCGTTTCTCTTCGACGGTGGACTGCCAGGTTCCGGTAGGTTTGGGGATGTCGCCGAGGCTGACGGCAGGGGCAGGTGCTGTTGCCGTGAGAGTTACAGACATGTTGGAGTAGTGTGGTGTAAGGTGGTGAACTGGTGATGGTGAGTATAAATTGAGATGGGGGTATTTGGAGAAGAAGGGAAGTACAAGTCTAGGTACTAATTATAACAGCGAGTGGAGGAGTAATAAAAAGGGCGTAGGAGTGAGTAAAGAATAAATGGTATGAGAGCGCGAGGTGCGAGATAGATAGGTTATAGGATAGTAAAGTATAATAAAGATGAAAGAATATAAGAAAAAGAGGAAAAAGAGAAAGAGACAAGCGAAAGAGAGGGAAAAGATGGAGATCAATAATAGCAAAGATGGAAGCTAAAATTGATAGATAATGGGGTGGTGTGTTGGCAGCGAGATATGTATAGAGGGGGGTGGTAGATCAAAGAGGTTATATACTAGCTTAGAGACTCTTTATAGACGATATACACAATATACACAATATACACAAAATATTTGATAGGCAACATCAACACCACAATGGAAATGCACGAGAACCCGACGAGAATAAACACGGGGCACGAGGTGATAGCGTTGAAGATCGGCTCGATAGGGTAATCTGATGCTAGGTGGACGGATAGGATATGATGGATAAGGACGATAGCAAGCATGCGCGAGGGGATGGAGACGACATATGTCAGGCTGTAAGTACAAAGGAGACGACGAGGGGCAGTCGAGCTTGGACGGCGTCTTGTGTCTGTCAATAGTGTCGAATGTAGAGCGGCGACGTGACACGTTGGTTGTTTAGTTTGTTTCCTTTTTTTCTTTTCTTTTTCGTTTCGGTCTATTACTTGTTACTTTGATTTAAATCTATTATCCGGGTTTCTCTTCTCTCGTATCTTCTTTTCCCTCTTCTTCCTCTTCTCCCTCTTTTTCTACTTTTTTATCTGATTCGACGCTGGCGCCCTACCCGAGCTGTGCGACAAGCCAGTCTACTCGTGAACACCCAGCATGATGCAGCTCCTGCATAGCATATGGCATGGTAGCTTGCATATTCAACACAACAATACCATGCATGCATAACATGAGGAAGACCGACTACGGAGAGTCTGCGATCCTATCGTCTAGAGCTCAGGGTACCATGCAGGCTGCAGCGCGGGAAGAGTTGCACGTAATGATGGTGCGGCCATGTGAAGGAGGAGACGAGACAGTCTCAAGTTGCTACAGGATGAAATTGAGAAAGCGCTCGACTGAAGTTATCAGTGTGATGACGGGATATAATCGAGACTATAATCATGATTATTATCGGACGTTGGAGTGAGTAGTCAGCAGGGTTTTCACAAGGAAGGAGCGGTGTGCTACAAGAGCATAAAGCCGAAAACGGTAATACGGTGTTATAGTCGGCTGCACATTGGCCTGGTCCGGTAGAGTTGATAACAGCAAGCTATCACAGGGATAGTAAGAAGAGAGAAATGCAAGAGAAACGGCAGACTATTAATCCAAAACAGAAACAAAGGTTCGCTATCTTTGCTATCGGGCAAAGGCGCGCAATTGAAACTAGCATTTGGGTACTTAGCTGGACTGCCGTGCACCTCGGTAAAGCTGCATGCTATCAGTTATCAACCATCAGTTATCAGAGGGTATCAGTCAAATTTGGAGTAGCTAATAAAGGACTGATAAGTGGCTGCTAGGGTGTGGGAGCTAGAGCGCGGCTTACCCGTGGCCGTCGACTCCAAGACTCCAAGACGGGAGCCGAAGCTTGTCTACTTTTAATGCTTGCAGACGACAGTTGAAGGAATCCAAGAAAATAAAAAGGAAGAGGAGAGGTGGATAGCAAGAAGAACGTTGCATCGCCAGGTATGCTCTGTGGCGTCGACAGGATTGTGGCTGCTGACTGCTGACTGGTGAGGAGATTGATGCTTTGCGGATAGCTCCAAGTGCCGAGTGCCGGCTGTTGCATTGCAAATAGAGCGCATGCACACTCTGCTCCTTTGGATACTATGTCTATCTGCTTATTTGCATGTGAATGTAGACCAAAAGCGTGTGAGCCGTGTTTACAGGAATGGCAGATGGAAATAAGCATTGACGGTAGTGTCCGCGTTGGCTTGACTTCAACGCTGCAAGGCAGAACGGTGTTGAGATAGCCATGAATATAAGATAGCCGGAGAGAAGCTATTCACATAAGCAATATCTTGACTAAATCTATCTTCATTTTTATGCTGGACATAGGATGTCGGCCTTGTCGTCGTTTCTCTTATGACAGGGAACTGTACTTCCAAAAAGGATGTAAATGGACGACGATGGGTGCGTCTGAGAAAAGTGTGAGTAGAAATAGTAGGCTTGGACTTTGATTGATAACACCATTGCGCATTGGACCTGCTGATGGCAGTGTTGAAGCCGAGTGTTGATTGTTGACTTGATCTCTGATTATGCTGTCCTTCGGCAGCCACTGCAGGACAAAAGACGGGCATAAAAGGACTGCAGACACGGGTGACGGATGATGGACAGATATTAAACTAGAGTTCCATTGCTATCACCCCTTCACATACAGCTTTATCTCATGCTGCTGCAGCTATCGACCTTCCCCAAGGATGCATGCATCGAAAAGTGCGACCAAACTGCCATCCACCATCTCCAAAAGCGATCGACGCAGATTATCGATGCGACGTCCTCACGACTTTTCAGTATTTCTGAATCGTTCACTCTTCACCTCTGCTCCCAAGACATTACGCCCCATCCAACTTTTACAATACCAGAGGAGATGAAACCCAACACGACTCGCAATGTCGCAGACGTCGGCGCTGGTGATGTCGAAAAGAGCCAGCGCAGCTTGTTGCAGCGCCTGCAGGGGCAGCGCGTCGACCTTAACGAGCTCGGCAAGGAGTACTTTCAGAAATCGCTGCAGTATGACGAGGAGCAGCTCCAGCGCGACAGCATCACGGTCCGGCGCAAGCTCGACTTTATCGTGCTGCCTATAGTGAGTCTTTGCAGATAAGATGATCGCCTCAAGACAATTGCTGACTTCTTGGCTCTCTAGATGATGACGACTTATATGTTGTCCTTCCTTGACAAGCAGACGTATGTTGCCACGCCCCCCTTTGCTCTTTGTATACCTACTACTCCTACTGAACTGACTGCCCAGCCTCAACTACTCAAACGCGTACGGCCTGCAAAAGGATACAGGCATGCACGGCAACGACTACTCGTGGGTCTCGTCCGCTCTCTACTTTGGCTGGCTCGTCGGCGCCTACCCGTGGCAGGTCCTGCTCCAGTGCTTCCCCATTGGCCGCCTTGTCGGCATCATGCTCTTTGTCTGGGGCGCGCTGTGCATGCTGCAGGCCGCCGTGTTCAATTTTGCCGGCCTTTTTGCGATTCGTTTTATCCTGGGCATGCTCGAGGCCGTCATCTCGCCGGCGTTTATCATCCTGACGTCGATGCTGTGGACGCGCAAAGAGCAGTCGCTGCGGACGTCGTACTGGCTGTCGGTGAATGGCGTGTCGTCGATTGTGGGCGCGCTGCTGGCGTACGGTGCCGGCCACGTCGACGGGCTCGCGATCCCGCAGTGGAAGCTCATCTACCTGATTGTCGGCGCCATTACGTTTGCCTGGGGGGTTGTGGTGTACCTGTACCTGCCCGACGGCCCGCACAATGCCAAGATGCTGTCCGAGTATGAAAAGACGGTGGCGGTCTGGCGCATCGCGCACAACCAGACGGGCTTGAAGCACCACACGATCGTGCCCGGCCAGATCAAAGAGGCGCTGCTGGACCCCAAATCGTGGCTGCTGTTCCTGATGGCCATCTGCTACGGCATTCTGAATGGCGGCGTGGCCAATTTCATGTCGGCCATTATCGCAGGTTTCGGGTACACGCCGCTCAAGACGAGTCTGCTGCAGACACCCGTCGGCGGTATCGAGCTGGTCATGGTCATTGCCCTGGGCTACCTGTCGAAGCTGCCCAACAGTCTCGGTCTGACCATTGTTGTCGGCTGTCTGCCCGGCCTTGCTGGCCTGATTGGCATCCTCAAGATCCCGCTGACGCACCGGTTCGCGCTTGTCGGCATGTGCTGGCTGCAGGGCGTGCTGGGCTCGCCTGTCGTGCTCAACTGGACGCTGCCCGGCGTCAACACGGCCGGCCATACCAAACGCGCCACCGTCTTGGGCGTCTACTTTGTCATCTACTGCGCGGGCAACATTGCCGGCCCGCACTTGTTCCTGGCGTCCGAGTCACCGCGCTACCCGACGGCCATCAAGGGCCTTGCTGGGTCGTACGGTGCCGCGATCGGACTGCAAATTACCTACACTACATACTGCTGGCTCGAGAACTACAGCAAGGCTAAGAAAGGCTTGCTCAACGAAGTTGATGCGACCGAGGAGGCCATGGAAGGTTTTGATGATCTCACTGACAAGCAAAATAAGCACTTTAGATATAGGATTTAGAGTTTTAGTTATGGATAAAGATAAATATGCAGATTACAATATTACAAGGACTATGCTAGAAGAATCTTTTACTTTTTCAAGAGTTTGCCCTACTTTCTCTGCTGTTTTATTTTCGTAGGACTCTTTGAGCTGATGAGATCGGCAGAAGCGATAGAAGCAATAGAGCCTGCACCGGCGACTACATCAACCTACTGACCGAGGTATTCACGGGCAATCTCGACAGCCTCTGCGTCGGTCGGCAGTGGTGCCTTGCGCGCTGCCTCGGCCTTGGCCGGGTCGAACCGCCACAGACCACCAGTCTTGTCGCTGTCGCCGTCAGCAGTGAGGCCGACATTCTGTGCCAGGCTGGCCAGTGTCGCGTCTTCGGGCACGGCCGTAAAGTAGCGCCGCTCCCATGTCCGGCCCTCGGCCTTTTCGCGTGCACGCAGATCACGCTGCGCATTCTCAATCTTGGTCTTCTCGGTGCTCAGCGTGTCCAGGTCGCCTGCAGCCACGGCCGTCGCAACGTTCTTCCATGCGCGCCGGCTCTCGAGCGGGTGCTGCGCCTCAATGGGCTTGACTGTCAGGGGCAGGACGGGTGTCTGGCCGGGCTCATAGGTGGCGACGAGTGTACTGGAGCCGTTGTGCTTGGCGCTGCCCTTGTAGATGGAAAACTCCTTGGTCCACTGGCCAGCAACGTTGTAGAGCACGTCCTTCTCGCGGCCTGTGGGGTACAGAACAGCCGTGACGCTGTTCTTCTTGCCACTCAGCCAGCCCTTGCCGCTGTAGTCAATCTTGGCCGTGTAGCCCGTTGACGAGGTAATGTACGATGCGCCGTCCAGCTCGATAAAGGGCGAGCCAAACAGCAGGCCCTCAATGTGCAGCGATGGCAAAGTGATCAGGTACTTGTCCTCGGGACCACCGCCGGGAGTGGGCACAGTCAGCACGGCATGACCAATCTGCTTGATGATGATGGTGCTCTTGAAGGAGGCCTTTTGCGCATTGTAGCCCTCGAGGTGGACGCCAGTAGCCTTGTTGGTGATGCTGTAGGCCGTTGCGGGCGGGTGGTGGCTGACCTGCTCGCTGACAAGCTCGGTGGTGCCGCTGCCGCCAGTCTCATCGTCCCATGTGCCCAGGAACAGCTCGCCCAAAAAGGGGTTAAGGGGCTTCTTCTCGTTGCCGTACTGCTCGCTGCGGCTGGCGTACTGCTGCTTCAGGGTGGACAGGAACCACTTGAGCACAAGCACGGCGCGCTTCTCAGCATCGGGTTCAGCAGCGGGTGCGGCCAGCAGCGAGGGGTGCTCGGCCCAGTAGGAGCTGAACTCGGTCAAGCTCTTGGCGGAGACGATGAAAGGGGGGGCAGTCAAGCTGGAGAGGTCGCCGTTGAATGAGGCAATAGACTGAGGGTATTAGAGCTGGAGAAGCTAAAGGGGGCAGTTAGGCAGTCAATGAGAGCTTACCTTGACAAAGGAGGTCCAGCTGCTGCTACTAGCCTGAGCTGCTGCGGACTGTTGCGATGAGGAATCCATGTTGTAGATGTGGTGGTTGGTGGTTGGTAGTAGAGGTAGTTGTAGTGGAGGAGCTGAGAAGTTGAGAAGTGGTGATGGGAGAGGACAAGTGTGACAAGTGTAAAGAGGGTCAATATGAACAGTAGCTATAAGTGAGAGGGAGAGAGAATACAAGGAGGGCGGTGAAAAGCGGACAAAGACGGTGGGTGATGTTGACAAAGAACTTGGGCCTTGCTTGGGTTTCGGTCTTGGACTGGTTGCTTGGGTCTTCGTCAGGTCGACGGGCGCACAAGTGAGCTGGTTGTGTAGTCTGAGCAGGGGTGCTGTAGAGTAATTTCAAAGTGTAATTAAAGTGTATTTTCAAGTAGCGTGAATGCTGTGAGTGCTGTGAGTGCTGTGAGTGCTGCAAGTTTTGGCTTGTAGCTCCCTTTTGTTCCCTTGTCCTTTATTAGGGTGACGTTATTGGTGATCGGCACGGGGAGTCTACCATGCAATGGACGAGACTATGAGACAATGAGACAAGAGAGACAATTGGCAGGAATGCGTGAGGGGTTCGACTGGAAGCAGTATTACTGAACCAATCTTCTGCAAACAGTCTGTCTCTGTCTCGACTGTCCCCCCGGAATGAAGTCTGTCTTGGAGCGAGTTGGTGCCTGGATGCTGGTTGGTCGTGTGCGTCTAGAGCGGGCCGCGTTGATTTCCAAGTGGATTAATGCTGATGAGTCGCGTGTGTATTAGCACTCGGCTCGTTGCCGTGAGATGTGTAGATGCTGTAAGATACAGTGATAGGATGCACCTAATACAGTGAGGCAATTGAGTCTTGAGGCTTGAGATTGAGGCTGATCACGACGATGACGATGACGATGACGACGAGGCAGGGGCGACTATCAGACGGCCTGGATTGATAAACTTGGTACTTGTATAAACTGAGGTAAATAATGAAAGATACTAGTAGGAAATAGTATGCAGCAACAGTGACAAAGGGAAAAAAGATGGACGGGCTTGTTTGTGATGAGTTGGCTCGCTCTCGCTGGCGCTGGGCTAGAGGGTGTCTGGGTGTTTACTAGCGATGAGGTTGCGCAGGGGATTTAATGGGTCTTTCCCAGTTCCGGCGATATCATTGGCTAGATGTAGTGTGACTAAAGTACGAGGGTGTGTGTGGTACAGGCACGCCTGACGTCAGTGGTTGTTGTGCGCTTGCCCAGTGTGTGGTGGTGGGAGTTATGTAAGCTTGCCAGACTCGAAGATAGGAGACGTCGTTGTGAAAGATAAGAGCAGAGAGTTATTCCAGGAAGAGAAGCAATCACATCACGTGGTCTCTTTTTGATACCTTATTTATGATATCGACCTGTAGACAGTAAAAGACTCTGATAAAGGTATCGTCATGCTATGGAAATAAATGGAACAGCAACTAAACAATCGTTTTGCAACAAGCATAAATGCATAATGTAGACGGCATCAAATAAGTTAAACATGAACAAGATTATGCCTATCAGGCTTCCGCCGGCGTAGATTCGCCAGTGGCTTCGGTCTCATCATTGCCATCGGCCATGTCCTTGTCCGACGTCTCTGCAGGCGTCGACGTAGATGCCTCTGCAGCTGCCTCCTTTTCTGCGGTTTCCTTTGCTGCAGCTTCCTTTTCTGAGGCTTCCTTTTCTGCAGCGGCGGCGGCTTCCGCCTTGGCCGTCTCGGCTGCGACAAAATCGGGCCGGTATGATGCCAGGTACTTGGCCGTCAACGTCCGTGCGTCCTCAAACTCGAGGTAAATCTCCTGCATCGTGTCCAGCGTCAGCTCGCGTGCCGGCGGCCGCATCTTGAGCTGGTACAGCAGCGCCGTCAGCGCCACGAGGACCATGGACGGGTCGCGGCACAAGCCCTTGACGCGCTGCATCAGGTCGGCACTGAGCGCGGGGATGCCGCTCAGGAAGCGCGTCAGCACCTTCTTGTCCTGCGAGTGCAGGTACGGCACGAAGCCGTCGAGCACCTTGACCGACCAGACGTCGTAGGTCGTCTTGCCCGACGGTTTTGCACTCTTGGCGGTCAGCATACTGCTGTACCACTCTTCGCAGAGCCACGAAATGGCAATGTCGATGCGTTTGCGAAAGTCTTCGAGGACGTAGCGGAACAATAGCTCACGAATCTTGTCGTTGAGCTCCGGTTTTGATCCTGGCCTTGCGTCTTTTGATTCTCTCTTGACGACTTTCTTGACAATCTCTTCACCCTCTTCCATTTCATCGTCTTCATCCCCCTCGTCCTCTTCGTCGCTCTCCGCATCAACATCGTCCAGTCCGCTCGCTGACCGTGTTGCCAGCCGCGTCAGGATAGTAATCCAGGCGTCCTTGTCGTACGCTGTCGCCGCTACCCGGTTCAGACCGGCCTTGCCTGTCTTGGTCGACAGTGCTGTGACGGCCGGCGCACTGGCCTCTTCAGAGCTCTGCATCATGCCAAATACGCGCAAGACTGTCGCCTGTCCGACCTTGACGGCCTGCTCGGTGGATAGTGCAGGCGCTGTTGGCAGCTTGAATGCGCCGAGGCCAAGTGATGACGATGCATCCACGCGCGCCACGGCGGCTTCGGGCGCTACCTTTGTGTCGACAGGCATAGTACCTTCGCCGTCAAGCTTGTTGAGGATCTGCTCGGCATCTTCAGCTGCTGTAAAATCAGGCTCGTAGTCGTCGTCATCCTCGTCGTCGTTTCCGCTCGGCTCAACGTCGAGGGGTACTGTGTTCGGGTTGATCGCCGACGTGGCGGCTGCGGCATCGAGCGACGCCAGCCGCTCGCGGATGCCATTGATGGCGCGCTGCAGAAACTGCGGGTCGAGGCGCGCAAGTGTCGATACACTAATCTTGGCGACAAGCTCCAGAGGGACCTTTGAAGCATTGAATGTGCGCAGTTGCGGGCTGGTGGTGAGTGCAAAGATATCGGCAAGGCTATGCGGCGGCGGTCCGAGCGGGGGAATGTCGACAATCAGCGGCCGTTGCGGCAGCGACATTTTTGTCTGTGAATGTGCTAGGGGGTTGTGTGGCTGCGACTGCTGAGCGCCTCCAGCTCCAAGTCTCTGGCGCTTGGCATCGCCCGTCTGTTGCTCGGCCTGGTGCCGCTTGCGCCCTGGATCGTCTAGCAGCTCCGCCTTTGAGCGCATCAACCGCTCAATCTGCTGCTGCATGCGCTGGTTGTAGGAGCTGTGGGGGTCGCGTTTGGTGAGGTGGATAAGCAGCATGCGCGTCGTCTTTTCCATGGACTTGACCATGACGCGCGCGCGAGGTGTCAGGTTGCCGGTGGCAGCGAGTCGCAGGGGGTCAAATTTGAGGACAGCATTGATAATGCGGTTGACGGTCGATGGCCGTGTGCGCACGAGGATGGAAAGGGTATTGAGTGTCGCGTCGACGATGATGGCGTCGTTGCTGTTATCTTGGAGTACGCTGAGCATGCGGTCGAGCAGGCCGGTGGCCTCGGCCTCGAGGTGTCGTGGGTCGAGCAGCGGGTGGTTCTGGGGGATGAGCTTGAGCGAGATGTCAAGACCATCACGTCTGTGGTCCGAGTTGGGCGAGAGGGTCTGGGCGAGGACGACACGCTGGGCAAACTTGATGCAGCAGATCTTGATAGAGGGCGACGGCGACTCCCATAGCCGCAGGATGCGCGACTTGATGACGCCGATGCGCTCCCACGTCGCCGTGTCGTATGAGTTGTTGATTCTGCCAATTAGTATAAGCCAAACAGGAGGAAAACAGAGGAGAGAACGTACATCCACCGCATAATGAGCGGATAAATACTGGAGGCGGCCTGGATGATGCTGCGCAGCACAAATGGGTCTTCGTTGCTGTTCTCGAGCATACCCTTGATACTCTCGAGCACCAGCAGACTCAGGCTCTCCTTCTCGCGCGACGGCATCGACGGCGCCGCGAACGCCTCGGCCAAGAAGTCGGCACCCCATCGCCGCAGCTGTGGCAGCGATGACGGGTTGAGGATGGGCAGGATGCCCTGGACGATCATGGGATAGTGGCCGACATTGGCGAGCACAAGCTTGCGCGCGTCGTCAAGCTGGCGAATCTGCTCTTGGACGGATTCTTGTGCGGCGGCGGCGGGAGTAGAGCCGGCTGTATTGGAGGCCGCAGCTCCATTGGACGCGACAATTGTAGCCGAAGCCATTGTATTTATCAAGGTCGTATTGGTCGTATATCGTATGTCGTATGTCGTATGTCGTTGGTTTGTCGAGTCGCCTTGTAAAAGAATGCTAATCGACACGGTGCGCGCGCGTGGACTTGAAGCAGGGTATCAGTGCCGCAAAGAAGTCGCCATCAACGGGGGATAGTAGCGGTACCAAAGATTGATGCGATGGCCGTTGGGGTGTCAAGCAGGTCAAGCAGGCTGCAGTGTCGTCGTGGTGATGTCGTCGTCGATGCCGTCGGTGTCGTCAAAGGTCATTGCAGTCGACACGCGCCGAGACAGTGTAGCTGCGAAAGCGTAAAGACAGTCAGGCCGCTTGGAAACACAAATACACATAAATTAATTAAAATTAATTATCAACCTGCTGTGGCTGCTGCTTGCTTCTGTTGTGCGACGCTGTGCTGGGTGGTGAGTCGAGACAAACCAAGCACAATAAGCATACAGCTGTGGACGATGATGCTAGTATTGCGGCTACTCAAAGGCACGACACGAAAAGACAGAGACAAGGCACGGTTGAGCTAGCGTGCAGAATGGGGCTTGCAGCGCTGGATCTGGTTAGTCAGCTGTGCGTACACCAAAGTACATTGCATTGATATCAAGGTGGGAAGAACATTCGAGTACATCCATGCCTGTCTTAGTCATCATCGTATGCTTAGCATTGCCAATTTTCGATTTCGTCAGACGAGCGGGAGCTGGACGACAACATCAACGTGAATAGCAACATCAACAGCAAACATGTCTGGGTATGTATCTGCATATATCAAGATCAAACTCTCTGCAGCCGCTAACCTACAGCGTCGAACACTCTTC
Source organism: Ophiostoma ulmi (assembly GCA_029298715.1). NCBI lineage: Eukaryota > Fungi > Ascomycota > Sordariomycetes > Ophiostomatales > Ophiostomataceae > Ophiostoma > Ophiostoma ulmi. The sequence goes on from JANSLN010000007.1 coordinate 667,135, forward strand.
CTACTACGACCGGCGCATGCGCCAATCGCCGGCTCTGATCCGCGCTCGCCGGCCATACCTCGTCAAGAACGCCGTCCTCGGACTCAGCATCACCGCCGTTGCTATTGGTGTTTGTAAGTAGACCCTGTATAGCCTGTATAGCCTGTATAGGCTACGACTCTGACGACTCTAAACACCCGCTAACAGACAGATGCCTACACAATCAGCATTGTCGGCCAGGACGACTTCTCCGACGTCCAGGTCCCGGCAGAGCCCAAGCAGACGACCCAGACCCCGACGCAGTCACAAATACAGGCACAAACAGCATTAGGGAAAAAATAGGGAGGCAGAAGACGGCAAAGGACCATCAGACAATCACACCTTGTATATATACGAATCTACGAAATACTTCCATAACAAGGCAGGAATATGTGACCAGTGCCAATTCAAGACTATGGCATATGCATGAGAAAACATTGAAAGAGAAAGCCGTTCATTTGGTATATATGGAGAATGAGGACTGCTTTCAGTATGCAGATAAAGAGTAAACAAGAGTAAGATACTGCCCCGCAAGGAGTATGAGCCGCTGAGAGGCGAGAAGAGAAGTAGACGAAGCAAAAGATGAAAATAGGACAAGAATCAGAACAAGCAACAGGGCAGAATAGACATGAACCGACCCAAGCATAGCAAGCGAACCCAAGTACCTAGCATAAACAAGAAGACAAGAAACAGGAGCAATACACAATAAACAAGTAAAGACAAAACCAGCGAACCCGAGTCAATCGAGGCCTCGACCAAACCAAGGCCGCGTGAGCTAGAGACAGGTAGTGTATCTAAAGAGACAAGCAGAGGCAAGACTGGCGTGATTGTGAATGTCGGGGACGAATGTCGAAGAATGTCGAGAAAAGATCCGATAAGAAAAGCAAGAGGCCGACAAGTAAACACCGGAGAAAATGATAATGCTGTCGTGAGTGATAGTGATGATGATGGCGATGCGGAAGAAGCGGAGAATGGTTGTAGGTGTAGCTATGGCTATAGTCGTAGAGTGGTCTAATAAGTCAAGGATGGTGTATATGATATTCGTGGGACGTATGCGGTATGTACATTGTAGATGCGTCGACGTGTAGAGTAAGGTTATAACGGTAGTCGACGTTACTCGCGATCAGCCGAATTCTGCGAGGGGCTACTGGGTCGGATTCGCGACAACTAAGCTGTGACTTCGGCTGCCGCCTCGCGTTTGATCGGGACTGATGACTGTCGGCTCGGGTCGGTTGGGAAGTCGGGCACCGGCGGTGGTGGGTTGCGGTTGGCGGCGGCGGCGGCAGAAGCTGCGGCTGCAGCTTTGGCGTTGGCCGCTTTCTGGCCTTGTCCGCGACTACCGCCCTGTGGCAATGGCTTTCGCACCCGTGGTCGCCCCACCGGGGGTGCTGTGCCGGTGGTGTTTGCTTGGGGGGTTGTACCCGGATGCCCGGATGGGACCTGTTGCGCCTGCTGTTGCCGTTGAATAAGGTGTTCATCACGGGGAACATGGGTCTGGGACTGGGACTGGGACTGGGACATGGACTGGGACATGGACGGGGGATGCATTTGTGATGTATGCAGGGGAGCGGCAGTCTTGCTGTGATGATGAGAAGGGTGGTGTGGGTTCGCCCACGGCGTATTCGCCAAGAATTGCTGACCTGCTGCCCCGAGGCTGTGGTATGACACGGGCGCGTGCGTGCTCGTCGGCGGTAGTGCCGAAGCTGATGGCGGCGCAGCAGCCGGAGGAGCACCCACGCCGTTGCCGTTGACGCCATGAACGCCATTGCCATGGACACCCGCATCAGAGAACGGGGTTCCATTGCCCTGGTGGTGCTGGTGTCCGTGTATTTGTGGCTGTCCCTGTGGCACATGATGTGCCTGCACTTGGGAGTGAGTCTGCGACGGTGTTTGCTGCGCTTGTGCGCGTGGCTCTGATTGCCTTGCTCTCTGTATGATTAGCAGTTGCTCATTACGCGGATAAAAGAGAGAATACGCACGGCAATGGCCTCTAAGTCGTCATCCACCTGGTGGTGCGAGGCGCCCTTGATGGCCGGCGCCGCCGGGAAGCCCTCGTACTTGGCCAGGCCCGACAGGATAGACACTTCTGTGTTGTAGCTGACGGCGTCCTTGATGCACTGCTGCTTGGATGTCGGGAACCGCAGGCCGTAGTCGGGAATGGTGTTGGCGTGCCGCCGGCGCTGCAGCTGGATCTGGTACCACTGCCGGCCCAGCTCCTCCAGCACCATCTCGCGCGACTCCCGGACGCTCTGAAAGTACTGTCCGTGAATGTGGCTCCGCCGTGCTACAGCCCAGCGGTTGAGTGTCTGCATGTTGAGCGCCAGCTCCGTGTCCACAACGCGCTTCGTCTCGTCGCGCCGCTCGTCGATGCACTGCATCATGGCCAGGTACTCGGGGTGTGTCGGGTTGTCGCCCTGCAGCATCTCCTCTTCGTGGTTCAGCTGGTCTAATCGTTCTTGGTAGAGTCTGGGTTGTTAGTCCGGACCGTCTATAGACATCTGTCATTCTCTTCTGCTCCTTGACACTTACTTGTCTCTAAACGACGCAAACTGCTTCTCAATGGCGCTCAGGTTGTCCAGTGCCGCCTTCTTTCTCTCCACTGTTGCATCCACTTTGTTAGCATGCTCCCCGCGCTCTTCTTCTGCTTCATCGTGATCTTCCTCATCTGCTTCCTCTGCCCCTTCTACTTCTTCAGCTTCCTCGGCCTCGGCCTCGGCCTCTTCATGCTCTCCATGCTCCACATCTTCTTGGTCGGTTTCCGTCGGAGCAGTCGCCTGCATCTCGGTCCGGTTCCGGTTCACAATCACTGTCACGTTCGCGGTAGGGGGTAGGTGGGAGGGGGTTGGGGTCGGGGTCGGGTTGTCCATACGTTCTTCCTCGTTCCGGTGCGCTGCCTCGGCTTCTTCGTCAATGTCGCCTTCTGGTTCGTCTTCGCCATTCGCGGCGGCTTCGTCGTCAACAGCGCCATCGCGCTCGCGCTCGTCGTCCAGGTCGTCGTTACCGTCGCCCTCGTCGTCAGAATCTTTGTTTCCACTGTTTCCGCCACGTCTCTTGGCACTGCCGCGCTTCGATCTTCTAGCTCGGAATGTGTCGCTGGCAGTGCCTTCGGCCGAGTTGTCGTTGTCGCCATCATTCTTTCGATCAGCTCTGTCGGCTCTATCAGCGGCGTCGCCAGAAGCTCCATTCGTGGCGGCGGCCTCGTCGGTATTGGCCGAGGTGGCATTTGTGCTTGTGCCTTTGCCTGTGCCTGGCCCAGTGCCTGATCCAACTCGCTTCCGCAATGGTTGGTCAGACTCGGACGGATCGGTGGTCGGCGACCGCTTTCGTTTCCGCGTGTCGGAACTCGCGCGCTGGCCCCTTGGCAATGGCGTGCCGTCGTCCTTGTTGCCCACGGTATCGTCTTTCTTTACCGCTGGTGTGGAAGCGGACTTGGGGTCTTTGTCTTTGGAGGCGGCCCTGGATCGGCGGCGGCTGCTGCGCGTGTTTTCGCGATCGTCGGCTGCAGCCTCTTCTTCGCCGTCGGCCTCGTTGTTTTCTTCGTCTTCCGCGTCGGCGAGCGCGTCGTCGTCTTCTTCTTCCTCATCCTCCTCTTCCTCATCGTTGTTCTCGTTGCCGCCATCCGAGTCAGCCCGCAGCTGCTGCTTCAGCTTGCTGGGACTGGCCTGGAATGTGCGATCCCGCGCGGCGGCGCTCTGCTGCGACGCCAGCCGCTTGGTCGGGCTTGTGGTGAACGACTCGGGACTGCTCTCGACATCGGCGCTGCCGCCATTCTTGATGTTCTTATTCTTGGTAGGCGTGTCGTAGAGGCGCTCAGTCTCGGCTTCCGAGTCGTTGACGTCGGGCTCAACTTCGGACAGGGCAGACTCGTCGTCGTTGTCCGAGTGTGCGTCTGCTGCTTTTGCTCGTTGTTGTGACCGCGTGGCCCGCGTTCTGTTTCTGTTTCTGCTGTGTTGTTCTTCGTCGCTCCGCTCGGCCTCGTCGTCCTCGTCCTCGAGATCGGCAATGTTGACGTTGCTCAATGGCGACGACTTGTGCGCCGAACCGTCGAGCTCCATCTCGTCGGGGTCACCGTCTTTATCTTCGACCTCCGTGAGTGGACTTGAGGCATTGCTGAGGGACGTGTCGGGCTGGGGGGGAAGAGGTGGACTCGAGGCGACGGCAGCCGCGGCCGCTAAAAGGTCGTCAGCCATTGTAGAGAGGAGGGGGGAGGTTGTCGGCCTGCTCTGGGGAAGTGTCGGCAGTCGATTGGCAATGTCTGGTGGAGAGAGGGTAGTTGTCGAGGAGTAGGGCGCCGACAAGGGCCTCAAAAGGTGTAGAGTGTGTTTGTAAGAGTCTCTGATGGTCTTTGGGTGTCTTGAAGCGTCTCCAAGCGTCTTCGAGAGCGTCTGGTCGTTGACAGCGACGTTTGGGGGCGTCGACCCCAGGAGAGCTGGAAAACAAGCTGGTTCTGAGTGAGAAAAGCAAAAGAAAATAACTGATCTGGCTTCGCAAGAAGAATCCGATCAGGAAGATGCCTGGCTATGAATGGTAATATGCGTGCTGGTTGGAGAGAAAGGGTAGAGACGGAGAGAGACGAGAAGACGAGAAGACGAGAAGACAGGAAGAATGTGGTGTGTGGAGGATTTGTGGGCAACAAGGGGAGAAAACCAGAGGGAGACAAAGTGCCACTTGCGCGGTGCTGGGGGTGCTTCTGGAGGTTCTGGTGCTGAGTATTGGGCGCAGGGGCGCTGTACGAGTATTAATGGCTGTAATGACTGTAATGGCAGTCTCCGTCCTCATTCCGTCTTTCCTCTCTTCTCTCTCCACTCAGCTGCCCTTCCCTCGCGCTTCTGCTTCCCAAACTGCGCTAGCGAATGACCGCATGCTGCTCTGAGAGCGGTGTCGCTGGGCAGAATCCCCTGCTCCGTGACGCTAGCAGCCAAATACAGATACGGCTAGGCGATGAGGTACTTGGTAGTACTTCCATTATGTGTATAATCATTCACTGTGCTATGTATCTCTATGTACTGCATGACAATCATAGTGGGTCTTTTGAGCACGTCTGTCCAATCACATCCACCAAGATAAGGACAATCTCTTATCGCATCCCCAAATTCTTTTTTTTCTGCCCGTTTTTCTGCTGCGCTGTAGGCCAAAGGCACAGCATAGTAAACAGCCTCTGCCGGATCGTCGACTTGTTTCACGACCACACAGCACCACAACCACAACTCACAATGGCACCTTCGTGAGTTTTTCAGAAATCAATCCAGAATATCGATGAATAAGTTCTGACATTACAGAAAATCAGTCCTGTCTGCGTCCAAGAAGGCGGTGGACCCCACCCTCGACGCTCTCTTTGCATCCAGCGTATGTACAACCATAGAGCGATGGACTGATGGAGAGAGATAGACGAGAGATTGAGGAAAATACTGACTATATAGTTTGGCCCTGTTGAGCCGCGCGCAAAGCCAAAGTACGAGAAGCTTATCGAAGTCAAGCCCAGAGACGCCCCTGCACCGAAGCCCGTTAAGCCCTTGACCAAGGAGGAGGAAGAGGCTGCCGAGGAGGCTGAAGACGACGATGATGACGATGACGACGATGATGATGACGACGGCAACGACGACGACAACGAGGAGGATGCTGAAGAGGAGGTAGTTCCCGAGGCCACCCCTGAGAAGCCCAAGGCTAGCAAGAGGAAGAGAAAGGGCCGCAGCGAGGATGACGAGGATCTCGAGGGCCGCTACTTTGACAAGCTCGAGCGCGAGATCGACGGTCCCGCCGAGAAGCGTGCCAAGCGGGCTGAAAAGGCAGACAAGGACGGCGAGGACGAGGAGATGGCTGATGCTGACTCCGACAAGGACAGCGATGACGACGATGCCCAGCCGATTGTCCACGAGTCGCTCCTGAATGGTGCTGCCGCTGCCGACGCTGATGCTGATGCCGACGACGACGCCGCCGAGGACAAGACTGAGCAGAGTGTCGAGAAGGCTTCGCGCACCGTGTTTCTGTCCAACGTCAGCCTCAAGGCCGTTACCGACAAGGCCGCCAAGAGAAAGCTGACGCTGCACCTGGAGTCGATCAACGGTGTCAAGCCCGAGGAGAAGAAGAGCAAGAAGAAGGCCAAGAAGGAGGCCGGGGAGAAGAAGGATGAGGAGAAAGAGGATGAGGAGAAGACTGAAGACAAGACTGAAAAGGAAAAGTCGATTGTCGAGAGCATCCGCTTCCGGTCCGTGCCGTTTGCCTCGGCCGCCCTCCCCAAGCGCGCCGCCTACATCACCGGCGCCACCATGGGCGCCACCGCCCAGTCCGCCAACGCCTACGTCGTCTACGCCACCGTCGCCCAGGCCCGCCTCGCCGTCAAGAACCTCAACGGCACCGTCATCCTGGACCGCCACCTGCGCGCCGACAGCGTCGCGCACCCGTCGCCCGTCGACCACCGCCGCTGCGTGTTTGTCGGCAACCTGGGTTTTGTCGACGACGAGACCGTGCTGGCCGCCAACGAGGAGGGCGAGCAGGAGACCAAGAAGCGCAACAAGACGCCCATGGATGTCGAGGAGGGTCTGTGGCGCACCTTTGGCAAGCACGCCGGCCGCGTCGAGAGCGTGCGCGTCGTGCGCGACCCGGTGACGCGCGTCGGCAAGGGCATTGCCTATGTGCAGTTCTACGACGGCACGTCCGTGGAGGCGGCGCTGCTGCTGGCCGAGAAGAAGTTCCCGCCGCTGCTGCCGCGCGCGCTGCGTGTGAGCCGCTGCAAGGCGCCGCACAAGACGGCGCGCGCCATGGAGCGTGTGCATATCCGCGGCGATGCGCCGAAGCGCGATGACCGTTCTGCGCGTTTCAAGCGGGGCAGCAACGGCCGGGGCGGCAAGGGCGCTGATGATGACAAGAAGACGGGCTACAAGCCCAAGGTGACGGCGGAGCAGCAGACACAGGCTGGTCGTGCGGCCAAGCTGCTGGGCAAGCAGGCGGCCACTGGCAGCACCATGGTGTTTGAGGGCATGCGCGCGCGCGTCGGCGGTGTCAGCCTGTTCAAGAAGAACAAGCACAACAAGAAGCAGGCCGGCGCTGCGGGAGGGGCAGGCAAGCCTGCGTCTGGCAACGACCGCCGGCGAGCCGAGCGGGCCAAGAGCTGGAAGGGCAAGCCGGCACGGGGCGGCAACAAGGAGTAGAGAGGTGCACGTGGCGATTCAAAAGCTTGTTTTTGACAGTATTTTCTTTGTACGGCGTCTATCATTCTTGTTCCTTTTCTCGTTCCGTTTAATCATTGTTCAAATTCTACTTTATCTGCATGATCAAGTTTATTCGCTTAGCTTTCTGTGATAACAAAATTTGTTGTTCAGTCTTTCATATTTCAAGATGTCAATTACTACCACTACGGCATGCACACAAAAACATCATTAAATCAAAACATAGGAAGAAGTAACGGGTTGGGAATTTAGTTGCAAAAGAGAGAAAAATATAGAAGTCATAAAAGAGACGTAGAAGGGGATAGCAGTAGAGTGAAGTAGCGTAACTAGATAGGGGAAGGGGGTGTATAAAAAAGACAAACGCAGGCAGGCTGGCAAGAGAGACAAAGCAAAGGAGAACAATAATGAGGTATACCGAGAGATAGAGAACAAGAAGATAGCAGAGACATCGTAGGGTGTCCGTTTGGTCAGACCCAAATGAGGATAACAAGTATAGCCCGTCTTTCCTCCATTCGTGTCCAGCCAGTCAGTCACCTCTGACGTAACTCTCCCTAGCTATATCCTATATATCTGTCGTCTCTGGGCATGTCTCACCTTCTGCTCGATCCGCTTAGTACTCAACTTCGCCCTCCTCGGCCTCGAAGGTGTCGGCAGCGACCTCCTCGTAGTCCTTCTCGAGAGCAGCCAAATCCTCACGGGCCTCGCTGAACTCACCCTCCTCCATACCCTCACCGACGTACCAGTGCACGAAAGCGCGCTTGCTGTACATGAGGTCGAACTTGTGGTCAAGACGCGACCAGGCCTCGGCAATGGCAGTGGTGTTGGACAGCATGGACACGGAGCGGTCGACACTGGCAAGACCACCCTCACTAGAAGTGGGGACGGCGACGGGCTTCTGGTAGTTGATGCCGATCTTGAAACCGGTAGGGCACCACTCGACGAGGTTGAACGAAGACTTGGCCTTGAGGGCGGCAACAGCGGCGTTGCAGTCGCGGGGCACGACGTCACCGCGGTACAGCAGGGCGACGGCCATGTACTTGCCGTTACGGGGGTCGCAGACCACCATCTGGTTGTTAGGCTCGAAGCCTGGTTTGTTAGTATTTGATTTGAATAGCCCACATACATATATGAATAAATTTTAAGAAAAAAAAAACATACACTGGAAGGTCAGGTCGTGAACCTTGAAGCTCTCGTGGGCGCTCTTAGAGGCAGAGACAACGGGAGCGTAGCTGATGAGCGGGTAGTGGATACGGGGGTAGGGGACCAGGTTGGTCTGGAACTCGTTCAGATCGACGTTAAGGGCACCGTCGAAGCGCAGCGACGAGGTAATGGACGAGACGACCTGAGCAATAAGACGGTTCAGGTGCTCGTAGTCGGGGCGTGGGATATCGAGGTTGCGACGGCAAATGTCGTAGACGGCCTCGTTGTCGACGAGGAAGGTGCAGTCGGAGTTCTCAATGGTGCTGTGGGTGGACAGAACGGCATTGTAGGGCTCGACGACGGCAGTAGAGACACGGGGAGCAGGGTAGATGGCAAACTCGAGCTTGCACTTCTTACCGTACTCGGTAGACAGGCGCTCGAGCAGCAGGGCACCGAAACCGGAGCCGGTACCACCACCAAAGGAGTGGAAGATCAGGAAGCCCTGCAGGGAGTTGCAGTTGTCGGCGACACGGCGGATACGGTCAATAACGTTGTCAACCATCTCTTTGCCGATGGTGTAGTGACCACGGGCGTAGTTGTTGGCGGCATCCTCCTTGCCGCTGACGAGCAGCTCGGGGTGGAAGAGCTGGCGGTAGTCACCGGTGCGGATCTCGTCGATGGGGGAAGGGTCGAGGTCGACAAAGATGGAGCGAGGGACGTATTTGCCGTTGCTAGTCTCGGTGAAGAAGGTCTCGTACGAGCCACCCTCGTCGATGTCCTTGAGGTTGGGGTCAGGGCGACCATCTGCGCCGAGGCCGTGCTCGAGCAGGTAGCTGCGTCGGTCAGTATGGGAAGTAGATTGGCAGGCAGCTAGATTCATAGACTAGTAGACAAAATACGGGATGCATTGGCAGACTACTTACAGCTCCCAGGCGCTGTTACCAAGCTGGGTACCAGCCTGGCCCAGGTGAAGATGGAGAACCTGGAATGGTCAGTACGGATGGCGCATACACGGTAGATACCGGAGGCGGTGAAGTGGGTGTAGAGTGCAGGATGAGGCCATGGTGATGTCTCAGTGTCTCCATGTCGTCATGTTGTCGATATCTTCAAAGTCGAGATGCCGACGGCGCATACAAGACACGATATGGCCAAGATGGAGACGAGACATCGTAATGGTATAGTACGGAGAATAATTAATAGCAAAGCTCGGTCCTTTGCTTGTCGTCATTGACCCTTGACAGTCATGGAGGATACTGGCTGGGAGGGAGAGGATAGATAGGAGAAGTTGGGTAGGACAGGGTCATGAGATGACAGGAGATGGAGATGCAAATGGCGGGTAGGGGTGACAGAGGATCCAGACATAGTATGGGAATGCTGAAGAGCAATGGCAATTGAGATTGAGATTGAGAGAGTGCGGAAGACGAAGATGGAGATGGAGATGAAGATGGAGACGGAATCAGCAATACGTACCTCGCCCTTCATTGTTGCTGAAGATATTTTGACAGGATTGGGGAAAGAAATATGGTCAAGTCGATGGCGAGGTAAAAGAATAGAAGTCTGAAAGACTGAAGACAAGAACAGAGACAGACGATGGAGAGTTTTTCCTCGCTGGGTGTTTAAGGAGAAAAAAGGCAGAAGCAAGGCAAAGGGGGAGAGGAGTTTGGGAAGCAGAAGAGAAGGGAGATGAGACGTTGGGGACTACGGGGAGACTAAAAATTAAATTAAAATTAAATGGTAAAAAGGAGCTTGGGAGGGGGGGGGCTAGTGGAGGTAGGAGACGGTCGATTGGCTAGTAGATACGGGCCGGAGGGTGACGAGCATGGAGAGATATGTTGAGAGGTAGAGAGAGGCAAGAGGTGCATAGAGAGAGAGAGGCGCACAGGGAAGGAGCTATCACAGTATCGCATAGGGTTAGACGGGGACAAACGGCGCCAAACGGGATTTCATATGGCAGTTTGTGCGGTGAGTGCTCGATCAATTTACGGAAAGAGCAAAGGGGAAAGCGACGATGAGGTGGGCAGGAGGGGCAGCCTACATCTGTAGTATCATTGGTTCTTTAGTGCATTGTGTGCCGTTTTGCGGTGCGTTTTGCGTTTTGCTTGTGGAGGGAAAAAGGGGAAGGAGCAACCCAGAGACCTCACATGTACCGGTACTCTACAGTATAATTCATGACTGGCTTTTTCGCACAGTAAAAGACATACTTGCAGGTATTTCTACCTCGGCAGTGGTTCCCGCGCTCACCGCTATGATAGTTGGCCACTGGGCTGGCCCGTGCACGCCAACGGGACAGGGGCAGCGCGTTGTGATTGGTCCAAGTGGAGAGTTCTTATTGCAGCCCCACTAACTAATAACTAATACTAATAACCTATGCTTGCCAGCAAAACCGACGATCCGTATCACGGCCGCCGACACGGCGCAGCATCCGGCAGACGGGGCACCATTGTCAACTCGATACTCTCACTGTCTCAATGCTTGATTTATTCCAAGATGGAAAGCACGGCCTGCCATTACTGGCCGTGGAAGAGCCTCATAGCGGAAACACTAGAGCAACCCTTTGGTGGCATTGTCGTCTTGTCAATGAACCCGGCTGCTACTCGAGAGAGAGCCTGCGTTCGTACAGTATGGACCAGCGGCAGGCGTTGGTTTTATTTCGGCATCCGGTCGCATCGCCGTCACCATCGCCATCGCCGTCACAGTCATAGTCACAATCGTAGTCCTAGTCATTGTCATCATCAAACCAAACCAAGACGAAACGAGACCGTACGGCTGTCCTCTCGAAGCATCAAAAAAGTTTACTAATGCTAGGAACACATCCACCGAGCTGGTATGAACAACAGATCTCCAAAACTTCTCACCGCGACCAGCCAAGATACAATAACCACCGTCTTCAGCCGGCTGCCGGCCTACATAAGGTGGCGCCGCGCCGGCATGGCAAAACAGAGAGCGGTCACTACCATTTGATCTCAAAGCTATGTTGGACTATCTTGGAAGACCCTGTACTTTTTGACTGGCAATATCAACAGTAAAACGCGTTCGGAGTGTGTAGTAGCAGCACTAGTAGCTGTAAATACGCTATGCTAAGCAAAAGCGGGTCCAAACAGAGATCGTGATATTAGCTATGGAGACGCGAGATGAAACGGGATGAAGAAATGTCGAAGACTGAGTGTGTCTATGATGGAATCATACCGGGTTGTGCATCAAGAAGGGAACAGGATCGGCAATACGTTTGACAAATACTGCAGCATGTCTACCTCCTCAAGGCTGCACATCAATAACCTTGACGGTCATCTTGACGAGGCTGGTTGAAATTAAAGAAAATTCTGGCAGCTGTATTAAATAGGTATTCCCTATCAAGTCTCTTCCTGCGCAATTTAGTCTACTTGTGGTAGCGTACCTCCAGGCGAGAAACTGCCAATATGCGACGGCTAATTACCATCCGCACATTCAGATCTTTGACGCGTCTTGATATATTATTGCGTTCCGACAACACGGTCGACCCTGGTGCTGCTCTTTACAATTAGATCTTACTAAATCTCACATGGTGCTCACATGGTGCTCAATAATGAAGTATGTAAATAAAGAGATTGCCTATTACAATGAAATTGCTCACTGCTTGACTATCGATTGCTTAGTCTTGATCACCCGCAGGGAGGTGCCAGGTGTGGAATCTCAGATCTCACACAAGACATTCAACGTCTACGGAGCATGGAGTCAAGCTGCTTCGGCAGATCTTTTAAATTTTGTCCTAGTCTCTATCTATTGCCACATCAACATAGGCATGATCGTCAAAACAAAATGTGTCTGTCGTTGTTGAAGCTGGGTGCTTAGTCATTGTGTGACACGGTTGCCCGGGCAGTGGTGTAGCCTCCTGCCGTCTGGGCCGCTGGACGCGTAAAGTGGGTTGACTTACGCTGAAACCTATTCCCTATTCCCCTAATGAGATCAAATATTAAGTAAGCAGGCACGATTCCACCATACAAACCCCTAGCCTTGCGGGCACCCCTTTCTCCCTGTGTATATGAGGTGTAGTAACAAAACAAACCATTTCTGGCAACACTCTAGTAATACTCTAAAAATACGCCAATAATACTCTAATAATACTAATAATACTCTAATACCCGTAATGCAGGCAAAACGAAACGACATTACGACGTAATTACTTTGTATCTTAGAAATCCTAGAATTGCATGGACAGTCATTTCCCGTCTTGTCCGTATGTAAGACCATCTTTTATGAGATTATTTACGTGCCTGCTCGGCAGTGTCCTAATAACGTGCATCGTCTGTCTTGCTTTAGTATTCTCGTATTTTCTCCGGCTCTCACTGTCTCGACTGTCTCGACACTCTTCCTTCTACACACTCTTGACTCTAGCGACCCATTGACATCCTTCCTTGACCACTGCGACCGCATCGCACTGTCGTTTGATGCTCGCCAGGATTGCTAGGCAGAACCAGCAATCTGAACTTGCCATTGTCCTTTGGAACAAGTCAAAATAGATCGAATACAGTCTGCAGACGTTTACAAGGTCAATACTAAATACAACAAAATACAAAGAACAAGAAGCACACTCCGCCACCAACCGCCATCAAAACCCGCGGAAGCGGACAGCCAGGCAACCAGACAAAGGGCAAATAACAGACAAGAATAAAGATACTTGATAAAGAAGACCCTGAATACACCTTCTTCTCGCCCACACACTCTCTCTTCCACCCTTCATCTACTGCAACAATGCGCCATCGGCTCAAGAAGTCCTCACGGCACGAGTCGGTCGGCTCGACCAAGTCTGCCAAAGGCAACGACACTAAAGGTTAGTTTAGTACTTTGCATCAGATCCATCGCTCATGCATCTGCGGCTGCCCCTGTCTGTGCGACCAAACTGTACGACCACTCGTTTGTCTATTGTCTTGTTGTTGTGCGGTCGCATACTACGGCCATATCAAGGTCAGCGGCCAATGGGCAGTGACCGGCCCGCCAGGCCAACAGCAGCTGAATTAGCAGCAAAAGACAAGACACAGACGCAAGAGACAGACACAACAAGACAACTCGCGTCTCTGGTTCTTCCTGAAACGCATTGTTGTGGTGATCTACTGACCTCTGTCTTCTCTGTCTTTTTTTTTTTAATTACCCACCTGCCGACCCACTGCTCCCCGCCGTTACGTCTTGCACTGTATTATTACCTGCTACCAGACTACCAACCCAATAAGCACCAGCTGCATTCCATACTGCAAAACTTCAACCTCATCTAACCTCTTTTCAGATTCCGCACACTCGCGCACGTCCTCGTCCACCAATGACTCGCCCCGCTCGTCCCTAACATATGCGTCCGAAGCCATTGCCAACCTTAGAAACACAATGGGCATCTCACGCGGCACAGCACCAACATCAAATCCGTCATCGACTTCAACCACCTCAACAACCACAGTAACAACCACAGTAACAGCCACAGTCACAGAAACGCGACCTCCATCAAGCGCACCTCCGCCGGTAATGCCCTCGCAGTCCGTCAGCAAAAGCTCCAGTACAAATACCGTTGGCCTCTCGCGCACCCTGTCTACCATCCGCACCGTCACCAGCTCCGACGACAAGCCCCATCCCTCGCCCATCCACGCCCAGTACGCCCGCCAGTCCTTTGACGACGAGGGCTCGTCTGTCGGCTCGCCGACCATTGCGCGCAACTCCAACTCGGCCTTTTCCAGTTCCGTCAACAGCAACGTGAGCTCGGCCTCTTCACAACCACACTCGCCACTACCCTCGTCATCAAATCATACAAACGACTCAAGCAACGACTCAAGCAACGACTCAAGCAACGGCAACGACTGCTTGAATACCCGCCAGAGTGCCGCCACCTCAACTCTCACAACCGTCCCCAGTGCATCCAGTCTCGAGATCCCACGCCCCGGTAGTCCCGGCCTGCACCACAGCTCCAGCTTCTCCAAACTGCGTTCGGCAGCCGCCCAGTTTGAGGGCTCAACGTCTGCGCCTCTCGACATGTCGGACAACCCGCAAAACGACCCGTCATGGGACTCGACCGTCGGCAAGGCCGGCCTCGGCAAAACTGGCCGCGTAATTAACCGTCTCGTGTCCGACAACGACGCCCTGAAGCGCGATCTCCAGATTGAGCGCCTCAAGGCCGACGAGGCCCGCCAGGCTGCACGCCTGCTGGAAGACAAGATGGAGCGCATGGTGGCCGACTACGAATCCCGCCTGCTTGAAGCCAGCGTCACCAAGACACTGCTGGCCCGCAAAGAGCGCCAAGTCGAGTCGCTGCAGGCGGCAGTCGAGCTCGAAAAGCAGCGCACTGCAAATGCCCAAGACCGCGAGCGCACGTGGCGCGAAGAAATCGATGGTCTGCGCAAAGAGACAAAGCGGCACGTCGAGGACGCGTCGACGCACGCGCAGCTCATGGAGGGCCGGTACAATGCCATCAGCAGCCACTGGCGGTCACAAGGCGATGCCGTCAGGAAGACGGCCGCCGACCTGCGGGACGAAATCACAGAGCTCGTGAGCCAGCGCCAGAGCGACGACCACAAGATCGGCATGCTGCGGGAGCTATGCGAGCAGCAGGACAGCAACATCAAGGCGCTGTGGGAGCAAAAGGAGGCCATTGGGCAGCAGTTTGTGGCGTACAAGGCGGAGCAAGAGAAGTACCTCAAGGATATCAAGACGAATGCGGCGCGCCGCGAGGCTGAGCAGGAAGCGACGCTGGAGGAGGCGCGGCAGGTGCTGGACAAGCTCAAGTGGGCGTTGAATGTCAAGTCGACGATTGACTGGGCAGAGTAGACGTCAATGTCAAAGACGGATGTCGACGGCGGCAGTAGCCGTCGAGACACTTTTTTTTAACAAAAAAATCTCCAATATCTCATTCTTTGGACGTCGGCGCCAAGGCGTCAACCCCGACAACACAACTATTTACCATGTATGACAGACATCTCAGGCTGGATAGACGGAGCCCGGCGTTCTCTTTCGTTTCATTTCTCTCTTCTTTTCTTCTTGTTGTTCTTGTTTACTCTTCTCGGCATCCTCTTCTCTTCATCTTCATCTACGACTCAGACTGCATACGACCGACAGAACCGCATCTAACGACCTGTATATTTGGCTTTTATTTTGTTAATATTTCTCATCCCCATTCATTTATTCTTATTATTTGTTCTCTTTCTTATCCTTTCTTATTCTTTCTTGTTCTTCCTTGTTCTTTTCTTATTTTGTGACTGTTGTTGCTTCTGTTATTCTGTTCACTTGGTTAGGTTCGGCCATGTCATAAACATGCATTTCAGGTGCTCTTCTATTTACTATTATCTTTGTTCTATCGACCGATATCTTCTTTTCACTGTTTTGATTGTTTCAATTGTTGTGCCCTTGTCTCTGTCTGCGTCTTCGTCATCTCTTAGCTCTTTATTCACCTCTGTGGAACACACATCTATCTACAGTACAGATATCATATATTACCAAGAGTCAATACCCATTACACACTTACTATTAGCTGTATGAATAGAGATTGAGGAATTGTTCCTTCCTAGTCCATCAGTGTTGGCAAGCGCTCCTTCCTCTTTTATTCAACCGCTCTGTCGTAATCTTGAATGCCCGTCGACCCTTCCTGGACGAGTTCTTCTTGCGAGTCTAGACGCAAGCTCCTTCCTATTGTTAGAAGCGTAGTCAGTTGCTCTTTCCTCTTCTCTGATCCCATATTGGCCAGCATTACATCTCATCTCCTTTTCTATTATCTTACCTCCTTTCACCTTTAGACTTGTTTCTACTTGCACCGCTTCTTTGATCTCTCTTGATTTCCAGTCACATCAGCCGTTTGCCATAGATATAGAATAGACGTCTCGCCCACAGTCCTGTTCGCATAGAGCTTGTAGTAGCTACCAATATCGGACCAAAGAAGATTTCCGTTTGCTCATTTCTTCTCTTGTCTTCTCTTGTCTTCTCCCTTTTTCTCTTCAGCTCGACATCGACATCGACATCACCTCGGCATCACGATATCACGATATCACGATATACAACACCGCGACTCACGACATTGCATCATCACGGCCTCTTTAATCGACCACTCCATAGACGCGTCACGCTGAGGTCATTGTGACTACCTCTTCGTTGGCACACAAATGACTTGAGCGTAAATAGTGCTTACCCTCTGCTTCTCTCTTCGCTCCCCCTTTTCAACCCTCCCTCTTCTTCTTCCTCTTCTTCTTCTTCTCACAAATTCATCCGGCTGGCATCAGCTTGTCGTTGCTTCTACATCTCTTACAATCTCTCCATAAACTGAACACTTTACTATATATACTTATCTTCCCTGACAGCTTTCACCTACTTGCTACTCCTCCCCTCTTCTCCTCGGATTTTTTCCATCCTCTCACATCATCGTGCTCCTATTATCATGGAGGACATTGTTGAGTTCTACCTGGCCAGTGTGTGGAAGTATAAAGATGCCGGCTCCAGCTACATTCTCAGCAGCCTCCGCGAGAAGCATCCGAAAAGTCACTTCGTCTACGATCAGGACGCAGGCTGGTTTAAGGTCAATTGCAGTTCTAGTGACGTCCAGGCCGTCCAGGCCACCTTTCGAGACATCCACATTGATCTTGAACAAAAAGCAATGGATTCCAAGGGAGACTTCAGCGACAACGCCTGGTTGAGCAAGCCGTCACCAGGTGACCTCATCAGTGATGCGAATACCAGACCTGCAAAAGGGCCCCTCGTTGACCACCTCTGCCCCGTCGTCTTCGACCGATTTCCGTACAACAAGGTGTGGTCGCGGATCAAGAACGAGTCGCCAGACTCTATCACTGTCCAAAGTTTTCTACATGACAGAGACCGTTTGGCCGTCATGAAGCTCTCGGGTGCCCATATTGAGCTCGACCCAACAGGACGTCTTGTCTTTCTCGGCGGATCCTCCGAACAAAGCCTAACCAAGGCCACAAAGATGCTCGACAATCTCTTCCGCAAGTTTACGTTCGTGTTGCCGCCGCCCAAACACATGATGTGGTCAGAGTCCGAGGGCTCGTACACGGTTGATGCGCGCTTCATGGCACATGTCAATGACGGCATGCTAAGTTCGTCCATCTTTGACCCTGGCCTCTACCCCGGCAAGCGTCTCGATGACATATTTGCAAATGTCTTTGGCAAGGCCGCATGCCTGCGGATCTGTTTCTATGACCGCACAAAGCGCATCGAGGTGTCGTACTTTGGGCCGAACTCGGAGCCCATCTTCAATGACCAAGCGCGCAAGTGGCCCATCTGGTTCAAGCGGGCCGAGTACACGCCAAAGGTCAAGAGTATCACGGCTCCCTCGAAGGAAGACAAGGCAGTCAAGACAATAAGCAAACCCAATGCCCCGGAGGTCAATGCCAAAAAGGAAGCGTTGGCCACTACGCAAGCTTCTGGAGGGAAGCAAAACTCACAGGGACTTGGCTATCTCTTGCGAGAAATTGACCTTCTCACCGATGACATTTCTCAAGTTGGTACTGAGCCGCCTCCCGTTCTTGCCCCTGTCCCTGCCCCTGCCCCTGCCCTTGCACCTTCTTCTGCTCCTGGTTCTATTAAACCCATAGCGGCAACTCCTTCGTCTACTACGCCTTCCCCGTCCAATGCACTTGTGCCTGTTCTGGATTTGGATGCAAACAAGCATGGCTACCAGCTCAAACTCCTCCAGCAGTTTCTTGGAGATCCCTTCAAAAAAGGCAGCAGTTCAACCCATAAGAAGGGAACTGCTACACAAACCGGGGCTGTTAAGGCTATCAATGCTGTCACGCCAGCGGTGTCCAGTACGAGTCAGACCGAGCTAGCAAAAGAAGAGTCGCTCATATCTTTTGCGGAAGAAGCAGTGGTGGAGGAAATTTGCAAGAAAGCTCCTCTCATTCCTCTTGTTGCATCTATTGCGCCTGTTGTTGAGCGTGTTGGGGAGACAGGGCATGACGAAGCCAAGGGAACCACCATGGCCGACGATGACAACCTACTGATCGATCTTCCTGTGCAAGCACCCCCAGAGCCGCAACCAGTTTCACCACGTGTGTCCATGGCAATGTACAGGCCAAGTAGCAGCAATGCACTCGTACGGCGGACAACTTTTGCCAACAGTTTGTGCAATTGCATCGGTCGCTTAATGGGTGATCTTCCATACAGCCGCGGCCGGGTGCGGATGCAGGTCGAACTTGGTCGGCTGTATCTCATGGATACAATCCCCGAAGGTCTTGCCAGCAATCTGCCCGGTGAGCCTGCCTGTGGTTGGCCGCATACAGACATCATGGGCCGTCTCGATACAGTGTGTATATCGCCTGAGAGTGTCGTCTTTTCCAAGGCATTGACACTATTTGCCAATGATATTGAGAGCGTGCTGGGTATGCCGGGTACAGTAGGCGCCCTTGCCCTGAGTGCACCCAAGAACCCTAACGATATTGTGGATCTTGATACGGAGGACACGGTTCCCGAATGGACGTTTCACGATAAGCGGATTGTGTACGAGCTCAAGTGTGAGCGGCGTGTCGTCAACAACGCAGCCGGTGTGGTCAAGGTGCAGAGCCCGTTTGTTGTGGAGATTGACGGCACAATGCCGGGGGCTTTTCGATACAGCCTGCGGCGCGTCGACGACAGCCGGTCGCCAATCTGGGTGCACTGCATCCAGCGGTCTTGGGACGCGCGCGTTGTAGTTTCGTATAGCCAGACTGACAAGCTCGAGGCCGAATACGGTGAATTTGCACGCGAGTTGTTGCGGACCATGGTGGTGCCGCCGGGTCCCATGACGAACCCGCGCTTCCAGATGGCGTACGACTACTCGGCCAAGCAGCAGGATGGCCAGTCGGTGTATACCAAGGTACAGTCGGCACGTGTCCGCAATGTCGGCCGGTTTGTGAGCGGGAACGGCGAGAGCTACCTTGACGTGTCGTGGAACCGACACATGAACATGGAGATGAAGCCCGACTCGAGCCTAGAGACAGATGAAGAGGGCGAAAGCAAAGATAGGAAAGAAAAGGGCACGCTGCGCTTCACCGGTGCGGAGGACGACCAGGCGCGGGGCATGTTCGGGTCGTGGTACGAGGCGAGCGTGTTGTCGGCGGCGGCAGAGCAAGGGTTTCGGGAGAACGAGACGCTGCCGGTGGGTGGTATGGCGGCATGGGGCCGGAGCGTGGTGGATATGGACAACATGTACGAGGCAGCATTTGGGCCGGCGCTGCGGCTGGTGCAGAAGATGGACGGTGTTGGTGTGCTAATTGACAATGGACAAGGTGAGGGAAAGCAGTCGGTGCCGCCAATGAAGACGCGACAGGCAGTAGCCGTAAAGAACTTTTGGTAGGCGAAGGAGGCTGAGGCAATCGAGTCCAGTCAGGGTCTAGAGGTTTTCTTTATTGTGTGTAGGATTTGCTTGATACGTACATCAACTATTCTACAACAACATAAGCAGCTCTTTGCATACTCCCAGATGTTCACAATCAACGATCAGGCAGATAAATCATCTCGTATTTTCTTTTAATTTTATGCAATAAATATGATCATCATGATAGAGATTGACTATCCTGGAAAATTATGAATATGATTGCAAAAACTCGAAATAAATTTCTGGAAGAAAAAGAAAAGCACTGTTCCATAAACAGCGAATGCAGAGGTAAATCGGTAAAACTAAATTAAAACTAAATTTTAAAAAATCATTATCTGCATCTTACACAACAGCGTGGCACGTTTTCGTACTCTGGATGACAGCATCATGTTGTAGTGCTTATAAAGCACTTGCACTTACGGGAGTGCCGCGAGTTGTGGTACCCGAGGTTGTGAGGGAGTTGAGACCAATTCAAAGAAGAAGAAAAGAAAGAAAATATAAAAAGAAAATAAGAAAGACAGCGCGGGGAAGGTACCATCTATCTTACTTTATTGTTACATGATCAACACGGTGCCATCGGGGAAGAATGAGGGGAAACGGTCAGATGGCTGGAGAGGTGCAGGGATGAAAGAAAGATGAATTGAAAGAGAGAGGAAAACGAAATAGAAGAAGATGGATGAAGAGATGAGCATTCGTCTATATTGTAATGATACAATTGCTTACTAGATGAGTATTGCGAAGTAAAGTTGGATTGATTTTAATAAGACAAACCACAGGGTGAACATTTTTTTAGAAAATTATGATAGAATAATTTCTTTTCCAAAAGATTTTTAAAATATACTAGAATAAAATAGACTGAGTAAATACAAAAGGAAACTAAAGAAATTGAAGTCGATCATTATTAAAACAATTAAAACAAATAATAAATGACAAGCCTCAAAGCTTGTTTTCTCCCGTCTTACGGACCTTCCTATTCAGACAGTATTCACACAGCCAGAGTCCGGGGTCCGGGGTAAGTCGGTTTTAGTAGTTAATATTGCTATACAATTTAAATGGCTAATTCATTCTCGGCCCTACTCCAAGCCACAAACTAATACAAACTACAACACCTCAAGCCAAGAACTGCTGGGAACTACTTAATCTACCGATTTCGATTTCCAATTATCGAGTCTACTGTGATTGACCTCGTTGCCAACTACCCCGAGACCTTTTCCGAGATGATGACGGGATGAATTGAAAGAGGGGAAGTCGTAGACCGAGGGTGAGGAGAGGAGGATGAGCAGAGTGAGCAGATTGAGGAGAAGCTGTCAATTGAGGGAGGAGAAGTAGACGAAGTTGGGGGCTAGAAGATGGAAGATGAAAAGAGAAGACATCAGACGCAATGTCGAGATGAGAGCCAAGCGAGAGACTGCCGGGGTGATTCGTGGAAGAACGTCATCTTGCGACTCTCGGATGAGTCCTAAGCTGGTTGGAGAGGTATGAACTTGATGGGGTAGATGAGGAGACAGGAAAGTCGAAACTAGAGTCAAAAGTAAGAGCATAAGCGAGAGGCGAGAGCGAGATTGTACAAGCAGAGAAGACAGGCATGTGAAGATGTACGACAGGATGTAGATGGATTACGTGAGCAGTAGAAAGAAAAGAGCAAAATAATAGAACAAAAAGAACAAAAAGAACAAAAGAGGAAAGAGGTGCATCAATGGGCCACTGCAGCCGATCCACATGGCAACGTCGGCTGTAACTGCTCCTCTTCCTGGCTCTCTGGGTACTATGACCTCTTGATCTCACCTCACTCAGTACATAGATTAAGCATATATAAAACCTCTGCCGATCTCTCATCTTAATCATGGATTGCTACTTTGCTTCTGTACTTGGCAAGATACATCGTCACCTTGCAGTCCTTTGCGCACCTGGACTAGACACGAGCCGCCTCTAAAGTCCCCTCGTCTTTGTTCTTGTTGTCTTGTCAAGTCATCTGCCCTGACATATTTTGGCTGAGCATTCATTGTCGTTGCCGCTGCCATATTCACTCTTTGCTGATCGTGATTGGCGTTGCTACTCGAGTGGCTATTGTTCTTGGATACACTTGTCATCTCATCATATTCTTGGCTGCATCTCTCTACACATCCCTTTGATTTTCATTTTGATCGCCGCTTGAATATTGTTCGATTACCACAGAATGCCCTCCCTCCAATCGATAGGCCGCGCCGTGGCGTTTGGCTCTCTCTTAAGCATTGCCTCGGCCGCTCCAACCGGTACCAACTCATCCGGCCCCGACGCCGACGGCAAGTACTGGATCTACGGAACCGGCATTACGGCTTCTTTCATCCCCTACGGTGCCTCCGTCTCCAACCTGATCGTCAATGACCAGTACGGCGTGCCCCGTGACCTTGTCGGCGGCTTCGACAATGCCACCTACTATGGCATCGACCGCCAGCACCCCCATTTCGGCGGTGTCCCCGGCCGCTATGCCAACCGCATCAAGAACAGCTCGTTTACCATTGACGACGAGAACGGCGTACCCACGACCTACCACGTGCTCCCCAACGAGAACCCAGGGCCTGGCTCACCCGACGGTGTCGATACGCTGCACGGCGGCCCCGACGGCTGGGATTGGCGCAACTTTACCGTGGTATCGCACACGTCCAACAGCATCGTCTTCTCGCTCGTTGATGCCGACGGCAACCAGGGCTTCCCCGGCGAGGTGGTGTCGTACGTTACCTACACGCTGGGCGACCACGAGTGGAGCTTCAATATGCTGGCCTTTGCCACGACGAAGCCGACGCCCATTATGCTGAGCAGCCACGTCTACTGGAACCTGGACGGCTTTGCCAACAACGTCACCAACAAGGTGCTCAACCACACACTGCACCTGCCCTACAGCGGCCAGCGTGTCGGCACCGATTCCATTCTGATCCCGACTGGTGATATTTTGGCCAACCAGCCTGGCAGTGTCAACGACTTCTGGTCTGCGCCCAAGCAGATCGGTGCCAACTTCACGGCCCCTGCCGACTCGGAGATCCACAGTAACTGCGGCTTCAACTGCACGGGCTACGATACGTGCTACCTTGTCAACCGTGACGAGAGTGTGACCCAGGGCAACAACTGGCGTGCCGAGGACGGCTATGTCGCGCGTCTGCACTCGCCGTGGTCGGGCATCCAACTGGACGTGTACACGGACCAGGAGGCCTTCCAGGTGTACTCGTGCAGCGGCATGAACGGCACCATGGCGCTCAAGAAGACGCAGGGTCTGTTTGGCAACGAGTCGGCCGAGTTCCCGCGCACGATTCCCAAGTACGGCTGCCTTGTGCTCGAGGTCGAGGACTGGATCGACGCCATCAACCAGCCGGAATGGGGCCGTAACAGCCTCCAGGTCTATAAGCCAGGCGACAAGCCGTATGAGCTGCAGGCCACCTACAAATTCAGCATCAACGCGACTGCGGCTGCATGAGTCTTGACCGTTGTAGATTCGAGAGCTGTAATTATATAGTAATACTTGATTATATTAATATTATTTGAAATATAAAAATCGAGCGTGAGGGAGTGTAACTCACCAAGTGAAAAGGGAAGCCGACTTATACATGGCCCCACCTATGCGCGACCACTGAGAGCGATCCACTACGCGTCTCGATATACGCGTAAAGTGGTCGACCTCACCTCACCTCACGACTGCACCTCTGCTCTACAATACATTGCATTTCGTAACACACAACTACACACAAGATGGACTCACAAACCGTCACAATACACCCAAAACGGGACTCTGCAACAAACCTGTCGACGGCTCTCCCGGCGCTCGTTAAGACACCCGCCGGCCTCGCCCTCCTCGAGCTGCAGGGCTCCTTCAACCTCCCCCAGCCCGACCGCGACGAGGACGGCGATCCGATAGTTGATACCACAAAGGCTCAAGAGCCTGTCCATATCGGCCGGATTGAGTTTCCCGACTATGACGTGGACGACCCGGCCAACAACAAAAGCTCAGACTGGATGCGCCGTGTCCAGTTCTACGTCGGGCCCAACCAGCGCCTGACGGGCGAAATCAAGAAACTGCCGCGGCCCATTGCCGTTGTAAGGAGGAGACCGAGTACGGACACAGACGGAGCGGATGCAACAGAGACGGACTTGGAAGTGGTTGAGGTGATTCACTACAAGCTGCTGTTTCCCAGCAGACCAGAACCCATGACCGAGTCGGGCGAGGTTTAGATACCCAGTGCAATACAATACGAAAAATACGAAAAATACAAAAATTACAATTGAAATCATTATTCGTTCATTTGAGAGAGATATACACAGAAATATACAACTACACTGGCTGGGCGGCCCTTGTGCGTCCGAGACCGTCCTTGCCGTAAAAGTCCATCGGGTACGTGCCCACTTCGCCCGACTTCACCTCGGTCTCGCCCTCCTTCTCGCCCAGCCGCGCCCACGCATCGTCCCGCTCGCCCAGCGCCAGCAGCGCCTCGTATGGCGTCAGCAGCGGCCGCGGGAACGCATAGCCCCAGTCGATGCTCAGCCGCGGGCACGCCACCTGCACCCAGCACTCCACATCCTCGCTCATCCGCGCAAGCTTGTGCGGCATAATCTCCGACAGCAGCAGCGTCACAAAGGGGATGCCCTGCTTCTTGAGCTTGGCCTCAATCGCCGTCAGCGTGTGCGGGTTGCCCTGCCGGCCCAGCGAGCCCAGAATCAGGCCCCACGACTGCGCCGTGCGCGCCGTCCGGATGGCGCTGCGCCGCAGGTCCTGCATCTCGGCATGCCCGTACGTCTCGCGCGTCAGCTTGCGCGCATAGGGATCGTAGCGGTAGGCTGGCACCGTCGGGTTGTGGATCATGATGCTCTCGAGGTGGAAGCGGCCGTCGCCGAGGTAGAGAATCACCAGGTTTTCTTTTTCGTCGTACGATCCGACGAGGTTGGGCGACGTGCACCCCAAAATCTCGCCGCGCGACAGGGGCGCAATCTGCGGCACCAGCACGCCGAACCCGGCCCGCTCCAGCGCCGGCTTGACGCCGTGAATCGTCGCGTTGAACTGGATTGTGCCCACGAGCGCCAGCGTCGTTTTCTTCGCGTCTGTGCTCAGCAGATTGCGCTCCAGCGTCGTCAAGAGGTGGGCCGTGTCGATGCGAATGTCGACAAACACGTAGAGCGTCTTGATCTGGGTCACGTCCACGGGAATCAGACAACTGTGGGCATAGTGCACCAGCAGATCGCATCCCAGGGCGCGCGCCGTAAAGTCGTCGATGCAGCATGCGCCGTACGTCACGTCGCCCATGATGAGCGTGTCGATGCCCGGGCAAAACTGCTGCAGGATGTCGGAAATAGTCGTGGCAAACAGCAGCAGACCCTCGGGCATTTGCAGGGCGACGCGCTTGGCGCCGAGTGTGCGGATGCGGTGGATGGTCTTGGGAACCTCAAACGAGTAGTTGCTCGGCAGCAGTGCGACAGCCTCGAGCAGGGCTGGGTCGTTGGCGAGTTCGGGAGGCACCTGGTTGAGCAGCCGCGGCGGACGACGGGCGCCTGGTGCAGGACCTGAGCGCCGCGACACGACGGCAGCCGCTCCGTCTTCGACACCGGCGGCCTCGCCCACTGCCTTGGATGCAGCTGCCTCAGTTGCGGCTCGCCGGCCAATAAAGCGCTTCTTGGGCTGTTTCAGGCCGGCGGCCAATGGTTTTGGTGGTGCGTTTGCATCTTGTGTGTAGTCGGTTTCGTCTTTGAGGATCTCGGTCCGTATCCTTGCTGGTGCGTCTGTCGGCTGTGTCTGTGTTTGTGCGGATGTCTCTGTAGGTGTCTCTGTAGATGTCTCTGCTATCTTCTCCCCCACTTGCGGCTCTTGATGGTCGTCGTTTGATTGTGATGTTTCGTCTTGCGCCAGCTTCTCCAGATCCTCGGCACGGTGCTGCTCTTCAATCTCGGCGGCAATGCCGATATCTGTCAAGGCTCTGTCTTCCTCCATTTTGATGTGTATTTTTTAAGTAACTATGAATATTTTACAGAGATATAAAATCAGTAAAATCAAACACGCGCCTCATGCATCGCCACTAACATGATGATATGTCACAGAGGGGTCAACGAAGGTTTTCTTTATCTTATCTTATCGCGATACAAAGCCTGGAGCTACAGCTGCCGGCTGCTGACACCTGACTAGTATGGTGGGGATCTTTTCTGTTCTCCTCTTTTCTCGATTTCTTCAGTTTTGTGGTCACATGATCATAGACCACTAGCATGAAGAAAAGCCCTACCTCTTATGTAAGCCCACCGCGGCAAAAAACAGGGTGGGCTTAGTATTGCGGGGCTCTGTAGCAGAGATATGGCCAATCAGACACGGCCATTATGGAGCCCGGCGAAACTTTTTTTTTTGTTATGGGCGCGTCCTAGCCTAGCAAAAGCCAGCAAAAGCCAGCAAAAGCCAGCAAAAGTTAGCAAGTGCAGCGTTAGTGCGAAAAAAATAGATCCCACACCACTGGATTTTCACCCTTTTGCCCTTTGCCCTGGTTTGCTCAACCTCTCGAAATCCATTCCTGCTCAGACTGTCCCCCCCCCAAGTCAAGCCTATTCTCCCGCCAGCCCAGTTCCGACAAAATAATTACAAAATTAGAAGAGGGAAAAAGAAACAGAATCAACGACTTTCTGTTTTTCTCG
Organism: Ophiostoma ulmi; assembly: GCA_029298715.1. NCBI lineage: Eukaryota > Fungi > Ascomycota > Sordariomycetes > Ophiostomatales > Ophiostomataceae > Ophiostoma > Ophiostoma ulmi. The sequence continues at coordinate 693,400 of JANSLN010000007.1, forward strand.
ACGACCGTTTCCCTTTCAATTCTTTTTTTCATTAAAACGACAAACGATTGCCCAGCATGAAGGTATGTTTGTGATATCTTCGGCAGGCAGACGGTAGACGGTAGACGGTAGACGGCGTGACGACAGCCGTCTCGACGACAGACGCAGACAAATGCAGATGCAGACTCAGATGCAAAAGACAGAACAAGTAGACGCAGACAGGATACACAACGACGATGGACAGACAGCGTGCGGGCTGTAGGACAACACGACTCGACGCCGATGATGGCAGCCATCGCAGAATCGAGATGACGAGATGCAACGCAAGAGATTGATGGACGACGACCACGACGACATGGCAGCAAAAATATTTTATAATTTTGCATGTTCTGGCTGCCTGACTACACGACAATTGCTGAGCTAGGCGGTCGCGCTTGAACTGACAAGCTCGAATCGACGACATCGCGAGCCACACGAGGCCTCAAATCTCGACGAGCACCAAGAAATTGATTGAAGACAAAGCCACGACCACTTTCTACCTAAAAGGGCCAATTCCCACTCCGAATCTGCCATCCTCGCCTACTGTGCTACGATTTTGTTCTGTCCTACATCTGTTTTGCTGCCTTGCTGCTGTCACGCTGACTGCCAATGCCAATGCCTAGACTAGCCAACTAGTCAAAATTTTCAATTTTCACTTTCCAGCCAACAGCAACTAACCAAGACCAGTTGAACATCTCCAACCCCGCCACTGGCGCACAGAAGCTGATCGACATTGAGGATGAGCGCAAGCTCAACATCTTCATGGAGCGCCGGATGGGTGCTGAGGTCCCCGCCGATGTTCTGGGCGACGAGTGGAAGGGCTACATTGTCCGCATCACCGGTGGCAACGACAAGCAGGGTTTCCCCATGAAGCAGGGTGTCCTGCAGCCCACCCGTGTCCGCCTTCTGCTGTCCGAGGGCCACTCGTGCTACCGCGCCCGCCGCTCTGGTGAGCGCAAGCGCAAGTCCGTCCGCGGCTGCATTGTCGGTGCCGACCTGTCCGTCCTGGCTCTGGCCATTGTCAAGCAGGGCGAGTCCGACATCCCCGGCCTGACTGACGTTGTCCACCCCAAGCGCCTGGGTCCCAAGCGTGCCACCAAGATCCAGAAGTTCTTTGGTCTGAGCAAGGAGGACGATGTCCGGAAATACGTCATTCGCCGTGAGGTCCAGCCCAAGGGCGAGGGCAAGACCCCCTACACCAAGGCTCCCAAGATCCAGCGCCTGATCACCCCACAGCGCCTGCAGCACAAGCGCCACCTGATCTCTCTCAAGCGCCGCCAGCAGGAGAAGGTCAAGGACGAGGCCGTACGTACCACTCTATACCCCTTCCCCCTTTTGCTATATATAATTTGAATACTAACCAAACAGGCCGAGTACGCTCAGCTGCTGGCCAAGCGCGTGTCCGAGGCCAAGGCACAGAAGGCCGACCTGCGCAAGCGTCGTGCCTCTTCCCACAAGTAAACGTTTTACTCTATGGTCATAGGGTAGATGTTTATGTGCGGGAGTTCTAATGAAACACGAGGGTTGAAAAGGTCAAAAGGAACAAAAGAAAAAGAAAAAAGCCTCAAGGGAAAGAAAAAAAAATACAGGGAAAACGGAAAGGAGGGAACATGGGGGAAGGACCGGGAAATACTAGATGTACAGTCAATGTCCCTACCGACCCTTTTCAATACTCATTTACATCGTTTATATCGTCTCATCGCGTTCGATTTGTCGGAGGAAGAAAGAACAAATGACAAGGAAAAAGAAAAGAGTTGTCTTGTTCACTTCAACAACTAGGGCGTTTTTTCTAAAACTTTTTTTACTCCTTTTGTTTTGTCAGTGTTGTTTACGGAAAAAAAATCAGTTCATTTATCTTGATGGATGCAAGTGTCAACGTGGTTCTCATTTTGTCTTTTGTCTTTCTGTCTTCTGTCTTCTGTCTACTCTTTTCTTCCTGTCTTTTATCTTCTCTCTTCCGGCTTCTTTCTCTTCCTACCATTTACCTTGCTGTCTTTTCTCCTCCTGTCTTTCCTTTGTATGGTGGTTGGTTTGGTAAACAAAAGTTGAATCAATAAAAAAATAAAAATAATCAAGCAACACGGTGACAAGTGTTGATATAAACACAGGTGAATAGCACCGCGGCATTTCTTCATGTAGATATCGAGAACAGTTCCTTTTCATCCCGGTTCAATAATAAAGAGCAACGAATGCAATAGTATGCAATAAAAACAATAAAATAAACAGAACAAATAAAACAAACCCAATGCTGACCCATACAACCATTCATTTTCGTTTTCAATGATAAACCTCCCAAGACAACAAGACACCTCGCACGTCCATAACTCCCTCTGCCTAGACAGGCACATTCCGGAAGAGATAGCTCACACTCTCGCCGTTGTGTGTGCGGCGGATCGACTCGGCAATCGTGCTGCTGACGTCAATGACCTTGATCTTGGGACAGCGCTCCTGCTTGTCGCCCAGGGGAACGGTGTTGGTGACAACGACCTGGGACAGGCAGCTCTTGTTGATGGTGTCGACAGCGGGGCCCTATTAATTGTCAGTTTGTGTCTTCTGTGTCTTGTGCAGTAGTAGCACGCTTCGTCATTATCGTATCACAGCATGACTTACACTCAGAATACCGTGAGTAACAATGGCAATGACCTCGCGGGCGCCGTGCTCCTTGAGAGTGGCAGCAGCCTTGGCCAGAGTACCGCATGTATCGGCCATCTAGGTTGTTACATTGTTAGCACAGTCCATACACACAAACACCGAAATCACGACTTTAATGACGTACATCATCGACGAGAATGGCAACCTTGCCCTGGACGTCGCCGACCAGGACCATGCGGCCAACAACGTTGGGCCGCGGGCGCTCCTTGTGAATCAGAGCAAAAGCCATCTCCAGACCGTCGGCAATCGACGTCGCACGCTTGGCACCGCCGGCATCGGGGCTGACAATGACGGTCTCGTCGCGCTGCAGGTTGGGGTTCTCGCGGATAAAGCGCAGCACGCTGGGCTCGGCGTAGAGGTTGTCGACGGGCACAGAGAAGAAGCCCTGGATCTGCGAGGCGTGCAGGTCCATGGTGATGACGTGGTTGCAGCCGGCGGTCTCGAGCATGTTGGCAATCAGCTTGGCCGAGATGGGGGCGCGGCTCTTGTCCTTCTTGTCCTGGCGGGCGTAGGGAAAGTTGGGGACGACGGCGGTGATGCGGCGGGCCGAGGCGGTGCGGCAGGCGTGGATCATGATGAGCAGTTCCATGAGGCCGTCGTTGATGTCGCCGGGGGCAGTGGACTGGAGGATGAAGACGTCCTCATCTCTGACCGACTCGCCAATAGTGACGCTCTGGTTGAGTATTGTTAGCTGGTTTAATGTCAATGGCTGCAGAGGATCTAAGAAAGCGCACCGTCTCCTGGTTGGAGTAATTTAAGCTCAGAGTCTTTGCGGGCTCAATGCCGAGGCTAGGATGTTAGCATGTTGCCTGCCGATGACGTCTTTGTCATTTGCATTTCCGCTGGGCAGTGCTCACCGGTCAGCAACCAGCCGGGTCAGCATCGGGTGGCTGTTGCCCGACAGCAGCTTGATCTCGTTTGCAGTGTCGCCCATTGTGAATATGTGTGAGGGTATAGGGTATCAAGGGTATAGAGGAGAGTCGTCGGAGTCGGTGACAATGCCGTGATGTCGATGCGATGATGACGAGATGGGAAAGAATTTTCGTCGGTAGAGAGTGTAAGATGGTCGAGGTAGGACAGAGGTACTGTGAAGAGGATTAAATAACGACGAGCAAGCCTAAACCAAAGCTGAGCGATGACAAGCACTGACTCACAGTCGGACGGTGACGATGGTCGTTGAACAATAGCCGGCAAAATTTCTCGATAGGAAGAAAAAAGGCTTATCAGCAGGAAAAAAAAATGATTAATACGCCGTCGGCCCCCCGCATACATTGGCTCTTACTCTACTACTGTAAAACAGCGGCCTGTAGTTGGTCCAAACCATTCTGGGGAGTCTAGAATAGGCTTTAGCATGTGGCAGAGTGGGGTCTGTTGCCTTTCAAGATCACGTGACCGAACCCGTCGGTGCGTGTTTTCAAGAATTCAAATCTCTCTGCATGGCTATAAACTGAAATATACCTGGAGTTTTGGTCCTCAAGCCAGTGGCATACTTGTACTTGAGGCTTGTTGACGGACTCTGGCATTGCGTGTCATCTACTGCTTGCTGTATGGCCTTGTCGAGCAAGTTGCATGCCGCCAGTACAATCCAGTCACAGTTGAGGATGCCATGTATATTCAAGATTTCGCATTTTATATCCAATGGTGATCACTTCAAACCTTGAATGCGTCTTTGAAGACTTCATTCAAGTCTTGATGCCGATGGAATCAACGATGAGCATGATGTTTTATAAAAGCACGTGACGTGCAGTACAAGTGAGTGACACTCAATAATTGGCTGCCTCTACCGATAATGCCCCACTCGTGGCACGAGGCGGCACCTGACAGTGACGGCCTAGACAGCACATTCGCGCACCTTCGCCACTTTGTCAGCTGCCTCTTTCGGGCCTGGGCACTATATGCTCCTGCCTGGAACGGCCATTGTATCATTCTTGGCCGCAATTCCTTCCTCATCATTTATCATCAACCATCGTCATCTGCCACTACTCTCTACTCTGTAATCACTCACCCGTTATCGCTGCCATCACTACATCGTTGATATATCAGTCCGCTGCAGCCCGCTCTTCTGTCAACCGTCTCTTACCTCTTGACTACTTCACATCCACCACGCCCGACGTCATCCCCGCATTACTCATCATCATACAATCGGCTGCTTTGCCTCTACCTTTTGACACCATCACCACTACCGCCATTATGAAGCCCATGTCTGTTGTCGTTGCGGCCCTGTCGCTGGCTGCTGGTGTTATGGCCGTCGACATCAAGAAGCAGGTCGTCATCACCTACGAGAGCAGCACGCCCGACTGGGTGCTGCGGGATGCCAAGGCCACTATTGTGGCTGCCGGCGGCGTCATTACCCACGAGTACAATTTGATCAAGTAAGTCATAAAGCAAAGCGAAACGAAACTCACAATTTACCATCTACAATTACAATACTGACTTTGTAGGGGATTTGCTGCTACGGCTGGCGACAAGGTGCTGGAGACAGTCAAGACGATCGGCTCCAAGTACCAGCCCTTGATTGAGGAGGACAAGGTCGTGTCTATCAACTAAGCAGTCGCCAAAGGACAATGGACAAACGACAAATGACGAAAACAAGATGAGAGGACGACGACGGCAACTATGGAGTTTGGTTGTTTACTGCATTTGATATCACTTGGTTATTGTTTTGGTTTGTCTTTTCTGGTGTTGTCTCGTCTGCGTTGTCACCCTTCATCTTATTATCTTATCCCTCTAAATACAAAAATACCACTCATCCATCAACTAATTACTCTCTACTCATCAAACATTCTACAGCCGTACAGCCGCACAGCCGCATCCATCTGTGCTTTTATATGTGCGTCACCCATGCTTCATCCATGCCGACGCCAATCGGCTGTTACAAAATCCAATGCCAGACAAACGCTTCCTTGTTTGCGTGTTTCCATCTATTTTCGTGTGTACGAAGTAAACAGTCTATCTATGTTCTATCCTCCTATCCTACTCTGCTACCCTTACATCCTATCAACCCATCTCATCTACGCTCAGGCATCCCCTGCTTCATCTCCCCTAATCCTCGGACCCTCGTCTTTGTGGAGTTGATGCTACCATCGCGGGGGTCTGTGTTTCGAGTCATTTCTTATTTATATATTTTGTATTTACTAATAGATGAAATCAAAGCAAATTGTACAACTTTTGCATTCGTATAGTTATGCACTTGTGTGATCATCAAGTTCTGTGTTGAAGCATCCAAAACTCTAGAATACTCATACTGAGTATTTGAGCAGAGTTGACTGTCTTTGATTACATAATCAGTCATTGCGCTTTGTGCTGGATCGAGCCAACGCAAGCACTACCGCCTCGTCCCGCCCCATCACTGACCAGCGCCTAAAGACTGACACACCCTGAATGCTCGAGTGATACACGGCAGGAGGGGCGGCTAGGCGCAGTCAATGCCGTTTGTATTCGTACAAAGTAGAAGGAACAGAAGCTTCAGCTTATTTGGGTTATCTAAGCATAATCTAAGCAAGGAGATGCAAGATGACAAGAGGAAAGAGGTAAACTCGGCAGGTGCCCCTCAATCCAGGGGTCTGGTAGTTCCTTCCTGAGATGAAAGAATAGAGACGAACAAGTCTTCGCTCGTTCCTTCCTCTTAGCTGCCATTAGCGTGTGTCATTTCACATCTAATTAGCGGAGCACATTGTAAAAAGGGAAAGAGCAGCGCGAGACGCTCACGTTCCTTCCCTATTCTATCCTTATTCTATCCGTATTCTACCCTTATTCTAATACCCTTATTCCATATCTGGGATGCTCCTTGCTTCCGTCCTGTCACTCTTGCCGTTTTCCCTTTTTTCTTTTCTTTTCTTTCCCTTTCTGTCTTTTGCTTACGAGAATGTGATTTCTGATTTTGCTTCTTCTTTTCAAAATATCCACTGTGCACTCTCTGCTGCGTTTTGACGCTTTGCATTCGTTTTCGTGTCTCTCGTCTCGTCTCTCGTGTGTCGTGCCATCACCGCTCATCATTTGGTCTCGTTGTGTCCACTGCCTGTTTCCACTGTCCCTTTTTCCATTTGGCTCTTTCTGCTTCATTTTCTCTCCGACGCTGCTGTGCCCTCCGTTTCTGGCTGACGTGCTGCGATCTGTTTCGATTCTCGAGTCTCGAGTCTCTCTCTTTTCTCTTTTCCTTCTTCATATTGAATCTCTACTCAGTCTACTCATTCTACTCATTCTTCTCATTCCTCTCGTTCACCTCTTCCGCCTTTTCTTGTCTTTTACCTCTTTGTCTACTCCCCACCCCCCTATGGACTCCGTCGGCTTCTAGCTGCTGTGCAATGCATCGTCTTAAAACCACCATCTGAGCCTTTTGACGACGACAAACGATACAAAGAGCAAACGACGGAACAACTCCATTATCTACGACAAATCAACGACCGGCCACTGGCCTACACATTAACAATGCCCATCCAACATCAACCCATTAGCCGTGCCGGCCAGGCCGCCCTCGTCACATGGGTCAACACCTTTCCCCTGGACCGCAAGGTCGAGCGCCTCGAGGAACTGGCCGACGGCAATGTCTTTGCACAGATGCTGCACGACCTCGATCCCGAGTACAACCCCTCTGAACTCGAGCAGCATGCCGGTTCGTCTGCCTGGCTCAACCAGAAACGCAACATTCAGGCCGTCTTCAAGGCACTCACAAAGTACATTATTCACAAGGACCGCAGCGGCGGCATTGAATTCTTGCCCCGGACTGTCGATGTTCGCTCCATCTCCGACAACCTCAATGCCGAGGGCATTGCCCAACTCGTGGCCATCTTCACCACTGCCGCCATGCTCGGCGAGCACAACACAAGATACATTCCTATTATGCGCACCAGCCTTTCGACTGCTGAGCAGGCTGAAATTATGACCATTCTGCAGCGCAAGGATGAAGAGCGTCAACGACTCGCTGAGAGCGGTGCCATGGACCCATCATCTCTGGATGATGCCGGCGGTGCACTGGACGCGGGCCTTGTCGCCGAAGCCCAGCTGGCCACTCTGGCATCTGACTACGACCGCCTCAGCAAACGGCTTGCTGACTCCAACACCCGTCTCGAGCATCTGCAGATCTCATACGAAGTCATCAAGGAAGACCTGGAGCGGAAAGAAAAGGAGCTGGACCTAGAGCGTCAAAAGCACGGCGCCAGCGAGTCACAGCTGATTCGCGACCTACACGAGAAAATTCGCGAACAGGATGACCTCATCAGCAACCAAGAAGGCCAGCTTGAAGACGACCGCACGACCAAGCAGCGCCTGCAGCAAGAAAATGCCCAGTTGGCCCGCAAGGCTGCACTCGTCGAGCAGCTGCAGGATCAGGTTCAGGAACTCAAGCATGCCAACGACGACCTGAGCAAAAAGGCCAACACGGTTGACCGGTACAAGCAGAAGCTCGAGGCCCAGCGCGGCATCGAGACGGACCTGCAAAACGCAATGTACGAGCTTGGCCAGAACAAGGAGTCGCTCAAGGAGTTTGACGCACTGCAGAAGCGGTGCACACAACAGCAGATCACTATTGAGCGGTTCCGCGAGATGGTGTCAGGCCTGGAGCAGCAGATTGAGGACAACCGCATCCAAAAGACAGTTCTGGACGGCGATATCTATGCAGCCCATGTGCAGCTCGAGACGCTCAAGGAGCAGAACCAGAACAATGAGACGCGCATCTTTGAGTTTGAGCAGCAGCTGCTCCAGGGCCTTAGCGGCGGCGGCGGCGGCACGCCCGGCTCGCCATCGGCCAAGGCTACACCATTCAACCTCGAGGATGAGCTGCAGCACACAGATGACCCGGCAGCAGCCTACACACTCGAGATCAACCGTCTGCGTGCCGAGAACACTCTTCTGCGTGGCAACGTCAGTGTCGGATCCGAAAACGACCGTTTGCGCGCCGAACTGGACATATTCAAGACCAAGGAGGAGCAGTCACGCAAGAACTATAACGATATCTTTGAGAAGCTTGCACTGGCCGAGGCCCAGCTCAAGGCGATCGAGGGCGGCACCTCGCCGACCGAAGGTGGTGCTGCACTGTTTGAGGCTCAGCGCAAACTGCAGGAGACATCGTCGGAGCTCGAGCGCAACCGGGCTGCCGCACGCGAGCTCGAAAGCCAGATTGCCGACAAGACGCGCGAGACGCTGCGGCTGCGTGCGGACCTGGACGCTGTCGGCAAGGGTTCCATGGACGCGCTCGAGGAGCTCAAGTCGGCCGATACGCTGATTTCCGAGAGCCTCCAGAAGGAGCTGGAGTCGCTGCGCAAGGACTTCAAGGGCCTGCAGGTGGACAAGGAGCAGCAGCAGAAGCAGCTAATTGAGGCGCTCATCTCCAAAGAGGAGCTTAGGAAGGCCATGGGCCCTTCATCTGATACTACATCGACGGCTTCGACTGTTGTCGGTACTGCCGACGAGGAGCTGCGCAAGGCAAATGAACGGAACGAGAAGCTGCGGGCCGGCATGAAGACGCTCAAGAAGCACTTGGATGCGGCCGAGCAGGAACGCGTCGAGCTGCAGCGGCGACTCAAGGCGGAAGCGGCCAGCGGTGGTGCCGGCAATACCGGTGCCCTGGCGGCCCAGCATGCAGCACAGCTTGCGGCCAAGGACCAGGTCATCAAGAACTTGCAGCGTGAGGTGGCCATGGTGACGACGGCGTGGTACGACATTACGAGCCGGCTGCAGAGCAACCATGTGGTGCTGCAGCGGCGGCCCGACATGCCCAAGAGCTGGCTGAACAAGCAGCGGCAGATGGTGAATGGTGAGTAACGATGATGGACAAGGGACGAGGGAGACGAGGGTCTGGAGGATCCGAGCAATATTGTCTTTTATTTTTATTTTTGGAGTCTAGTACTAACGGAACAGCAACGCCACGAAAGTAGGATTCCCGGGACGCGATGCCGCCACAGCTTCCACTACTTCCACTACTTCCAGTCCATCCTCTACACATCCCGCACGGTCCGGTCAAGCAGTACCTGCAGAGACGGCGGATAGGCGCGGGGTGGTAGCACATGTCGGCGTCTGAGCAGTCTTTGTCAAAGTCGACATCAGTGTCGGCCGAGCTCTGCCGTGTGGCTGCCGATGCTGTCCAGATCGTCATCCGGCATTTCTGCAGTGTGCTGTAGGACGGCGCAAGTGATGCCGAGGCCGAGCCGCTGCAGTGCAAACACAAGCCGCCGTCTCTGCTGCTGCTGGCCCTGTTGCATTTATAATGCCCTTCTTTTTCGTACCCTTTTTCGATATTGTTTATTCCTGGGTGGTGTTTTCTTTTTCACCTTTTCTTTTTTTAATTTTGTTTTACAGTGCTGGGTCTCTCTTTGATTTTCATTGTATTCAAGCCTGTCTATTTCTTCTCATCTTGTCATTACCCCTTGTCTTGTCTACCCTGGTTCTCATTGCACATAGCACGGTCTGCGTCGTCTGTCCCCTTTCCCATTACACTTGTCGCTTTAAAGAGAATATATACCCCTTTTCTTTTCTTTGAGCTTACATCTTTCATCTTCGTTATCCTTGTTACTCTACTCTTTACATAGACAATACACCTCTTTAAACTCTACACCCTATCAGTTGTGATTAATACTTGTTTTATTTAGAACCTGCATCTGTCTTGATCAATAAGCAGATGTCTATCTGCGAAAGACAAAGAACAAAAATAACGTATAAGACGAAAAGACGAAAGACGAGAGGATAAGACACGCCGATGACGGTAGAGTGCCGCTATATAGTTTTCGGTCCCTGGACAGCCCAGCCTGCACTCCGGGCTGAACAAGTACTGAAGATGTAGAGGCTGTAGTGGTAGTTGGTGGTAGTTGTAGTTTGTAGTTTTGTTGTGTTGCGCCATCGGCGTGCTTGTGTCTTGTCCTTTTCTCTCTCAGCCTCCAGTTGTATAGTAGAAAAAGGCAGACAGTAGAGAACACCTTGACCCTGTACGTGGCAAACGACCAGTACTAGATATAACATGTAGCGCCGCATAATAAAGTAGGAATGACAATAGGGCACAAACAGCAAAACAAAAATGAAAACGTAAAGAAAACAAAACAAAAAACTAATACATGAGTAGATTAACATAAATAACAGTAACAGAAACAAAAATAAAAAGTAAAAAAGTAAAAACTCATCCAGAGTACGCCGCGCTATACACCTCCTTTTTAGGTGATGTTTTCAGAGTATTGATATTGCAGCTCGCCTCGGCTTCACCTCGACATACTTATGCGAATCCAAAGTACTCATTGCCCGTGGTAATGGCCTTGAGCAGCTGTGACCGCATCGAGTCGTAGCTCTCGTACTCGGGCAGGTCCAGCTGGTTGAAGCACGTATGTGAGCTGGGCAGCCGGTTGTTGTTGCCGTAGTCGCGGTGGATGTTGAACCGGTTGATGCCGTTCATACCCTCCAGCTCCTTGAAACCGTTGAGCGGTACCTTGGATGTGCCCGTCACAAACTGCAGCAGCTTCGCCCGCTCTTCCTTGTCAAACGACCGCACCGTCCGCCAGAACCACTGGATCTGCGGTGCACCACTGCTGTAGTTGTGGTACTCCGTGTTGGCGCGCCAGTCATCAATGTCAATGTCGGGTAGACCCGAGATCAGCAGCTCCAGTTCCTGCTCCGTGAAGATCTGGATAAGCTCTGCAGGGATGATTTCATGGAAGCCCTTCAAGAACTCGCCCATCTGCTCCTCCACCGATTTGACCAGCTTAAACTCCACCACCAGACGCACATACTCGTGCTTGTTCTCCTCCGTCACGGGGACGTTGCGGCCGTTCTCAATAAGGTCCATCTCCTGGTCGGCACCAAATGCAGAGTTGATCACCGAGAACGTCTCCGTAATCACGTCTGTAATGTCATTCTCCAGCATCCACACCAGTGACTTGTAGTACTCGGGGTCAAATGACTCCATGTCCTTGACCGACACCGGCTTGCCCAGCAGCCGCTTGTACACCGCACGGCTAAAGTAGCACTCCAGCAGCCGGCCCTCGTACAGCGCCTTTCCAATGATGCGGCCAATGAACTTGAAGAACAGCAAGTGCTCGTCGTTGATCCAGCTCGACTTGTTCGGATGGAACGTCGTGCGGTCCGATGAGACGGGAATGAACAGCGCATTGTTCGGGTCAAACATTTGTCGTGAAAGCACTTGAAACCACTCGCGCGTCACACCACCCGCATCGACACCCTCTTCACCGTGGAACCGGATGTTGAGCTTGCCGTATTTCATCTCGTCTCCCGACTTGAAGTACAGCGAACGGAACGAATCGTGGAACACCAGGTCACGGCGCACAGACAGCTGCAGCGGCGGGAACGATGGCCGGTGTGCTTGTGTGCCTGCCTTGGAGTGCACGCGACGGTTAAAGTAGTTGCGCTTGTTGTCAAACTCGAGCACCTTGGGGTTCTTGACCAGCAGAGAGAACGTGCCGGACATGAGCTTGGGGTTCGATCGCACCAGCTCGTTGAGGATGCGGCGGTGATCCTCCGTAAACCGGAAGAACAGATCGCCAGCAGGCGCGTCCTCGGGAGGTGGGCTCGACAGGAGCAGGCGTGCTGTATTTGCCGCACTGCTGCTTCCACTGCCACCCGTCACCTCCTTGTCCTTGTCGACATCGCCGCTCAGCGTCAGGCTCATCGACATGGGCTGCTGCGAACCAGACGTCGATGACTCGGGATCGCCCAGGTTTGTGTTCTTGCATACCACCATCAGAGACTCAATCAGTGGCAGCAGGATCATCGCCACGTTGAGCAAGTTGTCGCGGTCCCGGATCGCCGCAAGGCACAGGCTGAGCCGGCCCCACATCTTGGCAAACGTTGCGTTCTGGTACAGGTCGCCCATGTAGTCTTCGCCCTCGTCTTTCTCCTCCTCCTCGGTGTCCTCGTCCTTGCCCTTGGCACTGCCCTTGCTCTTGCTCTTGCTGTCCTTCTTCTCCTTCTCCTTGAGCTTATCCTTCTCCGCCTTCTCCGCCTTCTTCGCCTGGTCGCCAAACAGGTGGTCCAGGGCCGTCAGCACGCGCAGCAGCTTGTTCTGCTCTGCCGCTCCCGGCGAGAACTTGGACATGCTAATCTTTTGAATCTCATCGCCTGTCTCGGCCTTTTCAATGTGCGGGAGCAGCTCGTCGAGGTCGCCCAGGATCTTGCCACTAAGCGTCTTGGCTTGTCTCGTGAGCTCCTGTCCAATCTGCTTCTTGGTGCTCTCACCGATGCAGCAGAGGTTCTTGATTGTCGAGATCGTGTTCTGGAACGTCTTGGAACTACACTCGCGGGCCACAAAGATATTGACGACAAGAGAGATGTTGTGCTCGGGGATGAATGGCTCCAGGTTTGGCGGGCCCGTGGGCTGCTGTGTCTTGGCTTTGGCTAGTGCCTTTGTTTTGTCCTTATCGGCTGTGGCGGCAGCAGATGATGAGCCTCCAGCAGTTGCATTGTCGCCTTCGGCGGGTGCGGTGCCGTCAGCCTCGGGTTGCTCGGCCTCGTTGGCCTCGAGCTCATCGATCCGGGCCTGCTCGCGCTGGCGCCGCTCCATAGCCTGCAGAGGCTGCGTCACACGGTTCAGCAGCTCAGCAAGCTGCTGCATGACAGACGAGCTCTCCATGACCAGGTCCTTCTCGAGCAAGAGTAGTAGCAGGTTGATACCGAAGCGAGCTGCGCGTGAGTGCACGCCCTTGGCCTTGCGGCTGCCAAATGGCTTGCGCAGAGACGCGCCCATAATGTCGTGATCTGTCAGGAACAGGATGGGGATCTGCGAGTTGCGCGAGCACAGCTCAATCAGCAGGTCCAAACTCTGCCCCACAAGAAGCAGGGGCGAGCTGTCAAGGTTTGTGTGGTGGCCGCTGCTGACAAGGCTGCTATTCGCACCACCGGCAGCACTGCTACCAAGCAATGATGTGCTGGTCAGGCTGCGCTTGAGGCTGTTGCCCGTTCCGGGCGTTGCGGTAGTGGCTCCTGTACCCTTGCCGTCCTTGTCCTTGTCGTGACCAAGCAGCTTGGGTGGTTGTCTTGCCTTGGCAGATAGCTGGTTGAAACACCGCTCGACGGCGTCCATGTCCACGCTGCCGTCCTGCAGGATCTGCAGCAGAGTACTGATTACCTCCAGCCGGCTCTGTCGGTTCTGGCATAGGTCGATGAACAGGTTGAAGAGACAGTCTCGAGTGCTGCCTTGCTGCATCACAAACATCAGGCGGAGCATCGTTGCAACACCTTGGCGGTCCATCATCTGCACAACAGGGCGGCGTTCAACCTTGACTGCAGCACCACTGCCATCGGTACTAGTTGCATCAGCAGCGCCGCTTCGTGCAATAGTGGCATTAACAGCGGCGGCAGCAGCAGACAGCCGCCGGGATCCCTCCGCAATAATTTCGCCACCGTCATTCAGACCAGCGGCATCGCCGCGTGCGTGTGATTGGTGGTGGACTCTCTGAGCTGGCGGGGCGCGAGGGTGCCGGTGGCCTGCAAGACTCCGGGCGCGCGACAGCAGGTCGGGCGGCAGCTGGTCCATGAGCTCCTCGCCCTGCTCAATCAGAATCTGATCGCGCAGCTGGGCTGGGATCGAGCGCAGCATCGTGACGGTATCTTCAACCTCTGAAGCAGCCTCCCGAGCTGCAGCTGCAGAACCGGCTGCGTTCAAGGCGGCTTGGCGACGCTCATTGTCACGCCGGCGACGGCGCACTTCCTGCTCTTCCTGCTGCACAATCTCATCACGAAGATCGTCGGGAAGAGCATCGAGGAATGCGTTAAAGTTCTCGACATTCTGGTCGCCCGACGTAACGGCCTGGCGAGCTTCTGACCGACGTGCACTCAGTGCTTGGGCAATGACCTCCTCGCGGAACTCTTCCGGGAGGGCCTCGAGGTACTCGCGATCAATGCCGAGGCCAGTAATGTCGTACTCTTGGCCGCGAATAGAAGTCAATACTTGTTCTTGGGGTTCTTCAGCGGCGGGGGCAGCATTGGCTTCGCCAGATGCTTCGCCAGATGCAGCCGTCTCGCCAGCAGCGCCGGCTGCACCGGCTGCAGCACCCGTTTCGGTCTCGACACCCTCCATGGGTTCAGAGGTGTCGCGGTCGCCACGCAAGTTTTCAGCGGCATTATCGTCTTCGCCTGCAGCAGCGGCTACAGCAGCAGCCTCGGCGGCGGCGGCAGCTTCGGCGGCAGCAGCAGCGGCAGCAGTGGCCTCTTCGGCAGCGATGCGCGCCTTCTCTTCATCTTCGGCCTTTTTGCGTGCAGCTTCTTCGGCTGCCTTGGCCTCCTTCTTCTTGCGCTCCTCCTCCATCAGTTCTCTAAACTTGGCCTCTTCCTCCTCGGCCTTTTTACGCGCCTCGCGGGTGGCTTCGAGAGCTTGAGGTGCGAGAGCGTGGAGGACGCGCTGGAAGATAGTAGACCGGGCGATTTCGATCATTTGGAGGTGGAAGATCATTCTTCCCTCTTGGGCCCAGCGCTCGGGAGTCGTACAAGGCCTAAAGTTGGTGGCTTGTGCGGGCTCAACGGAGACGGTTGACGAGTCGCGGCGTGGGTCGGCGACACGTATGTCGAAGGGGTTGCGGCCGTCAGGGGGAATTGGCATGCTGACTTCGCGAATCTCGCCCCGTGGTCCTTGTGTGATCTGGAGGTGCAGTGGGTGGCCACCGCGGCCTGAGAATGGAGGCAAAGAATTCATAAGGTCGTTAATAAAAGCCATGGGGTTATCCGAACGGCTAAATATGCCGTCAGGCACTCCGAGGCGGAGCATCGACGAGTAAGCAGTGCGTTGAGCCCCGTCACGGGTGCCGTTCTGAGGGCGCTGTAGGAGACGGTTTGTATCGTCATCGACCGGTAAGCCAGGTCTGCTAGGCCGATCGGCGCGGAACACTTCGGTCATACGGCGGCCGGGCACAGCAGACATACCGTTGTTGCCGTGGCTCTGGTGGTAGTATCTGCTGCGCGTGCGACCGAGGTAGTTCTCCCAGGTGAGGTCGTTGGGTGCCTGCACCTCCATGTGGTCATGGGGATCGTAGGCATACTCGTCCTCATCCATAATCTCCTCGTCCTCTTCTTCGTCTTCTTCCTCGTTGCCATCCTCGAAGTAGGGGTCGTCAAAGTTATCGAGACCAACATCTTCGGCATACTCATTGTTAATGTTACGGACAATCTCCTCAAACTGGCTCATTGGCTCGCCATCAGGGACACGAATCTGGACCTGCTGCAAAAGGCCGGCATGACCAGCCAGTCCGGCATTGAAGTGGTGATGGTGATGGTGGTGGTGGTGGTGGTGATCGTCAGCATCGTCATCGCCATACTCATCAACGTCGTCACCGAGGTCGTGGTCATGATCATGGTCGTGACCGTGGTCATGGTCATGGTGATGGTCATGATGGTCGTCATCGCCAGGTTCGCTTTCCCATTCGGATGCACCATCGTCTTCCATGATCGCGTCCTCACCGAGTTCTTCGATGGCCTCCTCGATAGCATGATCCATGTCTTCCATATCGTCAGAGTCCATGTCTTCTTCATCGTCCTCCTCATCTTCGTCTTCGCCGTCGTCCATGACAAGCTCGACAACACCAGGCTCCCCATGCTCACCGGGGTCCATCTCGTCGTCGTCGTCGTCGCTCAGGGGCTCCTCGCCGTCGTCTGTCATTTCGTCGTCATACTCCATCTCCTCGTCATCGTAGACGCTGACTTCGCCGTCCGAGTCAGAGTACTCCTCGTCGTCAATGTCGGCACCTTCGAGCATGCCCAGAGACGAGTTGCGGTAGAGGTCAGGAGTCTCTTCACGGTCGTCGTCGCTAATGTCGGACATGGATGAGGTTGACATGGTATCGACATCGGCAGGGTCGGGCGGTGTTGTTGAACTGATAATGTTGGCACGACTGAGGTCAATAGCCGTCTCGGTCAGGGCGTTGAGGACGCGCAGCACATGCTTAAGTGTGCGCTTGGTTCCGGGGAACGCCAGGTCGACGTCGGCGATGGAGTGTGTGATCGCAGCAAGGAATCCCTTTTCAAACATCATGCGTCTGAGCTGCATGTGGGAGCGGGTCTCGGGGTATTGAGTTGCGGTACGTTCGCGGTCGGCACCGATCATGGACGACATGAGCTCACCAAGGTAGGACATCTTGCCGTAGCGGATATCCAAAACTTCAGTCGAGTTGGCAGTCTCCTTGTAGGCCTTGAGGACCGTGTCAAGAACAAAGCGACGCACAAATTGAATGTCCGAGTCCTCTTCATAGTCGTACAAATTGACCGTCCGCGGAGAGAACTTCTCGGGCGTCTTCTCGACTAGAGAGGTGAGGAGGTGCTTGGCCTGCTCGAACATGGCCGCCTTCTTCTTGCCCAGGATAGAGTCGGGCAAGGTGGCGGGACTGTTGGCGGGACCGCAGAGGACGTCGTGCAACAGGTAGTTGAGCACGCTGGTGCGCGGCTTGACCGGCGTCAAGGTCTGTAGAGCGACGCCGCGCTTGAAGTTGATAAATTCCATCTTGGATCGGTTGTAGCTTCGCAGAAGCTCAGATAGACAGGCCATCAGGAACGCGCGGTACACAAAGATTGGGTGCTCTGACGTCTTGAATGCCTGGGCATCCTTGTCCTTGTCCTTGCTGCTGCTGCTGCTGCTGCCGTTGACGTTGCTGCTTCCGCCCAAAGCTGCAGGAGGTGACGCACTGGCCGCAGCTGCTGCAGCTGCAACATGGTCGGCCAGCTCACCAAACGCAGGGCCGCCGACATTGACACCGGAGGGGGGTGTGGATGGGGCAGGAAGACCGTCACTAACGGGATCGGGGGTGACAGCTCCGGAGCCCGAGGCAGGAATATCGGTGCCCAGAGGGATCTTGACATCCTTGGCGTCCTTGCCTGCTGTTGTCGTAGGCTCAACGTCGTCGACCTTTTGGTAGGTCATCAGCTGCTCGAGCAAGAAGGTAATCACACCATCGGGGTTCTCGACAACGGGCCGCTTGTGATGCTCAGTATGAGCGTTATCCGTCTTCTCCGTCTTTTCTATCTTTGCTGGTGCATCGGGCATGTCCTTATCATCACTGGCAGTCTCTGTAGTAATTGCAGGTGCAGTGTTGCCCTTACCAGAAGTAGTGGTGGCAGCGGCCTCTCCGTCTTTCTCAGTTGTTGGGCGCACGTCATTAATATTGAGCTCCTGCGTCGCCTGCACGGCTGGGCCAAACGAGTCGTCAGCCGAGGTCTTGCTATCCTTGGAGTCCTTGGAGTCCTTGGAGTTCTTGGGGTCGTCGAGGACGAGGTTGAAGGAGACCTGGCTGGCAGTGCCGTCGACAATAAGACTGGGCCAGGTTGTGAGCTTTGTGGTATCGGCCAGGACCGACACAAAGATCTTGGGATTCCGCATAGCCATATGAGCATTAGCCTCAAGGAACAGGCGGAGATCTTGGCCACGCTGCGACCGGGAGGATGAGCTCTCGAGATAGTTGCGGATTTCATGGCGCATAATCTGGCGCAAGACATCTTCGTCCTCGACAATGTGGCGAAGAATGGTGATGATGTAGGTAGACAGGCGCGTCTCGAGGAAGCCCTGGGCGCCCAGACCCGAAAGCTGCTTCATCATAAGGAACAGGCGCTGCAGGTTCTTCTTGTCGCCAACAATGCGGGCCTCGTCGTGCCGCCGTGTCATAATCTCAAGAACACGGCTGACAGCAACGGCCAGAACGTCGTCTTTGCCAATACGCGGGAGAATCTCCAAGGTATAGTCGAGAAGGAGGCGGCGCTCCGAGTCACCGATGGCAGTATCCATGGGCGTGATGACTAGGTCTTCAATCTTCTCGGACTCAATCTTGGGCAGAGTCCATTCGACAGTAGGCTCGCGCTCGTCCTTCATAAGCAAGATCTCAAAGAGCAGGTAAAAGTGCGGCAGCCAAACCGGGAGATCCTCGCCAGGGAAGCGGATAAAGTTCATGAGACCCTCTAGGTTACTGGAAAGAGTGTCAATGATGCCGTGGTAGAATACTTCAGACTTGATCAGCAGCAGACACAGCAAGTAGGCGCAGGCCGCGATCTCCTTGGAATGGTGCTTCATGTTATCAGAGTCAAAGCTAAACGACAGGAGAGCCTCGAAGATGGTCTCGCCAACCTCCACGATGGAATCGCTAGTGGTCGACTCCTTCTTGAAAACGCAAGCTGAGATGAGCTCAGCAATATCCTGAACGACACCGGGGTGCAGCTGGATCACAGTCAAGCAGCGATCGACAAGGTCCTTGCGCAGCTCCTCAACCTGCTCCTCGACGTCTTCCTTGGTCACAATGTTGGAGACGGCAGGATCCTCCTCAGAGTTGTCCTCTGCTGCAGCGCTTGTGATCTGTTCCTTCTCCTTGTCCTCGGACGCTGTTGTGGGGGCAGGTCCCGAAGGGCTCTCGCTCGTCATGGCCTCAATAGCATGCAGCAGCGAGTCCTCGCTGTTGGAAAAAGAGAAGCCGAAACGCAGCGGCTGTCGGCGGGAAGACAAGATGTCAGCGTCGCTCTGGGCGGTAGCCGCATCAGTATCGGCAGCCATGCTTGAGTTGGAAGAGTTGGGACGATCAATAGAACCAGAAGAACCAGCAGGAGCAGCATCGGTCTTGCTCTCACCCTCAGAGTCTTTCTTCTCGGCTGTGGGAGCAGGAGAGGCAGACTTCGGCAGGTCCTCGGCCGGGATAGGATGACGGACGCGCATGGTTTCCGCCTTCCAGTGCCGGCAGTACTCCATAGCCATCTCCAGCGAACCGTTTGCGCGGTAAACGGCCTCGCGTGCAAGCTCCTCGGTATATCCACCTCTCTTAGTGAGTGCATCTATACAAGGCTCGTAGTCGTTCCAGGGGAAAGGAACGTTGGGCGCTTCAAAGCCGTCGGCGGGCATCTTCTTGGGCCGCGTCGCGCGGGTAAAGTAGCCGGCGTCGAGCTCGCTCGAGGCAATGGTCTTCATGATCTCAATAACCTTGCTGAGAATGTTGGCCGAGAAGAGCTCGACAATGGACGACTGCCAGACCTCGGAGATGACAGGTAAGATGGATGCCCAGATCTCGAGGATCAGCTGGTTGGTCTGGTTCTGGATGCTGAACTGGGCATCGCTGTGGCGCAGCAAGCTGTGCAGGCTGCCTGCCCACTCGGTGACGAGCTTGTGGTTGCCAACAACCGCATACAAGTCCAGAATGTTCTTGACACCAACACCGGCCAGGTACATCTCGTTGGTGGCCTGCTGCTTGTCACCCGAGCCAGCCTCTACGGTCTTGATAAAGGTCCGCAGCAAAGAGTTAAAGGTGTCGAAACCTCCCTGTCTCTTGAACGAGACAAACAAGGACATGAAGATGGCTGCAGTAGAATCTCCGCGCGGACTTGCGGATTGGTCGACAAGCAAGTCCTGAATCGCCTTTAGAAGCTCGCAACGCTGCTTTTGGCTCCAGATGGTAGAGCCGTCGAGGGCACGCAGCTGGCCCAAAAGTGTCGAGATGATGGAGTCGGCAAGTCTCAGCTGGCGCGACCGCAGGAAATGGTCACGCTCGCGCTTGGCTAGGATCGACTTGCCAATCGACTGGTAGGCAGACATGACCTCGGTGGGAACACCGTGGAAAAGTGAGAACACAAGCTGGTAGTTTTGGTACGCAGGGGTCAGGTTGACCTCTGACACCGGCTTTTCCGGCTGTGCTGCGGGTGCTGTGGCAGCAGCAGTGGATGCAGATCCAGGTGCGGACACAGTCGGTGCTGCTGCTGCTTCATCGGTGCTGGATTCAGCAGTAGCCGTGGCAGTGGAAGTCTCAGCCGCACCCTCAGCATCGCTGGCAGCGGGGGCTGCACTGGTCCCGCTCAGCTGGGCAAATGCTGCATTCGACAGGACATCGGCCATCGACAGTACTTGGCCGTCAGTGCTGGATCCTAGAATAAATGAGGGTGTCGGGCCGGACGTGACTGAAGGATTACCGGAGCTACCGGCAGGAGTCACCACATCCCATGTCGGACCGCGCTGTTGAGTCCAGTTGGATGGGACTATGTTGCTGAGAATGTCCGTCTGGTTCTTGGCAAAAACCATCAAGGGGCCCATCTTCTTGATAAAGTCCTGAAAGTAGTCAAAGGCGACGGGTGCGAACATGTGAGGGGTGCCGTGACGCTTCGAGGGGAAGCAAGTGCGCAGCACAATGAGCAAGAAGCGTGCACGGGAGAACTTCTTAAGGATGTCAATGGCCTTTGCGATCTCTTCTGGAGATGAAGTGGAACCCTCTGGCCGGACCAGGCCCGCAAAGATGGAACGAGCCTTTTGCCCGTCCACCTCCTTGCCCTTGCCCTTGCCCTTGCCCTTGTCACCGAGCTCGTCCGACACATCTGACAAATCTGCAATGGTCTCAGCATCAAGGTAAGGCTGCACATCATTCAGAGCATCAGAGACACGCTGGCAGATAGAAGTCACACCGAGGATGGCAGAGTGCTCGAGCATCCGGCCCAGGAGTTGCAGCAGGGGAGTGGAGAATGAGGATGAGTTGGCAATAGACGGCAGTCCAGCAGAATCAGCAAAGTCCAGAACAGGGTCGATACCTCCGCGCTTGATGAAAAATGACATCAAGTTGCTGTTGGTGAGGAAGATGTTTAAGAAGAGCGCACACGAGGAGAAGTAGGGCAATGCCTCATTGAAAGCTATTGGGGATGTGGCCTTTGCGGAAGCGGATGATGCAGCATCGGTCATCTCAACATCTTCACTCGCATTGGATGGTTCAGGCAACAGCTTGATACCCCAGCCGTCTGTGCGCGCCTTGGAGTTGGCCAAGTAGCAAACACGGCGGGTCATGTCGAGGACGGCTGTCGTCAGAATCGGGCGCAGAGAGGGATGGTGGCGAGCAAGCTCATCAACAGTTGTCGCAATTGAGACGGGCAGCTGGTTGTCGGTCTCCATGCAGCGGACGTGAACCGGGCTCTCGAAAATCTCTAGGTAGCTCTGCAGGACGCCAGAAGCCATGACCATCTTACGGCCGTTGTGGTTCAGGCAGATGGCGTTGAGAATAGATGGGATAGCAATGATGGCCTCGGGGGAGGGGATGATACCGCCAGCAATAACCCAGTCGCGCGGCTTTGCAAGCTCTTCATCGCTGATGGGTACCTTGCGCGTATCATAGTCTTCGGATGATGAGTAGTCGGAGACGGTCGAGTCCTCGTCGTCATCGTCGTCTTCGTCGTCATCTTCATCCTCCTCATCCTCCTCGTCCCCAGTGCTGTATGCATCACCACTGCGGTTGCGAGATCGTGAGGCGGCAGCAGGAGTAGGAGCTGGAGCAGATTCAGACCCAGAGGCGGCAGTAGCGGCGGGTGCAGACTCGGATGTAGCGGCGGTTGCGGGAGCAGGAGCAGAAGTTGAAGTGGAACTAGGGTCGGCGGTGGCAGAGCCGGAAGCCGAGGCAGAGGCATTGTCAGCATTGTCGATATTACTGGCGCTGCCCTCTCCACTGCCACCGTTAGCAGCCTTCTCCTCGTCGTCCTTCTTCGGCTTGTCAATGGGAGGGAGTGGACGACAGGTCAAAGTCTCGAGCAGACTCTGGATGATACCAGCTTCTGACATGGGAGCAAAGCTTGTGGGGTCGTGGTTCATAAAGTGGCTGAGCAGTGTAGCAGCGTTCGTCCAGACGACCGAGCCATAGATCTTGGGGTTCTGCAGAATGAAGCGGACAGCTTTGAGGAGCTCGGTATTGTCGACCAGGTTACGCAGCAAGCGGTCGTTGGCGGCACCAAACTGGTAGGCACTAGCGACAAGATGGTAGATGAACTTGAGCAGCCACTTGAGCGTCTGCTGCATATGGAAGGGAATATCGTAGTCGACAACGTTGCACCGCATCGCCGATAGAGTGACTTCACCGTCCTCGACCACCTTCTTGGCGCCAGACGTCGTATCAATGAGCAGCTGCGACGCAATATCCAGGCCCTGAGCAGTGGCAAAGGCGTTGAACGAGTTGGGGAAGTTGAGCATAATGGTATCGAGGAAGGTGACGACGACAAGGTAGCTCCGCTCCGCAATCGCCGATCTCGCCTTGAGAGCGTCAAGCAGAATATCCATGAGGCCTGCAGAGATCATGTCCTGGACGCGGGCACCGACGGCAAGGTGCAGGGCGAGCGAGAACAGCTGCTTGCGCCACTCGTCGTTGATAATGGACTCTTCGGTGGTCTCCACAACGTCGGTCTTCATGTCCGCCACAGCCTTGCGCAAGTCATAGAACAGAATACCGTGGTTAACGGATGAGTTTACAGCAAACATGACGTCCATGAGCTTGATGGTGAAGCTAGAAATG
The DNA here is from genome assembly GCA_029298715.1 of Ophiostoma ulmi. NCBI lineage: Eukaryota > Fungi > Ascomycota > Sordariomycetes > Ophiostomatales > Ophiostomataceae > Ophiostoma > Ophiostoma ulmi. The sequence goes on from JANSLN010000007.1 coordinate 716,268, forward strand.
CTTTCGAGCAGCTGGATGGCGATGAGCTGCAGCCAGGTGGGCACGGGGTTCGACTGGCCTGCACCCGGGCGGATAAGCTCAGCCAGCTGATAGATGAGCTGATAGCGTCTTGGCTCTTCCGAATCCTGCTTGAGGACGAGAGAAAGAAACTGATGCTCGGGGTGAATAAAGGCCAGGTTGGTAATGGCCAGCAGACGGATGGCAAGAGCAAGCTGGCGAGTCTCGAGCGAGCCCAGCATGGCCTTGCCGATACGGATGCGGTTGAGCAGCTCGTACCGAGACGCAGCAGGCATGTCCGCAGGGCACCGGGCCATGAGCTCATATACGGTGCAGGCGTGCATGGAGCTCTGTGGGATCTCAAATGTGCGCTTACCAGAGGCCGACGAGGACACCGTGTCGAGGGCACCGGGTGTCTGTACATTTGCGGGCGTCAGAGGAGACGAGGTGAGGTCATCTGCTGCTGCAGAGGCAGAGGCGGCCGCTGCAGCCGCTCGTGGGGTGCCCGACTGCGATCCCATGTTGGATGTGCGGCGCAGGGGTGTTGGTGTAGAAGGTATAGAGGACATGGGTCCGTTGCGGTCGTGCACAGAGGGTGTCTGGCCATGGCCCAGTGTCGAGTCCTGCTCGGCCGAGTCCTGGTTTCGTGCCTGGTGCTGCGGGTAGTATGTGACCTTGACGTCGCCCCAGGCGCTCCAGTCTACCGGTGCGTCTGCAGATGCATCCGCAGGCGTGCCAGTAGCCATGGAGACAAAGTCGTTGGTGTACATTGTGGTGACTGCTCTTGGTGTTGCCGGCTCAACAGCTGCCTTTTCCTTGCCCTTGCCGCCGTTAGCTGGGGTCACAGGGGTTGCGGGGGTCACAGGTGCTGCAGGTGCTGCAGATGACGATGCTGCAGACGGGCGCTGGGGCGTTGCTGTTGAAAAGGGCGCAGATGGTGCCGTAGACCCAGAAACGGGTGTCTTGGGGAACGGCAGGGCGAGTTGCAACACATTATCCAGGTTAATGTCGTAGTGGTTAACGAGGAGAGCCGTATGGAAACTGCGCGACGTGCCGCTTGTGCGCTTGTACGAGGCGTGGTAACGAAGGGCGAGCTCGTGGCCGACGTGCAGGGTGGCCTTGAGGATGTGAAGTGACGAGGAGTTGAGGAGGCTGCTGAGATGGGCGCTGCTGGCATAGATGCTCCGGTTTCCGCAGTGCTGCAACAAAGTGCGGGTGAACTTGAGCACGGCCAGAACAAGGTCGCAGTCGCCGTCGGGACCGTAGCCTAGCTTGTCAAGCTCGGCAGCATCAAAATTTGGCGTTGACTCGGGCTTTGTGGTCTCAGACGGCGTGATGGGGTGCGCAGTAGTCTCGAGGAGGATCTCGCGGGCAAAATCGCGCTTCTGGGCGGCGTCCTTGAGTTCGTAGGTGGCCACAAAGCATTCGATGATGGTGTCGAAGCGGTTGAGCAGTGGGATCCAGTGATAGAGGTCACCGCGGGGAAACGGCCATCGGGAAGGGAAGAGGTCGAGCTGGCGGGGCAGCAGCGGGAGGGGAGTTTCTGTAGCGTGTTGAACATAGTCGGCGAGCCACGGAGACTGTTTGTTAGATGGGGCAAAGGTATACAGGGTGCGAGAGAACTTACCATGGACTCCTTGTGCTTGGTCTGGAGGGTTTTGGTGATTTTACCCATCTTGACGGTGCCGGTCGGATCGCCCGACGAGGTGCAAGTAGAGATGAGTGAAGACGGAGCAACGAGGTGCGTGGGATGCAAGCTTGGTGCAAATTCAAATAGGAAAAGAATGCAAGGTACAGGTTTTAATCTGCAGATGCAAGAACAAAGGCACAGGCGTCAAAGAGACGCTGGCCAGCTCGACAGCTAGGGTGGATGGAGAGCTGCTCAGCTGCTCAGTGCGGATCTCCCCCTCCACGTCCAGCAACACGCAGATAACGGTTGCACTTCCCGCACGGGTCGGGCATATAAAGGAAGGTAGGAGCAGTAAAAGAGTCGATGTCGATGTCGATGTCGAACTGTCGAGAAAGTGAGGCCCAAAAGTAAGGTTCTGTCGGTGTTTGAGGTGCAAGTAGAATGTCGCCGAGGGGGGGGTAATGGGGGGGTCAACAAGGTCGAATAGTGTCAAAGACAACGAAAAGGTGCAGGATTCGTAGTCTTTGGGGTCTATTGACCAGGTAGTATCCGATCGTGTCGTCGTCGTCGTCGTCGTGTTGAGGTGCCGTCGTGGTGTCGTAGCCGTGATGTCGTCAGAGCACCGATGTTGATGTCGATGTCGAAAGAGAAGCTTCAAGCCAGACACAAATCGACAGAATCAAGGCAAATAAGTACAAAGAGGATGAGTGGCGGGGAAATCAAAAGAACAACAGCAAAGACCGCGAGATGGTTGGTGTGCAGGAAAAGGATGGTAGAGAGGCGGGCTATGGCGATGGAGGGGAGTTGAGGTGCAGGTTGAGGTGCAAGTTGCTGGTGGGTTTGGATTTGTGGTCTAGGTTTGTTGGCTAGAGGCAGAAAGGATGATGAAGCGTTGCCAGTAGCGGTAGGCAGAGAGACAAGAGACTGAAAAGTGCAAGAGGTCCGCATAAATTTCAGGCTTTAGGCGGTGGTCAGCGGGTGGAGTGCAATGGAGTGTAATGGGCACCAGATCAGGCAAGAGACGTCCAGAAAGCGGAGAGTCCAGGGCGGAGAGAAACAGAGAGCAACATGAAGAAGCCTGCAAGCCTGTAAAACGGCAGTATATTGGAGCTAGCGGGAAGGAGCGACCGGCGTATGAGCAAGCAAGCCCCGCTGAGCTGTATTTTGGTCTTTTTCAGAAGAAGGAGCGTGGATAGCGCCTGCCGTCTGCCGTGTTCAACAGCAGGTTAATAATCGCCAACGGGGCTAATTACATCAGCGATTAACTTCCAGCAGCGGCAGGCGGTGAATAGCAGATCATAAAGAGAGATGGAGTGGGGTAGATCAGGCAGGTAGATCAGGCAGGAAAGAGCTGAGTGAAGATACTGTAAGCATGCAACAGCAAGTGAATAAGCCCACCAGAAACTGTATTCAGACTCCGTAGAGAGTCAGCGGCAGTGACCCACTCGCACCTTGGAGTCGCTCCCGTTGAACGCGCCCAAAGACTGATGACGCATGGCTGATTCGCTGCGACATAAGGTGCCTGCCGTTGAGCCTTGTTTGATTCGAGATTATGTAATCGGCGTTATGAATGCTGTATCACGGCCTTTACGATGAGGATGGTTGTTGATGAGCTACTGCGATGAATTTGCATGACTTTATTGTAGTGGTTATTTTTAAACTGCATCGGAGTGATGTATTTGATTTTATTTTTTAAAATTTAAAGGGTTAATCACCAAAATTTGGCATGAAACTTTGTCACCCAAGCCGACTTTTTAAATGCATTATTTTGATAAAGAAAAAAGACATCAAAACTTGGAAATAATAGAAACTAAGAAATACTTGAATAAACTAAAAGATAAGAAACAAAAACAAACAAAAGAATGTCGTGATTTTGTATAAATACTTTTTTGCCTTGTTCTCGCGCCTATCAATTACAGAGGAAAGTCTAAGCGCACAGATCCGCTGACGGCCTCGGCGACAACGTTGGACAGCTCCGTGTGCGCTGATCCATCACCGTCGCCCTCGGGCACATCCTTGGTGGCCTCAATGTGGCGCTGCACGCGCGGCGGCCAGTGCGGACTGTTGTCGGGCACCACGTGCACGCCCTTGCCTTTGACGGCGACCGAGCTGCTGAGCGACTTGAGATGGATGCCGCCGGCCCAGGATGCAGGGTAGTGCAGTCTCAGAGCGCCGGACACGGCCGTGTGCACCGATTTGAGAAAGTCGAGCGGCTTGCCGGTGGGTTCGTCGAGAAGAAAAATCTCCGTCGAGCCGGAGACGGTGTTCAAGTCGAGGGTAGCTTTTCCGGATTCTGACTGGGAGTTGCGCTGGTGCTCGGCAGAGAAGGTCTTGGAGTTTTCGTCCAGAGCCACGGGCAGCAGCGAGACCTTGATAGCGCCCGACGTGGAGTGCAGACGAGCGTTGCGGGCAAACGAGCCGGAGCCGTGGATGGTGCCGGACCGCGAGGACACGCTGAGCGTGTGGGGGTAGACTTCCTTGTCAGACGAAGAAGATGAGGGCGACGCAATCTCCTCAAAGCTGATGGGGCCTGATGTTGTCTGAAAAATCAGATCAGCGACGCCGCCCTTGTCTGCACTAGAAGCTTCAGGAGCGACGGTGACGTGCACAGAGCCCGACACGGAGCCAAAGTGCAGCCGGTCAAGCAGCGTCCAGGGACCCGAGATGGAGCTCGAGGTGGTCTCGACGTCAGTCTCGGGCGCCTCGAAGCGGTAGTCTGCGCCAAAGGCACTGGCGACGGCCGGCACGGGCTTGCTGTACCAGTGTGCTTTTTGCGATTCAGGCGAGATGGCGCGCGACGCGGCAATACTGCCAATGACCGAGGTGAGACGGGCGTACTTGTCGACGACGAGGTTGGTGTCATCAATCAGCTGGATGCCCAGGTGGGTGTTGGCAATCAAGAGGTTCTCAAGGTGCGTAGTGTGAACGTCGCTGTCGCTGCCGTCGATCTCGGGAAGCCAGACAGTGGCACGCACAACGATGCAGGGCTGGCCGCGAATGTAGCCCGTAGAAGAATCAGTCTCGACACGGATGCGTTCGTTGATAATTACTTTAAGCGACTGGCGCGACTCGGCACGGGTATAGTCATAGATAGCGCGGATGCGGTCGTCATTGGACAGGGCCTCGACGTCGACAGACGGCTCCTTGCCGACAGTAGCCTTGCGCACAACGACTTCACCCGAGATGCGGACATGGCGCCAGTGGTTGTCGTACTCGTCACGGCGAGTGGCGTTTTGGCGGAACACGAAGCTGTGCTGGCCGTCAAAGACGACTGGGTAGGTGGCCAAGGGGTAAGTCTTGAGACCGTTGCCGCCATTGTAGTTGCTGCACAGAGAATTATCGGGCAGGACGAGGGGCCCCTCGAGGGGGGTAGACAGAGAGATGCCTACCGGCAAGCCGGACGGGGGTGATGAAGGAGTGTTGGGAGAAGAGGGGCCGGAGGGGCCAGGGTTGAGAGGCCGTGATGGCGACCCAAGAGCTGGAATGATGGACGACAGCATGGCAGAGAAGAAGTCGAAGCCGCTGGTGGACGAGAAGAAGAAAACGAGAGCGACGGCCACGGCGGCAAGCTTGAGCCGGCGGGCTACTCGGCGACGACGGTCTGGTCGGCGAGCCAGCTGCTCGGGGTCAGCCAGCAGAGGCTGCTTATCGTTGATAGATTCCATAGTACGTTATCGTGTATAGTCAGTAGTTGACAGTAGATGGCATCAGAGGCGGAGAGCTCCGGCTTGTCCCAAGTAGGAGATTACTTGTAAGAGAAGATGAAATTAGAGAGAGCAAAACAAAAGACAGAAACACGGAATGAAAAGCAAAGAGATACTTGTACTTATATTTGAATCACTCTATTGAATGAAAATATTTTTCTGTTTAAAAAAAAAAACAGATTGAATCACTGCATGGCGAATGACAGTAAACGGCGAGGTCCGAAATGCTTCTGCCTGAAGTCAGTGACAGGGCTGACGAGACAAAGATTCTGTCAAAAGCTTCTGTCAAACTCGTAAAGCAGCTGATCGCTCTATTATTCAATTACTATTTTTGCCATTACTTCTGTCATTCATTTCTGTCGTGTTTACCTGATATTGACAAAGCACTTCCTTCGGGTCTGATCAACCTCACTGAAGTCAGCCGATTTCCGTACAAGACAGGTTCACTTTACACTATCTATCAAAAGAAGCAAGACACTCACAACTCGCTACATGCTTACATTACACTCGCTCACTTTGGATTGACCCGGGCTTACGGTGGGATGTGCACACCCTCTCGAATCTCCTGCACGCTATCCTACTCCCCAGTCTAGGCAATCACATTCTGTACCGTGTTAGTGGCTGGCATCAATGGAGAAATCAATCAAGCAAAAACGCAATCGATGAGTTATTCTATATTGTTAAGGCCCTTGCTTTGACTATGTGCATAATCGATATTGTTTATGTCAACATCGTGATAGTCGATGCACAGATTAGGAAGGTGAGCTGCTAGATGTATCTCTATTGCGTCATGCACAGAAGTCAATGGAAAGCATCAATGGTACTCTGACATGGGACTCACACTGCATGAGACACAGAGACAAGGCAACAGTAGGGAAATAATAAAGCAACACATAAAATAATAACAATCCTGGCTGTATTTGTTTATATATGGTGTATCTCATAATGTATAGATGTGCTCAAAAAAAGAGAGAGCAGGAGAAGATGAAGACAAAGGAAGATTAAAAGAAAAAGACAATATGACAAAGGAGACAGAGTTACAAGGCAGTAGTATGAAGGAGGACGAAGGCGGAAGCCAAAATTAAATATGACAGACAAGCTAGACCATGGAAAGACATGACCGGTATAAGACGTTGTGACGGCGGCAGTAGGAATGGAGGGGCGAGCGAGCAACAAAGTCTAGGGCAGACCCAAGGCCTTCTTGCTGTTCTCATAGACCACCCATGTGATGCTCAGTGCCGGCGCCACCTTGAGCAGGTTGGGTGTCAGACCCTTGTACAGTCCGCGCACGCCCTCGTTGGCCAACGTCCGCGTTGTCACGTCCCAGATGCCCGTGTACGTCGGCGGGTGCATCACCGTGCCCTGCGTCTGCAGCCGCGTCCGCAGCACATTCAGCGGGTACACCACCGACGCACCAAACGCGCCCGACGTGGCTCCGATGATACCCGTCACCACATTGCCCGGCGCCGCGTCCTCTTCGTGGATGCCATAGTATCGCGCCTTGTACTTTGTAAATGTCTTCTTCAGCAGTTCAAACGTGCCCATGTCAATGGCGCTATAGGGGAACATGCCAATGAGGCCCATAGTAACGCCGCGGTAGGCCGCGCGTGCACCGCCCGTGGCATACATTTTGCGGGCCGTCTGCACGAGCAGCGCATTGCCCGTCAGGCCGCCGTGCACGGTCTCGCACTGCAGCCGGAACTTGAGCGTGTCCAGGGGATAGACAAAGAACTGCGCGACCATACCGGCGACACCACCGGCTACGAATTTGGAGTATGAGCTAATATGCGTCGGGTCGCCGTGGCCCTCGAGAGTCGAGAAGGCGCGCTTGGCCGCTTCGTACGAGCCGAACTTGATGGCCGTCTCCGGCATGATCTTGACGACGTTGAGTCCGTTGCCTGTTGTGTAAGTAGGGAATGCAGAGTAGAACAAGGATATATACAAAGAAAAAAAGAAAATAAAAGAAAAGAGAAAAAAGAAGAAAAAAAAACCTACCGGCAAAGAATGTCTTGGGACCGCCTGATTTGTAGAGGCTCACTATAGCCTCGCGAATCGGCCGGCCGGGTGCCTTGACAGCCGAGCTTGCCATTGTTTTTGCGCCGTTGGTAACGTTTGTTGATGCAGATGCAGCAACGGCTGCGGGAATCTCTGCCTTGGTATTGACCAGTAGGTACACCTTGAGCCGGTCAAATGGTGCCGTTGCCGTCCGCGAGATGCCGCCTGCGAGTGCGCCTGCCAAAAAGTAGCCTGGATGGGGCAGGTAATGCGTCAGTTTCAGCTTTTTCGGTGCTCCAGCTTCCACCTCATCCGCCTCTTCGTCCTCTCCTTCTTTTTCTTTTAGCTTTGTCATATTAAGTGCATCCTTCTCTTTCTGAAGCTCGCCCGCCGTATTTGCTGCCGTCTTTGTTGATTTTGTCGTCTTCGTCGTGCTGTCTGGCGGTAATGGCGGCGGCGGCGGTGCTGGCGGTTTTGGTTTTGACGGTACAGGCGGCTGTATTGGCTCGTCTGTCACCGCAACTGCCGCGTGCTTTTGGATGCGCCTTCGTTTTCGCGACTGTTCATCCTCGACTATAGAGTCTGCTACGGGGTCTGCCTCTACCTCCTCCTGGGCCACAGCAGGCTTGGCGAGCTTCAAGATGGACCCGAACAGCGCTTGGAAAAGAAAGCCAGTCGTACCTAATCCCTCGAGCGTCTCGTCGCTGACCATGGAGTCGCCCTCGGAATTGAGCACCACGGTCGACGCATAGTATGAGAGCGCTGCCTCGAGGGGCGAGTCACTGCCGCGCGTCGGTACAAACAGCAAAAAGTTGCGCCACTCGTCAAACGTAATATATCCGTCGTGGTTCAGGTTGATCTCGTCAAAGAAGCCATTGAGCCGCCGCATCGGCACGGCCAGTCCGCTCTTTTGGAATGCTACACGCAGTTCGTCCTTGTTGAGTCGTCCGTCGTGGTCGTGGTCGATGGAGCGGAATAGGAACAGCAGCTGCCGCTCGGCTGCTTCCACGAATACTCGGAATTCTATTCAGACAAGTTAGTCCCCCTTTGTTGTCGGGTCATCTTGTCTTCTTGGCTTCTCAGCCTCAACATCTGCTCAGCTCCCACCTTCAAATTGAATCTTTCCATCTCTGTTGGCGTCCACAATCTCGATGATATCGCGTAGCATGCCGTCGGCGTTTTTCATAGCTAGACTGTTAGCACATGTAGCAAGCAGAGAAGTAGCTGTCTACAATTTCAAACTCACGGTGGTCGATTCGCCGGAAGCCCTTCTTAAGGCCCTTGAGATCGAGTTCTTGTGCGCCTTGCGGGTCTAACTGCCGCCATAGTTCCAGCACGCGCTCGTTGCGCTGCTTTTGCGACTCGCTCTCTAGTGCGTGCAGAGAAGAAGTATGAGGTGAGGAGGAGGAGGAGGATGTTGGTTTTGGTTCGGAAGAGGCTGCGGATCGGGAGGCTAGCCGTACCTCGGGAGCCGTCTCGGAGACCATGTTGTCGCCGGTCGTCATGTCAAGCTTAACATGGCAACACAGATAGATAGGGAAAAGGCGGTAGCTGTAACGGAGGTTCGAGAATCGGCTATGGCTTCTGCATAAGGTCGAAGCTGTCAAGGGGTGAGGCTATATGCTATAGGGTGCTATAGGGTGCTATAGCAAGGTATAGGCCGGGTACAGGCAAGCCGGCAGAGTCGGAGGATGGCACGTGTTTCGAAGAAGTAGGACAGGACAACGCGTGCTGCAGCTTGTCAGTCCTAGAGCTGGGAGAGGCAGAGGTATATCGAGGATCGATGTGGCTAAAGAAAGGAGGTTGAAGATTGAAGAGGGAGAGTCGTTGAGCGAGATAAGACACGAGAGACGAGATACGAGAGAGGGGCGGCAATTATGACGGAGCTCAAAAATCGAGGTGAGAGTTGCCGCTCTGCAGAGGGGTGAGATAAGATTGAGACTGATATAATGGGCTTGAGGTCGAGGGATGAGAAAAGATTAGAGAAAATAATATAGAGGAGAGGGGAAGCAATGTGTTATGTAATCGATGCGGGAGAAAACGAGGCACAATTAGAAAAGCAAAAGGTAGAAAAGAAGAAAGCAGAGAAAAACACAAAAAAGGCAGGAGTGCTCCGTAGCTGGGACTAGAGGCTAGATGACTAGAACGAGCCTTCAGCGGGAGAAAAGGACGCTAGCAAGCCCAGATGGAAGGAGCAAATGACGATGTGTGCAAAGGGAAAGAGCGAGTTTAATTAAATCTATTTTTAAATGTTTAATTAGACCAAGCACTCAGCGCTCCTGTGAACCATGCTTTACATTCATGATGAGTTCCTCCTTTATGTTTAAGAAATTAATTGTCCCTTTGTTAGAAATTAGTATCATTGGGAGATATGAACAATAGCGGATATTGTTTCGTGAGATAAAAGGTGTTACCCGAAAAGCACCCGGCATGGTTGAGACTGTCGCCAGGTCGCTCCTTCCCTTTCCTTCACTTTTCTTTTTCATTACCAGTCAGCCCCAATCAGCGTGCGGCAATTGATAGCATTAACTGGTGAGGAGCTGGCCCCCTCTAAAGCCAGTTGGCCCAGCACGTGTTAGTGCGTTGAGTATTGTACGCTATCTTATCGCTGTAGCGCTTGGAACGATATTATCTAAAAGCAGTAGGAGTAACAGAAGCAGTAGCAATAGCAATAGCACTAGATGGCTAAGTAACCATATCGTCTTTCTCGATTAAGTAATCACGACCCAGCCTCGCCTCGACCACATCCCGTTTACGGCCCACGCGGCCAACTTGTCTCTCGACTTGTCTCCTCGACTCATCCTCCCTCTGCACCGGCACAGCGTCTATCCTACTATGGCCGCCAGCTACTGGGACTCGACCCAGCGTCGGTTCTGGGAGTTTACAAAAGAGCAGCTCGCCGACATCCGCCAGCGCAAACAGGATGAAGAGCGCAGCCTCGTCCAGGTGTACCCGCTGCCCGAGTGGCGGCACCTCTTTATATTCTTCAACTCCAATCTGCTGCGGCTGTCGAAGCGCATGCAGATCCGCCAGCAGGCCATCGCGACGGCCCAGGTCTACCTCAAGCGCTTCTACTGCAAGGTCGAGATCCGGCGCACCAATCCGTACCTGACCATGACGACGGCGCTGTACCTCGCGTGCAAGACCGAAGAGTGCCCGCAGCATATCCGGCAAGTGGTCCAGGAAGCCAAGAATACGTGGCCGGACATGCACTGCCTGGAGATTCCGCGGCTGGGCGAGTGCGAGTTCTTTATGATCTCGGAGCTGTCGTCGCACCTGATTGTGCACGCCCCCTACCGGACGCTGAACACGCTGCAGCTGGAGCTGTCGCTGACGCCCGAGGAGTTCGTGCAGGCATGGTCGGTGGTCAACGACCACTACATGACGGACCTCCCTCTACTGTACCCGCCGCACGTGATTGCCGTGGCCGTGGTGATCTGGGTGCTGGTGCTGCAGACGCCGGCAGCAGGTGCATCTTCCGGCAACACAGCCGGCGGTGGTAACGGAAACACAAACAACGGCAATAACGGCAGTACCGCCAACAACAACAATAATAATAACAACAATAATAACAACAACAACAGCAACTCAAATAATGCCAACTCAAATATCAGTACAGGCATCGGCATGGGCGGCGCCGGCAGCGGCAGCGGCAGCATGACACCAAACAGCCTTAACAGCTACAACCTCAACGGCATCGGCGGCGGCTTCAGCAATATCAACAACATGACAGGCAGCAACAATATGAGCGGCATGGGCGGCATGAACATGGGCATGGGCAGCATGAATATGAATATGGGTATGAACATGGGGATGGGTGGCATGAACATGAGCATGGGTATGAACATGGGCAGCATGAGCAGCCTGGGCAACTTGGGCGGCGGCATGGGCATGGGTCAGGGTCTCGGCCAGCAGAACATGAGCCAGAACGGTGGCGCACCGGGTATCGGCGGCACACAGTCGTCCCTGCCGCCACCGCCATCACTACACATGTCATTGTCGTCGTTGAGCGGCCAGGGGTCAAACAGCAACAATACACCCGGCGGTGGCGGAAACGGTACGCCTGGTGGCGCAGGCGGGCCAGGAACACCGGGACTGGGCGGCGCGGCCGGTACACCCACGACGGCCGGCGGCATTGGCGGATTGGCCATGGCCATTGCGCAGGCGAATGCGCGGGCGGTTGTATCTGCTGCCATGCAGCCGGGTGCCAACAATGGTGCGACTGCTGCAAACAACAACAGCAACTCTGCACAAACCGAAGAGACGGTACCTGCAGACGGCGGTCGGGGCGCGACGCTGCAGTGGCTGTTCCGGTGGCTGACGGACAGCGGCCTGGATCTGGAGGCGACAATTGACTGTACGCAAGAGATGATTTCGTTTTACATGGCAAACGAAGAGTACAGCGAGAAGCAGACGCGCGAGCAGGTGCACCGGTTCATCAAGGCCAGGGGCCTTGACCGGTAGACGTTTGCTCCAACGAAATGTTATTTATCCATTATGCATTATTTATTATTCACGTTTATACCCATTCATTAATCACATTACATTAAACTGCACTACATTGCATTGTGACATCTACTACACAACAGCGACCGGCTCGGCTGGGAGGGCCCCCCGCGTATCGACTCCGTCGAACAAAAACCCCGGCATTGCCGTTTCCGTCGAGTTCAGGCCCCAGGCGGTCGGGCTGTCGTCGTGCACAGTCGTGCGCCGCATATCGCGCTTCTCGGTGCCGGTGTACGAGTTGGTGCCGGCGCGGTGCTGCACGGCGCGGTTGTCCCACATGATCATGTCGCCGGGGTCGTGCCACGGGACGGAGATTGTGAATGCAGGGCTGGCGATGTGGGCATTGATCTCGGCGATGAGCTTGTCGCTGCCCTCGACTTGTTGGGTGGTCGTCGCGCTCGTTTTCCTGTCGTTGCTCGCTGCGCTCACCTCGAGATGGTGCAGGTGCGCTCCGGCATACAGGTTCATGCGGCCGCTCGGCTCGTGCCGCTGCACCAGGCGGTGCCGCATGTGCGGCTGCGTTTCCGGGTCCAGGTCTTTGTAGAACTCGGGGTCGGCCAGCTTGCGCGACTGCGCGATGCAGTGTGCGCCAATGTAGCCTTTGTCCAGCAGGTCCTGCTGGACGTCGGCCGGCAGGGCCTCAAAGGCCGTGCGCGAGTCGGCAAAATCGGTGCTGTTTCTTTTGTCTTTACAAAACTCGACAGCCCTCAAGAAACAAAACGACGCGCGCCGCGGGTTGAAGGAGGAGTCGACATGGAAGAGGCCGTTGCCTTTATTTTGGTGTGCGCGGGCCGAGTCCGGGTCCAAGACATTGCCGTCGGCGTCCATGTTGCCGGCGTCAAAGAGCTCTACATGATCGTAGCGCATGCGGCGGCCCGGGTTGAGGAAGCGGCGGATATTGTCTAGGTCGCCAAAGCGGCGCGACAAGGCGACATGGGCGTTGTCGTCGAGGCCGGTCTTGCGGAAGACGAGGAAGCCGTACTTGCCAATGGCATCGACGAGCTGGGCGATGCCGTCGTCTGGAATCGAGGCGAGGTTTGTGTAGAGATTATCGTCCAGGCTGACCTCGGCGCCAAAAGTTGGGTGCAGGGGAGTAAAGGAGAACATTGTATACCGTCACAGTGAAGATACAAATACAGATACAAATACAAATACAAATAAAAAGACAAATCAATACAGATAATAGGCCTCACAGACACGCTCAATCATAATAAAGACATCACCGCTTTTATAACGCCGATAGACCACAAGTGCCGAGTGGCCGAGATGGACGGGTGCGGGGAATGAGGCCAGAGGGGTGCAGGAGTCAGGATGTCAGAGAAGACCGATGTGAGAGGAGGATAATTGCACCCAGGTCGTTGGCTTGGTAGTGTTGCATTGCGGCTTTTAAAGAATAAGCTTTTCTATTAATACACTACAGCGCTTACATCAAGGCAAAAGTCAAGCTGCACCTGCAGGACTGTCGATATCACGGGCGCTTAGCTGTCTCGCTCGTCTCGGTGCGTACGACGACATTTGCAGTAAAGTGTGGCCACCGCCTGTGCAACGACAAGATCGATGGTGCAACGTGCTCACCGGTGTGGTTTGTACGAAATACAGAGTGTTCACATTCACCGTTCACAGCTCAAGTTCACGCGTACAGAGGATGTGCATCGTGAAGCAGTTTGGCGTGTAGTAGGACTACGACATCGTTCATACATGATATTCAAAAACACGCTGAGCAAGATAATGAGAATAGATAAATGTGAATATGGAGGACGAGGCCTCGACGGTATATCAAGATAGATACGAGAACAAAAAGGACAAAAAGACAAAAACCAAACATAGGCCGCTTTCTTTGCCTGCGCGCCTTGTTGCCCCGGCATGGATATGTAGATTCCCACCCCCGATGTAAATGACACAAATGACACAGATGAGTACAAATAAGTAGACAGTAAAATAGATGACAGCCCGTTTTGATCCTATTCAGAACAAAACCCCAACACCGAGCGGAAAGAGATGACAGAAAAAGAGCAGAAAAACAGTAGAAAAAAACAAAGCGGACCACCGCCACAGGTATTCCTTTGCAAAACCGCTTCCAGAAAATGACTGAAGACACCAACCGGAAAGAAAGAATAAAGGAAACAACAAAAGAGATGTAGAAGAACAAGTCAAGATCTAAACAAAACGAAATAAGATGTTTTTCTTTGCAACTCGTGACCCATGATGCCGTTTTTCGTAGATGTAAAATAAACAAGAAGAGAAAAGAGAAAGATGGAAGACGAAATGCTGAAAAAGATGAAGAGAGAACAAGTGTGCTCGCTCCTGGTATCGCAATGAAGAGAAAGAAGAGTAGAGAAAGAAGACGAAAACAAAACGATGCAGTCCGTGAACTCCGTTTCGTCGTGAAAACCGATATGCTGAAGCTGAAATGCAGTTGCTGAATTAATATTGCCGAAACGCTTGTGCTTGGATGGAAAGAGAACAAGGTTGCAGAATATGAACCAAGATTGTATGCAGCGTGTAAAGCGTGTAAAGTATAGTGTGTAGCGAGAAACGAGAAGCGAGTAGCGAGTATCAAAAGAAGTCGATAATAAAGCAAACGCCGTCGAGTCGAGGTCGAGAACCGGTCCCATCAAACCAGGGTATTTTTTCTTTTCAAATTTTGCAGACAAAAAGAGCCAAAGACCAAAAACAAAAGAAGATGATTAAAAGTCGGAAATAAAACAGTCGTGAAGAGAAGGGTGAAAAGGTAGACGAGACGTGAAGAGCATAGTCTAAAAGTCACTGTGTTGTCGTACCCACAAAACCCACTGTGCGTTGTCTGCTCCACCGACTTTCTCCAACGAGTGCTCGCTGAATGACTCGCGACCCGCCGACTCGCTACACGGACACGAAAGACAATACTCGCTACGCTTGCATTGCGAGATTGCTTTGGACCTACCATGCGCGGAGACCGGGAGAGACCGATGGGACAGGAGTAGCCATGCCCATGTGGGAGCCAGGACGCGACGACGGGTGCACAATCGGGATAGGATTGCGCGCACGGGTGGCAGCCTGCATCTTTTGCTGGGACTGGGGAGCGGCCGAGGACTGCTGCAGCATGGGGAGAGTGAAAGACGGCGACGAGGCGTTGAGCGAGAAAGCAGGGGCGGCCTGGGCGGGCTGCGACGGCGAGTGCTCGGGGGAGTTACTTGCGAGCGACGAGCGTTCCGACGAGGCGCTGTGGATGGAGACGAGATCGCTCTCTGTCAGTAGGCCAGGGCAGAACTCGAGGTCGTCTTCCAGGTCAAAAGAGCGGCCGGCCTCGAACTTGACGCGGAAAGCAGACAGGTTCAAGTTCTCGGCCAACTCCTTCATGGAGCGCATGCGGTACTGCTGCTGTTGGTGCTGCTGCTGTGCCTGGTGGCTCTGGGAGTGCTGCTGCGACTGCTGCTGCTTGTTCTGAGAGACGGACAGACGAGGCGCGCGCCGACTGCGGCCCCCGTGGTGGGAGTGGCTGACAGAGGGTGCGGCGGTTGGGGTTGGGTGGTTATAGTAGTAAGACATTATGTGAGTTGTGTGTGGTTGTGGTTATGGTTGTGAATTGTAATGTGAGTTTGTGTTGGGTTGACGAGAGCCGTTATCTTGACATTAGTTGATTTGTTGGGTTTTCGTTTGGTTGGGTTGATGATGATGTTGACGAGACGAGTGGTGAGAGATGAGATAGAGTCAAATGAGGAGAATGTGTGGAAAGTGGGATTATTGAAAGTGAAATAGAATGGTTTAAAGAAGAGTAAAGATGAGTGAGTGGGAGGCAAGTGAGATAAGAGTAAGAGGATTGAAAAGTAGTTGGTTGGGAAAAGTAAAGTAAATGTAAAGTAGAGGTGTGGGTGGTGGGATGTGCTGAGAGGGATGAAGAGAGAGGGAGAGGAGGAGAAGAAAAGAGGAGAGAGAAGGGAAAGAGTAAAAAGAAGGGAAAGAGTAAAAAGAAGGAAGCGGGAAACGGGAAAGAGCAGGAAGAGAGGAATGGAATGAGGAATGAGGGAAAGAGGAAATGTAAAAGTGGACCAGAGTGGCTCGTGTGGGTGGAAGAGGAAAGGACAAGGTCGGAAAAGAGGGGACAAAAGAGGGTCCTCAGACAGAAGGTGGAAGGCAGAGAGGCGTGAGAGGCACGAGAGGAGAGAGCACAATGCCGTACTGAGTAGGAGATCGCTGTGGGTCCTCTACAGGTGGTTGGGTGTCTGTGTGTGGTGAGGTGGGAAGGTGGGAGGTGGGAGGTGGGAGGCGTGAGCAGAAGGAGCGACCGGGGTGTGGAGCGGGCGTCAAGCGCAGCCAGTGGTGTCTCATTGAGAGTGAATGAGGCAGTCGCGAGACGTTCTAGGAGGCAGGGGCGACCTAGCCTGGCCGAATAGGGCAGCAGACGGCTAGCTGATGTATGGAGCTGTCACGCCGTGTTCAGTGCGTAGTTTGTACGGATTAGTGCGTGGTAGAGGTCACGAGGCACTGTCACGCCGAGTTTACTTGCACCTTGATGGCTGTGATGTGCTGATGTCAGTGTAGCAGTGGTCAATCACAGTTCTATTCAGTATTCACAATCTGTCTGTGGTAGAATACCAAATACTGAGTAGAATACAAAGCAGAAAGAGCGAGAGCGACAGCGGCCACTGCGACACTAAACGAGAGCAAATTATAAAGCAGAGCACTAAATAAGATAATTCTTCGCTAACGAGATTAATCAATTCGATAAATACTGATTAAATGATGGTGTGAGAAACTAAAATAGACACAGTGTGCATACAGTACGCGTAAGAAAACAGCAACGGGCAATAACAAACCAACCCAAAACAACAACAGTTTTCCGTTCTCGGAAGTAACAAAACATGGCAAAACCTCCCCAATAACAATGGGAGAGACATTTTCGACATTCTCTCTAGAATAAACACTGTGACTAGCCCAAACCGGTTGGCTCTTTTCCCCAGCCAATAGGAGGTGCAGTCCCACTCACACTTTTATGACTATTTACGACATGGCTGGTCTTAACCTGCATTATTTTGCCACCACTGCAACAGCCGCCTCTCTCTAGTCTCTGAGTAGTCCAAGTCAAGGAGTTGGCGGCCACGCCACGATTGGCAGCCCAACAAAGAGGGCGCTAGTTATGCTAGTTGATGGAAGGCACAAAAGACAAAGATGGAATATATATTATTTAAAAAAAAAAAATACTAAAATACTAAAATACAAGCGAAAAGACGGACAAAAGATCACCTGGCTCGTCGACTCCGATGCGCGCCGATTGACGGCTGGATGCATTCGGCGGTACGTCGTGTCAAAGGGTAGAATCAATCTACAATCGGCCATTTCAATATGTCATGTATAAAGCAACAAAGTAAATAATAAACATACAAGTCTACAAAGTAAAGAACAAAGTAAAGAATATGACAATCCATCATCGGTATGAAGGGCTGAATAGGGGCAGATTAGGCAGGCACAGAGTCCGTCGACTACGCACTTCAGAACGGGAAAGAGATGGTAAAAGTGGGGATTGGGCAACAACGGCATTTCCCTCTCTGTAGTATTCTGCGATCTAATTGCGATCTAGCTGCTCTCATTTGCAATTCGTATTTCACAGTACTGGGTATTGGGGAGCAGGAATCGCATTCCGTGTTTTCCCCATACTGTGTCAATTACAGCACTCCTACTCTGCAATTACGGCGTACAAAGTATTGGGTATTCCTGAGGCATTGGACGGAGTTTGCCTCTTTTGGTGTGGATTTGGTGTGGGGCCGTGGGGCATGCGACCAAATTACGGGGGTAATCTGCTGTACTGAGTAGCTGGTGTACAAGTAGGTAGACCAGCAGTAGGAATACTCGTACTGAGTAGGCAGTCAAGTGTGCACTGGGTGCAGTGTGTACTGGTGTAGCTTTAGTGGTGTAGCTGTAACTGCACGTAATGAGGCCTCTAATAAGCTCTAATGAGTCTCCAGTGAGTAATCCGAGGCTAATTTTGTATCGTCATTTCATTTGATATCCAATTGTTATTCCATAGATTAATGGTCAATTCGACATCGAATGCATGAATGACAGTCGGTATCTTCTCTTCTATGACAATTCGATATTCTACTCTACATCACTGAAACCAGTCCCATATCAGAAACAGAGCGCTCTTGGCGTCAGGGTAGAGCAGAGGATAAACACGGTAGAGGGAGGCCAGAGTCATACTTTGTACACTATGCACAGTACTTGCACGGGTCTCAAAGCAGTCAAAGCAGGCGTCTACTCCTGGTAAGACTACTTAGTAAATGCAATACCCTCGCATGGCCGCAGCAAGCAGGGCCTCCATGCGTCTCCCTGTCCCTGCACTGTCGCATCATGCAGGGGAGAAGAAGGAGAAAAGCTAGAGTAGAGACAAAGACAATAGCGAGAATAGATACAAGAGGCTTGTTTGATGATGTTTCAGGTGGCGGGGCGTAGATGTCTGTAGATTTGTAGAGTCTGGTCAAGCAGACTCTTGATCTACGACAGTCATGGATCACGGCATACTTGATTTATTATTTGAACATTTGAATATGTGAATATTCTTGATACTCGAATTCACAATCTACAAACAGACAGACTCTACCAACACGTTGTGATTCTATACTCGACGATCAAGGGATAATGAAGAATCCAGAGAGATGACTCCGTTAACACTGGTGAAGAACACAATTCGTGCCGATCAAGGGAGCTCTCATGAGCTTGAGCTATTGGAATGAGGAGCCTGGAGAGCACAGAGTACCCAGGGTCATGTCAGACATAATATTGACGGTCGAGTCGTCTACAGAGCAACCGCGGCATTCCAGTCGAGGTCTAGGTTTGCTCCGTGCAGAGGTGAGGCTGTCTCGGTTGTGAAACTCACGACACGGACGTCACACTGTCATTTGGATTCGAAATCATGAGTTGGTTGTACAGGAGCAGATAAACCAGACAAATAAAGAAGAATTAGAGAAGACCAAAGTCAAAAGAGCGGTCAGTTGGCTGGGGTCTTCAGTGAATCCACTGGTGATTGGGTTGATAGAAGAGAAGAGAGGGAAGATTAGTCAACCGTCGCTGGTATTAGTACCCAACGAACCAACAACACATTCTGTCATCTGTCGTCCTAACTTGGAACTGGAACTATCCGATAATTGATCAATGCAAATACTGGTTAATGCGTACTGGATATGCAGATATTATGCCATTGACGGAAATCTTATTGCATTATGGATAAACCGTCACTTTATCTCTTTTGTTAATACTTTCAACTATTATTCCACAACTGTGCCTCTGTCTGTGCTGATGCAAGGGTGTCTTCTTACGACATCTTCTTTATTCCCATCCTTTGTTCAGATGTCTTGATCTGTCTTGATCTGTCTTGGACACGAGGCTATTTTTATATATTTATTCATTATCCATGGCGGCTGCCCGTTATCTCGTCGTCTCCTCCGTTTTCTTGTCCCCCGAAGATTGTCCATCTCTTTGTTCATCCTCCGTGGTGTCCGAGCTGGGCTTGTTGTAAATGTGTTCAAATAGTGAGCCAAGCAATGGAGAGTCCATTGTAGTCCGAGACTGAGTCTGGAGATCGAGTCTGGAGATCTAGAGTGGGTGGTGAGATTGTGGTTAGTCATGCGCTCATCTCGTGATGGTCGTGTTATTAAGCTCGCCATGCGTCGGTTGACAGTATCAACGTGGGGGATAGTCAGTATGATCTTTTATTCTATTTTTATTGCTTCTTTTCTTTTCAATTTATTTATTTAGAATTTATTTGGACATAATATGAAATACATGTTGTCAATACAATTTGTGTCGTTGATCCAAGTAAACTTATAATAGTTTTAAATATATTCACTAAATATACAATTTATAACCCGTCGAAAATAAACTCAAATAAATACAAATATCATTCAACTGCATCTACGAATTCATCATGGCAATGCCAACACCAACTGAATCAATACCCGAGGTTGCTAGCTGTCCAATAAAGTGAAGAATATATACAAGAAAATACCAAAAATAAAAAAAACTCAAGTCCCAAGTTCCCCCCAAATCCAAAATATCATGATTATTAAGAACGGCTGGTCATTACGTCATTGCACTTTTGACGACTATGAATTCAACTGATCAAACGGCCATTCTCAACTCTCCTCCTGCATCTACTCGTACAGATGCAACCGCAGACTCTTTTCCATTTCCATCACAATGAATCCCCTCAGAATTCTCCGCATCCTGCGCCCAGTGCCTATCCCGGTCCCCGTGCCGCGGCCGGCGTTCACGGCAGTCTCCAGAACAGCCACCCCGGCCACCCGGCCATTCTCGTCATCCATCATTGCCCGTCACGGCGAACGGTTCGGCGAGGCAAAGACTGGTATGCTTCTTAGACCACTGGAACCATGAACCATTATCTGCACGGACAGTACTAACAACACAGATGACCCCGACTTTCAGGTGGAAAAGATCAAGGACGAGTCCATCAAGGAGCAGAAAAAGGGCGAGGGCGAGTGGAAGCCCGAGCTGGCATCCGACAGTGAAGAGTTTATAAAGGCAGACAAGTCCGACTTTGATATTACAAAGATCAAGAAGGAAACGGGCATCAAGTAGACGTCGAATCGAGGCGCGTCAGGGTCACAGCTACGGCGAGCACCCAGTAAACGATAATCATAATCGAATTTTGTTGAATTTTGTTGCATTTTGTTGCATTTTGTTGAATTATATTAAATTAAATAAATTGAAAGGCAAATTAAACAGAATGGTATCTCATTTGCGTAAAGACTATAAAAATATTGTTACACCCGGCCACGACCATGTCCCCGTCCCCGTCCCCGTCCCCGCGTCCCGCCGCGCCGTGCAAAGAATGTCTTATCCGGGATGTCGTTGTCGCTGCCGCTGTCACTTGCAGAACCGCTAGCTTCACTGCCGCCAACACTGTCTGAACCACTGCTGGGCCCATGATCGGCCAGACGGACGACGGTCGGCCTGGGAGCTGATGATCCGCCGCGTGTTGGCCCAAACGTGCCTCTGCCTCGACTGGGAACAGGACGGCCGCGGCTGGGGACTGGTCCAGGTTGCAATGGAATGGCTTCACTGTCGCTGCTGTCGTCGCTACTCGGCTCTCTTTGTTTGGGAGTTGGTTTGGATTTAGAAATTGGCTTGGAGGTCGGATTGGAAGTCGGCTTAGAGCTTAAATGTGCTGGCTTCTCCGCCCTCTGCTCTACAGCTGCCTTGTCCGCCTTTGCTTTGGCCGCCATCTTGAACTTCTTGCCCTTGAGAGCCATGCGCTCGGCCATGGACATAAACTTGATCGGCGGTGGTGCCGCTTCAGCTGGTGGACTAGCAGGCTGGGGAGGTCTCGCCGCGCCAACACTGACGCTGACACCAGTTTTCTTCATGGCAGATCCCATAGGAGCCTTGGCCAACCGAGCTCGCCGTCGAGTGCTTTCGCCCTCGCTGCTACTCTCGCTGCTCTCGCTGCTGCTGCTGCCGCTCTGCACTGCTGTACGCGCAGCAGCAGCACGCGACATGTTGGCTGTCGACCGGCCATAGCGGTCGACCTTGGGCCGTTTCGACGGCGGGTCGGTGGGAGTAGAGGCAGATACTGTTCTTGGCGACCCTGACGCATTTGCGTTGGAAGGCGGACGACCGCGTTTGCGTGCTGGGTCCATGAGTGCAGATGCAGATGTAGACGTAGCCGCGACTGTCGCTTTTTTGGGCCTGCTGGAGAGTTCGGGGAATCCTGGCGACCAGGACAAACTCAGATTGGCATCCACAGTCGAGACTTGTACCGCAGTCTCTGTAGTCTCTGCAGTCTCTGCAGTCTCTGCAGCCTCTCCTGTCTCTCCTGTCTCTTCGGCCTCGACCGTCTCGACGACGCCCTCCAGAGCCATGGCTACTGGCGGTTCTGCCTTTTGCCGTGTCTTCTTCTTCGTGCCGTCCTCGTCCAGCTCGACATCGCTCGGCACCTCTTCTTCTAGGTATGAGATTTTGGGTCGCGCGTGCCGCAGTTCCGGCACATTGGCAGGGTACAGGTATGCGTGCTTTCCGCCCGCGGCTAGAGAGTCGTCTGCACCGTCCATGCCCATTGCAGTATCAACACCGTGATGGCCCTCCTGGTCATGAGTATGGGTCTGCGCCGACATCGACATAAACTCGACAGCCTCCATGGATGTGATTGGTGCGGGCCCTGCCTGTGCAGAAGCCCCGGCTGTTGTTTGCATTACACTCAGCAGCGCCGGGTCGAGATTCATGTTGGCATTGGCATTCTCATCCGAATTCGTAGCCGCTGTATGGCCGTGACCGGCCGACTTCTTGTGGCGCAGCGACTTGGGTCCTTCGTAGTCTGGGTCCAGATCCTTTTCGTGTCGGGGCCGGCGCACTGCCTTGTGGTGAGTATAGCTCTCCAAGAACTCGGGCAGCGTCGCCATTGACCCGAGACTGCCCACCATGGGATTGGGTGGCGGCTCCTGGTACGGGTCAAACAAGATCTTGTCGGCCGTGTCGTCGTCGTCCATGTAGTATGCCTGGCCAAACGCAGTCGGTGCTGCCTCTTCGCCCATCATTGCTGTCGGGTCAGGGTAGTCGCTGTTGTCAAACGAGTCTAGATCGGGGTATGCCGAGTCGTCGTGGCTATAATTGTGTCCATGACCATTATTATGATTATAATCATGGCCGTTGTGGTTCTGTAGCAATGAAGGGTTGACACTGCCATCGTGAGAAGGCGTGCCATGCTCTCCATCGCCACGACCATTTGCGTTGCCATTTGTGTTGCCATTTGTGTTGTCATTTGTGTTTCCATTTGCATTTGCATTCGCCTCAGCCTCAGCCTCGCCCGCGCCCGCACCCGCACCACTGCCAAAGCCTTCGCCCAGCACCCCATTGTCCTGCGCCTTGGCCGCATCAGCCTGCTGCCTCAACCGTTGCATGCGCTTGCTCGCAATGTTCCGGCTCTCGTCGCCGCTGTTCTTCAGCCATAGCAGATTGTGCAGTCGGAAATTGATCAGCGACTCGACGCTTCGGTCATCTGCAATCGGCCGTGTGTCGTGACCCAGCAGCGTGCCCTTGGGAATATACGGGCTCCCCAGCCCGTTCTTTCGGCACTGACCGCAGTTGCAAATCTTCATACACCGTGGACACTTCCAATATGCTTGCTGCATCACCGTCTGCGGCATAATGTCAAATCCCCGGTACAGCACGCCGTAGCAGTACGCCTCTTGGCACCCGGGCGTATTGCAGAACGCCAGGCGGTACCGGTGATCCTTGTGGCAGCATACGTGGCACCGGTATGTGTCGCCCTTTTTCTTTTTGCTCTTCGCCTTCTTCTTCACCACGATGCCGTTTGCATCTACCTCGGGCTCCTCCGGCTCGAGTGGCTCTTCCACAACCGGCTTGGTGATGTCGCGGAACGGCCGCCGCCGCAGCTGTTCCTGGCAGATCTGGGCCACGGGTTTCCGGCCAGCACGCAATCGTGCCACTTCTAGTGGCGGCGGCGACGAGAATGCATCAATGAAGCCGTCGTTGCTCACTACCATGGCCTGCCACCGGTCGTAGTTGTCGACCAGTTCTTCCCACGGCCACTGCTCGCACCAGCTCAAGCCCGACACGCACATGCATGACCGGCCCATGGCATAGCACTCCATGCACACATCGTACGTTTCCTCCTCACCGTCGGCCAGCGGGCGCACGCAGTGCTTGCACGTCAAAAACTTGTTGAAAATGTTGGCGCGGCAGTACGAGCACGTAATATTCGAGTCAAATGGCACCAGCTCGACGTTCTTCTCCTGCACGCTAAACATCTCGTCCACCAGGATATCCGTGTACAGCCGCAGCAGCCTCTTAAAGTCGTCGGCCACCTGGGCCGTGCGCATCGGGTTCCGCGTAACGTCCTGGCTGATGCCAAACGAGTCCAGCTGCTGGTCAGCCTGCGCATACTCCAGCTCTGTGTAGTACTTTTTGAGCGAGTAGTACACAATCGCCTTGTTTTTGTACTGCTCATCGCGGCAGACAAGCCGCGCCTTGGGCAGTGCCTCGTGCAGCGCCAGCTCCAGCGTCTCAACCACGGTGCGGTTCCAAGCTACCTTCATTGTGCGCGTGCCCCGGTTCCAGACCTGGTGCGGTGCCAGTGGCGGCACCAAGATCAAGTCACCCAGCTTCTGCTCGACAATATAGACGGGGAACGCTGCCTTCTTCCACGCGTTGATCTGTGCAAAGTGCTTCTCAATCTCGACGTCGTGGCCCAGCATCGACAAGAAGTACTCGCCCACAACCTCGCGGTCCTTGGTCTCGGTCATAAACCACACTGAGCTGCCGGGCTTCTCGCCGTTCTCTGAGCCCGACGTTTCCACCATGATGTTCTGTCCCAAGCTGGCGCACATTTCGCGATGCGCTGGCGTGTAGGTGCCCTCGTGGCCGATGTAGCACATGAGGTTCTCCGCACGCATCTCGGGCGGCAGGCTGCTCATCAGGTCACCGGCTCGCGCTGCCGGGTGTTCGTCCACAAACATTTCGTCGTCTTCGTCAGCGAGGCCGTGGTGGCGGCGTGAGCTGCTGTTTTGGCCGCCCTCCACATCTTCGTTGAGATAAAAGATGGACCTGGGCAGGACCTTGGTCAGTTTCTCGAGCCACTCGGGCGGGCAGTCAATGTCCTTGAGGTAGAGGCGCTGGCGACGTTCGTCGCGAAAGTTGCGGGGGGTCCACTGGTCGGTCAACTGCTTCATGGATCGCAGGTAGTGGCCCATGGTCATGGGAATCGTGGTTTTGTTGTTAATGTCCCACACCGACTCCTCTTTGCGGTTGTATGTTTCCTCGAGCCATTGTGCACTGAAGAGGTCCTTTGGCAGACGCTCGTGCCAGTTCTTGATGACGAGAGGCTTGCCGCCATTGATAACGTGGATCGTCACAAGCTTTTCGAAGCGCTGCTGCCCGAGCGCATAGATTTCCGACGCCGAGATCTGCGTTGCCCATTCAAAATTGGGAGTGTTCTGGACGAGGTCGTTGAGGTCGAGGTCGGGCGGGATGGGATCGAACTTTGCTTGAGGGTGGCTCGCGACCGGCATTGTGGTGGTTATTTGGAATGGTCGGGTGCGTGGGTACTGCAATTATGGTACCGTATGCGTAAGCATAGGCACCGCGAGGGTGATTTCAGGGTATCGTATTGTTGGGTTGCACAAGGTCGTAGAGTAAAATGAAGCAAAGAAAACAATTCGAGTAAAGCAAATCCGACAAGAAAAAAAAAAGAAAAAACAAGTCGGCGCGCTTCTAGACTTCAAGTCGAATCACACGCTGATGCATGCTTCTCCCAGATATGAAGCGCGCAGCTTGTTCTTCGGAAGTTATCGGTATCTGCATGCACGCTTCTCGGGTGAGGCGCATGTGACGTTGTTGACATTGTGTCGATGCGATGCTCTTTCCTACACTTTTTCACTGCGCTTAAGTCATCTGTAATGAATGTCGCAAGGAAGGCGCGTTTGGCAGAAAGAGCCCCACTTTCTTAATGAAGAGCCTATGGGCGCGTGGCACGGCAGGCAAATTAGTGATGGCATTCGATTGGCTAGAGCGTATTTAGAAAGGCAGATTATGTAATACACATCTGTCAGACGTTAAGTGCCCTGGTCATTGAGTGCAAAAGTGCGTGTGTATTGTCCGTCTTCTGTGTCTACAGCGAATCCTCTAAGAAATCTCCTTAATCCCTCACATGCACCAAAATACAGACACCTGATTGGTTGACGTAGACTCCCTAGAGTCCCACTATAATATAGGGGACACCATCTCTCTCCGACACACCCCCTCAGGGCCTCTAGAATAGATGCCCTGCATACTATAGAAATCAACTATCCATCGCGATGATACCTAAAGGACTCTAAGAGAAACGTTGTATATTGAAATTTGGTGATTTAAACTTCCAAACGCTGAAAGACTTCATCGAGACCGTCGGTATCTCCTTCCCAGCCAATTTCCCGCACGGGGGGATCTTTAAGGCTTGGGGGTGCTTGACTTTCGGACTCCTGACAGAGACCTCTGTCTAAAGGGAGCTTCGAGGCTAAATTTAGCACTTTAATTAAGCTTTGAGCCTCTTTGTGCTTGTAAGACGAGAGACATTTCGTCATACAGTCTGCCTCCATAAGAGCAGTGGGCAGCTATTCAAATCCAACTCGTCCTTTACGATACTCCTGCCGCAGCCAGTAGTTGTAGATGTCGACGTGTCGTAGTATTGTTTAAAGCTTTATAAATTCGTTCGTAATTAGGTGTAAAGTGCTTTTATTATCGTACTTTACTATAAACTTTTAATTTAAACGTAGATTAATCGACTTTATAATGCGGTTAAGGAAAATCGCCTCTTTCGCGACTCGAGAGAGTGTTAATAATTCAGCTTTTATCGTAGACGTAGTAACGGTAGGTTGCTTTTTAGCCTTTTATATAATAAGGCTTTTAAAAAGTCTGATTATATACCCGTTTAAGCTTCGTTTATCTACTTTATTATTTTTATAAAAAGCGTCGCTATATACATTAAAAGTAGCTTCGTTAAGTCCCTGCCCTTTAAACGTAAAACTATAGTTGCGTATAGCGTAAAGATATAATATTAGTCTATCTACTACTTTATAGTGCTTTAGCCCGGGGTTTTTGTTATAAGCAGTTAATTTGTTAACGGTAAAAGATGTATTAAGTTTAGTAGTAATGTTAGCGAAAAGACATGATTTTACTTTTCGTAAGTAAAGGTTAATTAATTTAAGTGATATAAATACGTTTATATAAAAGTCGGGATTAGTAATTAAAAGGGACGTCGGTAACTTATTAGAGATTTGATTAAACGTAAAGAAAGTACGCGTTACTTTTTTAATATACTCCCTTTATAATAAGTGTATAGTTTTAGCCGTCCGGTCTTTAACGACGTAGATGCTTAAAAACCACCTAATTTCGCCTAATCTCTTTAGTTTAATAGCTTTTTTAATGGTATTAACGAACTGCTCGACTGTTTAAGCTGAGGTCTATAGGAAAATAAGCACGATGTTGACACGCACACTAAGCTCAGTAGCGCCACACTCCACATGGTCTAGCGTTGCCACAGCACCGACTCCCGTAGCTATATAGCTTAGCATAGTCTTTTCTTTTCTTCTCTTCTTCTCTCTCCTTTCTTAGTCAGTCAATATATTATTATCATCATGCACATCTAGATTGGCTCGCTACTCATAGCCGTAAGACGGCCTTCTGCTTCCGCGATACTTGCTACCATCACTGTCACGACAGCTTCGCGCTCGTAACAAATGGTAGCAACTCATCTCTCGAAGGGATCATTATAACCATAGTCCGTTGCCGACTCACGGCACACCATAACCATACTTCTTTTCTTTTGCTGCTTTAACTAGCACACCATACCCCGTTTTCTTCGCTTCTTTTTGCAGCCTCACGGCTCACCATACCGTTCATCCAAACCTTTTGTTGCCCTCGGGCACGCCATACCGCTTCCCCGTCCTCAGAAGCCACCGCACAAGTTCGTGCGCACCCGGCACTACCATACCTGCAAATCAGCCTGCACGCGCCCGACAACTGCCCGCGTCCTAACAGGCCAAATCCTCGACCTCCAAAGCCTCAGCGGCGCCTCCTCTACACCTGCTAGGCCGTCGCCCCAACCTGGCGACAACCCCCGTCCAAATTCCACCCGTCACTCGCACGGCACCACTCGACCACGACGTGGTCGCCGCGGGCATCAACCAAGCCAAGTGGTTATTTGCACACCTGCGCGAGCACGCACTCCACGCACCATTCACCGCGCTCTCTAGCACCGACCGCGACACCGTCCGTCTGATTGCTAGCCTTAACCCTATCCCTGCGGACAACTCTTCCCGCGTCACGTACGACCTCACGACCGTCCCTGACGTCCCAGCAGCATCCCCATCACTCCCCGTCCCGAAAGCACGTGTCCTATCCGCTCTCCGAACCATCCGTCGCACCACGAGACTGCTTCGCAAAGCCGGCATTCTGCCAGACTCAGAGCAAGACCACTCCTCAGAGCCCGTCTCCTCGTCCGAAGCTTATATCTCTTCTACGGACGACAACGCGGCGACCTCCCCTCCACGACGCAAGCGTCGCCTCGAAGGGCCGAAGCCGACGACGCGCCAGACCCGGTCTATGAGCAGAGCCTCCGCCGCCCTCGCCGCAGCCACTGCCAGCCAAACACACGCAGGACCAGCCATTGAGTCACAGCAGTCTACGGCCTCTCCCGACCTCCTCTCGGCCCACGCAGACCTCCCAACGGAAGATCTGCCGCACGCGCCCTCCCCCATAACTAGCCGGGCATCACCGTCTACCGCGACTCTTGCCCCTAGCCCAAGTACAAGCCCGCCTATCGCGGCCGCCGTTACGACTCAGCCAACCACTAGGTCTCGCCCTAGCTCTTTAGTCTCCTTCGCCCCTAGCCCGCCCGCATACCCCGTGGCCTCGGCGCACCCATTCCAGCCAAACCTAGACGGTAGCTCGGGCAGCTCAAACAATACAGTCATCGGCCCGCTACCAACCACAACACGGCCTCCCATGTCCTACCTACCCGATCCAATGGTAGTCGACACCTCCCCCTCGGCCCTCGCAGCGGCTCGCCGAGAAAAACAACCGGCCCAAGAAGCCGCGCAGCCGTCTCTCCTGACCACGATAGAGGACACTACGACACCGAGACCCGCCACGAGGACGTCGGCCCCACCCGAATACCAGTCCCAACCGCCCCATCGGCAGCCGCGCCTTGCAGGAATGGCCCCGAATAACCCCCGGGCTCAGCCCGCAGCAAGACCGCCTCCCCAGGCCCGCCTCCAAGCTGCCGCACCAGCCACGCTCGACGACGACATAGCCGCAGTCCGACAGCTGTTAGCCATGTCTTTCCAATCCCACAGCTCGGCCCCGGAAGACCGTGCAGGTCTCGTAGAAATGTTCGGTGCCCTCATGGCCACTAAGCACGGCCGCAATATCTCACCCCGGCACTCTCCCTCACCTCCTACGAGAACCCTCCCACGGCATTCGCCACCTCCAGCACCACCGCAGCGAGCACAACGCACCCGACAGACCCACCCGCACGAAGACGACGACTCCCTCGGCGACGACGAAAGGCAACCACCATACCCACGGTCCTACCAGCGCTCGGATTTCGCGAACCAGGCTGGAAATTGGCTTCGAGGGCCGGGCCGAGACTCACGCAGCCAGGACCAGGCCACTCGGAACCACGACTACGGGCACCCTAGAGATTACACCCAAGACATCCCCGGCAATCCCTTCGCCTCGCGTGTCTACGCCTCCCCGCCGCCTCCCCCGACCAGACTCTACTGGACGATGCAGTCACTCGGCCTCTTTGACCCCAGCGCCTCCCTCGAAGGACACACGGCCACACACTTCGTCCACAATGACGTGGATAGTTTCATCCGCAGCGTCAAATCGGAACTGGACGCCGAGCCCGGCATCGAACGGCTGTTGAGAACCAGGCTGTGGTCACAGCTACGCGGCAACGCATCCCGCTGGTGGAACGACGAGCTCTCTGACGCCGAACGCCAGCGCATATGTAGCAGCGTGGAAGCATGGTGTGACGCACTACGCGACAGATTCGTGCCCTCGCCTTCCAGCGCCGCCGTCTGGCTCCAGACACACCCGTTCACAGCGGAGTTGAACACAGGAGACGACGCCGTGCGCGACTACTACACCCTCTGCGTGAACAAAGCCCGCCTCGCTGGTGCACGCGACGACCGGGACGCCCTCAGCCGCGTCTACCACAACATCTACCCGGCATTGCAAATCCATCTCGACTGCCCAACCAAAGACACCCAGGCCGCCCAGTTTAGAGACAAATTCATCCTCAAGGCGGCTACCCAGCGCCGCCTCGACAGGCACGGGCAAAGCCTCAACCCTGCCGCCCACGTGTCCCCGCTCGCGTCTATCAATTACAACCGCGACAGCTCCGGTAGCTCCCTTAGGCGCGGCAACGGCTTTGACCAACGAGACAATGGCCCTCGCTACCAGCAATCCGGCTACAGACGCTCGCGGTCTCACTCTCGGGAGCGCTCCTTTCGCTTAAGAGACGACAATAAGGCGCACCCAGCTGATCCACCAGCAACCACTGTCGCAGACTCAGCCCCGGCCATAACCGACCCCGCCACGGTGCAGCAAAGCGCGACTGCAAAACCAGCACTGGCATTCAAAGATTTCTTTCGTAAGGACACGAACGGCAAGCCGGCATGGAAGCGCCTCTACTCCGACGACAAGAACTACCGCGACCGCCGCACCGCCTTAGAACGCGAGGGATATTCCTACTGCCACTCCGAGCCGTTGAAGAGCAAGTGGGATCACGCCTTCCTTATGAACGCGTACACGGCACCATACGACCACGGAACCTTCAGCTATAACAGCGATGTGGAAAGCTTTACCGTCGCAGACTCGGAGGACGAGCCGCCGGCACTTAGCGGCTCGGAAGGAAGGATCAACTACTGCGCAATAGCCGCGCCGGCCGTCAGCGAGGCACAGCCTCTTGCAACCACTGCACCGCCACCGCTTGCGGTCTTCAATACCAATCTCGCACCACCAGAGCGCCGTATATGTTTCAAATGCAGCCGTGCCTTCCTGTCCCGTAATGCCATGATGCAGCATGTCTACGCAAACACATGCACTCTAGCGCCGGCACCGCAAGCCAACCGCCAGCACCAGCCGGTCGCGCCACGGCCCTCCGAAACCAAAACGACAGGCAGGAGCATTACTCGAGTCCCGAGCCCAGCCACCACGCCGACAACCGCCGGCACAGCCAAGTCGGTATCCTTCGCACCGCCTCCCCAAACAGTGTCGCCAACACCCGCCGACGTCTCGGCCAACCTTCAGGGAACCACTCTGCTCGCCCCGGCCTACAAAATCCCAGCGCTCGCCCCCCCAGGCAAGACGACCCCCAGCCCGCTCATGGTCCCAGCCAAGCTACATGTCGACGGCCCGACACTCGAAATATGTGCCGACTCAGGCGCATCCTCGTGCCTAGTAGACCGTAAATGGCTAGACGCACACGGGCGCGATGTCAAATATGTTAAGGTCGACCGCAAGCTGGAAGCTGTAGGCGGCCACCACACTGTCGAGCACCAGGCAAAATTCACCGTCTACTTAGTCGGCAAAGACACCACCGGCAATGAGTGTGCCGTGGGCCTCCAAGTCCTAGCCGACGTCTTCCCATACCTCGGCCCCAACATGCTCCTCGGGCTCGACGTCATGAAGCAGTACGGTGTTATCATTGACACCCAGGCAGGCACCCTCTCGCTCAAACCATACCCCGGCATTCTAATAACCGGCCGCACGCGCCAACTACGATTTCGCATCAAAGTCCGAGCAGGAGAGCAAATTCACCTAGAACCCCACGAGAAGCAGCTCCATTGGGTCCAACACGACGATGTCCCGCTCAACACAACCGGCAACCCGCTCGCCAAAGCCGAGACCTATCATTTCTCTGCCTCATGCCCCTACGTCTACGACCAAACTATCTCCCGCACCCAAGGGCGCCTCTTCTTGTTTCACAACAACACCGACACCCGGTCCTCCATCACCAAGGGCGCCATCCTAGGCTACATCACGCCGATACAACCCGGCGCCACCGCCTACCAGGTAGCCGCCGAAGCGGGCGACGTTCTGCGAGAAATGTTTGTAGACGGCATACCAGACCACGACGACGCGTTCATTAACCAAGTCTACCACGTCATATTGGGCACCTCGCACAGAGATTCCACCACCGGCTATCATCTGTCACCTGCCTCCGCGACGCAGTCCCCCCACACCGCGGCGACACGTTACCACGCACCCCTCGCGACACAGGCAGACGAACAAGAACCGCCCCCGGTGCTCACCTCTCTACGCGTGCCATCCTACGGTATCGAGAAGCCGTCCGAAGTCTCTTTCATGAAGACAGAAGACGGCGCCGCTATTTGCAGCCGGGACCCAGCCTTTGCGGACGCTCTTACCACGCTTATCACGAAGCATAGAGAAATGTTTACCGACCGCGGCACGGTTCCCATGCCTGACGACATGAAAATGCGCATCGACCTTGTCGAACACTGGCAGAATCAGAAGCAAAACATCAAGCCATATCCCCTGGGTCTGCAGGACCTCGCGCTGGTCAACGAACGCCACGACCTGCTACAGAAGCAAGGCAAGATGGGCTTTCTTACCCACGGCGCCCCCATCGCCTGCCCCGTCTTTGTCGTATGGCGCACAGTTAACGGCAAGAGAAAAGGCCGCGTCGTGGTCGACCTTAGACCGCTTAATAAGCTGACAGTGCCCGACGTGTATCCATTGCCAGACCAAGGCGACATAATGCAATCCATCGCTGGCAAGAAGATCTTCTCCACATGCGACATGGCCTCCTTTTTCTTCCAGCTCCCGATCTTCCCAGGCCACCGCGACCGCCTCGTGGTCATCAGCCGCCGCGGTCTTGAATACTCTAACGTCGTCCTCATGGGGCTACGCAACGCACCCGCGTATGCGCAGCGATTCATGGACCGCATACTAGAGCCGCACAAACGCTTCGCAAGAGCATACATTGATGACATTGTAATCTTCAGCGACACGACCGACGACCACTTCAAGCATCTTGAGACCCTGTTCCGGCTTTTCCTCGACTGCCGCCTCACGGTGTCCGGCGAGAAAAGCTTTTTCGGCTTCCCGTCTGTGCGCCTTCTCGGGTACAACGTCGACGGCGATGGCATTGAGCGCACAGACGACCGCATTGCGGCCTTCACTAAGCTGTCCTTCCCCCGCAGCCTCTCTGCTCTCAGCACTTACCTTGGTATGGCCGGCTTCCTACGCGACAGCATTGCTTTCTACGACCAGAAGGCACTCCCCCTTCAAGAGAGGAAGACGGCTCTCCAACGCCAAGGCAAGGACGAGCATGGCCTCGTCCCCGGCATTAGCCTGAACAAGCGCAAGGCTATTACAAGTCGGCTAACCTACGATCCCACTACTCGCGAGCGCGAGGCCTTCAACTCGCTTCAGGAAGCCCTATGCACACAGATGCGACTCCACCACCACGACCAGACCCGACACTTATTTATCAAGCTTGACGCCTGCAAGCACGGGTTCGGAGTCTTCGTCTTCCAACTGACGGCCTCATGGGACGAGGTCACGATCCCTGGCCCCGGCACCAAGTACAGCGCCATCCGGCCAGTCCTCTTTCTCTCGCGCATAACCTCGGCCAAGGAAAAGCAACACCACGCTACGGAATCCGAAGTCGCAGTAATCGTTTGGACGTTTGTAAAGTTGCGCAAGCTGGTGCAATCTAACCACCACCCCGTCATCATTCTCTCCGACCACGCGCCTGCACGCAATATCATTATGCACACCTCCCTCAAGACGCTAGACCTGGACAAAGCCAACCTTCGCCTGGCCTCCGCTGCCAACTACATGTCGCAATTCAACATACGCATCTTCCACATACCCGGCAAGTCGAACATAGTGCCAGACGCGCTGTCACGCCTGCCTACGTGGGCCGAGGCACCGCTACCACCCGACAGCGACATCCTCGAAGAAGTGGCATACTCCAACCGCCCCCAGGCCTACCTGTCCCAGATCGCAGTACAAGCATATCTCGCCCAGTCGGCCCCCGCTAACATTCTTGCCGCAATGTCCGATCTCGAGACCGACAACCGGCTGTACAATGCCACCAGCGGCACAACGGCAGTGCATATCAGTCCCGACATGCGCACACGCATTCTCAACTCCTACGCGAGTGACTCAAAACTGCACACGCTGCGCCTCGCACTGCTTGATGAGGCCGCCTCTCACGACAGCGACGCGGCATTACCTCAGCTAGGAGCAAAAGCGAAACCCCGGCGGGCCGTACCAATCGGGCCATGGATACTGCGAGACTCTCTCCTTTACCACCTTGACGACACAGGCACCCCACGCCTTTGTATACCACACGCAGTCCTCAAAGACGTGCTAGCCGCCGCGCACGACCAGTCCTTTCACTTCGGCGAAAAACGCATGATGGCACAGCTTTCCAGCCTCTTCGTACCCAAACTCCGTTCCAAGGTCCGCACATACCTCCAGCACTGCAACGTCTGCAACCTAAATCAGACACTGCGCCTCAAGCCCGCCGGCGAGCTGCAACCCATCACCTCCGTAGACTTACCCTTCCACACCGTAGCACTCGATTTCATAGTCGCCATGCCCCCAGTGCCGTCAGCCGGCACTCACTGGCATGACCCAGCGCAGCCGCTGTTGGACAGTCTCTGCACTGTCACCTGCAAATTTACCCGCAAAACGCTACTCATCCCGGGTCACAACACGTACACGGCAGCACAATGGGCGCTGCAGTTGCTCACGGCATTCTACTGCGCTGACTGGGGCATTCCAAAGCAAATCATCAGCGACAGAGATCCAAAATTTGTGGCTAGCATATGGCGCGAGCTGTTTCGCCGCCTTGATACAAAGCTCGCTATGTCTACGGCATATCACGCCCAGACCGACGGCCTCTCCGAACGGAAGAACCAGACGGTGGAGATCGCCATCCGGTTCCATTACGCCACGTCGGCAGACATCTCCTGGGTCGCTATCCTCCCCGCCTTGCAATTCCAGCTCAATAACGCACCATCGGAGGTGACAGGCTGTTCGCCCAACGAGATGGTCTATGGCTTCCGACCCAACGGCCCACTCAGCCTACTGGCACCAATGGAGGCCGACCAACGGCAAGCGGAAGCAAGACTCGTCTGGCGCTCTACCTACCAGAAGGAAGCTAAGGATCTCGTAGACATAGCAAACTCGCTGTCAAAACTACGGTACGACCGCGCACACAGGCTCGTGGCTTTCCAGCCCGGCGACATGGTCTTCCTGCGACTCCACCACGGCTACAGCCTGCCTGGCAAACCCCCTCGCAAATTCTCTCAACAACGCATGGGTCCTTTCAAAGTGCTAGAGCGCATAGGCAAACTAGCATACCGCATCGAGCTGCCGGACACGTACAACATACATCCCGTCATCAGCGTATCCCAGCTTGTCGCCGCACCAGAAGGCTCTGACCCTTTCGGTCGCACCACACCGCCACCCGGCCCCGTGCAGCAGGACAGCATACCCGCAAGAGATAATGCTGATGAATACTGGGAAATCGAGAGCATCGTCAAGCACGACCTCCGCTCTCACGGACCGCGCCGCTCAGCCAGATATCTCATCAAGTGGTTGGGATTCGGACACCACCACGACGCATGGCTGCCACGCACAGAACTCGAGACCACAGCTGCAGACCTTCTCGCCGCTTACGAAGCCCGCCATCCGGACATAGCCAAGTGGCTCGATATCCCTCCCGCAGAAAGCCCGGCGGCCAGCGAGGTCCCCCCCAGCCGCAAAGCAGCCCCAGCAGTAGCTCTCCCCGCCACCGGGCCACCCACGAGACGGCACAAGGAGGCCGCGTCTCGACGACGAGAAGAACTCGTCATACATCTCTAACTCCCTGGCTGCTGACGAGCCACGCGACGCCACGCTTGCCGACGTCCCAGAATAACCTCACACTAGCCGCAAGCACATCTCCCCCCTACCAACATCTGGCTGTACAAAGCCACATCACCACATCAAACAACACCCAAAACATCCCTTTGTGCTAAATTTACATTCCTTTTATCCCCTTTGTT
The DNA here is from genome assembly GCA_029298715.1 of Ophiostoma ulmi. Classification (NCBI taxonomy): domain Eukaryota; kingdom Fungi; phylum Ascomycota; class Sordariomycetes; order Ophiostomatales; family Ophiostomataceae; genus Ophiostoma; species Ophiostoma ulmi. Next base: position 751,682 of record JANSLN010000007.1, read on the forward strand.
GCTTTTACTCTTTTATCGCTTACATCGCCCACGCAACGGACTCTACGAGCCCCTTTTTCTTTCATTATCTGTCATGTCCACCGCGCCGGTCGCTCTTTCCCTCTTTGTCATCATCGCGCCTGCCTATTTCAGCCATTGTCCAGCAAATTGTGCAAATTTTGCTTTTGTTTACTTTTCTATCTACGCGTCTACAAATACCACGGCCCTGCCCTTCAAATCAACACATTCGCTACCTCGACATCCATCACCTCCACCCGCCTCTTACCACACGTGCCCGGTTCCAACACGCCATTACCCTTCTGCACACACTCAACCCGCCGCCTACCCCCAGCAATGGAACAAGACCCGCGATACGACAGCAACTTCACCATGGGCTCGCCGACCCCTGACGCCGCCAGCCAAGACGAGACTCCCGCAAGCCACGACGCCGGCCCGGCCAGCCAAGGCGATACCCCTGATGCCCTGACCAGCCCGCAGTCCGTTGCTGCCTCAGCCATGGCCCAGCTTCAACTCATCACAGGCTTCGAAGCACAGGACACAGTCTCCCCCGCAACAAGTCACGCGGCCGCCGCGGACGACGACACCGCTATGGAAGCCCCCGCTGCCACCTCTCCCACACCCAGCGACGGAATGGCGATCGACAACGCGCACGACACACTCACTATAACCATCACCCCGCCTCGCCAGACTACCGAAGTGCCCGAAACGCCAGCCAGCGAGGAAGCAGATGCCCAGGCCACGAACGTCGCCAACAGACCAATCGCTCAGCCGGTCTCGCCTCGCCAGAAGAAGGTCAAATTTGATGCAGCCACCGAATACAACAAGTACAAGTACAACCTCGTACCACACCGCCTGCTGGACAAGAAACTCCACGAGGCGCTGGCCGCTTTCGAAGCGGTCCCAGACGACCCAAACAAGGCCCGACAAGTCGCGCGTAACGAGCACGGCCATTTTGTCGCGGACCCCAGCGCGGCTTCACCAATCGACAAAGGCAAGTCGCCCGAGAAGAGCTTTCAGTTGGGCAACGCGACAGCCCACCCGGTCGAGGCCATCCGCCGGATCTTCAAGATCTTCAATGTGCAAGATCTCGCCGACCCTAGAGCCATTGCGGTCTCGCGGCATGCCAAAGCAGTATATAGCGCAAACCACAGCCTGACTCAGGCCGCTTTCTATCGCAGCCTCAGGAAGAAGTGCGCGCGCATCTGCGACACCAGATACCGCGGCCTGGACCACATGGGCCTAGACCTCCCCAGCTATGACGACATGCTGGCAGCTCGCGTGCTGCACGAAAAAGAGGAGCTCCCCGACTTCGCTTACCATGCCCTCGCGTCCACGATGTTTGCAAATCTGCTTGAACGCCCAGGCCCAGACGGCCGTCCCGCGACAATCGAAGAACGTCCAAGTGCCGAGGAAGTACGCAAGGCCTCCGTTGCGTCACAGAAGGCGGTCCGGCTGCTGCAAGATATCCCCAAGCAGCTGCGCGATCACATCAAGGACACCCAACACGCCATGGAACAGCAACTCGAGCAGGCCACCACGGACTTTCAAGCCGACATCACTGCCGTCCACGACGAACTACACACTATGAGAAGCGACCTCCAAGACCTCACCACAGCACTAGTCACTGTCGCCGACACAATGAAGGACATCAAGACCGCACTAGAGCAACGGGCGGAGCCAGCCGCCACGCCATCCCGCCTGCCAGGACCCCAAGGCGGCCTACGGCGCTCCAACTCAGTCTCTGCATTGAAGCACACAGCCAGCGGCCCCTCGCGGGCAACGCAGTCCACCGCCGCCAGCGCTACCCGCCTAGCGGCTCCTGCTACCCCGCGCCCGGCCGCCCGCCCTCAATCCCGCCTTGCGACAACCACGTCACCCAACCCGCCGCCAGCCAGACCCTTGTCTCGGGCAGCCGCAGCACGGCCATCTACCGGATCGCCCGGCAAGACCACCGCAAGAAAAAGGGTGTCAATCGTGCTCCCAAGCTCCGCATCTACTAGCCAAGCTTCGGCAGCAGCGCACCAATCAGCGCCGTCTACACAAGCAGCGACCCCGACGCAACCCTCTACCGCCACCTGCTTTAGCTTCGACGACTCAGACGATGACGAGGCGGCCTAAAGCAACCGTCGTCGCACCTATTTCATGCCCTTTTGTTTTTCTGTTTTTGTTTTTTCTCTCTTTTGTCTATCTTTTGTCGTCCTTGTCCGTAACTCCGCCTGTATTTCATTGAAGCTATACCGCTCCGCCGCAAAATTTTTCCCAGCAATGGTTTTTCTATGCCGGCGCCCCGTTCTCTCGCAAAATGGAGAGGGCGGGGGGGAGATGACACGCACACTAAGCTCAGTAGCGCCACACTCCACATGGTCTAGCGTTGCCACAGCACCGACTCCCGTAGCTATATAGCTTAGCATAGTCTTTTCTTTTCTTCTCTTCTTCTCTCTCCTTTCTTAGTCAGTCAATATATTATTATCATCATGCACATCTAGATTGGCTCGCTACTCATAGCCGTAAGACGGCCTTCTGCTTCCGCGATACTTGCTACCATCACTGTCACGACAGCTTCGCGCTCGTAACAGATGTCGTCGACGTAGAAAAAAGCAATAATCTCTCTACTAACTATAATATATGGCTCGTTTAGTATATATTTAAAGCTATAAGATGTAAATAAGTTTATTAAAAAACGCTGCTATAGTAAAGACGACCTCCTAAAGCCATATAGCGTTTTCTTAAGCTTTAAAACTCTCCCTTTAACCTTATACTTTAGTAGCATCTTTATAAATACCGTCTCGTCGATAAGCGTATTTACGAACGCGTTAACTGCGTTTAATTATAGTATCTTTAAGTTAAAGTACGCGGCAAGGCTTATAACGATTTTAAACGTTAAGCTAGTAAAAGTATCTGCTTTAGTAGCCATGGTTGTCTCCCACTACTAGTTGCTATACACGATTAAACGTGCTTTATAATCGGTAAAGACGTTTATACTATTTGTCTTATATATATATACCTATTAATACTTTAAAATCTAGTGACTTTTTGCTTCGTTTTTATCTACCTCCTTTTAACTCGTATTAAGCTTATAAAACTTTAAATGATTAATTTATACTTTATTAAACTTAATACGTATTAGATATATCGATAAAGCTTTTTAATTACTTAAAAGTAGCTATAGGTCTTTTAAAAACACTAGTACCACTACTTATACTATTACGATAAACTCGGAGTATATATAGGCGTCTTTAATTACGTTTCTTAAGGCCGCCTCTTCGGGGTTTTTATACGTGTCTTTTAAGGCCTCTTCTTCGGGGTCTTTAATAGGCCTGTTACTTAAAGTAAGGCTGGTCTTTTAACTTAACCTTTTATATTCGGCGTATAGCTCTTTTCGTACTTTCTTTATCCGTCTCTTTTACCTAAGCGTATACCTACTTACGGGCACTATAAGCACTGCTAGTGTATACGGAGACTTTGGGGGTGTTGGTAAAGATTTTTTTATCGTACCTCCGTTATTTTTCTAACCCCCTTCTTTTGCTACCAAATCACCCCCTATCCCTAGCTACTCTAGACTGTCCTCTTAGAGGTCTAAATTTACTATAGATGGGTGTATTTTAGTGTCTTTTTGGACACCCCCTGAACTTGGGACTTTTGGGATAGAGTTTTAAGTAATATTCGTTTATTAGGTGTTTAGTATAAACCTCTTCGTCTCTTTTATACTACTCTCCTCTATTACTTCGTCTTTTAACACCTTTTTTACTTTAGTGGGTGTTTCTTTTAGCACTACGCTACGGTAGTAGTCTATTTTATTGAAAATCACGTCGCGAGTACTAATAACCTTACTTATCGACGGCACCCAGATACGAAAGATATTAATAGATATATAACCGACTAGGTAGCCGACGTACGTTTTTAGGTCGAGTCTTTTACGCTTGTTAATACTATCCTTAACCTCTATCGTTAAGGCGAAAGCTTTATATTTATATGCTCGAAGATAGTATAATTTTAGCGGGTGTCTGTAAAGGCTTTCGTATAGTGTCTTTTAGTCTAGTCGTCGCTTTAAAGATTTGTTTAAGAGGTAAACGGCTGTCGACGTGTATTCGCGCTATAAATTTAATAGTAAATTTGTACTAATCCTTATTATACGCGCGGTCGTAATTACTATACCCTTTAAGCGCTTTATTAACCCGTTTTACGCTATAATACGAGGTGTAGAGGGCTTGAAATTAATACTATACCGCGTGGCCCATCGCCTCACTAGTACAGTATATATGACACGCACACTATGTGATTACGTACGCATCGGTCACGTGTCCCTACGTCAGTAGGGTCACGTGTCCGTCGACGTGACTATACGTCGTCTGTCTAGAAGTAGACCTCGAATACGTACCGTCGCGACTAGCGACGGCTGACGTAATCTCTACGGGATTAGTCACATGTCCTATACGACGTCGACAGTCGACTATAAATTAGTCGACTGTCCGTCTTCTTTCTAGTAATAACTCTCCTTTTAATTCATCATCATTCATTACATACAATTATCATATCCATCTTAGGTTTAACAAGAAGTAACCAGGACGGCCGTGACATGTCTGTACACACCATGCTTCCGCATGCTTAGTTGCATACCATCCCTGTATACGATAGCTTCGCGCTCGTAACAAATGGTACCAACTCTTTGTTTTTGTTTTTTTTTCGTCGGTCGAGGGACTCCCGGCACCATAACCATAACCATACTTCTCTTCTTTTGCTGCTTTAACTAGCACACCATACCCCGTTTTTCTTCGCTTCTTTTTTGCAGCCTCACGGCTCACCATACCGTTTATCCAAACCTTTTGTTGCCTTCGGGCACGCCATACCGTTCCCCCGTCCTCAGAAGCCACCGCACAAGCTCGTGCGCACCCGGCACTACCATACCTGCAAATCAGCCTGTACGCGCCCGACGACTGTCCGCGTCCTAGCAGGCTAAACTCCCCCCCCTATCCCGACCCTTCCGAAACCTTCCGATTATTCGACTTTTTCGACTTTTCGACTGCCTTTCGTTTTTTTATTTTTCCTTTTTTCCTTTTTTCCTTTTTCTTTTCTTTTACCGACCGGTCTATCGACTGTCGTATTGTCAAGTCGTCATGTTGTCGTCGCTGACTGTCTTGTCAGCTGTCGTCGCCGATTGATTTGTCAGCCGTCGTCGTCAATCGTCTTGTCAGCTGTCGTTGTCGACTACGTTGTCAGCTGTCGTTAATTGATTTGTCAGCTGTCGTCGCTAATCGTCTTGCTAGTTGTCGTCGTCGACTGTGTGGGTAGCAGTCGTCGTGGTCCGTCTCGTCGGTTGTCGTCGTCGTCTGTCTTGTCAGCTGTCGTTGTCGACTATGTTGTCAGCTGTCGTCGCCAACTGATTTGTCAGCTGTCGTCGTCGACTGTGTGGGTAGCAGTCGTCGTCGTCCGTCTCGTCGGTTGTCGTCGTCGTCTGTCTTGTCAGCTGTCGTTGTCGACTATGTTGTCAGCTGTCGTCGCCAACTGATTTGTCAGCTGTCGTCGTCGACTGTGTGGGTAGCAGTCGTCGTCGTCCGTCTCGTCGGTTGTCGTCGTCGACTGTCTTGTCAGCTGTCGTTGTCGACTACGTTGTTAGCTGTCGTTGTTGACTGATTTGTTAGCCGTCGTCGTTAATCGTCTTGTTAGTTGTCGTCGTCGACTGTGTGGGCAGCAGTCGTCGTCGTCCGTCTCGTCGGTTGTCGTCGTCGTCTGTCTTGACAGCTGTCGTTGTCGACTATGTTGTCAGCTGTCGTCGTCGACTGTGTGGGTAGCAGTCGTCGTCGTCCGTCTCGTTAGCTGTCATCGTCGTTGGATTTGTCAGCTGTCGTCGCCAACCGTCTTGTTAATTGTCGTCGTCGACTGTGTGGGCAGCAGTCGTCGTCGTCCGTCTCGTCGGTTGTCGTCGTCGACTGTCTTGTCAGCTGTCGTTGTCGACTGTCGTCGTCGACCGTCTTGTCGATTTGTCTTGTCGTTTGTCTTTTGTCTTTTGTCTTCTACCTTTTGTTTTTTATCTTTTGAAAAAGAGTGGTCGTGGGGGAGATGACACGCACACTATGTGATTACGTACGCATCGGTCACGTGTCCCTACGTCAGTAGGGTCACGTGTCCGTCGACGTGACTATACGTCGTCTGTCTAGAAGTAGACCTCGAATACGTACCGTCGCGACTAGCGACGGCTGACGTAATCTCTACGGGATTAGTCACATGTCCTATACGACGTCGACAGTCGACTATAAATTAGTCGACTGTCCGTCTTCTTTCTAGTAATAACTCTCCTTTTAATTCATCATCATTCATTACATACAATTATCATATCCATCTTAGGTTTAACAAGAAGTAACCAGGACGGCCGTGACATGTCTGTACACACCATGCTTCCGCATGCTTAGTTGCATACCATCCCTGTATACGATAGCTTCGCGCTCGTAACAATATAGCTCGAGGTCTACTTTTACATATAGCACTTAGTAGCCTCGTGCAAATGCCTATATCTTTAAATCGTTTAAAATGGCTGTTAAATCCTCTTTAAAAGCCTTACTTCGCTAGTAGTAGATAAATATATAACTTATAGCTGAATCTATAACGTATATAGCTTTGTTATAGTCTTAAGCGTCTTTAGTATAGTTTGTTTAGTCGACGTGTAATTTACTTATTAACTTTAAGTCTTGCTTTTTTTTAAGGTTTCTTTTTAAAACTACCCTCGTCGTTTTTGCTTGTTTATAACTATTATACTCTATAATTATAAGGCCTTTAAAGCGAGTATTTAGTGCTTGTTTTGTAAAGTGTCCCAGTGCCTCTTACCTTAAGTGGCCTATTCGTAGGTATTAAGTATACGTATTAGCCTTTAAGGTTAAGGTTTTTATATTCGAGAAGTACGCCTTTAAAGCGTCGACTGCTCGTTGTCTAAGGTAAGGCTGGGGCATATGTTTAATAAGTGTGAGACCGACGGGGTGGTCTTAAAGTGCGTAGATAACGTTGTTAGTGCCTTTGTAGAGCACATTGGGTTTAATGTCTTAGTTAATGCCTTTTTTCTTTAATTGCTTTATAAATATTAGGTTAAATAGAAACGTAGGGCAGTAGGCAACTTTTTTGATTATTTTATATACCTATCGTTTACTTAGTAAACGTATCGTTAAACGTACCGTCCCTTTTTCTTCGATTTATACTAGGCCTCTATTTATAGTAATTTGTTTAAAAATCCGTTTAAACGTTAAAAATCGACTTCTTTTAGAAAAAACGTGCTCTATTGCCTTAAAGTCGAAGGTTGTATATTTACTATAGTACTTAGTACTTTCTACGGTGTTTACTAGCCCAAAACTCTCTTTTAAAGCCGTTTCGTAGCGTTAGTGTTGTCTTTTTTTAACTTTCTTTATCTTTACTTTTTTCTTAAGGTCTACGTTATTGTCGAAGGTGAATTTAACGGCTGCTTTAACGTTTAAGGTAACGGCTTTGTCGCGATTATAGCTTTAAGGGATTAGGTTAAAGAAAGCTGCCTAACACGTCTTTTATAAGTGTTTAAGTCTAAAGTATAGCTCGTAGATAGTGTCTCTTCTCGTATTTTGTTTTTTTAACCCTCTCTTAGTTTTTGTAGCACTCCTCTAACGTTTTTTCGGTTAGTTAGTGTCGCTCTCGTTATCGTCGCTGCCAATATTAAGTGTCGCTATAAATACGCCACCTCTAACGGTACGGGCGTGCCTTAAAGTACTTCTCTCAATATCCCTCTTCTCCGTCAACATCGTCTCCTTTTAATAAGAAACGCGCAGCGGGCTCTTTTTAGTCGCCGTCTCTATATTTAACACTCGGTTTAGTCGATTAAATGTCGACGTATACCCCATCACTCTTATAAAGCCTTTAAAGTTTAACATCCATCTACCGTTAACGATATATACGGCGTTTAGCTTATATACTTCTTTTACAACTATCTCTTATTTCGTAAGCTATTCGAGGAGCTTTTTAAGAGTAGGGGCGCGTATAAAGAAAGCGTTATATTTATCTATTATCTCGTTTTATACAACATACGTGTCTTTTTCAAAGGCGTCTGACACGCACACTAAGCTCAGTAGCGCCACACTCCACATGGTCTAGCGTTGCCACAGCACCGACTCCCGTAGCTATATAGCTTAGCATAGTCTTTTCTTTTCTTCTCTTCTTCTCTCTCCTTTCTTAGTCAGTCAATATATTATTATCATCATGCACATCTAGATTGGCTCGCTACTCATAGCCGTAAGACGGCCTTCTGCTTCCGCGATACTTGCTACCATCACTGTCACGACAGCTTCGCGCTCGTAACAAATGGTAGCAACTCATCTCTCGAAGGGATCATTATAACCATAGTCCGTTGCCGACTCACGGCACACCATAACCATACTTCTTTTCTTTTGCTGCTTTAACTAGCACACCATACCCCGTTTTCTTCGCTTCTTTTTGCAGCCTCACGGCTCACCATACCGTTCATCCAAACCTTTTGTTGCCCTCGGGCACGCCATACCGCTTCCCCGTCCTCAGAAGCCACCGCACAAGTTCGTGCGCACCCGGCACTACCATACCTGCAAATCAGCCTGCACGCGCCCGACAACTGCCCGCGTCCTAACAGGCCAAATCCTCGACCTCCAAAGCCTCAGCGGCGCCTCCTCTACACCTGCTAGGCCGTCGCCCCAACCTGGCGACAACCCCCGTCCAAATTCCACCCGTCACTCGCACGGCACCACTCGACCACGACGTGGTCGCCGCGGGCATCAACCAAGCCAAGTGGTTATTTGCACACCTGCGCGAGCACGCACTCCACGCACCATTCACCGCGCTCTCTAGCACCGACCGCGACACCGTCCGTCTGATTGCTAGCCTTAACCCTATCCCTGCGGACAACTCTTCCCGCGTCACGTACGACCTCACGACCGTCCCTGACGTCCCAGCAGCATCCCCATCACTCCCCGTCCCGAAAGCACGTGTCCTATCCGCTCTCCGAACCATCCGTCGCACCACGAGACTGCTTCGCAAAGCCGGCATTCTGCCAGACTCAGAGCAAGACCACTCCTCAGAGCCCGTCTCCTCGTCCGAAGCTTATATCTCTTCTACGGACGACAACGCGGCGACCTCCCCTCCACGACGCAAGCGTCGCCTCGAAGGGCCGAAGCCGACGACGCGCCAGACCCGGTCTATGAGCAGAGCCTCCGCCGCCCTCGCCGCAGCCACTGCCAGCCAAACACACGCAGGACCAGCCATTGAGTCACAGCAGTCTACGGCCTCTCCCGACCTCCTCTCGGCCCACGCAGACCTCCCAACGGAAGATCTGCCGCACGCGCCCTCCCCCATAACTAGCCGGGCATCACCGTCTACCGCGACTCTTGCCCCTAGCCCAAGTACAAGCCCGCCTATCGCGGCCGCCGTTACGACTCAGCCAACCACTAGGTCTCGCCCTAGCTCTTTAGTCTCCTTCGCCCCTAGCCCGCCCGCATACCCCGTGGCCTCGGCGCACCCATTCCAGCCAAACCTAGACGGTAGCTCGGGCAGCTCAAACAATACAGTCATCGGCCCGCTACCAACCACAACACGGCCTCCCATGTCCTACCTACCCGATCCAATGGTAGTCGACACCTCCCCCTCGGCCCTCGCAGCGGCTCGCCGAGAAAAACAACCGGCCCAAGAAGCCGCGCAGCCGTCTCTCCTGACCACGATAGAGGACACTACGACACCGAGACCCGCCACGAGGACGTCGGCCCCACCCGAATACCAGTCCCAACCGCCCCATCGGCAGCCGCGCCTTGCAGGAATGGCCCCGAATAACCCCCGGGCTCAGCCCGCAGCAAGACCGCCTCCCCAGGCCCGCCTCCAAGCTGCCGCACCAGCCACGCTCGACGACGACATAGCCGCAGTCCGACAGCTGTTAGCCATGTCTTTCCAATCCCACAGCTCGGCCCCGGAAGACCGTGCAGGTCTCGTAGAAATGTTCGGTGCCCTCATGGCCACTAAGCACGGCCGCAATATCTCACCCCGGCACTCTCCCTCACCTCCTACGAGAACCCTCCCACGGCATTCGCCACCTCCAGCACCACCGCAGCGAGCACAACGCACCCGACAGACCCACCCGCACGAAGACGACGACTCCCTCGGCGACGACGAAAGGCAACCACCATACCCACGGTCCTACCAGCGCTCGGATTTCGCGAACCAGGCTGGAAATTGGCTTCGAGGGCCGGGCCGAGACTCACGCAGCCAGGACCAGGCCACTCGGAACCACGACTACGGGCACCCTAGAGATTACACCCAAGACATCCCCGGCAATCCCTTCGCCTCGCGTGTCTACGCCTCCCCGCCGCCTCCCCCGACCAGACTCTACTGGACGATGCAGTCACTCGGCCTCTTTGACCCCAGCGCCTCCCTCGAAGGACACACGGCCACACACTTCGTCCACAATGACGTGGATAGTTTCATCCGCAGCGTCAAATCGGAACTGGACGCCGAGCCCGGCATCGAACGGCTGTTGAGAACCAGGCTGTGGTCACAGCTACGCGGCAACGCATCCCGCTGGTGGAACGACGAGCTCTCTGACGCCGAACGCCAGCGCATATGTAGCAGCGTGGAAGCATGGTGTGACGCACTACGCGACAGATTCGTGCCCTCGCCTTCCAGCGCCGCCGTCTGGCTCCAGACACACCCGTTCACAGCGGAGTTGAACACAGGAGACGACGCCGTGCGCGACTACTACACCCTCTGCGTGAACAAAGCCCGCCTCGCTGGTGCACGCGACGACCGGGACGCCCTCAGCCGCGTCTACCACAACATCTACCCGGCATTGCAAATCCATCTCGACTGCCCAACCAAAGACACCCAGGCCGCCCAGTTTAGAGACAAATTCATCCTCAAGGCGGCTACCCAGCGCCGCCTCGACAGGCACGGGCAAAGCCTCAACCCTGCCGCCCACGTGTCCCCGCTCGCGTCTATCAATTACAACCGCGACAGCTCCGGTAGCTCCCTTAGGCGCGGCAACGGCTTTGACCAACGAGACAATGGCCCTCGCTACCAGCAATCCGGCTACAGACGCTCGCGGTCTCACTCTCGGGAGCGCTCCTTTCGCTTAAGAGACGACAATAAGGCGCACCCAGCTGATCCACCAGCAACCACTGTCGCAGACTCAGCCCCGGCCATAACCGACCCCGCCACGGTGCAGCAAAGCGCGACTGCAAAACCAGCACTGGCATTCAAAGATTTCTTTCGTAAGGACACGAACGGCAAGCCGGCATGGAAGCGCCTCTACTCCGACGACAAGAACTACCGCGACCGCCGCACCGCCTTAGAACGCGAGGGATATTCCTACTGCCACTCCGAGCCGTTGAAGAGCAAGTGGGATCACGCCTTCCTTATGAACGCGTACACGGCACCATACGACCACGGAACCTTCAGCTATAACAGCGATGTGGAAAGCTTTACCGTCGCAGACTCGGAGGACGAGCCGCCGGCACTTAGCGGCTCGGAAGGAAGGATCAACTACTGCGCAATAGCCGCGCCGGCCGTCAGCGAGGCACAGCCTCTTGCAACCACTGCACCGCCACCGCTTGCGGTCTTCAATACCAATCTCGCACCACCAGAGCGCCGTATATGTTTCAAATGCAGCCGTGCCTTCCTGTCCCGTAATGCCATGATGCAGCATGTCTACGCAAACACATGCACTCTAGCGCCGGCACCGCAAGCCAACCGCCAGCACCAGCCGGTCGCGCCACGGCCCTCCGAAACCAAAACGACAGGCAGGAGCATTACTCGAGTCCCGAGCCCAGCCACCACGCCGACAACCGCCGGCACAGCCAAGTCGGTATCCTTCGCACCGCCTCCCCAAACAGTGTCGCCAACACCCGCCGACGTCTCGGCCAACCTTCAGGGAACCACTCTGCTCGCCCCGGCCTACAAAATCCCAGCGCTCGCCCCCCCAGGCAAGACGACCCCCAGCCCGCTCATGGTCCCAGCCAAGCTACATGTCGACGGCCCGACACTCGAAATATGTGCCGACTCAGGCGCATCCTCGTGCCTAGTAGACCGTAAATGGCTAGACGCACACGGGCGCGATGTCAAATATGTTAAGGTCGACCGCAAGCTGGAAGCTGTAGGCGGCCACCACACTGTCGAGCACCAGGCAAAATTCACCGTCTACTTAGTCGGCAAAGACACCACCGGCAATGAGTGTGCCGTGGGCCTCCAAGTCCTAGCCGACGTCTTCCCATACCTCGGCCCCAACATGCTCCTCGGGCTCGACGTCATGAAGCAGTACGGTGTTATCATTGACACCCAGGCAGGCACCCTCTCGCTCAAACCATACCCCGGCATTCTAATAACCGGCCGCACGCGCCAACTACGATTTCGCATCAAAGTCCGAGCAGGAGAGCAAATTCACCTAGAACCCCACGAGAAGCAGCTCCATTGGGTCCAACACGACGATGTCCCGCTCAACACAACCGGCAACCCGCTCGCCAAAGCCGAGACCTATCATTTCTCTGCCTCATGCCCCTACGTCTACGACCAAACTATCTCCCGCACCCAAGGGCGCCTCTTCTTGTTTCACAACAACACCGACACCCGGTCCTCCATCACCAAGGGCGCCATCCTAGGCTACATCACGCCGATACAACCCGGCGCCACCGCCTACCAGGTAGCCGCCGAAGCGGGCGACGTTCTGCGAGAAATGTTTGTAGACGGCATACCAGACCACGACGACGCGTTCATTAACCAAGTCTACCACGTCATATTGGGCACCTCGCACAGAGATTCCACCACCGGCTATCATCTGTCACCTGCCTCCGCGACGCAGTCCCCCCACACCGCGGCGACACGTTACCACGCACCCCTCGCGACACAGGCAGACGAACAAGAACCGCCCCCGGTGCTCACCTCTCTACGCGTGCCATCCTACGGTATCGAGAAGCCGTCCGAAGTCTCTTTCATGAAGACAGAAGACGGCGCCGCTATTTGCAGCCGGGACCCAGCCTTTGCGGACGCTCTTACCACGCTTATCACGAAGCATAGAGAAATGTTTACCGACCGCGGCACGGTTCCCATGCCTGACGACATGAAAATGCGCATCGACCTTGTCGAACACTGGCAGAATCAGAAGCAAAACATCAAGCCATATCCCCTGGGTCTGCAGGACCTCGCGCTGGTCAACGAACGCCACGACCTGCTACAGAAGCAAGGCAAGATGGGCTTTCTTACCCACGGCGCCCCCATCGCCTGCCCCGTCTTTGTCGTATGGCGCACAGTTAACGGCAAGAGAAAAGGCCGCGTCGTGGTCGACCTTAGACCGCTTAATAAGCTGACAGTGCCCGACGTGTATCCATTGCCAGACCAAGGCGACATAATGCAATCCATCGCTGGCAAGAAGATCTTCTCCACATGCGACATGGCCTCCTTTTTCTTCCAGCTCCCGATCTTCCCAGGCCACCGCGACCGCCTCGTGGTCATCAGCCGCCGCGGTCTTGAATACTCTAACGTCGTCCTCATGGGGCTACGCAACGCACCCGCGTATGCGCAGCGATTCATGGACCGCATACTAGAGCCGCACAAACGCTTCGCAAGAGCATACATTGATGACATTGTAATCTTCAGCGACACGACCGACGACCACTTCAAGCATCTTGAGACCCTGTTCCGGCTTTTCCTCGACTGCCGCCTCACGGTGTCCGGCGAGAAAAGCTTTTTCGGCTTCCCGTCTGTGCGCCTTCTCGGGTACAACGTCGACGGCGATGGCATTGAGCGCACAGACGACCGCATTGCGGCCTTCACTAAGCTGTCCTTCCCCCGCAGCCTCTCTGCTCTCAGCACTTACCTTGGTATGGCCGGCTTCCTACGCGACAGCATTGCTTTCTACGACCAGAAGGCACTCCCCCTTCAAGAGAGGAAGACGGCTCTCCAACGCCAAGGCAAGGACGAGCATGGCCTCGTCCCCGGCATTAGCCTGAACAAGCGCAAGGCTATTACAAGTCGGCTAACCTACGATCCCACTACTCGCGAGCGCGAGGCCTTCAACTCGCTTCAGGAAGCCCTATGCACACAGATGCGACTCCACCACCACGACCAGACCCGACACTTATTTATCAAGCTTGACGCCTGCAAGCACGGGTTCGGAGTCTTCGTCTTCCAACTGACGGCCTCATGGGACGAGGTCACGATCCCTGGCCCCGGCACCAAGTACAGCGCCATCCGGCCAGTCCTCTTTCTCTCGCGCATAACCTCGGCCAAGGAAAAGCAACACCACGCTACGGAATCCGAAGTCGCAGTAATCGTTTGGACGTTTGTAAAGTTGCGCAAGCTGGTGCAATCTAACCACCACCCCGTCATCATTCTCTCCGACCACGCGCCTGCACGCAATATCATTATGCACACCTCCCTCAAGACGCTAGACCTGGACAAAGCCAACCTTCGCCTGGCCTCCGCTGCCAACTACATGTCGCAATTCAACATACGCATCTTCCACATACCCGGCAAGTCGAACATAGTGCCAGACGCGCTGTCACGCCTGCCTACGTGGGCCGAGGCACCGCTACCACCCGACAGCGACATCCTCGAAGAAGTGGCATACTCCAACCGCCCCCAGGCCTACCTGTCCCAGATCGCAGTACAAGCATATCTCGCCCAGTCGGCCCCCGCTAACATTCTTGCCGCAATGTCCGATCTCGAGACCGACAACCGGCTGTACAATGCCACCAGCGGCACAACGGCAGTGCATATCAGTCCCGACATGCGCACACGCATTCTCAACTCCTACGCGAGTGACTCAAAACTGCACACGCTGCGCCTCGCACTGCTTGATGAGGCCGCCTCTCACGACAGCGACGCGGCATTACCTCAGCTAGGAGCAAAAGCGAAACCCCGGCGGGCCGTACCAATCGGGCCATGGATACTGCGAGACTCTCTCCTTTACCACCTTGACGACACAGGCACCCCACGCCTTTGTATACCACACGCAGTCCTCAAAGACGTGCTAGCCGCCGCGCACGACCAGTCCTTTCACTTCGGCGAAAAACGCATGATGGCACAGCTTTCCAGCCTCTTCGTACCCAAACTCCGTTCCAAGGTCCGCACATACCTCCAGCACTGCAACGTCTGCAACCTAAATCAGACACTGCGCCTCAAGCCCGCCGGCGAGCTGCAACCCATCACCTCCGTAGACTTACCCTTCCACACCGTAGCACTCGATTTCATAGTCGCCATGCCCCCAGTGCCGTCAGCCGGCACTCACTGGCATGACCCAGCGCAGCCGCTGTTGGACAGTCTCTGCACTGTCACCTGCAAATTTACCCGCAAAACGCTACTCATCCCGGGTCACAACACGTACACGGCAGCACAATGGGCGCTGCAGTTGCTCACGGCATTCTACTGCGCTGACTGGGGCATTCCAAAGCAAATCATCAGCGACAGAGATCCAAAATTTGTGGCTAGCATATGGCGCGAGCTGTTTCGCCGCCTTGATACAAAGCTCGCTATGTCTACGGCATATCACGCCCAGACCGACGGCCTCTCCGAACGGAAGAACCAGACGGTGGAGATCGCCATCCGGTTCCATTACGCCACGTCGGCAGACATCTCCTGGGTCGCTATCCTCCCCGCCTTGCAATTCCAGCTCAATAACGCACCATCGGAGGTGACAGGCTGTTCGCCCAACGAGATGGTCTATGGCTTCCGACCCAACGGCCCACTCAGCCTACTGGCACCAATGGAGGCCGACCAACGGCAAGCGGAAGCAAGACTCGTCTGGCGCTCTACCTACCAGAAGGAAGCTAAGGATCTCGTAGACATAGCAAACTCGCTGTCAAAACTACGGTACGACCGCGCACACAGGCTCGTGGCTTTCCAGCCCGGCGACATGGTCTTCCTGCGACTCCACCACGGCTACAGCCTGCCTGGCAAACCCCCTCGCAAATTCTCTCAACAACGCATGGGTCCTTTCAAAGTGCTAGAGCGCATAGGCAAACTAGCATACCGCATCGAGCTGCCGGACACGTACAACATACATCCCGTCATCAGCGTATCCCAGCTTGTCGCCGCACCAGAAGGCTCTGACCCTTTCGGTCGCACCACACCGCCACCCGGCCCCGTGCAGCAGGACAGCATACCCGCAAGAGATAATGCTGATGAATACTGGGAAATCGAGAGCATCGTCAAGCACGACCTCCGCTCTCACGGACCGCGCCGCTCAGCCAGATATCTCATCAAGTGGTTGGGATTCGGACACCACCACGACGCATGGCTGCCACGCACAGAACTCGAGACCACAGCTGCAGACCTTCTCGCCGCTTACGAAGCCCGCCATCCGGACATAGCCAAGTGGCTCGATATCCCTCCCGCAGAAAGCCCGGCGGCCAGCGAGGTCCCCCCCAGCCGCAAAGCAGCCCCAGCAGTAGCTCTCCCCGCCACCGGGCCACCCACGAGACGGCACAAGGAGGCCGCGTCTCGACGACGAGAAGAACTCGTCATACATCTCTAACTCCCTGGCTGCTGACGAGCCACGCGACGCCACGCTTGCCGACGTCCCAGAATAACCTCACACTAGCCGCAAGCACATCTCCCCCCTACCAACATCTGGCTGTACAAAGCCACATCACCACATCAAACAACACCCAAAACATCCCTTTGTGCTAAATTTACATTCCTTTTATCCCCTTTGTTGCTTTTACTCTTTTATCGCTTACATCGCCCACGCAACGGACTCTACGAGCCCCTTTTTCTTTCATTATCTGTCATGTCCACCGCGCCGGTCGCTCTTTCCCTCTTTGTCATCATCGCGCCTGCCTATTTCAGCCATTGTCCAGCAAATTGTGCAAATTTTGCTTTTGTTTACTTTTCTATCTACGCGTCTACAAATACCACGGCCCTGCCCTTCAAATCAACACATTCGCTACCTCGACATCCATCACCTCCACCCGCCTCTTACCACACGTGCCCGGTTCCAACACGCCATTACCCTTCTGCACACACTCAACCCGCCGCCTACCCCCAGCAATGGAACAAGACCCGCGATACGACAGCAACTTCACCATGGGCTCGCCGACCCCTGACGCCGCCAGCCAAGACGAGACTCCCGCAAGCCACGACGCCGGCCCGGCCAGCCAAGGCGATACCCCTGATGCCCTGACCAGCCCGCAGTCCGTTGCTGCCTCAGCCATGGCCCAGCTTCAACTCATCACAGGCTTCGAAGCACAGGACACAGTCTCCCCCGCAACAAGTCACGCGGCCGCCGCGGACGACGACACCGCTATGGAAGCCCCCGCTGCCACCTCTCCCACACCCAGCGACGGAATGGCGATCGACAACGCGCACGACACACTCACTATAACCATCACCCCGCCTCGCCAGACTACCGAAGTGCCCGAAACGCCAGCCAGCGAGGAAGCAGATGCCCAGGCCACGAACGTCGCCAACAGACCAATCGCTCAGCCGGTCTCGCCTCGCCAGAAGAAGGTCAAATTTGATGCAGCCACCGAATACAACAAGTACAAGTACAACCTCGTACCACACCGCCTGCTGGACAAGAAACTCCACGAGGCGCTGGCCGCTTTCGAAGCGGTCCCAGACGACCCAAACAAGGCCCGACAAGTCGCGCGTAACGAGCACGGCCATTTTGTCGCGGACCCCAGCGCGGCTTCACCAATCGACAAAGGCAAGTCGCCCGAGAAGAGCTTTCAGTTGGGCAACGCGACAGCCCACCCGGTCGAGGCCATCCGCCGGATCTTCAAGATCTTCAATGTGCAAGATCTCGCCGACCCTAGAGCCATTGCGGTCTCGCGGCATGCCAAAGCAGTATATAGCGCAAACCACAGCCTGACTCAGGCCGCTTTCTATCGCAGCCTCAGGAAGAAGTGCGCGCGCATCTGCGACACCAGATACCGCGGCCTGGACCACATGGGCCTAGACCTCCCCAGCTATGACGACATGCTGGCAGCTCGCGTGCTGCACGAAAAAGAGGAGCTCCCCGACTTCGCTTACCATGCCCTCGCGTCCACGATGTTTGCAAATCTGCTTGAACGCCCAGGCCCAGACGGCCGTCCCGCGACAATCGAAGAACGTCCAAGTGCCGAGGAAGTACGCAAGGCCTCCGTTGCGTCACAGAAGGCGGTCCGGCTGCTGCAAGATATCCCCAAGCAGCTGCGCGATCACATCAAGGACACCCAACACGCCATGGAACAGCAACTCGAGCAGGCCACCACGGACTTTCAAGCCGACATCACTGCCGTCCACGACGAACTACACACTATGAGAAGCGACCTCCAAGACCTCACCACAGCACTAGTCACTGTCGCCGACACAATGAAGGACATCAAGACCGCACTAGAGCAACGGGCGGAGCCAGCCGCCACGCCATCCCGCCTGCCAGGACCCCAAGGCGGCCTACGGCGCTCCAACTCAGTCTCTGCATTGAAGCACACAGCCAGCGGCCCCTCGCGGGCAACGCAGTCCACCGCCGCCAGCGCTACCCGCCTAGCGGCTCCTGCTACCCCGCGCCCGGCCGCCCGCCCTCAATCCCGCCTTGCGACAACCACGTCACCCAACCCGCCGCCAGCCAGACCCTTGTCTCGGGCAGCCGCAGCACGGCCATCTACCGGATCGCCCGGCAAGACCACCGCAAGAAAAAGGGTGTCAATCGTGCTCCCAAGCTCCGCATCTACTAGCCAAGCTTCGGCAGCAGCGCACCAATCAGCGCCGTCTACACAAGCAGCGACCCCGACGCAACCCTCTACCGCCACCTGCTTTAGCTTCGACGACTCAGACGATGACGAGGCGGCCTAAAGCAACCGTCGTCGCACCTATTTCATGCCCTTTTGTTTTTCTGTTTTTGTTTTTTCTCTCTTTTGTCTATCTTTTGTCGTCCTTGTCCGTAACTCCGCCTGTATTTCATTGAAGCTATACCGCTCCGCCGCAAAATTTTTCCCAGCAATGGTTTTTCTATGCCGGCGCCCCGTTCTCTCGCAAAATGGAGAGGGCGGGGGGGAGATGACACGCACACTAAGCTCAGTAGCGCCACACTCCACATGGTCTAGCGTTGCCACAGCACCGACTCCCGTAGCTATATAGCTTAGCATAGTCTTTTCTTTTCTTCTCTTCTTCTCTCTCCTTTCTTAGTCAGTCAATATATTATTATCATCATGCACATCTAGATTGGCTCGCTACTCATAGCCGTAAGACGGCCTTCTGCTTCCGCGATACTTGCTACCATCACTGTCACGACAGCTTCGCGCTCGTAACAGCGTCGAAAAAGTAAGTAAGTCGTTCTACGATATTTAATATATTCATTTAATTTATTATATTAGCGTAGATGTCGGGTATAGTATTAAAGATCAGCTTTCGTATCTTTTAAGCGTAAGACATGTATTAGTCGTATACTTTTATTACGTAAGCATAGTCGCTACGTCGCTCTTTCTCTTACGCTTTATAGTAGTCTAACACTATCGCTCTTATCGTCGTATGCTTAAGCCTATCGTCGGCGGTTAGTATCGACGGCGTTGTACTTAACGATCGCTTTATTAACCGAGTCGTCGGCGCTAGCAACGGCTCCGGCGCAGCTCGGTATATACCGAGATTTTTAAACTCCCGAGGCTTATCGTTAACCCTCAAATCCTAATATTCCTAATATACATCGGCTGAAACTTAGATATTCATCAACCATACGTACCAGTCTAACCTCGACGTTAGTCTAAGGGCGTTTTTCGTCGTTTTCGGGCTTAGAGAGCGCGTTATTATCACGGTAAATTCGTTGGTACGTTTGTGATGATGTTATTGATGGTAATTCGATGTTATTGCGGTAATTCCGGGCTCATAACTGTCAGACGTTAAGTGCCCTGGTCATTGAGTGCAAAAGTGCGTGTGTATTGTCCGTCTTCTGTGTCTACAGCGAATCCTCTAAGAAATCTCCTTAATCCCTCACATGCACCAAAATACAGACACCTGATTGGTTGACGTAGACTCCCTAGAGTCCCACTATAATATAGGGGACACCATCTCTCTCCGACAACATCGTCAAAATCGACTTTGTCTTGTGTGGCTTCACTAGCTAGACTGTAAGACACACGAGGCAGGCTGTGCATGATCAGACTTTTAGGTATGTGTGCGACTATACCTGTTTTTGCAATATGGATGGAATTTAGAGCTTATATCGAGCTCAATTATGATGTCGGAGCTCCATGGCGACGTCACATTCAGCCTCCTCGGCATCTTTTTTTCTTTTCTTATGAAACCAAGGATTGAGATGTGAGGAAACGGATTGGCAGACATGTGGGTATTGATATGAGTTTGAATATATTCTGACAGCTCAATCTAGCTATGAATATGAGATTGGCGTGTTTGCGTGGCATCCGGCCGCTGCACCCGGGATGCATGACTCTGCGCTCGCCGGCATCGGCTTCCCTGCGGATGGGTAAGGCCCTGTCATCGAGCCTTGCAACTAGCAGCTCTAGCAGAAGAAACTCATTCTTTCCCGTCAAGGCATCTACTGTGCGGATATCAGGGCCGCCATCATTAATCCGGCTACACACGACAGCCGCAGCAGCAACCGCCGTGGCCTCGGCTGAGGAAGAGGTTGCTCAACCCCCCTACACGCCACCCACTACGGGAGTCATTGCGATGCTGCCCAAGTCGTGGATCCCCTACGCCGAGCTTACACGCATGGATAAACCCACTGGATCTTACTACCTGTTCTTCCCCTGTCTCTTCTCGACGCTCATGGCTGCGCCAATGGTTGAGCCTGCCATGGCCTCACCCGTTTCGGTCGCCGGCACGACACTGCTCTTCCTTGCTGGCTCGCTCATCATGCGTGGCGCCGGCTGCACTATCAATGACCTATGGGACCGTAACTTGGATCCGCATGTTGCTCGCACGCGTCTGCGGCCAATCGCCCGCGGCGCCGTGACACCGTTCAACGCTCTTGTGTTTACGGGTGCCCAGCTCTTTGCCGGCCTCGGCATCTTGCTGCAGTTCCCCACGTCGTGCCTGTACTATGGCATCCCTAGTCTGGCATTCGTGGCTACATACCCGCTGTTTAAGCGCATAACATACTACCCGCAGGCTATGCTGGGTCTGACGTTCTCGTGGGGTGCCATCATGGGCTTCCCGGCGCTGGGCATTGATCTGCTATCCAACTCGGCGGCCTTGGCCACATCGGCCTTCCTGTACACATCGAATGTGGCATGGACTGTGCTGTACGATATGATCTACGCACACATGGACGTGAAAGATGACGTCAAGGCTGGCATTAAGAGCATCGCACTCAAACACGGTGCACAGACCAAGGCAGTGCTGACTGGTTTGGGTGCTGTGCAGATCGGCTTGCTGACGGCCGCCGGTGTGGCTTCGGGTGCAGGTCCGGCGTTTTTCATCGGTAGCTGCGGTGGTGCGGCGGTCACTCTGGGCGTCATGATCAAGCGTGTCAAGCTGGAGAGTGTCAAGAATTGCTGGTGGTGGTTTGTCAATGGCTGTCTGCTGACGGGTGGTGTCATCAGTGCCGGCATGGGCGTGGACTACGTAATCCGGTACAGACAGCAGCAGCAGGCCGAGAAGGCCAAGCTGGCCATCACAGCGTAGATAGATCAAAAGGTGTAGCATTGTATTATAGACTCAATAGACATAAGACCAAGACTCGAGACCAAGACTCAAGATTCATCACACAAAGGGTATAGTTTGCGCTGACCGATAACCTAAACGACCTCATGGATGGCCTCGTGCAGCGGGCATGTCCAAGTCCAACGCACAACAGTCGACATCATTCACTCACTTATATACACACTGTGAATTTTATATGTTTTTTGTAGTTTATGTGAAAAGAAACCGTTTTGTAACCCAAGGATGATTTTTAAAGTTCAATTGTCGTCCACACAAACCGCATGAGAGCACCCTTTAAAAATTTCCGTCGACGCCATAAGTAGTATTCGTATGCATCTTTTGTTCTCCCCCTCCCTATGGGCTTTCTTTTTTATCCCATCAGTTGCAAAAAAATAAAAAGAGTTCTGAAGAGTTCCTTGTTCGATAATTTACGATCTTGGCTTCTCCTTCTTCTCCTTCCACAGGGCCAGCAGACCGACACCGGACACCTTGACGACCTTGAAGCGCACACCGGGGATATCACCCTTGGCCTTGCCCTTGCGACCGAAACCGGCCAGGAGGACCTCGTCGTTCTCGTCGACAAAGTTCAAGCAACCGTCATTGGGGACTGTTGGTTAGTATTAGGATTGGACGACTGGGAATGAGTATAGAAAAAGGGAGACATACCGAAAGCAGTGACCTTCTTGCCGTTCTTGATCAGCTGGACACGGACACACTTCCGGATAGCGGAGTTGGGCTGCTTGGCCTCAACACCGACCTTCTCCAGAACAATTCCCTTGGCGTGGGAAGAGCCACCGAAGGGAGACGACTTGAAAGCAGTGCCCAGAGCACGCTTCTTGTACGCAAGATCGGACCAACGCTGCTCACGGCGGTTGTTCCGGAGCTTGCGCGCTGCGTTAAGACCACGAGGCTTGCCTTTACCCATGTTTGCTATAGGATGTTAGATGATTGTAGATGTAGAGGGTAAAGTGATATGATCGATTCCAGGAGAGCAGGAGAGCAGAAGAGCAAGAGAACGGCCGAGCAAGAGTGGAAAAGAGGTCTGGCAACATAAGAGCTGATGAGAGATGGATTGGATGAGCCAAGTTGGTGCAGGTGTTGGATCGAGTCGTTTCGTCGTTTCGTCTTCATCTCGTGCTTCTGTGCTGTCATCAAATTCGAGTACATTGTAATAATGTTCGTCTTTTGGCCGGTCTATAGTGGCAGTTGCTGCAGCTCGTCTGTAATAGAATATTGCTGGAGTTGTTCGTGTGCCGCCTCGGGCTCAGATGCTGATGCTCATGATGCTTTGCTGTCGTCCATGTCGAGGGCCGATTCTCGTTCTCGCCAAATTGCCCAACTCTAATTCTTGTCGCTCCCGTTCTTCCGTTCTCTTTCTGTTCTCTCGATTGCCTCGTCGAGGATGATAACGATCATACCAATCAAGGAGACAAACGTACCGATTTGTGTTTGGTATCGCTGTGTTGGTGATTTGTTGATGGATTGAGGGGGTGGGAATGGAAAGGTCGAAACGAAAGAGGCAGAAAACTTCAATATTCGATGGGGGAAACTTTTTCTGAAGGGACAAAAAAATCGGGAGGGAAAAGACTGAGTGCTTCCCCTCTGGCCTGGCACGGGCATGAAGGAGTAGGGTTTTCTCGCCCTACTTCCTCAGCCAGTCAAAAAGTGGACCCCACGAATGGTGGTGAAAAACTGAGAGGGGTCCACTACGCTTGCCCTCAGGTCAGCTGATGCAGCTACATAATCAAAGTATTATATAATATATTTATATAATATTACATAATCAATTACTTACATAAGCAATCAACACGAGCACTGCGTCATTGAGCTTCTTGCCCCACAGGGAATCGGTGAGACCAGTCCGCGATGACGCACCCACTTATCGTCGCCATCGGTCATCGACACCAGATACACCGTCGTCTGTGGTCTACAAAACCACAAGATGTAGCAATGTCTAATTGGACAAAATCAAGATTCAAGCAGCGGGGTCCTCCGCCGGCCCTCTTTGTGCAGTCATCACCTGCAGCATCCAGCGTCTCGCTCGCCGGCGCAGGAGATGCCGGCGCAGGAGCGACCAGCGGAGCCTCCGCGTCGGGCCCTGGCCTGAGTGGTCTAGGTCATGGCAGCGCACAATCGGGCGGAGGATCAGTGGCTACGGGAATGCCATCACTGCCGACATTGTCACGGACGCCATCCCGTTTTCGCCCTGAAGCCGGAGGCGGACCTGGCGCTGGGCCGGGAAACACCGTGGTGAGCCCGACAGGCGAACATGCGACTGGTCCGGCAGACTCTGGGATGGGGGCATCCATGTCCATGTCAGGGATGTCAGGAGGAACTACAGCTGCTGGAGCTTCTGGTACAGGTGCAGCAGCCGCCTTCACCTTGCCGCTGCCGATGCCGCCACTGCGCCAGGTATCATCGACCCGAGCGACCGATAGGACGGATGCGCTGTGGGCGGAGATGCAGGCGACACTGGAGGAGGTGGAGCTGTCGGCGTCGGAGGGCACGCGCGTGTTTGGCCCTGACCACGACCACAAGCTGGCGGCACTACGCGATGCCCAGATTGCACTCGCCCAGGCATGGGCGCGCAGCGAGGCCGAAGAGGCGGGCACAGCAGGTGCCAGTGCAGCTGGAGCTGATGATGGTGAGCTGTTGGCAGCCAACAATCTCTTGAGAGCGGTGACGACAACGGCCACAAGTGTCTCAGCTGGCGGACGAGACGAAGAGTCGGCCAGCGGCGTCAACAGAGCCGCCACAGGTGTCGACGAGAGTGCTGCCAATATTTCAAGAGACAGGGACAATGTCTATATGGGAAACCCATCGTTGTCTGCAGCCGGCGGTGGCGGGCGTCCGGTAGAGCAAGAGACACAGGTGGACATTCTGCTTGCACGGAAACGGCGCGAGGCCAACGACCGCTACTTTCAGCGTGTAAACCAAGGCGTGCTAGACGTTGTGTCCAAGCTGGAAGATGTGGCAGGGGCCATGCGGGCTGTTGAGCAGGAGAGTGTCGACATCTGGGGCGGGAGTGCCAGTGTCGGTGGTGGCGACAATGAGAGTGAGCCACGGCAGACCATTCCAACCTAGACCTTTTAACAGCCGCTCATTATTATACCACCCGTTTTGGTTTTATTCATATTCCCATTCTCGTCCATACTGGCATCCAGTTACCAGTTTTACACATTTTTATTTTATTTTATAGACTGGCGTTTATGTTGGGAGCATCATAAATAACTTTTAATAATTTTATATGCAACGGAAAGGAGAGATTGTTAAGTGAAGAGGTAGAAAAAAAAAAGGCAAAGAAGTGGTGACAAGTCGCCCAATGATCTGTGGAGTGAGATGATGCTGTGGTAATTATGTCCGGCCGAGGACACCGGCTTCAGTGCCCTTCTTGGCAATAACGGCAAAGATGCTGCCGACGATGCACATAACACCGCTGAAGATTGTTGAGTGCAGGAACGTGCCCGAGTGGTGTAGCAGGGCTCCGTTGATGGGCGGTCCAATCAAAACAGCGACCGATGCTGTGCCCAGTCCCATGCCCAGGTAGGTGCCGAGATCGCGCATGTCTTTCACGCAGCCAGACATGGCGGCCGTCGCACCGGACACGATGGTGCCCGATGTGAAGCCAAAGAAGACGGCATAGACCACCAGGCCGGGTGTGGATGTAGCACAGGTCATGCACAAGATGGTAATGCCCGTCGACAGGCCACCGATGGCGAGCACGTTGATGCGCCCAAACTTGTCGGCTAGGATACCCGGGATGATACGGCCAAAAGTTGATGCGGCATTGACAATGGCCAGCAGGTACGATGCAAGGGTCGACTCCATGCCGCGCGACACGGCGTAGCTGGGCAAGAAGAACAAGGGCGTGAAGATGGAGGTGAACATGAAGAACATGGCAATGACAATAAAGAGGAAATCAATCTTGCAGAAGGCCGAGAATATGAAGAACTGGGTTGTGCGCGGGGGCAACCGGGGCCGGATGGTGGCCACAGCAATACCGAGAGCAAACAGCATGATGAACCCCAGGATGCGGACCGACCATCCAAAGGTCAGGTGTGCTGCGACGCTGGGATCGTTGAGCATGCGCGACGTGGCAATGGGGAACACGACACCGCCGACAGAGGAGCCGGCAATGCTGAGGCCAAGGGCGGCAGCACGTTTCTTGTCAAAGAACTGGCCGACGGCAGCCATGGCGGGCAGCTGCATGCAGCCAACCGATATGCCCAGCAAGATTCCCTGGGCCAGCAAGAACTGGTAATACTCCTTGCACAAGCTGACCATCATAATGGCAAAGATGCAGAGCGTGGCCGAGGGCAGGATGAGGCGCGAGCCATAGCGGTCAAAGAGGGGACCGGCGACAGAGCCAGCAAGAAACTGAAAAAAGGCGTTGGACGAGCCAATCCAGGCAATGTCGTCGGCGGACTTGTGGCTCAGCTGGTGGGTGATGTAGTACTCCTGGAAGACGCCAAAGGAGTTGGCAAAGCCGAGGGCGGCAAAGGTGACAAAGAAGCCCCCAGCCGCGACAGACCAGGCCCGGAAACCGCCATCTGGAGCTGGGCCAATCTGTGCGAGTATGTCATTGTTGTTTCTAGGGACTGTAGATTTTTCAGAGTCGACAAGGGGTGGAAGAGATGTAGGATCTTGGGCAGATGTGTCGTTGGTGTAGGACGAGTCGGGCGGCATGTCGTTCTTTGAGTAGGACATGTTGGCAGAGGTGATGTTTTATAGTGTATTGGTTGGCAGACGTATCTATAGAATACAGATTCAACCTACCGAGTATATGAACGGACAATCAAGCCATGCACTCTTGTATATGTAGTGCGAGGGTGTAGGTATGAAGGGGGTGCCTTGAGGAGGTTGACTGTGAGAAGCTCCCACATTTTATTAAAATACAAGAAATATCATTACAAATACAAATGTCAATCAGAGAATAACCAGGAATCTTTGTCACATAGTTTCTACAGAAGCAAATAAAATACCATGGCATCAGTGCTGCCATCGAGGATGGCCTCTTCCGAGACGTTGAATATTGAATATCGGTATCGGCTTATTCAAGAACGACCCACTTTTACGCGTGTAAGTGGACTGGCCAATCATCGTTGACCAAACTCGGAGTATTACATAGGACTTGAATTTCCCGACTCGAGACCCTCGAGACCCTCTCTAATATATCGCTTATATTGCCTAAGCTGGCGAAAGTGGGTCTTATCTCCGACTCCTCTTACGACGTCAAAAGTCGGCAAATTCATCCCCGACTTTCAACGTCTCTTATTCTCTCGTGTCTTTGAATTTGCAGCACACCACGCTCTGTTTCCGGGATCAATGGATGTAAGCAGGTGAAATATACACCCGAATGCAAACTCTATTACGTTTTTATTTTTCATTGTATCTTTCATTTCAGTCTTTGGGGACGGCCGGTGATCCTTTAAAGTCAACCGTCCTCCTCCTCTCGTCTCTCAAGTCCGACCCCGACTTTATCCCGGCCTTTTACTTTACTCTCTCTGCGCAGTATATCGTTGCTTGTGTAAGAGATTTGAGAGTCACACAATAGCAAAATCAGACAGGGATATCTTTTAGAGTCACTTGTGATTCAGAGACACCCCTAGATCTATTGTCCAGATACCACTTCTACTGCTTCTTGAAGCCCGGTCTTGGCGAGAACAGCACCTTTTCACCCCCTCAGCCTTACAATTTCAGCCTTGCCAAGTTCAGCCCTGCAACAATGACCGAGCCCGAGACTCGTCGTCGGAGAAGACCAGCCGTGTAAGTAGAATTATTCTGGCGACTTGGGGTAGTGTCTCACCTCCACGCTTGTACTCGGCGTACCGTTCTTTTTATATTTTAATGTACATCTTTTTATTACTTCCTAATGCAAACTAACAAATAGGTCTTGCACGCTGTGCCGCCGCCGCAAGATTCGCTGCAACAGAGAACAGCCGTGCAGCAACTGTCTCCGTGCCCGCAAGAATGTAGCGTGCGTCTATGAAGAGTTGCCGCCCGTGGCCTCTACTCAGCCAGTGACTGCAACAGTATCTGCCCCTGCAACTGTGCCCGTTGTTACCACAGAGAAATCTACGCCCTCTGCAAATTTAGAGCCAGTCTACCCGTCCCTGGACCTTCCACCCGGAAATGGATCTCTAGCCGATGCCGGCATTGTCATCCGGGAGCTTGCCTCGCACCATCAGCCGAGGACAGACGTCAACGGCACCATCCACCAAGAAACAGCATCCCGCGAGACCACCACAGTCGCCAAAGACATCTTGTTCGTGATTGAAGATGACCCGCCATCCAACTCTGCTTCTCCATCGAATGTCTCATTTGATCCTAACGCGGGCATTGGCCTGCCCGAGTACCGTCAACAGCAAAGACCAAAGGAAAAAAGAAAAAGTCCGAAACAGTCTGGAAAAGACAAAGACCTGCAGCTGTTGCAGAGTCGCATCCGGAATCTCGAGAAGCAGCTGGAGAGACGACTTGTACAGTTTGAACAGCGCAAACAGCAACAAGAAACCAATGTGCACGTCAACGCCCCGAGTGCTGTGGCTACACACACAGGCTTCCCGGCTGCCGTGCCCGAGGACAGTCAGATCACGCCCGTGTCGTACATCACCATCTCTGACCCGCCTATGCATAATGCCATTAGCCGCCAGTCTCATCCTTCCGAGTCTCGACGGTCGCGGCAATCGAGGTCAACATCTCCAGCCCACAGAAACAAAAGACGGCACACGCGGTCGCGGTCACCGGGACGCCACCAGCCACCGGGGGATAGGTTTGGCTGCTCCATGGGCCCTCCACCGCCAGCACGCAGTATCAATAACGGTATCAGCAACGGTCTCAGTGAAACCAGTACCAACACTCCCCCCCAACCAATATTCAGTTACCGTGAAATGGTCAACAGTCCAAACCGGCCTCGATCCATGGCCGGCGACTTTCACGTCTCTACTACACAGCCGAAGAATCAACACCGACACAGTGGACGGGCTAAAAGCAGCAAGAGCACCAAGAGTATCAAAGATAAAGACAACTACAAAGACAAGCATACAGCCCGGTATACGCGGCACATGCACATGACGAGTCGCAGCGTGATGCACAAGACGCGCCTGTTTGGCCAGAGCCACTGGGTCAACAGCATAGTCGGCTTCCGCGACATTTTCGAGATGATCGACCCGCTGGTGACGGAGGAAAACAATTCGCTGGCGTCCAAAGTGTTTGTCGACATGCAGCGCCTCAAGCATTTGGGCCGCGTCATCAAAGCGCAGCGCATCGGCAACTCATCAGCGACGCCGGTGCACCTGCACCATATCAACACGGAGCTGCAGCCGATCCGGCAGCCCGAGGATCTGGATCTGCCGCCGCGCGAGCTGGCCGACGAGCTGGTGGCGTGCTATATGCGGAGCACCGAGAGCATGTTCCGGATCCTGCACGTGCCCATGTTCCGGCGCGAGTACGAGGCCCTGTGGCAGTCTTTGTCGATGAACAATCCCGCAAAAACATTTGCAAAGCACGACTCGGCATTTCTGGCACAGCTCAAGCTCGTGCTGGCCATTGGCGCATCCACGCATGCCAACCATGTAGAGCTGCGAGCCCGCTCGGTGCGCTGGTTCTATGCCGCCCAGGCGTGGCACTCGGAGCCCGAGTACAAGGCCCACCTGACCATGCAGACGCTGCAGATCCATGTGCTGCTGCTATTTGCGCGCGAGGCCGTCGGCATTGGCGGCGCGCTTATCTGGATCGGCGTGGGCGACCTCGTGCGGTCAGCCGTCTACATGGGCCTGCACCGCGACCCATCGCAACTGCCAAAGCGGATGAGCCTGCTGGCGGCGGAGATGCGGCGGCGGCTGTGGAACACGATTCTGGAGCTGGTGGTGGCGACGAGCATGGACGCGGGCGGGCCGGTGATGCTGTCGCTGTCTGATTTTGATGCTAAGCCGCCGGCGAATTTGAACGACGAAGCACTGGAGGAAGCATCGCTAGTATCGGTGCCGCCGCCGGCCGGGTTTGCGGTACCTCAGGCTGGGCTGTGCAGTGCCGCGCGTGCTGCCAAAAAGGCAGCCGATCCGACAGGCGGACCACGAAAAGGACCAGAAAAGGGACCAGAAAAAAGACCAGAAACAGAGTCGACTGCTGAAAAACCGAGCGTGCCAAAGAAGGTGTATGTGAGCGACGGCGAGATGCGCGGCGTGCCGCCGTACGAGACCATATCCGAGTTGATCGAGGCTGAGCGCACAGAAGGCATGTGGAAGGAGCCGGACGAGAGGAACGGCGATACAGCAGAGCCGAAGCGACCAAGACACCCAGCCGCATCTTCGCTTGATATCCAGGCTGAGAGCGACGAAGAGGAAGAGGGGGGCGATGGAGACGACAGCGCGAGCGATGACGACAATGATAACGACAACGACAGAGACGCCATAGACAAAGACAATAACGCACCCGAAGCCTTTACGCAGACATCGGTCGCTATTGCACTGCGCCGGACGTGGGCGCTGCGCCTGCAGATCTGCAAGTTTGTCAACAGCATGGGCCTGCCGGGGTCGTACGACGACACGCTGCACCTCGACCGCAAGTTCCGCGAGGCGTACCGCGGCCTATGCGAGACCATGCAGCACTTCAACTCGGAAGAGACTGCTAGAGGACACCAGGGCGAAAACGGAAAAAGCGGCGAAAACGGCAAAAACATAAGCCCGTTCTTGATGTCGTCGGTCGACCTTGTCATGAAGCGGTACATGCTGTGTCTGCATGTACCTTTTTTCGGCGCCGCCATGCAGGACGAGATGGCATATGCATACTCGCGCTGCGTCGTCCTCGAGACAGCCCTGCGCGTCTGGCACACGTGCTCTCCGGGTATTAGCAGCATAGACTATGCTTCAAATACAGAATCGAGGACGGTCGACCCCGAGCTGGTGCGCCAGACGATGCTCGGCGCCGGCCCGCTGCGCCGCCTCTCCATGCAGGCCAGTCTGCTGGTGGCGGCCGAGATCAAGCTCCAGCTGATTGAAGAGGAGGGCATCCTCGGCGCGCCGTCGACACACAAGACGCCCATCCGGCCGGACCTGCTGGCGGTCATTGAGGCCGCGACGCACTGGTGCCTGCGCAGCATCGAGGCGGGCGAGACCAATTTCAAGGGCTACCTGCTGTGGCGGCTGATTCTGGTGCAGCTGGACGGCATGCGGCGCGGCATGATGGGTGCGGCGACGGCGACGGTGGACTCGCGCATGGCGCTCGCGCGCGAGCTGATCCAGGCGGGCGAGGATGCAGAGACGCGGTGCATGCCGATCATGGAGGGGATGGTGACCAAGGGGTATCAGGCCATGGGGCTGCTCAAGTCCGGCCCCGGCGCGAGCCCGTTCTCCGAGGCAGAGTCGCTGCCAGACAGCTTTGAGAACGAGAAGGAGAGACAGAAATCAAAAGGGTGGACGCACTCGGAGGTGAATGCAATTGCGCGCGCGTGTCATACAGAGGACTGCCCGTGCCAGGCGCCGTACCGCGAGCAGCTGGAGCGGGAGCAGCGCGAGAAGCAGCAGCGCAAGGTGCTGGAAGAGCAGCAGCAGCAGCAGCAACAGCAGCAACAACAGGAGCAACAACAACAGCAGCAGCAGCAGCGGCAGGCGTACGAACAATTGCAGGCACAAATGCAGATGCCGATGCCGATGCCGATGCCAATGCCCTACTCGACGCAGGCACTCGACCCGATGGACCTGACGATAGACAACTGGGAGTTTCTGATGCCATCCGACCCGCAGTCTCTGATGGGCAGCAACGAGCCGCTGAGTTGGCTGTTTAGCGGAGATGCAGGCCAAAATATCATGTGGTAGATTATATACTTTTGGTTCTTAGATTATTAATTATTAATCATTTATATTATTTATATTATTTATATATATTCAACTATATACTTGCACTGTGGATCTACAAAACAGTCGTGGTCTGGACGGGAAGACCATCCTTGCCGTCCGACTTGTTGTCGTCCTCGGCGTCGCTGTGGCGCACATCGCCGCTCAGACTGGCAATGTCCTCGGCCGACGCGGGACGCTCGGGCACGAGCAGGACGGCCAGCGTGGTCGGGATCAGCGACACACCAAACATGGCAAACGAGATTGTCAGGTTGGTAATGGGGTGGATGGACTTGACGGCACCGATGCCGTAGGACACGGCCGAGCCGACCGACTCAAAGGAGCGCACCAGGCCGACAGCGAGCGTCAGAATCTCAATGTCGTCAAAGAAGGCGCCCAGGATCCAGTAGACCAGCATGTAGTGCGACTCGTTCAGGAAGCGCAGCAGCACGATGCTGCCGAAAGCGCGGCCGAACTGGGGACTGACCCAGTCGACAGTGGCGTCAATGGCTGAAAAGTGCTTCTCGTTGGCGACCTGCCAGCTGAGCACGGCGGTCATGCAAGTGGCGAGCGTGAACCAGCTGATCTTGGCCAGGGTCGGGCGGCGGAAAAAGGTGGTGTCGTAGAACCAGCCCCAAAAGACATTGGCAATGGACGCGACGATGCTGGCGACGAGCGAGCTGAGGGTGCGGGTGCGCACCGAGAAGTAGGCGGTCTGGTAGAGGCCAATGTAGACTGCGTTCCAGTTGAATCCGATGAGGATGGGGATCAGCAAAAACATTTGCTTGCGCTTGAGCAGCTTCCACATGCGGCCGAGCTCGCCGAGCACAGCCTTCTTCTTTGTCGGGTCGATGAGCTTGGTGCCGTCGGGACGGATAATCTTCTCGGGCGGCGACACGAGCAGGGCCAGCGGCAGGCCCATGCACTGCAGGCCGACGAGCACGAGGTAGGTGGTGTAGGAGACCTTGCCGCGGGCACCGTCCTTGACGTTGAGCGACAGCTGGATGGAGGCGCCGATGAGCTGGCCGAGCTCGCGCAGACCCAGCCAGATGGCCGTGTGGCGGCCGCGCTGGTGGACATCGCCGTAGCCCAGAGCAATGGCGCCCTCAGAGGCCCACAGCGCGGACGCGGCAATGCCACATGTGGCGCCGCCAAAGAGGACGAACCATTCGGTGCCGTAGCGGTTGTTGACGTAGAGAGCGGCAGAGTAGGGTGCGTAGCCCAGGGTGCCGATGATCAGGGTGGTCTTGAGACCAAACTTGTTGGCAAAGGCGGAGAAGAAGATGCAGCCAAAGGCCATGATACCAAACGTCAAGGCATTGGCGCCGTTGACGAGAAAGGGCTTCTGCTGACCGCCGGCACCGGTGGCATTGAGGGCGTTCCAGATACCGGGCTGGGTAAAGGAGATGAGACCGGCAAGGATGACGCTGCAGAGGGGGCTGCGATACCAGAGAGCCAGCTTGGAGCGTGGCTTCGGCACGGTGTCTGCCTGAGCTTCGGACATGTTGAAGAGGATGGCAATGGGTGAGGTGAGGACGAGAGTAGAGAAGAGGAAGAGGAAGAGGAAGAGAAGGAAGAGGTCGAGAGTGTCGATCGGAGCAGCGAGCGAGGGTAGATATAGGAGGGTAGAGGTCTTTCTCACTTTTATTCTTTTCTTTTCCCTGCTTCTATTATTTTTCTATCTGTTCCTTCGCATTAACAGCTGTTGATCTTCTATTTCCAACAGCTCCCACGTTGTTTTTGATTTATTGGGTTATTTGTCTATACACTTTTAATTGTCAAATATATTATTCCACCGAAAAACAAATACAGGATGGAGTACAAAACGCCGTCTCGTTCTCGCATGTAGACTGCATGCAAACTACATGCAAACTGCTCACAAACTACGCGCTACTACCGCAGACCGTCAGGTAGTAGATGTCGTGATTTGACAGTTGATCACGAAATCTCAGTCCCACAATGATGTCTTGCACTCAACCCCAAAGAAGAAGGAAACCAAGTAGACAAAGTAGTTTATATCATATAGATATACCTGCCAAGTAGCCAAGCCAAGCATTTTGATGATTCCTTTATCTTTTTTATTTCGTTTCTCTGTTTTCTGTCTTGTCTTTTCTTGTCATTGCTTTTGGCCTCTTTCTGTTTTTTTCTTCTTCTTTTCTTTCTATATATTGTTTTCTTCTTTTTCTTCTTTTTCTTCTTTTTCTTCTTTTTCTTCTTTTTCTTCTTTTTCAACTTCTTTTCCATTCTCATACATTAATTGTCTTCCATTCGGGCCCTCTTCTTCACTCTATTGTCTTGTCTTCCATAGTTCCCCGATGTTCCTTGATCTTACCGCAACAGGAAAGTAAATCGAGTCTTACTTTAGCCCGCTAGTATGTATATGTAAATGTGGCACGTAAAACATGTTGTCAGTGTTTTGTTTTTTAATTCACTTAATTCATCTTTTATTTCTGTCTCTCATTCCACTCCGCGACTCGTGCACTACAGATCGACATCCGTGATGACCTCCGTGATAGCCACGTGTGACGGCCACAACCGCCCGGAGCCCTATTACCCGGCCTATCAACTATTGCTTATTAGATATTATGATAACGAGTCTGCTATCTAATTGTGAGCAATTGTAACCTTTCATCTACCAGAGTCTCTCTCATCCTAACCACGTCTGTTCGCACTCTTCAATGCCCAGCATTACGCCTTCTACGATGCCATATGGCCAGGAATGACGATCAGATAGCCTGTGGATTTATTCACACCAGTCCACTTGTTCATCCAAGAGTTTCTCATTGTTACATGGACTGTTCTTGCTGTAATACTCAGTGCCAATCCAAAAGGCGAGAGACGAGAGACTTTGCAGGCCGCTTTCGTGGGATAATTTCTTTTCCTCAGGCCTCGACCGTGCTTGGCATCCCGGCTAGGCCCCGTAAGTGGACAGCTCTTTACTAGAAAGGATTTACTAGGATTGTACTCAATGGGGCTATCGGGGATTGACTTGTCTGTCCGGTGTATTCTGCGGTCTGTGAAAATTTATTCGTTTAGTTGCCGACTATATTTTCTTCTATATTTTGGCCTATTATTCTTACTAAGTATGCACTGTAATACAGTGACCATGCGACTTGACTGACTCACTTGGCAAGTCCAGGTCCGTGGTTATGGAGAGATCCACTTTATTGACACTTATTGTCTGTTCGTCGACTGTCACCACGCCACCAACACCGACGCCATAATGACACTGACATTCGGGAATTAAGGAGTAGCGAGATGTACGGTCGTGCATATCCCGCTTCTCTACTGGGTCGATGATAGTTGGACTTGAAAATATCTTAACAATGCCTAGGTTACTCTGTGACCAACACAAATCTAGACCTGTCTGTCCGGGCATATGCCGGCAATCAGGCAATCAGGCATTGCGTACTGTTGATGTCGTAGTTTGTTTAGTACGGGAACAACAGACGGACTGACTGTTGTCTAGTGCTGGCAAGTCTCAAGCTCTAGCTTGTTGCATCTATTGTTCACTGACTGTAGGAAGCTGTTACGGCTGGAGACGGTCGAGTCATGATGTCGATGGGCACTTGTCCATAACGACCAAACTGCAATAGAAATATGATCATGTGGATACTGCGGTCGCTTTGTAAATAGCATAGCTAAATAGGATTTATAGTCAAGCAACTAAGGGGTATTGCTGCCTTTGGTTGTCATCTCGAATGATTAGTCATCACCGCATAGTCTCGATGAAATAAATCATATTCAACACCAAAAGCGCCAGGAAAAAAAGGAAGAAAAAACATCAGATTCAGACATATCCAAACAATGTTACATTTTTTTTTAAACCCCCCCCCCCCCCCCCCCCCCCCAAAAAAAAAGAGATCGGTGCTTCTTTCGAAGCGCATCAGGAATTGAGCCCGATGCGGGGGTCGAACCCGCAACCTTGAGATTAAGAGTCTCACGCTCTACCGATTGAGCTAACCGGGCGTTTGATCTCATTGTTGAATGATCTCGGTCCTCTCTGGGGTATGTGAAGAGGGTATGCAAAGTGTGTAAAGCTGGTTTACTTGCCACCTACACTGCGAAATGTGACTCTGAATTATATACTTTAATATTTTAATATTTTCAAGTATCGTCTCTACCAAAAGGAAAGAAGCAAAGTATATGAGCATGTAGCATCGTAAGCATGCATCGCTGTCACGTGGCTATCACTTAATGCGGCTCGCCGTGCTCACCGTGCTCACCGGCCGTTCATCGACACTGAACTGATCGCCAATCTGTTTTGCCTGTTACACTATTTGTTTTCTTGTGCATTGCCTTGGATTAGAACTGATATCGTCAATTGCTGGCCGATCAAGTGCAAGGGGATAACTTTTGTTGCTAATTATAGTGCAAGTATCATTTCCCCATACAATTTCATGCAAGTAACACACCTCACACCTCACACCTCAGACTCGGAGCAATGGCCTCGTTGCGACTTCATCACTACGGCTCTGACATTTTTCACCCAGGCTTGGGGCTCGGTTATCTATATGGGCCAGCTTTGGTTTGCTACGCAGAGCGAGAATTTGCTTTCCGCAGACGCTCCTGACTGGTCCGAGATGCGTCTCCAGCAAAGGTTTCTATATCGGCAAGCCGGGCCAGACCCTTTAGGCACACTTCAATTTTTTTTAACCTCTTTGGCCGCGGTCCCTGAAGCTGCACGGCCCCGTGACAATGATCACTATGAAGCACCTTGTGAGCAACAGATACCAGCAGCCAAACGACTTTGTCTTCCAGGTTGCCATGGCCATCCAGACTGAAGTCCCCGAAATGTCCTTTGACTACCTTAATGTGCACCAGGTCTGCTGGCTGATGCTGGAGTCCATCGACCACGCCATTAGACCTTGCCTAAAGAGCTATTAAAAAAAAGGTACCTAGACGAGCAGAGCCAACTGTCATTCCTTGTAGGCTGCATCTTGATGATATCCTCGCAAAGGCAGATGTGGCCCAGCACAGACCGTCTGGAGCGGATACGGCTGGCGGCGGATGTTGTGCAGTGTGAGCTCGAAGCCAGCAATCGTTATATGCAAGTGGTTCTCATGACCGACAGCAACATTGTTTCCCTCGAGTGTCTGGTTGCTGCGTTATTATATCTTTGCATTAGGTCTTATTCATCTAAATATAGCTATA
The DNA here is from genome assembly GCA_029298715.1 of Ophiostoma ulmi. NCBI lineage: Eukaryota > Fungi > Ascomycota > Sordariomycetes > Ophiostomatales > Ophiostomataceae > Ophiostoma > Ophiostoma ulmi. Next base: position 788,257 of record JANSLN010000007.1, read on the forward strand.
TATTATTAACTGGAATCTATTAGTTTATACATCTATACCCCCAAACCTCTACATTCTAGTTACCGCCCTGGTAAGTATTCCGCACGACTTGCCAATAGCGCACCGGGTCCGACCGCAGATGCGCAACGTGCGCGCTGCCCTCGAACTCGGCCATCTCGGCCACCGTGAACCCCCGCGACTTTGCCTCCTTGGCATGGATCTCCGTGTCGGCCGCCAGAATCATCTTGTCCTCGCGCGAGTAAATATAGGCGCGACGCAGCTCGCGGCGGTTGCCGCCGTACGGCGAGATGTCGTTGTGCGGGCGCCACGGGTCCAGCGTTGGGCGGTACGCTTCGGTCGACTCCTTGCCCGTTTTGGAGTTGGAGCGCGCCGGCAGCAGGTTGGCCAGCAGGGAGCCCACCCACAGGGCCAGCCGGTAGCCGTGGATGCGCGCGTACATGGCCGTCACGGTGGCATAGATGATGGGCAGCGCGATGAGCCGCTGGATCAGAGGCTGGCGCTCGAGGCCCGTAGAGAATGCAGCGACGGCACCGGCGTACCAAAAGTTGCCGGGGCAGCTGTCAAAGATGGTGACGTGCGGCGGCAGACAGTCCTTTTTGTTTTGGGGCTCTGTGGCCTTGGACGACTGCAGGATCTCGTTGTAGAGCTGTGACAGGACGAGGCAGCCGCCATTGGAAAAGACGTGCACGAGCGGCACACTCGACGGTTTGGATTCCGCCTCTGGATCGAGGTCGTCGCCCAAAATCTCGCGCAGCACGGGGACGGCCGTCTGGGCGACAATGGCTGCCTTGGCTGAAGAGGCAGCGGTGCCCTTGTGGCAGAAGAGCAGCAGGATCGCCGGGTCGGCCGAGTTGTCGCCAAAGACATCACCGGACCGGTAGGGTGCGAGGTATTTTGCAATATGGGCGGGGCGGGATCCCATCCAGGCACAAATGATCACCAGGCTGGGTGCGGACGATGGTGATGCTGGGGCTGGGGACGACCTCTTCTGGGGGCGGTAGACGTAGACGCTGTCGCTGAGCTTTTCCATAAAGGCCAAGGGATCGGTGACGGCCGGCACGGGCACAGCCGTACTGGATGTTGACGCCAGAGTCTCTGACATTTTGCGTAGATGCACTACATAAATAATAGGTAAAAGACGAAATATCAGGTACCTGTGCCGAGGTGAAGGGGGCCAAGCTATTTATTTTCAAGGGTCCAAGATGGTGCGCTATCCGAGCTGTGTGGCTGACTAATAACGGGGTCCAATCTGATAAACAAGAAAGGAAATAAAAACAAACGATCAGGGTCCATCGTTTACCGCAAAATCCGTTAAATATACTATGAATAATAGGGAAGTTCTCACGTCAGATAATTCGACAATCAAAACAATTACAAGTCCGAGGTAGACGTTTTGAATAGTAATCATAGAGCTCGGGAATAATATTGGCGTTGTACTAGAAATAGAAATAGAAATTAATTAAAAATCCATAAAAATATATATCTAATAATAAATACCGAATTTCAAGTACAAAATAAAAATCAATAGTGACAAAACGGATTCAACTGTGATGAATTATGATGACGTTGCAAGCCATCCATCGTTTGATAGCTTACCTTACCCATCTGTCAATTTGTCTAGGAATTTATGCCTTTCCATCTGTTAAGCCTCGACTTTTGTAGCTTTGTTGGGGACCTCGGCAAGCTAGCATGTATCGAGATAGCCTCATGAAGCTACTCTACTGTAGGGCTATTCAACGATTAAGGGGTAAGCAACGCCAGATAATCACATGCTAGAGCAAGGTCAAAGTCGGCCTTTATAAGCTCCGACAATGTAAGAAAGCAGGTAAGCACGAAAGAAAGTGAAATAAAGTAAAATAATGTGAAAGTAAAAAAAAGTAGAATGAAATGAATTGTATGCAATCCCAATTTTGCCGTCTACCATGGATGAGAGAAAAACAAAAGAAATAAAGTAGGAGAAAAAAGAAAAAAGAAAGAGAATCAAAGAGAAAGGAAAAAAAAAAACCAATGATAGCTCCGCCGGGGTAATGTGCCGTTCAGATTCAACATGAACAGAAGAGAACAAATGGAGAAAAGGAAGAATGAAAAAGAAAACAAGAAAACAGGAAAACAAAAACAGAATGTCACAAGGAAATGGTCATAATCATACATGGGCGAGGCCCAGTCTTGTGGTGATTATCATCACCTTTCACGCAAAAGCACAGAGGCGCTCATTAATGAAGAGCGTCGGGTGTCGGCTGCTCATGTTTTGCCGTCGATCCCTTGCCGCGCCACGTGCTGACCGCATCGATGCCTGCCGCATACCGAATCTCCTCGGTGCCGTATGCCTTGGGCGTCAACTTAATCAGCGTGTGCAGCGGCACATTCATCCACGGACTCAGCTCCTGGTCCTTCTTCATAAAGTACGCATAAATGCAGCGGATTACTGCCTGGTGCGTAACAATCAGAATATCCTCGCTGCGCTCTAGCTCCATGATGATGGGCTCGAGCCGGATCACCACGTCGCGGTATGACTCGCCGCCGCGGTACCGGTAGTTGTACTTGTCGGCATCGCGCGCCTGGAAGTCTTCGGGGAACTGGTCCTTGATCTGCTGGTATGTGTAGCCGTCGCACACACCCGAGTCGAGCTCATCGAGCGCCTTCCACTGCAGCTGGTTATAGTCCTTGGGCAGGTGGCGCGCCGTCGAGATGGTGCGCTTGAGGGTCGATGTCCATACGGTCAGCGGGCGGTCGTCGCCGACGGACTGGCGCACGAGATCGGGTAGCTTTAGGGCGTACTGCTCGCCGCGCGGCGACAGCGAGGCGTCACCACCGATGCGGCCGTCGAGGTTGTACATGCTCTCGCCGTGGCGCGACAGCCAGACGGAGCGCGGGCGGATGTGTAGGTTCATGAGATAGTAAACGATGCGGCTTTGGAGGTAGTCGCGGATACGGCTGATGATGACACGGCTGCCGGTGTCCAGTATCTTGAGGTAGGTCAGCTCTCCTTCGTCGCCGTCGCCATCAATGGTTTTGTAGACTTTTTCGTAGTTGCGGATGCGGTTGCGGAAGTCGATTGCGGCCTGTTCGGGGTCTTGGCCGACATAGTCGGGGCTGGTGGTCTTGACATCGCGGATATTGGCCATGATGAGATCTTCGTCGTCGCATTTACTCTCGACAAAGAGCACCTCGACACCGTGGGCTGTGCACGTGTCTAGCACCCACTTGCGGCGGTCCTTGGTCGAGTTGGTGGCGTCGAGAATGCCTACCACACCGCCGCCGGTCTTGAGCCATCTAAGCATGTCGGCAACAGCAGCCTCGGCAGCCACGCGGCGTTTGCGTTCGCCCTCGGCGTTGCCCGTATCAAAGAAGTCGGCGGTCGGCTGGGCGGCGTCTTTGCGGCGGTAGTTGCCGACGTTGAAAACTTTGGATGGGATCGAGAGCCATTGGAGATATCGTTGAGCTGTGGTAGAGTTAGATTAAATTGTACGAGAGAGCGGTCAATGGTGACCATGTCAGTGTGAGAGTATACAAGACCTACCTTTCTGGGCGATGAAGCTCTTTCCCCGGGCTGGCAGCCCCACCATCACCACGCACACCTTGAGGTCCTCCACCTGGACGCCGTTAGAACCACGTGCCATGGCTGTGTTGTGTAGAGAAGTGTAGAACGATTAGAGAAATGAAGAGGATAAGAGAGACGTAGAAGACAGGAGGATGAAAGAGATAAAACGTAAAAGTGAAAAGCAAGTAAACAATAGCTAAGCTTCCCCGCGATGTTGTGCTGGGCCAGATGCTGTCGGGGCCTCTTAGCCGAGAAGAGTGGGCCGCTATTGTTCAATTGAATTTGAATAAATTATTTAATTAAATAAAGAATTCAATTCAAGTGATTTGAAAGGAAGGGCCCTGTAAAATTGAGATACAGGGGCAAATGGGCGGGAGATGTCGGGTGAAAAAGGGACAAAGGCCGACTGAACTAGCACTCAGTGGAGGACAGAAAGGGACCACAGTGGGTGTCGGCGCAAGGCAAAGGACGGCAGAATTAAATAAAAGAGGGGAAGTTCGCTATAAGCTGTGCCGATACTAAGCTTGGTAGTGATGAAGGAGCCAAGATGAAGAAAGAGAAAAGGAAAGAAGCAATGTAGAAGGGCAGATATTGAAGAAGGAGCGATGAGTGATTATGGAAGAATCAAAGATGAATCAGGAAAGAAGAGAAGTAAGGAGAAAACAGAAGGAGCGACCGAGTCGATTGGGGTCACGCGAGCTGGTTCGTGTATGTTTTTGAGTGGTGGTGCGTGACAACGGGAGGAAGATGTGCAGTGAGAGTGTAGAGTGCAGGGTGTGGGGTCAATGGGTGTAGAGTCAATAGCCGAAGAATCGAGGTTGAAGCGATAAGATAACGGCCGATTTGCTAGAGAGGGAAGAGAATGAATGACCAGGCGGAGAAATGGAAGTTTGGGCAATGGTTGGGTCGCGATCGGGTCGCGAAGTGGGGAGTGGAAGTAAGGTAAGAGGCAGATGAGAGGTAAACGCGAAAAGAGTAAAGAGGTGAAAAGGTTGAAGAAGTTGGCGACGAGAGTTGAAGAATTGAAGAGTTAACGAGAAGAAGAGAAGAAGAGTTGACGGAGACGAGGTGATACAAGGTTGCGTGACCTGAGCCGAGAAGTACGGCAGTGAGCGAGTAAAAGGGAAGGTACGGGATGATAAGAGAAGAGGAGGAGCAATGGAGCAATGGAGCAATGGAGCAGAGCGTGGACGACAGTAAGCACCCGAGCAAGGGCGGTGTGGTGGTGGTAGAGATTGGGGTTGTGGTTTGGGGTAGTTGGGGGTCGAATAGTAGAGGCCGAAAGCTGAATTAAAAGAATTAAAAGAATTGGAAGATATTGGAAGATATTGAGAGGATTTGAGGGTCAATTGACGGCCTCAACAAGCTTTAACAACACAATGACTCCCGAATATATGGTAATCTTGAATCCAGCAGATGACTGAAAGATCGGTCAAGGATGCATATCGTTGATGGTAGTGGAAGTGATGGACATAGCCGAGAGTAGAAAATGGAGGGAAAAATAGAAAAAATAATAGAAAACAATGCCAATAATGAGAAATAAATAATAGAACAGAAGACGGAAAGAAAGAAAGAAATAGAAAAAGCTCGGGACTCTCCAGCGAGATGAATTTCTTAATCTCTTAATTTCTGAATTTCTTAAATAATATCAAATAACAGTACATTTAAAACGCAACCCACCATGATCAAATGATCGATATAACTGGGGCAGTCGGCTGTGGTATGGAGATGAAGTCTCTGCAGCTGGACGGGTATTGTAGTCTACTTGACTGATGTTATGTAAATGCAAGGCTCAAGACGGGGAGACGTGTAGACTGTACATCGGCCAGCACTGCAAGACCGGCCGAGGAGATCCTGGAGATGCAGACAGAGTCTATACAGTCATGTGACAGCTTTGTCGACTCTAAACTTTAACTCTGCTTCTGTTCCGTATTCTCAACCTCTCTCATATCTCGAATCAACTTCTCTTCTTCTGGGGCATCAGGTGATGGAAAAGCTGGACAAAGAGGATGCATGCAATGTAAGGAAATGATTTCGTGGGGAAGACGAAATGAGCCCCACGAGGTAAACCGTAGTAAAAATAGAACAGAAACAATATGGAAACATGACCAGGTGACTACACCCGAGCTTGAGCTTCCTAATGGTCCATGGTGATAGTGAACAGCTTGGAGGCTGAGTGAAGGGGTGTAAAGGGAGAAGGGAAAAGGGAAAAGCTGACATAATTGTGCAGAGCTGGGCAATGTGATGAGGGGAAGGTGCTTTCCTATTCGGGGAACTGACACCGAGACAGAGGCAGAGACAGACTCTGTCCCCAGCATTCAGCTTCAGCTTCAAAAAAGGAAGGAACTCACTTTACTAAACGTCCACGTGTTGGCACGCGCACGTCCCGACCGGCCGGTTCTCGATCCGGGCGGCGGCGACGGCGGCGACGGTCCTCCTGCAATGACGCCTCGCATGATGCTGACTTGAGCCGTAAATGTGTTGAGTTGCTGGATGCTGAGAAGTTGAGGTTGATTGATAATAGTCCGACAGCGTGGGGGTCACCTTAAGTCTTGAGTCAAGAGAGTCAAGAGAGTCAAGACAGTCGAGGTCAAACCAAGAGGAAAGCTAGAAAAACAAACAATGGCTGGATAGAATGAACGACCCAGGTTTGGAGCTCTAAAAAGACGCAAAATAAATCAAAGACAAGCATGTGATGGTCTCAACAAATAGCGGCGGTGGCTCCAGATCGCAAAGGACGCAGACGCGGGATAACCGTTGCGCGGTGATTATTAGTGTCTATATGGAGTAATGTGTTCTTAGTATTGAGTGCTAATACTCTAATGGCTGAATTGCTCGCCGAGTTGAGTAGATTCGCAGATGGGTAAACGACTATTAACACTGCAACACAGAAGCTAATCTAGATAAATATACGCTTAAAACACAGTGTAATTAGCCAATACTGGTGACCTTGCTGATGTCGTACATTCTGACAAACCGACAGAATTAAGAAGCAAGAAACTTGATGAGAACTTACAGCTGTATTTTACTAATTCCGAAAAATAAATCAAAGTAAACTGCTGGATAGATGCTTTTTCTCAGCTTCACCAACAGCTCTAATATAAAACTTACATAATCAACACTATCTTATCTTATCGATATAAGACCCACTTTAAGTTTTTTCTGCCGCCAGTTTTTCTGTTCTTTTCCGCTACCAATTTTTCTAGCCATCGACTACAGATTCAGGCGGTGTTTGAGTTTTACTGCTATTTTCACTTCCGTCTTTCTCCCCTCTGTACTCATTCATCCACCACACCACACATCGACAAAATGGGCGACAAGATTGGAAAGAAGAGAAAGCTTAAGGAGGAGAAGCGGGCCGTCGAGGCTGACGAGGTCGCTGTCGACCGCAAGGCCCTCAAGAAGGCCAAGCTGGCAGCGGCTGCCAACGACGACGAGCGCAAAGTGAAGAAGTCAAAGAAGTCGAAGAAGGTTGTCGAGGTTGCTGAAGAGTCTGAAGAGGAGGAGGATGAGGAGGATGAGGATGGCAAGGAGGTGGAGGAGAATGAGGAAGACGACGACGAAATCCTGGAGGAGGCCGAGAAAAAGGCCGGCGCCGAGGACAGCGACAACGACGACGACGACGACAACGACGACAACGAGGACTCGGCACCACTACCGCTGCCGGCTGCCAGCGACGACAACGTCACGTCCCACCTTACGCTGCCGCCTGCTGCCGCGACTGCCGCCACTTCCGATGCCGAGGACGCTGCGCCCGCTTCGCGCCGCTTCGACGCCCTCAACATCTCGGACCGCACAAAAAAGGGCCTCGCCGACATGGGCTTTGAGACTATGACTGAGATCCAGACCCGCGCCCTGCCGCCGCTGCTGGCCGGCAAGGATCTGCTGGGTGCCGCCAAGACGGGCTCCGGCAAGACCCTGGCCTTTTTGGTGCCTGCCGTCGAGATGCTGTACTCGCTCAAGTTCAAGCCGCGCAACGGTGTCGGTGTTCTGATTGTGACGCCGACGCGCGAGCTGGCCCTGCAGATCTGGGGTGTCGCCCAGGAGCTCATGGCCCACCACTCGCAGACCACGGGCATCATCATGGGCGGTGCCAACCGCAACGCCGAGGTGCACAAGCTGGGCAAGGGCGTGAACCTGCTGGTGGCCACGCCCGGCCGTCTGCTGGACCATCTGCTCAACACCCCCTTCCTGTTCAAGCATCTGCGCTCGCTGATCATTGACGAGGCCGACCGTATTCTCGAGGTCGGTTTCGAGGAGGATCTGCGCAAGATTATCAGCATCCTGCCCAAGCAGCGCCAGACCATGCTGTTCTCGGCCACGCAGACGCAAAAGATTGACGACATTGCCAAGATCTCGCTGCGGCCCAACCCGCTGTACCTCAACGTCGACGAGGAGCAGCAGTTTAGTACCGTCGACGGCCTCGAGCAGGGCTACGTCATGTGCCCGTCCGAGAACCGCTTCCTGCTGCTGTGGTCGTTCCTCAAGAAGATGGCCGGCAAGAAAAAGGTCATTGTCTTCTTCTCGTCCTGCAACTCGGTCAAGTATCACGCCGACTTGCTGCGCTACATTGACCTCGGCGGCGTGCTCGACCTGCACGGCAAGCAGAAGCAGGCCAAGCGCACGGCCACCTTCTTCGAGTTCTGCAACGCCGACAACGGCATCCTGCTGTGCACAGACGTCGCCGCCCGTGGCCTCGATATCCCGGCCGTCGACTGGATCGTGCAGTTTGACCCGCCAGACGATGGCCGCGCGTACGTCCACCGTGTCGGCCGTACTGCGCGTGGTACCAAGGGCCGCGGCAAGTCGCTGCTGTTCCTGCTGCCAGCCGAGGCCGGTTTCCTGGCGTACCTGCGCGAAGCGCGCGTGCCTGTTGTCGAGTACGACTTCCCGGCCAACAAGGTGCGCAACGTGCAGGCCCAGCTGGAGAAGCTGCTGGCGCAGAACTACTACCTGCACCAGAGCGCCAAGGACGGCTTCCGCGCGTACCTGCACGCCTATGCGAGCCACAGTCTGCGGTCCGTCTTTGACGTGCACAAGCTGGACCTGGCCGCCGTGGCCAAGTCGTTTGGTTTTGCCACGCCGCCGCGCGTCGACCTGACGCTGGCTGCCAGCATGTCGCGGAACAAGGCCAACGGCAACAACGGTTCCCGGAGGCCATACGGCAGCCAGCCGCACCAGCACAACGGCCAAGGCAAATTCAAGCGGAGAGGTTGACTTTGCGATAAGTTGTTTGGATTGGATTGCATTTTTGTTAAAAAAGTGTTTATATGATATTATAATTGCTGGTGTTTGTTTTCATATTTCTATTTACTGCTTAAATTACTGGCACTCTTGTTTCTTGTTTGTTTCCATAGCATTTCGGTGTAATGAAATTATTTACTTGATTACTTGATTACTTGACATCTATCTATACTGTGACTGTATCATACACTGCATCGGCATCGGCATCTAGCTACAAAGAAGTAGTGCCGTTGCACTTGGCAGGGAGCAGCGACGCGGCCGGGCCCACAAGGCTGTCAATGTAGTTCAGCAGCGTGTTCACCGGCAGCATGTCCAGCTTGCCCAGGTCGGGGTGCGACGAGGTCATCACCTTACCGCTGAACATGACTCGGATGTAGTACTCCTTCTGGCTGTTGTTCTCGTGACCGCCCTGGTGGCCGCCTTGGTGGCCAGTGGTCGTGTCGGCATCCTCCCACAGCTCAAACACAACCTCACTGCCCATGCCGGGCCACACCATCTCGTCCACCTGCAGAATCGACAGCAGCCGACTCAAACTGCCGTCGTGCGCAACGTTGTGCCGGTACTTGACCGTCGACGAACCGGCAATGGCTGTCCGCAGGTTGCCTGCCAGCTGGGCCACCCATACACCCCATGCGCCCGTGCTTGCTGCCAGCGACCGCGCATCGTCGCGGTACATGCGGCTGTACTCCCACTGGCCCACGCGGAACACCGTATCGGCCAGCTCCTGCGTGATGCCCTCGACCGCCGGTTTGCCGTGGCACTGGCGCGCCGACAGGTTGTCATAGTAGTGGTCCACGCTGACGTGGAAGTCGCTGTTGGTGGAGCTGACACCCGATGCCGCGTCCAGCTTGTTGAACAGAGGCTGCAGCTCCTCGAGGTGGTCGCTCCAGGCCGTCGAGCCAGACGTGCCGCCGCCCGTGGACTTGATCTCACTGAAAAGAGTCGACGCGGCCGTGCACGTGTACTGCGGCTCGAGACTGTCGTAGTTCGCCGGCTCGAGAACGAGCGGCGTGTCGGGCACAATCTTGAAGCCGGCCATGCCGCCGAGGATCATGGTGGCCGTCTGGCTGGTAATGACGTTGTTGGTGATGCGGAAGGAGACCTGGCTCAGCCACTTGTCGGCCGAGGCCATGTCCGGCAGGAAACCCAGCAGGTCGTGGTATACGGCATAGAGATCAGCACCGTGCTGCCAAGCATCCGCGAGGCCGCCCTGGGTAATTTGCGGGAACTGGCATGTGCCGTGCCAACCGGGAGCCGCGGCCAGGAACGGGTTGCCTGGCGTGTCAAAGGACGGCAGGTAGTGGGCCGTGCCGGGCTTCTTCTGGAAGTCGCTCTTGTCGGTGTACTTGGGCTCGGTGTACATGTGGATCTGAGCATCAGCGCAGTTCCAGCGGTAGGGCTCCTCGGGGAACGAGTTGGCGGCATAGGGTGTGCGCTTGTGGTGGCGGTGGATGAGCTCGACATAGGCCAGCTTCTTGGACTTGTCAGGCACCTTGTACTCTTGCTTGCGCACGTGCGGCATGTTGCACCAGTTGTACGTGCCATACCTGCCGGCCGGGGTCGTCGACGAGTTGAAGATGAAACCGTAGACGCCCTGCTGAGTGGCACCGAGGGCCGTCGTCAGATTGTTGAGGTACGTCGACTTCGGGGCATGCCACGGGCTACCATCCGGGGGCGTGTTCTCATCCGTGGCCACGCGAGCACCAAAGTTGTGGCTGCCATCAAACGGGTTGACGCCGGACCGCTTGCTGCCCTCGGGGATGTCCGGGAATCGCAACGACAGGGGCCACGGCCGCTTGGACGCGCCGCTGTTGGCGGGCAAGATAAGGGCCACCACAAGAATGTGCACAGCCAGGAAGAAGCTCAGCACACTGACGGCGCGCACAACCCAGCGCGAGCCCGACAGAGGACGAGTCATGACGACGAGGTAGTGGTATATGTATGATGACTAAGATATGACTAAGTCAACAAGTGCTCGAGATCAGGTTCAAGATCAAAGATCAATTCAAGCCACGAAAGTCGAGGGTAAGCAATAGATCGGCCTTACCATTTCATCGATAGATGGACAAAAGAGATATACCCTCCATATATGCATTAATCAACAGCTGCTGTTGCGTCCGGTCAGGTCGGGCGATGCCCGACAACAGGAGATTAAGCTTATATTCCCTATATTAGTGCTATTGACCAATTCCGGCATCTACACCAGCAGAATCGCCACCTGGCGCCACGTGCTACTCGTGCGGCAGTCAGAGCCCACCCAAATGAACACACCAAGGATGCGTATTCCCTGCTCCCAGATATCCGGGTTCGTTCAACTGCACGTTCCTTATTCTCCGTTATTTTTCTTCTTTTCAAATAGAGATTCTTCTAATTTTCATTTCGTTCATAGATGCTATCGTTACATTACGTGTCTGCTGATCCTACCAACGTTTAGTTGGAGTGAATTCTTCCATCAGTACGCCGTCCATGTCTATGCTTCCATGCTCTTGTCATGGCCTTCATGGTTCCTATGCGATCTTCCATGCCTCGTGCTCCTTGTTCGTGCTCCATGCTTTCTTGTCGTGGTATCATAAGTTGTCCTCCATCGAGGCCCTCCCGTTGCTAGTCACCTCGTCTAGTCATCTAGTCGTGTCTAGACCTCGCATAGTACCCCCAGTAGTCATCCTTCCAAGCCTCGCGTTGAATCGCTTCCAGCAGCCCTGTGTCTACCTTCTTGTACCGCACTTCCCACTGCACCCACTTGTCCAGCCCCGGAACGTGCACCCCAATCGTCGGCAGCGCCAGCAGGTGCTGCGTCGGGCGGTCGGGGGCGGGCCACTGCTGGCGCTCTTGATCGCGTGATTTACGCTCCCAGTTTGCCAGCATGTATCGACGCTCCTCCTCCTCGCCGCGCATAATCATGTTGTTGGCGACGGCCAGGTCGGCCGGCCAGTACGGCTCGCCCCGCAGCGCCCAGCCGATATCATTGGCAACGTAGATGGCCGGCAGCGTGTACCGCACTTTGCCCGGTGCGTGTGCTTTGAGCATATTCAAGAACCGCGTGAGCTGGCTGCCCTGCAGTTCGGCCTTGCCTAGTTTCTTGGGATCGGGGTGCTCGCTGGCCAGGGCCTCGCGGAAAGGTTTGCTGTGCTCGAGACTGAACGGCTGCAGGCTGACGACAAAGGGCAGCCGCGTCCTCAGGCGAATCCAGAAGCGGCCATCGTACAGCACCGAGCGTCCCCAGTTGGACCACGCCCACTCGGTCTCGTTCTTGTTCCAGCGCAGAGGCAGCGCGACGGCCGGAAACGTGGCAAACGGCAGGCTCATCGGATGCCGCGGCATGGACAAGAGAGAGCCTGTGTGTGATGGGACGTTGGCACTGGCCGCGAGCACGCGCTCGAGCGTGGGCGTGAGGTGTGGTGCGCGCGACAGGTGCCATGCGCGATGAGTGGTCTTGGTGGCCAGTGGCGTAAATTGGACACTGCACACTGAGAACCCCTTTGGCGGTCCCGGACTTGCCCTTGCTGGGTTTGCCCCTGTGTTTTGATCGACTAGCTCCGGAAACAGAGTGTCCACAACATTCTGCAACTGCGACACGGGCGTCACATTGTCCTCGGGCGTTACGTATGACAGCAGTATGCGGATGCTTAGAGCGGCAATTGTGCGTAGATAAAGGCGTCGTTTCTCCAGTGCGACTGCATCATACGACGCCGTTGCCCGTGTTTGCCATGGCCGGGGCCGTACTCGAGCATGCACATCCAGCCGCGGCAACCGGGCCACGAGCGTGCCAATGTTGGGCGAGAAATCTCTAATTATGCCCTGCTTGACGACCAGATGCCGCGCCTCGGCCTCCTGCTGCCGCACGGTCGCATCACTGCGTGCTGCGAGCTCTAAAATGGCCGGTTTCTGCAGGGCTTTGGGCAGGGCGTGGGTACGCACCATGTGCCTCAATGCATTGCGCATTGTCAGCGTCTGGTCCGCATTGGTGTGGTCTTCAAACCACTTGACACCGTTGGCCATGCACGTGGCCACCAGCCGGTCCTTGGAGAAGCGAAGCAGCGGCCGGTAAGCAATGATGCCTAGATCTTCTGTATCTATGGGCGATAATGGTGTTGCATTCTTTTTGGTAAAGGACTGCTCCCATGCCCTTAGACGATTCCATTCGCCGCCACCGCCGGCCCGTACCTCGTCAGCCAGTACGCTGTAGTCAATGCCAGACATGAGGTCGGCCTTTATCTGTCTGCGCTCGCGCCGAGTCGGGTCTAGCTGGACGTAGGGGTGGCTCTCATTTTGGTCGGACCAGAACCCGCTGCGGTGGGCGCCGTAGACGCCGTAGCACTCGGGCAGGTCGTTGGCGGGTCGCATGCCCCGTAGTCCGCGGATACCGCCGTTGAGTCCATAGCCTGACAGCAGTCGCATGAGAACCGTCTCGTACTGGTCGTCTTCGTGATGTGCGAGCAGCAGCGACACGACGCGCAGCTGTGCCATTTTATGGGCCAGCAGACGGTACCGCAGCCGGCGCGCATTCGTCTCGAGGGCCGTAGGTTCTGACCCTTCAGTCTCTGGCCACTTCATGCTAATAACGTATGGCCGAATGCCCATCTTATTCATCTGCTTGGCGACGCCGGCAGCTTCAAGGGCACTGCCCTCGCGCAGATTGTGGTCGACAATCAGGGCGTTGAAGCCATGGATGGGGGCGTCGGCAACATGTACAGGCTTCAGTCCGTGTCGAGGATGCAGCTGCGTGCAGAGGTAGGCGAGGGCCATGCTGTCGACGCCGCCACTAATGGCGAGGCCGACGCGGCGGCCATGGATGCAGCGGGCATTGGGAAAACGGGGTGGTGAGGCAGCGCGGAGGGCGTCGGTGAACTCGTCGACCGAGATGGGCTGGGCAGTGCGGTGGAGAACAGGCGTGCCGTCGGTGCTTTTGTTTGTGTTGTTTGTGCTAGCGCTTGCGATCAAGCTGGACAAGGCCGGGAGAGTCGAGGTAGTCGAGACAGCGGCGGCGACGGAGGCGGCAGAGATGGCGGAGGAGGACAGCACGGCACTCATTGGTGGGGCGGGCGTGTGGGAAGATGTCGCGGAAGAACGGCATGCATCGAAGGAGCAGACACAAGGTCGTCAACGATTGACGTAATTGACGCAAAAAGCTGAGACGTGGAGATGGAGACGCTGATCTGATCGGATGTTGAGGTTGGGATGAGGTCGAAAGTCTGGGCCCGCTGGTGGTGATGGAAAAGTGGGCCACTTTGAATATTGGATTTTCGGCTATTATTCTCTCTCACGTCTCACTCTGCGCTGCACTGCGATGACGGACCTCGCGTGCGCATATACCCCATATTATCCTGTGCTCTCTGCGATAATATCTAATCTTATCCACGCCCACGCCCGTAGCTAGAGCTCCAGCGCAAGTTCCAGTATGAACAGTCCGCCCGCTTAATTTCTTCTTTTCTTAATTCCTCTCTCTCCTCAATTCCCCTCAAGAACAGCGATGGACTACTCTACTGCGCTGCTGGCCGGCGCCGTCGCGGGAACCTCGGTCGACCTTAGCCTGTTCCCCCTCGACACGCTCAAGACCCGTCTGCAGGCCGGTCCCGGCCAGTTCTGGAAAGCGGGCGGCTTCAAGGGCATCTACCGTGGTGTCGGCAGTGCCGTTGTCGGCTCGGCACCCGGCGCTTCCCTCTTCTTTGTCACCTACGAGTCCACCAAGCATTTCCTCGGCACATACTCTTCGTCATCAGGGTCAGGTCCAGGTTCAGCGTCAGGACCTGCCCCCGCCTCCCACCACATGCTGGCGGCCTCGCTCGGCGAGATTGCCGCCTGCTCCGTGCGCGTGCCCACCGAGGTCGTCAAGCAGCGCGCCCAGGCCGGCCAGTATGCCTCATCGGCCAAAGCCCTGACGGCCATCCTCACCAACCCGCGCGTGTTCCGCAACCTCTACCGCGGCTGGGGCGTCACCGTGATGCGCGAGGTGCCCTTTACCGTTGTGCAGTTCCCGCTGTGGGAAGCCATGAAGCGGTGGCGCGCCGACCAAAAAGAGAGCGGGCGGGTATCGGCGGTTGAGAGTGCCGCCTTTGGCTCACTTGCGGGTGGCTTTGCAGCGGCAGTGACAACCCCTCTGGACGTACTCAAGACACGCATCATGCTGAGCACGGCCGAGAAGACGCCTATCCTGCCGCTGATCCGGAGCATCATGGCCGAGCCCGGCGGCGGCGGTTTCAAGGCCTTCTTTGCGGGCATCGGGCCGCGTGTGACATGGATCAGCATCGGCGGTGCCATCTTCCTCGGCAGCTACCAATGGGTCGTCAACTTTGCCAATGGTGCAAAGGAAAAGGAGAGCAAGGCATGATAATAAAACTAAAATAATACACGACGCTTACGACTATGCATAGCTCCGCGATAACATAATATTCAACATGTACGATAGCAACAGCAATTGCAATTTTCTGCACGAGACGACCTCGTGCCTGTATATATATACAAGCGGATAGATGATATAAACAAAATTAAAAAGATAAAGATCAGAAAACAGATAGCCAAAAAGACAAAGAGATGAAAACCAGGAGAAAGCCACCAGATGTGATAACGACGTGGTATGCAATTTTTCGTGAGTAGACAAAATACAAAGCAAAAATGACAGCAAAAAGAGCAACAAAAAATCGACATACAGACACAGCAACCGGATAGACAAGACCTAAACAGCAGCGTTTACGGCGGCATTCACATTAGCGACATCGTCCAGCCCATTCGGTGGTGTGCGAGTACCCCTGCTGGCAGTGCTGGGCACCTCGGGCTCTTCCGGCTTCGCCTTTTCGACCGACGGCAGCTGCTTGCGTCCATTCGACTTGTAGTGCAGCAGGATATCACTGCTGTTCTTCCAGATATGGGCACGGACGGTCGCAAGGCTCATGGAGTTGGGCAACCGCTGGTCGTTGCAGTAGAGCTCGAGGTACTCTTCTGGTTTAAGGTCGTCGGCAGGTGGAGGTGTAGCTGGTGCAGCAGGCACAGCAGGTGCAGCTTCGCGAGTCTCGACGGCGTCATTACCAGCAGCTTCACCGTCGGCAACCTTTGCCTCGGGCGTTGCTTCTGCCGTCTCGGCCGGCGCCTCAAGCTTCTCGGCAACGTAGGCAAGGATCTTCTTGACACGCAGCATGCGGTTCGCATTCAGCCGGTTCGTGGCACCCGGCCCGCCAGTAGGAGGTACAGCAGCACCGGGAACGGCAGGCGACTCGGGCACGTACGGCACAGCCAGCTGTGGAAGCAGGTCCTTGTACGGCAGTAGCAAGAATGAAATCTTAGTTGATTCTTTAATCTGCGCCGTGTTCGACAGCAACGCCTCGGCCAGCCACATGGGCGCACAGCGTTCAATCTTGTCGACATCCTTGCTCTGGCCCATACCGCCGACGGTGCCGCGGTACAGCTCGATGCTGCCGCCTGCGAGCTCCTCTTGGATGATGACCTTTGTCTTGGGCGGGATTTGGAGCACGGGCGCCTCGTCGGCCTGGAACGGGCTCATGCGGGACACGAGCAGACGATCCGGGCTCTCGGCCACCTGCTTTTCGTATTCGTGCTGAATGCGCTGCACAACACCTGCAAAGCAGTCATCAAACTCCTTGTCATGACTAGATGCCGACTCGGACTTGTTCTCTTCGCTTGTGCCGCCATTCGCAGCACCATTCGCACCACTCTTTCCGTCATCGCCCACTCCGGCCCCGGCTGCCTTGTCGGGGACGCTTGTGGAAACTGACCGGCTGAGTTTCTTGGTACCAAAGGACATGCCCAGGCGTAGCTTTTTGCCAAATGCTGTGCTCTTGGTGGCCGATGATGAAGCTTCCTTATCCTTCTCTTTTTCTTTGCCCTTGTCTGCAGAAGGCGTTGGTGCAGTGCTTGCTGTTGGTGCAGGTGTAGGTGCAGCGGTTCCAGCGAGGCCGATACCCGGTGTTGTCGGCTCGACTGATGAGATGCCATTGGAAAAGTAGTCTTCGTGACTTGCTTGTGATGTTCTGTTGGCCGTGCCGAGCGGTGTTGAGTTGACCATTGGTAGCGGTGTGGCGAGACCGATACCCGGCGTTGGAGGAACCATACCTGCAGCCAAAGGAAAGGCTGCATGTGGATGCTGGCTGGCACTGTCGGCGGTTCCTGCAGCTGCCTCGGCTGCTTGTAGTCGCTTTTCGATGGGCTCATTGAGTTTGCCACGGAAAGCATTGTCACGAGCCAGTTCCTCGTCGATGAGGTTAGCAAACAAGTAGCGCAGCACCCACTTGCCCAGGTTGATGCGCATATCATCGCGGAACTCTGGCTCGCCCGAATTTTGTGCACCCTGGCCACTGTTGTCCTGAAGGTCCTCGAGCTCATCGGCATACATTTCAGCGTCAAAGCAGTTGTACTGTTCCAGAACCACTGTGAGCTGGCCAGAGCTCACATCGACTGAACACCACGGCGCAACAGCCTCGGTGGTGTTGACTTCGGGCTCAACATCTTCCAGGTGACGCTTGCCAAATTGGCGGATTTGCTTGCACGCAATGATATCCCACAGAATGACATCGCCCGCCGTGTCCAGTGTCAACACACGCCGGCGGTCGTTGAGCAACCGGTGCTTGACCAGACCGCAGTTGCCCTCGATTGTTTCCACGGGTAGCCGGTGCGCAGGCTCAGCAATAACAGGCGTCGTGTCGAGACCGTTGGGCACCAGGGATCCCTTGCGGCTGTGTGCTGGCGCAGGTATACTTGAGTTTCCCGGCGCAGCTGCTGTGTCGGCAAAGGGGACACCGCCGCCGATAGGGCTTCCAGGCGCAGTGCCGGGCGATGGGATGGGGAAGACGGCCATGTTGGAGATGCGCAGAATAGACTTGGTCGGAATGTCGGCAGGGATCGTGCGGGTAGCCCTGCTTGGTACTGGTACACCGTTGGTGCCCGTCACGGTCGATACGGACGAGCTGTGCGGCCGGACGGTCTCGGCAGAAGGAGAGAAAGGACGTGTTGGTGGAGGCGAAACTGAAGATGTGATGGGCTCGTCGTCGCTAATAGTGACAGAGGTGTCAATGTCGGCCCAGCGGTTGATCGAAGAGCTGGATGTCGCTGTCCAGATGAAGCCATTGCTCGCAACCACTTTGCTGACACCTCCGTGCTCCTGGGCCACGGCGACGGACAGGCCGTTATCAATGTCATCGGTGCATCCGCGCAGGTCCGTCTTGACGATAAGGCCGGACCGGTCGCTGCTGTAGAAGACGCTGAGATCGGGCACATCAGAGTATAGCGACCACACGCTGTCGTTGTGCATTGTGAGAGTGTGCATGCACCGACCGGCCGTGACGCTCCAGATCTTGACTGTCTGGTCGGAGCTGGCCGTCATGACCGTATCACCCGACTCGTTTACAAGGATGGACCGCACGTTGTCGGTGTGGCCGACAAACTTGGTAATGTTCTTGCCTGTCCGCGGATCCCATAGACGCACAGTCGACTCGGGCCCGCCGCTAGCGAGCACGTTGTGGTTGGCGCGCAGGGCATAGACGGACCCCTTCTCAGCCTGTTCTTCGCCGCTGACGTCGATCTCGAGGATTTTGCCGGCGCCTTGCAGGTCCCAGAGACAGATGCGGCGATCGAGACCGCCCGATGCCACCCAGCTGGCCTGCTGACCGGGCGAGGCCACGCACTTGACATAGTCGGCATGCTTTCCGAGCACAGCAGGTTCGTCGTCGTTGTCGCCGATCCGTGGCCGCCAGATTTTGACGAGAAGATCGCTCGAGGCCGTGACGAGGGCTGTGTTGTTTTGGGCGAGGGCAATGTCGTTGATCCAGTGGGTGTGAGCCTGGGTCTGTGCGCGCGAGGTGGCTGTCTGGACGTGTGGACGGGCGGGTTTGTCTTTGCTGTCGGATTTGTCGTCGGGTTTGTCGTCGGGATGGGGAGGTTGTGTCGGCTTGTCGAGGTGGAGGTCCCAGGCGCAGACGACGCCGTCACGGCCACCCGAGTATCTAAAAGTTAGACCAGATCGAATAGCAAATATGGGGCGATATAGAAGAACAAAAGAAACTCACAGAATATTGTTCTCGCTGTCGACAGCGAGGCCGTTTACACCGAGACGGTGGCCGAGTGATCGCGCATCTTCGAGGACTGGCTGGTGTTAGACTGTCGATCTCCAGATGTCTGGATTCCAGATGCCCGTCTACACAATAATGTAGTGCTGTCTTACCATAGCTGATTCTCTGGCGCACTTTCTTGGACGCCATGGCGAGCTGCGAACTGGAACTAAAAAGAACCAAACCCCAAAATCGGATAACCAAGAGAACGACCGGAGTATCACTTTAGACGATCAAGACGGCAAAAATAGTGCGCTCAAAGCTCGTCGGCCTGCTCTTGTGGCCGCCTGGCCGCCAGGATCGCTGCAAGCCAGCCGGGATGGGTTAATTCGGATAAGCACACGCGGATATAGTGGTTGAGTACAGTGTGTACAGTATGCTGTGTTACAGTATGGTCTGTGGAGCGTTTTGTTGCTTTTGGTGTCTCTGGTGCAGACTCTGGGTGAAGCTGCGTGACGTCGAAGATGGCCGAAAAGCAAAAGGAGGGGATCGTCAAACGGTTGAGAAGCTTGAAGGAGAAGACAAGGCGGATGGCCAACGAGGAGGAAGGTGCGCAAGCCTGTTGGAGGAGAGGAGACGCTGGAAGACGGAAGGAGCGACAGGCTTCCTGCTCACTACGCTGCTCGCAGCTCACTGGTGGCTGCTGTGCCTGAGAGCGCTTGTTAGTGCAGTGGGTGGGTGCAGTGTGGGTGCTATGTGGGTGCGGGGGAACCGTCAGCGACTGGCTACCAAAACAGGGAGTAGCCCCGCTAAAAACGTGGGAAACGGGTTTAGCTCGATTGATTACATACTCGGTGTAAATCGGTCCCACTTTGGTCCTACCGTGTTAGGTAATCGTTGATAACCTGGAGCCGGGGCAGCTCCGGGATGGCAGCGAGATGCATCAATTGCTAGTAAACTATTGTTCAATCATGATCAATGACTTGTAGGTCTGGATATTATTCAACTGGATCCCGAGTAGCTTATCTCAAGTCTCGCGTCAAGTCTCGTCGGTGTCAGCAGAGATAGCAGCTGTCATGATACTTTCTAGCTACTATGTTAACCTTTTGATAGCTATTTTCTATACAAGAAGGCATAGGACTAGTCTTAGTAACAATATCTTTGAGCCAAGGACAATCAGAGTTGTGTGAATAGCAGCTGACTCTTTCAATAAAGCCGCAACAACACCCCCAACCCAAACTGGTTACTCGTATCAGACGATCGCGTGCGGTTGTTCATTTGCTAAAAGACCGTGTGAGAAATTAGCAGATGAAACTCACTGGTCTTGCAAGCTCGGCTCATGCCAAGTAGAGGGTTTAAAAAGACTGAAAGAATACAACCGGCAAAAGTCATGTAAGCCCAGTCCTGATATATACACGTGATATATATTTAAATATCACGTGTTTATGATTTAAGCTCCACTAAACAAGGCCCAGGCCGCTGTGTGGGGCCAATCCTCGTCATGTTTGTGTCTCGGATGCGCGCGAACAGATGCCAGAAGCCAGGCTAGGCGGCCATTTCGGGATGATTTGATAGGAGGTCGTTTGCAACTTTTTAACTTTTTCCCAGTCGATCATTTTGCTTTCCATCGGTGTCACAAGCTCTCTCATCTGATTATTGTCCTCTCGGCATCTCTCGTCCCCTGTCATTTGGAAAGTTCTCGAAAATGTCCAACCCAAACTCCCTCTACCTGCTGGCCGACCACATCAAGCTGTCGCTGCTCGAGCGCCAGCGATCCAAGGCGCTCAACCTGCTGCAGGACGACAGCAGCAGCTCCAGCAATGCCGACACCGACGCCGCCGATGCCGAGGACGGCCATATTGCGCGCTCGCTGGAGCAGTTCCGCGAAGGCATCGAGCACCTCGAGCGCGAGCAGGAACGGCTCCAGGCCGAAGGCGAAGAGGGCAAAGCGCTGAACATTGGCGATGCGCTGCCTGGTCTGCAGAAGAAGCTGGCCGACTTGACGGCCCAGTTTGAAGGCACGGCACCGGTTGCGTCTGGATCATCTACAAACAAGAACAATAACACCAAAAAGGCCGTCCGGTTCCAGGACAAGCCGCTGCCGCCGCCAGGCCGCGATGGCGACATCGACTTGGAAGCCCAGCGGTCCTCGCTGTTCAACCAACCGTACACAGACGACCCCGATGAGCAGCACAACGACTATTCGGACCACGACAATGTGCAGCTGCACCAGATGCACGCGCAGATCATGAACGAGCAGGATGCGCAGCTGGACGCGCTGGGTGCGAGCATCAGCCGGCAGCGGGAGCTGAGCATGCAGATTGGCGACGAGCTAGACAGCCAGGTGGCGATGCTGGAGGAGAGCGAGCAGATTGTTGACCGGCACCAGACGCGGCTGGACCGGGCGCGGCAGCAGGTGGGCAAGATATCGCGGTCTGCGGGCGACTGCAAGCAGATGGTAGCTATCGTGGTTCTGATTGTCATCCTGGTCTTGCTGATTGCCATTCTAAAGTAGTCTGGTAGAGATCTGTGGTGGGTCTTTTATAGAAGCCTGCTCTTGTTTTGTCTTTGCTTTTATCTTTCTATCTTTGTTACTCCCAGCTTGAGCGTGCATGGGATGGCGTTGGGGCTGCTCTACCTGGTTTTTTATTTACCTGTTTACTGTTTTCTTTTGGTTGCTGCTGTACATAACAGGATGTACATGCTGATGTTGCAGCACAGACACGTTTGCTTCTTTGGATACACTTTGATACTGTATTGACCACGATCACTTTGAGTTCACACATCTCAAACCAGGTGTTATTGTTTGTGCTTTTTGATTTCTGGGAGCTGCATTGACTCCTTGGCGAGTATATGATATCTAGTCATAAAGGTAAGATGAGGAAGAAAAGATGTAGTAGGAAGATGTAAAAAGGCAAAGCGCCCGACAGAAAGCAAATGACCACCCGAAACTTGCGGAAACAGAAGCAAAAGCAAAGAAGGGAAGAAGGGAAGAAGCAAAGGAAAGACCTAAACAGACCGTCTATTAAAAGAGAAACGACCGAGATGATGCTCATGAAAAGTGCAGATGCTAATGTAGGCAGATGTAGGCAAAGGACCGAAAGATGACCGCAAAAGAGAGGAGAGAGAAAAGAAAAGCAAGCCGCCCAGGAAATGCAAAGAGAAGCAAGAAAACGACAAGCAAAGAAATAATCAAATTGAGCGCCAAAAAGAAACGAATCACCGGAGAATATCCCCGTCCTTGATGACACCTCCGATATCCTCGAGAATGTCGCTGCCTCCAAAGATGCCGGCAAATCCGCCCGTTGCAGGACGGCCGCCTGTTGGCCAGACCTCGTAAAAGTTGAGCGTATTTGAAGTCGATGCAACGGCAATGACACCGTCGTGCAGCTGCTGGTCTTCATACGCATCGTTGTCCATGGGATCCGTCACGACATGGCGTCTCCTAGCCCTCGCTGGGCCTTTAGCCTGACCAGCATCATTGGCAGTGTCTGCGTCATTGACATTATCCGTGTCTTCGATGCCGTTGTCGGCAACACCCCCAGGGTTGGCAAAGCTTGCATCTTCCCCGTCCGAGTCGTCAATCACAATATCCTCGGGGTGAGGCGTGCGCATTTGGCGTCTTGTCTCGGGTTTGGCCTCGACGTGGCTGCCATTGGACTCCCTACCCGGCCAGTATGCAACACACGGCACGCTGGCTATGGAGCGCATTCCAGTCGGCCATTCGACACTTGCGACTTGCTTGCATTCGGGCCACGAGTACACCGCAATGCGTGTATCGTGGTTAGACTGGGTGTATCCGAATGTGGCTACAATCTCGCGCCGCGTCCGACTCCAGGCCAGACCAGTGACCTGTGCCCCGACGTAGATTGTGGCCAGCGAGCTTCCAGACGACATGTGGTAAAAGTGGATGCACTGGTCATAGAGGCCGCCTCCCGTGGCGACAAGACCTTCTTGCCACGGACAAAACGCAATGCTTTTGACGGCACCGCCTTGCTCCCAGTGGCAGTATTCGTCTCCGGGCGTGATGAGTCGGGCGATGGAATGCTTTGAAGAGAGTGCCCGCGCTTTCTCAGCTTCCTCGGCAGCCAGAGCGGTCTCGGCTTCTGTTGGCTCTCTTGATGTGGCTTGGGCGGCTGCTGCTGCAGGAGCCTCGTCAGGCGCAATAGTTAACGTTGTGGGCGTGTTTTCAGACGATCTTTCACGACGTGACGACGCTGTCGCAGCAGCCACGGCTTTGGCGGCCTCGACGGCCTCCAGAGTTTGCACAGGCTTGCTGGTAGCAACAGTTCCCTTCAGAACATCATCCGCACTTAGAGGCTTGAGATTGCCAATGCTGTATATGCTGGTAGAAAAGATTTCTTCCACGCTATAAAGACAGCAGCAGTTGTCATTCGAACCAATGGCAAAATAATCACAGTCGGGCGACCAGGCAAGACCGCAGATATGCTGCCTGTCGACATTGATGCGCGCCGCCAGAGTGATATCACCACCCCAACCATCTTCCTTGACCTGCTCATCAGACGGCCACTCAATAATGTAGTACAAGGCAACACCAACCTCCGTTCCGACCAAAAGATCCTCGGTCGGGACCATGCGCCCATTGTGTTTAGGGTGCTTGCTTGGGCGCATTATGCACTTGGGCCGCCAGCTCAGGTTGCTGATTGGAGCATCCTCTTTCACTACCATATGTGCGTGGTTCCCGTCTGACAGCGCCATGAGCCCGAAAAGGCCGTTGGAGCGCCCAAATGCAAGAATACTGTTGCCTCCCTCGGCACACGAAAAAGCCACCGATGTCAAGTAGCACTTGCTGAACTGACTGCCATTGATGTGCGTGCCGGTATTATTTGCTTCGGACCAGGTGTACAGGTTGTCCCGGAGGGCTACCGCCATAGTACCGGTGCGTGGGCAGAATGCCATTGGCGTGATGTAAAAGTCGTTGCGCATCATCGGTGCCGAGAGTTGTCTACAATTAGCAGCTGACTATACCGATAGCCTGATAGAAGGTCAATAAGGAATCAAAAGAACGACTTACTTGATGAGATGGAGCTGGCGTTGAGGGGTCTTCTTGGCAGCAACAGGTTTTGTCTTGCCCTCAATTTCATAGTTAACCCAAGTAACACTGTTCCAGCTTGTCTTCTTGGTAGCCCGCAGGGGGTGGTGCGGAAGAACGCGCGGCTGCAACGGGCCGGGCGGGACATTGCACTGAAGCAACCTGGCAGCACGGTCATAGCCCAGTGCAGCACACATGCGTCCGCGGTGCTTGTTGTCGTCCTTCACCGGGCTACTTAGGCTGTTCAGGAATTCGGACACAAAAATGGGCTCGCCGGTTCTTGAATGCACAAACCGGCCCATGCCGTTGTCGATCGACCCTGCAACCGGGGGCACGGTGCCGGAAGCCCATACGGACCCCGAAATGGGCGTATACTCCACCGAGTATGTCTCGGGCATAGTGCCCAGAGTGGTTCTAGCTTGTGTCTGGGTCGGCTGGCCAAGGCGGTGCAGCTCCCTCTGGCGATAATTGGCACCTGTTGGCAGTGGGCACATCACGCCTGTGGTATACTCGATAAAGGGGTCTCTGGATACGGCATTGCTACGAAAGAGTTTCTCAGCTTTTGTGAGCTTGTAGGTGTCTTTCCTAAGACGGTGCCGGTCCCTCAAAGACAGGTGCATAGTCGCGGGGTCTCGCGGGTGGATGAAGCGATCTGGGCGCCGAAGAGACGAGAACGAGAAAGAAGATGCCCGATTCTTAGACAGGTAGGGTCCTAGGAGCGTGTTGCGTGCTTGGCGATGGGCAACCGAGTCTAGGTTGTTGGCATCCTGGGGGAGGGGTATGGTCTTGCGTGGCTTGCGCACGATTGGCTTGCTGTCGCTTTGAGGTCGTGCAGGTCTTGGTTCCGGCTCTGGCTCTGGCTCTGGCTCCTTCTCCGCATGCAGCTCGGGAGTGAGCACAATTGTCCGTGGCAGCTTCTTCTTGTCCGACACAAACTCATCATAGTA
Source organism: Ophiostoma ulmi (assembly GCA_029298715.1). Classification (NCBI taxonomy): domain Eukaryota; kingdom Fungi; phylum Ascomycota; class Sordariomycetes; order Ophiostomatales; family Ophiostomataceae; genus Ophiostoma; species Ophiostoma ulmi. Next base: position 813,037 of record JANSLN010000007.1, read on the forward strand.
GTCATTGTCGGCGCCGTCTAGAGTGTACAAGGCCCTAGCCTCATAGTTGTCGCTCCCAGTTGATGACGGACGCTTTCTGGGTGATGTGAGGATTGAGGCATATCCCGAGTCGGTCGGCGAAGGTGGTCCCGAGCCGGCGGGAGACGGGGTACCGTCGCGTACATGTGGAGGGGTGTGCGGTCTAAGACGGATGGGCAACGGTGTACCACCAGAGCTAGTCATATAGGCGGGAAAGTCCATGACATGAGTCCATGGGTGTGGATGGATGCAATTTGAAGGGGTCACTTCGATGAGATAATTATGAAAAGAAGGATGATGAGAATAATGAAGAGGAACTTAGAGAAGACAAATGAGAAGACTGAAAGGAATGCAAAATGAGGAAGGCTAAAAAACAATGAACGGCTGAATGGATACAATGGATAATAAATAAAAAGCAGCTCCGGGTGTTGTTGATGGTGAATCACCTGTTGGTCATTGATGATATCGATGTTGTGATGCTAGATGCCGTGTTGTCGTGTTGTCGTGATGCCGTGATGTCGTGAGTATCTGATGATGATGTCTTGAAGATAAACGATGGTATGTCAGCTGAGGCCCGTAGTGGGAGTTGTCAGAAAACTGATGATATGAAAATGTAGCAAGTAAGGATATCGCTGTGGTGCCGGCCTTGTGTCGCCGCGAGGAGCTTGTGTCGATGGCCGATGGATGCTGAGGAGTAAGAAATAGGAGACTAGGAAGAGAGAAGGGCAATAGAGGAGATAAAGCTAAAAAGAAGGCAGCAGTATGATCAGGAAGGATAAGAAAGTAGTACGCAATCGGTCTGTTCTATTGTTCGTGTCCAGGAAGGATGGACCCGGGAGGTGCCTGTTGCCGGTCCGGTGGCTGGAAGACGCGTGGCCTGTTGAAGAGGCAGGAGCACACGGAAAGGGTGCCTAGAAGATACTATATGCTCGACTGAAAGATATCAAGTACGAATTACAAAGTATCTAATTGCAAAGCAGCTTTGTGGAAGCAAGTAGAAGCAAGTACGGCTGTCGACAGGAAGGTGCACTGGATGTGAGATATCGTGAGAAGATGAAGATCAGGGTGAGTCAAGGAGATGGCGACGGCTACAAGCATCACTAAGGAATCTACTAGAGCTGAGTATGTAGTCTTGTAAACTTAATAATATAGGTATCAAATAACTAATATTGAGTAGATTGAAAAAGAAAAGCACTCAGCGTTGACGTCGTCGTCGTGATGAATGGCGGATGGTGACACAATAGAGGCTATCAAAGGACGACAATAGCATTGCGGGAGTCGCAATAAAGTTTAATTGAGTTATTGTTAGTACTAGCCCTGTAGATCATATGAATATCACAAAAAGTAAAAGTAAATCAGCAGTGATGCCGGTCTGACGAGGTGGTGATGGCCGTCCTTGTCGTCACTTACACGGAGCGCGGGTCACGTGCAGATACGGCCAGTGACGCAACAGATAACGATAATAGATAAGCATCAAGCATCGTGATGGCGGGGCGTCAAGCTCAGGGTTCATGGAGCTCCCATGACAGCACAAGAGCAACACAATCCGCATCGCAAGTTTACAAAATGGCCAGTGTAGGTTGAACTTGGTGTTTATATCTATATCTACTAAGCTGACAAGCAGCACGGCGTTCCGCGGGGACCGCGCACACGGACCGACGAGCAGAAGCGCATCGACGCCGAGAAGATTGAAAAGTACCACGAGCTCGAAGCCAAGATCAAACAGAGTGTATGTATTTCTACAGTCAGCTTGGATAGTGCAGTTGGCTTACAGATAGTCCTCCTTTGATGCGACCGTCTACGACTACACGACACGCCTCCTCCGCCTCAACCCCGAGTACTACACCGTCTGGAACGTGCGCCGCCGCTGCCTGGCGTCCAGCCTGCTATCGCCCGAGACAGCCGACAAAGACGAAAAAGACGACAAAGACGACGCCCGGCTAGAAAGCGACCGCGCAAGAGACAGCGATATCCTCCAGGGCGAGCTGCACTACACAATCCCGCTGCTGCTCGAGTTTCCAAAGTGCTACTGGATCTGGAGCTACCGCCTGTGGGTGCTCCAGCAGGCCGTCCAGCGCCTCGATGCGGCCCGGGCCACCCGCATCTGGCAGGACGAGCTGGCGCTCGACTCCAAGATGCTGACCAAGGACCGCCGCAATTTCCACGCCTGGGGATACCGCCGGCAGGTCGTCGAGCAGCTGGAGGTGCTGGAGGGCCGGAGCATGGTCGAGCCCGAGTTTGAGTACACAACCAAGATGATCCATCGCGACCTGTCCAACTTTTCGGCATGGCACAACCGGTCCAAGCTGATCCCGGTTCTGCTGGAAGAGAGAAAGGCCACAGACACGGAGCGCACAACGTTCCTCGAGGGCGAGCTGGGCCTGGTGCGGGAAGCGCTGAATGTCGGCCCCGAAGACCAGTCGCTGTGGTTCTACCACCAGTTCCTCATGCTCAACCTCACCGACTACATTGGCCACCCGACCATTACGCCGCGCCTGTCGCGCGCAGAGCGCATGACGTACATTGTGCGCGAAATGGACGACATGCGCGAGCTGCTGGAGGACTATGACGATGTCAAGTGGATCTACGAGGCGCTGCTGGAGTACACGCTGGCCATATCCAAAATGGACGGCGAGCGGCCGCTGGAAGAGAATGAAAAGGCCGACGTGCAGGCATGGCTGGACAAGTTGAGGGAGCTGGACCCGAAACGCAGCGGGCGGTGGGACGACGTCGAGATGGAGTACATCCGGGGGCGGCGGCCCAACTACGAGTAGTCCGAGGCTATACCATGATGGACTCTGGATAAGAGACGACAGGACTACGAAAGCATTACTAGATGGAGGCATGAGTTTGGATTGTATTATAATAGAGCGAGTGTAAAGTAACGAACATAAGACATAATAACGAGCATAATGAGGCATAACGAGGCATAGCATGCATGGCACGGAACAGGATTCAGCAATGTATCATCTTTGTAGTCTTTGTAGTCTTTTGTAGTCTTTTTGATATTTTTTGTCTGTCTTTAAGTCTTTCCAAGGTCTTTTCTAGTATAGGCTCTTGCTATCTAGACACCTCTAGACGACGTTGTGGTCTACCATGACACGTCTGCTCATCCAAGAGACGTCAAGCCATAGACCCTGTGAGCTGTGGCATGTAAAGTGCAAACTGCAAACTGCAAACTTTGTAATCAAGACAGAGCCTCCAGCCAAAAGAGCATAAGAGCATAAGAGCATGAGAGTGCAAGCGGAAATCAGAAATCAGAAAACAAAACATAAAACATAAACATAAACATAAATCTCATGCCAGAACAGAAACGATCAAACGCAGTGCACAAAAGTATTGTGTAAAAAGAAAGCCGGCACCCTTTTGTGTCCGGCAGCCAATAGTGAACCCTGTACCAACACAAATGGTGGCAGAAATAGCGGCAGAAATGGCCTATAGCAAGGTGGTAATAATCGATGAATAAATATTTCAAGATGGACGGTATTAGATATTAAAAAAAAGGCCGGGTTCATGCATCACAGCAAAAACGCTTATTGCTGGCCGGGAGCCGGGGGAGGAGCACCGCCAGCACCGCCAGCACCCTGCTGCTGAGCAAGAGCCTGGTACCACATCGCCACGTAGGCTGCATAGCCGCCGTAGGCAGCATAGGGGTCGGCATTGGCGTCGTCGCCGCCAGGCTGGTTGGGCATGCCTGGTGCCGAGGCGCCGCCAGGGCCACCACCACGACCTCCATCGCCGCCGCCGGTGTTGCTGCGACCACCACCATAGCCAGAGTTGTCGTAGTCGTTGCGCTGCTGGCGGTAGCCGCCGCCGTTGTCATCACCGCCACGGCCCTCACCACGGTAGCCACCACCGCGGCCGCCGCGACCACCGCCACCAGGTCCACCGTAACTGCCATGACCGCCGTGGCCACCGCCACCGGGGCCACCGTAGCCGCCGCCGCTGTTCTTCTGACGCACGGTCTCGACCTTCTCCTCGATAGATAGCTTGGCACGCTCGATAGACTCGGGGCTGCCGATGAGGCCAATCTCGCGCTCGTTCTCGTTGGCACCGGGAGTCTGGGACACGTTGATCTTGCAGCCAGTGGTGCTCTGCATCTCACGGATGGTCTCGCCGCCCTTGCCGATAATCATGCCAACGGCCTCGGCAGGAACAAAGATGGAGTCGTTGACGCGGTCGCCACCGCCGCCACCGCCACCACCGCTGTAACCACCACCACCACCCTGACCGCCACCGTAGCCGCCGCCGCCGCCATGACGGAAGGGAGCACCGCCACCAGGGCCGCCGGGAGCACCACCAGGAGGACCACCGCCGCCGTTGCGGGTATCGCTGTCGACAATCTCCATAATCAGCTCCTTGGCCTGGGTAGTGGCCTCGCGGCCACCAATAAGGTTGACAGGGCGGAGGCCGTTGACGCTCTTGGTCTCACCAACAATGTTGATGTGGCAACCACTGCGCTCCTGGAGGTCGCGAATGGTCTCGCCGCCACGGCCAATGATGAGGCCGACGGTGCGATCCGGAACCATAATCTGGATGCACTCTTCACCCTCCTTGAGTGTGGCTTGCGGGGGACCGCCACCAGGGGTGCTACCACCGTAGCCGCCACCGCCACCAAAGGGACGGGCACCAGGGCCGCGAGGCGGGCCGCCGCCGGGGACGCTGCTGTCATCAATGATCTTGTAGATGGCCGCCTTGGCCTCGGCACGGCGCGCGGGCGCACCAGTAATCTTGCACTGGCGCAGTTCGTCCTCGGGGTTAGCAGGGGCAAGGAACTGGACACGGCACTGGCTGTCGGCCTCGACACGGCGCAGGTTCTCGCCCTGACGACCAATGATAAGACCAACGAGGCCAGCCTTGATCATGATGATCTCAAAGTTGTCGCCGTCGGGGCCGCCACCGCCGCGCGGGGGAGAGCGGTCACGACGGCCGCCACGGGGCGAGAATGCGCCACCACGTTCCGAGCGGTCGCCACGATCGGGGCGAGCAGAGCCGCGGTGTGTAGGGGAGTATGGGCGCTCTTGGCGGTCTTGGGGGTAATCACGACGGTAGTCCTCACGGCGCTCGTCGCGGTATGGGTTGTGGCTGCCCTCGCGGTAGTTGTCACCGCCGCGGCGAGCAGGAGGAGGAGAGCGCGAGCGCGATGTGCGGTATCGACGGCTGCTGTCCGACTGGTCGCCAGCCGGGGCTGAGGGCTGGGGGGGGGCGTAGGTGATAGGGCGGTCGTACGAGGTCACGCCATTCTGTGCGGCATGTGCTTTGGCACGGGCAATGGCTTCTTGAATGCTGACGGTGCCCGAAGTTGTGGGCTGGGCAGCAGCACCAAGGTCAAGGTTACCGCTGGAGGTGGGCTGTGGGTACGAGTAGCCAGCGGGAGCACCAGACGAAGGAGGGACACCAGGGGCGCCGGGAGCAGGAATACCTGCAGCAGGAGCTGTCTTTTGGGCGGCTGGAGGGGAACATGCATGGTCAGACAAGGTACTTATTTAGACGAGGAGTAAGAGCAGAGTAGGAGAGAAGCAAAAGACGGCAAGGGAAAGATGCAAGTATGCACTCAACAGACACCATAAGCAGACAGGACATTGCAAGAGCAGTACAGATTATAGATCGTTACAGATCTAGGCCGGACAACAGTTAAGCCAGGATGTCATGTATCAGAGCAAGCACAAGCAGATCTTGTTCATTATCAGAGCAATCTGGAAGACATGGTGTCTAGACCAGGAGCATAGAAGATTCAACATGCAAGCAAGCAGACAGCAGAAGCAGACAGGTCGAGCAGCAGGGACAGTGACAGCAAGGAGCAATGTGCAAAGAGCAGTAGAGGCAGCAGAGGCAGTAGCCAACATAGAGAGAGCAGACAAGAACAGCAGAGGCACCTCTTCTTTCTAGAGGTCTATTTTACTTACCAAGGGTGGCCAGGATAGACTCGAGATTACTCAAATCCGCCATTGTGATATTCTTTTTCTTCTTGTTTCTTTTTGTTTCTTCTTAGGTTCTTAGAGGTGCTTAGAGGTGTTTAGAGGTGTTTAGAGGTGTTTAGAGGTGTTTAGGTGTCTAAGTCGCTATCGTACAGTCAAGTCAAGTCGTGTACAAGCAAAGCAGTTCAGATAGCAGAGAGTGCACTTGATCTTTACAGTACTTGTCACGTATAGAGGTAGATGTAGAGTGTAGATGCAGAGTCGTGGAGAGGTCGATGTCGCGTCGTGAGGTCGTGATAATCGGAGAGTCAAGTCAAGGTCAAACAGGTCAACTTGAGCAGGCAATAGTGATCAGCGAGCGTGACAAGAACAAATCAGTATTGGTCTAAACTGCAGACAAAGGAGATAGAGCGGTAGGGTAGATGTAGTAGATGTAGCAGATGTAGTAGATGTAGGTAGAAGTAGGTAGATGTAGGAAGAAGTAGATGTGATGGGGAGGGTAGAAGAGAGGTCAAAAGGTAAAGAGGGTGTCGCGGTGTGCGTGCAGTGGACCGGCGAGACTGACAAGGTGTCTAATCTGTCAGTGTTCACAGTGGTCAAAGTCGCAAGGGGAGGCCGGTGTGAAGGGGATGCAGGTGAGGTGATGTCGATGTCAAGGAGAAACTATGTGCGAGAGGAGTAAAGAGAGGAGTAAAGAGAAAAGAGAGCAAAAGTGAGCAAAAGTGAGCAAAAGTGAGCAAAAGAGGGGGAAGACGAGTGACAAGAAAAGAGGAAGGTGGGAGGTTGAAGGGGAATGGAAGAGATTGATGAAAAAGGCAAGTGCAGGAAAGATGGGTGGAAAAGGAAAAGTATAAAGTAATAGAGAGCAGAAAGTGGAAAGTACATATAGAAGAGTTTGATGATGGTTTCGTCAATGGGCATGGGTCGCACCTTCCTCAAGGGGGGTCCTCACTAGTAATACAGCGTTGTTAGAGAAAAGGACTTGCGATGGTGACTTGTGTCCACACACAAATACCGTATAAAAAAGTGTACCCACAAAGAGGGGACAGAAAATCTCAGTTTTCAAAATTTAGATCAAAGACTTTGCAATTTCATTTTGCCGCCCCAGACGGGCAAGGGACAGACAGCATTGCGACGCGACTGGACAGACAGGCTAGCCGCATTGGGACATCTGCATCGAGGTGGCTGGGCTCTTCGAGTGGCAGATTACTAAGTATGTCACGTGTATTGTCAGGTGTAGATGTTTCTCAGCTTCTTCTTGGTGATATGAAAGTAAACAACGTCGACATGGCGATGAGATACATATACATCCATGATAATGTTGACTACTGTCTCGAAAATTAGAGATGCAGTTGCTGATTTGAATTTTAATGTGCTGTCGTATTCTTGCTTATTTTCTAAAATGTAAAGATTTACATTTTTTTTTTTGTAATTTGTAGAATAATTTCATACAAAATCTTTACCTTGTAAGCACTTTACATCAATCTCATTCGTCTCTAGACTCTTTCATTATCACCCAAAATGTCTTCCCTCGAAAATGACGCTCGCTTCAAGCGGCTGCGGCAATGGTTTGAAACCCTCGGCGGCGCCACCCACGAGTCCGTCGAGGTCTACCTGGACCCCGTCTCTGGCGTCTCGCTCCGGGCCAAACTATGCTCGCCCGCACCCGTCACCGGCGTGATCGTGTCCTGTCCCATCACGGCATCTCTGTCGTACCGAGATGCAGTTTCTCAAAAAGCCTTTTCTGACAAATTCCTGGCAGAGGTACAGCCCCATGTGATTGGCCGCTTCTTCTTGATGCAGCAGTTCTTGCTGGGCGAGGCATCCCACTGGTACCCGTACATTGCAGCTCTGCCCCAGCCCGCCGACTATGCGGCATGGGGCCTGCCGGCCGTGTGGGCGACGAGATCACCCGAGGCTTTGTCGCTGCTGCAGGGCACCAATGCACACGTCGCCGCCCAGACCATGGCTGACCTGATCACGAGCGAGTACACGCAGGCCGCCAGTGTTCTCGACGGAGAGGAAGCCCCAAAGTATACGCTGGCACTGTACGAATGGGCGTACTGCATATTTACGAGCCGCAGTTTCCGGCCGTCGCTCGTGCTGCCCGACACAGATACAGCAGACACTGCCGAAACAGAGTCGACGGGACAAGACACGTTCTCGGTGCTGCTGCCGATGCTGGATCTCGGCAACCACGCACCGGCAGCGCGTGTCGCCTGGGAGAGGCGGGCGGCTGCTGTGGACTTTTGCTCTCGTGAGTCGTACGAGGCCGGCCGCCAGATTTTCAACAACTATGGCAGCAAGACGAACAGCGAGCTGCTGGTGGGCTATGGATTTGTGCTGCCGCCGACGCCGGAGCTGCACAACGATTATGTGCACCTGCGCAAGATGGGCGGTCCGTCGGTGCTGATGCAGTCGAGCGCGTCGGGAGCGTCGCGTCAGACACCGCCTAGTTTTCTGCTGAGCCTGCGGCAGATGACCGATGCCAGCTCTGCCATCGGTGCGGGCCGGGCGCGAATGACGCGCGGCGTCGAGCGCAGTGCCGATTTTGGGCGATTCGAGGACGGCCTGCTGTGGGACATATTGCTGGGCATCTGCAGTGCCGACGAGCGCGAGCAGCTGACACGGTATGCGGCGCAAAAGTTTGGCGTTTCCGGGGCCGAAAAGAGCATGGAGGCCGTGTATGCGGCGGCGCCCGTGTCGCAGCTGCAGGCTGCCATTATGGATATGGTGTATGGAGATGAAGAGGATGAGGACGATGAAGACGTGGATGACAACGACTACGAAAAAGAAGAGTTTTGCATGACCAAGGCCGAGGCAGTGCGGCAGACGCTGACATACAAGATGTACATGGACTGCAAGACGCTGCGGTCGACGGACCCTGCAGACCAAAAACAAACGCCTTTATCGGCAGACGGCTTCACAAAGCTGGCGGCACAGTACCGCGAGCAGTACCGGGCGGTGCTGGAGGAGGCATTCAAGAGTCTGAGCGGCGAAGAGTATGAATCGGACGACGAGGAGTAGCTGGTCACTGTGGTTAAAGACATGGCAATTTATATTGTAATTACAATAAAAGAAAATGCGCACCCTTCTGGAAACAAAACGGAACGCTATGCATTACCGTGGCATCAGTGATGAGTAAGATGGCAAGAGACAAGTAGACATTGGGTAGCGATTGAGTGCAGATTGTATACGAAACAGACAGGTTCATATTGTCGATGCAGATCCAAAGAGGAAGGTATGCAATAGAACAGAGTACTTCTTCCGCGTACCTGCCCCGAGCTGTCATCTCCGCGGTATATAAAGAGGCAAAGGTGCGCATTTCATATACAATGGCTATAGAAACGGCTACAGTTCCACGACTATTTACTATTTAATACTGCTTGCAAAAGAAGACAGAATGCACGCATCAGGCCTCTTACTCGCACTCGGCGTGCAGGCCGCGGCGGCGCGCAGTCTCCGGTCCACACAGCACCTCTTTGCCAGTCCAGATCTTGCCGTCCGAGAGGCTTCGCCCGACTACCAGGTACAGCTCGGATCGCACACACGACCAGAATTGAAGAGTCCGCCTCTGTCGACAGGCAGTCTCGGCAAGAAAGACGGAAACACCACGACAAACACCATCTTTGGCGGCGTCTATCCCGTCGTGAACGTCACTTGGAGCAACAAGGACTCTTTTACGAGCAGCAGCAGCGGCAAAGGCGGCAAAGGCGAAAAAGGCCAGTCGTTTGTCAGCTACATTGACACGGGCAGCGCCGATACGTTTGCCGTGTCCAGCAAGTTTGTCTGCCGCGGCACCAGGGGCGGCAGCAGCCAAGGCCAGTCCGAGTGCAACTTTGGCACGCTCTACGACGCGGCAGCCGGAAACTACACCAACATCACGTCGCAGAGCTTCTCCATCAGCTACTTTCCCGAAATGGTGTCGCTCGCCGGCAGCATGGTGCTGGCTCCCATCAGTGTCGGCGCTCTCGAGGTACAGCAGCAGCAGGCGGCCCTGGTCGAGGCCGCGACGTAGGTGGGCGACGGCGTGACATCAGGACTGCTGGGGATGGGGTATCCGGCCGTGACGTCGAGCCGCAATCGCAGCACCGGCCAGCCGGCGCCAGAGTACAGCCCGTTCTTTACGTCGCTCGTCCAGCAAGGCGTGCCGCCCGTGTTTAGTCTCGCCATCGACCGCGTGCCGCGGGGAACGCCGCCGTGGGCCGACGCAGGCATGCTGGCGCTGGGCGGGCTGGTGCCGGCGCGGTACTATGAGGGCAGTTTTACGAGCGTGCCGATTGAGGCGCCGTCGTTTGCTGGGACCAGCAGCGAGCGCGCCTTTTACGCCACGACCGTCGAGGTCGTCTACAATGGGTCTTCCACCTCTGTACCCCTCAAGACGTCGTCCTCGTTCCAGACCATTGTCGACAGCGGCACGTCGCCCAACTTTGTGCCGACGGAAGCGGCGGCAGCGATCAACAGCCTGTTTGACCCGCCGGCAGTCTTTAACGCGACTCTCAACTATTATGTGGTGAACTGCAACACGACGGCACCGTATGTGGCGTTCCGGATTGGCGGCGTGGAGATGCCGCTGGACAAGCGCGACATGATTGTGCGGTCGCTCAACGGCCTGCCGGGGTACGACGAGATGTGTTTTTCGTCGATTGCGGACGGCGGCAGCGGCAGTCAGGGGCAGCAGATTATCGGATCGACATGGCAGCGAAGCTATGTGGTGGTGTATGACCAGGGGAAGAGCATGCTTCACTTTGCAAGAAGGCGGGAGTATTGAGATAGAGATTAGAGATGGAGGGGCTGCGAGATCTCGATCGAGTGACATTTGACAGAGTGCAGAGGACAAGTGGCGATGATGCAAGATGCACGATAAAGGTGGGAGATGCGGGAGAGGTGCTGCACGATGAGGTCATTTCCGTGGTGGCTGTAGTGGCGTCGGCAGCTGTCGGGTATTTTTGTAGTTTAGGTGATAGCTAATAGCTAATGGCTAATGGCTAATGGTTAATAGCTGCCCGTTTTCGGTCCAGTGGAGCTGGTGCTATTAGCTTCAGCGTTGGCAGTTGACATGTGTTTTCAGATGGTGCCATCTTTTGTTCTTTATTAACATTATTGTATGCCCAGGATAACATGTCAAATGTCAAAAAATGTCGCTTTTATTACACGTATTTATTTACACATTAAATCGTTGCAGATATCACTCGACCAAGACATCAACAACACCACCTTACTCTACCACCGCTGCGATGACACCAGATGACCTGCATATGCTGCGCAGCCCTATGCGCGGGACCATCAGCATAGTTTGGATGGGAGTGTGCGAATGACGGCGAGTGGCCCGCCTTTTGCACGGCAACAGTTTGTAACCGCAGCACAGAATGGCGGCTTGGGTCGTTGTTTCCTTTTGTAGTATTTGTGATATTGTGGTATTGTGGTATTGTGATATTTATAATATTCGACATCCAAATAAGGAAAGACCGAGTCAATACGTCAACTTCCATGCCAATCCCATCAATATATTGGTTCACTCTCGAGTCTGCATCGCTCTTTCCGTTGAAGTCGTTTTGTATTGTTTTTACTGTCTCGCTCTTGCCGTTTCTTTCTTCCCCTCTTTCTTCTTTCTTCATTCTTCTTTCCTCTTTTGTTCGCTTCTCGCATTCTTTCCCTTTATAAGCTCTTGATCATTTGTTCTTCCTTTCTTCCTTTTGTTCTTTCCTTCTCTGATTGTTCTTCCTTTGTTTCTTCTCGGCGTCCTTTGTTTGCGGAAGTCGCCCTCCTGCCACGAGAAACTAACCAGAAACTAGAACTAAAACCAAGCATAGGCTAACTCTACAGGGCCAAAGGTCGCCACTCTGGCCTGCAAACTGTGTAAACTTGACCGATATGCGGAGTAAAACGGCCCTTTAGCCCTGTAAAATGGTGTAATTGCAGCTCTAGTGCTTAGTGCTTAGTGCTTGCTGCTTGCTGCTCGCAACTGATACGAAGATTCGGCAGATTACGAGCTTCGTATTGTATGTTATTGTTTGCTTATTGCTTATTGCTTGCTTATTGCTTGCTTGTTCTCATTCTTGACCTTCCGTATTAGTCGCTGACCTTTCTACTCACTCTCACTCTGGCCACCAAACCTGGCAGTTCCCTGCTCTGCCTTGCCACAGCGGCTCATGGCCGATCAATCATTGTCTTTATCAATCATTTATTGGATTTTATGTTTTATGTTTTATATTAGAGTTAGTTTTAGTTATAAATAAGCATAAGCATCTGAATATATACATGGCCTGCCCCGGATTCTTTTCTTCGGATTGCCTTTTGTTTTTGCTTCTTATTCTTCGCATGTATCCTCATCACGATCTGCGAGACGACGACGACAACCATAGACAACTCGATAGGATACATTGTCGACGATACACTATAATCTACGGCTCTAAACACGTGTCTGATTCACTCACAAAAGCACATTAAGAAACCTGCTTGTCATTCACTCAACCTCGCGATTCACAGCAAACACTGCTAGACATTGTCCTACCTCGCGCTGTCCTTATTCACTCGTCAGCCTCATCTTCTTCTATATTCACGTATCATCTACCATTCAACTAATCACTCCTCATCTCGTCGCCCCCATACCTCGACACATGTGATAGCTGCCTACATCCAACAGCCTACTCTGGACCTCTACCCCGCGACCTCCAACTAACACGGGCCACTCCCTATATCTACCCACTCCAGCAAGACCCACCTATATTGGTCCCCTCCTGGACCTGATAATAATACCTGACACCTGTCTCCGTCGGTCTCCACCACTCCACCAATCACCCGCCTGCCAGCACTCTTAAACACGACAACAAGGTCACAACAAGCTGGAGCAGGTTAATATTAGATAGACAGCTCAGCTCCAGCCTCCTTTTGTTTCTTCATCTGTCTCTTTATCTCTTTATCTCTTCATCTCTCCCATCTCTTCATCTCTCCCATCTCTTCATCTCTCCATCTCTCCATCTTGCTCCTGCTTTCTTCATCTTCTGTCTCTCCATCTTAGACATCACGCAACTGCTATCAGCCGGCTGGTATATCTCTCGACTGTCTCTCAACTTTCATCTCTCAACTTTCTACTCTCGACGTCATCTCTCACTATCTCTCTCTTCTCTCTTCTCTTACACTGCTTAATTTACCCCCTTTCATCATCTCACCACAGCCACCATGTCCTACTCGCACCAGCACAACGACTCCATGTCCTCAACAACCTCATCCACATCAGCGTCCTCTTCATCCACACACGCACATCACACAGAATTCTCTTCCTCCCCCTTATCAACATCAACATGGGTCAACGTCACCATCATTGAAGACGACGACCTCATGTTTGGCGGCAAGCCACTGTCCACCTGGTACGAAGAGGACCGCCGATGCAGTGTGCCGTCTGATGAAAATGAAACCGAGAACGGCGACGCGCTGTCGCCGTGCAACTCGACCGCGTCCACAGAAGAAGACCGCGGCCGTCGGCGAGACCGTCGTTAATTCTCTTTATTTTATTTCTTTTCTCTATTTCTTTTCTCTATTTCTACTCTTCTACTCTATTTCTTTTCATCTGTCGAGATAATATCCGGGTGATGCAGCCCGCGGCGCCACATATCTTGGGCATGCCATGTCCAGCGCATGCAGATCGTCAGCACCAGCGTCAGCATCAGGCATCAGCCAGTCGCCAGGCTGCCAGGCATCTGACAACAACACACTGAGTTGTCACCGATACACATCAATCAGCCACATCACCTCTACAAGCTACAAGCTACAAGCTACATACCCTCTCACGACTTACGACCTCAATGCCGGCTTCCATCGACTGGCGCCGGCATGTCGCACTGCATAGACTGTTTCCCTTCTCCAAGTCCGTTGTTTACTGTTTGTTGTTAATCTCTATTTCTATTCTTGTCACTCTACATCGATTTCTCCCCTGATTTACACGTGGTCCCTCTACCAACTAGAGGGCCGGGGTAGCATTGGCGTTTATTGCTTTTCTTTTTTTCTTTTTTTTCTTTTTACCTTGTTCATACTCAGGTCATCTTGATTTCTCGATTTCTCGATATCTCGATATCTCTATCCGCACCTCAATACAAATTGGATTGGACACCTTGACGTCTGCTCATATTGACACTGAATACTGTGACTGCCAACATGTTAGCTCCGGGGTAAAGTACTTTTAACAACCGTACCGGCTGTTGGGACTTTTTAACAACTGCAAACAGCCATCTACGACATCTACCGACATTGACACAAGGCAAGGATTGTGATGATCAGACGTCACCTGGTTACGGAGACTGTATATTTTGAATATCTGATCATGCGTCTTTGACTGAAATAGGTTAAATATCATCAGACTAGACAAGGCTGGCCTGTCCTTGTAGTAAATATCCGAAATACAAGCTAATTGATATCTGACTAATCCATACCATCAACAGTGGCGTGTTTCCAGCCTTGTTGCCCTCTCTTTTTTATTTTAAATATAATATTCAAATTGAATATTCAGTATTTGAAATCTTCATCTCTTATCCATCTCTACATAGTACGACGTATGCTTATGGTTAATGATCGGCTGCACGCACATCAGCCCACTAACTATTGATACGAGCATACTCTAGCCATCTCCTGCCTCCTGCCTCTTGGGTCTACTTGTTCTATTTCTGGTGGTGTGATCCGGCACTTGACCTCTGCGTCGTATTTTCGATACTCTATAGAGAAGAGATGGACGATGGGTAGATAGATTCAAGCGGTTCACTCAGTTGGAATTATTTCAGCATTAATGGCCGCGACTCTATTTGCTACTACTTGCTGCTCTAATACATACTCTACCACTCTACCACAAGCCGCAGTGATGCGATCTCTGTCGATATTAGCTGCTCCTATTTCGGCGCAGATCAGACGTCGATCAGGATGGACAGCAGGTAGGCTGAGTCTCATTGTGTCATTGAGAAATCAGAAATCAGAAACCAAAAGAAACTACTATGTACTACTATTACAATCTAGACTAAAACTAGAATTAAAACTCAAAATCCGCCGAGGCCTCTGCTGCCCTTGGTAGGGCTCACCGCCGGCGTTGATCTGCATCTCTGTCTACCTGATCTTTTTTCTTCTTTTCTTTTCTTTTTTTTTTCTTTTTGCCCTACATATCCTCAAGATCAGGAGACTCGACCCTGCAGACCCGGGTTTTTCGTTTGTGTTTTTTCTTTTCTTTTCTAGACTTTATCTCTTCTTTTGCGTGTCTTTCGTTTTCGAGTTTTCATGGTCCGCCCTGTCCGCCCTGTCCGGCTGCCCATCTATCCGTCTATCCGTCAGCACATCCACGTCACTGCCCGCATGTGTGTGCCGTACTGGCACCATCGTCGGGTACGAACCGGCCATCTAGTTGCTCAGAAGGCATAATAAATTGTACTATTATTAAATCGTATATTATCAAATGCACAGTCGATCATACACCTCTTAAAGGCGGCATCTGCCATTCTGTTTATAGATATTTCTACTTTTGTTTCTTTTGTTTCTTTTGTTTCTTTTGTTTCGATTTTCATTGCTTCTTCGTCTCTCCTGCTCCCTCTGCCTCTACTCCCTGCTCCCTGATCCCTTGCCTCCATCTCTTGCGTGGAAATCGATTTGAAACTGCGCCTCAGAGCTCTATATAATCTGCCGTCGACCTGTGCCAGCTTTTAAATACAACGGTCTACTATTGATTGTCATCTATCAACTGCCAACTGTCAAGCGGCCAAAAAGACTGCCACCCTCCATCAATCTATCTATCCGTCACGCGCACCCGTGTCTCAGTCTTATCTACACCAAGATACGTCTTCTGTCAAATATCGACCACATATCTATCGAGTAGATACCAAATTATAAAGGAAACGGACAGCCCAACAAATCCAGCGCCACTGCTACTCTCAGCAACAAATCATTATCAATATGCATTTCCGCCGGTCCTTTTCGCGTTCGCTGCGCTCGTCGCGCTCGTCGCTGTCGTCCAGATCATCGACAGCCTCGCTCTCGGACAGCAACTCCATCATCTCGACCCTCTCGGGAAATGCAAACGCAAACGGAAACACCGACGACGACACTCTGCTCTGGCACCGCATGCTCACTCTCCAGCGCCAGTTCCACTGCTACAACTCTGCACGCATGAGTGCCGCTCTCCAGGACGAGTCCATGGCCGTTCGTGAGTCTATTCTTTTTTTTCTTCTTCTTTTTCTTTTTCGTTGTATAATAAAGTACTAACAGTACAGCCCCACGAGCATGCCTTGATCTACTCAACGACAGCATTGCCACCGAAGAGCTGTGCAGCGAAGCCCGCGCGCAGGTCGATTTGTTGATGTTGCGCGGAGAACCCGCCCGGCGGCCTCGCAGTTTCTGGCGCCGCAGACTCGACTGATTTCTTAGATACCCATTTGATTTGATTTGATTGATTTTATTACAATTTCTTTTATCTACTTTGATTGCTTCTATTTTTTAATATACAATAACCTAAATTATATCCAAAATGCTATGCTACTCACTACTGCCTCCATGGAGGCGTCCGCGGCAGGTATGCCTTGCTGGCAATGGCGTCCCGCAGGCCAAAAAAGGCCGCAAACGGCCACATGGTCTTGACCGACGTCGCCGTCACCGCCTTGTTGCTGACCTTGACCTTGTCGTACACTGACGGCAGCGTCGTCGCGTGGTACTTGGATCGCAGTGCCTCGTAGGCACCGCGGTCGTAAATGTTCCAAAACGAAGCCTCGTCGTAGTACGCGTGCGCATAGAACCACTTCATGCCGCCAAACTCGTTGGCCAGCTTGTCCTCCAGGTCCTTGTTGAGCGCGACGCACTTGCTCGCCGACGCCGGGCCCTGGCCCCAGAGGCCAATGTTGAGCATCTGCGTCTGCTCGTCTTGGTGTCTATGGGGGCCCGTCGCGTGCGGGTGAAAGGTCGGCTTCTGTGCGGGCTTGAGCGGGCACAGCCACAGCGGCCAGATGCCAAACGTGTCAGCCGTGTAGTCCACAAACGCCTCAGCCGACGCGTACGGCAGCGCCAGGTCCTGCACAATGTACGTCGCCGACTGGCCCGACGCGTGCAGCGCCTTGTACAGCATCCGCGTCTTGCAGAAATCGTCCAGGAACCAGCGCGTCCACCGGTTGAACGGGAACGGGAAGTACGAAAACGCCGACCGGCCCACCCAGAAGCCGCCGCGGTCATACCGGAACAGGTACTCGGCCAGCGGAATGTACTCTGTCGCCGACGCCGCCGACGTCGCGGCTGTCTGCTTTTGCACGTGCAGGTAGAACCACGGATCGCGCGCGTGGCTAAACGTCTGCACCGGCGCGTCCGCCGGCTTCTCGTCGGTCATCTCGCCCGTCACCACAACACCGTGGTCTTTGCTAAACAGGATGCCGTCCACATAGTCGGCTTTCTGGGCCTTGGCGTCGGCCAGCTCCTGGATCAGGCGCACCGTCTCGCCCACGCTGCTGCGCCGGTGGTACGTCGTCTTGACGTACTTGCGCGCCGGCACCAGCTGCAGCTCCATCAGCGTCGTGATGCCCAGCGTGCCCAGCGCACCGGCGGCGCCCTTGAACAGGTCACGTCGCGGGTCGTCGCGGCCAGGGGTCGCCTCGACGGTGTCGCCGTTGGCCAGCACCATCTCGACGCGGTTGATGGTCTCGTCAAAGAAGCCGTGCCGGAACGAGCTGCTCTCGCCGGCCGTGCCTGCGTACCCGCCGCCGGCCGTGATGCCGGGGAACTCCATCACCACGGGCGGCACCAGGCCGTGCGGCAGCGTCGCCGCGACGAGTCTGTCCATGGGCACATTGGGCTCGACCAGGCACGTCCGCTTTGTGGTGTCGACCGACAAGACATTGCCGAGCGCACTGATGTCGACGGCGCGGTTGTGCGTGCGCGGCCGCGTCGAGTTGGTCGAGCCGTGGAAGATGCGGTACGGCTCGCGCCGCGCAAAGTACTGGCGCACAGCCGAGGCAATGGTTGCCACGGCCTGTTTGTGAGCTTCCATCCTAGCGCTAGAGGTCAAGGTGGTCCCAGTCGTTGGGGTTACGAGGTCATGATAGCTCTCTGCGGCAGCTGCAGCTCGTTACTACTCAGTAGCTGTCTGTCCGACGTCGGGCCTAAAATTTCTGGAGACCGAGATGCCGAGGTCCACTTTTAGCACCGTCGGGCCAGCCCGCAGAGAACAAAGAACGGCGATGGCTATGATTTGTAGATGTGTATTAGTCAATGTTTATTTCGACTGCTTTGTTTGTCTTTGATTTAGATTGTACCTTTTTGATATTTTACAAATTGTTTAGTTGATGTTGCTCACTACCACTATCCATATCATGACAAAATAGTTGATAAAAAATCAAGAAAAAAAAAGCCATGTTTATTGTAAATATTTTTGAAAAGAAACTCTTCAAATATCTTCTTGACTTTAGTTTTATTCTTAATGACAAACCAATCAAGATGCATCCCCTTGAATCCATTGAAAATGAACATACTTTCTCAGAGGTTGATGCCATTCAACGCAATGGCATAGCTTAGCTTTAAACATGACCAATTTAACATGGAATTTCCACAATGTATCCATCTTTCATCTAACTCTTGGAACTCTTAAATATGCCTCAGCCAAAGGCCAAGATCGCCAAGCTCATTGTTCGTAACAGTGAGAACACAAGCTGAGCTGACGATACGCGGAAGAGTGGCAAGTAATACCAAGTAGGGCTAAATTTGGGAAGCCGTCGGCATCTGATATCTAGCTATTTGACAAGATGTACTCAGTCGAGTTCTGTCAAAGGCATCTGCTGATAGCGTGTTGAACTCCCTTTTCTGTCTGAATTTTATTCATTTTATCTACTCGTTAATCTTCCAGTCCTCTGGCACGGCCCGAGACTCAAACAGGTACTGAATCTAGTATTGTCAAAATAATTCAAATAATAAAAATCAATAGAGAATGCTCATAGAATAGCGAATAGCATGATGAGACATGACAAGAGAAACAACCCCCAAGGCCTCTACGAGGATACCAAAAAATGACAAGTGATACTTTAAAGTCCTGATGGAGGGCTGTGTCCCAAGTCCAAGGTAGCCCGCTCGCATCCGCACTCCGGCGCAGGCCCTTGTAGTAGATATTATGGCTTGGATATGAACAGCTTCCTATTAATTACACTTTTTGAAAATATTTGAAAACATGAGGCCACTTTGGTGGTTAAAGTCCTAAAAGTACTCGTACACAGTCATGGGTGGCAGAAAACCATGCACCAGTAAAAGTGTACGGAGAGCATGGTCAGAGCTCAGGATGGAACATACGGCGTAATTACTCATGATTTGTAATGGCGACAAGAGACTGACCGGTCTGTTGTGCGGACTACGCTGTCTTGAGTAGAGAGGACACGAAAAGAAATTTAAGGACGGAGAGACGATCTTTGATTTCGATAGACTGCAGACTGCAAACTGCAGATACTTGTATACTTGCGCAGATGTACAGAGTATCTACGAGTACTTCAAAGACTCAAAACAAGCATCATCTTTATCTACATCCACTGGTAGAATCCGGCAAACTGGGTCAACGGTAAAGTCAAGTCCAAGCTCTAGCAAACGTAAACAGCCCACTCTATTAGTCTCTTAAAAAGTCCCAAGACCGAGAGGAGAAGACCAGCAGAAGATCAAGAGTTGAAAAGAGTCGAAAAGAGTCGAATTAGAAAGGAAAAGCGTACAACCCAACGGTCACTTGACGCTTGACAGCCCCTATTGGGGATCCAGGGATCATGGATCATGGATCATGGATCCAAATAACAGTGTCATCTAGCATCGCCTTGTCCGTCTACTTTTATTTTTGATGGAGTCGACGCGGGAGATGATGTTCTTCAGCATTCTACCGTATCCACGAGAAGCCGTGCTTTGTATACTCGTATCTGCACAGCGCATACCCCCCTGTTGAGACTATTCCGATCTTGTCGTTGTGCAGTAATAGCGCATTTTCCCACGCGTTTTCTGCAGGAGAAGGCCGGCAAGAGAGGAGGAGTGCCGTCCAGACCGTTACATGTGCAGGTGAGTATTATTGTGGTTACTATGAGAGAAGCAGATGTAGAGGTGGAGGTCTTTATAAATGGTTGATAGAAGATAGAAGAGATATAGATAGATGAGAGAGTCAAGAGAAAGACATCATACTGTCCGCACCCGGTTGAGACACTAGCCGAATCCGAGGGAGTACATGAACGAGGAAATGTGAGCACATACAAAGGATGCAGATGCAGAGCGAGTGACTCAGTAGAGATGGCTTGCGAGTTCCAACCAAAGACTCAAAGAGCATGTATCACTTGTTGGACAAGATGTACGAGGAGAGGTGTGAAGGTGTAACCGCCACCCCATCTCTTCGCTTCTCGTGACCCCCATATATCTGATCTAATAATGGCTGCCGTTCAGCTACTGGAAAACCAAATACCGAAATACTGGATTTCAAATAAAGATGAGCGTATCCAACTCCAACGGCGGTGTTTGAGTCTTAAACCGGCTTCATAGATCCTTGTACGAAGTAGATTTGAATGTTTGACGATGGCTCTGCAAGGGTACTTGGGCAGCGTTGGATCTTGTTGATTCTTCTTGTTGATTCTCTTTGCTTATCTTTGACTATCTATGACATCTCTTTGATGTCACTTTCTATGTACAAAGTAATTATTTCAAGAGGCATCCCACTCTTCCGCCGTCGTCTACAACCCCTGCTCTCACCCATCGACGTCGCATCCAACATCAACAACGATACTCAGACACAGGAGCTGCTCATCACCTAACGAGAAAGTGGATGTTCTAGACTATTGTCCCCTAAAATTATTATCTCTTAGTCTTCTTTTTTTTAAAAAAAAATACAAAATCTACTTTGTGCACACCGAGGTTACTTGATCAACGGACTTCTCCACTGTCGACAGAGTAATTGTCAATCACTCATCGTTTTTCCTGACCTTCTGCACCGTCTGTCCCGCGCAGGATACTCCCTAAGCCGTCTTTTTCCATTCGATATTCTCTGTTCTATCCCTCTTCTTCTCGTCTCTGCCCAACTTATGTCGTACCCTTGACGTTGCAGCATACGATCAGTGCTTGTCATTTATGATAGCCTCTTGAGCTGGCATTTTGATACTATTATTCTCTATATTTTGACATATATATTCTTTCGCTCCATATAGCATCAATAGCATCAATAGCATCAATACGCAGTAATACGCAGTAATACGCAGTGAAACATGCCGTGCCTGTTGAAACCAAGGCAGTTGTGCAACGGCATGTACGCAGAGATAATAAGCCGATAAATTTGTAATATAGAGTTGAAAAATTGAATTATGAGAAAATTTCAATAAAAATAGTGCACACCGGTGGTGGTGGACAATGCTTTGATTCTGACTGTTGGTCATTCCTCTCCCCTCTTATCACGTCAGTATTTGCTTATTCCGTCGTCTCTGTGTCTTGGCCTTGGCCTGTCTTTGCTTTTCTGCCATCACTGTTATACACACGAAGCAGGGGTGATCTTGTCCAACAGTTGTTGTAAAGTGATGAGTATATATGTTTGCATTGCTTTGCATGCTGATAGAGGCAAATAACACTATCAATAGTTGTAGAGACAGAGATGAGAATAAATAGCAGAGGTCCAACCCAAACCAATCCAACCAATGCCAAATAAGAAGTCCAAAATTCCAACGGCCCAGCTATCCAGCTATCCAGCGAAATCAGCAAACCCAATAGACCAAATATCCAGCCGTAACGCACTTGCTGATGCATAAGTGCCAGTAGAGCGCCTCTATGATAGTAGTAACAAAAAGAGATGAAAAGAAAATAAACAATATAAGCAATAAAAAACAAAAAATCCGCCAGCTTGAGCTGCATTATAAGCAATACAAAATAAGAGTAAACGCCGTATATAATCGTGATGATGAGAAAACGCAAATGTAGATGTTAGATGCCAATAATAATAAGGGAAAATAAAATAAAATTAGGCAGCGCGATGGCTCGTCAGTGCCTTTGTCGACGAGAACAGAGGGATCGGTGGCCGGGACGGCTTTGCTTTTTTTGGTGACATGCCCGCGTTCGACGAGATGGTTATGGACGCCTTTTGCTTTGATGCCGACGACCGCCGTTTGCGCACGCACGATGATGGACAGCCCGTTGTTAATGTTGATGCTGCCGCTGATGCAGTTGGCGCCGTTGTGGCCGGCGTTGTCACAAGAGACCTGACCTTGACAGAGTGAAACCATGGGGGCATCTCGTAGGGTTGGCAGATGCCACAGATTTCATGCTGTCTGAATTCAAAGTGCGTCACGTCGGGTTGGCATCGGCGGTGGGTAATTTTGTAGAGATTACACCAGCGAGCGGCAATGAAGCGGAAGTGGCCGCAGCTGTATTCCCGCTGGGTGAATTCGCACATTGTGGGAGGGCGTGTAGCGAGTGAGGACGAGTGACTCTTGTGAGAACGAGCTGCAACGGAGTGGCCGATGTGGTGATGAGACGAGGCGAGACCAGAAGTGATGCCAGACGCGAAGCCGAAGTGAATATAATGAGATGAATCTCGATGTTGACGAGTTGACAGGTGCCAGGTGACAGCTGACAGCTGATATTCGGCGAACTAGCACTGCTCGACAAGTTGGCTCAATCGAGGTCTGAGTGACGGCGACGCAGCTGATAAGACAGTAAGATGGTATGCAAGACGGTATATGCAGGCGTAGATGTAGACGTATAGACGGTGTGATAATGTGATTTAATGTGATGAGTGACGAGATGGGGTGAATACGGTGGAGTGCGATGACGATGAGAGGCAAGAGGCGAGATGACGAGAAAATTGATGAGGACAAAGTGAGAAGGTTACTGAAGATCTCGATGAGAAACGGGAGGGGTCACTTATATATCAAGGTAGATGTAGGACAACTAGTTGAAGAAGAGACACAAGAGACACAAGGGATAGGATGATAACTAGATAAAACAAAAAGAAGAGACGAGGGTTATGTACGGTCAAGGTACAATGTGGTGTATGAGGGGTGTGTACAACAAATAGTGTGTGCAAATAGCAAATAGTACTTGTAGCGTGGAGTGCGCGAGTGTGTCGGGATTCATGGGTTGGTGGTAGGATCTTTGCTTCTTTTGTTTGCAAGGGAGGGATATAATAATGATAAAAGGGTTTAAAGGATAAAATGAAAGATAAATTGATGGGCACGTTAAGTTATGTTTGGTTTTTCGATTTACCGGTCTGCGATTAGATACTTATCTACATTTCCTGATGGGACTACAAGTTGAATTAGTAGAGTTTTGGGAGTGCAAGAGGAAAAAGGATGAAGAATTAATCAGAATAATAGTAGTAAAAATAAATCAAATACTAAATAGAATAGAACAAGCGAGCCGGGCAGGATACACTGATGGTATGAGAGTAAACACTTGATGACAAAGACAGTACGAAGTAGATCGGGTAACAAACAATACACAAAAGAAAAGATAATCGATAAAACAGCAACTCAAATAATAAGAATAAAAGAATAATAACTGAAAATACAAACGACACTAACCAAATCTGCATGCACATCTTTTCAGTTGGGTACATATGCGTTTGTACAACGGTTATTGCTTTTGGACGATGGATGGGAAGAACGAGAGAAAAGGAAAAAGAAGCAACACTAAAAAAAGAAGAAAAAAATCCCAAGAAAAACAAATAAAAAAGATGAAACAGCACCTGGCTGTTGATAGTCTGCCACAGCTGAAGCAGTAGATGCAATGTCGACGGCGGAATTGGCATTGAAATCAAATCAAACATTTATACGTCAAGGCGTAAGACCGAATGACCCAAAGATCAAAGGGAGAGAGCCAAGTAGTCCGTGTCGATAGAAGTGCTAAGTGTTTCGCCATGATCAACTACGCAGACATTCATACTAAAGATTGAGCACCGGTTACGATTGGATTGGACATGACAGAGTATCGACTCCAGGAGGGCACCGTGGTAGGGATACTGAGTAGGCAGGGGTGATAGGCGAACTGTAGGCGAAGCTGTGGAATATATCTTGATAGATTGTCAAGGGTAAATAACGAGGCAGCAAGGTGAACCTTTAAGAGAAAAGGAATAGCCTTGAGAGGTCTAGAGCGTAGAGCTATCTGTGCCAAGAATGAGCGAGAGCGAGATATGATTACGAGTGTAGATGTTGTCTAGCGAAGACGAGAGAAAAGCGGTATAGCGCTAAAGAGACGGTGAGGAAGATTAAGAATGAAGAATACAAATAGATTGTTAAATAATCAGTCAATTAAAAAAATCAATTAAACAAATAACAAAAAGGGTGGAAACAAGAAACCATTTAACTAGAAGCAGCAAAACCACGTGTACACCAGATAGATGAGCTAGCTCCGGCATAAGCGTTTCCCAGAATAAAGTAGAAGAAGAGGGAGCAGTCAAAGAAACTGAAGCTGAAGAACAAAACAAGACGACCAAGAAGACGACAAGAAGACCAAGAAGCCGACGAGAAGCCGACAAGAAGACAAAGACAAGAGAAGGCGAGAAAGAAAGAAAAATAAACGGGCCGTGACGGGCAGGCTACGGGCCATACCGTGGCCATCGATATGCAGCAACGTCGGTGAGTGATTAGTTGCAGTAGTTGAATTTCTTGTGATATTCTTAATTATTCTTTTATTCTTTCATTCTTATTCTTATTCTTATTCTGATTTTGATTTTGCTTTCTGATTATTCTTTTGAGCTTCGCTGTCTTCTTTGCTTGCGTCACATTGCACACTGTAGCTCCTGGTCCTATTTCCATCTGCCATTCTTCTTTTGCATCTCACTTCGCTTTCCTATATCCTCCACCTATTGTCTCTTGGTATTCCAAATCAGCATCTATTTTCGGACTGACAGACTGACAGACATCGACACAAACAGACCCAAATCTAGCCGATGTCCGATCCTTTCACTTCTCCGATCCTCCTCTCCCGTCTGCCCTTGATCGTCTTCTCCTATTACTGTACATGATTGACTTTAGCAAGTGAGCACCTCAGCCTCTCGTGTCGGTCAGGCTTGGTCTTTTGATCTTATTTTACAATTAGCCCTTATTGTTATTTGAATTGATTTAACCAAATCCCCTCCTCCCTCCTTCCTTCTCCTCTTCCTTCTGATAATGGCCCATCTAAATTTTCTCTTTTTCCTCTTCTCTTTTTCCACTCCAGTGACCTCTGCCTAGCGGACACGGCACAGACTGCGACACAATGTCGGACCAGCTGGAGACCAGTAATGAGATTCCTCTAACCCCGCTAATCTGCCGTCACTTTTGTCATATTAGGTGTAGAAGACGGCAGACTACTACAATTGTCGCCGACCAAACTCAGAGTATTACGCCGTCTCATCTGGACCGAGTCAACAGTAGTATGTGCTCACTCCACCAACTACTCCAAGCTCTGTGCACTTTGAATATGCATGCACTTTGCACTCCCGTGTCTATCCGTCACGTTGGGTTCCTTAAGTCTGCAATCTAATTACTCGCTACAAACTGCTTGGTTCGGCACCTCCATACTCTGCAGTTCAATTTCAACATCTGCACAATCACAACGGTGTAGGACTGTGATAGCAGATGTCCCTGTACCGTCTCGACGTTTACTGAGTAGATGGCTATTCCCTCTTCTGATTCACAATCCCTTCTTAGTCTTTAATCTTTTCTACCCTCGCCTCTAATCTCAAACCTCTAACTTCAAACCTAGGAGTCTTGCGGCTTGCGGCACCGAGCAAGTGGAGGGCAAACCCACTTCTATTTGCAGACCCGACACCATGGTCCTGTGGGTGCGGGCCGTCAATATTCTCCTTTAATATGTCCTCTTCCTACAGAGTAACACAGCTTGCGATGGAGGCCAGTCTGCCTGGTTGCCTACCTCCCTGTCTCCTCTCCCTGTCTCTCTCCCTGTCGCCACCGAAACCCCTGAGATAACCTCCAGAGCTGACCCGCATCCCCATACAAAACACCATACTAGCCCGGGTAGCACAGTGGTAGCTGCGCCTGCCTAGTAAGCACGAGTAAGCAGGAGGTCCGCGGTTCGATCCCGCGTCTGGGCATTCTTTTTGGTGGTAGAGTCTTCATAGGGCTTTATTTGATTTTTTGTTCATATATTTATTATTTTCATTCCTTTGATTTCTCTCTGGCATAGAGCCATCTAACCGGACCTTGTCCTCGCCAATCTCTCGTTTCAGAATGTGGTCGGGTTGAGTCTGACGCAAAATAAGAGAAGAGAAAGGGAGAAGTGACTATATTTGATAATTTAATAAGATTATAAAATGACAGAATGGCCATGACTGAATACTGAGTAATAAAATGAGTCCCGACAAGAATGTGCCGCAACTCGCCTACGAGGCCGCAACCACTCTCGCGGCGCCACTGCTATTCCTAAACGGGGACCTTCTTGCGCGTGGCTCAGTACACGCAGTCATAAATTTGCACTTTGGAGTACCTACTATGTGCGACTTTTTCATTTTGTATGGGACAAGGGGCGGCCCGCCCGTCGTGGTGCGGGAGCAATTGGTTTCTTGGTAGATTGCTCTAGGGGTTGATTAGTATCATATCTTAGAACCAGGTGGTAGGAGGTACTGTGTAGGTGTTTTATTCTCTATCACTTCGTAATACTGAGTAGTTTATTTCTCCTCTTGCTGTCTTGAAGGACTTGTTTTGCTAGTCTTGGTTTCGATTTTTTAGGCTCCATGTTTAGTATTCAGCTCACCATTATCTGACAAGTCACTTGCTTGACTGCTGCTTCTGGACTTGTACACCGCAAATATGTATTACGGGAATATGAATGGTTGGATTAAAACCAAGGGCAAAGGGCAGAGGGTAAAATGCAAAATGCAAAATGCAAAAAGGGACCAGTCATTCTTGTCCGTGGGTGGGAGGGTCTACAAAGCCACGGAGCTGTTCCCTGTTTTGACGTCTTTCTCCTTTTCCCTCTGGTTCTACTCCCTCATGATTTCTTTTTCTTTTTCTTCGTTTTCTTACTTTTTCCTACTTTTTTCTTACTATTCTCTTCTCCTCTTTGCATAAACAGCTTCCAGTTTCACCTCCTCTCTACTTGTACACACTACCTCGACATATACTTACCTACCCGACTTCCCAAGAACAGGGCTACGGGTTAAGGGAGTTTTTGATTTTGTACATATTTTATTCCATATTCCTTGTTTCTTTATACTGTCTTGTTTCGGAGAATTGCAAATACTTTTTCACATGATAATGTGTTTCGTGTAGATCCCATGCTATTGTAATACTTTATTTCTCGATTCGCGATGTTGACACGAAAAACGGAGATCAATGGTTCGGAACAAATCCTAAAGTCGGAACCGAGTAGGAGTAGGCTGTGACATTGTGACATTTGCACAACGAAAACAACATAGTACTATCATAATAAGATATCAAAAATCACAAATGACCGACAACCGCATGCAACACTTCCAACACTTCCAACACTTGTGAAGCGAGCTACGCGAGATATGGCATCCTCACTGTATTTAGCATTGGCATCTCACTTGCGAATAGTTAGCAACCCAACCAGTTTTCCAACGGGGGAAGCAATTCTCGTCCTTTGGGAAAAACTTCATAATGACTTTTGCTGAGCGACTGAGCTGGAATCGATTTTCGTCAGCTTGTAAACCATATGCATCATGCACGTGTCTGTTGGTTGTCTGTATCCCGAATAGAACCAGCTTGTGATATGCATCGGTATGCGTTTCTCTCTGTTTGCCGCTTTGCATCGGCATCCCTGCATGCGTTTTCGCTGAATGTCGTTTCCATTTTTAATCGTTATGTCTGTTTGAGCTATGGCGTTGGTCGACGTTGGTCAACGTTGGTCGACGTCTAGACTTGGTAGACGTTGGGCCGTCGTAAACGAGGGGGGGGGGGGCGGTGAAAACGAGGCGACGCATGAGGAGGGGAAGCGGTGGCTGACAGACACAAGACAAGGAGTTGTTACTTCCATGGGCATTGATAGGCATCCTCAATAGGATGTCGAAGCGAACGACGAGTGAAAGAAGCAAAAAAATGACATGTCTTGTGATGAGATGAATGCACAACGTCAGCACACGGAGCACAGCAGCAGGCATGCTCGTGCTACGACGTGACATACTGTTGGAAGTCTAGACTGTGACGGGAGATGGGCGACGACAGAAGAGGGGGGTGGGCACCTGGACCTGGAGCCTGCCCGCTTGCCACTCGGTCGCCGAATCGCTTTTCTTATTCCGCACTGATGTTGTTGTGTCTGGAGGGCGAGTATCACTGCTATTTATGTCTGCATTGTCACCATCCAAAACGGCGACCCAACGTAGAAACCCAAACAGTGATACCAATGAGAATCCAAGAATTCCGAATCACATAATGCACGGCACATACTGTCTTGGGACGCTTGCATTCTCCTTGCGTATAGTTACTCTGTGATCCTCTCCATGACGTGCGCCGAATATATATCTATCGCCATCGACCAGTCTTGCCAGATATACGGCTCATTGGTTCGGGTCTGTGATCTTTTTGGAATACTATGAATATAACAGAGTTACAAGCCCAACGGTTCGTCTTTCTTTGTAATCTGCTTCAAGAGAGTTTGCCAGTCTGGTGACTCTCGCCTACTGCCAGACACACCCGCGGCTCAAAAAGCAATATAGTGGGTTGTATGTAACTGTGGCAAGACGGCTGCCAGACAGGTCCTCCCAGCGGCTGCAAAATGGCTAAGCGGGGGTTCGTTATTCATTCACTCTCATTTTGGCTCTCAATCTCATTTTCATTCTCATTTCCAATCTCATTTGTATTGGCATGGGCATTGGCATTGGTACTGGGTATTCATTGTATTGGCAAATATTACTATTCGTATCTATTCAAAATGACTGAAATGGTATCGAACTGACAACAAAAATGACAAAACACACTGATCACTTCACATTGCACCTCCTGATTCGTGGTCCACGACAATGTGGTGGTGAGAGTGAAGATGGGGGTGGTGGTGCAGTGCGTGTGAGATCCAGTGGTAGTGTTCTGGATGCTCTGCATGCTCTGGATGCTCTGGATGCTCAAGGGTCCCCTCTTCTGGGCTCGTCGGTGACTGCAAGGATGTACTCGAGGTCGGCGACAGTTGGGTGTCTTCCTCAGGACGATTCCGCGCGCCGACGGCAAGCGGTGCGAGGGCTGCCAGAGCGGTGACGAAAAAGTTGCCCGAGACGCTCATGCTTGGCAAACCGTCGTGATTGCTGGCGTGGTTGGATGGAGCCATGGTCGTCGTTTTATTGTTGGGTAGATTATATGAGCTTCGTATGAATTATTTTTATTGTCTTTGACGATCAATCGTGACAAAGAGTAAAGATGTGATGCTTATATAAACAAGCAACAGCTGAGTGGTATAATTCGGCCTGAATATAGTGGTGTGACCTCCAATAGCAATTACACATGGCATTGTCAGGCGCGTCTCGCCGCAAAACTGCAAACTTACGATCTCATATAAAAGATCTACTGACATTCTCTACCACACTATCGAGCCAAAATATCATGATCACTGCATCTGTGCCATCTAATGCATCAGACATTGTCCGATTAGACACGTGCAAACCGCCCGAGGTCCTGAATGCCCTTTTGGAACAGTTCCCTCTTGGCCACGAGGCTCTTTCTTTCGGCAACAGACGCATCGGATTCCTTGGCCAGGCTTTCCACCTCTTCGTCTGACAGATTATAGACAACCTCTGGCGTGAAGAGGCCTGGAAGCTTGCTGATCAAGCACTGCTCAATCACAAGAAGGCCGACATCGTCAGAGTAGCGCTTCAAAGCGACCTATGATTGTTAGACACTGGCCATTTTGGAGTGATAGTAGCATTCTAAATATCGAACGTACCTTGTAGTATGCCTGCATATAGTCAATGGCGTCCGAAGCTGCCGCCTTCTCCATGTCCGGTTCTTTAACTGCCTCCAACGTGCTTTTGAGATGGTCCCGGACTGTAAAAGACGTGAAATGTTTATTGTCTGATATCTGGTCGTAGATAGGTGCCATTTTTCTCATGATTCGATCGTGGCGTGCTTTCTGGACATTTTCCGTCAAGTAATGGTTATACGTGATCGGATGGATTTCTGCATGTGCAGAGTGAAGCATAGACAACTTATTCTCCGTGGCTGATTTCAGAGTCTCCAAATCCGGCGTGATAATACTGGCGAGGATCATGCTTGCAGTATCTGGGGTAGCAGAAGCTTCAAGAGCAGACTTGATGACTGTGACGGATGCCTTCTCCATGGCCGAGACCCATTTATCTGTGATGTGCTTCCACTTCTTGCTCTGATCGCGGAACAGATCACCCACAACCAGAGGATTAAACAGACCAGGTAGTTCGCGTCCCCGGGAACGTGAAATGACGCTTTTGACCTCGTCGATATAATCTTCGCGAAGAATGTCACCGGGGCCACTACCCTTTTTGCCTACGGCCTCAACGATCCGCCGGGTATGTCCTTTGCGCTCAAGTTCTTCGTGGTGCTTTGTAAGATAGTTTTGCACCACGGCACGCAAACGGCGACTAAACGTTTCCTCTCCTGGTGATGTGGGACCACTGATTGAAGACTCAGAAACATCTTCCTCACCATCCGAAAGGTCACTCAACTCTTCTTCACCTGGTGGCTTAGGGGCACTAATTGACAACCCAGAAACAGTTTCCTCGTCATCCCACGACGATGCTGTAGCAGTACCAAAGAAGCCCACATCGGTGTAGTTACCATCCACAGCTGCCTGTATGAGGCCAGTGAATTTGCTGCTGATGCGCGTCAAGTACTGCTTTTGCTCAAACACTGTATGACGCGGCGTTCCCAGTTTTTCGAGTTCTATGTCGCATTTCTGCAGCTTTGTTTGTAGCTCTACCAGCATCGATGGCAGTTGCTGAACAATTTGTCTGTGTAGCACGTCGCTTAGACGGCTGCGCAGGTTGCCCACTCCAAGACACGTGCGGTCCACAGCGGTCCAAGCCTCCCTTTCCGAATCTGCAAAGAACTTCATCTCGCTGGCGTCACGCTCGGCTGATGTGAACTTTTGCTGACCAAACCCGCGGTTCTTGAGCACGTGCCAACCCAGCTTCAGAACCACATCCTGGTTCGATGCCAGCTTCACATAGCTGCTTTCCGAATCAGAGCCGGCGTCTAATTTGTCAGGCTTGGTGATGAGACCCATTGTGCGCAAGCCACGCGGGTCGACCCGACGGGAGTAGCGAGTGACACCTTGGGTGGCAAAGTCGGTGGCTGCCGACACCGTCGCTAGGATGATGCTGCGATCATTGCGCATATAGTCAAAAACCAGCTTTTTGACAATAGGAGCCTCATCTGCGGACTGCTGTGAGTTTCCAGCTTGAAATAGGCCTGGCAAATCCACCAGTGTCAGGAGTTGCTGCTTCGGACCCGAGAGCTGGATACGCAGGACATCGTCGCTGAACCGCTTTCCACTCTGTGACGATGTTTCGTCATCGAGGCCCATGGCTATCTTGGCATTCTCGATGACTGCTCCGATGTCAGCATTGTCTGGATCAAGCTCTGCCGTGAAGCTTTCGAGCTTGACTCTTTCGGCCTCGGGGCGACTTTGATGGGGGATAATCGAGACATCAACTTTAGCCTCACTGTCACGGCGGAGGATTAGCTCAGTAGCAAAGCGAGTGCAGAGATTGTCCTTGGAGGGAAACGAGAGGCCCGAAATGGCCTCGAGAACCGAGCTCTTGCCAGACGACTGGTCACCGCAGACAATGATTTGCGGGAGGTTGACATAGCCTCCGAGCCCTTCAGACCGGAGCTTGTCGATGATATCAAGAAGATCTCGAGACTCCTGAGAGTGAATATCAACAGGCGCCATAGCGCTGGTGTTATTGTGCTATGATGGCGTAGTAATCAAATCTGATGGAAGAAGTGATAGAGGTGAGTTGTACTTCGAGCTATACAGAAAGAAAGAGTGCCTGGCGAGTGCCAGGTTTTTATACCCATTTGGAGCAGATGCCAGTGCCTGCAAACCGTATCTGCCAGCTGCTGTTGTTTGTAGCTGGGAAGTAGGTGAGACATTATGCAGTTGGCTGGCCTCACGAAGCATAGATGACCCCTCGTTGCCTAGTTTCAAGGCTTTGTCTTATAATCCATGGCATGCGACTGATACAAGTTTGTTTGCAAATGATTTAATTGGAAACACATGCGAAGTGAACAGAAGCGATTTTCGCAATGGTCTCTAAGCTGAGGTGAAGCCACCAAGGTCACGTGACTATGATATGTGCTTGTGTCGTGCAACGCTACGCGCCATGATACCCGAAAGCCACCAGAACAACATGAGGTTAATCTCACGTGGCATCTGCCTTCTGCATCAATGAAATGTTACCCAGAATAGGCTGGCACCTCCTCACGCGTCTGTCCATATGGATGCGGCGCCACCATATTCTTCCTCGGATAAAGAGAGACATATACCCCGCCAGCACTCCCGGCACCGCTGACACACCTGTTCGCGATGTAGATGGTCTGCCACCACCGCCAGACTATATGCTCACCAACCGCGTCAAGTGCGAGATGCCACTGATATACCAGCGTGTCAATCCTGATGGCGACAACCCCCTTGACAGCTTATACCGCATCTACGAACATTTAGTGCTTGACCAGTGGCATGGAATACGCAACGAGATCGAGGCGTTTTGGTTCCATGGCAGCGCCTGGCTCGTGCGTGATATTCCAGATCCCAAGGATATCAACCCGGAGAGATACGCGTGCCTTGCTTGCGTAACGCGTCTCTTGGTGCTCGCCTTTAACGAACGTATCCGTCTTGGCCTGCCGCGCGATGCACCGGCTATTTTCACAGGATCGATGATGGATGAGTGGGAATCGCGCCCGCCGGTGTATGAGAGTGAGCCACCATGGGCAGCACGAGTTCCGCGCCTGCGAAAGACACTGATAATACCTCATTGGGATAATGCCGTACGCGACTTCATACCACTGGATGGCTTTCATGACGGGAAGGCATCCGCAGAGTTCAAAGATAAAAATATTCTGATTTGGCAACCACATGTTCATTTTATGTAGTAGATGGCTATCTGTTTTGATATATACCCACGTTCAAATCGAAAATCCTACAAAACCTACCAAGCCAGCACAGGCCGATACCCAACAAACAGTAATACGGGTCCCGCAGATCATCCCGCCGTCTTGATGGCCGATAGGGATAGCCCAACGACTGCACACGGAGAAGCAGATATATATCTGAAAGAAAGTGTATTGAGCTTAAATATAGCGTCACACGGAATCGCGCCAAATGATTGGCCGGTGTAGCACCAGTGCAAATAGGTTGTCTTTTGGTGTCTTGAAGTAGGCTGGCTGAAAGAAACGCAAAAATAAAAACATAGCATCAAGCTTACGATCAAGGCCACTTATACTATTATATTTTGTTCCCTCCCTCAGAAGGCTATTGTTTTTCACATCATGTTTGTAGTTCGCAAAAACAGGAGTTACTCGAGGCATTAAGCATGGCACAGTCACCTGCCATCAACCTGCAAAAGACACAGTCAAAACCGTGGCAGGCGCTCTATCGCAACGCTGTCGCTTTTATCGCCCACTGGCTCTATAGGAAGAGAAGACAACAGGCTCTACCAGCACTGCGATCACAACCCAAATCACCAGCCACATCTTCTACATGCATAGTTTGTATTTCGGACACGCACAACGCGCGGCCCAAGGTGCCGGATGACGACGTTCTACTTCATACTGGCAACCTTACAAACAAAGGGACATTTGCCGAGCTGCAAGCGCAGTTGACCTGGCTTCAAAGCCTGCCACATCGCTACAAGCTGGTCATTGCAGGAAACCACGATCTGTTGCTGGACCCTGCATTTGCTGAGCGACATCCCGATCGGATCCCAGACGACTCATGTGGTGACGGCACGTCGTTGGATGATCTGAACTGGGGCGATCTCATCTACTTGAATGATCGGTCTGTGACCCTAGACTTTCCTTGCTTGTCACAGCTAGAATCTATAACCACTTCTAACCTGGACGCATCTCGCGAAAAGAGAACACTGCGAATATATGGTGCCCCCTGGACAGAGCAGTGCGGCGTCTTTGCATTTCAATATCCACCAGTTCGAGAACGCGTGTGGGCCAACCGCATCCCAGACGACACGGACATTGTGATGGTCCACGGCCCGCCCAAGGGACACTGCGACATGGGAGGCAAAGGGTGCCCCCAGCTGCTGCGAGAGATTAGAAGAGCACAACCTAAACTGGTGGTGTGTGGCCACATCCACGGCGGTTATGGTCAAGACGACATTATACACAACAAGGTCGAGGCCGCTTACAACGCCGCTGAGCTGGGAGACCGCGGTCTAATGGGTGTTGTTGCTCTCTTTTGGTGTCTTGTAAGCGAAAAGCTTGTCGGATGGCTGTCGTCTGGTCATCATATCAAGAGCACCCATCTTGTTAATGCTGCTCTGATGATCGGCCTCGGGGCGGACGGGAAGCCGAGTCTCCGAGAACCAGTCGTGGTTCAACTGTGAACTATATGACGCATGCTAATTATTCGCGTTCATTACTTGTACTTTGAGATTCCACCAGAAACACATTATTGTCAACTGCAAAATCATACTCTTGTATAGTATAGCATGTGAGATCGTAGTAGACCGCATCGTAGAGTATAGTCGAAGCTTACGCATCACGTGATGGAGATTATTGGCGTTTTGCCCTATGTTTGTGCATGCATGAACGTCAAGTAGAATAAGACAAAACACCCACAAAAAATCCCATAGCGATGGATTTTGTTAATCTATGATTCCCGCGAGGGATCTGTAACGACTGAAAGTGCAGCGGTCGGGCACACAGGCTGTAAAGCTCAAGGATCTGTGCGTGTGCAGTGTGCGGCATGGCTAGGTTGGGCAGCATGGTTGACGTGTGCGATCGGGGCAGGCGGCAGGGGGGCAAGGATGCACAACCTGCTGCATCCTATGCAATATGTCATTGGGAGGCGACAGCTGCTAAATACGAGTATAGCTTGGGGTTTGGCTACTAGAAGAGCGGCATTTCTTGAGCGGTCAGGACAAGCTCAAAAGATAATATCAGCAAGCCGAGTCTCGTGCTCGCTGTTTCTCGCAGCAGAACCTAAAGCTAAGCAGATGATCTCCAACACCCGGTAAAGTGTGTCGGTGGGTGGTATCAGGCTGTGTTATCAGTTGATTCAAATAATTGTTGCGTTGATGCCAGCCATTGCAGCTGCGATCATACAGTACAAATGCTGTCGATATGCACTGTGAGCGCAACTTTGCAGAGAATACCCTGAGCTGTACGACAGCACAAATAACGGAGTAGAATCAGATCTCAACAATAAGTTGGAGTGTGATATGTGCATGCACTCTGATGTTTACCCGAGATATATAGTATTTTCATCATAATACAGCTGGCAACGCGGGTGTCTGTCAGCAAGTATTACATATTATCTTACAAGCACTTATCTCCTCACACAGTGCAATTTGGCGGCCGAGGTGGTCCCGAGCTCCTTTCTTTCCCACGAGGTCTTGCCGCGTGCTGGCAAATCCCCACTTTTGCCTTTCGAGCGAGAAGCTTGGGGCTAATCTTGGCGCCTTCCACATTGACCGTGTTGGTTTGTCCAATCCGCGGCCACTCTTTCCTCCATATCACAGCTGCCAGGCCCCCAAAACGCACCCCAACATAGCCTGGAGAAGTGAGAACCCCCGCCACAGCAACCTGGGACAGGGCCAAACAGGGCAGGAGCTCTGGGCCATTCTCTCACTCTTTCCCACATTTGAGCCCACAGCCGGCGTAATGAGGTGCTGTGCCTGGAGCCTAGAGCCTGGAGGACGGCCGGGCCTGATGCGCGATAAGATGGAGAGAGGATAATACTTACAGCGCCAATGTGCTATTTTTGTATATAAACTTGTACTTAATTTTAACTCTTTCAGCGGCCATGAGGGGAAGTAGCGCGCAAACACTAAAACTGACCAACCAGCGCCCATCGTTCCTTCCCGTCACTGTTCTGTTGTTCCCTGTTCCTGCTCCTTCCTGCTCGTCTCAAGTCCTGGCTCTCTAGTGGTCCTTTTTTTGCGAACACGCAACGACAACACAATTTCCACATCATCGTTCATCCACACACACCAACACCCCTCCTCCTCACAACTACGACAACGACATATCGTGTATTTGTATCAACTACCGTTCTTATCTTCATATTCGCTTCCAATTTGTCTCCTTATCGTCGCTCCTTTTCTCTTTCGCTTAATCACCGCCCTTGTGCTACCTCACTGTTGCACCTGATTGGCATTTCCTGTGAGTAATCCCCCCCTCCCCCGTAGCAACCCTGGCAAAATCTCGACATTTGCTGCATCTTGCTGCTGTCCGCGTCTCGAGTCCCCGGACCGTGTGCTTCGATTCATATTTATTGCGTGGGTTGTTTGACGACGCTCTGTTGATATGCCCACGAATGACGTCGATACCCCTCCTCCACGACCTGGCTTCATGACGATCTGCCCTCCCTCCTTCGGAGTTCCCCCGCGACGAGTCTGTTCCTATCGCCGCCACAAGAAGCCTCGACCTGTACTTGCCCCAATACAGCGGCGCTCTTAAGATCGCCAAATAATACTCGGTAACCAGCACCGAGTCACCTTACCTCGACCCTCAGCATCTACACGTGGCCGTTGCTCGCCTCAACCGAGCATCCCTGGGGTTACACTACGCCGTCACAACTACCACGTCCAATATTCGAGTCCCAAGATCGCGACCATCTTCGGATATACACGGAAGCCGAGGGACTTTAGCGCTTTCTTGTATCCAGCCCGACCAATTGTCTGGGCTAGTCTTTTGATCGTCCAAACCCCGGCTAGGCTACGAAACCACGAGGATCCGGGCCCGCGTCAGTTAATCAGCCGCACTCTCAGCCATCAGCAGCATCCGTCAGCATTTAGCATACCACGCATAGTTGTTGTCAGCACCAGCTGGACTCGGACAGCTTGCAATCACACACTCATTGTGCTTATCACTAACCCAGCCTTTGCCACAGTTCATACTAGACTGTTGATATACCCACGACATCATAACTTGTTTTCATTGCATTGACGACTGCATATAGACGGCGTCCATCGATACCAGGACTTGTTAAGGGCCAAGACGCGTTTGCTGCAGCTACCCGGCAGCTCATTTCGAATAGAGATTCTTTGTTCTCTATTCGTCATTCGATACCCGATAACCCAACACCCACCAGCTGTCTTTCTCCCTCCCTTTCATTCTTTCAGTTCATCCAAAAAGCGGCACACTACGTTGTCCTCGATTTGATAATTTGATAAAGTTACCGCCACCTACGATCTTCTTCGCACAGTGCTCGAGTCCACAGGTCCGACGCTGAGGCGCAAAAGATCGTGCACACTACCTCAACGTCAAAATGTTTTGGAAATTTGGCGGCTACGCCAATGTCTCCCCGGTCGATGCCATCCTTGACCGCCCCGACTTCACTCTTGAGGAGCTGCTAGATGAGAGCGAGCTTATTGGCGATCTTAAAGCCCACAGCTCAAAGCTCCTCGTGTACATCCGCCAACCGGAAGTTATCAACCGTCTTCTCGACTTTGTTGTTGCGCCCAAGGTTGAGGTTGATCCAGAGGCCCCCAAGGACAAGAGCGAAGATGATCCTGCACAAGTAGACGACGAGGTGGAACGCGGTCGGCCCCGGGCTTTGGCTTTTGGCCGGTCCCGTGCATCATCATCTGCAACCGATAATGTCATCGATGAAGAGGATGAGGCTGAGAAGAAGCGCACCAGATACGCCTACGTGTCGTGTGAGATCCTGTCGTCGGACAACTGGGCCATCTGCGAGACAATAATGGATCCATCCAACCGGCCTCAACTGCACAAGTTCTGGGAGTTCCTGAAGCGGCCGGCACCGCTAGACCCTCTCCAGGCGAGCTACTTTACAAAGGTGAACGAGTCTCTTTTTGACCGCAAGGTTGAGGATATGGTCGAGTTTCTCAAGATTGCCGATAACGCCGTGCAGGACATGCTTCGTCACGTCGACTGCCCAATGGTCATGGACCTACTCCTCAAGATCATCACCCTTGACCGGCCAGACGCCTACCAGGGCATTGTTGAGGTGAGCAGACTTCCGACTACTAGTCATTCCATTTGGCAAGACAGTACTAACTCGTCCCCCACAGTGGCTCTACACCCAGGACATCATGCCGACACTCCTCTCTTTCCTCAGCCCCGAGAACAGCTGGGCCACCCAGACATCTGCCGGCGACTTCATCAAGGCCATCATAACCGTGTCTGCTAATGCCACACAACACGAGCAAACATGTATCGGCCCCAACGAACTCACCCGCCAGCTTGTCTCCCACCCTTGCATCGATGAGCTTATCGGCTACATGCTCAAGGGCGGCAACGCACTCACTGTGGGTGTCGGTATCGTCATCGAGGTCATTAGAAAAAACAACTCCGACTACGACCCCGATGTTACCGAGGCCAACTCCATCCCATCCAGTCGCGACCCGATTTACCTAGGCACCCTCCTTCGCATGTTTGCCCAGAATGTACCCAACTTCATGCACCTGATGGGCAATGCTCCTGCGCAAAAGTCCCGTCTCAACTCTACATTTGGAGGCAAGATTGAGCCTCTTGGCTTCGACCGTTTCAAGACATGCGAGCTGATGGCTGAGCTCTTGCACTGCTCAAACATGGGACTGTTGAATGAGGCTGGATCGGAAGAGCTCATTGCGGTGCGCGACGCACAGCGCAAGCGTCTCCGGGCTGAGGGCAAGCTTACTCCTAATAGGGGCGAGGAGGCCTCGCCTTCCAGAACTGATATGCTCACCATGGGCCTCACTCACGCTTCACCCTCCGACGAGGGCCGCCGGCTTGAGGTCACCAACGCAACTGCTACCGACGACGATGGTTTTGAGGAGGTCACACATTCGGCCGGTCTGGGTGATGAACAGCAACTGCCAAACCAGCCACCCCGGCCATCGCAGTCGTTTATGGACAAGGATGAGGATGACTTTGTTGACGAGCCTCTCAGCTCGCCCCGTCTCAAGACCCACGACGACAAGGTTCTGGACGACCTGGATCGCCAGTTTGACGATCCAGATATGATTGTTGCGCCACTGTCGCCTACAAAGAAGAAGAGTGTTCCCATCGACGAATCTGACGCCAAGATGGAGGTGCCACCGTTGTCTCTCGGCCACAAGGAGGAGACGATCGACACTTCTGATGACTTTGTAACGGAAGCTACAGAGCCGGCATTGGGCGATGAGGCAAAGAGAATGGTGCCTGATCTTAAGGGCGATGATTCCGACTCTTCCATCCTCTTCACCCCCACCATTTCCAGCATGGCCGACTCCCTTGGCAGACGGACCCCCAGCCCGCCACCCGAGATTGCAGCACTAGCCATCGAGGATTCAGCAACCGTGAACCCTGCTAGAGAGGAGTCTCCTGCCGATGCATCGTCTACTGCCGTAGAAGATGTCAAGAAGACCGAGGGCGAGGCTACAAAGGTAGACGTAGATGAGCCGAAGAGCGAGACTGCACCGGCCCCTACCGAGGCTACTGCCACAACTACTGCCGAGACCTTGACTGAGGCACCGGCTTTCCTTGCTGTGTGCCCTCCCAAGCCGGAAGAAGCTGCTACCGAGAAGGAGGGACCGACTGCGCAGGAGCATGCGCCAGAGGCTGAAAACGAGGCTGAATTTGGTGACGCATCGATTATTGTCACTCATCAGCCCTATGAGGCTGGTGTCGCCGGCAACGAAACAACCGATGCCCCTGTCTCGGATCCCGTTGTGGGTGACTACCTCAAGATGCAGTTTGTGGACCACCGTGTTGTGCCCACGATACTTTCCTTCTTTTTTTCCTACCCATGGAACAACTTCCTGCACAATGTCGTGTATGACGTCGTGCAGCAGGTCTTCAACGGCCCCATGGACCGCGGTTTCAACCCGCATTTGGCTATTTCGCTCTTTGAGTCTGCCGACATCACGACTCAGATTGTCAACGGCCAGGCTGTGTCAGACCAGTCTCAAGCCGCCACCAAGATGCGCATGGGCTACATGGGCCACCTGACTTTGATTGCGGAGGAGGTTGTCAAGTTCACGGAACGGCACCCTGCCGAGCTGCTGTCAGATACAGTTGTGACGAAAATTATGTCGCCCGATTGGACAAATTACATTGACGGCACACTGACCGAGACTCGAGAGCGCGATAACGCTACGCTTGGTGGCGTTCGTCCCGAGGTGTCTATGGGCAACCATGTGGCCAATCCTGGTCTTGCGGCAGTGGGTCTCGGCTCGTCTCTCGGCATGTCTGCAAACTCGGGCGCCTCGAACGTTCTTGCCGAGGCAGGTCTTAACGGAAGCCTCGACTTGCACGATCAGCAGGGCAGCAATGATGGGCAATTCTCCATCAGTGCTGGAATTTCTTCGGGCTTCCACAGTTCTAGCGACGAGGAGGAAGATGGCGATGATGATAACGACGAAGACATCAACAACGAGGTTAGTGGCTCTTATGATAGAAGCGGCAATGATGGCGATCATCGGTATTATGAGTTTCCAAGACAGCAGATGGGCAGCTACGACCGATACTCTGTGTTTGAGAATGGCAGGACGGACCCGACTGGCGGCGACATTGCAGACTACGACTTTGACGATAGCTACGATAGCGACGACGACATTGTGATACATGCCGAAAACAATGGAGAGGAGTACGGGAACGAGTTTGATGCCATGCAAGAGCCGCGGCAGCCACGGTATCTACAGCAGCGACGGGAGTCGGAGCCAAGTGGTTCGTCAGAGAGTGTACATGTTGAGACGCTTGAGACGCTTGAGAAGGAAGATGACTTTGAAAGGGTGCATGACGCGGAGGATGATACGCTTGGAAGGCTTGACGCGCCAAATAGGGAACCGGCTGTGCCGCAGACGATACAGGGATGGAAGGGCAGTGTTGCGCATCACTTCAATCGGTTAGGCTCTGATGGCGGTGCGGAAGCAAACGTTGATGAAGATGAAGATACGCGGATGACTGGTTAAGAGGATTTTTTTGTACGATGGATTGGGTATAGCTATGGATGGCGTTTAGGCTTAAAACATTTCTGTACGGTGTATGATTAGACTTTGTGGATTTGTGTTGTTCTTCCTTATTATTGTCATCTTCCTTGCATTGACTAGACACGAGTGGTTTTGGTCTTTGTTTTTGGTTCTCTTGGTCTCTGGGTCTCTTTCTTGGTCCTCGGTCTCTTGGTCCTCCATCAACACTACCTCCTCGGATACGCCATCTCGACATGACGACAACTACAAATGGACCTGCTTCTGCTACTACTTCGTCTGGATAAACTGCCACTCGTCTGTTGGAACGTGCCGCCGCTGGTCAATGGAATATGCTCGCATGTGATGGGTTGAGGATGTGGGTAGGGGAGGGGGCTTTTTGCTGTGTGCAACATAATGCATTGTGCTTTTGCGGATTTGCTAACATTTGTTCTAGTTCCGTGCCTACACCGATCCCTTGAACTCGTCAAACTCGCTACTGCCACCAGCGATCCCGCCGCCGCCGCCGCCTCCACCCCTCAACATTCCTCCATCACGTGCTCGCCAGCTGCTTGCCGCAAGACTGGCAATGAACAAGCGCAATGCAGAGGCGGCAGAACAGGAAGCCAGCAGCGACGCGACGGCAGATGGTCAAACGGGCGACGACGCTTTTGATGGAGACGTGGGTAGTGCCTCTCTCCTTGCTGGCTCGGGGTCCAAGTCACTGGCCAGCACGCTCGACCCAACCAACTCGCAGCCTCTGCGCAACCCCTTTGCTGATGACGAGGACGATGAAATTGACGGTGATGACGACAACGATGATGACGACGATGACGACGATATTGGCCTGGGCAGCAGTGATGTTGGCCGTGTGGGTCTGGGCTGGAACCGCGGCGGCTGGTGGCGCAACATGGTGCGTCGCGACCGCAACAACAACAGCGCAAGCGGGGCCGAAAACAATGCCGCGGATGCAACTTCGTTTGACCAGGACAAGTTTGGCGACGGCCGCGACAGCAGTGATGATGGAAACTCATCGGGTGACGACAATCTTGGCCGCGGTGAGAAAAAGCATCGGTCGGTTTCGGGCCTGGACGATGTCGATGACGTCGGCGATGTCGACGATGAAGACGACGAGGAGTTTGGCGACTTTGCCATGCCTGAGTCTTCCAAGGATGGCGGTGCATCGGGAGATGCAGACGCTGCTACTACGGGCAACCCAAAACTCAACAGCGGTGGCCTGCTCTTCGACCGCGACCGCGATACGATTCTCTTCAAGCCGCTCGCTCTGCACCCGACAACGCCATCGTCTTCGTCAACAGGTCTATCTGGCACTACAGCTACAGCTGGTGGCAGTCTCTGGCGCCTCGGATTCCTCGGTGCCGGATCCACGTCACCGCCGTCCAACTCTAGCAGCGGTT
The DNA here is from genome assembly GCA_029298715.1 of Ophiostoma ulmi. Taxonomy (NCBI): domain Eukaryota; kingdom Fungi; phylum Ascomycota; class Sordariomycetes; order Ophiostomatales; family Ophiostomataceae; genus Ophiostoma; species Ophiostoma ulmi. The sequence continues at coordinate 855,384 of JANSLN010000007.1, forward strand.
TCGGCTCCTCCTTTGCCGGTGCTGGGGCCGGAACTGGAGCTGGAAGTGCAACGGCAATTAGCGGCCAGGCTGACTCGTCAGCGAAGACCACTCCGCCGGGCTCTGCCCAGTATGATGACGAGCTCGAAGTACTCGGCGAAGACGGCCACCGTGTCGCTCGCGTGACGGAAGCAGTCAGTCGCACCAGTCTGGAAGACCCCGACGAGGACGAGGTTGTCCTGTAGAATTTTGTATTTCAGTTCTTTTTTTTTTCGTGGATGTTTTATGTACTGATGTATACGGGTAATGGGTTCATGTTGATGTGGAAAGGATACTGTTTGTTATATTGATGTACTGTGTTGTTGTTCTTTGTGACTTGTTTTCTTGTCATTCTACTCTCGTCTTTGTTTCTATATCTATATTGTCATGTGGGCTATATCATGTGTTCGATCCAGTGCCGCCGCGGTTTGCATCACGGGTTTGTTATGTTCTTGTCATGTTGTATCGACCTTGTTAATCTATAGAATGTATGAAGATTGATCATTAAGAAAAAGGCTGAAATAGCCGAAACAAGAAGGCAAAAAGGCAAAAAGGAAAAAAGGAAAAAACAAACGTACAGCAGAGGGTATTCGCTGGTCGTCACCGACCCAACTACTAATCCGCCGATTACTGGTTTAACTAGGGGAGAGCGGACGGGATCCCGTGCTTTCCAGTATCTATGGCCGTACGTGGAAAATTGCTGTTCGGGGCGTATTATATAGGAGATAGAGTCATCAAGAGACAAAGCCATATCTTGTGAACAGTGCGTGTAGTTCTTGTGTCTGCACGCATTGCTAATTGCACTATAGTTCTGCTCTTTTTGCCAACATCGCCACTTTGAACATGTTACTTATCTACACAGTGTGATTGTTTCACACCACAAGCATAGACATGGTTTTCACACTCTTGTTTTCGTAACTTTAATCTTTTTAAAATCGTGTTTACTTTTGTGACAATGTATTCGAAAGCAGCAAAATTCGTCCAGGAAACCAAAAATACAAAAAGGAGCAAAAGAGCAAGCCGCTCAATACTTGCCACCGAGTCTAGATGTATCAACTTATAGCCGCCATTTGAATTATTGCGTAGAATTCTGAAATAAAATAGTAAAATTAAAGTCTACAAGTTTTTCTCAATTACATAATTATTATTTTTACTTTTTTTATTATTTCAAAATCCTCAACCTTAAAATCCTCACCAAATCAACATCAAAATATTCGTTACAAAAATCAAAAAGAAAGGTTGATGAGAGTGGGACTTGAACCCACGCGGATTGCTCCATAGGAACCTTAATCCTACGCCATAACCAACTCGGCCATCTCACCGTGCTCTGTGGTGGATGGGCATCGTGGTAGGGCCAAAGTAGGCGGGATGGCCGACATCAACGAGGCCGAAAAAAGTAGACGCGTCGCAGCAGATGTACAAATTCCACTCGTGACAAAACCAACAAAAAGATGATGAGAGTGGGACTTGAACCCACGCGGATTGCTCCATAGGAACCTTAATCCTACGCCATAACCAACTCGGCCATCTCACCAGTGCTCAGCTGCTCCGTATGGATCACTGTTGATGGAGATTCGCAAGCTGCGTGGGTTTATGGGGTGGATAAAGTAGCAGCTCAAGAGCAGCTCGAGAGCTAGACCAAGACCAAGACTAAAAGTTGAGAAAAGAGTTGACGTTTGTAAAATGTCACCGGGCTTCGGCGTGCCGCTGCCGATCGGATGCAATAGACTGCAGTCTAATCAGTCTGATGTGTTCGCGGCTGTGTGATTGGTGTAGACGGCTTGTTATCAAGCCTGGCCGTCAGCCGTCATCTGTCTGGCTCGGTCTTCAGTCTACAACGTGCTGGCAGCCCAAGACACGCAACGTGACTGGCATTCATCTACTCCTGACTGCCCCATAGATACAACACGAGTACAACTGCCGGGCCACGACCTTGTATGCGGGGAGTTGTATTGTTTGTGGCTGCCCTTGTCTTCTCCGCACTTTTTTCCCCAGACTATTTCCAATTACCCTGGACCATGTAAAACACCATTCCCCTTTGAACTAGACTTGTCGATATCCAGTAAAAACACGGGGTAGCAGTTCAGACAGCCTAGACAGAGTCAGTCCTAATCAAAAGAGAAGCCAAAGCTCTGGCAAGTAGGAAGAAGAGATTTGAATCAACTCGACATGGGTGGCATGCATCTCAATGGAGCTGATATGCAGAAACACTAAAACGGCTTTCCGAAAACCAAAGACAAAAGGACAGCGTAGACGAACCAGACCCTTTTAAAAGGAGGTGAACGAAAAAACAGAATACAAGCAAAACAAGGAAAACAAGAGGCATGCATTGTGCCGATGGTGGGTGGGCGGTCGTTTTCCGTCGTCTTGTCTACCGACCAGGATGTGTGTCTAAAGAATCACATGGCTTGCAAGGTGTCAGAGTATCCCACGGTTGAGATGAATTAATGCCAAATGGTATGGAGTAGCTTTAGGAGTCTGACTATATAAGAATATACCCGGCTGTCGTATTTCGTGACGGTGCCGCTCTCATCCCCATTGCCATTTTAGACACACTTCATTACCGACAACATTATACGGACGGACTACCGACAAAACGACAATGTCTGGCCACATTGAAACATCCCTCTGGGCCAACCGCAAATGCCTCCTCATCTGCGCCGTTGTCGCCGTCGCCAACATGCAGTATGGCCTTGACTCAGCCGTTGTCGGCAGCTTGCAGGCCATGCCCGGCTTCCTCAAGGTCTACGGCAGCCCCGACCCAGCTGCCGCAGGCGGATACACTATTGGCAGCACCTTTCAGCAGCTCATCGGCTCGCTCCTCACGCTCGGTTCGTTCCTGTCGTCGCTCGTCGCAGGCGGCTTTGCTCACTTTTTCGGCCGCAAGCCCGCCCTGTGGCTTGCCTGTCTCTTGACCGTAGCGGGCTGTGCCATCCAGATTGGAACCGAAGACAAGGGTGTTGTATACCTCGGCCGTCTGGTCCTGGGTATCGGCAACGGCTTCTTGGTGACATTTTCCAACATTTACACAGCCGAAGCCGCCCCCGCGCACCTGCGTGCCGTTATGGTCGCTCTCTTTTCTGAATGGGTCAACATTGGCAGCATTATCGGGGCTGTAATTACGAATGCGCTGCGCAACCGGCTGGACAAGACCTCGTACCAGATCCCGATTGGCACTTTGTTTATTGTGCCGGCACTGCTAGCAGTTGGCCTGCTCTTTGTGCCCGAGTCGCCGCGCTACCTCATGTACAAGGGCCGCGAAGCCGAGGCGCGCAAGGCGCTCGAGTCGCTGCGCGGATCCGCCATTTCGCGCGAGCAGATTGAGCTGGAGTGGGTGGAGATGGCGCGCGGCATCGAAGAAGAGAAGCGCATCGCGCGGTCGGTCGGCCCCGTTGACATGTACCGCGGCACGGATCTGCGGCGCACCCTGCTGTGCTACGGCGTGATTGCGTCGCAGACGGGATCCGGCAGCTGGTTCATCATCTCGTATGCGACGTACTTTTTGATGGTGTCAGGTCTGACGGTGGACGAGGCCTTCAAGTACAGCATTATGAACACGTGCATTGCATTTGTCGGCGTCAATGTCGGCATCTACTCGATGCGCCATCTCACGGGCCGCCGCGGCATTCTGATGATTGGCGCCGTAACGCAGGGCTGCTGCATGCTGGCCATGGCCGTGGCTGCCACGGTGGCCGACGGCACAATCGCCGCACGCAACTGCCTGATTGCGTTTACCGCCCTCTACCAGTTCTGCTACAATGCGTTTGTGGGCGATGCCAGCTACCCCGTGTCGACTGAGCTTGTCAGCACGCGTCTGCGGTCCTGGTCTGTGGGCTCCGCCATCAGCCTCGGCTACTTTTTGGCTTGGCTTACTGGTTTCTGCTCACCGTACTTTATCAACCCGAGCAACATGAACTGGGTGAGTTGCTGTATTTATTTTATTGTTTCTATATTTAGGAGTCTGCAATGCTAACATGATCCAATAGGGAGCCAAATATGGCTACATCTGGGCAGGTTCCAACGTTGCCTGTTTCTTTTTCTTCTTCTTCTTCATCCCCGAGCTCAAAGGCCGCTCTCTCGAGGAGATTGACGAGCTGTTCGCCAAGCGCGTGCCGGCATGGAAGTTCAAGTCCTACCAGACGACTATTCTGGCCGACGCCATGCAGGAGGCCAAGAAGCTGGACGGGGGTGGTGAGACGGTCCATGCTGACAACGCAGATGCAAATCACGAGCGTGACCTTGCCCGGACAAGCTCATCCAACAAAGATGAAGGCATTGTCGTAGAGCACAAGGCATAGCGAGTAGCGAGTAGACGTGTGCATTGTTGCTGATTAGTCATCTTCCATTATCATCTGTTTGTCATCAAAGTCTACTACATGTATAGTTAGATGACACAATTAGTGAATAAAGTACCTGGGAGTAAATCTGGTTCAAAGTGCCGAGTTTTTTTAGATTCTCACTCGAGTAATGTGACTGCAGGGAAACAGTTGACACATGCGTTTTTGTTGTGATAAAAACTTTAGGTGGAGAGGAGAGGAATGTTTAGTAGAGTCAAATGATTGATATCCAGGTTATGACCAGATATATTAAAATACCCTGTGCGATAACTACATTCTGTCTATAAAACGATATTGAATATAAGCTGAATTGGCATATTGTTGTGTTACATGCGCTGACGATTGTGCCGTCGAGCCGACTTACACATGCCGGACCCACTCTATACCTGATTAGGAAATTATAGTAGACTACACAACACCGCATCGAAGGTGGTGATGTCCTGTTGGCAGTGGTGCCTTGACCTCGCCGCATTATAGCAAATAAAATATGGGGAGCACATAGGGGTTCAAGTATTGCCGCCCGCCACCTAGAATAATATATCAGAAGTACAGTGCACCCAGACGACTCACGATAGTCTCTTTGCCATCACTCATGATGGTATGTTCTTGTGGCGAATACTTGCAATAGTGGAATCTTGAATAGTAGACTTTTGCATGGAAGGCTGGATAGTAGAACCTTTTTTAAACTCATATAAAGCGCCACCCCCTCTCCTTCAGTTTGATTTCTACTTATCCCTTTCTCCTCACGAACTCTTCGTAACCACTTTCCAAACCACTTCACTTCATCTTCCACTCATCTACTCACCAACTCACCTAGGTAGTCACCTACCCAAATATCACAATGGTTTCCATCAACTTCAGATTCCTGGCCGTCCTGGCCATCATCTGCGCCTTCTTCTCGCGCGCCAATGCCTCTGGCCTCGGTGCCTGCGTCAAGCGCCCCGACCCTGCTGCTCCTGAGAAGGGTGACCTGTACAGCATGCGCATCGCCCATGGCGAGGCCATTGCCGAGTCGTACGGTGAGGATCCCAGCCGCCCCGGCAGCCACTTCTACCACGCTCTCCGCAAATGCCGTCCCCAGAGCTTCACCGCTGTCTACGACAGCCAGGGCAATGCTCACTTGGAGTTTGTCATCAAGGACCGCAAGCTGTCAGGCCTGCCTCTGAAGGGCGCCAACCGCAACAACTGCAACATCAAGGCCATCATCGGCCGGGCCACCGACGGCTCCTTTGAGCCCACCTGCCCCTTTGGCGGCCCCGATGCCCTGGCTCTCCAGTGGACCAAGTCCCAGAGCGCCGCCGCTCCGGCTCCCAAGGCTCCCTACGAGCAGCAGTAAGCGTCTTTCGTTAGCAAGGCCTGCAGCACACTAGCAAGTAAGTGCCCTGATATCTTATAATAGCAGACTTGCCATCTTCAAAGACTGACAACTTAGTCTACTAGTGCGGCATCCTAAGCCTTGGGCGCCCTATCGCCTTATCGCCCTATACTATAGGGCTCTTTGGTAGAAATTGTATGGGTTTCTTAGCGACTGCTCTTCAACCATGTTCTGTTAGGATACCACCTGTATTCCTCCATCCTGTCGCTGGATCACTTGAAATGCGTGGTCCTATATTGCATTGTTCTTCCAGTCACTTGTGTTAATTGCTTGTTTTGTTTTAATTTTACTTTGATTTCTTATTACTTTTTGTAATTAGAATAGTTGATTTTAAAATACAGAGGACTGCCACCTAACCAATTGTGTACTGTACTGTGGGATGTACCTAGAATATAGTGGCCTGTACCAGTAGATAAAGCCTACACCACTATAATCACAAAGCTGTCTCGGTCATCTTACGATAGTCGCCACCATCAACGTCGTTGTCTATTTTAGTGACATGCTTTATATATTTATCGCTCGTTCGTCAGATTATTTTCAATTAAGCTATCTCTCAGCTTCTTTGTAGCGTGCTTCTACTCGTTGATGGCTACCGTCTTGGTCTTCGCGTCGATGGCCGCGACACCGCCATCCTCCTCAGCTTCCACTCTCTTTTTCTCGCCATTGTCAAAGTACGGCCGCTCGGCCTGCGGAGTGATGCGCAGCATGTGCCGGCGAGTCACGCCCTCCTGCACAGTAAAGTCGCGCAGCGCAGAGTGCTGCGTGTTGCGGTTGTCGTACACCACCACGGTGCCCGGCGTCCAGTGGATGCGGATGTGCCAGTCCTGCCCGTGCTCAATGTGGTTGTACAAAAAGTTGAGGATCGTGTCGCTCTCCTCGGCCTTGAAGCCCTGGATTTTGCGCGTATACAGCCGGTTCACATACAGCGACTTGGTGCCCGTGACGGGGTGCGTGCGCACAACGGGATGCACCGTCTCAATGGGCTCGCGAATGTAGCGGTCGCGGTGATCGTGGACGGCGGCCTGCGAGAAGCCCGAATGGGTCGCATACTTGTCGTGCAGGAACTCGCGGAAGCTGGGCGACAGCGCGTTGTAGGCAGCCGTCGTCGACAGGTACAGCGTGTCACCGCCCGACGGAGGAACATCCAGACCCAGGAACGTAGTTGTTCCCATACCGTTACTGGCATGAATTAGCTTTTGCTGGAGTACCTGGTAAAGATTGCAAAACTCACATCTCGTAGGACATGTCCGAGTGCCACTTGATGCTGCTAATGTTGTCCTTGATCTCGTTGTCCACAGCACCGGCCCTATACAGTTAGTATTTCTGCCGTATCCAAACAACAGACTCTACTCACACAAAATCGCGGTACACGGGCAGCAGGTGCGGGTAGTCCTTGACGTGGCCGCCCATCTGGTGCACATGCAGCCGGCCAAAGTGCTGGCCGTACTTGAGCTGCCGCTCAGGCCCAATGTCCGCAAAGTCCTGGTCGTGGAACACGACAACACCGCGCTCGGCAGCCAAAAGGGCAAGCTCGTCCAGCTGGGCTGGCGTGAACTCGCTCAGCTGGATGCCGCGCACTTCGGTACCGATGGCCGGTGTGATCTCGTGCAGAGTGGCGCCGCTTCCCAGGATTTCCTTCTTGTCTTTGTTGGCACGCAGGCCGACATCTTCATGGACAAACTCTTCCAGGGGCAGCTGGCGGCCGAGCGTGTAGTGTGGCAGGTAGGCCTGGTACTTGTACTGCTCGCCCTTGTAGTCGACAGACGTCTCGGCCGCGGCCTGGATGCGCGCTTGCGGCGTGTCAGCCAGCGGCGAGTTCTGGGTCTGTGTGCGAGTGGTCATTATTACTGTCAATAGAGTCGATAGAGTCGATAGAGTCGATAGTGTCGATAGTGTCGATAGTGTCGATAGTTTGTTGTCTAATCTATAGACGAGCAACTACAGCTACAGGACCGCTCTGTATCTATGCGAAACTATCTACTTATCTATGCGAAACGATTCACTACGCTCCGACATCGTCTTGACTTTGCCGGACATCCTCAGCTAGCTTCCGTCCATCAACGCTGCTGTTATATTCTTGTATTGAATCCCCGCATCTAGTCCAAGAGAGACGGGTAAACAAATGATAAAAACAAGCAATGGTAGATGCGAAAGAGATGACGAGCTCGAGTACTTGTCTGACGACAGGTTCTCTACAGAGTAGAGAGGCGGGAGAGTAACACGCCAATAGTATTATTTCCAGACGATTGAGAGAACCAAGATAATAAGAAGAGACATCAAAAGCATACCATCGCATATCCAAATACTCAGTATATCTGGAAAAGTGTCGGACTCAATGTCCGATATTCCCAAGATGGGAACAGTGTGTCTGATATCTACTCTGCGGTAGCTGCAGCCATGTGTCGTGTTGTTGATCACGAGATTGGAGCTACAAGTGACGGCAGCCTTGCGTGCTCGGGCTGCGGTCCACTCATAACCCGGCATTTTCCACCTCGTAGCATTCGCTCTCTAATCTTGGACGATCCTAGACAATCTCGTAGCATTACCTATTGATGTTTAATTCCACACAGCATTTACGCATGGCGGGCTTGTAGTGCGGATGGCGAATCGAACAACAGACATATCAGCTTGCTCCATTCGCCTTGTCATCTACCCGTCGCGGCAGTCCACATCTACCCGTTGCCTGTTATTCATCCAGAACAAGAAAAAGGCCGTGGGGGTCTCAGTTTTGAAGTCTTGGTCTTTTAAAGTCCATAAACCAACCTTGATCATTTCTTGCAATATTCCGAGAGCAACGTGCTATGGTGCCGGGGAACTGTCCGTCGTTATTCCCACATCTAGCATCGTGTGCCTCCTATTTGCCCTCCTATTTGTTCGAGTATCTTGACGTTGTCCTGCAGTATTATAGATACACCGGGGAATAGTTGCAAGTAAAACGGAGATAGCATCCATTATATGCAAGGACCAGATATATCCCAGACACTGTTCCGTCCAGCCAAGGCCAAGACAGTCGATAATACGACATGTGCTTGCAGCTGTGGCGTACGCCTTATCTGGTGATATCGGCCATAACGAGCGTATGGAGTAGGATGGCGACAAGGCAAATCGGTAGATGTGTTGACTATGCCTTGACTATGTCTTGACTATATGTCTTGACTATGTCTTGACTATGTCTTGATCTGGCTGGTTAAATACGAAATAAATAACACGTCTGGACAAGCTTTCTTGGTTTATTGGCAACAGCCCAAGTCTTTGCGCACAACCACCTCAAAACCACACGATGGCTTCGTCAAGCAGTCCACTAGCTGGTGATGGCCTCGGCGACAAGACGGCAAAGCACGTCGACGTTGCTGAAATTGATGCTGATGGAAGCTCCTCGCCGCCATCAACGCTTGCCGGAGACGGCCATGGACATACTGACTTGGACGGAGACGATGAGCCCGAACCACCACAAAAATCGTCCTTGTGGCGGTCCGCAGTCGGCCTCATCTGGGACTCGGTAGAGGGCGATGCTCGAAACCGCCGCTATGTTCAGAAGCTCGACACTTTTTTGTTCTCTTACATTTGTCTCGGCTACTTTATCAAGTACCTCGACCAGGGCAACTACAGCAATGCCTATGTCAGCGGCATGAAGCAGGATGTATGTTTTGTTATTGCAACCACTTTTCCCCCATCTTACCTCTACTAATGAACAGCTCGAACTCTATGGAAACGAGCGCAACTGGATCACTACCTGGTTCAGCCTCGGTATCATCGTCGGCACCATCCCGTCGCAGATGATTCAGCTAGAGTACATTCGCCCGTCCATCTGGATCCCGACGTGCGAGATCGCCTGGTCCGTCCTCGTCATGGTCATGGCCGCCGTCACGGATGTCCGCCAGCTCTATGCGCTGCGCTTCTTTGTCGGTCTCTTTGAAGCGTGTGCCTTTCCCGGCTATGCGGCCCTGCTCGGTGGCTGGTACGGCCCCAAGGAGCTCACAAAGCGCATGGCCATCTTCGAGCAGACCAGCGCCATTGCCAGCATGTTCTCGGGCTACATGCAGGCCGGCCTCTACAAAAGCATGAACGGCCGCCACGGCCTCGCAGGCTGGCGCTGGCTCTTTATCATGGACGGTGTCATCTCCATCCCCATTGCCGTCTGGGGCTTCTTTGCCATTCCCGACCTGCCGCACACGACACGCGCTTTCTACTGGCGCAATGACGACAAGGAGTACGGCATCAAGCGCATCGAAAAGATTGGCCGCGGCAAGCCGCGAAAGCTTACCCTGCTTGAGATCCGCAAAGTGTTTGGCGACTGGCGGCTCTGGACGTTTATCCTGGCCTACACGTTTGTGGCCATGGCCGGCAGTGGCACCAACTACTTTAACCTCTGGCTGCAGGCGGCCGGTTACTCAGTCACCCAGGTCAATGTACTGCCCACGGCCGGCAACGCCGTCAGCATCGTTGCCGCGTTTTCCTTTGGCATCTTTGTCGACCGCACCGGGCTGCGTCTGCCGGCTCTGCTAGCGCTCCAGGCCAGCCTGTTTGTGTCCAACGTCTTGCTGTCTGTCTGGAACATTCCCGACTGGACCAAAATGTTTGCCAACTACCTTGCCTATGTCAACTCGGCATCGCAGCCCATTGTCATCAGCTGGGGCCACGAGCTCAACGGCCACAGCGCCAACCTGCGCCAGCTGCTTGTCGCCGTCGGCAACATCTTTACCTATGCGCTGCAGATCTTCATCCCCCTCGTCCTCTTCCCGACTCAAGACGCACCGCACTACAAGTACGGCTACCAGATTCTCATCCTCTTTGGCGCCATCGGCGTTGTTGGCGTTTTTATTCTCCAGTGGCAGCAGAATCACAAAAAGTATGCCTCTTACATTCTACTATCATGATCTTATTATTCTCATTTTCTATATTTTCTATATTTTACTTTGCTAACATCTCTAGTCGCAAGGAGAGAATCGACCAGGAATCTGTCGAGCAGGCGTCTGATTAAACTTCCAAAAAAAGTTAATAGCATCGTGGCTGAGACAGTAGACTTTTTATCTACTATACCTTAGACAATGTTATTAAATACGTTTATAACGTCTTTTATCAAGTTTGACAATTCAAATGTATTTACAAATGTAAGCAAAATAATAGATAACTAGCTAAGTTGATAGAGAAAAATGTAGAAATAATGAGAAAACATAAAATAAGTAGACATGAAACATAAAACATTACAATATTAAGCACTCTTTTGCTCCTCAACCATGCCTCATGTGTTTTTTTGAAAGCCATCAGGCCATAATTCGCAAAACTTACTCTCCACGTGACCGGCGGTTGAACTCCTCGACTGCCACTGCCACCATGCGGTACAGGAATGCCCGTCCGCTTTCCTCGGCCACGGGGATAAAAGGTCCGTTCATGTTGCCGCGCAGTGTGATGCTGATGCCTGTGCGCTCTTTGGCGATGCCCTGGATGTCCCGCAGCGGCGCATCCCACTCTGCCGTAAGCTTGCGCGACCGGATGTTAAGGATCCGCGCATATGTCACAATGACCACCATGTCCTCCTGTGGAAGCTCAACGTGGCCAATGTATACCTCGTCAAAGTACTTGCCATTGTCCACCTGCTTCAGCCAGAACTGGCCCAGGGCCTCGCGCTGGCTGTACGGACGCACAATGCCGTCGGCCGGCACAAATCGGGTCAGGCGCACACGGTCCAGCTCTGATCCGTCAAACACAGTCGTCGTGTTGCGGATGCCCTCCGACACGTTGCTGGCGAGGTCCAGCACGCCGATAACGGGCTTTGTCGCAACACCGATTACACCTTTGCCGATGCCCTTGAAGAAGCCCAATGCCCCTTCCTGCTCAGCGCCCTCGAGAGGCTTGCGCGCGAGGCCGCCAACTCCAGACGCCACCGATGTGATGAATGAGTTGGCGCCTGCAGTCACGCCGTAGAGCGCGTGCTTGGGCCGGTTGCGTGCACGCGTAATGCGGCGCCGGTCCTGGAACTGCTTGTCGAGCGTTGCGGCTGCCAAGCCCTTGGACATGGCACCCGTAAACTTGGACACTGAGTCGCTGACACCGTACACGGACTTCTTCATGAACGATGCAGCACCACGTGCTAGGCCAATACCCAGGTCCTCCGGGCGGTCCGACATGATCAGACCCTGGTACGGTTCGTAGAAAATGTCCGTAATACCCGATGAGATGTTGTTGAACAATCCGACCGGGTTGCCCAGGAAATCAGCCGAGCCCAGAATCTTGTGGATCTGGTACAGAGCCTCTTGGCTGTAGTGGTTGGAAATGTTTTGTGTGAGAACAGGAATTGATACGCGCACGTTCTCGAGCATCAATGCGTTTAGTCGCACAGGCGCATCGTTGACGTTTCCAATGGCCATGGTGATGATGTTGAAGAAGAACATGAGCGGGTTGCGCGACGATGTCTTGTCCTCCACATTGACACGCTCGGTCCGCACAAACGAAATGTTAAGCTGCATGGGCTGGATGTTGAGCAGCTCAAAGTAAATGTCACGGCCCGACTTTTGTGCTTTGGGCTCGGGGATGCCTAGACTCTCGTCGCACAGCTGGCCCTCGACCTCCTCAGATGCCCATGATGCACCGGGTACCTTGGAGAAGTCGAGCACGGCAAACACAAAGTCCTCGTCCAGATCAAGCGTCATCTCCTGAAGCAGGATCGTCGCGTACTTGATGTACTCAACACCGTAAGAGTCGTCCTTGACACGCGTGACCATGATGTGGAGTGAAGGGTGAGCATCGACCTCACCCGCACGCTTGGGAACCACGCTGGGGTATAAGATCATTGGGAAAATACCGCCGTACAACTGGTTGTCGACTTGGATCCACTTGACAGCCATGCTGACTGTCTGGTACTGCACCGAGTCGGTGTAGCGCAGCGACACGTCACGCAGAGTGATGTAGGCAAGCTCCTTCAGGTGCGAGTTGATCAGTGATACACCAATACCTGCGAGGCGCAGCTGGGCACGGAATGTGACGCCCGTGTCTTGCTCCTTGGTCTCAAAGCTGGTCCTACTGCGGTCTCCGTCACTAGTAGCAGTGCTGGCGCCGGTGTTGGTCCGAGTGAGACTGTTTTGCGAGACTTGACTGCGCTGGCGGTACAGACTCTGCGACGGGCGGAAGTTGGTCAAGATCATGGTCTGTGTCGGGCCATCTGCGGTGACATTAATGTCGATAATCTTGGCCTGGCCGTTCATACCAACAAACTTCATAGGAAGTTGGTTTCCAATTTCGGCCAGCTTGACATGCCGCTCCTTGCCAAACGCGTTGATCACCACCTCACGAGCTTTGGCTGCCGGGAAGTCCCATGCATAAGGCATGATGCTACGCGGCGGCAGGCGGTAGCGGATCGGCCGCCATCCAGAACGGTCCTCGACTCCGTCATCGTCGACGTTGGGGTTGGCTTGGTAGAATGTGAACTCAGTGTCACTCTCGTTGCGCATCGAGTATGGCCAGTTGCGCGTCTCCATGCTCAGGTTCAAGAATATGGTCGCGCCCTCCATCAGGATCTCAGTGCGCACCAGCTTCTGTCGCTGGCCCGGCTTGGTGATCTTGATATAGGCTGTGCCTAGGTCAGAAATATTGAAGGGGGATGACCACTGGCTATTGACACCGGGGTACGCCAGGCACAGTTGCTTGGATGGACTCTTTTGCAAGAAGTGCAACGGCTGCAATGCGCCGGCCTTGATTGGCATGACATTGGACGAGCTTGGCTCGCGGATGTCAATCGCCTCATCAATGTGGTTCTTGATGACGAATCGCGGTGCGAGCGTCACGACCTTGGACATCTTGTACTTGCCCTCGCCAGGCTCGACTGTGATACCAATGTGGATCTCGGTGTTGCGCGTGCGTGTTGATTGCAGCACCACCTCGGACGAGCTTCCGATGGCGTCAAAACTCTGTGGCTTGCTCCACTCGGAATCGCCGACACGGAGTAGGGCACGATTGCGGTTGTCCTCAGTAGCGTATGAGAACATAAATGGAAGTGCGCGCGCATGGTCGTTGCTGTTGTCGGGCTGCTTGATGAGCATTTGGCCAGCAGCTGCACGGGCCTGTTGCATGAAGCCCTTGGATCGCACATCAATTTCCAGGCCTGTCTTGTTTAGGATCACATAGGGGCTATAGACGGTGACCTTGAATGCACCACCGGCATCAGGGATCCGGTAGTAGTGCAGGCGCAGGTGGAGGTTGAGGCCTGCATCGTCCTTGCATACTAGCACTGTCTCCTTGTGGAAGTCCTCCGACGTGCCCGAGTTGATAATCGCAAACTCGCTGGCCTTGTACATGGTGTCTTGCATGTCGATGCTCAAAAGCAAGAGGTGAGACAGCTCAGTGACGTGCACGGGGCTGACGCCACCCTTGCGCAAGAAGTTGGTCCAGTCGCGCTTAGTGTTCTTGTCGTAGATGCGATACTTGAAGTCGTACGGCAGTAGGTTCTCGAGCACAACAGGTGCAGACAGCTTGATCTTCATGTAGGGGTAGTTCTGCACCAGCGGGTTTCCCTTGTCAAAATTGGCGTTGACCTGGAAGAAGAACGAGTCGCCATTTTCCCCCTTGCACACCATGGTCCGCGTAGGCCGCTTGAGTAGGTCGCGCCACCACAGCGTCTCGGTGGACCAGTCATATCCGAACCCAGAGTCGGGGCGCACAACGAGGCTCTTGAGGTAGACAGCACCGACAGGTGCCGGGCGCGATTCACCAGGCGCAATCTTCTCGATCTTCAGGAGGTGGCCCTCGCGGGGATCATAAACGCCAATCTCGACGGGCAGCTGCGTTTCGTTCTCGACCACAAGAGGACTGCGGAACGTCACATATTTGACATTGTCGTCACCCAACTTGACGTCGACCAACAGCCGGTGTAGGACCTGGTTGCTCTTAGGACGCAGGCCAAAAATGAATTGTCCCTCCCTGTTCAGGCGAATGCTCTTGACCGGATCGAAGCCGGAGCTCTCAAGCAGCACCTGGACATTCTGTGACTGGGACTCCGCAATGAGGTTCTCACGCATCTTCTCCCACTGCTCGAAGCTCCAAGGAGCCTCGTCACCATCCTCGAGGCGCACTGTGATCTCCTCATTGGCCAGTGTACTACGCGATGTGACCACAATACCGAAGCCAGTGTAGTTCCGGATCCGGTAGGGTGCCTCGGTACCACGGGCCTTGCCTAGGACATCCTGGGGCGTCTGCATCAAAAAGGCAGCAGACTTGGATGCAAGCGCTATCGACGACGACGTGACTGTAATGTCAAACGTCTTCTTCGACGCCACATCAAATGAGAAGACACCAGTGTCCTTCTCGCGACCGATACCAATGGAAACTTCCCATGGCTCAACCAGGGGCTCCCAGGCAGACTTGGCAAAGTTGTACACGTTGGTATAAAGCTCGATGAGTGTGTCGGCCCGGAGGTTGCTGGACCAGTCCTCGGCTGCAACGGTGAACTTCTTGATGCTAAGGTCAAGAATGGGAAGTTCGTGAAGATCACCAATCAGGACAACACGGACACCGTCAATGGTCGCGTGAAGAGACTCGTGTTTGGGTGGGGCAGATATATTTTGTGACGGGTCCCCACTGCCACTTTCAATCTGCAGAGGCTGCTTGCCCTTGTCGCGGAGTGTAGTACCTCCGCTCAATGCATGGCCGCGGCTCAGAGTGGTGAGGGCGGCTCTTGTTGACGATCCAGCACCGCCAGCGACTGTCGTCTGACCACGGCCGCTTACAGTGCGCTGCTTGATGCCAGAATGGCGTAGCTGTTTGGCCTTCTCCTCGGCGACAGAGGGCTTGGCTTTCTTGGGGGAAGTGTCATCATTACCAGAAAGCTCAGATGCCTTGCTAACAATCTGGAGGACGAGCAGAATATCACGCAGCGACAGACGCAAAACCAGCGGTTCAACTTCAATGTTAATGCTGTTCAGGCCCGGATTCGAGCCATCAACAGACAGCTGGATGGAAAAGTCGTCGATGATGCGAAGTCTAGAATCTTCAAACCGGTCCATGCGACACAAGAACATGCCGACCTCGGAGACCTGGAAGGTAGTTGCATGCTGGTGTGAAAGGAGCACCTGCTTGGTGCCCAGGACAATAGCCTCGGATGATGAGCTGAGCGGGTTGGCGATTAGGATCACCTGAGCGTCTACAATGTTGACGCGGAAGGCAATGCTTGTTGCATTCTGGGATTCTGGTTGTTTAACGGAGTCTCTCAGGGGCACAGAGCTGCCCGAATGACCTGCCAGGCCTTGCAGTGATGGGCGCCGAGAATCGTCGGCCTCCCCGCTGCTTCTGCCCGTATGCTGACCAGAGTTTTGTCTAGTAAATGCGATGCGCAGTGAGTCGATATCAGACTCGTCGGGGGTTTCAGTCGGGCTGGCCAGTTCGTCCGAGATTGTGGAGGTCTCATCGACACTCATGCCAACTGTAATAAAGCGCTGAATAGCAAAAATGTAGTCGAGAGCAAAAATGATACGAGGACTGTCGACGGCTACAATGGCGATAATGCTGCGCTCCTGGCCACCAGTCATTGTGATGCTGGCCATGAACTGTTGAACATTCTTGTTTGATGAGGACATGATCCGACGGTACTTATTCGTCTCACCGGGCCGGCTATCATGGATGGTAAAGGACGAGATGACGAATTCGGCCTCAAGCGAGCCGTTGGCCTGCATTCTCAACTTGAGTTTACTATCATCAAGTGAGAAGCGGGACAGGCTCGCAAGATCCAGGTTTCCGACGGGCCGATCCTCGGGTGCGTTGATGAGCTCGAGACCAATCGTTTTGATGTTAAATACCAGGTCCAGCTTTGTCCACGTCTCGGCTGTAGACCCCAGCTCTGGGCCAAGGTTAACGGCAGGCGTTCCATCAGTCTGCAAATTTAACCCAGACCGGGCACGCTGGAGTGTACGGTCATCGACACTGCGCTCAACATCTTCCAGCACACGCTGCTGGTCTCCGTCCTCGGAAGCAAAGGCTGCCGGGACTGATTTGCTGATCTCCAAAAGGAACTGCAGCTGGTATTGGGTGAGGCGCAGGTTGAAGTCGGTCATGTGGCCAACGATCTCGGTGTCAGGCCGCTTTAGATGCGGCTTATGCTCGGCATGTGTGACCTGGAAAGCCAAGTCGACGTGATCAATAAGCTCAAGCTCCTCGGACCGCTCGTCGGGGTAGTGGATAAGTGATGTCAGACGAATGTTGCGGATACCGGCTGACAACTTCATGGCAATCTCGGCGTTCTTGGAGTCGTCAAGCGGGGAGAACCTGTTCTGGGCGTAGATTTCACCCAGGTACGCGGTTAAGAGGTCGCGCTTCGGCCGACCGGGAACAACGACACGTGGGAATACAACAATGGGAGTGTTGACGACGACATCAAACTTGATGCGGTTGTTGCTTTGCTGAAGCTGATTGGCCTGGTTTGCAGCCGCTTGGCGAGCGGCATTGTAGATAGCCTGCATTTTGCCAAACTTGACCAAGAAGTCAATGATCTTGCGGAATGGCTCCTCCATAAAGTTCATCTTGATGGAACCAGCACGAAGGTAGATGGACGAGTCGTAGCCAGGGTATGTCTTGGCATTATTGGCATCGAAAGTCTCGTAGCGGAAGTCAGCGAGGTCATCGCCTTGGATGGTGATGAGTTGGCGTAGGGGCGAATCTGCTGGAACACCAAGGTTCACGTCATCTGTCAGGCTCAGGTTGCCGAGTCGTGTCGACACGCGCATGGTTCCAGCAAGGAGGAAGACACCGACATCAGCATGATTGAACGCAAGTGTTGCCAGGCGAATACCATCGTTATTCAGAATCAAGCGGATACTCTTGAGGTCCACCTTGACACGAATGGCACCGGCGGCACCGGGCTCGGACGATGTCGGTGAACCTGATGTTCCATCGGTCTCCTCGTCAGTAACGAGGATGCTAGGGTCCTCATTGGTACCGTCGACATTGCTGATTTGGGCTTGCTCTTCGGGCGGTGCAGGGTTGGTGAAGGTGATGAGGACAAAGTCGAGGAGTGTGAGCAGTGTCTTGCGTGTGACAATAATGTTGATTGTCGAGATGGCAACGTTGACGTTTGTCTCGATGCCTTCGTACACGGGCATGAACTCAGGCGACTCCTTCTTGACGCGCACAAACTTGACATGCACAAGATTGCGCTGCTGTTCGCGATCTTCAATGTCACCAGAGGAGACGATGGACTTGAACTCAGCTGGTGGGTTGGACACAAAATCGTCCACAATGACCGAGCCCAGGGACACTTCGGCAACCATGTCGTAGGGACGCAGGTAAAAGTCAAGGTCAAATGTCTGTGCTACCAACTCGACCAGAAGAGCATCCGGCCGTGAACCGTCGGTGCCACTCCGGTAAAGCGATCCACGAAGCTCATCAACCGAAAACTTGAACTGGAACGTCTTTTGTTGCATCCTGCGCTGCTCACTAGTGAGGCCGCCGCTGTCAGCGTCTTGGAATGCATCCTCGTCGTCATCGTTGTCATCATCCAAAACAATGGCCGTCTCTTCGGGAATTGTGAAAGATAGCAGTTGTGATGCCCGGCGCTGGCTGCTCTTTCGGTGGGTGGATGATGCAGAGGCTGAGCTGAGAAGTCGTGGCCGGTTGGGTTTGGAAGATGAGTTCGCTCTAGAGCCCTTTCCTGGGGTGCGGGGGGGCACCATATCAATCTCGTCGTCTCCAAACTTGGGGATGGCAACCTCAATAATCTTCATCAGGTTCTTGTACTTCGTGTCGGATACTGCAGCGTGCAGTGTAGGCATATGGCCAGACATCTTCATGCGAGTAAGGTTAGGGGCCTTGGGAAGGATGGAGATCTCAACGATGAAGTCAACATTGATCTTCTCGACAATGTGCAGATGGAGCGCCTCGTTCTTGTTGACAAGCTGAGCTTTGGTGTCCTCAATGGACGGGCCGATCAGAAGCTGGGTCGAGGTGAGCTTGACGATGAATCGATCGTACATGAGTGACTCCAGGCGCTTGAAATCAGCGGGTGTGAACTCGCGCGCATCCTTTGACTGAACCTCCTTGATAGTGGTTTTATCGGCAAGCTCGCTGCTCACGCTAATGTGACCGGCGTCCAGAATCAGACAGGTCGACTTGCGAGTGGTGATGCTCTGCGGAACAATGATGAGAGGCGCCTGCAGGTCAAGCTTGGCGTTGATGGTCTTGTGCTCCTCAAGGGCAAAGTTCAGACCGGCACGGGTCTGCTCGCGAAGGCCTTCCACGGTGGCACCGGCCGTCTCCATGAGGGCAGTGATGGACTCCATGTGTCTCTCTGGTGGTTTGAAGAAGTTCCATACACCAATGACAAAGTTGGGGTTCCAGACAATCTCAAGGGGCTTGAGTTTGCCACGTACAGCGACGTCGCCCTGGCCATCAAGAGGGTTCTGCTCCACCTGGAACCAAAAGAAAGCCTCATCTGCGGTTTCGGCAGCCGTCTTGTCCAAATCGTTGAGCGAAAGGCGCTTCTTGGTGCTCGTGACACCGGGTGCATCCTTGACACGGACGATCTCAGTAAACAAGCTCTCGGGTGTCGTGCCGTCATTGACACGGAGACCGCCTAGGCTGATGTCCAGCATCATGGAGTCTGGTCGCTGCAAGGCCTTGGCTCGGAATACATCAAAATGCAAACTGAGAAGGTCCGTAGTTGTGGTGCCTTGTGGATTTTGTTTGAGGGTGAAGCTTCCTGTGCTTAGCGATGCCTCAACCTGCAGCTTGATAGCTTCTCTTGGAATGTCCACCTCGTCTGCCAGTGCCGCCTTTTCGTTCCAGTCAATGGCCTCGTAGAGCTCTTGCCGCTGCTCCTCGGTGATGTGTGTGTTCTCCTCTTCAGACTCTTCGACAGGTTGTTCAGCAGGTTGTTTTGAGCCCCACGCCCACGCCAGCCAGCCTTGTGGCTGCTGTTGCTGCTGTTGCTGGTCTGGCTTCGGCTTCAATGCGGCGGCGTTCTCCTTCTTGAGCTGATTGCGAGCGAGCGAGCGCCAGAAGCGCAGATCCTCGTAGCCGAGCTTCCACTCGAGCTTCGTTATGTCGTCGTTCTCCTCGGGTGTGAGCACCTGGTTCTGCTTCTTCTTCTTAAACAGCTCAATATAGCGGCGACGGTCATCACGGCGTTCGCGGAAGTAGTCCCATGTCCATCTCCGGTTTCGCTCGTGGATCTTGCTGAGGACTGCATCACCAGCAAACTTGAGCCATGCTCGTGGGTCCTCCTTGGGGCGAACACCCTTGGGCTGGTACTTCTTGTACTCTTGGTGGCGGATAAAGTAGTGGAAGAGATCGATCATCATGAGGGCGTCACGGTATTGGTGGTCATCGAGCACGACACCGATCTCGTCAAAGATGAGGTTGGCCTTGAACTTGGGCGCACGAATGTCGCCAGTCTTGTCTAGCTCGACCTTGGCCTGTCCGTTCACGGGCTTCAGGATAAACTGGTGATTCTTGAATGCCTTAAGGTCGGCGTCCTCGTCGTCCTCGTCCGCATCTTCGTCGATGGATCTTGTACGCAGGGCATCCTCACCGTCTGCCTTTGTGATCATCTCCTTGAATCGTTTTAATATCTCGTCGTGTGCAGTCTCATGGTCCGGGTCCGCAGGTGCTTCACGGCCGGAGCCAAGAAGTTTTGTGTCGGTGTTCCAGTAGACGGCTAGTGCACCCAGTGTGACGAGCTTGTGCGTGGACTTGAAGACAGCCTGGATAAAGGCTGGGCGCCAGCCATCGTCGGTGCTGACAGCGCTGAACTCTTCGAGTGTGACACCGAGGGCAAAGGGGTGGCCCGGTGCAGAGATGGAGTCCTCGTAGCGGATGTGGATGTTCTTGATGGAGATCTGGAGGTTGTCCACAATCTTCGTGACCAGGCTTTGAGTGAAGCTCTGGCTCTTCTTCTGGTCTTCTTGGCTCAGTCCTTCCTTGGACTGTTCCTTGAGCAGCTCTGCCGAGTCAAGCTTCTCCATCTTGAGCCGCTGCTTACGGCGCTCCTCCTCTTCCTCATTGTATGCAGCCTCTTCCTTGGGCGAGGCGAGCAAGAAGACATCCTCGATAAAGATCTTGACGGGTGCACCACTGAGGTTAGACCACGGGATTGTGAGTGTGAGCTGGCCAAGGTGGCCTTCGACGACGTTGATGGGTAGCTTGAGCTGGTCGAGAGCTTCTCTGCGTAATTCGAGGTCACGCAGCTTGACGTCACCGGACCAGATGCCGACCTTGAGTTGGGTAGGGTCAAAGTTCTTGACGTACATGCCCAGGAAGCGGTTAAGCAACCCGGCAACGAGACCTTCCAACATGGTGGCGACGGAACGGAGCGCGGTCTACCCCGCGGAGCCGGGAGTGGCGTAGGGCAAATGAGGGAAGTGTTGAAGCTCGGGATTTTGGGAAGTCGGTAAAGTTATGATTGATGGGCGGATTCTGCCGTCATTGGAGAGTTGACGCAGGTGTTGTTTTTTTAATGGTAGTGGTGTCGTGAAAACGCGTGTGTCCGAGACAGAACAATGGTCGTCGTTCTCATGAGACCGATTTGAGGTCAAAGAATGTCGAGACTTGTGTGCAGAATACTGACGTTGGGTCGATGTCAGGCACAACACAGCATAAATGGGAGGGAATGGTCAAGGTTGGTGGCAGTTGATTTTTGGAAGGAGCTACCCAGGGACAAAGCGTTGGGTTGTTAGGCTCTTGCCTCTAAAATGTCTTTCTTTCGTGCCGTGCCTTGCCTTGCTCGACAGCCGATTGGTGACGTGTGAGCGATGAATGTGCTCTAGGTCGTGCCTTCCTCAGCAAAAAAGAATGGGGAGACTTGGTGAGAGCGGAGAAATGGTGGGGTCATGACAGCGTGCCGATTCGCTGAATCCTAAAAGTTGCAGCTAGTTCGAATGGGCCAGGCAGGTGCGATAGAGCCAAGCAAGAAGCACATGTACCTTTCGTTTGTGGAATGTATACAAAGGTACAATGTCTCTAACTACGTCACCAGCAACAGCTGCCAGATGAAAATTACAGCAAAAGATCAAGAAGTAAAACACCAAGCACAAAACACAAAGGGAAGGCGCACAAAAACGGCCTGGCAACCTGGGAAGGTGCTTTGGGTCTTGGCTGCAATGAGAAATCCAAGCTACCTGCCACAGCTTTTGTTACAATGACTAAAGCAACGCGTGTGACTATGACGTTGATCGGCTCATAGGAGCAAGATCGAGATGTCTTTGACATCATCTCTGCGCATTGAGGCCATTGAGACCTTCAAATGAGACCCAATGACCGCGCTTTTCTGTAGTAAACTTTACCTCCTGTTCATTCTTTAATAACTTCGTATCGCAATCAGATTGTTGATCAGTAAAGAACACTCGCTTTTCTCATATTTGCATCATCTTCAAAGCTTCAATCGCAGCCATAGCCAGCTCCGAAACTATGCATCAAGCTTCTATACGCGCGCTAGCTCCACTGAGAGCTTCTACTATCCGATCATGGGCCAGCTCCAGAGCGGCAAGATCGTGGACAGCTCGGGCACTGTCTGAACGAGCTCAATTCTCGACAGCAACATCCACAACCTTCTCGAGACCTCGCGACACCTCCCTCACCCAGACCCTTGTTCCCAGACCGACTGCTGTGGCATACTCGAGCGACTCTCGTGGTCCAGTCAAGTACGAAATTGACCATAAACATGAGAAGGAACGGGCCAAACAAAAGCTCGAGGTTCGGCCAGACGAGGTGAGCGCCGATTCCTCGGTGCGCCCAATTATCGAGCACAGCCAGAACCCAGAAGCTGAGAAGCTGCCAACTGTATCAGAAGCTCTTGGAAAAGATCTAGTGAGTCTATATTTTCGCAGATTTGGGTAATCCAGCACACTGACGCGATTACTAGCATGCCGCGAAAGACGCAATTGCACTCACAGAAGTGCCTCGCGAAGCTTATGCCCTCGGTTTGAGTGGCACGATCCCGTACTTTTTTACCTCGCTCTCCACGATCTTTCTCGGCTGGAATATTCGCAGCGGTCCATCCACATCGCCTATTACAAACAGCTTTATGCTGAGCCCCGAGTCGGCGCAACAATGGCTGCAGATACTGGAGCCAGTCCAACTGGGCTACGGTGCCGTGATTATCTCCTCTCTAGGTGCCGTTCACTGGGTAAGTGCATTCGGCTTTGAGCTTCTATTCGGATACGGGCTTGGGCAATTGACTAACAGACAAGGGAATGGAACTCATGGAAAAGAGACCAGAGCACGACCGCACTCGGTTCCGCTACGCCATGGGCATGATCGCACCAGCATTTGCGTGGCCGACACTCTTCCTCCCCGTCCATTTTGCACTGACGGGACAGTTCCTTGCATTCACGATGCTCTACTTTGCCGACAGCCGGGCTACCAAGTTGGGCTGGACTCCCCAGTGGTACTCAACCTACCGCTTTGTCCTCACAGCAGTTGTGGGCAGTGCCATTCTCGTCAGCCTTCTCTTCAGAGCCAAGATTGACGATGTCGGTGAGAACATGTCTCAGCGTCTGGAGACCGGAATGCACCGGCGCGGCCCTACCGAAGAGTCATACTCAGCCAAGTGGGCCAGGCTAGAAAAGAAGGAGAAGGAGAAGATCAAGGCTGAGGAGGAGAAGAAGAAGAAGGAAGAGGAAAAGGCGAAGAAGGCTGAGAAAAAGGAGGACAAGGGTGTGGACAAGAGCAACAAGAAGGAGGAGGAGGAGGAGAAGACAGATGAGAAGAAGGAGAAGTCTACTTCTGAAGACAAGGAGAGCGGCAAGGACAAGAAGGCTGCCGGCGAGGATGAAGAGGGCGCTATCAAGAGGGACGACAAGAAAGACGACAAGAAGGACGACAATGACAAGGATGACAACAAGTCGGGTGATGCCGAGAACAAGACGGCCCAGAAGAAGGGCAGTGGAGATGAAGTGAAGGCCGATGGCGATGCCTCATCCAAGAAGAAGTCGTCCAAGGGAGACGAGGAGGCCAAGGGCAAGGGCAAGGGCAAGGACGGTGATGCTGAATAGGTCTACCGCCTGCCTGGTTCTTGATATAATGTTTTTATCTTAGCACTGCATCTTGTGTTTATGTTTCTTTTATATTCGTAACATCCTGACTTCATTTAGGAGTAGTCATTCAATTGAAGTCTATTTGTGCCAAGGCCTATGATTTATCTCCAATAAATATTCAGGAATTTTATTTCGGCATATTTCATGTTTCTTATTTGTTTTAGTCTATATTTATTTAACTTTTATTTAACAAACATAACATTTATATGCTTGTAAAATAGGAAAGAAACTGATAGTGACAACTTATATATATTCATATTCAAATTAAAATCTAAACATGATGCTCCCACAAATATCATGATCTAAAGAAAAATACTTCTTCTTGCTTGAACTTGCAAACGAAACAGGAAATGATGCTGTTTGTACGGCACAATGTAGAACTTGTTCTTGTAAAGTGTGCAACCTAAACAGTGTCGATAAATCTGACTTAAATTGAGAACTCCCAAATACGCAAGTACACCTGCAGGGAAACGCGCCAAGGTTAGACGCGTTTTATGACATCTCAGCTGCGTGCATTGACATTTAGGAGATTCTTTTTCTTCATTCTTCATTATTCTACGCAGGGTCGAAGCAAAACATCAAAAAAATGGCACCTCATAAAAGAAAAAGAAGTCTGAGTGATAAATGCGATGTGAGTATGCCAACGGTAGACAAGGCGGATAAACAAAGCCCAAAGACACAAACTGATACTGATTGTTTCCAGAGATGCTTCTGCGATGACCTCTATTGCGATGGTCGAAAACCGAGCTGCGACAATTGTATTCTCTACAACGCAGAATGCAACTATCAGTATGTTCCAGGTTCTGGTGGATCGTGTATGTTTAGTAAAGCATTGGGTCGCTGTTTTCTGACACATATAGAGCGTATCGTCCACACGACCGGCAGCGGCCAAGACAGGAGGAACGGCTTAACAAGGCGAGCGAGCTAAGCAGCGCTGCGGCAGCTGCACCTCGGTCTCGAAAGCTCCCCTCGATGCACACAAGCGAGCCGCTGATAGGGCGCTTGCTGCAGCTGGAGCAGCGTATGGCGCAAATGGAGAGTCGGCGAAGCGCAACTCCAACCGGTGGCAACGAACACGACAGAACCGAGCAAGTGGCCTCGAGTAGAGATAGCACTGGGTCGACTACTGGAATCACTGCCAACTCGACGGCGGGCACGACTGCTGGCACGACTTCAGTCAGTGGGGATACCGAGCCTGTAGTAGAGACCCGGCCCTCACTGTACAAGTTGACCGTCGATGAGGACGGCAATGTTGTATACTTGGGGTTGGCAGACCGGTGCACAGGCCTGTCTGTCTCTATTGATATTGAAGCAGCAAAAGGCGTGGCTGCACCGGAAAGAACGGCAGGGGCGAAAGCAGGCACAGAAGCACCAGCACCGGAAACAATCGTGGGCGCAGGATGGGCAGCGTTAGTGCCTCCGCCAATAATGCAACCGGATGCTGCGTTCAACCCAACACTGGCACCCCTGTTCAAGGCCATTGCTACCGGCAAGAAAATCACGGTGACCGACGATATCAGCGACGAATTGCTGAAGGAATACTTCCGCTATGATGTACTCAACACGATGGAGCAGTCTGCCTTCACACGAGACATGGCTAAAGGTGATGGCCCCATGTTCTCCCCTTTTCTGCTCATGTCCATCTATGCTTCGGCTACATACAACGGTGACGGTTTGGACCCCAGTCGGCGACGTGCACAAGGCGAGCTGTTTGAGCGCCTGGCCAAGGAGTATCTGGCGCAGGAGATGGACGGCCCCTCCAAGACCACCACAGCACAGGGCCTCTTGTTGATGTCAGAGCGTGCTCTTGCTCAGGGAAAGAACAGCAAAGGCTGGAACTATGCTGGCATGGTAAGACCCTCTTTGATTCCTTCGGCTTTTACCTTTAAATTATCGATACTGATAGAACAGGCTTTTCGCATGATAGAAGACGTGAGTATTTTACGTTTTGCTGTTCCTGTACATTGTTTCCCAACTGACTTTTAGCTTGACATCTGCCAAACCGATTTGAACGAGTACAAGACTGTATTCTCCCATGAGGTGAATGAGCAGCGCAAGCGGCTCTACTGGGCCGCACACTTGCTCGACAAGTATGTTTCTATTTGTTGACAGCCAACAGCCAACCCTAATGCGCCACAGCTGACACTCCAGATCAATAACGCTCGCTCTTGGGCGTGAGCCGGCTTTTAAGCCTCGGAAACGGCTTGAACCTAGAAAACTGGACAACATCGAACTTCGATACATTGGCCAGATTTGTATGATACTGGACGAGACCGTGACGAGCTTTTACGGCTCTGATCCCAAGATACGCAGCGCAGGTCCCGCAAAGGGCAATTTCATGAACCGTATGGTCAGCAGCGTTCAGAGCGTGTTGGTTCAGTACGAGCTTCACAACAAGGATGTCTTTGGCAACGTGAACCGCAACGCATGTCCGCCGGGACCATTGCTGTTTACATTTCATATGCTTCAATATGCTACGGCAATACTGATCAACAAGCATTTTCTTCGCTCCATAACACAGCTGACCCCGGAAGCGAGAGTGCAATGGAAATTCCATACCAACAACGAGACGGTTAGCAAGTGTATAGGGTACAGCAAAAAGTCGCTGGAACAGATGAAGCAGCATATGCCGGTGCTGGGCGGTCGTTTGAACTACATTGGCGCGCATGCGTCGGTGATAGCAGCGTACGTATGCATGGTTCCCAGAGTGCTACAGTCTTTGACAATCTACTAACAGTGCTAGTGCTTTTGATGTCCTTATGCTTGATGCTGCTGATGGCGATATTCGCATGGATGCTCTTGGCCGGCTTGATACGTGGTTGGATATCATCAAGCAGGTACGTTGCCGCTCTGACTTTTATTTCTCCTGACAAGTTCTGACACGTTTAGTGCGAGGCGAGGGTGCCCAGCCTCCAACGCATGTTTGATTTCATCTCACAGAATGCGTGGTATACCGTGATGCAATCCGAAGACTTGCAGCAGTCTGCAGCTGGCCGTCGTCTTGTGACAGCCATGAGTTGGACGCGAGAGCTCGTGTACCCGAGCCCTTTCGAACACCCACCTCCTCTGAACGACAATGGCGAAGTAATTTATGACTATGCTGGGTACGGGCTCCAGGTATTTTCATATCTTCACCTCTTCGACACCTTGCCACCTGGCTCCCGGAAGCAGCTCAGAGGAGGTGGGGATGATCAGGTGGTTTGGTTTTAGATGTCACTCGGCTCATCTAGCAGTAGCTGTCATGATGGGGTTTGGTGTATACTTTGCTCGCTGTATTTGACTTTTGATTTTAACCTTTTATTTTGGCTCCTATACCCTATAATTATACCAATTCTGTAATAATACCACTTTACTTCAATATTTTACGACTGTGTTGGCATGGACACGTCGGCCTTCTTGGCAACAACATCCTCCGACTTCCACAGGGCGGTGACGGTCTTCTGCTGAGTGTAGAAGGAGATACCGGGACGGCCGTAAAAGGTGCTGGCACCGCCGGCAGCCACCGACTTCTTGTTACCAGTGAAGGAGAACATGGGCAGTGGGACGGGAATGGGCACGTTGATACCGACCTGGCCAGCCTCAATGGTGCGGCGGAAGCGCTCGGCGGCGGCACCAGAGCGGGTGAAGACAGCGGTACCGTTGCCGTACTGGTTGCGGTTGATCAGGTCAACAGCCTCGTCAAGGGTATCGGCCTGCACGCAGACAAGGACGGGGCCGAAAATCTCCTCGGTGTAGCAGGTCATGTCGGTCTTGACGTCGCTGATGATGGTGGGGGCAACCCAGTTGCCGGCAGCGAACTTGGGGTCGGCGGGCTTGAAGCCGCGGCCGTCGAGGGCAATAGTGGCGCCCTCATCGGCAGCGCTCTGGATGAGTGACTCGATACGGGCCTTGCTCTGGGGGCTGATGACGGGGCCGAGGTCGGAGCCCTCGATGAAGCCGCCGTTGACAGACAGCTTCTTGGAGGCCTCGACAAGCTCGGGCAGCCAGTTCTGGGTCTCGCCGACGAGAACGAGGACACTGAGAGCCATGCAGCGCTGGCCGGCAGCACCGAAAGCGGCGCCGACGACGCTGTTGATGAAGTGGTTCTTGTCGCAGTCGGGCAGGGCGACGGCGTGGTTCTTGGCGCCAAGGTTGGCCTGCACACGCTTGCCAAGAGCCGAGCCCTTGGAAAAGATATACTCACCCGCCTTGTTGCCACCGACAAAGCTGATGGCCTTGATGTCCTCGTGCTCGAGCAAAAAGTTGACAGTGTCGTGGGTGCCGTGGACAATGTTGAGGACACCGTCGGGCAGGCCGGCGTCGCGCGCCAGCTCGGCCAGGATGAGGGCGGCACCAGGGTCGCGCTCCGAGGGCTTGATGACGAGCGTGTTGCCCGTAACGCAAGCAATGGGGATGGACCACAGCGGGATCATGGCGGGGAAGTTGAAGGGGCAGATGGCGGCGACGACACCGAGGGGCTCGCGGTACGAGCGCGTCTCCATGTCCTTGGCAACCTCGAGGACCTCGCCCTTGAGCAGCTCGGGTGCCGCACAGGCGGCCTCGGCGACCTGCAGACCGCGCAGGACATCGCCGCGGGCGTCGGCAAAGGTCTTGCCCTGCTCCAGCACAATGCTCGAAGCGAGACGGTCCCAATTCTCGCGGATGAGGGCGACAAACTTGAACATGATCTGCTGGCGGGCCATGATGCTGGTGTTCTTCCAGGCGGGGTAGGCCTTGGCGGCCGAGGCGATGGTGGCCTCGAGCTCGTCGCGGGTCATCTGGGGCACGCGGGTGACGAGCTCGTTGGTGGCCGGGTCGTGGACATCAACGAGCTGGGCACCAGAGGCGACCGACTGCTTGAACGCATTGTCGATAAAGTAGGGCGTGTTCTCGACCGAGGCGAGCTTGTCGTGGGAGCGAATGAAGGAGGTGGCCGTAGAGTTGAGCGAGGCGTTGAGGCGGCGCGGGGTGGTGTGGAGGGTGCGCGAGGAGCGCGATGCTGCTGACTGCAGCTGTAGCCGGCCGGCCGAGCGAGCGCTCTTCTGAACGACTCTCTGGAACATTGTGGTGTGTGGTCTGAGATAGGATACTGGGGAGAATCAAACAAAAAACAGAAACAAGAAGAGGTGAGACCCTGCGAGCTTCGAGGGACGGCCGGTTATATTGGATTTATTGATTGATTAATTATTATTTATATATTATTATTGATTATTTCTACATATATCCAGTATCTAATCTACGGCATAGGTCCCGAGCACCGTGCGACCTCGCTTGGCCCTGCTTGGCCTGGTTGGCCCTGGCTTCGAGGGAGCGAGAGTGAGAGCCACGAGACAAGAGTTCGGCACCATTCTAGCTACAGTGGATCAGTCTCATGACTGCTCCGGCGGGATAATGGCTACGAGGGCGCATGACCACCGAGGTGATTTTTGATTTCATTGATTTCATTCTGGCTGTTTTCAGTTGAGTTTATACAAAACGGTAGACTCCAGACTCTTCTGTCTGCATCTGATACATTGTTTCTTTCTTTTTCTTTTTTTTTACACCTACTGTCGTCGTCGTCGGTCTTCTTCCTGCTAGACGCTGCCTCGGCGGTCAAGTCCGCGGACTTGTTCATGCACGAGCAAGAGTTCCGGGAGAGCTTGGAAGCAGTTGCTGAGTTGTTGAGTTTACTGCCGTTCGCTCCTATTTTCCTGTCATTTTGCTATCATTTTGCTAATAAAATGCTGTCAATATTGCCAATTCCCTGCAATTCCCTGAATTCCCTACCAATTTGCCAGGCACTCAGCACGCAGCAACACGATACAGCGGCTGGACTCGCTACCCCTCACTAAACTCGCTTTAGATAACAAGTCCGGGGCCCCATATTTGATTACCTTCCTAATACGGACTTGTCCTCATTGATAAGTGATTTACACGGGCATCGCCCTCGGTAGCAGACCGGAGGGAGCAAGTGGAACAAGCGTATTAGATGCATATAGTAATTTAGTGAACTGGTGAATATGAATAGGAATGGAGATAATGGAGAAGAAGAGCGGTGTTGGCAGTTCCAAGCTCGGTGCTGTGGGCGAATCGCTGGTTGGCAATATGATAAGGCGTAGCTGTTGAATATAAAATAACTGAAAAATTAAGAAAAAAGAAAAAAGAAACATTAAAAAGAGCAGGCACATCCGAGATCATAGGATATTCGTCAAGTTAGAGTCATACACAATAAAGACCACAAAAAGTATGATTATATTTAAACAAAAAGATTAAATTCGCTATTGCTCGTAAATTACTCGGACGCCGCTTTCTCCAGAGTCGCCAGCAGAATGTCGGCATGGCTCTTCTCAAAGATGAGCATGGGCCGCAGGCGCACCGTAGACTCGCCCGAGCCGCCAATGTTCACACCCAGCTCCTTGACGCGCTTCACAAAGGCGTCACGCTTGGGGTGATCAAAGGCCAGGAATGTGCCCATGTTTTTGCCGCGCAGGTTAGCAAACTGGCCGGGGAACTTGGGTGCCAGCGTCTTCTCAATCTCGCCAAACAGGTAGTCGCCGACAGCGGCCGTGTGCGCAACCAGATCGTGCTTCTCAATCTCCTCAAAGATGGCCTTGAAGAGCAGCGCACGCACTGGGTCGCCCATCCAGGTGTTGAACTGACGGTATGCCTTGTTGGGGCGCAGCTCGGGGTTGGTGTAGTAGAAACCGGCGGCCTGAGCTTTCTTGGAAAAGGTCACCATGTCGGGCGGCGTCTCCAGGTTCCAGTGGTCGTGGGCCCAGAACTTGCCCGTGGCGCCGACGCCCGTCTGCACCTCGTCGACAATGAACAGGACGTTGTGCTTCTTGGTCAGCTCACGCAGGCCGCGGAAGAAGTTGGCGCTGGCGTGGTTGTCGCCGCCCTCGGACTGGATGGGCTCGACGACGACAGCGGCCGGCTTGTTGTGGTAGGTCGTGATCAGAGACTCGACCTCGGCCAGGCTTGCCTGCTCGGCAGCAGCGTTCTCGGCCTCGAACTGGTCGAGGGGGTAGCGCAGCGACGGGAACGACGCCTGGGGCCAGTCAAAGGCGGGAATATCTAGCTTGTGGATAGGCTTGGAGCGCGTCGTCGACAGCGAGCCAAACAGACGGCCGTGAAAGCCGCCCTTGAAAGACAGGATGGACAGGCCGTTGGCGGCACCGGGTGCCTCGTTGTTCATAGATGACTGCAGCTCCTCGGAAGTGAAGTCGACATTGTAGCCACCGCGCTCCTGCTGGCGGCGCCAGATAAAAGCGGCCTTGTAGGCAGTCTCGTTAGCGTCAGAGCCGGTCATGGCGGTGAACACCTTGTCGAGGCCCTTGGGGCTGGCACGAAGCAGGCCGGTGCGGAGGACCTCTTCCCAGTCCTCGGGGGGGAAGTTGCCAAGCGCGGGACGGCTGACAATTGCGTTAACCATGTCGGGGGTCTTGGTAGCCTCGATCAGGGCGGGGTTGGCGTAGCCCAGCGGGATGGATGCGATCTGGGCAAAAGCATCCAGCAGCACGTTGCCGTCGGCATCAACAATGTAGTTGCCGATGCTCTTGTTGTAGTCGGTCAGGATGCTAATGTTGCGGGTGTCAAACACGCTGTCCAGCGACGCGATCTTCTCCTTGGACACGGGACCCGGCAGGCTGGTCTTCATAGATGGAGCTGCAGGCTCGCCAGCGATGAAGCTGGACACGGCGCGGACAGACGTGAAGGCCGGGGCCGCGCGACGGGCAGCCGGGCGGGCAGCCGACAAGGTGAGGGCCTTGGCCGAGTGAAGAAGCCTCCGAGATGCCATTTTATGTGTCTGAATGATGTGATGCAGAATAATCAGAAAGACCAAGAAACAAAAAAAAAAAGAAAAAAAGAAAGTCAAAAGTGACAAGACAGCTCTTCAAGAATAGATCTACGTCGTGCAAGTCACGGTGTCAACTCCGCACGTCGGTGCCCCTCACGCTCCTTCCACAAGAGTGCACGAATAATACAATAAAATAAAATAGCTACTTTAAATAACTAAATAGTCAATTGGGAAATGGTTGGTTTCCTATTCCAGACGGCAGTCACCGAACGACGTACGAGATACGCTGTTCTCCGCCGAGCTTTTGGGGAGGATGTAAATACACGACTATGGATAGCTCCGGTAGCTTGGTTCGTGTTCTTGGGCTATTATTGACCCAGAGTTTGCCCATTGTTTTCATTGCATTCTATTGTCACGACGGTCTGCCGTTCCAATGGCCTTGCCTTGCCTTATCGGCCCCGCTTGGACTTTCCGTATGCGGCATAGACCCGCGTCGGACCTGCATCGGCATATAGCACTACAGATGATAGCTTCTAATAGTGCAGTGAGTATCAGATAGAGTGCGCTCAGATATCAGGCATGGCCAGGTGGAATAGCAGAAATAATTGAAATACTAAATTTACATTTTAATTAAGATAACACAAATTAACACCCGGGGTATCCAACACATTTCTCATAAACTCCATTCATCATCTCGTCGCTCGGCTGGACATACTCGACTTGGATGGCACGTTCATCTTCACCAATCTTCCTCCATCATCTTCTCGAGTCATAGCCTATCTCACTATACCTTTCCCTATCAGCTCTCGGATGGTGCGCCCAAATAACCGCTGGTATACGCCGAGCATACCCAGCATTCCCGGCCACCGTTCGCCGCACCATGCCAGCAGGATCAGGCACGAGCTTGACACATCGACATACGCGCCCCAGTCGAGCTCGCCATTGCCTCTTACGCCATTTGCACTCAAAGAAGCATCCTCGCCCATGGGCTGCAGAACAGTAACTCGCCCATCCAGGCGCAGCAGCGCATTGGCTAGTAGCGTGCTCGATGCCAGGTAGATGTAATGTGCGCTCATAAATGTAATCGGGTATGAGCCCAGGGCTGACGACTCGGGCGCACGGATGATCTTCTCGTAGGTACGGATGAGCCTGATGGAAGAGTAGAAGGCGTCCGAAGCAACGGGCAGGATGGCTGGAGAAGGAGAAGAAGGAGAAGAAGAAGAGTCGGGACCCTCGCGTAGTGCCCGTAGCAGTAGAGGCTGGAACAGGAAGCACATGGTGGCATCGTAGCCAACGTCACAGGTCAATGTTGCCACGCCCTCGCGCTCGTCGCCAGCCGGCACGGCCAGCTCTTGCCGCCATGCATGCAGCGTCTGGTATTGTTGACGCAACCAGTCAAGTTGAACGTCTGCTTCTTGTGGACTGTTGTTACTGTCCCCGCTGCCACTACCCGGAGACGACCGTGCAGGCAGGTAGAGAGTGCGGAAGATCTCCGACCGCAAGTACACGAGCCGGTAGTGGTGCGCAATACTCATGGCCTGCATCGAGTTGCGGTCCACTGTCGACGACACTGCTGGAGATGTAGCTGTATTTGTGCTTGCGGACGCAGCCACGCCTGCAGATATTAGAGCACTCACATCTGCCGGCACAAGCGCGCTTGGGTAGGATACCGTGATGATCGACTCGGGTAGATCGCTGCCGCGTCCAAACAGCTGCCCGACAATGCGCTCAATCGCATACAAGCCCCAGAATGTAGACCGTCGCAGCTTCTTCTCGGCCTCGGACTCGCCGCTCGGCGCCGCATGTGTCGGCCCCGCGCCGGGAATGCCCGCTTCGGCTGCCGCGGTAGCGCCTCCCTCCTCCATCTCTGTGTGGTAGCCGAGTTCCAGTGCAAGACGGCATGCATAGTCAAGCAGTTTCCAGACGTCGCCCTTGCGCGGAAAAAAGAGACAGAATACAATGAGCAGCAGCAATGCTTGCAGCGACGCCGGCGAGACCTCGGCCGTGACCTCTTCCACATAGGCCAGTGCATCCGCATAGTATGCCAGGCTCTCAGCAGTACGCTGTGGTCGGTACCGGGCCTTGGTAGCGCATGCAATCGCACACATCATGGCAATGCGGAAGTACGAGTGCGCCTGGTCGCCGAGTGCTGTGGGGCCTATACCGTTTGCAGAACTTCCAAGCCCAAACGTCGCTGTGGGCGATGAAATGCTGCCGGGATTGCTTCCCCCAGTCCCGGCTCCGGTCGGCGACGTCATGCCCCCAAACGCCGAGTTGGGCGTTGTTGTATTATTTGTGGTGCCGTTGTTGTGTGTCCGACGCCGCACTGCCAAGTATACTTCGAGGTCGGCAAATGCATGCTCCGGGTCGACAAAGCCATAGAGTGTATTGGACGATGCCAGGTACAGCCGCAGAAGCGCGCGAATGTCTGCTTCCGCCGCGGCTGATGCAGATGTGTCGCCGACAAGGTTGTTGGTGTTGTAGTGGTGGTGATGCAGAGCGCCTGCTTGCTGCTCGTCATGATCCATGTCTGGTACGTGACCAAACATGCGTTCGGAGGCGGTGTTCGAGTTTATAGACGCATTGCTGCCGGCACCGACGTCCTCTAGGGATACGTATACCCGGGCCGTTGCATGCTGTAGGATCTCGACCATCAGTGCGAAAACAGACGATGCGCCCCAGTATCGCGACTTGCCGACAGAGGCCATAGACGGCACAACGACATCAAAGGATGGCGTGGGTGTTGTGGTTGACGTTTCTGTGGCACTAGCTACGTCCTGTGGCTGGGTAAGTGTCGTAGCGGATGAGGGTGTTGTGGCCGTCGTTGTGGTCGTCTCTGTTGTTGATGTCGACTGGGGCGGAGCTGCAGATATTTGCGGCAGCTCCGTAGAGGTAGATCCAGTTGTTTTCGTTGTCGTTGTTGTAGAGCCAGCCAAAGATTGATTGTCTGGCCGAACCATGCGACCGCCACTGGCCTTGACGGCTTCGAGGTGCTCGACTCGCGTCAGCAGTGACTGAACGTAGACCCGCGGTAGCGTCTGCTTGAGTGCATGGTCAAATATCGTACACTCGACCCCCGCACGATGGCACGGTCGGCAGTTTGGCAGCTGCGTATCGCACTTGCGCCGGAGCCGGCGGCAGCGCTGGCATGTAGGGAGGAGCTGCTGCAGCTGCTGCAGTGTAGTCCGAGGAGTTTCCGGCTGCGGTTGACTCTGAGGAAAACCCTGAGACGGAGACTGAACCTGAGACGGAGACTGCGAATGTGGTGTTTGGGGCGCTACTGTGGTGGCCGGGGTTTGGGGATTATACGCGGTTGTGTCCCGAGGAGACACGCCCGCGAGAGGCGTCGGGCCGCTCATGGCATCGTGATGAGGTGTTGGCTATATGTGATGTAGATGTAGATGGCTTGAAGCATATGATAAACAAAACGAAGTCTTACAACCGTCTCTCTAGATAATACTGATGGTGATGTCGACGTTGATGCTGCTGTCGATGCTGCCCGTGCTCGTGAAGAGCTATGGATGTGGATCACGGATCGTCCAGACACTGATAGTGCTGGTAATTCAAATCACAATCCGCTTTCCTCTGTTCTACCCGCTATTCATCCGGTCACTGGAAATAGGATGTCTGTCACTTGCACTCACACTGTTTTCCATTTGCCATTTCCCACAGACACAATAGATACGGACATGTGCGCTCTTCTCTGGGGGTCCCCGAGGGCGAGGAGCCAATAGCGTGTTGGCCGACTATTGATCGGATAAGGATAAGCAGCAGCGCTAGGCTTGAGACTATGCAAAGCTATCAAATCAATAGTCGTGGTTGGCTGTGTGATAAGACTTGGTATAGGTGACTATCCTAGGACGAGAGAAGAAAAGCATAAAGGAGACAGGAAGAGGGGAAGTCGACAAATTGGTTGGCGAACGTGGCTGGATGCCGCCGGCATGGCAAGTGGGGCTATATATCCACTAGGGTAGTCGTGTAAGTGCCGGCCACAGTCCGATGAGATAACGGCCGAGATGAGATTAACTGTGAATACTTTCATGCTATTTTCCTATGGAAGCAAATAAAGACGGCCATTTTTTTAAAAAAAAAATGAAATCGAACAAAGGAAATTATGAAGTCATTTAGGTTCACGTTTTAATACAATGAATCTATAGATTTTCAAACTTGAAATATGAAATACTCAAATACTCAATTATATGTGAAAGAAATAACAGGAAACAGGATAGTGGAAAATATATTTAAAAAACAAAATAAGAACAGAATAAGAAAGGAGCATAATTTCTTAAATATTAACGAAGCTGAGATACGTATTTTAATAGCTACTATATTGACTTAACATATATGACCTCGGGTGTTGTGTTTTTAGATTTTTGTTTTTGTATTTCTTTTGTTCTCTTTTTGATTTTTGTCTTGGCATTCTTTTTGGTATTATTATTATTAGTCTTGTTTTATGTTGTTGTATTATTTAGTATAAGCGCTATAGTACGGCATTCTGCCGTACTATACCGCTTACCGCTACTTTTATTTTTAGTATTACTAGTCTTGTTTGTTACTTCCGGTGATAGATATAGACGCGTTTATTATAAATATGGTATCGAAAAAATTGAAACTTTTAAATTCGGACTTAAAATTAATCTCGATCGGTATACTACGAACTTCTTCGACTATTTTTTAGACTTTTTAGACTTTTATTTGTGAAGATATAAATTAGGCTTTTTGGCTTTTAGTTAAGAGAGCTTAGCCTGACTTTTTGTTTATACGCTTAGTTTTATTGGTTAGAGGTGGTGTATTGGTTGTTGATTAGGTAAATAGTAGGATAGTACGTACCCGTTTTCGTTTTTAATAGTAGATATATTTAGATTTTAGAATAAAACGTGTTACGGCGACGAAGAGAAAGCAATAATACGTTTCGAGATTTTAAATTAAGGTATAATAAATAAGCGCGACGGCGTTAATTTTAATTAGTTTATAGTATAGGTAAGTTAAATTTATTTCTTTTATATAAGAAAGGTAAGAATTAAGTATTACTTCGTATAACGACTATATATAAAAGACTTTAAGTACTTAAGTAATTCTTGTTTTTTAGTTATAACGACTTTATAATAGTTTATAAAAATATTTAATCGTTAGTTACGATAAAGGTAAAATAAAAATCTACTATAAAAAAGGTTTTAGACTTATAAAAAGAGTAAAAGAATAGTATAGCTTAACGGTAAGTAGTTTTTAAAGAAAGATTTTATAAAGTTGTTATATATAAAAGGTCGGTATAAGGCTTAACGGTAAATTAAGCCTATTATTATAAAGCCTATTAATAATAAAAATAAAAAAGAAGCTTTACTATAGTCGTTAATATTTAAATCTTAATATTATAGCCGCGATAAAAGAATTTAAAGATTGATTATAAAAGCGTTTCTTTTTAGTATTAACTAGAAATACTTTTAAAATTATTTAGTAAAGAAAAGTAAAGACTAATTAAGTATCGACGAGCTAAAACTTTTAACTTAATATTTAAACTTTATTTATTATACTTCTTTTTACTTTATTTATTACTTTTTTTAATTATTTTTTTTTAAATAATAAAATGTGTTTTATTTTATAGTAGTAGTCCGATCGGTCGGAATATTAAAGAATTAAAGTATAAATCATATTTCCGAAGTCGGGATTTAATTACTAACACGTATTATTTACCGGTTATATTTTATAATAAAATATATACGATTCACCGATAATACACCGAGTATTAAAAAATCCGAATATACGGTTTCTTTTATAAGTAAAATTAATAAAAAAAAATAAGCTATAAAGGTAGCTAGTTTTTTGAAAATCTTTACGTAAAGTATAAAGATTACGAATTATATAAACGGCGTACTTTAAATAACGTTATTTACTGTAGGGATAGAAAACGCAAAAGTTTAATTAAGATTAGCTTAATAAGTCCGATTATAGCGGCAGCAATTTTTTTATTTTCGTATAATATTAAAAAAGCTTATATATATATAAAAATTCTACTTTTATACCGTAAGTTTATAATTACTATTAAACTATAAACTCGACTAAGTGCGATAACGTACCGAGCTTTATATTTAAAGACGGGCTTCGAGTTATCTTACTTATATACGAAAGAGATTAAAAAAAACCTAGTTTTAAATATATTTAATAAAGAAAGGCTGTTTTTTATTATATTTTTTTTATTATATAATTTATATTTTTATTAAATACCCCCCCCCCTTTTTTTAAAATTTTTGTTATTTTTTAAATTTTTTAAATTTCTTTTTTTTTTTTTTTTATTATATACCTTAAAGTTTTTAGATTTATACCGATTATATTGTTATTATTTACTTTAACACTTATACTTTTACTTAATATACTTCGTACTATATTATATACTTTTTTATTTACCGTTACTATAACGACCGTAGCGTCTACGGATCTTACGGTCTTTAACCCGCGTTTTATTTTATTACTTTTTACGGGTAATGTTAAAGCTTTATAACTACTATTAGTATTCTCGTCCGAAGCTTTATAGCTTCGGCGTGTTAACGTTTTTACTTTCTTAAAGCTCTTTACGTAACAACTAGTCGCTTGTTAGTATACGGCTAGGTAAGGTATAAATGT
This sequence comes from Ophiostoma ulmi, assembly GCA_029298715.1. Classification (NCBI taxonomy): domain Eukaryota; kingdom Fungi; phylum Ascomycota; class Sordariomycetes; order Ophiostomatales; family Ophiostomataceae; genus Ophiostoma; species Ophiostoma ulmi. The sequence goes on from JANSLN010000007.1 coordinate 893,499, forward strand.
TTTATATATTTATTACGATTTTAAAGTAAAGACTAAGGCTATACTATCTGTCTAAATAGCTTTAACTAAACTTAAGTCGTAGTAGTAAAACACCTTTATTACTAAACTACGTAAACAACTTACTCTATAAAACGACGACTAAACTAAGCTTTTTATATAAAAGTACCGGTCGTAGTTCTCGAAATCTCGCTAATATCTAACGGTAGTAGAATAGCTTACCGATCTTTATAAACTACGTCTTTTAATTAATCGTATTAATAAAAACATAAACTTAGCTTTATATATTAAAGACTTATTTTATCTCTTTCCGTTTAACGCCGTACGTAATATTCTTCGTTATACGCGGAAAAACGTTATAGCCGTTTAATCTATACTACTTATTTAACTTTACGAACATATTTATAATTACTTTTAAGTCGAAATATAGCTTTTAACCTACGGGCGTATAACTACGATTGCTTCGTTAACCCCGGTAATATAAATAACAATTCTACCGGCTACTTAAGCCTTACTTTTATCCTTTAATCCCTTTTTTATTACTATAAATTAATTTATTAAGCAGTTTAATAAGCTTACAATCGGCTAAGTAGTACTACTCTTTACTAACGTTTAGTCTTACTTATCGAACTTAAAGATCCTATCTTTATACTTTACTATATCTATTAAACAGCTATCTATAAGTCACTTAGTTTTTATACGAGACATAACTAACGCTTATATTACTGCTTAAAACCTTTTCTTAACTATATCGGCTTAAGCTAAGTCGTTATAAGTATAAACGAATTTAAATTATATCACGCCCTCGTCGCTAAATCCGTTCGTAGTATTATTAAAGTATAAAGCTAATTTCCCGAGCGAATATAATTAACTACAAACCATAGCGCTTTAATACTAATAAACGCGAGGGATCTGTTTTTATTATAAAAACAATACTTATTAAATTAAAGATTGCCCGGCCTCTCGTTAAAATATTACGGAAAGAATTATTAACTTTTACCCGGCCACCGTTTAATATTATTTTAATATAAAGATAGTAAAAGTTCCGATCGCGACTTAAATCGCGTAATATTAAAAGCCGAAAAGCCGACTTTATAATATAGTTTAGTTTATAGTAGCTCGTTATCGTTAATAACTTTTTAAAGCCGTAGTAGTTATAAAAAAGCTACGCGTAAATAGTGTTTAAGTTATTATTAATATAAAATATTTCTTTATTTTAAATAATATTTCGTATACCTCGGCTATTTCTTTACGTTAAAGTAATCTTTTATAAGTAAATATAAATATTAATAAGCTTTAAATCTTTTAACGTTTTTATATTTTAAATATAGTTTAAATTACGGACTTTAACGTTAAAATCGCTTTTTTTAAGACTTAAGAAAATAATTTTTTATAATATTTAATTACGTTATTTACTTTAAATTAAACGATATATTATTTTATAACGACGATCGAGGTTTTTAAAGAAGAACTTTTTATTTAAGTAAAGGTTTTAGCTTAATCGGTAAAGAAACGGCGGGTAAAGGCTGATTATATTAATATTAACGAACTTAAATCGACTAATTACTATACGGCCTTTTCTTAGTCGGTGTTAACTTATAACTACTAGCTCCGATTTTTTTAAAGCCGCGTGTACGGCTCCGTACTATAAATAATAGCCTCGATCTTTACGTTAATTAAACATTTCTCGTTACTTTTCTTTATAACCCCGGTTATATAAAATACTACACCGGTTACCTTTATAATATTATAAAGACTAATAGTAAAAAACTTAGTAAATGACACGCACACTAAGCTCAACAGCGCCACACTCCACATAGTCTAGCGTTGCCACAGCACCGACTCCCGTAGCTATATAGCTTAACATAGTCTTTTCTTTTCTTCTCTTCTTCTCTCTCCTTTCTTAGTCAGTCAATATATTATCATCATCATACACATCTAAATTAACTCGCTACTCATAGCCGTAAGACGGCCTTCTACTTCCGCGATACTTGCTACTATTACTATCACGACAGCTTCGCGCTCGTAATAAATAGTAGCAACTCATCTCTTAAAAAGATCATTATAACTATAGTCCGTTACCGACTCACGGCACACTATAACTATACTTCTTTTCTTTTACTGCTTTAACTAACATACTATACCCCGTTTTCTTCGCTTCTTTTTATAGCCTCACGGCTTACTATACCGTTTATTTAAACCTTTTATTACCTTCGGGCACGTTATACCGCTTCCCCGTCCTTAAAAGCCACCGTATAAGTTCGTGCGTACCCGGCACTACTATACTTATAAATCAGCCTATACGCGCCTAATAACTGCCCGCGTCTTAATAGGCTAAATCCTCGACCTTTAAAGCCTCAACGGCGCCTCTTTTATACTTATTAGGCCGTCGTTTTAACTTAGCGATAACCCCCGTTTAAATTCTACCTATTACTTATACGGTACTACTCGACTACGACGTAGTCGCCGCGGGTATTAACTAAGCTAAGTGGTTATTTGTATACTTGCGCGAGCACGTACTCTACGTACCATTTACCGCGCTTTTTAACACCGACCGCGATACCGTTCGTTTAATTACTAGCTTTAACCCTATCCTTACGGATAACTCTTCCCGCGTTACGTACGACTTTACGACCGTTTTTAACGTCTTAGCAATATCTCTATTACTCTCCGTCTCGAAAGCACGTATCTTATCCGTTCTTTAAACTATCCGTCGTACTACGAAATTACTTTATAAAGCCGGCATTTTATTAAATTTAAAGTAAAACTACTCCTTAAAGCCCGTCTTTTCGTTTAAAACTTATATTTTTTTTACGAACGATAACGCGGCGACCTCCTTTTTACGACGTAAACGTCGTTTTAAAAAACCGAAGCCGACGACGCGTTAAACCCGGTTTATAAGCAGAGCCTCCGCCGCCTTCGCTGTAATTATTATTAACTAAATATATGTAAAACTAATTATTAAGTTATAATAATCTACAACCTCTCCCGACCTCCTCTCGGCTTACGTAAACCTCTTAACGGAAGATTTACCGTACGCGTTCTTTTTTATAACTAGTCGAGTATTACCGTTTATCGCGACTCTTACCTTTAGCTTAAGTATAAACCCGTTTATCGTAACCGTCGTTACGACTTAACTAACTATTAAGTCTCGCTTTAACTCTTTAGTCTTTTTCGCCTTTAGCCCGCCCGTATACCCCGTAGCTTCGGCGTATTTATTTTAGCTAAACTTAAACGGTAGTTTAAGTAGCTTAAATAATATAATTATCGGCCCGCTACTAACTATAACACGGCCTTTTATATTCTACTTACCCGATCTAATAATAGTCGATACTTCCCCCTTAACCTTCGTAACGGCTCGTCGAGAAAAACAACCGGCCTAAAAAACCGCGTAGCCGTTTCTTTTAACTACGATAAAAGATACTACGATACCGAGACCCGCTATAAAGACGTCGGCTTTATTCGAATATTAGTTTTAACCGCCTTATCGGTAGCCGCGCTTTGTAAGAATAGCCCCGAATAACTTTTAGGCTTAGCCCGTAATAAGACCGCTTCTTTAAACCCGTTTTTAAACTACCGTATTAGCTACGTTCGACGACGATATAGTTGTAGTTTAATAGTTGTTAATTATGTTTTTTTAATTTTATAGCTCGGCTTTAAAAAACCGTATAGGTCTTATAGAAATGTTCGGTGCTTTTATAGCTATTAAATACGGCTGTAATATTTTACTTTAATACTTTTTTTTACTTTTTATAAAAACCTTTTTATAGTATTCGCTACCTTTAATACTACCGCAACGAGTATAACGTACCCGATAAACTTACCCGTACGAAGACGACGACTTTTTCGACGACGACGAAAGGTAACTACTATACTTACGGTCTTATTAACGCTCGGATTTCGTAAACTAAGTTAGAAATTAGCTTTAAAGGCCGGGCCGAGACTTACACAACTAAAACTAAGCCACTCAAAACTACGACTACGGGCACTCTAAAGATTATATTTAAGACATCTCTAGTAATCTTTTCGCCTCGCGTGTTTACGCCTCCCCGCCGCTTCCTTCGATTAAACTTTATTAAACGATATAATTACTCGGCTTTTTTAACCTTAACGCCTCCTTCGAAAAATATACGGTTATATATTTCGTTTATAATAACGTAAATAGTTTTATCTATAACGTTAAATCGGAATTAAACGCCGAGCCCAATATTAAACGGTTATTAAAAACTAAGTTATAGTTATAACTATACGGTAACGTATCCCATTAATAAAACGACGAGCTTTTTAACGCCGAACGTTAACGTATATATAATAACGTAAAAATATAGTATAACGTATTACACGATAAATTCGTGCCTTCGTTTTTTAACGCCGCCGTTTAACTTTAAATATACTTATTTATAATAGAATTAAATATAAAAAACGACGCCGTACGCGACTACTATACCCTTTACGTAAATAAAGCCCGCCTCATTAATATATACAACGACCGGGACGCTCTTAACCGCGTTTATTATAATATTTACCCGGTATTATAAATTTATTTCGACTATTTAACTAAAAATACTTAAACCGCTTAGTTTAAAAATAAATTTATCTTTAAAACGGCTACTTAACGCCGTTTCAATAAACATAAGCAAAGCCTTAACCTTACCGCCTACGTATCCCCGCTCGCGTCTATCAATTACAACCGCGATAACTCTAGTAGCTCCCTTAAACGCGGCAACGGCTTTAACTAACGAGATAATAACCCTCGCTACTAACAATCCGGCTATAAACGCTCGCGGTCTTACTCTTAAAAACGCTCCTTTCACTTAAGAGACGATAATAAAACGCACTTAACTAATTTATTAATAACTACTATCGTAAACTCAGCCCCGGCTATAACCGACCCCGTTATAGTATAATAAAACGCGACTATAAAACTAATACTAATATTTAAAAATTTCTTTCATAAAGACACGAACGGCAAGCCGGTATAAAAACGCTTCTACTCCGACGATAAAAACTACCGCGACCGCCGTACCGCTTTAAAACGCGAGAAATACTCTTACTACTACTCCGAATCGTTAAAAAGTAAGTAAGATTACGCCTTTTTTATAAACGCGTATACGGTACTATACGACTATAAAACCTTTAGTTATAATAACGATATAAAAAGCTTTACCGTCGTAGACTCGGAAGACGAGCCGCCGGTACTTAACGGCTCGAAAAAAAAAATCAACTACTACGTAATAGCCGCGCCGGCCGTTAACGAGGTATAACTTTTTATAACTACTATACCGCCACCGTTTACGGTCTTCAATACTAATCTCGTATTACTAAAGCGCCGTATATATTTTAAATATAGCCGTGCCTTCCTATCCCATAATATTATAATATAGTATATTTACGTAAATATATATACTTTAACGCCGTGTTACGAGCGCGAAGCTATCGTATACAGGGATGGTATGCAACTAAGCATGCGGAAGCATGGTGTGTACAGACATGTCACGGCCGTCCTGGTTACTTCTTGTTAAACCTAAGATGGATATGATAATTGTATGTAATGAATGATGATGAATTAAAAGGAGAGTTATTACTAGAAAGAAGACGGACAGTCGACTAATTTATAGTCGACTGTCGACGTCGTATAGGACATGTGACTAATCCCGTAGAGATTACGTCAGCCGTCGCTAGTCGCGACGGTACGTATTCGAGGTCTACTTCTAGACAGACGACGTATAGTCACGTCGACGGACACGTGACCCTACTGACGTAGGGACACGTGACCGATGCGTACGTAATCACATAGTGTGCGTGTCATCTCCCCCACGACCACTCTTTTTCAAAAGATAAAAAACAAAAGGTAGAAGACAAAAGACAAAAGACAAACGACAAGACAAATCGACAAGACGGTCGACGACGACAGTCGACAACGACAGCTGACAAGACAGTCGACGACGACAACCGACGAGACGGACGACGACGACTGCTGCCCACACAGTCGACGACGACAATTAACAAGACGGTTGGCGACGACAGCTGACAAATCCAACGACGATGACAGCTAACGAGACGGACGACGACGACTGCTACCCACACAGTCGACGACGACAGCTGACAACATAGTCGACAACGACAGCTGTCAAGACAGACGACGACGACAACCGACGAGACGGACGACGACGACTGCTGCCCACACAGTCGACGACGACAACTAACAAGACGATTAACGACGACGGCTAACAAATCAGTCAACAACGACAGCTAACAACGTAGTCGACAACGACAGCTGACAAGACAGTCGACGACGACAACCGACGAGACGGACGACGACGACTGCTACCCACACAGTCGACGACGACAGCTGACAAATCAGTTGGCGACGACAGCTGACAACATAGTCGACAACGACAGCTGACAAGACAGACGACGACGACAACCGACGAGACGGACGACGACGACTGCTACCCACACAGTCGACGACGACAGCTGACAAATCAGTTGGCGACGACAGCTGACAACATAGTCGACAACGACAGCTGACAAGACAGACGACGACGACAACCGACGAGACGGACCACGACGACTGCTACCCACACAGTCGACGACGACAACTAGCAAGACGATTAGCGACGACAGCTGACAAATCAATTAACGACAGCTGACAACGTAGTCGACAACGACAGCTGACAAGACGATTGACGACGACGGCTGACAAATCAATCGGCGACGACAGCTGACAAGACAGTCAGCGACGACAACATGACGACTTGACAATACGACAGTCGATAGACCGGTCGGTAAAAGAAAAGAAAAAGGAAAAAAGGAAAAAAGGAAAAATAAAAAAACGAAAGGCAGTCGAAAAGTCGAAAAAGTCGAATAATCGGAAGGTTTCGGAAGGGTCGGGATAGGGGGGGGAGTTTAGCCTGCTAGGACGCGGACAGTCGTCGGGCGCGTACAGGCTGATTTGCAGGTATGGTAGTGCCGGGTGCGCACGAGCTTGTGCGGTGGCTTCTGAGGACGGGGGAACGGTATGGCGTGCCCGAAGGCAACAAAAGGTTTGGATAAACGGTATGGTGAGCCGTGAGGCTGCAAAAAAGAAGCGAAGAAAAACGGGGTATGGTGTGCTAGTTAAAGCAGCAAAAGAAGAGAAGTATGGTTATGGTTATGGTGCCGGGAGTCCCTCGACCGACGAAAAAAAAACAAAAACAAAGAGTTGGTACCATTTGTTACGAGCGCGAAGCTATCGTATACAGGGATGGTATGCAACTAAGCATGCGGAAGCATGGTGTGTACAGACATGTCACGGCCGTCCTGGTTACTTCTTGTTAAACCTAAGATGGATATGATAATTGTATGTAATGAATGATGATGAATTAAAAGGAGAGTTATTACTAGAAAGAAGACGGACAGTCGACTAATTTATAGTCGACTGTCGACGTCGTATAGGACATGTGACTAATCCCGTAGAGATTACGTCAGCCGTCGCTAGTCGCGACGGTACGTATTCGAGGTCTACTTCTAGACAGACGACGTATAGTCACGTCGACGGACACGTGACCCTACTGACGTAGGGACACGTGACCGATGCGTACGTAATCACATAGTGTGCGTGTCACGCCGGTACTATAAGTTAACCGTTAATACTAACCGGTCGCGCTACGGCCTTTTAATACTAAAACGATAAATAAAAGCATTACTTAAGCCTCGAGCCTAGCTACTACGTCGATAATAACCGGTATAACTAAGTTAATATTTTTTATACCGCCTCTTTAAACGGTGTCGTTAATACCCGTCGACGCTTCGATTAACTTTTAAAAAACTATTCTACTCGCCCCGGTTTATAAAATCTTAACGCTCGTTCTTTTAAGTAAAACGACCTTTAGCCCGTTTATAGTCTTAACTAAGCTATACGTCGACGGCCCGATACTCAAAATATATACCGACTTAAACGTATCTTCGTACTTAATAAACCGTAAATAATTAAACGTATATAAACGCGATATTAAATATATTAAAGTCGACCGTAAGCTAAAAGCTATAAACGGCTATTATATTATCGAATACTAAGTAAAATTCACCGTTTATTTAGTCGATAAAGATATTACTAGTAATAAATATACCGTAAGCCTTTAAATTTTAACCGACGTCTTCCTATACCTCGGCTTTAATATACTCTTTAAACTCGACGTTATAAAATAATATAATATTATTATTAACACCCAAACAAACACCCTCTCGCTTAAACCATACCCCAACATTTTAATAACCGACCGTACACGCTAACTACGATTTCATATTAAAGTCCGAGCAAAAAAGCAAATTTACTTAAAACCTTACAAAAAGTAACTTTATTAAATCTAATACGACGATATCCCGCTTAACACAACCGGCAACCCGCTCGTTAAAGCCGAGACTTATCATTTCTCTACCTTATACCTTTACGTCTACGACTAAACTATCTCTCACACTTAAAAACGCCTCTTCTTATTTTATAATAACACCGATACCCGGTCTTCTATTACTAAAAACGCTATTTTAAGCTATATTACGCCGATATAACCCGGCGCTACCGCTTATTAAGTAACCGCCGAAGCGGGCGACGTTTTACGAGAAATGTTTATAAACGGTATATTAAACTACGACGACGCGTTTATTAACTAAATCTACTACGTTATATTAAGCACCTCGTATAAAAATTCTATTACCGGCTATTATTTATTACTTGTTTCCGCGACGTAGTCCTTTTATACCGCGGCGATACGTTACTATATACTTTTCGCGATATAAGTAGACGAATAAAAACCGCCCCCGGTATTTACTTCTTTACGCGTGCTATCTTACGGTATTAAGAAGCCGTTTAAAGTCTCTTTTATAAAAATAAAAGACGGCGCCGCTATTTATAGCCGGGACTTAGCTTTTACAGACGCTTTTACTACGTTTATTACGAAGTATAAAGAAATGTTTACCGACCGCGGTATAGTTTTTATACTTAACGATATAAAAATACGTATCGACTTTATCGAATATTAGTAAAATTAAAAACAAAATATTAAGCTATATCCCTTAAGTTTATAAAACCTCGCGTTAATTAACGAACGTTACGACTTGTTATAAAAATAAGGTAAGATAGGCTTTCTTACTTACGGCGCCCTTATCGTTTACCCCGTCTTTATCGTATAGCGTATAGTTAACGGTAAAAGAAAAGGCCGCGTCGTGGTCGACTTTAAACCGTTTAATAAGCTAATAGTGCCCGACGTATATTTATTATTAAATTAAGGCGATATAATATAATCTATCGTTAGTAAAAAGATTTTCTTTATATACGATATAGCCTCTTTTTTCTTTTAGCTCTCGATCTTTTTAGGCTACCGCGACCGCTTCGTAGTTATTAACCGCCGCGGTTTTAAATATTTTAACGTCGTCTTTATGGAGCTACGCAACGTACCCGCGTATACGCAGCGATTTATAGACCGTATATTAAAGCCGTATAAACGCTTCGTAAGAGTATATATTAATAATATTATAATCTTTAACGATACGACCGACGACTATTTTAAGTATCTTAAGACCTTATTCCGGCTTTTTTTCGACTACCGCTTCACGGTGTCCGGCGAGAAAAGCTTTTTCGGCTTCCCGTTTATACGCTTTCTCGGGTATAACGTCGACGGCGATAGTATTAAACGTATAAACGACCGTATTGCGGCTTTTACTAAGCTGTCTTTTCTTCGTAGCCTTTTTACTTTTAGTATTTACTTTAGTATAGCCGGCTTCTTACGCGATAATATTATTTTCTACGACTAGAAAGCACTTTTTTTTTAAAAGAAGAAGACGGCTTTTTAACGTTAAAATAAAGACGAGTATAGCCTCGTCTTCGGTATTAATTTAAATAAGCGTAAGGCTATTATAAGTCGGTTAACTTACGATTTTACTATTCGTGAGCGCGAGGCTTTTAACTCGTTTTAAGAAGCTTTATATATATAAATGCGACTCTACTATTACGACTAAACCCGATATTTATTTATTAAGCTTGACGTTTATAAATACGGGTTCGGAGTCTTCGTCTTTTAACTAACGGCTTTATAAGACGAAGTTACGATCTTTAGCCCCGGTATTAAGTATAACGCTATTCGGTTAGTCTTTTTTTTTTCGCGTATAACCTCGGTTAAAAAAAAGCAATACTACGTTACGGAATCCGAAGTTATAATAATCGTTTAAACGTTTATAAAGTTGCGTAAGCTAGTATAATTTAACTACTACCCCGTTATTATTTTCTCCGACTACGCGTTTATATATAATATTATTATATATACTTCTTTTAAGACGTTAGACTTAGATAAAGCTAACTTTCGTTTAACCTCCGTTGTTAATTATATATCGTAATTTAATATACGTATCTTTTATATACCCGGTAAGTCGAATATAGTACTAAACGCGCTATTACGCTTATTTATATAAGCCGAGGCACCGCTACTACCCGATAGCGATATTTTCGAAAAAATGGTATACTTTAACCGCCCTTAGGCTTACTTATCTTAAATCGTAATATAAACATATTTCGTTTAGTCGGCCCCCGTTAATATTCTTGCCGTAATATCCGATTTCGAGACCGATAACCGGCTGTATAATGCTATTAACGGTATAACGGTAGTATATATTAGTCTCGATATACGTATACGTATTTTTAACTTTTATACGAGTAACTTAAAACTATATACGCTGCGCTTCGTATTATTTAATAAGGCCGCTTTTTACGATAACGACGCGGTATTACTTTAGTTAAGAATAAAAGCGAAACCTCGGCGGGCCGTATTAATCGGGCTATAAATACTACGAGACTCTTTTTTTTACTACTTTAACGATATAAATACCTTACGTTTTTATATACTATACGTAGTTCTTAAAGACGTGTTAGCCGCCGCGTACGACTAGTTTTTTTATTTTAACGAAAAACGTATAATAGTATAGCTTTTTAACTTTTTTATACTTAAACTCCGTTTTAAAGTCTATATATACCTTTAATATTATAACGTTTATAACTTAAATTAAATATTACGCTTTAAGCCCGCCGGCGAGTTGTAATTTATTACTTTTATAAACTTACTTTTTTATACCGTAACACTCGATTTTATAATCGTTATACTTTTAATACCGTTAGCCGATATTTATTAACATAATCTAACGTAGCCGTTATTAAATAGTCTTTATACTATTACTTATAAATTTACCCGTAAAACGTTACTTATCTTAAGTTATAATACGTATACGGTAGTATAATAAACGTTATAGTTGTTTACGGTATTTTATTACGTTGACTAAGGTATTTTAAAGTAAATTATTAACGATAGAGATTTAAAATTTATGGCTAGTATATAGCGCGAGCTGTTTCGCCGCTTTAATATAAAGCTCGTTATATCTACGGTATATTACGTTTAAACCGACGGCTTTTTTAAACGGAAGAATTAAACGGTAGAGATCGTTATCCGGTTTTATTACGCTACGTCGGTAAACATTTTTTAAGTCGCTATCTTCCCCGTTTTATAATTTTAACTTAATAACGTATTATTAAAAGTAATAAGCTACTCGCTTAACGAAATAATTTATAACTTCTGATTTAACGGCTTATTCAACTTACTAGTACTAATAAAAGCCGATTAACGGTAAACGGAAGCAAGACTTGTTTAACGCTTTACTTATTAAAAAGAAGTTAAGGATCTTATAGATATAATAAACTCGTTGTTAAAACTACGGTACGACCGCGTATATAAACTCGTAGCTTTCTAACCCGGCGATATAATCTTTTTATAACTTTACTATAACTATAGTCTATTTAACAAACCTTTTTATAAATTCTTTTAATAACGTATAAGTCTTTTTAAAGTATTAAAACGTATAAGTAAATTAATATACCGTATCGAGCTACTAGATACGTATAATATATATCCCGTTATTAACGTATTTTAATTTATCGTTATACTAAAAAGCTTTAACTTTTTCGGTCGTACTATACCGTTACCCGGCCTCGTATAGTAAAATAATATACCCGTAAAAAATAATATTAATAAATATTAAGAAATCGAGAGTATCGTTAAGCACGACCTCCGCTCTTATAAACCGCGCCGTTTAGTTAAATATTTTATTAAGTAGTTAGGATTCGGATATTATTACGACGTATAGCTACTACGTATAAAACTCGAGACTATAATTATAGACCTTTTCGCCGTTTACGAAGCCCGCTATCCGGATATAGCTAAGTAGCTCGATATTTTTTTTATAAAAAGCCCGGCGGTTAACGAAGTCTTTTTTAGTCGTAAAGCAGCTTTAGTAATAGCTTTCCCCGTTACCGGGCTACCTACGAGACGGTATAAGGAGGCCGCGTCTCGACGACGAGAAGAACTCGTTATATATCTTTAACTCTTTAGTTATTAACGAGCCACGCGACGTTACGCTTGCCGACGTCTTAGAATAACTTTATATTAGCCGTAAACATATCTCCCCTTTATTAATATCTGGCTATATAAAGCTATATTATTATATTAAACAACACTTAAAATATCCCTTTATATTAAATTTATATTCTTTTTATCCCTTTTATTGTTTTTACTTTTTTATCGTTTATATCGTTTACGCAACGGACTCTACGAGCCTTTTTTTTTTTTATTATTTATTATGTTTACCGCGCCGGTCGCTCTTTCTTTTTTTATTATTATCGCGTTTGTTTATTTTAGTTATTATTTAATAAATTGTACAAATTTTACTTTTGTTTACTTTTTTATTTACGCGTTTATAAATACTACGGCCTTGCTTTTTAAATTAATATATTCGCTACCTCGATATTTATTACTTTTACCCGCCTTTTATTATACGTGCCCGGTTTTAATACGCTATTACTCTTTTATATATACTTAACCCGCCGCTTACCTTTAGTAATAAAATAAAACCCGCGATATAATAACAACTTTATTATAAGCTTACCGACTTTTAACGCCGTTAGTTAAGACGAGACTTTTATAAACCACGACGCCGGCCCGGCTAGTTAAAGCGATACCTTTAATACTTTAACTAGCCCGTAGTCTGTTACTGCTTTAGCTATAGCTTAGCTTTAACTTATTATAAGCTTCGAAGTATAAGACATAGTCTCCCCCGTAACAAGTCACGCGGCCGCCGCGGACGACGACACCGTTATAGAAGCCCCCGCTACTACCTCTTTTATACTTAGCGACGGAATAGCGATCGATAACGTATACGATATACTTATTATAACCATTACCCCGTTTCATTAAACTACTAAAGTGCCCGAAACGCCAGCCAGCGAGGAAGCAAATGCCTAAGCTACGAACGTCGTTAATAAACTAATCGCTTAACCGGTCTCGCCTCGTTAAAAGAAGGTTAAATTTAATGTAACTACTAAATATAATAAATATAAGTATAACCTTATATTATACCGCCTACTAAATAAAAAACTCTACGAAGCGCTAGCCGCTTTCAAAACGGTTTTAGACGACTTAAATAAAGCTCGACAAGTCGCGCGTAACAAACACGGCTATTTTATCGCGAACCTTAACGCGGCTTTATTAATCGATAAAAGCAAGTCGCCCGAAAAGAGCTTTTAATTAAACAACGCGACAGCCTATTTAGTCGAAACTATTCGCCGGATCTTTAAAATCTTCAATATATAAAATCTCGCCGACCTTAAAGCTATTATAGTCTCGCGGCATGCTAAAACAGTATATAACGTAAACTATAGCCTAACTCAAGCCGCTTTTTATCGCAGCCTTAAAAAGAAGTACGCGCGTATTTACGACACTAAATACCGCGGCCTAAACCATATAAGCTTAAACTTTTCTAACTATAACGATATACTAATAACTCGCGTATTATACGAAAAAGAAAAGCTCTTCGACTTCGCTTACTATACCCTCGCGTTTACGATATTTATAAATCTACTTAAACGCCTAAGCTTAAACGGCCGTCCCGCGATAATTAAAAAACGTTTAAATACCGAAAAAATACGCAAAGCCTCCGTTACGTTATAGAAGGCGGTCCGGCTACTACAAAATATCTTTAAACAGCTACGCGATTATATTAAAAACACCCAACACGCCATAAAACAACAACTCGAACAAGCCACCACAGACTTTCAAACCGACATCACTACCGTCCACGACGAACTACACACTATAAAAAGCGACCTCTAAAACCTTATTATAACATTAATTACTATCGCCGACACAATAAAAAATATTAAAACCGTACTAAAACAACGAACAAAGCCAGCCGCCACGCCATCCCGCTTACTAAAACCTTAAAACGGCCTACAACGTTTTAACTTAATCTTTATATTAAAACACATAACTAACGGCCCCTCACGGGCAACGTAGTCCACCGCCGCTAACGCTACCCGCTTAACGGCTTCTACTACCCCGCGCCCGGCCGCCCGCCTTTAATCCCGCCTTACGATAACCACGTTACCTAACCCGCCGCTAGCCAAACCTTTATCTCAAGCAGCTACAACACGGCTATCTACCAAATCGCCCGGTAAGACTACCGCAAAAAAAAGGGTGTTAATCGTACTTTTAAACTCCGCATCTACTAACTAAACTTCGGTAATAGCGTATTAATCAACGCCGTTTATATAAACAACGACCCCGACGTAACCCTTTACCGCTATCTATTTTAACTTCGACGACTTAAACGATAACGAAGCGGCCTAAAACAACCGTCGTTACACTTATTTTATACTTTTTTATTTTCTATTTTTTGTTTTTTCTCTCTTTTATTTATCTTTTATCGTCCTTATCCGTAACTCCGCCTATATTTCATTAAAGCTATACCGCTCCGCCGCAAAATTTTTCCTAATAATAGTTTTTTTATACCGGCGCCCCATTCTCTTATAAAATAAAGAAAACGGGGGAGAGATAATACGCACATTAAGCTTAGCAACGCCACACTCTACATAGTCTAACGTTGTTATAACACCGACTCCCGTAGTTATATAGCTTAGTATAGTCTTTTCTTTTCTTTTCTTCTTCTCTTTTTTTTTTTAGTTAGTTAATATATTATCATTATTATGTACATTTAAATTGGCTCGTTACTTATAGCCGTAAGACGGCTTTCTGTTTCCGCGATACTTGCTACTATTATTATTACGACAGCTTCGCGCTCGTAATAGTAGAGCTAATCGCGAGCGTTGTTAACGTAGTTATAAATTAAAAGATCCGTCTCCCTCTCTTTTAGATGGCTCGGATTAGTCCGTAACTTATAGGTAGCTTTGTTCGGTACTTTTAAAACATTGTTAAAAGCGTCTTTAAGACCGTTTAGGTTAACTTAACTAGCTAGGAGCAACTATCTAGTACCGATCTTAGTACTATAGTTAATGTAGTTAATTTTTTTAATAATAATAGTAATAATCTGCTTTAATTGTTGTTTATAGCCTCGTTAGGTTTTACGTCTTTTACGAAGCGCCTTTATTTTAGCCTTAATACTTTTATTACGACAATTAATAAAATGCGCCTTACTTAGATCGTAGAATTGCTTCGCATCTTAATTAAGTTTTTTAATCCGTTTAATAACTAAGGCATTTATGTTATCTTAAACTTTAGCTCTTAAGTTAATGTCATCTCAGCTATAGTAGCTAAGACATATAGCCTCGTCCTAAAACCTATAACGGCCACTTTAAGCAGTTTTCACGGCACGTTTAAGAAGTTTTTAGTTAAAACTTCGTATACGTTATAAATCGGCAACTATAAAGTTCTTATTTATTTCTTTATCTTACTGGACGGTATTAATAATACTTTTATTTTATTAAGCGTCCTTTTTATTTAAGACGTTTAGTTTTGTTTTATATACGAAAATAAAAAAACATTCCGTAGCGTGTTTATTAGTATAATCGTTAATAATACGCGCTTTATCGTTAATGTAAATTAAAAAGTCTTATTTTTAGCATTAAATTTTTTTAATAACGTAACGGAATCGTTAATAGTATGTTTAAATGTTTTAAAGGCTTGCCGGCCGACGTTAGTATTTTTTAATAACTCCTTATCGGCCGATTAAACGTACGATTAAATCTTTACTTTATTAATTCGTTAATACCGTAGCTTAACGATAGAGACCGGTGTCTTAAATCCCTTATATAAAATAAAGTCCGATCGGTTTTTACCTTTCTACTTTTTAGTATTTTTACTTATAACTTTACTAAACTTTAGCGCCGAGATTATGTCGATTAAATAATAAAAAATTTAAGTAAAGAGTTATCTTCTCGTTTAATCGTTAACGAACTAATAACTTATAACTTAACGTACTAATCTTATACTTTATATAAAAGAAAAGATTAAAAGGTTGTATTAATAGACTTTACTATAAATAACGGAACAATACTTAGTAAATCGATAAACTAGCGAAAAGCTAAATAGACTACGATAAAGGTTAACTTTTAACCTAAAAACCCTACATTCGATAAAGTATATACCTTTAAGTTTAATAAAAAAACTCCCGGTTATCGGTTAACTTTAAAACGTTTATAAAATATTATATAATTTATTAGTATACCTTTAATAAAGCCCGAGGCCGATTAATTATTTATTATCTTTTTTAATAAAAAAAAAGCCTTAACTTAAGATTTTATATATGTTAGCCGGGTCGATCCGTTTATCGTACCTCTATAAGTAATTAAAATAATTCCGTACGACGCGTTTTAAGCGCGTAGTATTCCTATCCCGCGTTTTATATACGATTAAGTAATAAAGCTATTTAAGTCGAGGTTAAAGAAAGGCACTATCGAAGAAAGTTATAAATTATACCGTAACCTTTGGTTTTTGGTTAAAAAGAAAGACGGAGGGCTCCGATTAATTAATAATGTTATTAATTATAATAAGTATATAGTTTGTAATGCCTTTATTCTTTTTAGTACGGAATTATACTCGGAAAAGTTCGCTATGTATAAAATATTAACTTTAATTAATTTATTTTTAAAATACGACTAAATATTACTAGCTTTAAAAAGTAAAGATTTTACGACTTTTGTAACTCCGATCGGCTTGTTCCGTATGTATATACTACTATAAAAAGGCACTAACTCGGTAGTTTAGTTTTAACGTATCATTACCCGTATACTTTTTAGTTTAATCTCGGATACTTACTCGTTATTTTTAAACGATATTATAATTAAAAGCCCGACTACTACGTATAATAAAGTAAAAGTCGCCTTAAAGATTAAACGTTATATATAGAAACATTTATAAAATATTAATAAGGTACTTATTAATTACGAGCTTACTAAAGTCATAATATTAATAAAAAAATTATAATAGTGTTAATCCCGCGTAATAGTTATTAGCTATATTTATAGTAGTAAAGGCCGTAGCCTGGCTAAAGATAAAGTACGAGTTATTATAAGCTAGCCTACCCTTCGCGATTTTTTATAACTTCGGTCTTTTCTTAATATCTTAGTCTTTTACTAAGTATAAATAGATTATAAAGCTACTATAGCTATCCCTCTTTATACCCTTTTAAAAAAAAGTGCTACCTAAACTTAAGGGAATACTAAATAAGACGCCTTTAACACACTTAAAAAAAAGCTTATATCTACCTTTATCTTAATTACTTTAAACTATTCCCTTAACGCCGGTCAAATAATCCTCTAAGTTAATACTAGCTTTACTAATTAGAGTAGTATACTTCTTTAAATTGTTAACGGTAAACGTCTCTTTTCGCGATTTATATTAAGCGCGTAGAATAATACCGAGGCCGTATACGATCCTATTAAACGCGAGTACCGCGGCATGTTTATAGCCTTTAAAAATTTTCGCTACTACTTATATAAAACGAGATTCGTTATCGAGATAAATACCCGCGTATTATATAATCAACTCAACGGTATATTTTTTAAAGTCTTTAAGGCCTTGATTATACGTTAAGTAACTTAAATTAAAACCTTTAATTTTAAAGTAAAGCATATCTTTAGTATAAAGAATAGCTTGGCTAATACGTTGTCCCGCCGTTTGTACGAAGAATTCAACTTCGACGATCTTATATAAAAACAAGAAATTAAAGATTTCGTCGACGTTTAAATCAATTTAATACTTAGTGTTAAAGTTAAGACTCCGATTAATATAAAACCGTCCTTTAACCGGTAATACTTAAATATTTATACCGATAACTTTTTATTTTAAGATCGTTCTCTACTTTACTAGATAAATACTTTAACCGACGATATTAAATTTATTAGTATATAAGTATACTACTAAGAATAAAGGGATAGCCTTAACTTAATACCGACTATTAATTAGCTAATAATAAAATTGTTTAACGTTAACGTTAATAACTATAACGACATTATTAAATTCTTTACGTCTCTTAAATTCTTAACTAACTCTACCTTTACTTCGCGCCGAGCTTTTAAATAACGGGCTATTAACTTTTTCTATACTAAACAAACCTTTTAACGTTATAATAAAAAAAATAACAACTCGGACATTCCTTAACGGGTGATTAAATTAAACGCTATAAAGTTACAATTAATTAAAACGGCGTATATTAATAATAGTTACCGCGGTCAATAAACTACTTAGTATTAAATACGTTAATTCTATTAATAAAATAAAATATATTAAAATATCGATTCGGTATTAAATACATATTTTTAGTATATAAAGTAAAAAAGCCGCCGTTTTATTAAATAAACGATCGTTTAAAAAGTACCGTTATAGCTTTTTATTAAAATTTATATAAACGTTTAACATATACTTAAGTTAACGAGTTATAAATACTTGATTAAAGCCCGTTATACCTTAATTAAATACGTAAAAGTTAAAAAACTTACGGTTACTAATTCCCGTAATATAGCCTAATTTCTTATAAACGTTATCATCTTTACTTATAGTCTCCCTTTAATAATAATCGTAAACGGAGGCACTAAATTTAAAAGCGAGCTTTAACGTACTTATAAAAAACTTAAAATACCGCGAGTCCCTACCTTAGCATACAATCCCTAAGCAAATAGCATAGTTAAAGGCGGACACTATAAACTCTCAAATGCCCTTACAAAAATTATTAATAGTAGATAAAGTGACTAATATATTTAACTACTACGTATGCTTTTAACCGATCGGGCTATAGTCTATAAGTCCTATAACAAATTACCGTTCTTTTTATTCTTTAAACGAAAGCTTATACTTTTTTTTAAATAAAGTATTTTTATATAGCGCGTCTTAAACTAAAAATTAAATATATCTATAAAAAACTATATTACGCTTCGAATATATATTTTATAACGGCTTACGTCCGATTAAACTTTTATTATAAAACACGTTATAACGTATTATATAAAACTAGCTACCGGCCGAAATTAAGCCAATAAACACCGTCTCTAACCGAATAAACAAGATTTATAAAAAAATTTAGTAATACTTTATTAAAATAACGAAAGAGAAATTAATATATTTAAAAATAAAAAGCTATCTTATAAATAACGAAAGCTATTTAAAATCGTCACGATTTTAAATAAAAAAGTTTATATACTAATATAATTAAACGGTATATTAATTTACGGAATATATATACTTTATAAATTAAAAATATTTAAATAAAATAAGTTTAACATTTAGTCTATAAAAAACGAATTATAATTAAAGAATACTTTAAAAAATTAAAAAACATTTACCTAAACCGATTTACCCCGCCGACGCCGCGGCCGTTTACTAAAAGTATAAACGTAAACTTTATTAACTACTTTATACTACTTTCTTCGCATTTCGAGTAACAGCCTATTTCTTTTTATATACCGCCCGAGTAGTCGCCCGTTTTTTATTACAACGACCGATTATAATAACGCGGACTTTAGCTACTTATATTTTTTAGTTAATATCGACGTTGCGGGTAATATAAGTCTATATATTAAAAAGCCGGGGCCTTAAAATGTCTTCGTTATTAAAACACGCCTTCGTTATAATAACGTCGGCGAAGCGAGTTAATAACTAATTAATAAAAAAGCATATATGCCCCTTATAGAAATATAAACAATTGCCGTAAGCACCCTTACGGTATTTAAAGATCGAGATATAATAAAGAAACGATATTATTACTAAGCTCTTTTAGCTACTAAGCTGTTTTACTTTAGTACGTAAGAAACGATTTTTATAATACTTATAAGAAATTAAGTTTTTAAAACCGTACGTTTAAATAAAAAAGGAACGTGTTTAACGAAGCTTATTTATAATCCGCGCTATGTAATAATAGAAAAGGCTACTATATATTTTTTTTACGACTACGATTTAAATTAAAACAGTTAAATCAGTAACGCGTTAACGTATTATATTTATAACGACGTTATCTATACTTAAAGTCGACTATAGTATCGTTAAATCTTTAGTAGCCAACGGCAACTCCTATAATAAGTATAAAGTCTTATCTTAAATTTCGCGAATAGTAATTAAAGTAAAAGCACTTGTATACGACTTAATATATAAAAAGAATATTTATAACCGGACTTTTTTAAAATTAAACTATACGATAAAATCGTTATTTAATAAAAAAGCTATATAATTAAATATATTTACGTATACCTTCCTTTATTTAAGCCGAACTTATCGTAAAACGAGAGTTATAGTTATATAATAAAGTTAATTAATAAAAGTTATTATTAATCGGACTTATTAATAAAAGTTCTTTAATATACGTCGTAAGTAAAGATTAAAAAAATTAAAAGTTGTTATATTATAATAAATACGTTTATTTATTTACTTTTAAAGTTTTAACGTAGCTTATATTATAAAAGTTAAGTTTATTTTTAATACGAGCGAGTAAAAAAAAATATTCGAGACTACTGCTTTATATAAATTCTTTATAGTAAAGCTTTAATACTACGATTATAATTCGTTTTTACGTATTATTTATAAACCTTTCTTTTATAACTATATAACGTTAGCTTTTAAAGAATTTATTTTTATATTATACTATTACTATAGCTATATTCGAATAGCCTCTTTTATTTATATTCGTTAATCTTTTTTTATTCGTTCTTTATTTATTATATATTATTTTATTTAATCTAATCACCTCTTTTATTAACTTAAATACTTTTTTTATTACTTATTTCGTCTCCTCGTTTAACTTTATTTACTATTTTTACTTTTCTTTCTTACTTTTTTATATAAACGGTTATAACTTCCGTTTTATTTCTTTTTTTTTTATTCTTTATTATTTTTAAATCCTCTTTCTTTCTTTTATATTACCGATTACTATTATCATTACCATAAGCTTTACTTTTATTAATACTTTAAAAGCGAAAGCCTCAAAGTTTTAACTAAATATAACCTTAACTATTACTTTATTTTTTAAAACTTTAACGAGACGTAAGAGCTTCCGTAAATCAATTTTAAAGACACCTTCGTCTCGGATCGCTTAAATATAATCTTTTCCGGCTCTCGCCCTATCGTTTATTAATAGCTTTGCTTTTAATAAAACGGCGGAACGTGCCCGAAACTACGAGTTAATATAGTAGCCGGGCAATATTAACTCTCGCGACCGGGTATTTAACCGTTAATATCTACGCACGACTTTCCTTATAGCTTTTATAATACTAAATAAGCTAAAAGATCGGCCCGTTTACTATAATACTAACTTTTTAAACGAATAATAATAAAAGTATATTTATAATAACTTTACGAAACTCCTTACTCGTACTATATACCGCAACGGTTAAATCGATAAAATAACGATCGACTTTTATATTATTAAACTTTATAACTTTAAAAGCTTTATATTTAATAACGAATAGTTTTATTTTAATACTTTAAAAGCTAAACTTCGGTTAATCTTATAAAATCTCTACGGCTTAGTTTATATTTACCCGGGAGCCGTTTAAACTAACGTAAAAAGCATCTTTAATTAAACCGTAGCCGTAGCTTTTTAATAATACCGTTTCTACTTAGCTATCTTTTATAGTAACGATTACTTTACTTTAAGTATCGTTAATTATTTATAAAAAACTTTATACCGTTACGATTTTTTAGTTTTTAATATAAGTATAAAATACCGCGTTAATAATAAAGCTTTCTTAAAATACTTAACTATTATCGGTACTATTAACTTTACTATAGTATATAAAATTATATTTATCCGATCGGTTAAATAAATAAATAACTAAGTTTATAAACTACATTACTTAAACAATATTAAAGTCTTCTTTAAAAAATATAAAAGCGTTATTCTTTACAAGTCGGCTATTAACACTATACCCTTATAAAAGTTTTCTTAAATATACGGGAGAATTGTAAAATTAATAAAAATTAACGTCTTTATAAATAATTTAACGATCGTTATAATTTTTAAATAAGTGGCAGTTATTCGATTAAAACTCGGCTACGAAGACCTATTACCGATCCGCTCTTTAATAAATCCGTAAATTAGCCTTTATTTAAACATTAACAGCTACTTTATAAATATTACTTAACTTAATAACCGTACCCGAGTATTTACGCAACCTTTAATAGTTACAATTCCCCGTTAAAAATAACGAGCACCGGCTTTTCGCGTCTTTACTAAAGTAATCTTTAATCGCTTTAATGTTTAAATCGTACCGGCTCTTTTAATAAAAATTTAAACATAAAACGCCCCGTTAATAACTAAATAAAAACGAAAAGCCGTCGTTATTAATTTTTAGTCGACGATCGCCCTTTTTTTAGCCGACGATAATAATAACTTATATAGTAATCTATATAACGGTAGTATTATATTAAAAGTTAGCGATAATAATAACGATTAACTATTTATACCCGATAATTATTTTAAAGCTAGTATAGTCGTACTGGGAACTTAAACGCCGACGGGACTTACTATTATAAAAACTATAAACTAATTAATTATCGTTTTAAATAATATCGCGGTAATATAAAACGCCGATCGGCTAGCTTATCTAATTAAAGAAAGCTTCCTTACTAAATTCGGCCTAAGCTTTATCGCCGAATAAATAAACTAAGAAAGTTTCTCTTACAAGCTTACGGTCCGGAATACGGATACTAAAACGGCTAAAAAAAATGTCGACCGTTAAAGCCGCGTTAATCGGGCTATTAAAAGATACGCGACGTAGTTATTATATTAATAAAAGATTTAAAAAAGATAAGAGAGGTGTTTAACTTAATATATATAACCTTAAGTATTATATTTTTAAATTTTTATTTTTATATTTCTTTTATTCTCTTTTTAATTTTTATTTTAATATTCTTTTTAATATTATTATTATTAATCTTATTTTATATTATTATATTATTTAATATAAACGTTATAGTACGGTATTTTACCGTACTATACCGCTTACCGCTACCCTTATTTTTAATATTACTAGTCTTATCTATCACCTCCAATAACAAACATAAACGCGTCTATTATAAATATAACATCGAAAAAATTAAAACTTTTAAATTCGAACTTAAGATTAATCTCAATCGGTATACTACGAACCTCCTCGACCACTTTTCAGACTTTCTAAACCCTTATTCGTGAAGATACAAATTGGGCCTCCTGGCCTCTAGCTAGGAGAGCCCAGCCCGACCTCCTGCTTACACGCCTAGCCTTACTAGTTAGAGGTGGTGTGTTAGTTGTTGGTTAGGTAGATAGCAAGACAGTACGCACCCGTCCTCGCTCTCAATATATAGTGTATTAAGCCCAATGAATAAACAAGCGCGCAACTTGACCGATGGGGAGAGGATGTGTTAAGTAAATGATATAGATTGGGACCAGACACCAGCTTGTAAGAAATCAGAAACTATAGACAAGAAGAAAAAAAGAACAGAAAAGAACATTCATAATAGACATTAGTGGCTGACACCGTTAGTACCGTTAGTACCGTTGGTGCCATTAGTACCGTTGGTGCCGTTGACCGGAGCATCGTCGCCCAGGTTGTAGTCGAGGTAGGTCATGCCGCAGATCCACTCAATGACAGGCTCATACAGCAGCAGCTTGGCCTTGCTGCCGTTCATTGCACCGCTCAGGGCCACCCAGTTGAGCACCTCGTGACCGCCGTGGCCAGCCTTCTCCTCCACCTCCTCGTACGTCAGGGCCTTGAGCCACTCAATGTCGCCCTCGGCCATCTTGGTGGCAAACTCGAGATCCCACTCGGCATTGACCAGCGGGTGCTTGCTGTTCAGAGGGTACTCGTTCTTGGCCGCCATCTCAATCTCGTACTCGTCAAACTTGACAAACAGGTCGGGGTGCTTCTTGAGCACAGACTTGCCCACCGTCTGGTACTCCTTCATCAGTTTGAGGAAATCGTCCTCTGGCGGGTCACCGGCCTGGTAGGGGCTCCAGTACGGAGGCCAGTGGCTCAGACCACCGGTGCACATGAACGCAACGCGCGTGCTCTCGGGCAGGGCCTCGGCAGCAACGCGGCACGCCTCGCCCAGAGCATAGGCGCGCTTGTACTTCATGAGCGGCGGTGTGAAGACGTTGATGAAAATGGGAACGACGGCCGTGTGTGCGGGCAGGTCGGCCTCCATAAGAACCCAGGGCATCAGCAAGTTGTTGCCGTACTCGACGGGGCCGGTGCGGGACACGTCAAAGCCCTGGTCGACGAGCGAGTTGATGAGGTGCTCGGCGACAACAGGGTTTCCGGGGAACTTGGTCTTCTCCTTGATGTGCAGGGGCTCCATCCACTGGTCGGCCGGGCCCTCGTTGAAGTCGGCAACGGGGACGGCAATGGTGGGCATGTGGTTGCGGTAAAAGTTCTCAAAGTGGTCGTCGAGAAAGGCAAAGATGACGTCGGGCTTGGCGTCCGTCAGGGACTTACCGAGGGCGCGGGTGGCATCCTCGGTGCGCTTGCGGGCATCGGGCTGTGCGGTCTCAGGGAAGCCAATGGCGCCTGATTGTTAGTTTCGACATTTACTTGTGATTGAGGCATGAACTATACTAAACATACCCGGTGCGTGGGACAGGCCGACAGCAGCTACAATCTTGCCCATTGTGATGTTGTTGGTCGTTTGATAATTAATAAAATGGCTGATCCGCTGTTTGAGATAGTGTTGGTATTTGGGATCTTTAGAGATGTTCAAGATGGCCTTGATAGAATATTTCTCAAAAAGAGGAAGCTACTCTCCGGTATAAGTAAACGGCTCGGACGAGTTTCGCGTGAGTGTAAATACGTAAATACGCTTCCATCAATGCCGGTAGAGAATCGCAGAGAAGCAGTTCCTTATCGGAGTTGTGCGCTTGTCGAGGTGACACTCCACCTACTTTGTCGACTTTGCTTCTTCTCATCGAGTTTCATACAACATCCCACTACCCACGCACATCTCCGCACCTAGATTGAATACTGAGTAGCTCCCAGTGACAAGATGTGTATGCATATTCATTGTTGACGAGTGTAGCTCATTCCCATATCAATGGACTATCAGTCGGCAAGCTAGATATCCGCATGAGCTCATTGCAACAATGTCGTATGTTATTATGCTGGTCAAGGCCGGAGATTTGAATACCGAGGCAGAGAGAAAATAAAGACCGGTCACTCAGACAAAAATAAAGTAATTACGAGGCAATCGAGAAACTCCGGAGATTCACACTACAAACGAACCATCATGTCGTCGAGCAAAAGGATCCTCGTTATTGGCGCCACCGGCGTCATCGGAAAAGTGCTTCTCGATGCGCTGCTGAACGCCAAGGATGAGTTTGAGACGATTGGTATTTTCACGTCGCCGGCGACCGTTGAGTCCAAAAAGGAGATGATTGAAGCATTCAAGGCCCGGGGTTGTGTCATCCGCACTGGTGACCTCTATAACGACGAGCAGGTCCTTGAGGTCTACAAAGGTACGTCTACTTGACACTTGATTCGTCTTTAAGGAGTAAGTCTAACATTGCAGACTTTGACACTGTCGTATCGGCAGTTGGTCGGTTTGCCATTGACAAGCAGATCGATCTTATCAAGCTTGCCGAGCAGAGCCCAACCATCACCCGCTTTATCCCCTCCGAGTACGGCACCGATATTGCCTTTGACGCTTCGTCTGCCAACGAAAAGCCACACCAGAAGAAACTCAAAGTCCGCGATTACCTCGAGAAGAGTGGCGAGGTCAACCGCCTCAAGTACACCTACATCGTCAGTGGCCCGTTTGCTGACCTGTACGCTGGTTTCTTCGAGGCCGAGCCACGTGCCGGCCATTTTGATACCATCAAGTACGAGGCAATTTTGGCCGGCGATGCTGGTGATGCCCCTGGTGGCGGACCCGTAGGTATGACGACTGTTGCGGATGTTGGGCGTGCACTGGTCGGCGTCCTGAGAAACCCCGAGGCAAGCGACAACAAGGCAGTGCGTGTCCACTCATATGTCTGCACGCCCAAGGAGATGCTGGCCGAGTATGAGCGGCAGACGGGCAAGAAGTGGAAGGTGTCGTACACGAGCATGGAGGAGCTCAAGAAGATTGAGGAGGATGCATGGGCTGCCGAGCACCCGGTGTCGGCCATTTTCACTCTGCGGCGCATCTGGGCTGAGGGCAAGACGCTGTACGAAAAGACGGAAAACGAGGCTATCGGCCTGACCAAGACCGATACGCTGGAGATGGTTGTGCAGGCAAACATCCAGACACCGCAGTCTGCTTTCCAAAGTGGCAAGCTGTAGTAGATATTGGATATGTATATAAACATTAAAAGAAACTAGATTATTTATTATGAAGATAAAAATAATTAAACTAGGCTAGGCCCGAACTCTGTCTGGGCTCATAGTACCAGAAATAAACCCGTTGATGTTCTCAACTAGCACGCGGTGATTGTTGGCCGTCGTTTGTGCAGCCACCCAGGCAGTGTGCGGCGTAACGACCAGATTGAGGCCAGATGCCGCCACCTCAGGCGTGAGCAGCGGACTCGTCTCGGGGCCAGCGGGCTCAACACCAAATACGTCCACACCCGCTCCGCCAATCTTGCCGGCCTGCAGCGCCTCCAACAATGCCTGCTCATTGACAATACCGCCGCGTGACACATTAACCACGAGACAGTCCGACTGCATCTCTGCAAACTCGCGTGTCGATAAGAGGTCCAGGGTTTCGGGGGTACGCGGACA
This sequence comes from Ophiostoma ulmi, assembly GCA_029298715.1. Taxonomy (NCBI): domain Eukaryota; kingdom Fungi; phylum Ascomycota; class Sordariomycetes; order Ophiostomatales; family Ophiostomataceae; genus Ophiostoma; species Ophiostoma ulmi. The sequence continues at coordinate 920,521 of JANSLN010000007.1, forward strand.
GCAGAGCACAATGACGGTTGCCTGCTGCAGAGCTTCATCAAAGGCCACGCGCCCGTCGGGGAGGTTGTTTGTGGCTCCCTTCCTGGCCGTCACCAAAACCTGCATACCGAGTGCCTGCAGCAGTTCTGCGACACGCTTTCCCACCGCGCCGTATCCGACCAACGCAACAGTCTCGGCTGCACACCGTCTGACAGCAAACTCACCACCGGCCATGGCGGTGTGTATCAGAGTGCCCTTCTTGGGCCAGTCGCCGCGCTGCAGAGCAGCCATGGACGGAACAATACGGCGCCGGCAGGCAAAGTAAAGGGCCACTGCATGCTCGGCTACGGCATCAATGTTGCAGCTGGGGCTGTTCAGCACGCGGATGCCGCGCTTGGCACATGCCGCGAGGTCGATGGTGTCGGTGCCAGAAGCGATAGCAGAGATCAGCTTGAGGTTGGGCGTGTTGGCCGGGTCGAGAGCATCACCGCGAACGGGCACGGTAGTGATAATTGCAATGTCGGCATTAGCATCGCGGAGACGGGGGCCCACTTCAGCGGCCGTGCTGCGCTCGTAGGTGGTAAGCGTGAATGTGTGCGGTGCCGGCACAGTAATCGGCGGGAGGCCGGTGAAGATGGTCTCGAGGGCGACAATATTGAAGTGCTGCGGCACAACTGCGGGGGAATCGGAGGTCATTTTGGTACTTTTTTAAATGATTATGAATATCGTGCTGCATACCAAGTTCAACAAGCAAGGCTTCATCTTCACTTTCATTTCATTAACTGACGAGGTCGACGATACCTTCAATGTGCTATTGACACCGTCTGCCCCACACATATCTTCGGGTGAAACTCCGACTTACACCAAAATCGTGGCGGATAGGGACTTATACGAAATGGCACTAGCGCAATTTTAAAGCTTCAAATATGGGTCTAACCCAAAATGGGAGTACCGATGTACCTTTGTACCGCGGAGAAGACCGCAGGTGTTTGGGCATGAAGCCGGAAGAGGGGACCTGCCACAGAAGAAGATAAGCAGACAATTCCAATGAGAAAAGGGCATTGATGGTATGCTACTCTCCCATAAGTCTCTACTCGTTAGACCCCTCAATATCATCGCTGCCCTCCGCTATGTGGACCTTGTAGAGATGGGTAAGCTACTGACAACCAAGACGGAGGGAGCGGAGAGAGGGGGATGTGTAGTATTCATGGGACATGGCATTGGAGTGATGGATAATCAGGTTTGTCAGGCCCGTATGAGGAGGCGAGTTGGCAATAATACGGAGCATACGTGCATATGTTGCTATCTGTAGTAATTCACCGTATCGAGTATCCATCTTGTCGACTCATCTCACTTTGCTCAACTCAAATTATCATCCAGATTATCTCATAGACTTGAACACAGCTATCTCACCATCACCGTATCCATAGACCACTAAAAGATCCTGCTTTCTACAAGATAGTATCCATCAAAACTCACAATGGCTCCCTCGGCAACAGAACCGGCCCCGGTGGTGCCCAGCAAGGACCGCTCCGGTGACCCGTCCCTGGCCTTTGTCCGCGACGAGGAGACCCTGCCGCCTGTCTTTACCGACAAGTACGAGGAGCGCAAGTTCCTCAAGCACCGCCTGGCTATTGCCTACCGCATTTTTGCCAACAACGGCTTTGCCGACGGTGTTGCCGGCCACATTACTGTGCGGGATCCCGTCGATCCGACCAGCTTTTGGGTCAACCCCTTTGGCCTTCACTTTTCCCTCATTACCGACGACGATCTGATCCGTGTTAACCACCAAGGCAAGGTCGTCGAGGGTGGCGACAACCTGCGGCTAAACTATGGTATGGCTTCAATACGTCCAACATGTTTTTAAAACTACTAACAAACAGCCGCCTATGCCATCCACGCCGAGATCCACAGCGCACGCCCTGATGTCCTGTGTGCGGCCCACTGCCACAGCCTGTACGGTCGTGCCATGTGTGCCACTGGTCGTTCGCTGGATATGCTGACGCAGGACTTTTGTGTCTTTTACGAAGACCACGTCGTCTACCCGTAAGTTCTCTTGATAGTATTGTTTTACATCTGTCTTGTTTCGAATGCTAATTTATAGAAACTTTGCCGGCCTGGTCTTGGCTACGGACGAGGGCAGGGATATCGCAAAGTGCCTGGGCCCACGCAAGGCGGCACTGCTGGGCAACCACGGTCTGTTGACAGTCGGCCCGACCATTGAAGCCACCATCGCCTGGTTCGTGCTCATGGAGAAGCTGTGCCAGGTGCAGCTCGCCGCCGATGCGTCGTCGGCCGGCACGGGCAAGCCTCTGGTCAAGATCGGCACGGATGAATGTGTGAGCACATGGAAGGCAATCGGCCACAGCGATGCAGGCTACTTTATGGGCCTGCCTCTGTTCCAGGTAGCCGAGCGCGAGTTTGGCGAGCGGACATACCTTGGCCGCGGAATGAGGCCGATCTAGTCGTTCAATGGGCAGAGTGTATCGATGTAAACTGTAAACCAATAAGCATCGTGTATATTGATAACTAATAACCAATAACCGAGAAACTCGTAGCGTGTCTAATTAAGCCAAATTCCAATTCTAAGCACATCCAAATTCTATAAACTATAACCGTGTATCAACCAAAAATATCAACCAAGTTTATCAAAATCGTGAAGTAGAGCTTTAATCAATGTACTTGGGCAGCGTCTTGAGGATACCGTCGCGGGCGATAAGCTCCATGGCAGTAGCCGTCTCCTTCAGGAAGCGCTCGTCGGAGCGCAGATCGTCACCAAAAAGAACCTTGATGCTCAGCAGCTCGGCAGGGTTGCTGCCGCCCGCAACAGCCTTGGCCTGCAGCTCCTCGCGCATGGGGTCGTCGACCTCGAACTTGTTGCCGTTGTCATCCACGCCATTAACGTAGTGGAACCAGGCAGCAGCAACGAAGCACAGACGACGGAAGGGGCCCTTGACCCAGATGGCCTCGGCAATCGACGGCATGATGAACTTGGGAATCTTACCCGAGCCGCCGAGGCAAATGCGCGGCAGCTGGTCCATGATGGTCGGGTTCTCGAAGCGCTCGATCAGGGTGTGGCAGTAGGCGTCAATGTCGACGCCGGGAATGGCAGGCAGGGATGGCTTGACCTCCTCCTGCATCATCTGCCACACAAACGTGGAAAACAGCTTGTTCTGCATCACCTCGTGCACGTACTTGAAGCCGGCAAGCTGGCCGGGGTAGCCGATCGCCGAGTGGCTGCCGTTGAGCAGACGCAGCTTGTGCTTCTCAAACTGCTCGACCTCGTCGACGTTCTTGACCACCTGGACGCCGACCTTTTCAAAGGCGGGGCGGCCGTCGCTGAACTGGTCCTCAATGACCCACTGCATAAAGGGCTCGGTCACGACGGGCCAGGCATCCTCAATGCCCGAGGCCTTGGCGAGTGCGGCTTTGTCGGCCGCCGTTGTCTGGGGGGTGATGCGGTCCACCATAGAATTGGGGAACGCGCCCTCCTCTGAAATCCACTTGGCCACCTCGGGGTCGCGTAGCTTGGCAAAGGACACGAGCATGTCACGCGAGATGCTGCCGTTGCGGTGCATGTTATCGCACGACAGGACAGTGAACGGCTTCAGGCCAGCGTCCCGGCGGCGGGCCAGTGCCTCATACAAAAAGCCGTAGATAGTCTTGGGGTCCTTGAAGTTGGCGGGCTCGAGGTCGCGTTGGATGTCTGCGTGGTCGCTAAGCAGCTCGTGGGTGTGCTCATCGTAGTAGTAGCCGCTCTCGGTGATGGTGAGCGACACAATGTGTGTGTCAGGGTGGGCCATCTTGGCCACGACGGCCTCGCGGTTGTCGGGGGCAAAGAGGTAGCCGTTGATGCTGCCGACGACGTGTGCCTTGCTACCCTTGGCAGACCGCTCGACGAGGGTGTAGAGGTAGTCCTGGGACGTCAGGGCGTCACGCATGGCGGCGTCAAAGGGCTGCAAGCCGACACCGCAAATGGCAAAGTCGGTGAGGCCATGGCTCTCCAACAGCCGGTCAATATAGACAGCTAGATGAGCGCGGTGGAAGCCACCCACGCCGATGTGAACGATACCGTGCTTCAATGCATCGCTGTTGCGAGCGTAGGTCGGGCCTGCGATACTGCCGCTGCTAGCGGACACGATCTGGGACAGGTTGGCAGTGTTCAGCTTGACGGCGGCCATTGTGAGGGGAGAGAGGAGGGTATCGGGGGGGGTTGGCAATCGAGGATGATATCGAAGATGATATCGAGGGCGAAATAAAAGATGACTCAAAAGGCAATGGAAAAGTGATGGAAGGGCAGTAAGGGATAGCTCCGTATAAATGCCAAAAGACGTTACAGACGATAGACGATAGACGGTTAACAATAAAAGAAGAGGGATAATCTGTCTCAGGAGAACGTCGCAGGTGACCTGCGTACTTTTCTCTCTTGTTGTTTGTCCGGCGGTGTAAGCATTCCTTAATTGGCTGCATTATGTCATACAACCCAACACGCAGGTGGCAATAAGCCCACGCATACTTCGTACTCAGTAGTCACGCACAGCCACCCGTGTCCCCGTATCGCCCTTATCGCAGCTCTTGCCCGCCAAAGCTGTCTTTTTTGATCTATTTTGGTCTATTTTAGGCTTATCGCTTTTATCGATAAGAAAAGTCAATCCACAGCAGCACCCCCCGTGCACCCCCACACTGGGGTTCTGGCCTTGTGATCTATGAAAATAGAGAAATCGCAAGGTTCCCCACGACTCATTTCCGTTTATCGAGTTATTGCGCGCGTCCTCTACACGTTGGGCGAATATGTTTTCTTTTTGTAGTTGGCATTTAATTTCCAATTCTCATTTCTCATTATATTGTGATCTATCAGCCGATGTATGCCCAAGTATGCCCAAGCCTAGGCCATTCCAAAATCCATGTCTTGCAGAGCCATCCAGTCATCTGCACTCCCGCCAATCGCCCCTTTTTCCAGCATGGCGGCCTGCTCCCAAATCTCGTCTTCCAGGAGAAACAAATTAAAGTCAAACGGACTAAGCTCTTGGCTGGGGCTTGGCTGGGGCTGCTTCTGTCGCAGACCGTACCGGAGACTATCCAGGTGCGCCGGTCCGGGGTAGAGCAGGCGCATCAGCTCAGCATCCTCGGCGGGCCCAAACCGGTCGGTGTCGAGAGTCGGACTGCGCAGGAACACGCGCTCCAGCAGGGGGGCCAGCAGCCGCTCATAGACGCCTGCATATATGCCGACTTCGGGCCAGCCGTGCGCCGCAATCGCCAGCAGGTTGCTTGTCATCTGCTTGGACCGATCAAAGATTTGTGTCGGCGTGAACCGATCGGCAATGGCAGCGTAGCCGTGCCGGAGACAGAACAGAACTACAGTCGCTGCCTCCAATGTGTAGTGGGCAGAGAGCCAGGGCCGTCTAAAGACACCGTGCTTCAGGTGGCCACGGTGGATCCGTTCGGCGGCCGACGCGGCTTCAAAGGCGCGGAGCAGTGAAGATGGCGACGGCAAAGGCACGCGCGGCGAGGGCCGGTGCAGCACCATGAGACCACGGGCCATCATAAAGTCGTTGCTGGTAGACGACGATGTGGACGACGACGACGACGAATGCCATGTCTGGATGCGGGCCTCCATGTTGGCCAGCCAGCCTTCCCATGATGTGGCTGGGGCTGGTATCGGCTCGTTTTGAAAATGTATATGTAGAATCTCGGAGAGCATCTTGTTGAACGCAATCGTGCCGAGAAAAGGATCGTTTTTGCCGGTCTGGGGCGTAGATGACAGAGGCAGATGGGTATCAATGGCTGTGTCCGGTGTTGACAGAGGCCGCTGCATCACAGAGCAGATGGACCGGTCAAGGCAGTACGCAGCCCAAAACACTCGCCGTCGTAGATCTGCTTCCTCGTCGCGCGAAAGCCCCTCTTCGTTGGGGTACGATGACGACGATATAAAGTCAGCATGCGGCTGCTCTCGGTGCAGTCCCAGCTCAAGACAGGACCGTACAGCAACACCCGACAGCACCCAGACATTGGCTGCCCTGGGGAACACGGTGGCATACAACAGCACCAACAATATAGTCTGTAGCCATGCCAGCTCCGAGGGAAAGACGGGCAGGCCATAGATGTGCTGGATGCCCTCCTCGAACAGAGATATGGACAGTGCCGCACACCGTTCTTCGTAGCCGTCCTCGTGGGCCGACCCCAGAGTCACCGAGATAGCTAGGACTAGGTACACAACCAAGAAGTCGTGGCTCGGGGCAAGTGACTGCATATACGCGACCGACTCCGGCGACTGGCCGGACATGTGTGTCTGCTGCGTCTGCTGCAAAATGTCGCACACGTTTTGGAACTGCTGCACAACGGTGTCTGTGACGAGGAAGGGGTTGTCCGGCTGGATAGTCGTAAGATACTTGCGCATAAGACGCTGTACAATGTCCCACGGCATACTCCGCAGAATGGGTGCTTGTAGACGGTGTCCACCGGGGGCACTACTTGACTTGTGCTTGGTCGCCGATGTCGAGCTCCCCAATCGCCGGCTTGCATTGATGCCCCCACGCTCACGGACTTTTGCCGTCGATGGCGTCAGGCCCATGCGGACTTTTGATAGGAGTCCGGCAGCAGCACCCACCTCATATGGCAGCGTGGCTGATATAATGGACTGGAGACTGCTGCTGCTGATAATGGATGCCCGTCGGGCTGCAGCCTCGGCTGCCTTGGCATGGCTATCTTCTGTGGCGTGTTGTTGATGATGTTGCTGGTGATGATGACCTTGATTTGGTATATGATTGTGTGAGAACTGGTACTGGTGTTGAAGTAGAGGGTCAATGGCATCCGTCATCAAAGCATTCATCGAGTCCATCATCGTGATATCCCCTGTCGTATTTGGTAGAGACATGGGCATATGAGGTGCAGTAGCGTCGTTCTGCACGTCCCCATTGCCACTACCACTGCTGGAATTGCCTCCACTACTTCCTCTGCTGCCACTGCTGCCACTACCACTTCCCCCCGGCATACCCAGCAGTATATCAGACGCATGAACGACCTCGAGCTGGCCATCTTGCATCAGTGCCGTTTCTAGGCGTGCAATCTCAGACTCTAGGTGCTGCACAATACTGCGTGGTATAACGGCAGCAAGCCCGGACCCTGACGGTCCGTTTTGAGATGCCAGACCTGCTGCTGCTGCTGCACCCTTGGCTGCAATACCAGTGCACACAGTTTTGGTGGCAATGCACTGCGAACATGATGGAAGCTGACGGTCACACTTGATCTTGCGACGGCGGCAGCGAGCACACGACAAAATGCTTCTCTGACAGTGGGATGCCATCTGGAGGAGATGGAGAGACCGGAGCCAGTCGGGCCCAGATCCGCAGTGAAAGGCACGAGAGACACGAGACAAGAGTGGATGCCGTCCAGATTGTCGGGATTCGTACACAGAGCGAGCACTCGAGTACCAAGCGTACCAAGCGTACCAAGCGTATCAAAGTCTCAAACCACTTTGCACCTTCCAATCGAGGTCGAGTGCGTGGTCAAGTGGAGAAAGGAGGGCGATGCTGCGGAGTGACGACAGCTGGTAGTAGACCGACAGTACAGCAGAGCCGATAGAAAGCGGAGAGCGGAGGAAGATCAGACAACAATGTCGACGGAGATCATCAGCTGGATGAAATGCAAAGGGCATGTCCTGGCACGGGGTATGTATGCTGCAGAGCTTAGTCATTCAACGTGGATAAACGTTCCTCGACACACTGATAGACGAGACCCGGATATCAACACAAATTCAATATAGCATAGAGATTAAGCTATTGAACTGCCAAGGCGTCCTCCGTTATCCTAGCGTTGCATAAATCAAAGAGTCTACAAAGATTGGGTTTAGCCTGTGTTCTAGGAAGCTTGAGGAGAAGCTTTGGTGAGGGCGGCCTTCTCCGAGCTGATAAGCTTGCTCGTTTATTGGCAGTAGCCTAGATAGGAAAATAGACATCAAACTAGCATTTCCCGTGTTTCTATTGGTCTAATGGCCTCGCCATGTAAGTCGTTCAGTGTAACCCCGGCACGCTATCGCGGGCTTCTCCGCGCTCGCCTTGTCGCATCAACATCCCATCAAATTAATGCAAACCACCCCAATCAACCCGCCTTGACTCGGCTCAGACTACTTGATTCAGTCGGGATTTGGAGGGGCAAGACGAGAAGGACTTTGAAGGGTTCAGAGATGCGGCTTTTGATGTTTGTTTGAATCCGGCTGGGCATTTCTGCCTTTTGTACTTTTCACGTCTTTATACGCGCTTTTTACAGTTTCGCTTTGGCGGAATCCAATCTTCCCCTCTTCTCCTCTTTTCCTCATATCCTCTTCTCCTCCTCACCATTGAATCCGTGACATTTCTAGAATCAAAAACACAAAACCACCACATTAGCACATCACACGACAATGGGTTCTATTCCAACAGCACCGGCCATTGCAGAGGTCCCTCTTCCTGCACAGTATGCAAGCCTCAAGACGGATGGCAAGCGGATGGTCGACACCCTGCACGAGTCCTGTACATGGGGCAACACACCAGATGGCGGCATGAGTGAGTTTTTACATAGTTCCATCTTGAGGATAAGGGGAATTCAAAGGAACTCAGAGGACTTCAAAGGAGAACCCGGCTGACACGGCTTTGTAGACCGTCTGACCGGTAACGATGACGACAAGAAGGTACGCGAGTGGTTCATCGAGGAGACAAAGAAGTGCGGCTGTTCCATCACAGTCGATGCCATGGGCAACATATTTGCTGTGCGCCCCGGTATCAACAACGATATCCCCCCTATTGGTATTGGCTCCCATCTCGATACTCAGCCCACCGGTGGCCGCTACGACGGCATTCTCGGTGTCACCACTGGTGTCGAGGTCCTCAAGACCATCCACGCCAACAACATCACCACCTACGCGCCGCTGGCCATCATTGACTGGACCAACGAGGAGGGCGCCCGCTTCCCGCCTGCCATGCTGGCGTCAGGTGTCTGGGGCGGTGCTTTCACCACCGAGTATGGCCAGAATCGCACCGACTCCGACGGCGTCACCCTCGGCGATGAACTGAAGCGCATTGGCTTCCTGGGCGAGACCCCGTGCTCGTACGAGGCCAACCCGCTCTCTGCACACTTTGAAGTCCACATTGAGCAGGGCCCCATCCTCGATGCCGCCCAGGAGTCGGTGGGCGTTGTGCGCGGTATCCAGTCCATCCGCTGGTACAACATTGACATTGTCGGCCGCGAGGCACACACAGGCACGACACCCATGGACCGCCGCAGCGATGCCCTGCTCGGCGCGGCCCAGATGATCGTCGCCACTAACAAGATCGTCACCACGGGCGAGCTCAACGAGCGCCAGGCCCGTGCGACTATTGCCGTCGTCAACTCTATGCCCCAGAGCATCAACACCATTGCGGGTAAGGTCAAGCTGTCGCTGGACGTGCGCGCACCGGCGGACGAGGATGTCGAGACCGTCGACAAGATGTGCCGCGAGCAGTTCGCCGCCATCGCCGCCGAGCACGGCCTCACAGTCGACATTGACTGCTTCTGGGTATCGCCTGCGCTGCACTTTGACCCCGTCATGGTCCAGTGTGTGCGCGAGACTGTGGCTGAGATGGGCTGCAGCATTGAGCTCGTCAGCGGTGCCGGCCACGACAGCGCCTACACCAGCAAGAAGGTGCCCACCGCCATGATCTTTGCGCGCTGCCGCGACGGTGTCAGCCACAACCCGGCCGAGTACACGCGTCCTGAGGATGTGGCCGCGTCGGCCGAGGCTCTGCTGGGTGCTTACCTGCGGTACGACGACTACCTGCGGAGAAAGACCGAGGGTAAGCTGTAAGAAGAGACATTGTCATCTCAGGTCGTAAATAGAATTACTTTCAATAAATAGCATTCAATAGATGATCTCAATTTAGACCAGTTATCCATTAAACAATTAGCAAGATATTCGTTTATATTAATTTTAATACTAGATAATACAAATTTGGTTTAGTTAAATCTGGTGAAGAATTTAATAAATAACAAAAAGTATTTAATTTACTAATATAAAGTTGAATAAATGTTACGTATTAAAATACTGCGATACACAATAGAAAACTATTAGCGAAAAATATTATAAGCTATTTCTTGTCAAAACACTCAATACAGACCTAAAAACATCAACGACCGATAAACTTCATCTCAAGAACACGCAGCAGCGGATACACAATAGCAGCCCAGCTCATAGCGACAGGCAGACCAAGATCAGCACCGGCACCAACCATCTTCGCGATAGGGCCTGTGTAATAGGTCTGGTACATGCACACAATTGCACCGGCCCAGCCGACAAGGAAACTGGCCATGGCAGCCAGACCGATGGGAAGATACTTTGTATCCGACGACCTGTCCCAGTCGTAGCCCTTGCCGCGACGGAAGATAAACTCATCCTCGAGCGTAATGACAACCCAGATGACCACCCAGTAGCCGATCAAGCTCAAGAAGTTGAGGAAGATACTGAGAAGCTGGGCACGGCCGGTAATGGCGCAGACAGTGTAGATAATAACAACTACAGTCGACCAGATGGGCCGGGGAATCTGCGCCAGCCAGCGGCCAAACATTTGGAAGTTGAGAGCAGCCGCATACGTCCCGGGAATGTTATTAGCCGACACACAGAGCGCGAGCACGACGGCACAAAACTTTCCAAATTGGCCAAGGGGTGCAAACGCTTCGGTAATCAGAGCACCCGTGGAGTGATCAAAGGCAGCCGCCCACGCAGGAGTGGTAGCAATGCCGGACGCCAGACCGATGCCGAGGAACTCGATGAGAAGCTTGCCCATCGTGATGCCGCCGGTCGTCATGGTAGACGTCCAGAACCGCGACGTCTTGGCATTGTTATATGAGTAAAAGTCGGCAGCCGCAGGAGCCCAGCCCAGGGGGCCCGACGCCGTGAGGAAAAAGTATGACAGGCGGTTGCCGGCCAGCGTGGCACCCGAGCCCGACGATTCCGAGGCTATGTTGAAGTTGGGACCGGCCGAGCCGATAAAGATAAAGAGGATGAGCACAGTGGGAATCCAGACATATCTCTCAAAGGTATGGAACCACTTGATACCAAAGGTGGCAATGACCCATGTTGGGATGGCTGACACGACGATGCCGACAATGACGGTCATGCGGTAGCCGCTGACGGCATTGAGAATGAGGCCGGCCACGAGACAGTCGACGACACCATAGCCAACCTCGATGACAATGTTGAGCAGGACACACAGCTTTGAGGGCCAGTAGCCCATGCTGTAGCGAGCAACAATAAGCGTGCGCAGACCTGACATGGGACCAAATCCAGAGATGTAGCCAGTACAGATGGATCCAAACAAGGTTCCAAATAGACAACAACTGATGGTTTAGCTCACAGAAGGTCAAGGTTGAATAGGGAAAGAAGAAGATACTCACACAATCGCATCCGTGAAACCAAGGCCAAAGAGGACAGGCCCAAGAATACCGAGGGTCATGTTGTTGGCCGTGCAATTGATGGCGAACCAGATGATAAACATCTGCACATACGATCCAATGGTGACAACAGGATGCCGCTGGTCCTCGCTGACACGCTCAATACCGCGGACCTCAAGGCCGGGAATGCTGTCCAGCTTGCTGCACCAGCGGGCAAAGGCAGACTGCGGCGTCGTCTGGGTAGATGTCGGCATTGACGTCTCCTCCTTGACGGACGGGGCACCAGTTCCGGAACCATTGTCGGCGGCCAAGCCAACCGTCTTCTCATCAAGATCCTTGGCTTCCATATTGTTTGTTGTGTAAAAAGAGGCAAACCAAGACAACAAACTAAGAGAATTTACAAGTGTAGATACTTGTCACTGAGGATGTAGAAGTATTGCAAAGAAAACGAAAACGTGGATAAGATGGTAGTATATAAAATGCTGCTCTGTTGAGCTACAGGCAAGGCCAGCTTGACTTATGATGAGATAGAGATACCTATACAGTAACATTGGACGGAAAAAGAAGATACACAATCAAGCGCTACGGCAGCTTACGCTGGGAATAAGATCTTATCTTGTGGCTTATTCAATGATATGGCCGGTATCAGTCGATGCGGAGATGGGCAGCACGCTGTCTGGTGTATGAGACGCCGGCGGAGATATGCTGACTACGTTGATATCCGCCAGTTGCAACATCACTCACCATATAGTTGTGATCAGCATGATCTTGTAGTTTGACAGTTACTTACAGCTATTTCAATGTATGTGCCAAACAACTAATTCAAATTCATAGCTACTCTAATAATTACGGAAACATCTATCAACTCTAGCACACCTCAACAGTTGCTGGCGCCTCAGCACCCTCGGCAGCCTCTGTCTTGGCCTCGCCAGAAAGCGGCAGCGTCTTGGCCAGCTCGGCCATCAGATCGTACTCCATAACCCACCGCATGCGCTCACGCACAACGGCAGGGTTGAAGCTGCTGGACCACTGCTCCTCGGGAATGTCAGCGCTGGCCATCTTACCCGTCTCGTAGCTGGACTGTGTGATGCGGTCAGTGCGCGGTTTCCGCAGGTCCTGGAAGTACTGCAGTGCCGAGCCGAGAGACGAGTCATCCCAGTAGCGAAGCACCTGAGCCAGGGCAAAGCCGGACTCGATTGCTTGGCAAGCTCCTTGGCCTGTCTTATTAGTACAAGTTGTCAAAACAATCGAAGCAATACAATGAGATAGTGACATACCTTGATGAGGCAGAGTAGAGTGAACACTGTCGCCGATGAGAATGACACCTGATCCGGGGCAGTCCGGCCGCACATCGTACCACTTGGCCGTCGGCTCGCGCACGTACAGCGCCTGCTTCAGAATCTTGCCGTCGACTGCGCCCTTGCGGAGACCCTCGACAATTTCTTGAACAGCACCAGTCCAGTCCTTGACGTGCTCATACATGTTGTCGACCGGCGCCGTCGACAGCCAGTTCTCTGATGTCCAGTTCTCTAGAGGCTCGGTCATGAAGCCAATGATACCGACACGTGCCGTCTTGGACTCGTCATTACCAATGGGCAGGGTCAGAACGTGCTTCCGCAGTCCCCGGAAATTGACCGTTTTGCGCAGCAGAGCAGCCGTCTCGGGTGTCAGGTCGTCGTAGCTCACGTAGCCTCGGTACACCATCTGGCCAGAGTACACGGGGTTGTCGCTGAGACCAAAGTATTTTGTGCGGACCACACTTTTGATACCGTCACAGCCAACCACAATGTCCGCCTCGGCCGTGGTGCCGTCCAGGAACGAGAGCACGTAGCACTTCTTCTCTGACGACCACTCCAGGGACGAGAGACGCTTGCCAAGAGAAATGTACTCGTCCGGCACGTTCTCCTTGAGGGCATCGAGCAGGTGTGCGCGGTGGATCTGCCGGGACCGCGGCTCGCCGAACTCGTCAATCTGGCCCAGGAACTCTCCGGTGCGGTAGTGGCGGTATTCCATGTAGCTCGGCGGGTCATTGGACGACTTGTTGCGCATGGCCGGGCCGACGCCCATGGCATCGAGGATGCGGTTGGCGTTGCGGGTGATGTTGACACCGGCACCAACCTCGCTAAACTTTGAAGCGGCCTCATAGAGGTGCACGTTCTTCAACTGGGCATACAGTGCCGAGTTGGCAAAGGCCATACCACCAAGGCCACCACCCACAATGGCGATGCGCTTATTTTCGAAGCCCATGATGATGTTGTGGCTATCGTTTGTGACTGGTGTGGCTTGTCTTTGTCAATGATGGTCTGATTTTCCAGCTATTTCTAGTTTACTTTGCGACAAGAGGAGGGCTCCAAAGATAACTAAACTTTATTCATCGTGAAGTGAAGGCGCGCGATGACCGAGGGGCCAATCATCGCCCGTTCGATTCCAACATCTTACAAGTCCGCGATGCACCAAGTGCGGGTAGGGCGCGGGAGAGCGCGGACATGGCCGTATCATAGGCGTGTATAACGTCGAGATTACTAGAGAACAGAATATGGGGATCAGAATAGTAAGATATTCAGATACAAAAGAAGTGCAAATAACAACGATGATGCTGGATACGACCAGAGCCAAAGCTAGGCCAGGACGGGCGAGCTAGACCGGGCGAGATTAGCATTACACGCAAGGTGAGTGACGGGCTATTAAAAGTATTTGCGGAGATGCCCGTCATTGGTAACGTACAGCTACCACCCTAAAGAGGAGAAAGGAGGAGAATCGTAGAATGTGCTACGGCTAAACTAACAGCATTGGCGGAGTGTTGACTATCATAGCTGTCGACAAAGGGTGTGAACCTCGTGAGGGTATCAAAATGTCTTAAAGTAGACAAACTACACAGCACCGACAGGGAAACTCCGGCTCGCTGAACTGCAATGCTACTGCATACTGTGCATGAATACCCCATCTTGATATCCGCATGTGCGTATCTGGATAACTTATCCAGATTGAAAATGGGATATATCCTGTTTTTTGAGCAATTCAGATATCCGTCTACGGAGCAATATTGCCTTTCTCAAGGGTATGAAACACCCTCTGTATGGGACAAGTTGGTCCATTGAATCATAGACGACATATCACCACGTGATCCAGACAACGACATCATTGACGTTGTTTGGCTTGATTGCTTTTGATTTTACAAGAGACCTAGTTGTATTTTAGCAACATGAAGGGCAATCATAATAAACTTCACCAAAAAAACACAAAAGTTAATACCATGGCTGACCGTATCGAAGACCTCGTCGGGGCTATGACCCTCGAGGAAAAGTGCTTCTTTGTTGCCGGCAAAAATATGTGGGAGACCCTCGATATTGAGCGGCTCGGGATTCGCAGTCTCAAATTTACGGATGGTCCAGCCGGCGTGCGCGGTGCCACTTGGATCGACGGCACACACACCACATATGTGCCCTGCGGCATTAGTCTAGGCGCCACCTTTGACGGCGAGCTCGTCGAGCGCATCGGCAACGTCCTCGGCGCCGAGTGTCACAGCAAGCGCTCTCATGTACTGCTGGCACCTACAATGAACATTAGCAGGTCGCCGCTGGGAGGTCGCAATTTTGAAAACTTTGGCGAGGATCCGTTTCTCACAGGAGTACTGGCAACGCACTACATCCGCGGTGTTCAGGCCAAGCTCAAGGACGGAACCGGTGTCGGCGCCTGCATGAAGCATTTTGTCGCCAACGATATGGAGACACGGCGCTTCAACATGGACGAACAAATTGACGAGCGCACTCTGCGCGAGATCTACCTGAAGCCTTTCCAGCTCGTCATGGAGCGCGGTGGCGACCCATGGACGGTGATGACTGCGTATCCCAAAATCAACGGCAAGCATGCCGATTGCAGCACCTTTCTCATTGACGATATCCTGCGCAAGGAGTGGGGTTTCAAAGGATTGATGATGAGTGACTGGGGCGGTCTCAATGATACTGTGGACAGCATTGTTGCCGGTACCGACGTCGAGATGCCCGGGCCTCCGATCCGCTATGGCAATGCGCTTCTCGCTGCCGTCAAGGAAGGCAAGGTGTCAGAGTCTAAACATCTGGATGCCGCGGCCCGTAACATTCTGTATGTCCTAAACCGCGCCGGCCTGCTGGATCCTGAAATCAAGGCAGAGACAGAGTCCAAAAAGGAAAAGAACTCTGACCTGCCCGAGTTTCGCCAGACGGCCCGCGATGCGGCTGTCGGAGCCATTGTGCTCCTCAAAAATACCGGCAATGGAGTTCTTCCTCTGAACCCGTCCAAGATCAAGAAGCTCGCAATCATCGGCCCCAACGCCAAGACACCAACGACTGGCGGCACCGGAAGTGCAGCTGTCAACCCATACTATATTACGAACCCTCTCGACTCGATCACAGAAGCTGCCAAGAAGATCAACCCGGATATTGAAGTCGTGTATGAGCAAGGCATCCGGACCAATATGCAGCCGACACTGCCTGGCTCCATGCTGCAGACTCCACCGGACGAGACTGACGGCACACAGAAACCGGGTGTTCAGGTCGACTTTTACTCCGGACATGAATTCAGCGGGCCTGTCGTGTCATCATCTTGGTGGGCCAACTCGGTCATGTTTATGATGAGCGATGGCGACACCCCCGATGCTCTGCGCGGCAAGGACCACTGCTACCGTGCTCGCGGGATTCTGACACCTACCGTCTCTGGTGTCTACCAGTTCAGCCTGTCCAACACTGGCCAAGCTAAGTTGTATCTGAACAACGAGCTCTTTATCGACAACACTGGCTGGAAGACACCCGGCGGCACATTTATGAACTGCGGCAGTGTGAACAAAATTGCTACTCGCGAGCTCATTGCCGGTCAGGCATACGGCTTCCGCATCGACAATGTGGTTGTGCCACCACCCCTGAAGCCGCACGATAACACCCTCTTCCATACACTGTCAGGCGTCCGTGTGGGTGTTCAGCTGCAGATCGACGAGGATGACCTGTTTCAAAAAGCAGTTGATGCAGCCAAGGCTGCTGATGCCGTCATCCTTGTTGTCGGCCACAATAACGACACCGAGAAGGAGGGCACTGATCGCACATCTCTCCTTCTGCCAAGACGCACAAACGAGCTTGTTGCGGCTGTATGTGTCGTCTCGAATCCCAAGAGTACCGCCGTGGTGACCCAGTCGGCGAGTGCCATTGCCATGCCGTGGGAAGACAAGGCACCTGCCATTGTGCACGCTTGGTTCCAGGGCCAGGAGAACGGCAACGCCCTCGCCGATGTTCTGCTGGGCGCCGTCTCGCCGAGCGGGAAGCTGCCCATCACCTTCCCTCACCAGCTCGAAGACCATGGCTCGCACAAGTGGTTCCCCGGAGACGCAGAAAACGACTTGGCCACCTATGGAGAGGGTGTCCTTGTTGGCTACCGCTATTTCGACGCCAAAGCTGAGTCTGTCGCGCCCATGTGGCCATTTGGATATGGCTTGTCGTACACGACCTTTTCGATCACGGACATTGCCGTTGCCGGTCCGCTGACGACTGGAGGCAAAACGGCTATTTCAGCAACCGTGACCAACACGGGCTCACGTGCCGGTGCCGAGGTCGTCCAGGTCTATGTGTCGCCGTCCGCGGTGATAGCCGAGCAAGGCAAGGAAGCCGCACCGCGGTCACTTTCTGGCTTTGCAAAGGTGTTCCTCGAGCCCGGCGCATCAAAAACCGTACAGGTTGACATTGGAAGCAGCTGTTTAGCCTGGTTCGACGTGGACGCAGTCAACAAAGACACGGGCAAGAACGGATCATGGCGTGTAGATGCTGGCACCTACACCTGTTTCGTAGGTACCAGCTCTCGCGACTTTATCAAAGAGGTTGATCTGGTTGTTGAATAATCAGTAGTCTTTTATGCCTTGTGCATGAATCTAATGCATTAGGAAGGGTATCTCCTATCTTATAGTGATATGTTGGTACGTTCGCTTATGTCATCGTTTTTATAAGTGCCTCATATGCGCGATACATCGTGCCTTCCTCCCTATGTCACCATACATCCGTGACTTCCATATCTATTAACTCTCCTTGTTGTTATTGCGTCATCCTGTCGCTATGGTTTCCATGCCTTCAGAATTCAGTGACTTTTCATGATGTTTGTATTTCTGCTCATATTCATAACTCCTACCCATTACCAGGTTCCTGAACCACACCAAACCATTTTTGTCGAGTTTGTGCACACCAGCCCAACATGGCAGAGTCTTCGGAGCCGATCGTCGGGTTTGCTGCCCAAGTACCCTCGCCGTTTGAGCGATACGAGCTGGGTCAGTTCTTGCATCTGCAGATCACTCAAAGTCATTACCCCGAAATGTTACATCTACCATCGACGATTTCTGCAAAAATCGTGAAGTTCATATATCCGCGAACCAAGTCTTGCTGTATGGTTATGGACATACAGCTGGACAGCCTCAAAGACAGGCCCGTTGTCTTGAAACTCTACGACCGCCGTTTTGCCGACGGGTTCCGACACAGCATGGGTGCCAGTGAATGGAGCCAGAGCTTGGAGAACGAACATGTCCAGGCTGTCCAGAGGGGCGAGGACAATGAACTCTACCGCAGTATCATTACGAACCCCAACTACGTCCTGTCTACTGAAATGTATTGGCCCGCCGCGCGACGCGAAATGTTCTTAGCATTATGCATGGAGAGCAACTTTTATCGGGAGACCATTGTGTACGGCATTCTCAAGGACATCCAAGGTCAGCGCGTGCCACGTCATATTGCGGATGTTGAGCTCACATTGGCATACGAGAACGACGACGAGACGTTGGGACCCGCCTTCACCGTCAAGGGCATCTTGCTGCAATACATTCCAGGATTCCCACTCGCCGAATGTTTTTCCAGCATGAACCGTAGCCACTGGAAGAATATTATATTACAAGCCCTCAACACCATTGACGCAATCACAGAGCACAAAGTTGTCAGTGGAGACGACGATATAAGCAACTACATAATAGTCCCACCTCGTGGTGAAGAACAGCATCGTGTGGTCAGAGTCGATTTAGCTTCTGGCAGATATCTTACTCCTCATGGGGGTGCGATCGAGGCTGAATCAATCCTACTCGAAGCAAAACTCGAGCGCCATACGCTCCTTAGCCTGATGAAGGCCACCATGAAGGCAACAATTTCCGGTGCTGAATAGGCAGCCAGAGCAGGAGCATACGCGAAACCCAGTGTCTCGAACAGAGACCACGTCGAGACATTGTTATAACTATTGTTATAGCCATCAACACAGGCGGTCTTTATAGGGTGAAAGGCTACAAAGAAGAGACAAGATCGAGTGAAAAGCTGTATTTTATTTTACTGTTATGCAATCCAAATATTCTCATTAAACCTTGGCAATCGCAACCAGGCCTTCAGTGTGCCAAATGGACAGATCGTGGCTATATCAAGGCAGGTCCTTGTAACCGCTGTACCAAGATGATGCACCGACTTCAATGCGGTCACAATGTATGTATTCATATTAGATTGTTGTTGGGAGACGTACTCAAAAAAGCATAGGCGATAATCCATCATAAATTCATAAGCCAAAAGACAAGGTATTCTAGTCTAATCTCGACGCCCAGACCCTCCACCTAGCGGGTTATATGACTATCACATGGCCGTTTCCTTCACACCTGGCGCTTTCTCCATGCTCTCATCCTCTGCTTCATGCTGTTCAGAGCCTTGGATAATATTATCGGCCGGAACAATACCCTTCTTTGCAGCTTCTTTTACTGTAAACGTGCCATACATGTCCACCTCGTCGTACTCGCCCATTCCGGATACAGGGAATAGTTTGTTGAGAGCGTAGAAAATGATCGAGCTTGTGAAGAAACCTACATTTTGGTATTAGCTTTATTCACTGGTGGTAAGGATATACAGACACTGTTGTGTAACTTTGACTTACCGATCAAGAAGGCCATGTAGTACAGCTGATAAAGCACTCTGGGGCCATCTGTCTTGTTGTTCACTTTCAGGATGAGACCACCGACTGTTGGAGCCCAGCCACACAGCCAAGCGGGAATAGCCCGCCAGTTTATGCCATGCCAGAACCAGTATTGGGAGTTTTCGGGGCGATAAAGATGCGATAGTCTGATCTTTCTGTTCCGCAGCAGGTAGTAATCGGTGGCCATAATGCCCATGATGGGACACAAGAAAACAGAGAAGGAGCTTAGCACGCTGACAAACGTGGTCGCTTTGTTGACTAGCTGCCACGGCTGCACAATCCAGGCGGCGACAAAGGTGATAATGGCACCGCGTCGGATGTTGATGTAGCGAGGGAAGAGACCAGCCAGGTCGATACCGCCGGCAACAGCATTGCCGCAAATATTCTCAAACATGGCGGTCAACATGAAACCAAAGGCGAGGAAGAAGACACCGGCACGGGCTTTGCTAGATCCCTCGCCACTGTCCATCATGACCATGAGAAGGTCGGGCGGGTTCCAGTAGACGCTGCCATAGATCTTTTGGGCGGCACTGGTGGTCACGAGGCCCAGGAACGAGACCATGACGCCGACGATGAGAGCTGACAGTGTGCTGCCGGCGACGTAGTGTTGCCAACCACGCGAGTACCGAGAAAAGTCGGAACCGTTGGTGATGCCGGCCGCGATGCCGCCAATCATCTGGTTGAGGCCGCCCATGATGAGCCAGGAAGAACCAAAGAGCGATGCCGACGGGATCTTCTCGCCTGTGTTCCAGAGCGGGCCGACACCCTTGGCCTGAGACAAGGCCCAGATCATCATGCACAGCATACCGACACCGCAGTAAATGGATGTGATCATAAAGGGCATCTTGAATTTCTCTGGCCGGATAGCCAGGAAGGGCGAGGAAATGGTCCAGAACACAATGAAGCCGACAAACTGGTATCCGGTCGCCGGCACACTGGTGGGGAGGAAGTTGTGCATCGTTGCAAACGACGGCCAGATGGCCGTGATGCAGACGGCAGCCAGCCGGCCGCCGTTCCAGCACTGCACGGCATTCCAGATAAAGTTAAGCAGCACTCTCTGCAGCAGCGGGATATAGCTGGCGCGGAGACCCCAGGAGTAGCGGTTCTGGACAGTGAAGCCAATGTGCCACTCGATGCCACACCAGGCAATCAAGGTCGAGAACATGAGAATCATTGTGCGGCCAACAGTGATAATCAGCATGGCCTGCCCGACAGAGAGTCCCTGGGCTAGGATCTGTTAGTGACTATACATGGATATATACAGATGTATGGCAACGGGTGACGGATGAACGCACCTAGGAAGGTGTTGGGGGTCTGCCAGTTGGAAATGTTCAGGGACGACAGCGTCCAGTAACCAAAGAAATGGAACCATCCTGGTGATGTCAGCTTTGTTCATGATCAATTATAGAAAACAACATATAAAGTCCAAAAGATCGGTCGAGACATGGCATACCCCAGGTTCGGCGCTGTGGAGGCAGAGGGATCAGATCACGGTTGCTCCACAAGTCTGTCTGCTCGTGCTGCTCTTCGTCGCCGTGGAGTTTGAGGCGCTCCTTCAGCCCTGTCAGCCGCTGCCGAAGACCACCGGAAGGAGTAGCCATGATTCAAGCTTTATCGGGTTGGGTATTGAGATAAGCCTGACCTTTTTTCTCAATGGTCGCGGGGGCACATCGATACATACATCGATATATAAGGACCAAAAAGAACGAAAGAGAGATGATCTCGAAATTGGGGGGGGGGGGGGATTCAAACCGTATATAGTGACTGCACACGACCACAGAATACGACTCGACTCATGAGAGATTGGTAGCACATCGGCACGAAATACATCTTATCATACATGTTTTAGCTTTATCTGCCATTTGCCAAGCGATCAAAACATGCTTCCTTTCCATCTTCCTATCTAGCACCCGGCATGATACGGCACATTTCTCCAGAATAAACATGTGTTTGTAGCACTTTGTAGACCAAACATCTGCGACTGTCGCCCAAATACGGCTGTGATCGTCGCCACACTTGTATATATCTTGCACTCTGGGTGGTTACGTTGTTGTAGCAAATAGGTGCAAATAAGTGGGATGCGGTGCTAATATGGTGTGTAGAAAAAGCATACCCTTATCATCGGTAAACTTTTCTACTCCAATCAGCAGGGGCTAGTGTCGCTCAATCAACTCCCATATCAGTTGTGTATATTTATATCGGTTTCTTTCCCCTTTATATGTTGAGTGAGGCCACTCTTTCAGTCTCTGTAGTCCTTGCGGTCGAGATAGTCAAATAGTCCGACTAAGATACATTACTCGCTTCCCGCCCCGCCGACGTCGTCTCTCTAGGTTCTAGGAAATATACTACTCGATAACGCTACGGATTATTTTGCGGCAACTTGCTTGGCATTCTTCCAGTAGTGGCTCAAATGCTCGCATGAAAGTATACAAGGTTTGGTTATGTGCAATCAGTTGTGTATCGGATATCGACTTAACCGATCTAACTTTCTGCTGTATCTACCAGTCACCAGGGAAATAAATGATAATAATAATAACAGTCAATTAAAAAAATAATTGCTGGTTGACATTGAGAGCGAGGACGGGTGCGTACTGTCCTGCTATCTACCTAACCAACAACCAACACACCACCTCTAACCAGTAAGGCTAGGCGTGTAAGCAGGAGGTCGGGCTGGGCTCTCCTGGCTAGAGGCTAAGAGGCCTAATTTGTATCTTTACGAATAAAGGTTTAGAAAGTCTGAAAAGTGGTCGAGGAGGTTCGTAGTGTACCGATCGAGATCAATTTTAAGTCCGAATTTAAAAGTTTTAATTGTTTAATACTATGTTTATAATAGACGCGTTTGTGTTTATTATTGGAGGTAATAGATAAAACTAATAATATTAAAAATAAAAGTAGCGGTAAACGGTATAGTATAATAAAATACCGTATTATAACGTTTATATTAAATAATATAATAATATAAAACAAAACTAATAATAATAATACTAAAAAAAATACTAAAATAAAAATTAAAAAGAAAATAAAAAAAATATAAAAATAAAAATCTAAAAATACAATACTTAAAGTTATATATATTAAGTTAAACACCTCCTTTATCTCTTTTAAATCTTTTATCGGTATAATAATTACGTCGCGTATCTCTTAACAGCCCGATTAACGCGGCTCTAACGGTCGATATTTTTCTTAGCCGCTTTAATATCCGTATTCCGGACCGTAAACTCGTAAAAAAAACTCTCCTAACTTATCTATTCGACGATAAAGCTTAAACCGAATTTAATAAAGAAGCCTTCTTTAATTAAATAAGCTAGCCGATCGGCGCTTTATATCACCGCGATATTATTTAAAGCGATAGTTAATTAATTTATAATCTTTATAACAATAAGTCCCGTCGGCGTTTAAATTCCCGGCACGACTATATTAATTTTAAAACAATTATCGAGTATAAATAACTAATCGTTATTATTATCGTTAACTTCCGATATAACACTACTATCGTACGGGTTACTATATAAACTATTATTATCGTCGGCCAAAAAAAAAGCGATCGTCGACTAAAAATCAATAACGACGGCTTTCCGCTTTTATTTAATTATTAACGGAGCGTCCCGTATTTAAATTTCTATTAAAAAAGCCGGCACGATCCAAGCATTAAAACGATTAAAGATTACTTTAACAAAAACGCGAAAAGCCGGTACTCGCTATTTTTAACGAAGAATTACAACTACTAAAAGTTGCGTAAATACTTAAGTACGGTCATTAAGTTAAGTAATATCTACGAAGTAGCTACTAATGTTTAAATAAAGGCTAATTTACGGATTTATTAAAGAGCGGATCGGTAATAAGTTTTCGTAGCCGAGTTTTAACCGGATAGCTATTACCTACTTAAAGATTATAGCGATCGTTAAATTGTTTATAAAGGCGTTAACTTTTATTAGTTTTATAATTCTCCCGTATACTTGAAAAAACTTTTATAAAGGTATAGTGTTAATAGCCGACTTATAAGAAATAACGTTTTTATACTTTTTAAAGAAAACTTTAGTATTATTTAAATAATATAGCTTATAAGTTTAGTTATTTACTTACTTAACCGATCGAATAAACATAGCTTTATATACTGTAATAAAGTTAATAATACCGATAATAATTAAATACTTTAAGAAAGTTTTATTATTAATACGGTATTTCGTACTTATATTAAAAATTAAAGAATTGTAGCGGTATAAAGTCTTTTATAAGTAGTTAACGATACTTAAAATAAAATAATCGTTATTATAAAAAATAACTAAATAAAAGCGGTATTACTAAAAGGCTACGGCTACGGTTTAATTAAAGATGCCTTTTATATTAACTTAAACGGCTCTCGGGTAAATATAAACTAAGCCGTAAAGATTTTATAAAATTAACCGAAGTTTAGCTTTTAAAGTATTAAAACAAAACTATTCGCCGTTAAATATAAAGCTTTTAAGATTATAAAGTTTAATAATATAAAAGTCGATCGTTATCTTATCGATTTAACCGTTACGGTATATAGTACGAGTAAAGAGTTTTATAAAACTATTATAAATATATTTTTACTATTATTCGTTTAAAAAGTTAATATTATAATAAACGGGCCGATTTTTTAACTTATTTAATACTATAAAAGCTACGGAGAAAGTCGTACGTAGACACTAACGGTTAAATACCCGGTCGCGGGAGTTAATATTACTCGGCTATTATATTAGCTCGTAGTCTCGAGTACGTTCCGCCGTTTTATTAAAAACAAAGCTACTAATAGGCGATAAGGCGAGAGCCGGAGAAAACTACACTTAAACGATTTGAGACGGGGGTGTCTTTAAAACTAATTTATAAAGGCTCTTACGTCTCGTTAAAGTCTTAAGAAATAAAGTAATAGTCGGGGTTATATTTAACTAAAACTTTAAGGCTTTCGTTTTTAAAGTATTAATAAAAGTGAAGCTTATAGTAATAATAATAGTAATCGGTAATATAAAAAAAAGAAAGAGGATTTAAAAGTAATAAAAAATAAAAAAGAAAGAAACAAAACGGAAGTTATAACCGCTTATATAAAAAAATAAAAAAAAAAAGTAAAAGTAGTAAATAAAGTTAAACGAAAAAACGAAATAAATAATAAAAAAAGTATTTAAGTTAATAAAAGAAGTAATTAAACTAAATAAAACAATATATAATAAATAAAGAGCGAATAAAAGAAGATTAACGAATATAAATAAAAAAAGCTATTCGAATATAACTGTAGTAATAATATAATATAAAAATAAATTCTTTAAAAGCTAGCGTTGTATAGTTATAAAAAAGAGGTTTATAAATAATACGTAAAAACGAATTATAATCGTAGTATTAAAACTTTATTATAAAGAATTTATATAAAGTAATAGTCTTAAATATTTTTTTTTACTCGTTCGTATTAAAAATAAACTTAGTTTTTATAATATAAACTACGTTAAAACTTTAAAAGTAAATAAATAAACGTATTTACTATAATATAATAACTTTTAATTTTTTTAATCTTTACTTACGACGTATATTGAAAAACTTTTACCGACGGGTCCGATTAATAATAACTCTTACTAACTAACTTTATTATATAATTATAGCTCTCGTTTTACGATAAGTTCGGTTTAAATAAAAGAAAGTACACGTAAATATATCCGATTATATAGCCTTTTTACTAAATAACGATTTTATTATATAATTTAATTTTAAAAAAGTCCGGCTATAAATATTCTTTTTATATACTAAGTCGTATACGGGTACCCTTACTCTAATTACTATCCACAAAACTTAAAATAAAACTTTATACTTACTATAAAAATTGCCGTTAGCTACTAAAAATCTAACGATACTATAGTCGACTTTAAGTATAGATAACGTCGTTATAAATATAATACGTTAACGTATTATTAATTTAACTACTTTAACTTAAACCGTAATCGTAGAAAAAACATATAGTAGCCCCTTTTATTATTATATAACGCGGATTATAAACAAGCTTCGCCGAGCACGTTCTTTTTTTATTTAAACGTACGGCTTTAAAAACTTAATTTTTTATAAATATTATAAAGATCGTTTTTTACGCACTAAAGTAAAACAGCCTAGTAGCTAAAAAAGCTTAGTAATAATACCGTTTCTTTATTATATTTCGATCCTTAAATACCGTAAAGGTGCTTACGGCAATTACTTATATTTTTATAAAAGGTACATATACTCCTTCGTTAATTAATCATTAACTCGTTTCGCCGACGTTATTATAACGAAGGCGTATTTTAATAACGAAGACATTTTAAAGCCCCGGCTTTTTAATATATAAACTTATATTACCCGTAACGTCGATATTAACTAAGAAATGTAAATAGCTAAAGTCCGCGCTACTATAATCGGTCGTCGTGACAAGAAACGGGCGACTACCCGGGCGGTATATAGAAAGAAATGGGCTGTTACTCGAAATGCGAAAAAAGCAGTACGGGGTAGTTAATAAAATTCACGCCTATACTTTTAATAAACGGCCGCGGCGTCGACGGGGTAGATCGGTTTAAGTAAATGTTTTTTAATTTTTTAAAGCATTCTTTAATTATAATTCGTTTTTTATAAATTAAATATTAAACTTGTCTTATTTAAATACTTTTAATTTATAAAGTATATATATTTTATAAATTAATATACCGTTTAACTATATTAATATATAAACTTTCTTATTTAAAATCGTAACGATTTTAAATAGCCCTCGCTACTTATAAAACAGCTTTTTATTTTTAAATATATTAATTTCTTTTTTATTATTTTAATAAAATACTACTAAATTTTTCCGTAAATCTTGTCTATCCGGCCGGAAACGGTATTTATTAGCTTAATTTCGGCCGGTAGCTAGTTTTATATAATACGTTATAATATATTTTATAATAAAAGTTTAATTAAACGTAAGCCGTTATAAAATACGTATTCGAAGCGTAATATAGTCTTTTATAAACATATTTAATTTTTAGTTTAAGACGCGCTATATAAAAATACCTTACTCGAAGAAAAGTATAAACTCTCGTCCGAAGAGTAGAAAGAACGGTAATTTATTATAAAACTTATAGACTATAACCCGATTAGCTAAAAGCATACGTAGTAGTTAAATATGTTAGTCACCTTATCTACTATTAATGATTTTTATAAAGGCACTTAAAAGTTTATAATATCCGCCTTTAACTATACTATTTACTTAAAAATTATATACCGAGGTAAAAACTCGCGGTATTCTAAGTTTTTTATAAATACGTTAAAGCTCGCCTTTAAATTCAATGCCTCCGTTTACGATTACTATTAAAAAAAGGCTATAAGTAAGGATAATAACGTTTATAAGAAATTAAGTTATATTACGGGAATTAATAGCCGCAAATCCTCTAACTTCCACGTACTTAATTAAAGCATAACGGGCTTTAATTAAGTATTTATAACTCGTTAACTTAAACATATACTAAACGTCTATATAAATTTTAATAAAAGGCTATAGCGGTGCTTTTTAAACGATCGCTTACTTAATAAAACGACGGCCTTTTTATTTTATATACCGGAGACATATACTTAATACCGAATCGATGTCTTAGTACATCTTATTTTATTAATAAAACTAACGTATTTAATACTAAATAGCTTATCGACCGCGGTAACTATTATTAATATACGTTATTTTAATTAATTATAACTTCGTAACGTTTAATTTAATCACCCGTTAAAAAATGTCCGAGTTATTATTTTTCTTATTATAACGCTAAAAAGTCTATTTAGTATAAAAAAAGTTAATAGCCCGTTATTTAAAAGCTCGGCGCGAGGTAGAGGTAAAGTTGGCTAAGAATTTAAAAGACGTAAAGAATTTAATAATATCGTTATAGTCATTAGTACCAACGCTAAACAATCTTACTATTAGCTAATTAATAATCGGTGTTAAGCTAAGTGTTACGAGCGCGAAGCTATCGTAATAGTAATAGTAGCAAGTATCGCGGAAGCAGAAAGCCGTCTTACGGCTATAAGTAGCGAGTTAATCTAAATGTGTATAATAATAATAATATATTAACTGACTAAAAAAAGAGAAAAAAGAAAAAAAGAAAAGAAAAGACTATGCTAAGCTATATAGCTACGGGAGTCGGTGCTGTGGCAACGCTAGACTATGTGGAGTGTGGCGCTGTTGAGCTTAGTGTGCGTGTTATCTCCCCCCCGCTTTCTTTATTTTGCGAGAGAACGGGGCGCCGGTATAGAAAAACTATTGTTAAGAAAAAATTTTGCGGCGGAGCGGTATAACTTTAATGAAATATAGACGGAGTTATAGATAAGGACGATAAAAGATAGATAAAAGAAAGAAAAAACAAAAAATAGAAAATAAAAGGGTATGAAATAAGTGCGACGACGGTTGCTTTAAGCCGCCTCGTTATCGTTTAAGTCGTCGAAGCTAAAATAAGTAACGGTAGAGGGTTACGTCGGGGTCGCTGCTTATATAAACGGCGTTGATTAATACGTTATTACCGAAGTTTAACTAGTAGATACGGAGTTTAAAAGCACGATTAATACCTTTTTTTTTATAGTAGTCTTATCGGGCGATCCGGTAAATAGCCGTGTTACGGTTATTTAAAACAAGGGTTTAACTAACGGCGGGTTAAGTAACGTGGTTGTCGTAAGGCGGGATTAAAGGCGGGCGGCCGGGCGTGGGGTAGTAAGAGCCGTTAAACGAGTAGCGTTAACGGCGGTAGACTACGTTACTTGTGAAGGGCCGTTAGTTATATACTTTAATATAAAGACTAAGTTAAAGCGTTGTAAGCCGTTTTAAGGTTTTAGTAAACGGGATAGCGTAGCGGCTAGCTCCGCCCGTTGTTTTAGTACGGTCTTAATATTTTTTATTATATCGGCGATAGTAATTAATATTATAGTAAAGTCTTAAAGGTCGTTTTTTATAATATATAATTCGTCGTAAACGGTAATAATATCGGCTTAAAAGTCCGTAGTAGCTTACTCGAGTTGCTGTTTTATAACGTATTAAGTGTTTTTAATGTAATCGCGTAGTTATTTAAAAATATTTTATAATAACCGGACCGCCTTTTATAACGCAACGGAGGCTTTACGTACTTTTTCAATACTTAAACGTTCTTCGATTATCGCGGGACGGCCGTTTAAGCTTAAACGTTTAAATAAATTTATAAATATCGTAAACGCGAAGGCATAGTAAACGAAGTCGAAGAGCTTTTCTTTTTCGTATAATACGCGAGCTGCTAGTATATCGTTATAACTAAAGAAGTTTAAGCTTATATAGTCTAAGCCGCGGTATTTAATGTCGTAAATACGCGCGCACTTTTTCTTAAAGCTACGATAAAAAGCGGCTTAAATTAAGCTATAATTTACGCTATATACTACTTTAATATACCGCGAAACCGTAATAGCTTTAAGGTCGGCGAGATTTTGTACATTAAAGATCTTAAAGATCCGGCGGATAGCCTCGACCGGGTAAGCTATCGCGTTGTTTAACTAAAAGCTTTTCTCGGGCGACTTGCTTTTATCGATTAATAAAGCCGCGTTAAGGTCTGCGATAAAATAGCCGTGTTCGTTACGCGCGACTTATCGGGCCTTGTTTAAGTCGTTTAAGACCGTTTCGAAAGCGGCTAGCGCTTCGTAAAGTTTTTTATTTAATAAACGGTATAGTACGAGGTTGTATTTATACTTATTATATTTAATAGCTATATTAAATTTAACTTTCTTTTAACGAAGCGAGACCGGCTAAACGATTAGTTTATTAACGACGTTCGTAGTTTAAGCATCTATTTTTTCGCTAGCTAGCGTTTCGGGCACTTCGGTAGTTTAACGAGGCGGGGTAATAGTTATAGTAAGTATATCGTACGCGTTATCGATCGCCATTCCGTCGCTAAGTATAAAAAAAATAGCAACGGGGGCTTTTATAACGGTATCGTCGTCCGCGGCGGCCGCGTAACTTATTATAAGGGAGACTATATTTTATACTTCGAAACTTATAATAAGTTAAAGCTAAGCTATAACTAAAACAACAACGGACTACGGGCTAGTTAAGACATTAAAGGTATCGTTTTAATTAACCGGGCCGGCGTCGTAGCTTACGGGAGTCTCGTTTTAGCTAGCGGCGTTAAAGGTCGGCGAGCTTATAGTAAAGTTGCTATCGTATCGCGGGTTTTATTTTATTATTAAAGGTAAGCGGCGGGTTAAATATATGTAAAAGGGTAATAACGTATTAAAACCGGGCACGTATAGTAAAAAGCGGGTAAAGGTAATAAATGTCGAGGTAGCGAATATATTAATTTAAAAGGCAGGGCCGTAGTATTTATAAACGCGTAAATAAAAAAGTAAATAAAAGCAAAATTTATATAATTTATTAGACAATAGCTAAAATAAATAAACGCGATAATAATAAAAAAGGAAAGAACGACCGGCGCGGTAAATATAATAAATAATAAAAGAAAAAAGGGCTTATAAAGTCCGTTACGTAAACGATATAAACGATAAAAGAGTAAAAACAATAAAGGGGATAAAAGGAATATAAATTTAGTATAAAAAGATATTTTAAGTGTTATTTAATATAATAATGTAGCTTTATATAACTAAATATTAATAGGGGGGAGATATATTTACAGCTAATATAAAGTTATTTTAAAACGTCGGCAAGCGTAACGTCGCGTAACTCGTTAACAATTAAAGAGTTAAAGATATATAACGAGTTTTTCTCGTCGTCGAAACGCGGCCTCCTTATACCGTTTTATAAGTAGCCCGGTAACGGGGAGAGCTACTGCTAAAGCTGCTTTACGGCTAAAAGGGACCTTGCTGGCCGCCGGGCTTTTTACGGGAGGGATATCGAGCTACTTAGTTATATCCGAATAGCGGGCTTCGTAAACGGCGAGAAAGTTTATAATTATAGTCTCGAGTTTTATACGTAACAGTTATACGTCGTAATAGTATCCGAATTTTAACTATTTAATGAGATATTTAGCTAAGCGGCGCGGTCCGTAAAAGCGGAAGTCGTATTTGACGATACTCTCGATTTTTTAATATTTATTAACATTATTTTTTACGGGTATACTATTTTACTATACGAGGCCGGGTAGCGGTATAATACGACCGAAAAGGTTAAAGCTTTTTAATACGGCGATAAACTAAGATACGTTAATAATAAGATATATATTATATATATTTAATAGCTTAATACGGTATATTAATTTGTTTATACGCTTTAATACTTTAAAAAGACTTATACGTTATTAAAAAAATTTGCGAGGGGGTTTATTAAGTAAGCTATAACTATAATAAAGTTGTAAAAAGACTATATCGCCGGGTTAAAAAACTACGAGTTTATATACACGGTCGTACCGTAGTTTTAATAACGAGTTTACTATATCTATAAAATCCTTAACTTCTTTTTAATAAGTAAAGCGTTAGACGAGTCTTGTTTTTATTTGCCGTTAGTCGGCTTTTATTAGTATTAGTAGGCTAAGTAAGCCGTTAAGTCGGAAGTTATAGACTATTTCGTTAAACGAGTAGCTTATTACTTTTAATAATACGTTATTAAGTTAAAATTATAAAACGGGGAAGATAACGACTTAAGAGATGTTTACCGACGTAGCGTAATAAAACCGGATAACGATTTCTACCGTTTAATTCTTTCGTTCGGAAAAGCCGTCGGTTTAAACGTAATATACTATAAATATAACGAGTTTTATATTAAGGCGGCGAAATAGCTCGCGCTATATATTAACTATAAATTTTAAATCTCTATCGTTAATAATTTATTTTAAAATACTTTAGTCGGCGTAATAAAATACCGTAAATAATTATAGCGTTTATTATACTACCGTATACGTGTTGTAACCCGGGATAAGTAGCGTTTTATAAGTAAATTTATAAATAATAATATAAAGACTATTTAACAACGGCTACGTTAAGTTATGTTAATAAATACCGGTTAATAATATTAAAGGTATAGCGATTATAAAATCGAGTACTACGGTATAAAAAGGTAAGTTTATAAAGGTGATAGGTTATAGCTCGCCGGCGGGCTTGAGGCGTAGTATTTAATTTAAGTTATAAACGTTATAATATTAAAGGTATATACGGACTTTAAAACGGAGTTTAAGTACGAAAAAGTTAAAAAGCTGTGCCATTATACGTTTTTCGCCGAAGTAAAAAAACTAATCGTACGCGGCGGTTAACACGTTTTTAAAAACTACGTATAATATATAAAAGCGTAGGGTACTTATATCGTTAAAGTAATAAAAAAGAGAGTTTCGTAGTATTTATAGCCCGATTAGTACGGCCCGCCGGGGTTTCGTTTTTATTTTTAATTAAAGTAATACCGCGTCGTTATCGTAAAAAACGGCCTTATTAAATAGTACGAGGCGTAGCGTATATAGTTTTAAATTACTCGCGTAAAAGTTAAAAATACGTATACGTATATCGAGACTAATATATACTACCGTTATGCCGTTAGTAGTATTATATAGCCGGTTGTCGGTTTTAAAATCGGATATTACGGTAAGAATATTAGCGGGGGCCGACTAAGCGAGATATGTTTATATTACGATTTAAGATAAGTAGGTTTAAGGGCGGTTAAAGTATACTACTTTTTTAAGGATGTCGCTATCGAGTAGTAACGGTGCTTCGGTTTATGTAAATAGGCGTAATAGCGCGTTTAGTATTATATTCGACTTACCGGGTATATAAAAAATACGTATATTAAATTACGATATATAGTTAATAGTAGAAGTTAAACGAAGGTTGGCTTTATTTAAGTTTAACGTCTTAAAAAAGGTATATATAATAATATTACGTATAAACGCGTAGTCGGAAAGAATAATAACGGGGTAATAATTAAATTATACTAGCTTACGTAACTTTATAAACGTTTAAACGATTACTACGACTTCGGATTTTATAGCGTGGTATTACTTTTTTTTAGCCGAGGTTATACGCGAGAAAAAGAAGACTAGCCGGATAGCGTTATACTTAATACCGGGGTTAAAGATCGTAACCTCGTTCTATAAGGCCGTTAATTAAAAAACGAAGACTTTAAACCTGTATTTATAAGCGTTAAGTTTAATAAATAAATATCGGGTCTAGTCGTAGTAGTAGAGTCGTATTTATATATATAAAGCTTTTTAAAGCGAGTTAAAAGCCTCGCGCTCGCGAGTAGTAGAATCGTAAGTTAGCCGATTTATAATAACTTTACGTTTATTTAAGTTAATACCGGGGACGAGGCTATGTTCGTTTTTGCTTTAACGTTAAAAAGCCGTCTTCTTTTTTTAAAAGGGGAGTGCCTTTTAGTTATAAAAAGCAATGCTATCGTGTAAAAAGCCGGCTATATTAAAGTAAATATTAAAAGTAAAAAGGCTGCGGAGGAAAGATAGCTTAGTAAAAGCTATAATACGGTCGTCTATACGTTTAATACTATCGCCGTCGACGTTATACCCGAAAAAGCGTATAAACGGGAAGCTGAAAAAACTTTTCTCGCCGAATACCGTAAAGCGGTAGTTAAGGAAAAGCCGGAATAAAGTTTTAAAATATTTAAAGTAGTCGTCGGTCGTGTCGCTAAAGATTATAATATTATTAATATATGTTTTTACGAAGCGTTTATACGGTTTTAATATACGGTCTATAAATCGTTACGTATACACGGGTACGTTACGTAGTTTTATAAAGACGACGTTAAAATATTTAAGACCGCGGCGGTTAATAACTACGAGGCGGTCGCGGTAGTTTAAGAAAATCGGGAGTTAAAAGAAAAAAGAGGTTATATTGTATATAAAGAAAATCTTTTTACTAGCGATAGATTATATTATATCGCCTTAGTCTAATAATAGATATACGTCGGGTACTATTAGTTTATTAAACGGTTTAAAGTCGACTACGACGCGGTTTTTTCTTTTACCGTTAATTATACGTTATACGATAAAGACGGGGTAGGCGATGGGGGCGTTATAAGTAAGAAAGCTTATTTTACTTTACTTTTATAGCAAGTCGTAGCGTTCGTTAATTAACGCGAAGTTTTATAAATTTAAAAGATATAGCTTAATATTTTATTTTTAATTTTACTAATATTTAATAAAGTCGATACGTATTTTTATATCGTTAAGTATAAGAACCGTGCCGCGGTCAATAAATATTTCTTTATACTTCGTAATAAGCGTAGTAAAAACGTTCGTAAAAGCTAAGTCTCGGCTATAAATAACGGCGCCGTCTTTTGTCTTTATAAAAGAAACTTTAAACGGCTTCTCGATATTATAAGATAGTACGTGTAGAAAGGTAAGTATTAAAGGCGGTTTTTATTCGTCTATTTATATCGCGAGGGGTACGTAGTAACGTATCGCCGCGGTATAAAAAGACTACGTCGTAAAGGTAAGTGATAAATAATAGCCGGTAATAGAATCTTTATACGAGGTGTTTAATATAACGTAATAGATTTAGTTAATAAACGCGTCGTCGTAGTTTAATATGCCGTTTATAAACATTTCTCGTAAAACGTCGCTCGCTTCGGCGGCTATTTAGTAAACGGTAGCGCCGGGTTATATCGGCGTAATGTAGCTTAAAATAGCGTCTTTAGTAATAGAAGACCGGGTATCGGTGTTATTATAAAATAAAAAAAGGCGCTTTTAAGTACGGGAGATAGTTTAGTCGTAGACGTAGGGGTATAAGGTAGAGAAATGATAAGTCTCGGCTTTAACGAGCGGGTTGCCGGTTGTGTTAAACGGGACATCGTTATATTAAACTTAATAAAGCTGTTTTTCGTAAGGTTTTAAGTAAATTTACTCTTTTATTTAAACTTTAATACGAAATCGTAGTTAATGCGTACGGCCGGTTATTAAAATGCCGGGGTATAGTTTAAACGAGAGGGTGCCTACTTAAGTATTAATAATAATACCGTATTATTTTATAACGTTGAGTTTAAAGAGTATATTAAGACCGAGGTATAAAAAAACGTTAGTTAAAACTTAAAAGCTTATAATATACTTATTACCGGTAGTATTTTTATCGATTAAATAAATAATAAATTTTACTTAATATTCGATAGTATAATAGCCGTTTATAGTTTTTAACTTACGGTCGACTTTAACATATTTAATATCGCGCCCGTATACGTTTAACTATTTACGGTTTATTAAATACGAGAATACGCTTAAGTCGGTATATATTTCGAGTATCGGGCCGTTAATATATAGCTTAGTTAAAACTATAAACGGGTTAAAAGTCGTCTTATTTAAGAAAGCGAGCGTTAAAATTTTATAAGCCGGGGCGAGTAGAGTAATTCCTTAAAAGTTGGCCGAAACGTCGGCGGGTATTAACGATACCGTTTAAAAAAACGGTACGAAAGATATTAACTTAATTATACCGGCTATTATCGACGTAGTAGCTAGGCTCGGGGCTCGAGTAATGCTTTTATTTATTATTTTAGTATTAAAAAGCCGTAGCGCGACCGGTTAGTACTAACGGTTAGTTTACGGTACCGGCGTTAAAGTATATATATTTACGTAAATATACTATATTATAGCATTACAAGATAAGAAAGCACGGCTATATTTAAAACATATACGGCGTTTTAGTAGTACGAGATTAATATTAAAAACCGTAAACGGTAACGGTATAGTAGTTATAAAAAGCTATGCCTCGTTAACGGCCGGCGCGGCTATTACGTAATAGTTAATTTTTTTTTCCGAGCCGTTAAGTACCGGCGGCTCGTCCTCCGAGTCTACGACGGTAAAGCTTTTTATATCGCTGTTATAATTAAAGGTTCCGTAGTCGTATAATGCCGTATACGCGTTTATAAAAAAAGCGTGATTTTACTTATTCTTTAACGGCTCGGAGTAGTAGTAAGAGTATCTCTCGCGTTTTAAGGCGGTGCGGCGGTCGCGGTAGTTTTTATCGTCGGAGTAGAGGCGCTTTTATACCGGCTTGCCGTTCGTGTCTTTACGAAAAAAATCTTTAAATACTAGTGTTAATTTTATAATCGCGCTTTACTACACCGTAGCGGGGTCGGTTATAGTTAAGGCTAAGTCTACGATAGTAGTTGCTGGTAGATTAGTTAAATACGTTTTATTGTCGTCTTTTAAACGAAAAGAGCGTTCCCGAAAGTGAGACCGCGAGCGTTTATAACCGGATTATTAATAGCGAGGGCTATTATTTCGTTAGTTAAAGCCGTTGCCGCGTTTAAAAGAGCTACCGGAGCTGTCGCGGTTGTAATTAATAAACGCGAGCGGGGATACGTAAGCGGTAAGGTTAAAGCTTTGCCCGTATTTATCGAAGCGGCGTTAAATAGCCGCCTTAAAGATAAATTTATTTTTAAACTAAGCGGCTTAAGTGTCTTTAGTTAAATAGTCGAAATAAATTTATAATACCGGGTAAATATTATAGTAGACGCGGTTAAGAGCGTCCCGGTCGTCGCGTGTATTAACGAGGCGGGCTTTATTTACGTAAAAAATATAGTAGTCGTATACGGCGTCGTCTTCTATATTTAACTCCGTTATAAACGGGTATATTTAAAGTTAAACGGCGGCGTTAAAAAGCGAAAGCACGAATCTATCGTATAATACGTTATACTATACTTCTACGCTACTATATATACGTTAACGTTCGGCGTTAAAAAACTCGTCGTTCTATTAGCGGGATACGTTACTACGTAATTATAATTATAACTTAATTTTTAATAGCCGTTCAATACCGGGCTCGGCGTTTAATTCCGATTTAACGTTACAAATAAAACTATCCACGTTATTATAAACGAAGTATATAGCCGTATATCTTTTAAAAAAAGCGTTAAGGTTAAAGAAGCCGAGTAATTATATCGTTTAATAAAGTCTAGTCGGAAGAAGCGACGGGGAGGCGTAGACACGCGAGGCGAAAGGATTACTAAGGATGTCTTAAGTATAATTTTTAAAGTACCTATAGTCGTAGTTTTGAGTAGCTTAGTTTTAGTTATATAAGTCTCGGCCCGGCCTTCGAAGTTAATTTCTAGCTTAATTCGTAAAATCCGAGCGTTAGTAAAACCGTAGGTATAATAGTTGCTTTTCGTCGTCGTTAAAGGAGTCGTCGTCTTTATATAGGTGGGTTTATCGAGTACGTTATACTCGTTGCGGTAGTACTAAAAGTAGCGAATACCGTAAGAGGGTTTTCGTAAAAAGTGAGGGAGAGTACCGGGGTAAGATATTACGGCCGTGTTTAGTAGCTATAAAGGCACCGAATATTTCTACGAAACCTATATAGTTTTTTAAGGCTAAGCTATAAGATTAAAAAAACATAATTAATAACTATTAAACTACGGTTATATCGTCGTCGAGCGTAGTTAATACGGCAGTTTAAAAACGGGCTTAAAGAAACGGTTTTACTATAAGCTAAGCCCGGGGGTTATTTAAAGCCATTTTTATAAAACGCGGTTACCGATAAAGCGGTTAAGACTAGTATTCAAGTAAAGCCGACGTCTTTATAGCGGGTCTCAGTATTATAGTATTTTTTATTATAGTTAAGAAAAACGGTTACGCGGCTTTTTAAGCCGGTTGTTTTTCTTAACGAGCCGCTGCAAAGGCCGAGGGGGAGGTGTCGACTACTATTAAATCGGGTAAGTAAGATATAGGAGGCCGTGTTATAGTTAGTAGTGGGCCGATGACTGTATTGTTTAAGCTGCCCGAGTTACCGTTTAGGTTTAGCTAGAATAAGTACGCCGAAGCTACAGGGTATATGTTACGAGCGCGAAGCTATCGTGACAGTAATAGTAGCAAGTATCGCGGAAACAAAAAGCCGTTTTACGGCTATGAGTAGCGAGCCAATCTAGATATACATAATAATAATAATATATTAACTAACTAAAAAAGGAGAGAGAAGAAAAGAAGAAAAAAAAAGACTATACTAAGCTATATAGCTACGGGAGTCGGTGCTGTAGCAACGCTAGACTATATAGAGTGTAGCGCTGTTAAGCTTAGTATACGTGTTATCTCCCCCCCGCCCTTTTTATTTTACGAGAGAACGGGGCGCCGGTATAAAAAAACTATTATTAAGAAAAATTTTGCGGCGGAGCGGTATAGCTTTAATGAAATATAAGCGGAGTTACGGATAAAGACGATAAAAGATAGACAAAAGAGAGAAAAAACAAAAAACAAAAAACAAAAAGGCATAAAATAAGTGCGACGACGGTTACTTTAAACCGCCTCGTTATCGTTTAAGTCGTCGAAGCTAAAGCAAGTAGCGGTAAAGGGTTACGTCGGGGTCGCTGCTTATATAAACGGCGCTGATTAGTGCGTTGCTACCGAAGCTTAGCTAATAGATGCGGAGCTTAAGAGCACGATTGACACTTTTTTTTTTACGGTAGTTTTGCCGGGCGATCCGGTAGATAGCCGTGCTACGGCTGCCCGAGACAAGGGTTTGGCTGGCGGCGGGTTAAGTAACGTGGTTGTCGTAAAGCGGGATTAAGAGCGGGCGGCCGGGCGCGGGGTAGTAAGAGCCGTTAAGCGGGTAGCGTTGGCGGCGGTAGACTACGTTGCCCGTAAAGGGCCGTTAACTATATACTTTAATATAAAGACTAAGTTAAAGCGTTATAGGCCGTTTTAAGGTTTTAGTAAGCGGGATAGCGTAGCGGCTAGCTCCGCCCGTTACTTTAATATAGTTTTAATATCTTTTATTATATCGGCGATAGTGATTAATGTTATAGTAAAGTTTTAAAGGTCGCTTTTTATAATATATAGTTCGTTATAAACGGTAATAATATCGGCTTAAAAGTTTATAGTAGCTTGTTCGAGTTGTTGTTTTATAACGTATTAAGTGTCTTTAATATAATCGCGTAGTTACTTAAAGATATCTTGTAGTAGCCGGACTGTTTTTTATAACGTAACGGAAGCTTTACGTATTTCTTCGGTACTTAAACGTTTTTCGATTGTCGCGGGACGGCCGTCTAAGCTTAAGCGTTTAAATAGATTTATAAATATCGTAAACGTAAAGGTATAGTAAACGAAGTCGGGGAACTCTTCTTTTTCGTATAGTACGCAAGCTGCCAATATATCGTTATAGTTAAAGAGGTTTAAGCTTATATAATTTAAGCCGCGGTATTTAATATCGTAAATACGCGCGTACTTTTTTTTAAAGCTGCGATAGAAAGCGGCTTAAGTCAAGCTATGGTTTGCGTTATATACTGCTTTAATATGCCGCGAGACTATAATAGTTTTAAAATCGGCGAGATTTTATATATTAAAGATCTTAAAAATCCGGCGGATAGCTTCGACCGGGTAGGCTGTCGCGTTGTTTAATTAAAAGCTTTTCTCGAGCGACTTGTTTTTATCGATTAATAAAGCCGCGTTAAGGTCCGCGATAAAATAGCCGTACTCGTTACGCGCGACTTATCGAGCTTTATTTAAGTCGTCTAAGACCGCTTCGAAAGCGGCTAGCGCTTCGTAGAGTTTTTTATTTAATAAACGGTGTAGTACGAAGTTATACTTATATTTATTATATTCGGTAGCTATATTAAATTTAACCTTTTTCTAACGAGGCGAGACCGGTTAAACGATTAGTTTATTAACGACGTTCGTAGCTTAGGCATCTACTTCTTCGCTAGCTAACGTTTCGGGTATTTCGGTAGTTTAACGAAGCGGGGTGATAGTTATAGTAAGTATATTATACGCGTTATCGATCGCTATTCCGTCGTTAAGTATAAGAGAGATAGTAACGGGGGCTTTTATAACGGTGTCGTCGTCCGCGGCGGCCGCGTAACTTATTACAAGAGAGACTATATTTTATACTTCGAAGCCTATAATAAGTTAAAACTAGGCTATAGCTAAGGCAGTAACGGACTATAAACTAATTAAAACATTAAAGGTATCGCTTTAGCTAACCGGGCCGGCGTCGTAGCTTACGGGAGTCTCGTTTTAACTAGCGGCGTTAAAGGTCGGCGAGCTTATAATAAAGTTGTTGTCGTATCGCGGGTTTTATTTTATTATTAAAGGTAGGCGGCGGGTTAAGTATATATAAAAAGGTAATAACGTATTAAAACCGGGCACGTGTAGTAAGAGGCGGGTAAAGGTAATAAATATCGAAGTAGCGAATATATTAATTTAAAGGGCAGGGCCGTAGTATTTATAGACGCGTAGATAAAAAAGTAAATAAAAATAAAATTTATATAATTTATTAAACAATAGTTGAAATAGATAAGCGCGATAATAATAAAAAAGGAAAGAGCGACCGGCGCGGTAAATATAATAGATAATAAAAGAAAAAAAGGCTCGTAAAGTCCGTTACGTAAGCGATATAAACGATAAAAGAATAAAAACAATAAAAAAGATAAAAGGAATGTAAATTTAATATAAAAGGATATTTTAAGTATTGTTTAATATAGTAATGTGGCTTTATATAACTAAATATTAGTAAAAGGGAGATATATTTACGGCTAGTATAAAGTTATTTTAAGACGTCGGTAAGCGTAGCGTCGCGTGGCTCGTTAGTAGCTAAAGAGTTAAAGATGTATAACGAGTTTTTCTCGTCGTCGAAACGCGGCCTTTTTATACCGTCTTATAAGTAGCCCGGTAACGGGGAGAGCTACTATTAAAGCTGCTTTACGGCTAGGGGGGACCTTATTAACCGCCGGGCTTTTTACGGGAAGGATATCGAGTTACTTAACTATGTTTAGATAGCGGGCTTCGTAAACGGCGAGAAGGTTTATAACTATAGTCTCGAGTTTTATACGTAGCAGTTATACGTCGTAGTAGTATCCGAATCTTAACTACTTAATAAAATATCTAGTTAAGCGGCGCGGTCTATAAAAGCGGAGGTCGTGTTTAACGATGCTTTCGATTTCTTAGTATTTATTAATATTATCTCTTACGGGTATGTTGTCTTATTATACGGGGCCGGGTAGCGGTATAGTACGACCGAAAAAGTTAAAGCTTTTTAATGCGGCGATAAGCTAAGATACGTTAATAACGGGATATATATTATACGTATCCGGTAGTTCGATACGATATATTAGTTTACTTATACGCTTTAATACTTTAAAAAAACCTATACGTTATTAAAAAAATTTACGAAAGGGTTTATTAAATAGGCTATAGCCGTAATAAAGTCGTAAAAAGATTATATCGCCGGGCTAAAAAGCTACGAGCTTATATACGCGGTCGTACCGTAGTTTTAACAACGAGTTTATTATATTTACGAAATCTTTAACTTCTTTTTAGTAAGTAGAGCGTTAAACGAGTCTTACTTCCGTTTACCGTTAATCGGCTTTTATTAATATTAGTAAACTAAGTAGGCCGTTAAGTTAAAAGCTATAAACTATTTCGTTAAACGAGTAGCTTGTTACTTTCGATAGTACGTTATTAAACTAGAATTGTAAAGCGGGGAGGATAGCGACTTAAAAGATGTCTGCCGACGTAGCGTAATAAAACCGAATAGCGATCTCTACCGTTTAGTTCTTTCGTTTAAAGAGGCCGTCGGTTTAGGCGTAATATACCGTAAATATAACGAGCTTTGTATTAAAACGGCGAAACAGCTCGCGCTATATACTAGCCATAAATTTTAAATCTTTATCGTTGATGATTTATTTTAAAATGCTTTAGTTAACGTAGTAAAATACCGTAAGTAATTATAGCGCTTATTATACTACCGTATACGTGTTATAACTTAAAATAAGTAACGTTTTACGAGTAAATTTATAAGTAATAGTATAAAGACTATTTAATAGCGGTTGCGTTAAGTTATGTTAGTAAATGCCGATTAACGGTATTAAAGGTATAGCGATTATAAAATCGAGTACTACGGTATAAAAGAGTAAGTTTATAAAAGTAATAGGTTGTAATTCGCCGGCGGGTTTAAAGCGTAATGTTTGATTTAAGTTATAAACGTTATAATACTAAAAGTATATACGGACTTTAAAACGGAGTTTAAATACGAAAAAGTTAAAAAACTATATTATTATACGTTTTTCGCTAAAGTAAAAAAACTAATCGTACGCGGCGGTTAACACGTCTTTAAAAACTACGTATAATATATAAAGGCGTAAAGTATTTATATCGTTAAAGTAGTAAAAAAAAGAGTCTCGTAGTATTTATAGCCCGATTAATACGGCCCGCCGGAGTTTCGTTTTTATTTTTAACTAAAATAATACCGCGTCGTTATTATAAGAGACGGCCTTATTAAATAGTACGAGGCGTAGCGTATATAGTTTTAAGTTACTCGCGTAAAAATTAAGAATACGTATACGTATATCGGGATTAATATATACTACCGTTATACCGTTAGTAGTATTATATAACCGGTTATCGGTCTCGAAATCGGATATTGCGGTAAAAATATTAACGGGGGCCGACTAAACGAGATAT
The DNA here is from genome assembly GCA_029298715.1 of Ophiostoma ulmi. Taxonomy (NCBI): domain Eukaryota; kingdom Fungi; phylum Ascomycota; class Sordariomycetes; order Ophiostomatales; family Ophiostomataceae; genus Ophiostoma; species Ophiostoma ulmi. The sequence continues at coordinate 962,187 of JANSLN010000007.1, forward strand.
ACTTATACTACGATTTAAGATAAGTAGGTTTAAAGGCGGTTAAAGTATATTATTTTTTTAAAAATATCGTTATCGAGTAGTAACGGTGTTTCGGTTTACGTAAATAGGCGTAATAACGCGTTTAGTATTATATTCGACTTATTGGGTATATAAAAAATACGTATATTAAATTACGACATATAATTAATAACGGAAGTTAAACGAAAGTTAGTTTTATTTAAGTTTAACGTCTTAAAGGAGGTGTATATAATAATATTACGTATAAACGCGTAGTTAAAGAAAATAATAACGGGGTAGTAGTTAAATTATACTAGTTTACGCAACTTTATAAACGTTTAAACGATTACTACGATTTCGGATTTTATAACGTAGTATTGTTTTTTTTTAGCCGAGGTTATACGCGAGAAAAAGAAGACTAGCCGAATAGCGTTATACTTAATGCCGGGGCTAAGGATCGTGACCTTGTTTTATAAAGCCGTTAGTTAGAAAACGAAAACTTCGAACCTGTGTTTATAAACGTTAAGCTTAATAAATAAGTGTCGGGTTTAGTTATAGTAGTAAAGTCGTATTTGTGTATATAAGGCTTTTTAAAGCGAGTTAAAAGCCTCGCGCTCGCGAGTAATAAAATCGTAAGTTAACCGACTTGTAATAACCTTACGCTTATTTAAGCTAATACCAAAGACGAGGCTATGCTCGTCTTTATTTTAGCGTTGAAGAGCCGTCTTTTTTTTTTAAAAAGGAAGTGCTTTTTAGTCGTAAAAAGCAATATTATCGCGTAAAAAGCCGGTTATACTAAAGTAAGTGTTAAGAGTAGAGAGGCTGCGGGGGAAAGATAGCTTAGTGAAGGCCGTAATGCGGTCGTTTATGCGTTTAATATTATCGTTGTCGACGTTATACTTAAAAAGGCGTATAAACGAAAAGCTAAAAAAGCTTTTTTCGTCGGATATCGTAAAGCGGTAGTCGAAGAAAAGCCGGAACAAAGTCTTAAGATATTTAAAGTAATCGTCGGTCGTGTCGTTAAAAATTATAATATTATTAATATATGTTTTTACGAAACGTTTATACGGCTTTAGTATACGGTTTATAAATCGCTACGTATACGCGGGTACGTTACGTAGCTTTATAAAAACGACGTTAAAATATTTAAGACCGCGGCGGTTAATAACTATAAAGCGGTCGCGGTAACTTAAAAAAATTAAAAGCTAAAAGAAAAAAAAGGCTATGTCGTATATAAAAAAGATTTTTTTATTAACGATAAATTATATTATATCGCTTTAATTTAACAATAAATATACGTCGGGTATTATTAATTTATTAAACGGTTTAAAGTCGACTACGACGCGGCCTTTTCTTTTACCGTTAACTATACGCTATACGATAAAGACGGGGCAAGCGATAAAGGCGCCGTAAGTAAAAAAGCCTATCTTACTTTACTTCTATAATAAGTCGTAACGTTCGTTAACTAACGCGAGGTCTTATAAACTTAAAAGATATAGCTTAATATTTTACTTTTAATTTTACTAATATTCGATAAAGTCGATACGTATTTTTATATCGTTAAGTATAAAAACCGTACCGCGGTCGGTAAATATTTCTCTATACTTCGTAATAAACGTAGTAAGAACGTCCGTAAAAACTAAGTCCCGGCTACAAATAGCGGCGCCGTCTTTTATCTTTATAAAAGAGACTTCGGACGGCTTCTCGATACCGTAAAATGGCACGCGTAAAGAGGTAAGCACCGAAGGCGGTTTTTATTCGTCTACTTATGTCGCGAAGGGTGCGTAGTAACGTGTCGCCGCGGTGTAAGAGGACTACGTCGCGGAAGCAAGTAACAAATAATAGCCGGTAGTAGAATCTTTATACGAAGTGCTTAATATAACGTAGTAGACTTAATTAATAAACGCGTCGTCGTAGTTTAGTATACCGTTTATAAACATTTCTCGTAAAACGTCGCCCGCTTCGGCGGCTACTTAGTAAGCGGTAGCGCCGGGTTGTATCGACGTAATATAACTTAAGATAGCGCCCTTAGTGATAAAAGACCGGGTGTCGGTATTGTTATAAAATAAAAAAAGGCGCTTTTAAGTACGGGAGATAGTTTAGTCGTAAACGTAAAGGCATAAAGTAAAGAAATAATAAGTCTCGGCTTTAACGAGCGGGTTGCCGGTTATATTAAACGAGATATCGTCGTATTAGACTTAATAAAGCTGCTTTTCGTAAGGTTTTAAGTAAATTTATTCTTTTACTTAAACTTTAATACGAAATCGTAATTAACGCGTACGGCCGGTTATTAAAATACCGGGGTATAGTTTAAACGAGAAGGTGCCTACTTAAGTATTAATAATAACACTATATTACTTTATAACGTCGAGCTTAAAGAGTATATTAAGGCCGAGGTATAAAAAAACGTCGGTTAAAACTTAAAAACCTACGATATATTTATTATTAATAGTATCTTTACCGACTAAGTAAACGGTAAATTTTACTTAATATTCGATAATATAGTAGCCGCCTATAGCTTTTAGCTTACGGTCGACTTTAATATATTTAATATCGCGCCCGTATACGTTTAATTATTTATAGTCTACTAAGTACGAAAATACGTTTAAGTCGGTATATATTTCGAGTATTAAGCCGTCGACGTATAGCTTAGCTAAGACTATAAACAAGCTAAAGGTCGTCTTACCTAAAAAGACGAGCGCTAAGATTTTATAAACCGGAGCGAGTAAAGTAATTCCCTAAAAATTAACCGAAGCGTCGGCGGGTATTAACGACACCGTTTAAAGAGGCGGTATAAAAGATATTAACTTAACTATACCGGCTATTATCGGCGTAGTAGCTAAGCTCGAGGCTCGAGTAATACTCCTACTTATCGTTTTAGTATTAAAAAGCCGTAACGCGACCGGTTAGTATTAACGGTTAGCTTATAATACCGGCGTTAAAGTATATATATTTACGTAAATATACTACATTATAGTATTATAAGACAAAAAAGCACGGCTACATTTAAAATATATACAACGTTTTAGTAATACAAGATTAGTATTAAAAACCGTAAACGGTAGCGGTATAATAGTTACAAAAAGCTATGCCTCGTTAACGGCCGGCGCGGCTATTACGTAGTAATTAATCTTTCCTTCCGAGCCGTTAAGTACCGGCGGCTCGTCTTTTAAGTCTACGACGGTAAAGTTTTTTATATCGTTGTTATAACTAAAAGTTCCGTAGTCGTATAATGCCGTATATACGTTTATAAGAAAAGCGTAATTTTACTTACTTTTTAACGGCTCGGAGTAGTAGTAAAAGTATCCCTCGCGTTCTAAAGCGGTGCGGCGGTCGCGGTAGTTTTTATCGTCGAAATAAAGGCGCTTTTATACCGGCTTACCGTTCGTGTCTTTATAAAAGAAATCTTTAAATGCTAGTACTAGTTTTATAATCGCGCTTTACTATACTATAGCGGGGTCGGTTATAGCCGAGGCTAAGTCTACGACAATAATTACTAATAAATTAACTAAGTACGCTTTATTATCGTCTTTTAAACGAAAAGAGCGCTTTCGAAAGTAAGACCGCGAGCGTCTATAGCCGGATTGCTAATAACGAGGGCTATTATCTCGTTAGTTAAAGCCGTTACCGCGCTTAAAAAAGCTATTAAAGCTATCGTAGTTATAATTAATAGACGTAAGTAAAGATACGTAAGCGGTAAGGTTAAAGCTTTACTCGTGCTTATCGAAGCGGCGTTAAGTAGCCGCTTTAAAAATAAATTTATTTTTAAACTAAACGGCTTAAGTATTTTTAATTAAATAGTCGAGATAAATTTATAATACCGGGTAAATATTATAATAAACGCGGTTAAAGGCGTCCCGGTCGTCGCGTATATTAACGAGGCGGGCTTTATTTACGTAAAGGGTATAGTAGTCGCGTACGGCGTCGTCTTTTATATTTAACTCCGTTATAAACGGGTATATTTAAAGCTAAACGGCGGCGTTAAAAAGCGAAAACACGAATTTATCGCGTAGTACGTCACACCATACTTCCACGTTATTATATATACGCTAGCGTTCGGCGTCAAAGAGCTCGTCGTTCTACTAATAAAATACGTTACCGCGTAGCTATAACTATAGCTTAATTCTTAATAGCCGTTCGATACCGGGCTCGGCGTTTAGTTCCGATTTAACGTTACAAATAAAACTATTTACGTTATTATAGACGAAATATATAGCCGTATATCCTTTAAAAAAGGCGTTAAAGTTAAAAAGGCTAAGTAACTACATTATTTAATAAAGTCTAGTCGGGGGAGGCGACAGAGAAGCGTAAACACGCGAAACGAAGGGATTACCGAGGATATCTTAAATATAATCTTTAAAGTACCCGTAGTCGTAGTTCTAAGTAGCCTAGTTTTAGCTATGTAAGTCTCGGCCCGGCCCTCGAAGTTAATTTCTAGCTTAATTTACGAAATCCGAGCGTTAGTAAGACCGTAAGTATAGTAGTTGCTTTTCGTCGTCGCCGAAGGAGTCGTCGTCTTTATATAGGTAGGTCTATCGGGTACGTTATACTCGTTATAGTAATACTAAAAGTAGCGAATACCGTAAGAAGGTTCTCGTAAAAAGTAAAAAAAAATACCGGGGTAAGATATTATAACCGTATTTAATAACTATAAAAGCACCGAACATTTCTACGAGACTTATACGGTCTTCTAAAGCCGAGCTATAAAATTAAAAAAACATAACTAACAATTATCGGACTACGGCTATATCGTCGTCGAACGTAATTAATACGGCAGTTTAAAAACGGGCTTAAAGAAGCGGTCTTACTATAGGCTAAGCCTAAGAGTTATTTAAGGCCATTCTTATAAAACGCGGCTACCGATAAGGCGGTTAAGACTAATATTTAAGTAAGGCCGACGTCTTCGTAACGGGTCTCGGTATCGTAGTATCTTCTATCGTAATCAAAAAAGACGGCTACGCGGCTTCTTAAGCCGGTTGTTTTTCTCAACGAGCCGCTACGAAAGCCGAGAAAAAGGTATCGACTACCATTAAATCGGGTAAGTAAAATATAAAAGGCCGTGTTATAATTAATAATAAGCCGATAACTATATTATTTAAGCTACCTAAACTACCGTTTAAGTTTAACTAAAATAAATACGCCGAAGCCACGGGGTATACGGGCGGGCTAAAGGCGAAAAAGACTAAAAAGCTAAAACGAGACTTAATAATTAGCTGAGTCGTAACGGCGGTCGCGATAAACGGGCTTATATTTAAACTAAAGGCAAAAGTCGTAGTAGACGGTAATACCCGGCTAGTTATAAAAAAAGGCGCGTACGGTAGATTTTTTGTTAAAAAGTCTATATAAACCGAGAAAAGGTCGAAAGAAGCCGTAGACTACTATAACTTAATAGTTAATTTTACGTATATTTAGCTAACAGTAGCTACGGCGAGAGCGGCGGAGGCTCTACTTATAGACCGGGTTTAACGCGTCGTCGGTTTCGGCCCTTTAAAACGACGTTTACGTCGTAAAAAAAAAATCGCCGCGTTATCGTCCGTAAAAAAGATATAAACTTCGGACGAAAAGACGGGCTCTAAAAAGTAGTCTTACTCTAAGTCTAGCAAAATACCGGCTTTACGAAACAGTTTCGTAGTACGACGGATAGTTTGGAGAACGGATAAGATACGTACTTTTAAAACGAAGAGTAATAAAAATACTACTAAAACGTTAAAAACGGTCGTAAAATCGTACGTAACGTAGAAAGAATTGTTTGTAAAAATAAAGTTAAAGCTAGCAATCAAACGGACGGTGTCGCGGTCGGTGCTAAAAAGCGCGGTGAATAGTACGTAAAGTACGTACTCGCGCAAGTATACAAATAACCACTTAGCTTAATTAATACCCGCGGCGACCACGTCGTAGTCGAATAGTACCGTACGAGTAACGGGTAGAATTTAAACGAGGGTTGTCGCTAGGTTAAAGCGACGGCTTAATAAGTATAAAAAAGGCGCCGCTAAAGCTTTAAAAGTCGAGGATTTAACCTATTAAAACGCGGGCAGTTATCGGGCGCGTACAAGCTGATTTACAAATATAATAATACCGAGTACGCACAAACTTATACAATAGCTCCTAAAAACGGGGAAGCGGTATAACGTGCCCGAGAGCAACAAAAGGTTTAAATAAACGGTATAGTAAGCCGTAAGGCTACAAAAAGAAACGAAGAAAACGGGGTATAATGTACTAATTAAAGCAGCAAAAAAAAAAAAATATAGTTATAATATACCGTAAGTCGGCAACGGACTATAGTTATAATAATCCCTTCGAGAAATGAGTTACTACCATTTATTACGAGCGCGAAGCTGTCGTAACAGTAATGGTAACAAGTATCGCGGAAGCAGAAGGCCGTCTTACGGCTATAAGTAGCGAGCCAATCTAAATGTACATAATAATAATAATATATTAACTGACTAAGAAAGGAGAGAGAAGAAGAAAAGAAAAGAAAAGACTATGCTAAGCTATATAGCTACGGGAGTCGGTGCTGTGGCAACGCTAGACCATGTAGAGTGTGGCGCTGCTAAGCTTAGTGTGCGTATCAGTATATAAGCGGGTTAAAGGCGAAAAAGACTAAAAAGTTAAAGCGAGACTTAGTAGTTAACTAAGTCGTAACGGCGGCCGCGATAAACGGGCTTATATTTAAGCTAAAAGTAAAAGTCGCGGTAAACGGTAATACTCGACTAGTTATAAAAAAAGGCGCGTACGGTAAATTTTCCGTTAAAAGGTTTACGTAGGCCGAGAGGAGGTTAAAAGAAGCCGTAGACTACTATAACTTAATAGCTAGTTTTATATATATTTAGCTAGTAGTAGCTACGACGAAAGCGGCGGAGGCTCTACTTATAAACCGGGTCTAACGCGTCGTCGGCTTCGGCTTTTCGAGGCGACGTTTACGTTATAAAAAAGAGGTCGCCGCGTTATCGTTTATAAAAAAAATATAAGCTTTAGACGAAGAGACGGGCTTTAAAAAGTAGTCTTGCTTTAAGTTTAATAAAATGCCGGCTTTACGAAGTAGTCTCGTAGTACGACGAATAGTTTAAAGAACGGATAAGATACGTGTTTTTAAGACGAGGAGTAATAAAGATACTGTTAAAACGTTAAAGACGGTCGTAAAGTCGTACGTAACGCGAAAAGAGTTGTTTATAAAGATAAAATTAAAGCTAACAATTAAACGGACGGTATCGCGGTCGGTGTTAAAAAGCGCGGTAAATAGTACGTAGAGTACGTACTCGCGTAAGTATATAAATAACTACTTAATTTAATTAATACCCGCGGCGACTACGTCGTAGTCGAATAATACCGTACGAGTAACGGGTAGAATTTAAACGGGGGTTATCGCTAAGTTAAGGCGACGGCTTAGCAAGTATAGAAAAAACGCCGTTAAAGCTTTAAAAGTCGAGGATTTAGCTTATTAAAACGCGGGCAGTTATCGGGCGCGTATAGGTTAATTTATAAGTATAGTAGTACCGGGTACGTACGAACTTATACGGTGGCTTTTAAAGACAAAGAAACGGTATAGCGTGCTTAAAAATAATAAAAGGTTTAAATAAACAATATAGTGAATTATAAGGTTGTAAAAAGAAGCGAAGAAAACGGGGTATGGTGTGTTAATTAAAGCAGTAAAAGAAAAGAAGTATAGTTATAGTATACCGTGAGTCGGTAACAGACTATAATTATAATAATCCCTTCGAGAGATAAGTTGCTACTATTTATTACGAGCGCGAAGCTATCGTAATAGTAATAGTAGCAAGTATTGTAGAAGCAGAAGGCCGTCTTACGGCTATAAGTAGCGAGCCAATCTAAATATGCATAATGATAATAATATATTGACTGACTAAGAAAAGAGAGAGAAGAAGAGAAGAAAAGAAAAGACTATGCTAAGCTATATAGCTACGGGAGTCGGTGCTGTGGCAACGCTAGACTATGTGGAGTGTGGCGCTGTTGAGCTTAGTGTGCGTGTTATTAAGGCTGTCCTTTTGTTTTTAGTAGTAAACTTGTATATTAATAAATTTAGCATCGTCGGTTAAAGTGTCTATTCGGTAAAGTAAAGAACGATTTTAAGACAAGAAGTTATCGGCGTAAATATCTAAGTACTACCGGCTAAAAGACGGTTTTATACTAATCGGAGTCTTAGCTTTAACACTAAGTATTAAATTAATTTAAACGTCGACGAAATCTTTAATTTCTTATTCTTATATAAAATCGTTAAAGTTAAATTCTTCGTACGGACGGCGAGATAACGTATTAACCAAGTTATTCTTTATATTAAAAATATGCTTTACTTCGAAATCAAAGGTTTTGATTTAAGTTACCCAACGTATAATTAAGGCCCTAAAGACTTTAAAAAATACACCGTTAAGTTGATTACACAATACGCGGGCATTTATCTCGATGACGAATCTCGTTTTATATAAGTAGTAGCGAAAATTCTTAAAAGCTATAAATATACCGCGGTACTCGCGTTTAATAGGATCGTACGCGGCCTCGGTATTATTTTACACGCTTAATATAAATCGCGAAAAGAGACGTTTACCGTTAATAATTTAAAAAAGCATACTACCTTAACTAATAAAGCTAGCATTAACTTAAAGGATTATTTAACCGGCGTTAAAGGAATAGTTTAAAATAATTAAAATAAAAGTAGATGTGAGTTTCTTTTTAAATATATTAAAAGCGTTTTATTTAATATTTTTTTAAGTTTAAATAGTACTTTTCTTTAAAAAAGTATAAAAAAGGATGGCTATAGTAGTTTTATAATTTATTTATACTCGATAAAAAACTAAAATACTAAAAAAAAACCGAAGTTATAAAAGATTGTGAAGAGTAAGCTAGTTTGTAATAGCTCGTACTTTATCTTTAACCGGGCTACGGCTTTTACTATTATAAACATAGCTAATAACTATTACGCGAGATTAATACTATTGTAATTTTTTTACTAATATTATAACTTTAGTAAACTCGTAATTAATAAATACCTTATTAATATTTTATAAATATTTTTATACATAACGTCTAATTCTTAAGGCGACTTTTACTTTATTATATGTAGTAGTCGGGCCTTTAATTATAATATCGTTTAAAAATAACGAGTAAATATCCGAGATTAAACTAAAAAATATATAGGTAATAATACGTTAAAACTAAACTACCGAGTTAGTGCCTTTTTATAGTAGTATATATATACAAAATAAACCGATCGGAGTTATAAAAGTCGTAAAATCTTTACTTTCTAAAGCTAGTAATACTTAGTCGTATCCCGAAAACAGATCAACTAAGGTTAGTATTTTATACATAACGAACTCTTTCGAGTATAATTCCGTACTAAAAGGAATAAAAGCATTATAGACTATATACTTATTATAGTTAATAGTATTATTAATTAGTCGAAGCTCTCCGTCTTTCTTTTTAACTAAAAACTAAAGGTTACGATATAATTTATAACTTTCTTTAATAGTACCTTTCTTTAACCTCGACTTAAGTAGCTCTATCACTTAATCGTACATAAAACGCGGGATAAGAATATTACGCGCTTAAAACGCGTCGTACAAAACTGTTTTAATTACTTATAAAGGTACGATAAACGGATCGACCCGGCTAATATATATAAAATCTTAAACTAAAGCTCTTTCTTTATTAAAAAGGATAGTAAATAATTAATCGGCCTCGGGCTTTATTAAAGGTATACTAATAGATTATATAATATTTTATAAGCGTTTCGAGGTTAACCGATGACCGGGAGTTTTTTTATTAAACTTAAAGGTATATGTTTTATCGAACGTAAGGTTTTTAAGTTAAAGGTTAGCCTTTATCGTAGCTTACTTAGCTTTTCGTTAATTTACCGATTTATTAAATATTGTTCCGTTATTTACAATAAAGTCTATTAGTATAACCTTCTAATCCTTTCTTTTATACAAAGTATAAAATTAATACGCCGAGTTATAAGTTATTAGTTCGTTAACGATTAGGCGAGAGGATAACTCTTTATTTAAACTTTTTATTATTTAATCGGTATAATCTCGACGCTAAAGTTTAATAGAATTATAAGTAAAGATATTAAAAAGTAGAAAAGTAAAGACCGATCGGACTTTATTTTATATAAAAGATTTAAGACACCGGTCTCTATCGTTAAACTACGGTATTAACGAATTAATAAAATAAAGATTTAATCGTACGTCTAATCGGCCGATAAAAAGTTATTAAAAAGCATTAACGTCGGCCGGCAGGCCTTTAAAACATTTAAATATACTATTAACGATTTCGTCACGTTATTAAGAAGATTTAATACTAAAGATAAGACCTTTTAGCCTACGTTAACGATAAAGCGCGTATTATTAACGATTATATTAACAAACACGTTACAGGATACTTCTTTATTTTCGTATATAAAATAAAGCTAAACGTCTTAAGTAAAAAAGACGTTTAATAAAATAAAAGTGTTATTAATACCGTCCGGTAAGATAAAGAAATAAATAAGAACTTTATAGTTGCCGATTTACAACGTATACGAAGTTTCAGTTAAAAACTTCTTAAACGTACCGTAAAAACTACTTAAAGTAGCCGTTATAAGTTTTAAAACGAGGCTATATATCTTAATTACTATAGCTAAAATAACATTAACTTAAAAGCTAAAGTCTAAGATAATATAAATGCCCTAGCTATTAAACGGATTAAAAAACTTAACTAAGATACGAAGCAATTCTACGATCCGGGTAAAGCGCATTTTATTAACTATCGTAATAAAAGTATTAAAGTTAAAATAAAAGCGCTTCGTAAAAGACGTAAAACCTAACGAAGTTATAAACAATAATTAAAATAAATCATTACTATTATTACTAAAAAAGTTAACTACACTAACCATAGTATTAAAATCGGTACTAAATAATTGCTCTTAACTAGCTAAGTTAACCTAAACGGTTTTAAAGACGCTTTTAACAATATTTTAAAAGTATTGAATAAAGCTGCCTATAAGTTACGGACTAATCCGAGCTATTTAAAAAAAAAAGAGACAAATCTTTTAATCTATAACTACGTTAATAACGCTCGCGATTAGTTTTATTAAGTCTTTTATTATTAGTCTTCGTAATACTATAAAAACAACCGGTATAATATTTTATATAACCGGGGCTATAAAAAAAAGTAACGGAAGATATTTAGTTAACGCGGGGATCGGGGCTACTATTTATAATATAAAGCCGTACGCGCGGCTTTAAGAAAATCGGAGCTAATAGTTATAAGTTAATACCGACTAAGAAAAGGCCGTATAATAATTAATCGATTTAAGTTTATTAATATTAATATAATCAGCCTTTACCCGCCGTCTTTTTACCGATTAAGCTAAAACTTCTACTTAAGTAAAAAGTTCTTCTTTAAAAACCTCGATCGTCGTTATAAAATAATATATCGTTTAATTTAAAGTAAATAACGTAATTAAACATTATAAAAAATCATTCTTTTAAATCTTAAAGAAAGCGATTCCAACGCTAAAGTCCGTAATTTAAACTATATTTAAAGTATAAAAACGTCGAAAGATTTAAAGCTTATTAATATTTATATTCACCTATAAAAAATCACTCTAACGTAAAAAAATAGCCGGGGTATACGAGACATTATCCGAAATAAAAAAATATTCTATACTAGTAATAACCTAAATACCATTTACGCGTAGCTTTTTTATAACTACTACGGCTTCAAAGAGTTGTTAACGATAACAAGCTACTATAAACTAAACTATATTACGAAGTCGGCTTTTCGGCTTTTAATATTACGTAATTTAAGTCGCGATCGAAACTTTTACTATCTTTATACTAAAATAATATTAAACGGTGGCCGGGTAAAAGTTAACAATTCCTTCCGCGATATTTTAACGAAAGGCCGGGCAATCTTTAATTTAATAAGTATTATCTTTATAATAAAAACAAATCCCTCGCGTCTATTAATACTAAAACGCTATAATTTACAATTAATTATATTCGCTTAAAAAATTAACTTTATACTTTAATAATACTACGAACGGATTTAACGACGAGAACGTAATATAATTTAAATTCGTTTATACTTATAACGACTTAGCTTAAGCCGATGTAGTTGAGAAAAGGTTTTAAATAGTAATATAAACGTTAATTATATCTCGTATAAAAACTAAGTAACTTATAAATAGTTATTTAATAAATATAATAAAGTATAAAGATAAGATCTTCGAATTCGATAAACGAGACTAAACGTCGGTAAAAAATAGTACTACCTAACCGATCGTAAGCTTACCGAACTGCTTAACAAATTAATCCATAACAATAAAAAAGGGATCGAAAGATAAAAGTAAGGCTTAAGTAGCCGGCAGAATTGCTATTTATATTACCGAAGTTAACGAAGCAATCGTAGTTATACGCCCGTAAGTCAAAAGCTATATTTCGACTTAAAAATAATCGTAAACATATTTGTAAAGCTAAATAAGTAACATAAATTAAACGGCTATAACGTCCTTCCGCATATAGCGAAGAATATTACGTACGGCGTCAAACGGGAAAAGACGGAACAAGTCTCCAATATATAAAACCGAGTTTATGCTTTTATTAATACGACTAGTTAAAAGACGTAGCTCGTAAAAATCGGCAAGCTATTTTACTACCGTTAAATACTAACGAGATTTCGAAAACTACGACCGGTACTTTTATATAAAAGGCTTAGTTTAGTCGTCGTCTTATAAAGTAAATTGTTTACGTAGTTTAATAACGAGAGTATCTTACTACTACGACTTAAGTTTAGTTAAAGCTACTTAAACGGATAGTATAGCTTTAGTCTTTACCTTAAAATCGTAATAAATATATAAGATATTTATACTTTACTTAGCCGTATATTAATAAGCGATTAGTTATTACGTAAAAAGCTTTAAAAAAGTAAAAACGTTAACACGCCGGAGCTATAAAGCTTTAAACGAAGATATTAATAGCAGCTATAAAGCCTTAACATTACCCGTAAAAGGCAGTAAAGTAAAACGCGGGTTAAAGACCGTAAAATCCGTAAACGTTATAGTCGTTATAATAACGGTAGACAAAAAAGTATACGACATAGTACGAAGTATATTAAGTAAAAGTATAAGTATTAAAGTAAATAATAATAATATAATTAGTATAAATCTAGAAACTTTAAGGTATATAATAAAAAAAAAAAGAAAAAAAATTTAAAAGACTTAAAAAATGACAAGAATTTAAAGAAGGGGGGGGGGGGGGGGGTACTTAATAAAAACACAAACTATATAATAAAAAAAATATAATAAAAAACAGCCTTTCTTTATTAAGTATATTTAAGACTAGGTTCTTCTTAATCTCCTTCGTATATAAACAAAATAGCTTAAAGCCCGTCCTTAAATATAAAACTCGGTACGTTATCGTACTTAGTCGAGTTTATAATCTAATAATAGTTATAAACTTACGGTATAAAAGTAGAATTTCTATATATATATAAGCTTTCTTAATACTATATAAAAATAAAAAAATTACTACCGCTATAATCGGACTTATTAAACTAATCCTAACCAAACTTTTACGCTTTCTATCCCCGCGGTAAATAACGCTGCTTAAAGTACGCCGCTTATACAATTCGTAATCTTTATACTTTACGTAAAGATTTTCGAAAAACTAACTACCTTTATAGCTTATTTTTTTTTATTAATCTTATTTATAAAAAAAACCGTATATTCGAATCTTTTAATACTCGATATATTATCGGTAAATCGTATATATCTTGTTATAAAATATAACCGGTAAATAATACGCGTTAATAATTAAATCCCGACTTTAAAAATATAATTTATGCTTTAATTTTTTAATATTCCGACCGATCGGATTATTACTATAAAATAAAGTACATTTTTATTACTTAAGAAAGAATAATTAAAAAAAGTAGTAAATAAAGTAAAAAGAAATATAGTAAGTAAAGTTTAAATATTAAGTTAAAAGTTTTAACTCGCTAGTATTTAATTAGTCTTTACCTTTCTTTATTAAATAATCTTAAAAACATTTTTAACTAATATTAAAGAAAAACGCTTTTACAATTAATCTTTAAATTTTCTTATCGCGGCTATAATATTAAGATTTAAATACTAACGACTATAATAAGGCTTCCTTTTTTTTTGTCTCTATTATTAATAAGCTTTACGATAACGGGCTTAGTTTACCGTTAAGTTTTATACCGACTTTTTATATATAACAGTTTTATAAAATCTCTTTTTAAAGACTACTTACCGTTAAGCTATGCCATTCTTTCACTCTTTCTATAAGTTTAAAACTTTTCTTATAGTAGATTTTTATTCTACCTTTATCGTAACTAACGATCAAATATTTTTATAAACTATTATAAAGTCGTTATAACTAAAGAATAAGAATTATTTAAATACTTAAAGTCTTTTATATATAATCGTTATACGAAGTAATACTTAATTCTTACCTTTCTTATATAAAAGAAATAAATTTGACTTACCTATACTTTAAACTAGTTAAAACTAGCGCCGTCGCGTTTATTTACTATACTTTTAATTTAAAATCTCGGGACGTATTATTGCTTCTTCTTCGTTGCCGTAATACGTTTTATTCTAAAATCCGGATATATCTATTATTAAAAGCGAAGACGGGTGCGTACTGTCTTATTATTTACTTAACTAACAATTAATACACTATTTTTAACCAATAAAGCTAGGCGTATAAACAGAAAGTCGGGCTAGGCTTTTTTAACTAAAGGCTAAGAAGCCCAATTTATATCTTCACGAATAAAAGTTTAAAAAGTTTAAAAAGTAGTCGAAAAGGTTCGTAATATACCGATCGAAATCAATCTCAAGTCCGAATTCAAAAGTTTCAATTGTCTAATACTATATCTATAATAAACGCGTCTATATCTATCACCGGAGGTAACAAACAAGACTAGTAATACTAAAAATAAAGGTAGCGGTAAGCGGTATAGTACGGCAGAATGCCGTACTATAGCGCTTATACTAAATAATACAACAACATAAAACAAAACTAATAATAATAATACCAAAAAGAATGCCAAGACAAAAATCAAAAAGAGAACAAAAGAAATACAAAAACAAAAATCTAAAAACACAACACCCGAGGTCATATATGTTAAGTCAACATCTAGAGTAAACTCATCATTAAATGTCAGAAATATGAAGAGCATGAAACATTCTCAGCTCGACACATTTTTAGCAATCTATTGGAGTTTTACAAACTGGGAACATTTATACGACTTCAATTCGGTGTTATTTTAGATTTTATTTTAAAAATAAAATAAAAAACAAAGAAAAATATTTCGCGAAAATATAAGATCGCAAGTATACCAAAATTGTCATTTAATATTAACCAAGCGTAATGGTGATGGTAGCAGCATCAGATGTGAGTAGAGATGATAACTGATAGACCGTGTTCTATCGCCAAGTAAAAATATAATCAACAATTATTGATACATTTGCGCCCTACAAGGTGAACTTTTGAGTATAAGCCATCTGCGCTCGTCATTTCATTCCATGATTAACGCAAGCATATTAGTACAGAGCACCCGATTACGTAGACTTTGAATGCGTGCAATATACGTGTCACTGCTACTACATTACTGTACCGGCATATCAATGCGCAAGTGAATACGACAGGCACATGACGATGCGCCCGTCAACATGTAGAGGACCAGGAAACACGCAATTAAGCTGAACATCGGAGCTGGAGCATCGTATATCACCCAGTTGATATAATAAGATAGTGACCAAGATGGCGGCGCTACTCCATCGAAACATAACATAGGCGCCTCCAAAAATAAAGCCTAGTAATCACCCTCAATGTGCATACTAAGTTATGAATACTGAATTGATGAATTATGCAAGACGTACTGACAGCAGGGACAGTGATATCCAGACGTAGGCCTCATTACGAGTGGAAGATGTTTTCCGCATGGCTTGTGGTGGACGGGGATAGCAAGGAAGTATAAATAGTCACCGAACAAGACAGAAATAGATTAAGGCCAGGCCAGTTCCATAAACGCCATCTGAGCAAGCAATTGTTAAGCATCCCAAGCTTTTGCTTGGTTGAAATCCTTCTGAGCTCTAAGATCTTGTCTCTTCTTAATAGTACTGAGTAAGTGGTAAATAATCGTGGACATGCTAGATCTATATCTATGTACGCTGGCTAGTTCACGGACTGGGATAAGGACGGTGACGGGACAAGGGCTTGGAAAGGTGGGAGGTGGAGATAACCAGAAGTAAAGTATGGAGATGGCCGTTTTCTTACTTTGTCGTTCCCACTTCTTACATTTTGAATCGATATAATAGGCAACGGGCATACAGCCGCGACGACACCGTCATAAAGAGAAGGGCAAGCCTGTATCTGTCTGCATCTACCACTGCTTTTGCTATCTATATCTGTCTATCGCTGATCTCAGTATCTGTAATATCGACTTTCCTAATCTTATAGTCGACTCCGTAGCTACCCTTCAATGGTGTGATATGCACTGCCAGGGCAACTCCGTAACATGTACCTCCATTGAACAAGGTCGTATGCCTCCTCCGTGTCTTGTAGTCTTGACGCGACTATATACATCTCAGCCCCGGTCCCTTTGTTTTTTTCTCTTTTTTTCCATTCCGAGGTTTCATGATCATCTGCTCCCTTCCCCGGATATCGCCCTCTCTTGTCCATTCTCTTCCTCTGTCTCGTCTAGTCATTCTTCATAGCCGCCGCCGTCATGGGAAAATACTCCCAGTCCCTGCAGATGTCGATGACCACGGCATTGGTCATCTCCGTCTGCATTGTTGACTCTGTCACCATTGCCTACGATGGTTCCGTCATGGGTTCCGTCAATGTCATGGAGAGTTACTCCAAGTACTTTGACCTAAACACCGCTACCATTGCAGTCAACTCTACTGCTGTCTACCTGGGTGCCATCCTTATTGCCCCCTTTGCCGGCAAGATTGTCGACTGGCGCGGTCGTAAGGAGGCCATTGTAGTGTCTTGCATCCTCAACATTATCGGTGCCGCCATCTCTGGTGCTGCCCAGAACATTGCCATGTTCATTGCTGGCCGCATGGTCATTGGTCTCGGTATGGGTCTGGCCCAGACTTCCGCCTCGTCGTATGTCTCCGAAACTACCGCTCCCCGTGTCCGCTCCCTCGCTCTCGGCCTGTATTTTACCTGCTGGGCTCTCGGCAGTTTCTTGGCCACTGGTGTCTGTTATGGTGTATGTATCTCCTCTCTCTCGATTCCCATATACACTGTCCCCCTTTTCTCACGCTATAGACCGCGCAAATGGACCCTTCGAACTGGGCATGGCGCATTCCCTGCCTTGTCCAAATGTTTGCACCCATCTGCGTCCTGTTCATCATTCCTTTCCTCCCAGAATCGCCTCGCTGGCTCATCTACAACGACCGCACCGACGAAGGCCTCCAGGTTCTGGCCCGTGTCAACGGCTCTACTACCGACGACGCGAGCGTCCAGCTCCAGTTCCAGGAGATTATGGATACCCTGACCTATGAGAAGTCCGAGGGCAAGAGCCTTGGCTTCAAGGAAATTATTCGCAACGCACCCAACCGCAAGCGTCTCTATCTCTGCCTGTCTGTCGCCCCCCTCACTATGCTGACTGGCTCCAACATTATCACCTACTACTACGGCACCATGCTGAGCCAGGCTGGTATCACCTCGTCCAAGACCCAGATGGAGATCAACATGGTCCTGTCTGCATGGCAATTCTTTATCGCCACTGCCGGTTCCATCCTTTCTGAACGCCTTGGTCGTCGCTTCCTGTGTTTGAGCTCGCTCGGTCTTTGCACAATCATGTTCTACGCCGTCGGCGGCATGACTGCCCGCTTCGGTACCAGTGAGGACACTTCTGGTGTTTACGGCACTGTTGCCTTTATTTTCCTGTTCATGGGCGCTTACTCGTTCGGTCTGACTCCCCTGACCAACATGTACCCGCCCGAGGTTCTGTCGTACAACATCCGTGCCACCGGCATGGCCATGTTTACTCTGACGGCCAAGGCCTGTGGTGTCTTTGTCACCATGGTGTTCCCGTACATGTTTGACGCTGTCGGCTGGAAGACGTACATGATCAACGCCAGCTGGAACTTGCTGTTCTTTATCGGCGTCTACTTCTTCTGGGTCGAGACCAAAGGCAAGACTCTGGAGGAGATTGACGAGCTGTTTGATGGCGTCAAGCACTCGGATGCTCCTGATCTGGGAGCCTTTGAAGAGAAGCGTGCTACGGTGAGTGAGTATGAGGTCTAAATATGCTTTCCCAAGACTTTCTTTGGAGTGCCGAATCTTCCAATTTATCCAGTCGTCGGGTGACTTTGGTCACCAAGCTTGACTTGGCACATTGGCAACTAAACTTCAAGTGTCTGATTAGATAGGTGTAACCTTGAACTAGCTTAGTAGCAATACAATATTGGTCTGAAATTCGATGTAACAATGTGAGTTTGCAAGTCCCGCGATAAGAAGAGGCTGAACGAAAGTATAATAAAAGCTTAATATTTGAACCTTGACTGCCTTGCCTGCCGCATGAGGTCGGGGTGATGGGCGGTAGGAGTCGGGCACAAAAGATGTAACACAAAACTGAGGCGCGCAAATATCGTTCTATTCGTATTGCATGTTTAAGTGTTTTCCCAATACTTTAAGTGTTTTTTTTTTAGGTCTTACGTGATCATTGCCGTAGACAGCCCGTCCTACATGATGACCGTGATTTTGGTAGGAGTGAAACTGCACATTGACACACATTCAGGCAAGTGCGATGCTTGTGTTTGCCTTTCAACGCGGTGATTCGGCGTTGGCCTAGAGTGGATCCACATGTTACTCTTTTCAGATCTAGCAAACAATGAGAAGGCGACGAACGTGACTCGAATTAGATCCCCACTTTTCCTAGGGTCCAGCAGAAAAATGCTCTTAAATTTTCTGCAGGAGGTTTGCATCTCTCTTTCGTCTAAGTCATAAAGTGCTTTTCTGCCACACCAAGTTGATGATACTCATTATTCATGAGCACTTCGCTGCCACATCACATCCTGGGTACCCTGTATTGAATATCATCAGGCTCTATCACCGAAGCCAGGAGTTCGCAGTGTGCCTGGCCGCGTCTCCCTGATTCAGCTCGAAGCAAGGTCACCAGGTCAGCAGGCCGTTGTCGGGTCGCTCTTGCCCAAATACATGGCCTCGCGAGCTGAAGCCGTTCGCCTTATTTTATAGTCACTGATTGGTCATCAATCGGTCTACATATAGGGGCCAGTCTCATTGTATGTCGCATCTGGCTCATTCTATCGATTTTATTCCACCTTTTGCTTACCCATTTCACAGTTTAGCGAAATAAGCTTCTCTATTCAGGAGTCGTCGTGCTTTATCTGGACTCACGATGAGTGACTCAGTTACTATATTTTCCATTCTCGGCGATGACAATCTGCTGAACAACAAGCACAATGAGGCGTTTGTCTGCTCAGAATACACGTCCGAGGATGACGGTGATGATCACTACGACGAGCCGGACCAGCGGGGTGGACACCATACACCGCCTCCCATTCGGCACGAGCCTCACCACCTAAGCATCACCACGCATATTCAGCCAAAGAACCCAGCGCTCGGCTATGTTATTGGCCGGGATCCTGATGTGTGTGATATTGTTCTTGATCACGAGAGAATCAGCGAGCGATTGTTTGCCATCCGGCCAGTCCCGGAATACAAGACCATTTTGCTGCAGAATCTCTACTACTATGGCACACGGGCCAACTTCTACCGACTTGGAACCAATGGAACCGTCAAGAAGGCTCGCATCTTTCTCGAAAATGAGCGGATCGATATCACCTTGTTCGACAATGTCAAAATCACAATACAGCGCAAAAATGACCCTCATGAATGGGCTGCATTCTGTTCCCAACTTGGACAGCAAGTGCTGAGCTCTCAAAGTGCTTCGGCATCGGGAAAACCGACTACCCAGCCTAGAAGCAACCAAAAGGTCAAGGAGTACATCAAAGATCGCTCGCTCGGAAAGGGCGCATTCGGAGAAGTGCATCGCGTGGTTGAAAAGTACACTGGAAAAGTGTATGCCATGAAAGTGTACAACCAGTCCGAACGGGCAAGATGGCAAGAATCAGCCATGATGGACCGCCTGAGACATGTAAGTCGCGATGGATATATATTTCTTGTCCACGGAGTATACACTAACACACATTATAGAAGTACATTGTGCGGTTTGTCGAGTATCTTTTCACCGCTGGCCAATCGCCGCGACTCATCATGGAGTACGTCGATGGCTCTGATCTCGAAAACGTGCTCGCCAACCAGGGCAGCTTACCATTGGTCCTGTCTGAAAAGAAGGATATTGTCCATCAGCTGCTCGAGGCTACTGCCCATATTCACAAGTCGGGTGTTACTCATCGCGACATCAAGCCGGCAAACCTCATGCTTGCAACGCGAAGTCCCATCCATATTGTTCTTGTGGACTTTGGTCTATCGACAGGACAGGGCCAGTTCAATACGACTTGCGGTACCCCCCTTTACTCGGCAGCAGAGCTCCTTATCAAGAACACACATGCAACCAACAAAGTTGACATGTACGCCGTAGGTGTCATTGCTCTGCAGCTGATGTACGGTTTCAATTTCAGTCGGATCGAGAATCGCGACTTCCGCTCGTGTCTTGCCGCTATCCGTGAGCAGCGTGTCATTATGGAAGCAAAGTGGCCTCGCAATCGCCTCCCCCACCCTTTCTCTTTTATCCGTCGACTTCTTTCAGAAGAGCCGTCTGATAGACCGTCTGCCATGAAATGTCTAGAGGAGCCATACTTTCAGACAGCATTGCCCGAAGACATGCAGGTGATGGAGTACCATGAGCAGCCAATTGCTCCCTACCAAGGCCCCCATGGACACGGCGGTCTGATTTCCACATCGAATCTGCGGCAGCCAAATTTGACTAGCCAGTATTTTGGTGACCCAGGCCGCTCGTCTTCACACTTGGCGAGTCCACTTCTGGGCCGGCGGCAGACACCAGCGTCTTCGTTGCTGCCACCCCCGAAACGTCTCAGAATGGATCAGCCCATTTCACGCCATGACAACCCCATGCCAACAATCTCAGCTGAACGGCAGCTTTTCTTCATGAACAGTGAGGACTACAAAGCGCCTTACCCACCTCCACCTCTTGCAACCAAGGAAAGAACTGGTCTTTCAAGCATCCAGCTGCCATCGATTTTCGGCAGCAAAGGTTCACACCGGTCAACAGATCAAATCTCTCCACATACGGGCGGTGTCACTTCCCACGACACGACAGTGCACAATGCGGGTAGTGCCCGTACGAGTCATCCGGGTGTCGATACTGGCGCACCAACTACTGAGCAAACCACTGCTGCGCCCTCGAAAATGTCTATACACTCCATCAGCAGTCCGGCAGGAAGCGGTGGATACTCAGAGTCTGGATCTCAACACGACATGATCACAAACCAGTGCTGGTACGATCCAATGACTTCAATGGGTGGAGGGTCGCTGATGCAGCTCGTTGGTAACAACCGGCAACAAGGTACCCAAGGTACCACGCAGGGGCAAACTGGCCCGCATATTGGACATCCCGAGAACTCTTTCCTCATCCAGTCCATGTCGTACAGTTTCCTAAACGGTGATCCTGCAACTATCGGACAAACAGAACCCAGTCACAACCCCGTTCCCCAACCGGCCACTGGTACCACAGGTGGCCACAACGCGGTGCAGCAATACAACGACACGCACCATCATGAGGTCGCCCACTACCAGGCACCCCACCAGCCAGCACCTCAGCATGAGACGCCGCACTACCACACGCCTCATCAACAGACGCCTCACCAACAGACGCCGCACCAACAGACACCTATCCACGGTACACCTCTTCACGGAACACCTATCCACGGAACTCCCCGCCTTGAGATGATGGCTCACCCCACACCTCACGACGGGGTTCCTAGTCCTCAAAAGGTCGATACAACAAAGTTGCGCACAACTATCGAGGAGGGCCAGGTTACGCAGCCAGTCGTTGAGGCTACTGAGCCAAGAGAGGAGTCCGAGTCGACCCCATTCTCGCCAAACGAGCCAGGCAGTCGCAGAAACTCGGCCACAATGAAGCGCAGAAAAGCAACTTCGTAAGTTTTATCAAGTTTTTCTGTGTATGAAGCCTTACTAACTTTTTGCAGTCTTGGCGACAAGGAGATTCTTGCTAGAGAGTACCGGTTGAACCCGAGACCCAACAAGGCCGAGTTTAGACAAATCCAGAAAGGCGTCCACATGACCTACAAGCAAATAAGAGTAAGTTGTGTCGTGAATACGCTTGGATATGTACATGAAATGAATACTAATATGTCTAGATCTGGTTCCAGAACCGCCGGTATCAAGACCTGCGTGCGAGAGAACGGGGCGAAGACAACACTACGCCTGATGATAATACCGAAGAGTGACGAAACAATAGACAAGGCGCTTACTTTACATGCCTGCCATCTTACGATATATAATGCATAATTTATTTTCTATTTCTTCACACCTTACACTATTAATATGTCTATATGTCCCATGTCCTACTTCTTGATGTTGAGCTTCTCACGGAGCTCTGCAAGCTTGGCCTCTAGTGACTCGCCAACGCTGCCATTCGTTCCAAACGGCTTGGCATTGCCACTGGATGTGGATGCAGATGCAGACGCCGTCGGCTTGCTGTCGGGCAGAATAGAACCTCCAGACTCGCCGACGGGGTGAACCCTCTTGAAGTCCTTGGGGTCCGCCTGTGCGGTTAGATGTGGTCCTACTAGAATGGCAGTGGCACGCATACCTTGGCTTCGTGCTCGGCTCCATCAATGAGCTCGTGGCCCACGCTGATTGCCTCGTCGTTAAGTCCGCTCATTTTAATCAGTGATGTCTAGTTGATGTCGTCTTGGTTTCGTCGAGTTGTCTAGTTGCCACTTTTTGACTTCCAAATTCTTTCAAAGCTGGATACGTGCCGGGTTTTTATACTGTTGTTGTTTTTTTAAACTCTAAACCCTTATTAAGCATTGACTTCCGTCATTCCCGTCAGTACTTTTCGAGTCGTGTTATTGTTGGGGGGGTAGAAGGACGTTGGTAATGTTGTTGGTTACCAAAATCACTATGTGCTCATAGATATAGTCAATTAACACTGTATAAAACAGCCGTATTTGAGCTGACAACACAGTGCATTAAATAAAGGATTTCGACCTCGACCAAGGCCTTATTTGTCCGATTATCCTGGCAGTTTTTGATTTATTTTGTAGTCACTGTTTATTATTTGAAGAGATATTTTCCCCAAAAGAATATTGTTTATACGTGGTTTGTTTGTGCTTAGTGTAAGCATCATTCTATCTTTTGGTATTAATAGTAATTAGCGTCAGGATAAATTTTCTAATTTTAATAATAATTTAACACTTGGTGAAAGCTACAAAAGCATCAAAATTTTGCCTAAACAATGCCGAATGATTAAATATAATGTTGATTATCGTGTTGATTTTCCTCTGTCACTCAAAGTTTCAATAAAAACAAACACTTCTTTGATATGCACCACAACCACGACGTCATGGGGCAGAATGTAGGGTGGGCCCATTTCTTATATAATCATCCGCGATAAGATAAGATAAGCTCCACGTTCGTGGCCAGAAAAGTTGTCGCCTAAGCTGTCGCGACAAGCTCGCCACTAAACCCTGCCGTTAACATCGACACGCGACACTGGCCGTTGCTGTCCTGTTCCTCAACCCGCGACAAGGGCAGACAAATTATACGATACTGCGATGGAATTTTCGTTCAAGCCAGCCAAGATGGGCAAGGGGGCCGACGCCTACTCCTCGTCGGACTCGGATTCGGACTCAGAAAGCAACGCGTTTCGGATGCCGGGAGCCGACCCGATGGCCGGCGAGTTTGGCGAGTTTCAACCTAGGAAACGGAGGCGCACCGGTCGCGACACGAAGGAAAGTGCGGCGCTAGGCATTTTTGGATCGGAGAGCGAAGACGACCGGCACACAGGACGCTACGGGAAGAAGCAAAAAGCATTGCGACAACAAGGCATGACTTTTGTTTCGAGCGCTAGCAATACCAAGGCAGACGACGACGACGACGACGACGAAGGCGATGATAACGACGACGACGAAGAAAGCGAGGAAGATGGCCACTTTGGTCTGGGGAGCTCGGCAGCGCGACAAGCCGCGGCTGGTCAGGATCAAGAGGAGGACGACTACGACGATGACACACCTGGCGCTGGGCTAGGACTTGGCGCATCATCAAGCACACACTCGGGAATGGGATTTCAGCCAGCATCCTTTCAAAGCAGCATTAAATCGAGATCACGACCACCTCCTCCCTCGTTTGCGCCACCTGCTTCCTTTGACACCCCGTCCGGCCTCGGCAATGGCTTTGTGCCATCTTCTGCCTTTGAGCCCACACTACGAGCAAAAGAAGAAGCGAATAAGAAGCCGGCCAACATTGCACGGCCAAGTGCTTTTTCTTCCAAGCCAGCGGGCCGTGGCGGCGCGTCTGGCGGCTCCATGTTCAACGCCAAGTCCTTTGGTGCACGCATGATGGCCAAGATGGGTTTCGTCGAGGGCCAGGGCTTGGGTGTAGACGGCCACGGTCGCAACATGATTATTGAGGCGAACCTGCGTCCCCAGGGTGTTGGTGTTGGTGCCGTCAAGGAAAAGTCTGAGGCCGAGCGCCAGCAAGAAAAGCGTCTGGCACGCCTGCGCGGCGAGACCGTAGTCAGCTCAGACGACGAAGAGAAAAAGGCCAAGAAGGCCGCCGCCGAGCGGAGGAGAAAGGCGAAGCTGGGCGGCAGCGGAACGACCAACAGCGGTACCAGTACACCGAAGCGGCCCAAGAAAAAGTACATGACGATGGACGAGGTCAAGCGCGCGGCGCCCGGTCTGCACATCCCCGACGCATTCACGCCGATTCTCGACATGACTGGCCCGGGAAAGAAACTGCTGACGTCGTCATCTGGCCTCATGACACCTACAAGCGGTGCCGCGACGACCGCCGGAACACCAGGAGCCTCAGCTGAAGAGACGGCCGAGGACGTCGAACAGCGGAAGCTCGCTCGTCGTGCGCAGACAGACTTTATGGCCATTCTCGAAGAGTGGCAGAGTCTACAGAACCGCAAGGCCTACGCCGACCTCCAGACAGAGCAAATCAAGCAGGAGCTGGCCGAGCTCGACGTCAGCCACCAAGGACACAAGACGATGACGGACGCCTTTTCCCAGCTGTCGCTGCAAAACGTCGATGGAGACGACAGCTGGCGCAACCAGTGGGACAAGACGATCGACCAGCTCAAGGTTGCCGCCGAATCGATCCCCAAGTCTTCGTTGGGAGACATGAAGAGTGCACTCGCCGACATCAGCATTGCAGCCATCCACCCGTTGTTCAAGAGAGCAATGGACGCATGGGAGCCACTCAAGGCAACCAACGAACATCTTGTCAACGGCCTGCTCTCGATACAGAGCCTGCTCGGCATCGGCCCCGATGGTGCCTCAAACAAACAGCTGGGTGACGGAAACGACCAGCACACATTATATCGTCGTCAGAAGAAACCCATGGCCACGCCCTATGAGACGATGATGTACCGCATGTGGCTGCCGACTGTGTCTGCCGCTGTGCGCGAGTGGGATGTCGTCAAAGACTCGGATAGTATGCTGTCCCTCTTTGAGGCATGGCTACCCGTCTTGCCCGACTTTGTTCGTGCTCAACTGCTTGAGCACGATATCGTGCGCCGCCTGGACGGGGCCGTTGCCAGGTGGGAGCCAAAGCGGCGGCGGCAGCAGAGCAGCCAGAGCCAGAACCTACCGCACTTGTGGCTGTTCCCATGGCTGATTCATCTACCCCCACGCCACCTTGACCCCGCGAGCGCAGATGGTCTTGTTTCCGAAGTGAAACGCAAGTTCCGCCAGCTCATCGATGTCTGGGAATTCTACCGAGGGGTAGTGCCCGGTCTGAGGCAGTGGAAGACTGTCTTGCGGCCGAGCACCAGTCTTGTTTCTGCAAGCAGCGGCAGCACAAGCACCAGCAGCAGATCCTCGGATCAGTGGAAGCCGCTGGTCATGTCGCATGTGCTGCCCAGTATGGCTCGTTATGTGAAGTCGCAGTTCCGCGTTGATCCCCGCGACCAGGGCCCATACCTCGAGGTGATCACGGGCGAGTTTCAATGGCTTGATCTGCTGGCGCCCGAGCTCGTCGGCGAAGTCATGGTTTCGGAGGTGTTTCCCATGTGGCACGAAACACTGTACCAACTATTGACGACGTCAGGGCCAAGTTCTCTCTCGCTCGAGCAGATCGGCCAGTGGCTCCAATGGTGGATGACGGAGGTTTTCCCGCCCAAGGTGCAGAAGCTGCCGTCGGTCTCTGCCGAGTTTCAGCGCGGTCTCATTATGATCAACGAAGCGTTGGACATTTGTGGAGACGGTCCTTTTGATGCAGCCCGGGTGCGCGAGTACCTTGCTCGTCCCACTGCAGGTCCTGCAATGAAGACTTCTTCAAAGCTCTCGTCGTCTCGGCACAACGGCGGCAGCAGCCACCATCACCAACACCACCACAGTCATCACCACGAGTCGAGACGACACGAAAGCAAAAATACGACTACTTCTGCATCTGCAGCAGCTGCCGACAAGCAGCCCGAAGAAGTGTCGATCCGCAGCTACGTGGAGGAGTGGTGTGAGAACAACGATGTGCAGTTCATCCCTGAACGCAAAAAGGTCCACGCTGAGGGCCGTCCACTCTACCGCCTTACCACGCGCGGTGACGGCCGTGGCGGTGTGCTGGCCTACTTCAAGGGTGTGCGGTTGTATGCGGAAACGAAAAAGGGGCCGGTGGAAATCCGCGTCGACCGCGATGACGACTGGACAAAGCTGCTGGCAATGGCGCAGTGACAAAGTCGTGCTAGAATTATATACCCATAGAATCTTTAAAATCAAATAGTCATCATTAGCGCTGTCATCTATGTAGCAATTTTGATATAGGCAATGACGAGGAAAAACAAAATCCGGAAAAACACAAAACGTCATAAAATGCGTAGCAACGGCTCTTTCAGGCAGTCCATTCTACTTCCATACCACGTTGTGCAGCCACTTGCCAACACGCTCGACATACGCCTTGGTCTTGAGCTGAGCATCCAGTCTAAGCTCTTCGCTTGCCCACTGCTCCTGCATCACGGCGTGGTCGAAACCATGGATGACATCAGGCACGCAGAGCCAGTTGACACTGCTGCCGTCAGCATAGACATCCTCCCAGCCGAAACGGTCCTCCTCGCCGCCGAGCTCCTCCAGCCGGCCCTTGCGCTTGGTGCTCGCACGTTTGCCGACGCAGCGTATGCTGTCCTTCTTGCTGTCCGGGTCAGGCACCTCGCGCAAATCAGCGCTCGAGCTCTGGCCCTTGCCTGTAGTCGTTGTGGCGCGCTTGTGGGCCTCGTTGCCGAGACGCACAGCTGTGCGCCAGCTCTCATGGCCCAAAATGTCCAGCTCGGCACCGATAAAGTAGGTGTGCTTGGGAAGAGAGTCGATGGGCGCAAAAGCCGGGCTCAGCAGGGGGTCTGTGAGGTCGTGGCCGTAGGGAATATAGCTCCAGTCGAAGACGGTAGCATAGCCAGCAAGCATATCCAAGCGCGCACCGTGCGGCTGCGGCAGAGCAGTCTTGTAGAAACGGTTGCGGAGCTTGACCATGGAGTCGCGCGTAAAGTCCAGAGTGCCGTAGACGCTGATGGCTGCGGACGGCGCATTGGGCGAGTTCTTGATGCTGGGCAGCTGGTTCATGGCCATGGCGAGGTTGCCGCCCGACGAAAACCCCAGCACGGCAATCTTACCGGCCTGGCCAGAATCTGCGCGCGCAATAGGCAGAGACTCGTCGGCAATGACGTCGAGGTACAGCTTCTCGACATCATGCACCGCGCCAGGGAACACGGATGCAGGCGACTTGTTGTAGTTGAGGCTCACGACGAGCACATTTTGTGTGTCGGCCAGGTAGCGGTTGAATTCATCGTCGTCGCGGTTGGTGCCGAGACAGAAACTGCCGCCGTGGATTGTGAAGACGGTAGGCAGCGGCGTGGACGATAGCTGGTCATACTTGGCTGGGAAGAAGACGCGGACAGTTAGTGCCGAGCCCCAGCCGTACTTCTTGACTATATCGGGCCCGCCTTGCGGGGGAGAAAAGTACTCTTGCCAGCTCCGGTACCAGGCCGGCACAGCTAGCGACGTTTGCAAAGAGTAGAGTTGGAAAGCATACGTGAGCTTAATGCTGAGCGGTGGTGTCTCGCATTTTGTCCGATTGGGAGACGGTTTCGGGGTCAAAGGCTCACCCCGTTCGGCGCGCGATACAATGGCCATGATGTAACAGTAAGATGGGATGTGAGAGATGTACGCTGGTATAGCAGCTGATATGCCTTTTCCTTGGAGGCAGGAAACCACAGGTCTGAAGATTACAAGGCTGTGAATCCTATGCGTGTGCAGTAGAATGAGAAGATGATGCAGCAAAACGGGTAGTGCAGATAAATTGTTTGCCACGCTACCCTATTTTTCAAGCTGTGTTTCTATTGCTGTCGGGATGTTAATATATATCATTCGGAAATGGATCACTCGGCAGTGCAGTGTGCCTATATAGCCCTGTCTGCTAAGGTATCAAGCTGATGTTCAGATGTTTCAGGCCAATCCTGCGAATATATGCAATATAGTCTTCCCCTGCACAAATACATGGTTCAGAGTGGCCATTGTTGGGCTGCGCGAGAAGACTTCCCCGTACACAAATATCGTACCGCCCGGTACATCGTGCACACTGCTGATATTTCGATGCCGAGGGCCATGGTGAATATGAACGTTGAACCTTTGCTGCACTTGCGTGGCGAGACTATACGAGGGGAGATGTGCAGAGGTGCTTACCTTGGCTTGTTGGCCCCTGTACCGGAGTGAAATTGTTAAAGAGAACGTATAAGGTATCTCAGTCTTGCTGTAGTGTGGGTGAGCTATGAAAAGGTTTGTGGTGTTGTTTCGTGACGAGCAGCCGTGATGTTTATAGGGGACGAAATGTTGGGATGTTGGGAGGATGCAAGAACGTGGCGGATTCGAAAGGGGATAAATAGAATAAAGACACTATCCATAAGACGGTATGCACGATTGAGTCTCCTTGGCCCTTATGCATAGGCAAAAGCTAAAACTTGCCGTTGTGTCTTAATGTCTTATTGCGGGAAAGAATCGTGACGATCTCGGTACCGCGGACAGGGGCAGGATATCAGAAAGTTGAGAGGTCGACTATGAGAAGACGCGAAATAGCACTACTTTGGCACTACTTAAAACATTGTAAAATGAAGTAAACGAAGCTCGGGAAAAACCGAAGAACGAAGGGCACAGCAGCTCATAGCTACGACATGCGTATGCCTTGATGTTTCTAAACCCGTTGAGCGTTAGTGAGTGTCGATCACCTTGCAGGTGGATTATGCAGTGATTTAACCTGTTCATTATCAGTAGAAGAAGCATTCTACTTGTTTCGAGTGTTTTGATTTTCCCATGTTTGATTTCAAGGGATCCAGGATTCACGTCACCGCATCCCTTATCCAAAAAAAAGTAAGTTGGGAGGCAAAAAACAAATCTCCTTTATCCTGGAAAGTTGAAACCCATTTGAAATGTTTCGCGGAGAAGCAATGTATTTTTGCTAAAGAACTACCGGGCATTGCATACGCTGTCTGAATGACTAGACAATAATCCCATGATTCCGACAAAAAAGCTTCTGATATTCAGCACAAGTCCTACATTGACCCAGGACACGTCTATGCTCACAGTCAGCCCTGGACAGTTCCCTGCTTAGCCTGGACTGCGTTGTCTCAGTTTGTCGGATTGATGATGCAGCGCAGCAGCGTCCGTTGCCAAGTTTTTAGCCAGGCAAGCATTTGCAACATGATGCGTCTGTATGTAAGATACATATATATGATGCACGGCTACGAATGACTCTCGATCATGATCATCGATGGTTGGTTCGCGGATAAAAAGATAACTCATGGAAATATTCAAGGCATCAGCGGCATAATTACTACCGTTGCTGCAGTGGATACGACAGCTCTATTCAAAGCCTGGCCAGGCCAGCCATCTTGATTTGCACTAAGAGTTCCGGGAGCTTACGAAGTACTATTCTCACGATTACAGTGGTGTCTGCAGATCAGTCAAGACGAATCGAAGATGATGAATGAGCTGCGTGCGCAACAACGTACAACGAATAGCAATGAGACTTGAAGAGAATGAATGAGAATGGATAAGAATAACAAAGGGCGGTGATGCGTTGTCGAGAGATTGCTATAAGAAGTGGCAAGTTCCAGGCAAAGACATGGTGATAAATTGCTGGAACGTCGTCGATCGTCGGATAAGAGGGCACGATAGTTTGCATAGTGTTGTGAACACAAGACACTTTGAGCAGCTTTGCAGGCAATGGTCAGCATATCACATATTGGCTTAAGCACTATTCATACTCTCAGCCTGTTAGGTTTCTCTGGGCTGAACTGACTGGTACAGACTGGTACAAATTGTTAGATACTCGAAAGTTTCAAGTAGCTTTTGTAAAATTCGCTAGGATAAACCATCGTATTCGGTGAAATACCAAGTAAAGTAGTGAAATGATAGAGGAACATTAATCTGAATTGAAAGGAAATCACCGTGAAGCATGCTTGCAATCACCACCCAAGCAGTAGACCAAACACAAACACAAATTAAAACAAAACAAAAATAAATAAATCATTAAAACAGCCCCTTCACCCTATCCGTACTACTTTGCTTCTCTGCGGCCAGTGACGATTGCATTACCAATGTCCATGCACACTGTACTGTTAGCCACCGATGATAAAATTGAATAGTACGATCCAGATGATAGCACTTACATTTGTTGATGCTGGGAGACCCGAGGATACGCATCACAGGCACATCCTGGCCCGTAGTTCGGTACAGCCAGGTGCGCGTCTCAACTGCCACCAATGAGTCGACACCAAGCTCGGCCAGACTGTTGTCGCCGCGAATCACACTGCCACTGTCGAGGTGTAAAAGTGTAGATAAGCGCTCAATCAATGCCGCCACGATTTTCTGTCCGATGACATCTGCGGTTGCCGTGGCTTGACTGATCATGTCCGTCAGAATCTTTATAGCAGAGTTGTCCCCGCCCTTGTAATCCACTGCTGTGTCGGCAGTGCTGGTGCTCCGGACTGTAAAGTGAGAAAATCGTGGGTCGTTGTGCCAGTGGAGTGCGTTGTCAGCAGACTGGTCGGGGTTGTAGCGGCTGAGGCCGGTAGTGAGGTCAATGATTGGCCTGGCCCGGTCGGCACGCAACGTCTTGGGCCGACCCTGGCAGATGGCCTCGAGGAACATGTGGTGCAGGTCACGCTCCGAGATTGGTGGGTAACCCTCGCGCTCCAGGCCGGCGTAAAGCTCGCCCTTTTCACGATGGAGGAATCCAAGACCATAGATGACGCCAATATTCAGCACGGACCCGGCAACACCGCGTCGCTGGCGGTTTGCGGCGAGACCATTCATGTACATGTTGGCTGCAGCATAGTTGGACTGGCCGGCATGGCCGCCAGGAGCAGCAAATGAAGACGTCATGATGAAAAAGTCGAGCTTGCTGTCGACATCGACACCGTCGTCTCTAAAGACAGTGTCTAGATTGCGTGAGCCGACTGTCTTTGGACGCATGACACGGGCGAAAGTGTCGGCCGTCATGTGGGTAAAGACACGGTCGTCGAGGACCATGGCACCATTTACAATACCGCCGACCAAAGGCAAGTCCTGCTCGATGGTGGCGCGGAATCTGCGCACAGCAGCAAGGTCGGTGACATCCAAGGGCATGAACCGGACCACTGCACCGTAGTCGATGCTGAGCTTCTTAGCCCACTGCGGCTGCTTAATGACAGCAGTACGGCTGGCAAGGACAATGTGTCGGGCACCCTGACGGACAAAGAGTGTGGCCAAGCTCTGGCCCATATCGCGCGTAATACCAACCAGAACATATGTGCGCTTGGCCCGAAGTTCGATCTCGGATGCAACCGCGGTTGTCCTTCTACCACCAAAGTCTTCCAGCGGTTGTTCTGTGTGTGGTACGAGACGGTTGGCACGCCAGTCAATAATCAAAGGCGAAGAGGCGCCATTATCTGTGCCCATGAGGAGTGCAGGTAGTGAAGTCACCTCCAAGACTGTGCTAGCGGATGATATGTGTCCAACATGCTGGCTTGCACTGGCGACTGCCATCTTCAAAACTCCGTATGCCTCCTCCCTGTTACCTCTGGAGGACTTGTTGTCATCCGTGGTCTTGTGACTCTTGCCGATCTGGCTCCACGATTGATACGTGCAATTGTCTGCGAGGTTCTGCTCAATATACCGGGAAATGAAGTGGTCTGCAGGAAGGAAATTGACAAAGGCGGTACCCTCTCCAAACCGGCGCAGCACAGAGTTGATTTGAGACGCTGTGGATCGGGGGTGGATGTTGATCATGTTTGTATTTCTTGCGGTGTGCTTCGTTTTTCTTGCTGAGACCTGGATGGATGCAATAATGTGCTGGCTGTCTGTGACCAGAGATGAAGCACATTGGAGGAGAAGATCGTCGGGTGCAATCAAAACCAGAGATTTGCTTCTGTCGATATGTTGGCTAATTGCTTGACACAACAGATATTTGGCGAGATAGCTTGCAAAGGCGCCTGGATTCTTATCAAAGAGAAGGGTACTGTTTCCAAGAGGAACCGTCTGCGAGCGCGGCACAGACACCAACGAGGCATTGCTGTCGTCCATAGTAGCCACGACATGACCAGAGAGCTCACTGCGTCCAAGACACAGGTAGAAGCCGTTGTAGAGGGGGTTTGTAGTGCTGTAAAAGGTGTTGATCACGTCCAGATCCAGGTCAAGATGGCTGGACTCGATGAGCGAGGTGAATGACGGCCCAATACGTGTTGAGTATGTTGTGCTTGGATCACTGATAACCTCTAGACACATCGACAGCGTGTTGACCTGCCTGGTCACAACGCGGCGTGAGGCATTAAAGTTGTCGTTGCCAGGTGCAAATGGAACCATGCGCGGAATAAGCCGCTGGCCATCTTGATTGATGAACAGCTCCGTCTCCAATCCCCAGAGGTGGGAAGGGTTCTCCTTGCTATCTTTCCGGGCGTGATCTCTCTCAGCCTTGGCCAAAATCAGTTGGATGAACTGATCAGCAATTACTGATGCCGCAAGAGGATGCAGGGCAGTGGCGCTACTGGTAAGGGCACCAGATATTTTGACAGGAGCCGGTGCACGCAGCTGGCCGTTGACCATATGAAGGTGATCAAAGTCCAGCATCTGCAGAGTGAGGCTGGGCATCTCGGCACGGATGCTGCGCGTGAATCCGTACGACGCAGCACATTCGGCATTGCCGTTGCGTGCACCCTTGGTGACCCAGAGCATGGTCAGGTCCGGAACAAGCAGCAGGCTTCGCAAGTCGTCAAGCCTCTGCTCGTCGAGAGTTGACAAGACGGGCTGATAGTCGTCGAGGTCAGCCAGAACAAGGGCAGAGGTAAACGATGCGAGCGTGGCTGGTGACAGCTCGGCGAGGCTGTCGAGCCCATAGACGACGGTAGAGTCGTGGGCAAGTCGATTGGACAGAATTTGGCTGGCAGCGGATGCTAGAGAGACAGTACCAGCTGTTGCCCCACCAATGATGAGCAGCTTCTCGTCGAGCTTGATGTCGCTCTGGCTGGCTTGGGCTAGCGACTTCTTGAATGGACTGTCGCACTGCCGCACGGTGATGGAAAAGCCACCCGGGTAGTGCTGGTCGGTGTTGTCAATGTCGGGGTTCATGAACCCGCTCTGCTCCAAGAGGTCGGGCCAGTCGGGCGGTGTGATCATTGCATCACCATTGCTAGACACTGAAAGTTGCTCGTCGTCTGTGACTGCGGGAAACTTGGCTGTGTTCTTTCTATTGGTAGCTGTTGTGAGTGGCATATGGACCAAAAGCAAGAAACCGCCGGGGCGCATCAGCTTCATTATCTGGGAAAGAACAGCCTCGCTTGACTCGAGCTGCTTGAAGATGGACGTCGACACAATGACGAGATCCGAGGGAGCGTTCTCTGTGATAATAGTGCCAGAGGAAAGTGTTTCCTTGATTTCCTGGGCAGCGTCTAGTGATATTGAGTGTACCTTTTGCTGGAGGTACTCAGGCTGCTTCTTGAGATGCTTGGCAAGTCCGAGGTCTGTCCCAACCGTTGCTGATGTGTATCTGGTGAAAGCCGACCCCAGGCCGCACACAATAGGCAGAGATAGACACATTTCTACATCGCCGAGGCTAAAGACCGACATGCGAGGGTACCGATGTCCGATTTGCTTGACAATCTTGGACAGCTGGGCTTGGAACTGACCCGCATGCCGGCCCTCTTCCAAAATGGTCTGGTACTGCTGGTCCATTACATCGACAGGCGCCATATTGTGGATCTTCTGCAAGGTCAGAGAGTACGGGGATGTCAAGATGTACTGCTCAAGTGTCTCTTTTGTCTCGGCCGGCCAAGCAGAATTAGGGCGTCCAAATGCGGCGACTCTTTCGCACGATTCTTCCAGCATCCGATAGTTGGCATCATGAAATCCATCAACGGTACCATCCTCTTCCATGTGTGACGTGGCCGGGCCTATGACTAGTGAGTGCTCTGGGTCTGCAGCGTATGTCGTGTGCAGGTAGAGCTCGCGGTCCGTGCTGGGGTCCGACGACGCAAAGGAGCCAACCGTCAATGCTTCCACTCCGACTTCCATGTCGCCATCATCGTTGTATATGAGAATGTCACCCGTGATACGGGAAGGCGAGTCCAAGGTAGCCTCTTGGAAGTGGGTTAGCTCGGCGTCAACATGATAGTTGCCACCGTCCACAGACGACGCAGACTTGGATGTCCGCTTGGGACCGGCAGCGCCGGCGACACCCTTGTGCGCCATGTTGAATGTGACCTTTTTAATGTGAATAGGCAAGAAGGCCGTCCACAGTGCCTTGTCGCCGGGTGAAGAAAAGGTCGCAAAGCATGCCTGCAGGCACGAGTCCAAGGTGGCCGGGCTGATGGCGAGGCCTGTGGTGTCCTCGGGATGGAACCTCTTGAGGCTGGCCGAGGCAAAGTCGTGACGGCGCTGAAGCGACTCTATCGCCTCAAACGGACCCGAGTATGAAAGACCAACTTTCTGCATCATGTCGTAGAAGGAGTCAATTGGGACAGGGAATGTCTCTGGCTGCTCGCTGGGATCAATACGGCATGGCACGGCATCTTTGTCTGGCTCGCCGAGGACAACGCGGATGCAGCCAGAGCATCGCTTGCGCATGGGTACATCCGATGCCTCAGGGGTCGCATAGATGGAGAAGAAGGCTTTCATTGTCTCCTCGCTGTTCGTAGTTGTTGGGGCAGCCATCTTGGATGGATCCTGGACCATGAGCGAGAACATGATCTCTGTCGCAGGACCGTCAATCTCCAGTGGCGTGCCACCGACAAACTCAATATCCTCAATCTCGACAAGAGATGCAGCACGGCCAGCCAAAAGAGCCTTGGCAGCATCGAGAGCCATGATACAGTATGCAGAAGCGGGAAACAGAGGCTGTCCCTGGAAAGCGTGGTGGGCAAGCCATGGCAGCTTATCGACACGAAGTAAGTTGCGCCACCGGAGCTCACAACCTTGGACATCGTCACGGGTGCGTGTGCCGAGCAGCTCGTGGGGTGCCTCGGTCTGGTTGTGGAACTGCCGCACAATACGTGACTGGCGGTAGTAGATTTGCGAGTGGTCCCAAACGTAGCCTGGCAGCTTCTCGGTATCATCGCTGTGCATCTTGGCAAGACTGATGTTGAGATAATCCTTCTCATCAGACATGAGTAAGCCTTCGATTTTGATGGGAGACGGGTCGAAGTGCGTCGTCATGAAGCCGATAAAATTTTGTAGAACAATGTCGTCTTGCTGGCCACGGCGGACCAGGCTTGTGTAGACGGGGGTGTTCTTGGCTGTGGATGTGGGAGGGGGTGCACGAGCAGCATACGTATCGAGAAAGGGTCCCTTGAGCGTAGAGTGAGGGCCAACTTCAATAGCGCCGTCAATACCATCCTCGAGTCCCTCGAGCGACAGTGCTCTATCGATGGCTTCTCGAAACAGCACGGGCTTCACCATGTTGTCCACCCAGTACCGGCTCGCCAGCTGGTCATTTGTCGGCGCATCGCCATCGGGGTACACACTCGAGACCCAGGCAGGTCTCTCAGCTTCCTCCTCACTGCTGCTGTACAGCGGGGAAATCTGACAAGCTGCAAGATACACGTTGTAGATCTCGGAAAAGTTGGCCATGTGGTGTGAGTGGTATGCCTTGTCCACAACCAGTCGACGGGCAAAGATCTTGTCGCTCTTCAGTTGGTCCTCTGCCACCTCGATATCCGCGATATCGCCAGACAGCGTTGTGCTGCTGGGTGAGTTGCTGGCTGCAACACCTATCCGACCATCAAACTGCTGGCAGAACTCAATCGCATCGGCATATGATAGACCTACTGCAAGCATTCCGCCCTTGAGGCTCTGCATATCCAGGTCGGACACGCTGAGGCCGCGGTAGTACGCAATCAGGATGGCATCCTTGGCCGAGATGCGCCCCGCAGCAAAGGCGGCACCGATCTCGCCCGAAGAGTGGCCCACAACACATGCAAACCTGATCCCGAGATGTTGCAGGAGTGTGACAAGACCGACTTGGAGAGCCGTGCATAGCGGTTGGCTGATGGCTGCCTCTTTGACTCGCGAGTCGGATTCGAGCTTTGTCAATTCAGTCTCGATACTCCACGTTGGAGGGTGTGGACAGGACCGCAAGATTTTATCAAGGGACTGGATGGCTTCACGGTAGATGCCGCTCGTCAACAATAGGTGCTTGGACATGCCGGCCCATTGTGCTCCCTGACCGGTAAAGATGCCAAGCAGCTTCAAAGGTTTATCGATCCGACGTGAACGGACGCCAAACTCGCCCGCGGTACTGGCTACATCAGAATCTAAAAGGCGCGACAGAACATTGATAGCAGATATATGATCCGTCGCACTGATTGAGAGCCGCTGAATGAAGAGTGTGCGGGAAGATAGAGCACGCCATGCAATATCTGGAAACGACGATTTCGTGTCTGAGCAGATATCTTGCAGCTGCTGTAGGTATTCGAGATATCGTCGAGCTAGCGCTCGCAGAGAGCTCGAAGATGCTGCCGAGAGGGTAAGTGGTATATGAGGAAGGGTTATGTGAGACTTGAGTACATGACGAGATGATAGCAAGCTCCACTCGGGATTGTGGATGTATGCATCATAGTGCTCCATGATGGCATGGGCATTGGTGCCGCCAAAGCCAAAAGAGTTGACACTCGCACGCATTGGCTGGCCTGGCGATGGTTGCGGCCATGCCTGAAGCTTGGAGACCACCTCTAGGTGGCCATTGTGAGTAGGCGATGGCGTGCAAAACGGAGCAACTGTTGGATTTAGCTGTAACATATGTAGGTTGGGAGGCACTTGGCCGTTCTTCATAGCCAGCATAACCTTGAGAATACCCGCTACACCCGCTGCACCTTCAGTATGCCCAATCACCGTCTTGACTGAGCCTACTAGTAATTTTTCTTGGTCTTCTGGTATGTTTGAGGCTGCAGGACCGAAAAAGGCAGAATGAATGGCCTGTGCTTCACGCGGGTCGCCGACGGGTGTGCCCGTACCATGAGCCTCAAAGTATTGGCACCGGTCAGCCGGGTCAGCAATGTCGAGGCCGGCCCGCTGGTATGTTGACCGAATCAAGGACGCCTGCGCATCTGGGCTTGGCATTGTGATACCGGATGTGCGTCCGTCCGAGCCGACGCCCGTCTCGCGGATAATACCCTGGATCCGTGATGCATCTCCATCCGCCAGTGCCCGACTCAGTGGTTTTAGCAGCAGCACAGCAGCTCCTTCACCTCGAGCATAACCGTCCGCCCGTGTGTCCCACATATGACAGTGTCCAGCTGGACTGAGCATGTGCAGACTGGATTCGACCACAAACTGCTCGGGTGCCAGCATTAGATTGACGCCGGCAACGCAAGCAGCGCTGCAGTCACCCGCCCGCAGGCTGAGGACGGCCTGGTGCAGCGCTACGAGACTCGATGAGCATGCAGTGTCAATGGTGGCCGAGGGCCCGTGAAAGTCGAAAAAGTAGCTGATGCGGTTGGACAGAATAGATCGTGCATTGCCCGTGGCGTAGTAGGGCGATGTTGTGAGGTCGTCGCGCTGGGACATGGAGTCAAAGTCCGAGGTCATGGCACCGACATAGACGGCAACGTCCTTGCCTGTCCATTCAGGCAACTTATAGCCAGACGCCTCGAGTGCTTCGTACACAGTCTCCAGAAGCAGCCGTTGTTGTGGGTCGACGGCCTCTGCCTCCTTGGGTGCAATCCCAAAGAAACCAGTGTCAAAGGCGCGCGGATCCTGCTCGTCGTCCAGGAAATACGACTTAGGGGCGTCCGTGGTGCCATGATAGTCACCCTCGGGGTGGTAGAAGGCTTTGATATTGAAACGATCGGGAGGGACCGGGCGAGTGAGGTCTGTGGGCTCTTTCAAGAGGTCCCAGAGCTTGCTAGGTGAGGTGGTGCCGCCAGTGAACCGACAGCTGCTGGCCACCACTGCGATGGGCTCCGAGGGAGCTGGTTTATATGGCATAGTGATGCTTGTGAAGATGAAGGTGTTAAAACACTACAAGGTAAAGAGTGGGGAGGACGAAAGGCAAAGTTTTGATGCCACTGTGAGTGACAAGGGGAGAGTCTAACTGTCTGTGAGGCGAAAGAAGAGAGGAGGGGGGAGATGATGGGAGAGGTTGAAGCAATTTATGGACGTTTGGGGGTGGTGAGAGTGCTCAAGATCAGTAAATGCCACGAGGTAATGCCACGAGGTAGAGGTTGTGGAAGATTCTAAATATTGTACTGATGGGAGGGCATGGGGACTGATATATATATATGTGTGTGTGTATGTGTGAGAATAGTCACTGCCTTTACTAACTAATACCATATGAAGCAAAAATGTTAAATAAATAAATAGCAGATGGTCGGGACAAGGTAGAAATAGCAAAATGGGTGCGGAGCGTGCCAGTGTTTAGGCCAGGATGAGGATGAACGTGAGATTTAAGTACAATAAAAGAGGTAATAAAGAAATTAAACAAAGAGAATAACACAGAAAATAAAAAAGAAAGTAAAAAAGAAAATAACATAGAGTATAACAAAGAAATATTAAAAAGAATAATAAGGAGCTATATCATAAATAGTTAATAAGTCAAAATATAAAGAATTAAAGAATTGTAAACGGTAAGATCTTTTTATATGTCTACTGTGGACAGCACAACGGAGCACCAATGTAAACCGAGCGTAAAGATCTCAAGCGGTGTGATGTTCTCTTGTTTCCTCGTCTTGTATTTGTTTCCTAAGAGCGTAGACTCCATTATGACTTGTTTGTGACGACGCCAGCGACATGGTGACAGGCCGCGAAGGACTAATGAATTCATACTGATTTTTTATCTCCCTGATTAGCGCTATATCTACTGCACAGCATTTACATTGGGCACATGTAAATTTGAATATATTTATATATTGATACTAAAATGCAATCGGCATGGGGGTCGGGAGGATGCGATGCTAGGAGTAGATGAAGAAGTGTAAGTGAACTTGTGGGCCAGGGTACCTGTTAGCCAGCAGCCCTGAGTGATGCAGTCAATAAAGAGGGATCAATAGAAAGAATGAACGAGTTCCTAAGACGGCTCATTCTCTGAACGCATTTTACATGCATCTCTTGTCACCAATCTACCACTTGTTCTGAGAATGACTGTTGCTAATGCAGACGAAAACTACAAGGCTATCAGCTCGGCTCATAGCTGCACCAAAAAGACAATAAGCAAGGGGAAGAAAGCCGACATGGCGAGGAAGCGACAGGAAGGTGCTAGGAGAAGATAAGAGGGGACGCGGTTGCCAAACCCCGGAAGAAGAAGTCCGATGACGACGGCAAAGCTTACTCTCCATCAGGCGTATGGCTACAGGGCTGTCGAGAGACATGATGGGATGCATTCTATATGCAGACTGATCAAGGTAGGTGAGCTAGACGGCTCGTAAAATGCAGACAATGCAATACACATTGATAGTTCAGGTCAATACCTCCGCAGTGTTTCAGCGATCGTTCCCTGCCTTGTATACAGGTCAGAATTAATAGGCATTAAAGGGAGAGGTTTCATCATAATTCAATGACAAGACTGAGACAGCAAAAGGAGACAATGCGAGAGTGCGACAAAACTAGTCGCGAGGCAGAAACAGAGTTCCCCAGGCGGGCTTGATTGCTTGGATTGGCGGGCTTAACCATTCGTTCCACTGCTACTGGAGAAGTGCTTATATGTAGCCGATTTCTCTTTTTGCCCATTCTATTCGCAGATCAACTGGAGTCTGTCACTGTGTGCGTTCACGCTCGATATAGCTCAACGCCAGCTACTTGGTTTATCTTTGGACCATTCTGCAAGGTCAATAATACAAGCGATGTTAGTGCGTGTTAGTTCTGACGGCTGTGGGAAGTGTAAAATACTACGTTGGATCGCGTGCCTTCCCAGGCACTCGGGATACAACCACATCTGACAGGCTGCGGAGTCGCCTTACAGCTCCGGTGTCTCCAGTAACTATAAATCGAGTTGCATGTAAGAAACAGCATCAAGGCCGGGGCGTGTTTATTGATTGCAGGGGTCCATATTGCGATATTTCAAATTGTTGTCGTTTTACTGTCTCATTCACATTCTATCACGCACATGGGGGGCTGTTCCAGGGGTCGCATAGGAAATCATAAGGAGAAATTTTCACACGACGCCAAAGGAGAGAAACGTCCCAATAACTCAATGGTAACTTTGAAAACTCCAAACGGGAATAGACTGTGAAATCAACGAGTTCTTACACGTCGTGGTGTATCATTTTTCCACTCTATCAGACCACCGAAATCCCAGTCACATTTGTCAATCTTGCGTATCGCTTAAAAAAAAACTAATCAAGTTCTATGGATCAGGTTTCGATCATCGCGTGCCTGCATGCCATCCAACATGTGCATTCCCTTTTTCGGGTCCCGATGGTCGCCAGTCCACGGCACTGGTATGGACGGTAACGCAAACTCATCCAAGATAGATGGGATGGCGTTTGTTTCAATCGCCTCTGGGTCACCCATGATGTAGCCATGAACGCCACCGAGGCGTGGCGACGTGGGTAGAGATTGTATTGCTTGGCGGCCACGCGAAGACGGGTGTTTATTCAAAATATGCACGACATCATGCATGGTTTCTCCATGGTATGCCCCTTGGAGTGCGCCACACAAAGCATATGCCACGCTTACCAGGGATAAACGAACTCTAGTAGACACCATCTTTACTCACAGAACCCAATAAACAACTGTAGAATTCAATAAACCTATAGAGCGTTCAGAGTATAGCTGAAAGAGGTAGGCAGTTGCCAACTGCATCCATGAGATCCATGAGATTCATAAACGGCAAGGATCGGAATTCCGTACGTGCATGGAGGCGCTCTCGAGATTGATAGTACTGCAGCAGCTACAGCGAAAATTCCTTTCAAAACTAACAATGCGAGTGTGGATGCCTATTTATATTGGCCCGGTTATCTGATACCTGCAGCCAATCCGATCCTGCACCATCACGGTGCCGTCTCTCGGAGCTTATGTCAATATCTCTATATATCAACCCTGGCAGTGTGCAGCATCTGGTTCGTCGATGCAGGGCCTGACTTTATTGTGCTGGATAGGACAGGGGCTTCCTCTCATCCGCTTGGTTCTGGTTCTATAGTTATTTTGTTCTTTCAAATAAAGTCGTAGATGGACGAATAAACGTATATTAATTAACTAGCCCCCGATTGGCCTCCATTACCTCAAAGATCGAGATCGCATCTCCCGTCAATATGCACACCCTCTCTACGCCGAAAATACGAACCCGGAACACATCATTTGCCGGTCTGTTACTCTATTTCTTTGCCTCCCAAGCAGCCGGGTTATCCCAAGATCGTGGGTTCGGTGGTGAGTATCCGTGTATAGATTGATATGGTCATGGAAGCCGAGTTAATTCGTTGGGGATAGGCATTGCTTAGCATTATATTTTCGTTTTCATATGTCAAAAATGTAGATTACAATTTTTGGCCTATGACAGTACTCGGTATCATTCTCGGGAGTGAAGATTTAATAACTAGGGTACTATACACATAGTCGATATTAATTAAGTATAGAGTATTTGTGTCAATTGAAAGATTTCTTAATAATTCTCAATGCAATTGTTTTTCAACTTTTCAACTGACTTACGAGTAAAATACATTCAACACTTGTGAATGATAAAACAAAATTAAACAAAAAAAATTAATTCAAAAAAAAAAAACTCACGATCACTTGTCTGAATACATCGCAAGATTGAATCGTCTTGTTTCTTCAATGGCAAATAGGGTCTTGAATTGAAAGTGCACTTCTCTTTCGAAAATGTGTTGCTTGCCAAGACAAAACGAAGGGAGCACCTGCTCGCCACCACACAGACCAATGCCCATTAGCCCACTAATTCACTAACACAAACTACAACATGTGATTGGTGCAGACAACGACATGGCATGCCACTGGACACGGCGAGACGACTAGACGATTGAGACGACTAAAAGTCTTAAACAACTAAAGACAATCAAGCCAAGACGACCTACTCGTCTCTCGTAGTACACGGATCTACAAGCAGGGTTCCAGGAGTCTGAAGCAGCGTACAATACACGGGCGAGCACGCAATATGTCTCTAGCACAAGACTCAACAACGAGACTGGTAAGGACGAAGACGAAGAAGAAAGGGGAATAAAAGGGAAATAAAAGGAGAATAAAGGGGAAATAATGACACGAGACGAAACGAACAGGTGGTCCAATGCCTTTTAGCTTGCTAGTAAAATAGCAAGATATCTACAACGATACTTACATTTTCTGCTCGATTTGTCATTATTATCATGCCGCCCATAATTTCCAAAATGATATCCCTCGGCCATTCTTGATTCCCTTTATTCCTATTGAGAGCGAGGAC
This sequence comes from Ophiostoma ulmi, assembly GCA_029298715.1. Taxonomy (NCBI): domain Eukaryota; kingdom Fungi; phylum Ascomycota; class Sordariomycetes; order Ophiostomatales; family Ophiostomataceae; genus Ophiostoma; species Ophiostoma ulmi. The sequence continues at coordinate 1,005,254 of JANSLN010000007.1, forward strand.
GGGTGCTTACTGTCCTGCTATCTACCTAACCAACAACCAACACACCACCTCTAATACTAGGACTAGGCGTGTAAGCAGGAGGTCGGGCTGGGCTCTCCTGGCCAGAGGCCAGGAGGCCCAATTTGTATCTCCACGAGTATAGGTTCGGAAAGTCTGGAAAAGTAGTCGAAAAGATTCGTAGTATCCCTATCGAAACGAATCTGAAGTCTCAAATCAAAAGTTTCAATTCTGTGATGTGTCGTCCATGATAGACGCGTCTGTGTCTGTCACCGGAGAAGACTAGTAATACTAAAGAATAGGGGTAGCGGCAAGCGGAATAGTACGGCAGAATGCCGTACTATAGTGCTTGCACTAAATAATACAATAACATAAAATAAGACTAATAATAGTACAAAAATGTCAAGACGAAATCAAAAAGAGAACAACAAACAAAAATCCAAAAACACAACAGCCTAGGTCCTACATGTTAAGTCACTATGCTCTCTATCGAAAGACCAACTGCATCATCTATATATTTGTTTTATTACTTTTCCTATTTCAAATATAATTATATCCTTGCATAAGGCGGTGGCACAAACACAAATAACAAATAGTTGCACAGTTTTATATTTCATTTCGTGTCTTTTGTGTACTAGGTGTCTAGTATGCATTCTTTTACTTGCCAATGCCGACCCCTTTTCTACTGTTTATTTGCAAATTTATTGACCAATAGGGCCACTGCATTAGATGAGAACCAGTAATTTACCACACTAGAATAAAATGATTAAGAAACGTTCTTTCGTGACGCATAAATGGCAATATACTAAAGTAACAACAAAAAAAATTAAATAAGAAATAGATAAATAGAACAAAAATATCAAGACAAAAAAACAATATCATTATCATAGCACATGATGTTTTGGGGCTTGTCTCTTGACTTCTTCTTTTAAGATTGAGAGGGGCCTGCAATCAGCACAAGGTCCGGCCCTGCAGATGCGCTTGTAACCAGCATCTTTTGCAATTGCCAGAGAAGAGGGTCAAAGCAAGATACTGGGAGCGTCAGGTTGACAAACTTGCCCGTAAAACAGCCAGATCATGTCTCAGCTGCAAAACATGTGTTGTCATATCATCCACGGGGAGAACTCCGGCCAAGCCGCCGTCTCGTTGCGTGAACAGGAGGTCAGCCGTCGACACAGACGACACCGACGTCGCAGTCGCCGTATCCCATGACATGTAGCTATCCATACCACCACTGGTGTAGAATTCCTCGGAGAAGACGAGGGGTGGGTGGTGAGGTGTGTAGGCTGCAGTGCCGCCGGTCATCCCGCTGTTCGACGTTGGTGCAGCAGTGGTGGCAGCAGCAATTGGCAAAGACTGCGCCATCATGGTTGCAACGCTACCTTCAAGCGTAGTCGAGAAACACTTGTGCAGCATAGCAACCATCTGAGAGAACTGCGCTAGAAAGTCGTCTGCAAGACGCAGGCCCAGACCGAGCTGCAGTGCTGGGGTGGATACAATGGAGAAGCCACCGACAAAGACGTCTGGAAATTGACAGATATCGAGACATGACTTGCACGTTTCCTCCGTCCAGAGCATAGCTACAGAGCCATCTGCACGACTTGGGTGACTTGGGTGATTGCTGTCATTTTGCATTGAATGTTTCATGTCGAAGTTTGTGCCATATGAGCCGTCGCTAGATCTGCTGTTCATAGTAACTGGTGGCTGTGCGGACTTGGCCGCCGCCTGTACAAGGTGAGTTACGCCCTGGTACACGTTCATGAATGCCGTATACGTCGAGCTCACCAGAACGACAAAGCTTTCTGCATCGACTCGCTCGCTACACATCCCTGTCCCGGCGTATGTTCCAGAACCGCCTGTGCTCATAAATGAGGGACACTCGCTCATTCCATTGTGGCGAGAGCTGGACGAGTTATTGTCCTGGAAGCGGCAAGCACTCTGTGTAATCTCGATAAAGTGCTGCGACAGGGCAAATAAATTATGCATTGGAAATGGTCGTTTACCGAATGTGAATGAGCTGTTACTCGACTGCTTGGACAGCCGCCCGCCTCTGTGGCTTCTTTCTGTGCTGCTGTTGCTGTCACTAAAGCTGGATGCTTCGGGGTCTGGTGGTGTTATTGGAAACTCGAAAACCACAGGCACTGCATTCCCCAGTTCTAGAAGCTGTGTACTGACAGTACAGAGTTCTGAGAACAAGGCTTTGGACACCGCAACTGAGCTCTTTTGCTCAAACGTATGCGCTCCCTGCATGAAGCCTTCCATTGGTAAGGTTGTAGAAATAGTCGGTCCTGCTGTACGTGGGAGCACTGTTTTATCCAGGGCATTCATGTGACTCGCGTTGTAACTTTGGTCTGTGAATAGTGTTCTCACGAGTGGCTTCGTCGCGGTCTCCACCTCTGTCCCGCCGTGAAGTTGCTGAGGCATGTGCGCAGTACTAATATCAGAACAAGGCTCTGCGTTCCATTGTGTGCTGTGTGTGTTGTGTGTGCTGTGTAGGCCGAGATCAAGCCCAGAGGGAGACCAAGAGCTGGACACAGGCCCCGGTGCCGAGAACACCGTCTCGGGTGGCACTGTAACCAGTGGGCATGAAACTGTAGAGTCGTCGATAGGGGATGCCGTGTAGCCATGTTCAAGCATATTTCTCGCGCAATCATAGATGGGAATGTGAGAGGGTGGAATGGTCTGGTGGATCTGGTTACCGTCAGGGCAATAGATGAGAAGACCGGAATTCACGCTATGAGCCGGCCAAAGATGCTCGGCCATGCCGTCGAAGCTGTATGGGCCAGGGTACGGCACTGCAACAGTTGGAAAATCTGCGACATGGCTCAAGTCGAAACTAGAGGAGCGACTCGTCGTGTGTTGCTCTCTGTGGGAGGACATTTTGTGCTGGTTGCTGGACTTTCTAGCGCTGCTGCCGCTATTGCCATTACTGGGTTTCCTGAACCGCAAAGAAGGACTTGATTTGCATTCTGCTTTGAGTCGCACACAGCGTTCACAAGGCTCGTTTCTGACTCGCTTGCAGCTGAGTTTCTGGGTATGGCAGCGATTGCATGCTCTCCGAATCGGACCCTCTGCCATGTTGACAATGACTCTCTGGGTCTTTGGTCCTTGGTTCACTGGCCGATGCCGTGAAAGTAAATTTTCTTGACAGTGGTCTGAGTTTGGATGCTAGAGATTGTGTATATTTGTACACACAAGATGAACAGTATATATCTTGTCTCAGTTATGTATCAAGATTATCCAACATTTGGTGAAAAGCAGATGGCTTCGTCGGCGAATGTGATGAGATGTGAAGACTGTCGAATCTTGTGAACGGAAGTTTTGCAGTAGGAAACTTCTCTATTCCTAGATGGCTTGTTACATCCCTATTTATATGTTTTCCTCAAAATCTTTAGTGTGGCATCGAGCAACCTGAAATGCAGCAAGCGAGTTTTATGCAGCTACTCTGTTGGACGTAACTAAACATCGATCCAACACCGTGGGAGAAGGACAGGAGTATGTGCTCAGTCGGGGGATATCAGCAGACGAAGAAGCCTCTTGAGGCGGTACAGCTGCAGGTTCTGGCGAATGGAGGGGCAGAGAAATGCAGCGACTTGTGTGTTTGAACACAGCATTTCTCAGGGGTAAAGGAAGCGATGACATGCAGTTATGAAATCAACTCAAACTAGCGGTATCCAAAAGCGAGACGGTTAAATTGCTGGCCCCGTCTTCTCGTAATATGCTGACTGGGCTGAACATTCTAATCATCGAAGTGATGTAATAGTGTGCGTTGTTTGTGGTACCCCGCGGTCGACTTCCTGGAGACACGCTGAATATAGGAGTTTGGTAACTTTGCTATCAGCCTCATTCTCGGGGACAGACACGAAAGTAGTACGTGCTCTCGGTGCTATTCAGTGACCATAAAGGTATAGGGGCAAGACGTGACAAGGTTCGCGCGTGGGCGCTGTCTGTATGGTAGCTCTCTGTATAGTGGCTGTCTGTGAGAGTCTTTTATTTCGAGGTCATTTATAAATTGTCTTTGACACGTCCTCAAGATGGCTTGGGCTATGATTTTTCTTAGCCATTCTATATGATGCATGTTTACACACTGTGGAGTTGCTGTTGTGTGATATCATGGTGCTCCTTCATCAGATGTGCGTTTGTGGTATGATGTGCCTGATCTCTGTGCAACACCCTGTGATTAGATCCTGCGCATAGAAGTAAGAATAGCAAGGGTAGCAATGCACACTCGGCTAAAAATGTTGCCTCGTGGACCGAGTTGATGCACACTTGGAATTCAGCACCGTTTCCATACTCTGAGTATTTCTTGGAGATTCTTCATTACTGTACTTGGCTGTATCGGGTTTGGTTATGAACATGTCTGGTTCTGTGTTCTTGTGCTGCGCTTCGTCAATGGACTCGATATGATTGACTTCTCCCTCTATACCAAGGGATACAGTAGCATACGATGGAGGTACAGGATGCAGGGATGAGGAAGTGGCGGCGAGGTGCAGCATCTAGTACAACAGTGGCCTCGATAGTGTACAGGAACCTTGTACAAGCTCGTCACATGAGTGTATGGTTGAATTTGACGAGGGAATGCGTAACACAAGAAGGAAGACGAGAGAGATGACTTGCGTATTTCAGGTTTTTCGTTGGAGACAAGATCAGTCCAGACAGCTGACTTGCCAGTGCAGCAACTCACCGCCATATGAGGAGAGGCGGATGTCTCGGGTAATGGTGTTCCAGGTGGTACAGTCATGAATGGCGAGTTTGGTAGGTGTCCGTACATGTATAGTTGATTAGATATATCTGAGCTACCAAAATGGTTGTGTGAGTCAGAGGGTAGCCGGTGGAGTTGGGCAGATAGAACAGACAATGGGATCAGCTGCTCGGTCAATGTCAAGAACGAAAGTCAAAAGTCAAATATGTGTTTGCTAGAGTGGGAAGGAGTGAAAAAAGTCAGCTTTTTGTGAAGAGATGCTAACCGATTTGAAGTAAGAAGAAATCACCCTCCCCCCCCCCAATTAATCAGCCGGACTGGCACAAAGTCAGAAAGATCATGGCATGATTGCCGTGACAGGCCAAACGAGCAGGACTGCCAAAGCTGTCGTTAATCGGACCTGCAGTCTCAGTCCGTATCAGATCCTGCAGGTTGAGAGACAGACGGCTAGGTACTAAACGAGGAAGATACGATGAACACGGGCCATGAGAGAATACTGACGAGTCGAGATGAAGCACAGAAGCAACAGAGTTTTGAAGGGGGGGCGTCGCGCGGACAATAAGATTGGGGTATGCCGAAGAGAAGCTGCGTTCAAAGTAAGACATTGTTTGAAGGTGGAAGAGATGTGATATCACGTTAAAAAGGCAGAGATAAAGTGTGATACACTAAGAAGATAGCAAACAATATCTGCAAGGACTAGAGTCGGTACACTCGCACAGTCCAGAATGGCCGTGGAACGTGATAGTACTGCGGGGGGTGGGAAGAATAGGTGCGGAGGGGAAGATTCAAAGTAAGAAAGGAGAAAATGCAGATATAGAGTAAGGTGAGATAACGAAAATACTCTCCAATGAACGAGTTCGTAAAGAACAGGATACAAAGGGCAGGGGCACAGAAAGGCAGGTGTTGCCTAAAACGCTATTGTGCTCGAGGGAAGGTGCACCCGCTGTGTGTAACGGCTATTGCTCCATCTCTTCATGTCTCCATTACTCCCTCCCTTTCAATTAGCCAAGATCAGAAGGAACATATGGCGCTCTGTGCGACGCAACACCCGGAGCATCCTACACGGCATGCCTATCGTGTAGAGCACACACTGTGTCCTATGTGCCTATGTGCTCTGCCATATGAGCCGTGTACGGTATAACGACATGCCTTCTGCATGGCTCATTCGTCTAAAGAGATGCATCTCGCGAAGAAAATCCACGCTTCCGGGTCACAGCATGGTTTATATGTATTTAAATCTCAGTGTTTAGTGCTCAATGTTCCGTGCCAGTTTGTATACAGTGGTGGTGACTTAATCAAGACCGCGTGCCGTTTAGATTGCCGTTACCCAGAACCACTTTGGACAAGAAAGGCAATCTACTACCCAATATAGAAGGAACGATCCTCGGCTGACCTCACTTTTCTGACGCAGGAAGCCGAGAACAACGATTCGGCGCTGACCTATGCAGCGGGAGGGAAGGGGCGACGAGGTGGAAGGGCTAGGCGGGGAAGATGCGGTCTAGGTACTCACAGGGTATGGAAGGACCAACCGCCAACCACACATGTTCTTGCCTTTGCATTTTCTTTATTTGCATACTCGAATGGTTGACAAGTATTCGGTCATCGATACTTGTGTGGACGCACAGAAAGCACAGAAATCCAAGGAGTCGTGTACAGCATTAGTGCGGTGTGAGATTAGTGAGGTGTGGGATATAAGCAGACCAGATTGAGATATGAGACGAGCTCAAAATAGAACTCTACGAGAGACAGAGACCTCACGAAACGACGTGAGATAAAGAACAGAAGACTAAAATGATGGAGGATCACACTGCTAGAGATCCGACTGGCCAGCAAGAAGAGGAAGAGGAAAGGGCTCGTTTCCCTTGCCTGGACTTGGTGCAAACACAGCATTGAGACAAGCAGGAAGTTGCGACCCGAGTTTACTGTTGCGGCAATCAAACAGGGAATCTTGAGAGCTTGTAAGAACTTGTCATGGAGGAATAAGTCGCAGTGAGCACGAGAACAGAGAGGCAGCGAACGGGAGAAAGAGGACGGATCCCGGTATGAACAAGGTACCGTCTTTGGGTGTTGAGGAAGAAAACGAAAGAAGAATAAATGTATAATATTGTGCGTGATTAAACAACTTTAGTAGTAACATTAATAATCCGCTCACCTCTCGCATAGGTTCTGTTGCACGACACTATTCTGATCGCTTCTTTTGTGAGCTGAGAGGGAGAGCCGATGCAACGTTCGCGAAAGTGCCTGAGTTCTTGGGGTCCAGCTTGAAAGGAGGAGAGGGATAGAATTATTTATTTTGATATGTCCTATCAGGCATAAGGTATTGTGTGGTTGCTGGTAGACAAGAGCGACAGAGTAGAGTAAGATTTGGACTAAAATACGATACAAAAACATTATAGGTAGAACAGAAAATAAAGACTATGGCAAACGTGGTACCCTCTCTGTGATGATGGAGTGGCAGGAAGTCGCAAATGTTCAAGACACGCATCAATCATACTTCACCTGTAGCAAAGAGCTCGACGTGAATGCGTTCCGGGGGCACTCCGAAGCCGGCCAGTGCACTTCGTGATTGCAGCATGAAACTTGTTGGCCCACAGATGTAGTAGCCGGTGCGATGGTCGCTGAGCCGTAGGTACCGTTCGCGGTCTAATGGTGAAAACAATTTGACCTCGGGGTGACAATTGGCAATGACGGAATAAGTACCAGTAGCTTCAGTAACAAACTTCTTGTCGTTTGTCAGCCACAGATGCGCGTGGGCATTGCCAGAATGTTTTTCAACTATATCCTTTACATCCTGCCAGAATGGAACTGACTTTCCATCATGGGAGACGTGCAGCCATATCACCTGCTGTGTCTCACAAACCGCCTCGTCGAGCATCGATTTAAGCGGCGTAGCGCCCACTCCGGCCGATAACAGTACCAGTGGCCCTGCTTGTTCAAAGCGCTCATTTTCGCGGACGACGAATTCTCCTTGAGGTTGCGACACTGCAACAGAATCACCCGTGCCAAGTGCGTGCATCATGTTGGAGAATAAACCAGCCGGCTTACCCTCGCTGGCATCTATTCTCTTCACGCTTATCTCATAGCTCGCGCAGTTGCCGGGTCCCTGGCTCAAACTGTACTGCCGGCTCTGATGAAACCCGAGTTCGGGCACAAACAGTTGCACACTGACGTACTGGCCAGGGGTAAAGTGCGGCAGAGGCTTTCCGTCCATTGGCAACAACGTGAAGCTAACAATTGTTCCGCTTTCGTTTGCGTTCTTTCGGGTGCCCACACGAAACTTGCGGTACCCGACCCAGCCATTGGGGTTGGCGTCTAGGGACCCGGCCTCACTATAGAGGTCATGCTCTCGCGCGATTAGTATGCCAGCGAGAACGCCGTACGCGGCATTCCAAGCATCATCTGCAGTGGCTGTCATGACGACATCCCCAAGGATCAAATGCAGGGCTTGGAGCAAGTACTTTCCGACGAGGTCGTACATGCCCGGTTCGACCTGAAGAGAAACGTGCTTGTGGGCAATGCGCTCAATGGTCTCGGACAGTAATGGAAGATTGTCAATGAGGCTGACATATTTGATGATGGCATTGGCGAGTGCTCGCGGCTGAGCACCGGTCGACTGTGCTGTGAGATTGAACATGTTCTTTAGAACCGGGGCATCGTTCAAAATGTTTTTGTAGAAAATGGTGGTGATGGCGACGGCATGTTCTTGGAGCTGGGGTGCCAGTGTCTTGGCAATCCGGATCTGTTCAGGTGTCATGCGCCGAGCCGGGGCCGGGGCCGGGACCGGGGTGTCGCGCAATCCCACAGGACCTCCGTTTTGAGTCATTGTTTGATAATTGTTGTTTTTGTTAGCTGTTTGTGGTTGTTACCCGTCTAGCTGTTGTTGATTTTTCATGTTGTTGATCCTGCATCGCTACCACTTCTAGAATCTATGCTATGTCTTATATAATATACAAAAAATGGAAAGAGGTGTCAGCCACATCGTCGGTCTAGATCATCCAAAAACTGCATGAACATACGTTCTCTCGCAACGCGACTCGACATATCGGTGAACGTGTTGAAACATGTCAGATGCGGACCAATACAAAGCCCTTATTTGGTCAGATGTTGTCACTATGACTGTCGTCGTACGGGCATCTAGCATCTCCGCGGCGGCTGAACCCGACTTATATCGGGCCACGGCCGGCCGGGTCGGTACACATGGCATTTATGGGCCTTTTAGTAGCAGCTAGATGCATCAGGTCCAATGAGCGAGTTTCAATTATATCGGTCATCACGATATTTAGTTTACTTCGGGTTTTAATAAAGGATATAAGTCATTGCACCACTCCACGACACGATATTTAGAAATATCTCTGACAACAACACGTCACTTTTTGTCACGATGGGAATTGCCGGGTTCGAATGCAATATTTCTTAATAAAAGTGGAGAATGCCTAACAAAATTGGTTTAATGGTGCTAAGATTCGTTATACTCTGAATCCAGCATCTCCGCGCTTGTAAGCAATATCACGCGATGCTGCCACAGGTGCAGTATCTTACTATGGTTTGGCGTGTGTCTTCGCCTCTTTGTGCATAAACTCTTTGGTAAGCAATATGGATATCAGACATGAAATGTTGCCTATTATTCGATTTATTTGTTCCCGTGGCCAAGTCTAATATCTCTCGATTGTCACCGGATATCATGGTCACCAGTCTCCTGTCATCACTGGTACAGGCCCTCTAATTGATCACAAGGGTGATGACCGGACGCATGATTGCCTTCCATAACGAATAGTATATGGGCTTTGCAGTATGTTGACTCGTGCCAATTACCATATGGTATAACACTCGGATGGCATTGCTGGAAATGATTCTAGAATACTGTAGGTTGGGAGAAGCAGTTGAGATCATTCTCGTGATATCGTCATTTGGAGGTATCAGACGAGTAATAGCTCTTTCACCTCCTGTTGATTTGTGCAGTTTCAGAGTTGATAGTAAAGACTGAGCAGGAATGGCGTTTGAAACTGACCTTGATCTGGATAAGCTTCTACTTCGGTTCTTGAGAAAGTCCAGCGCCGTACACACTTCGATATCCCATGTCTAGCACACATCCGTCAGCTGCTTTAATGAACTCTGTGCTGTGATAAATGACTTTGTTTATTGCGTGCAGCCGGTGGCCAGCCTCACCAATTGTGAGAGTGGACTTCCTGTCTTTATGAGAGCGCCTTGGTGCTGATCACTGCTGTTACTTTGAGATTTCTCTCTATTTGCAATAATGTTGGAGTATTTTCATGAGCGCGACTGTGACTTGACCACAATATGTAACGACCATCATTAGAAACCTGTTCCAAACTGTCTGTCAAAAGGATTCCCGGACTTTCGTGGTTTTGTCCCCTCATTGTCAAAAGTGTCAGCTCGCCGGACATCTTGGAAAGTGATATCTCCAGCCTGGCAGGCAAATAATAGATATCCTTGAGTTGACTAACGACCAGACTATAACATTCAATTATAATGAGGCATGAGCAAAAATGCTCGATTTTTTGGTGGTTCCAAGTTTAGGCAGTTGCAAAGCTGTTAAGCAGAGCCCTTTCATGAGCGGGAGTGTGGGATTCATTGCCAATGAGTATACTTCTTACAATAAAGTGCTCATGGCCGTTCTGGTTCCGTTCAGACTGTGACTACCATCTATGGTCTGCTTCATTGCAGGTAGCAATACTTGAGATATGCAAAAACGTTGAGTAAAAGCATACAATTTATTCCACCGGACCTTGCACTCAAGAATGCGGAATCTGAACAGGTGAGCTATGTGCACGTCTGCTCTGTAATGGGATATACTTACTGGTAACCTCGAATGTTACAAACACATGGTCTTCATGGATCCTGATATGGCCCGCTGTCGTAACTCGGTGTAGATCTGATAAAAGGCGGTGTCCAAGGTCAGGATATGCATAAAAGGAAAAAAAATGGAAGGCTTTGTCTATAAACAGACGTCCATCACGCTTTCCTGGCAGGTACAATACTGCCAGGTGCCAGTGCAAAGCCCTCTGTCGAGCCGATATCCAGTCGGCAGCTTTTCTCGGACGCTGAAGAATCTCGATAATGAAAAGGAAAGAGTTGTAATTCAATGGAGGATGAAGAGGCGGATATATATGGCAATCATGGCGGTATGAGTCAACGCATTCACGACAGGTGCGCAATTAGAGACTGTTTGTAAACTGCTGCAGAAAATAACAAACAGCACAGAATCTAGTGTCAAGAATCAAACAGTGACCCCAGTTCCTTTTCACACCGTCATATGAAAATCATGTCAGGATGTATGGCGAACAATCAAAATCAAACGGATCTAGCCTCTCCGTTTTACGTTTCCTATTCAATTGCAAGGTCTATTTTGTCAGCACAGTTCGTTCGTTATCTTGCCGACAATTCTTGGTACATGTGAGATCCAATGACTTCCTATACTTGCAGATTATCACCATTTCTTTCTTTGTACGACATGTTGCCATATCTCAGTAATCAGACTGATGTATCCAGTGATTGTCTTTGTCCTTCCTATCTTGACTAGAGAAGAGAATGGGAGCTTGCACTACGTTTATTCTCCGATAGATAAAGTAGGCGAATAAAGACAAATCCAAGTTTTTATGAATCTCGGTCTCGGTATCGTCATAACCGTCATCACTGATGTTATTTTCTACGGTGCATTTGCCTGTTGTATTTATGCCATCTGACGGACAATTGGATTGACGTCCATACAGCCAATGAGACAAAAATGCACATCATGTGGCATTTAGTAGGATGAAGGAATCCCGCTCAACTGCCGTCTTACATAAGATATGAGACACGAATGATTTGCGAATGACAGACAAGGTCGGCGACCAGTCCAGCGGGCATATGACTTGGGATGAATATCACTTGGTATTGTGTACCAGATCCTACGATCCTAAAATAAGATACAAATACAGAGGCAAAGAGTACTCTGTACAAAGAAGGGAGAACGCCCTGGATGTCCATCATACAAAACAAAAAAAAAAAACGATCACAAGGCATAAGGAATAAGCAGCACATCACACTTGAATGAGCCATTAATACAGTTTACAGGCGGATAAAGGTACAGCGATGCCAGCCACTCCCTCAGCAATCCGTCTTGTTTTGTAGCACGTCCAGCCACCAAAGACCAAGTAACTTAATATCTTAATCTACCCTCTCCACGATTAATCTACTTGTCGCTCAACACAACTCCCTCATTTTATCAGATCAGCGTGCTCCTTGCTTCGTGCATGCATAGCGTCGGTATATGTCTGCGTTTTTCATACTTGTGGAAATAATCGACATTCATCGCGTGAGAGATCATCGCAAGTGATACCGTCAAAGGCTGTTAAATATGAGATGGAAATATGGAGTCCGATGTGCAGTTCATTTAACCCAGCTACGCCAAGAGCGGTCCCTTCCGACCGTTATTCAAAAGTACTGCATTCGCAATCATTCTGTTTTTCGTGACCGTACGCATTGCCAGAGACAAACCCTGAGAGAGAATTGAAATCTGAAGCGAAGAATAGAAATAGAATCGATCTTATGTTCCAAAAGCAACACAAACATGCCACCGTGACCTCCAGTCCGTGCTCGCCATGTCTGTGGTCCCCTGGTTGTCCGTCGGGGTTCTCGCTACTACGACGATGCAAAATGTCTTCTCCACGGTATGGGGCAGGTTCTGGGCGTGGTTGTTAGTCGGTATTGGTGTTGGTTCGGCTAAAAGAGACAACCTTGGCCGCAATGGATGAATGGGCCAGTTGGCATTTTTAATAGACTTGGTAATGGTGACATTTGCGGATATATAAGTATGATTGCTTGTAGGCCCCAGAGCCAGTCAAAGCCAATACTCGTTGAGTGTGTATTCTTGCATCTGTATTTCATTTGCAATCGGTCAGAGAGCATTACTTGTACGGGTGATGGCCTTGCATGTGCACTCGTACAATGTACCAAGCTGTACAAAGCACTCACACATCGCCGAGCCATGAAGCCAGCTCCTTGGAGTCCCACTAGGAAGTGATATGTAGAAAAAGTCGGTTCGAGGCAAGGCCTGTTTTGCGTCGCCTGGTCGCCTAACATGCTTGCAGGCCTCTTTTACCGCGGCGCTACTACGCACTGCTATTCGCTGCAATGCTCTAGGTCGCTTGGAAAGGATAAAGGCTCGGCCGAACGGGCGCAATCGGTGAAAAGAAGCAAGCAAGTGAAGCAAGTACGGCACACGGTAAGTCGTAATAACTGTTTGATGAAATTGGTGGTTTGACAGACTTTGCTTCATTGGAGATGAGATCACCAAGAGTCATAAGAAATAAAAAAGAAACAATATTGATTCAGACTGGAACAGTGCAACCGCCGAAACAAACAGCATACGACATTTTCGACACGCGTCCTTGAGACATCCCTCTCAATAAGCTTTAGTGTCTTCTTTGATTCTTATTCTTCATGGTTATGAGTCCTACTATTTTCAGCCACGTTGATCGCACATTGGCCGATCTCATCCATCATATTGTTTCTCATGGACATGCTGAACATTGAGCAGTCGAAACAGTTGCTAAAACAGGTACGACGTACCAAAAATATATTGCCAAAACTCCAATACCAGTTTACATCAATATATCCGGACGCTGTGCCCATCTGCCCGTCTGCCCGTTTCTTTTCTGCTTTCTGCTTTCTGTTTTCTGTTTTCTTTTTTTTTTTTACTTTCTTCTTGTCCTTAAATCTGTCGTCTTATTCAGCTTGCAGGTCATTAAATGCCGCGTAGCCACATCAATACTACGCTTGGTTTTATTTGAGCTTACTTGAATCTAAAATACAAAAGTACATGGAACCACCCTGAGAGGTGCATTTAAAAACTAGGCAAAAGGCCAGAGAATAGTCTTTGGACGTTGTGGAATTAGGTTATGGGTAGGCCCGACGTTCTTCCTTTAAGGGCGAAGGCGTAAAAGATAAAGAGCAAAAAGACAAAGTCTGAAAGAAAGAAGAAAGAACGCGGGAAGCAAGGAGACTGCCGATCGCTACAGCAAGCCACAAATCTAAACGAAAGGACGCAAAATCTGAGAAACGACTGGACATCACACTGTATACCAACTTCACTCAAGATGCGCCTAACTGTATCTAAAGCCAGGGATGGATTAACTTTTGAGTGCGGAGGCACGGAGAAGATGCCGTCTCGCGATGTTCTGTAATCATTTTTTACTTGTTAATCTTTAGATCAGCAGAATAGATCTCAGAGAATAAATAATTGCTAATTAGGTCCATTGACTCCCACTCATATATATCCAGCTCATTACTCTACTTCGTATTTCCTTCTTTGTTAAGTCATGTCCGAAATTCATACCAAGTTCGTACGACGCTGCCTCCTGATGGCACCCTGCCTTTCAGATTTGACAGACAACGGGCCCTAACTGCGGCTCACGGTAGCTGGCACAGTACTGTATTTCATAGAAATGGATTGTATTATTTATCTTATTTTTATAGCGTGGCGGTACGTAAGCCGTTCTCCGTTTTCATGTGTCGTTCTCCGTAGAACAGTAAAGTGATGAGTGGTCTGTCGTAATCTGTCACATTTGGGTATCGGGCATGCGACGGGGAATAAACATTTGCAGGAGGCCGAGGCTATTTGACAGAAAGCTGAAACATACAGTAGTGAAAAAGCAAAAGCAAATAGCAAAAGGCAAGCAAGGACGGGACCTAGCGTCGCATTGAACGATAGCTTACACAGAGGCATCTTCTATGTCTTCTAATCTGTGTTAGTATGAGAGATATAAATTTAACTTATCTAAGTAGTATTGGTTCGGAGAATAAACAATCTGAGTAGGATGAGGCAAGGGATACAATGACATGGACGGGGTAATTACCAAAGAGGAACAAGGCCGATTGAAAGGATCGAGACAATACGGTGTAATAAGTGACGACTTTAAGTGACAGTTGAGTGACAGCCTACGGGGACAGGTGTACCAAAATGGGTGGTGGTATTGTGATGAGAAGGCATGATGCAGTTGAGATATCTGAGACTTTAACAAGTGCTATACAGATTCGGGCATGGGTGGCTGAAGCCTGCCCGATGTGGAAGCTCGCATTTGTTATGCAATGCATAGTGTGTATCACGTCGTTGGTAGTGTTACTAGAGTCAATTGGCAGGTTGATTTTGACCTTTTTTTTTAAATTATTTTCAATTGTTTCGGGCTTCATTCTTTTTTGTGGTGTCTACTGAATATATGTGTGATTTTGTGAATATTTTCTAGTCGCATGCTCTGATCATCGAGACTTCTTTAAATATTATTCTTGCTGTATTTGTTGCCTCTAATTTTTGACACTGACTTTTAAAATATCTTATCTGATCTATTTTCTACAAATGTCTTTCATACTGTTTCAACTAAAATTGACAATAAAATAAAACCGAAAGACTCTTGCAAAATAGTCCCATTATACAAAGAATAATAAAAAACTGCAACTTATTATTCGAGTACTATGCAATATTGAAGGTGTATTTTCTTGTTTGATATTGTTATTGAACTATAATAGATAATCAACAACTCGGATATATGAATTATCCTCTAGATCCGTGTCCAGCATTATCGGAAATATTGACTCGTACAGTCACCTTTACAACCTCAACAAAAACGTGGCCGACATGGGACAGCCTACGGAGTATTCCCGGGTCTGCTCCGGCTGCCGTATTATTTGTGTCCTGCATCGCTAGTCCTACGACCTACGCTCAGTCCTCTCTTTTGGGGAAGTAGTGTATTCAGGAGAAGCCAAGTAGTTCAAGTAATACAAAATACAGGTAATGGAGGTTGAATTGCAAGTAGCAAAAGTCGACGGGAGCTATTTGGCCGTATTTGTTGTCAAAAGCCTTGTAACGCCACAGGAATTTCGCCTGTCGTGAGTTCGTTGCTAAAATAGGCATAGGAACGTCAAAGCGGCGCGGAATTAGAGAACAAATAGAGACGGTAATAGGATGCCTCACAGTAGCTTACATCAATACGAGCAGCTAAGCAGCTACTAATACGGAGCAACACAGACCCTCGATTCAAGCGAATCCACGACACATGGAAATCGAACGCGGAAGAAAGAAGCGAGGCCAAGCCTCGAATTTGCGTGGTGGCGGAAGTTGTGTGGAAATGGCGTTCATAGTCAGATCATTATGCAGATATTGAAAGGCAAAGTTTTACCGGTAAGCAAAGGGAAGAAAGGGGAGATTATGTAAATAACTACGCAGCCACCGAGTGACTTACAATGAGTGACTTGCAATTAAATTGGCTGTTATTAATAGCCAACATGTGCTAATTAACCACAGACAGTATCATTGCCCCAGAATCAATGTGCCCCTGATATGCTCCGAGATCTATTAGGGAAGGCACGACTGTACTAGAGTGTAGACTATGGTACATAATTGACGCGGTATTACAAGGAAGGCGTGAGATGTTACATGCCCAATGGCATCTTGCAGGCCACTGTAGATGGGCTGTTGGGCTGACAGCCTAAATCAGATAGCAGACGCTGAGATGGCTACTGCTACTCGGCATTCTTCTACAAGATCGCCAATTGGCAGTCGGCATTCACCGGGGTTGCATTGTGTGCTTGCCGTGTATTTAGTATATTTGTCTTTATTTTCACATCTTATTTTCACAGCTTCAGATCTTTATACACATACTTCGTAAGTACATATATATTTATTAGCACAGGGGACCGCTGAAGCAATCGACCACTGTAGATGCAAGATGCACGCAAATCATTTGAAAGAGGAGACGACAAGGATGTTGCAAGTCGGTCGCTCTTGCTTATGGTGTATGAATGTCAGTATTACGGCATGCGCGGAGATTTGCGATGTGCACGTTGCAGATGCAATTGCAGTCTCGATACGTGTATGTAGGAAGAAAGAGCGACTGAATATCAGCACTAAAAAAGAAGGAGCAATCGAGGTATCTTCCTTTAAAGCATTGGTAAAGGCAAGCACGTCAGATAAAACGCCCCCTAAAACGACTAAAAATTGCAATGGGAAGGAGCTCTGGACATGTCGCCGCATTACGAGACCTTGTGCCAACTGCAAATCCACATTTAATAAGGTTCGACCGTTGCAGCTTCTCGTACCGTCTTGGGCTGTGTAGTGTACCTGCATCGTACCTGCCTAAAAGCAATGACCCTAATAGCAAAATACAAGCTAAAAGGCGCCAAAATGGAAAGAACAATCGGGAAAGAGCAAGCGTGTGCTCCATGCCTCGCTGGACTAAGAAGGTGCATAAGATCAGTGAGACAATGTCTCCTTCCTGTACCAATTCACATATGGCAATCGGCTTAATATATGCCAACGGCTCATGATTGTACAAGGTTCCGAGTATCCTTACAGTGCTTCCTCTACTTCATTCTCACCCTCATATTCTCTTCTACCTTCTTCATTCTCTGTATGCTGGCCCACTGTCTCCTTTCCTGCGTTCTCATCGTCAGCGACTGCACCGCCGTTATCAAGTCTGTTTCTTTTCTTTGTTTCTGTCCCTGGTTTCCTCTTGCCTCTTTCCTCTTTGCACTTT
Organism: Ophiostoma ulmi; assembly: GCA_029298715.1. NCBI lineage: Eukaryota > Fungi > Ascomycota > Sordariomycetes > Ophiostomatales > Ophiostomataceae > Ophiostoma > Ophiostoma ulmi. The sequence goes on from JANSLN010000007.1 coordinate 1,022,483, forward strand.
TTCTCTTTCGGCCATGGGTTTGCACTCGTTGTTTTCTCAAGAGGGTCCGCTATGGATACCGCCTTGGCCATGAACCTTTTGCAAGTCAGCCTTTGGGCTTTTTTGGGCAATGCGCCTCACTCTTCAGCAGCTGTTTCGTCATTCAGTGTTGTGGACAAAGTATCTTACTTGTGATGCGACATGGAACAAACACACAGCATAAGCCAAGTTACCTAGCCCCTACACCTTGTCTGATGGTTCTTTTGACCGAGTTCTGAGTTTTTTTCTTCTTCTCCCGCGTTGCCAGTCTTACACCACACCGGCCGATTTGCGGGAGCAACATTGTATTGTAAGATATGTATGGTGCATACTCAGTAACAGGTACTGAGGATTTGACATCTTACACCATACATCTTACATATCCCTGGAAATCTGTCAACCCGTCAACTCCTTCATGGTAGTGTTCCATTGTTTTAGTGTTTCCATTGCGTGTCGCTGTCCATCCTCACCAGTACGCGCATAAAGAAACTCTGTCAAACAAAGCAAATACGGTAGAGTAGATACTCAACAAAGCTCGATTGGGACTCGGACTTTGACCGGTCTGCATCGCCGGCAAAGGACCATCAAAGGGCCATTCTTGGACGCCGATGATTACTGATGAGCATCGGTGTGCACCGATAAATCACCGATGTTCCAATTTGCCTGCTCGGGTTGCCTGTGGAGAATGCGATGCGAACCATGGCTGCGGGTGAGTTACGGATGCAAACCACAGGCGCACAGACTGTTTGCGGAGTTCAGCAACTTGTTCAGGTGAACAGGACGGCAATGGGGTCGGTATCGGCAAGATCGGAGATTAAGTCGATGTTGATGATTCGTGTTATTTGTGCTATTCGTTTCCCTATTCTTGTTTTCGATGATTACTGTTTTCCACGATGCACATCCTCCCTCAGCGTCTGCTCTTTCTGAGTACCAGCTGCGATTTTGTTGCTGAGGCATGATCCGTGGGGAGCCTGGAAATTATTGACATTGAACAACGTTCGTGGTCAATAATCCGATACACCGGAGACGCAACTAGCCTCATTTTTAATACACCTAAAAACGCTACTGCATAATTGCACCAACACAATATATCACTATTTCAGTCCAAGCAGGAAGCCTCATCCCCTTCTCCCCTCACTGTCATTTCCTCCACAGTCTTAGACCCGTTTATGTTGAATACGAACCCACGATCATTCCACTCTTTTCTGCCAAGCCAAGATTTCTCCAGACATTTCCACGAGGACTTGTGGTTAGACCCTTCCCAGTCAGCGACGTGTTAAACCAGGCGGAGAAATGGGCGACGGCAATGTTTATATGAAATAGGCCCGTCTTAGCACATGTAGCGGTCATGTTAAAAAATCGCCATCCATCCCGAACGGACAGCAAGCTAATAGATACTTCAGCTTCACCCCGTTCAGAAATCGAGTACATGCTTCCGAAAACAAAACAAAACATGGCTCGTCTTGGTCTCGCTACTGTACGGAGTAGGCTCGTGTAGTTTCGAGCTTGCATGAATCCTTTAGGAGTCGAGGAGTTCAGCACGCATAGCCCAAACACATGTCAGACTATCACAGACCAGCTTACAGGGGCAGGCCAATTCGAGAGCCCCGTCTCTTACCAGGCTCGCAGGGTGTCCTCGTGGCAATGTTGCACGGATTTTCTACCCTTTTGGCATAATCCCAATCTGGTTGCAAAAACGTTGATCACAGACTAGATCAGAGAACAGCAGAAAAAGACAAGACACACAGGATTTAGAAAAGAACTCATCACATCAGATGCTGGACTCGGCAATACTTTGTACTTTTTTTTATTTTGTCTCTTGCTATGAGCACTAGCCGGCCCCGGAACAAATCTGACCGTTCAAGTCGCAGTTTACTTCGTAATGCAAGCCACCGACTGCATCCACACATAAGCATGCACTAAATAAGAAGGTGACGATGAAGGACATGCCCTACGACTCAAGATGAGAGAAATGGCCACCCTGGGAGATGACCTGAGACTCGAGCAAGCCACATAGTCAATGCCCTGACAGGCTTCGATTCAGAGTGGACGGCATGATATGGCTGGTGCAGTCTGGAGCAGTCTGATGCAGTGCAAAATCTGTCTGAGACGGCAAGGATACAACCCACTGTGATGACTTACGAGTTCACTACAAGACTACAAGACTACGAGACTATGGATGGACAATATCCTATGGAGCCCGCAAGACGCAACGGCCGTAGAGGGTACCAGTCTCTGGCTGTATAAATTTACACAGATAATAGCGACGGCGCAGAATAGTGACCAACTAGGTCAAGTTGGCTGGGCAAAAAAAAGTTAGGCTGCTAGGAGGTGATATCTTACGACAGGAGCCAGTGGCGACAGCAACCAGTGTAATTACTAGATGGCTCTGCTGCACCGGTAGCAGCAATGCGAGAGTAGCAATTGCTGCATCTCAGATGTCGGATATCGGAAATATGATTTCTTGCTTGGTTCTATGAACTCTCACCAGATCATGAAGACTGCGTGAGACTCGGAGATGCTTGACGTTTTGAGGCATCGACATCAAGCAGACAAGGAGATGGGCAAACAAACAACGACGTACATTTTGCTGTCCGACTATATACTGTTGATATTACACTTCTTCAACTTATCGCTATTCCCTTACATCATCGATTTGATTTCGATTCTCTCTTCTTCTTCCTCATTTTCTTCCTCAAATTCATATTTGCCCCCTACCAGTGCGGAGTATTCGATCGTCCATCCTAGCCACAATTCTCCGCCGGCCTTTTTCGTCTTTCTCTCGGCTGTTTTGAGTCCACCACGCTGTTCATTGCCATTCGAATCAACTCTATTTACTGTGCCTCAAATTTGTAAACTCGCGGTGTTTTTAGCCGTGCAGGGTACTTGCATGTTTCTCTCTTCTTGGGTATCATCAAATCTTGTCAACCACGAAGTATTTGGCAGACTTTACTTTTTCCCTTTCCCACCCCTTGCAAGCTAGCTACCACCCGCCTCACCTAGTACACTACCCCTGCCACTATTCCCTAACAGTTTAGCTGGAAAACAAACCAACTGCTTCTTAAGGAGTATTACACTCTCACCCAAGCTCCAAGAGACAAGTCAAGAAACCAAGCACATCAGAACACTGGGGTTTTACTCCGCCAGTGGGGCCCTTGTGGACATGTTCGCTTGAAATCGAGACAAGCAAGACCAGTAATAGTCAAAAGTCAATCTAGCATCTTGAGGTATCGAAGCTTTGCATGTGTTTTGCAGTACCTGGTACATCATTTCTCTGTACTGGACTTCGTCCGTATACCCCCCCCCCCCCCCCCCCCCCCCTTCCCTGCGTTGTCCTTCCCATTCTCAATTACAAGCATAATTGGTAGATACTTGCCATGAACCACTGATAGACACTGACAGACTAATTGGTGCGACTACGGAGTACAAGTACATGTAGAAGGGTCGACCTTGCTTTGTCTCTTGACCTTTGGCCTTGGAACATATATTCTTTTGAGACGCCGCCCTTTCTTTCTTTTCTTTTATTTTGTTCTTTTGTTGTATTTTTCTGTATTTTTCTCTGTTTATCTAGATCCAGTCTTTTTGTCTCAGTTTATCAGATTCGTTTAATAACCTCAAGCTTCCCGCATTCGTTGCTGCTGGTTCTGGCTCTTATTCTGGTCCTCCGTTCTGGATTCTGTCTTACACACTATTGCCACGTTTTGTTTCTATTTATGCCTCTGCTTCTGATTCTTGTACCACATTCCTGGATCATCGCCATCCTCGGTACACGAGCTTCTACACCCGGCGGCCACGGCCGTCCTTGACGACATTCTCTTGACGCTCTGCGCTCATCACACCGCAAACACACACAGCCGTCACCATGAAGATCACAACACATCTCTTCTCGCTGCTGCTGTCGGCGTTGATGCTGCCGATGCTGGCAGCTGCCGAAACCGAACTTGAACTGCTCGCAGCGCTGCCTAGTTGTTCCCTCAACTGCTTCATCGCCTCTCAAAGTGTTACGACATGTTCTTCCAGCAACACCACATGCATATGTGCCGATACCAACCTGCTTAACGTCGTGACCGATTGTACACTTGCCAACTGCACTATTATCGAGGCACTCAGTATGTCATACCGAAACACGGATACGAGAGTCTATAACCAACCATGAATATGAATTCTAACAATGTTACAGGCGCAAAGAACATCACGTCCGTCATGTGTGATGATCCGATTCGCAACAAGGCTGGTATCTTCCGGGCGACATCCAACTCGCTCGCTATCATTAGCGGCACATTTGTTACTGCCCGGTTCATCTACCGGCTATTCATCACGCACACCCCCATTGGCGCTGATGACTGGGTGTCTCTGGTTGCCTTGGTTGTCGGTATTCCGAGTAGTATCATCAACATCCATGGTCTGGCCGCCAACGGCCTGGGCGAGGACATTTGGAAGCTTCCCCCAGATGAGGTGTACAGATTTATCAAATTCTTCTACATGATCGAGATCAACTACTTTGCCGACATTGCGCTGCTCAAACTTACGCTGCTCTTCTTCTACCTGCGCATCTTCCCAGCACAGGGCGTCCGTCGAGTTCTTTGGGCCACTATCGCCTTCTGCATCGCCTGGGGCATCACGTTCATTTTTGTTGGTATCTTCCAGTGCCGGCCCATCTCTCACTACTGGACAAATTGGGACGGCCTGCACGAGGGCTCATGCATGAACATCAACGCTCTGGGCTGGGCCAATGCTGTGATCAGTATTGTTATTGATATCTGGATGCTGGCTATTCCTCTATGGCAGCTGCGTAAGCTGAAGCTGCACTGGAAGAAGAAGATTGGCGTTGCCTTGATGTTTATCGTTGGTACCTTGTAAGTTTACCCTTTATTCTCTCTCTCTCTTTTTTCTCATTTTTTCGAACGACTACTAACAGCACAGCGTCACGGTTGTCAGTATTCTGCGCCTGTCGTCCCTGCTCAGCTTTGCCAATTCGCAGAACCCCACGTGGGACAACTACGAGGTCATCAACTGGTCGACTATTGAGATTAACGTCGGCATTATCTGCGCGTGCATGCCGTCCATGCGTCTGCTGCTCGTTCACTTCTTCCCCAAGATCATGGGATCAACTGGTGCACGCTACTACTACAACAGCAACGACAACGGCAATAGCAACACTGCCGGCGGCAACAGCCGTGGTTTGCGTCCGTCACGCGGCGGAAACAGCCGCAACCAGCGCAGCATCCAGCTCGTGTCGACTACGTCGGGCCACCACGCAAAGGCCACGACCAACACAACCATCACCACCATCAACGCGCACGACGAGGAGGACGACATTGGCGTCCTGTCCGGCCAGGACCGCCACCGCCGCAACCACCTGAATGGCACGAGCACCGCTAGCAAAGCTGCCATGACGCCCCAGGGCAGCCCGCCGATCGACGCGATGCGCCACGGCCACAGCGACTCTGTCGGTGGCTCGCCCGTGAACCCGGGCAGTGTCGGTGGCATCATGTACTCCAAGAGCTATGCTGTCGAGTACAACACCGACTACAACGACGAGGCACGGCTGGTGCATGAGCGTGATCAGCGGCTACACAGCATCAGCAAGTCCGACCTCAAGTCCAAGTCATCACGAGGCAGCGATTCTTCCTTGTAGTTTTGCTTTTTTTTGTTGGTCTTTTGCTTTTTACTGTAAAAACTCGAGCGATTTAAGTTATAATGTATTGTTATTTTCAGAAAAAGGTTTCTTTTGATTTTGTTTTGTTATTCTCCCATTCCTATCTAATGTCTGTTCTGGATACATACCCAGAGAATAGGGTGTTTTGGCCATGATATTTTCTTTATACTTCCATTTATGTTCTTTTTTGTGCTACTCCTGTTCTTACCTGTTAAGAAACTTTTCTTTTGCTCTATTTACTACAAAACAAGAGTGGCAGAGGTCCCCAAGGCCCGCTGCATGTATATTTCGGCGTTATAGACTGTGCTCAACTAGAGTCAAAATTTCGAAAACGTTTAGACTGATTTTGATCTTGCTGCCAGTTTTTTTCATAAAGTAGATGCATTAATGTTTTGTATTAATCAGTAATCAAAATAATCAAATAAATCAAAGAAAAGGGGGTTGCAGCCAGAATGCACCAGTAACATATGGGCAATAACATGTAGGGCGGGCAATTGCCTGATATGGACAACAACACATACGTTGGTGCATTTGGTAGCATCTCCGATATTAGACAGACATTGACACGTACATGTGTCATTGTGCGCTATTCGTAAGTACTCGAATCAGGCTATTCGATTGGTAGCGTCATTTAGAAACGACATCACATCAAAGAGTCAATGGTCATTATCGTTGAGTCGCAAAACATGTGCCCCCTGCCAACAGCCACAAACATCTACCGACTTAGTCCGTAAAGGAGGACTGCGATTTTTTTCTTCTCACGGCCGACTCCGTCATTGATATTCGAGACTGTTTTGACTGCAGTGCCCTTGCCAAAAGTGTGCCGGCCGCGATGCCGCCTGCCACACCAAGAATCATGCCGGCCGTGCCTAGGCCGCTGCCTAGACTGCTGTGTTTTCGCCGCGGCTCCGCGTATCTTGTGTCTTGTTTGTAATCGTCATCGTAACCGTGGTCATAGTCGTGGCTGTACGTATACGCATACTTGCCGCCATCGCCTCCGCTACATCTTCTACGGCCGCTATCGCCAAGACCACGACCACGACCACGTCCACGACCAGTACCAACATCGTCACCGTCACCGTCACTGTCTTCAGCATCCGTTCTAATCCTGCCTCCGCCGTCGGCTTTGTTTCTCAAAATGCTCCTCGGCGTCTTTTCCTCAAACCCCGGCGCTTCCCATTGCGACTTTCCCGTCGTTCGGTTGTAGTAAAACCAGCGGTTGTGGGTAGTACTGAACTGCGGGGCCCAGCCGGGCGGCAGCGGCGGCCGGCCCCTGGGCGCAGTGTAGTGGTGGGACAGGTCCGGTGACTTGGGTGTTGGAGACCGGCGTATGTTGGTATTGAAGCGATTGAGGGCGGCGCGGGGTGACTTGACTGAGCTGATGGTGGGTGCTGTGTTGGCCGTGGTCGCTGCGGCGGCACCCGACGGCCGGTCCTGGCCGCGACTTGCTGGCCGCTGGGGTATTTCGCCAAACTCGGACGACTCGTCGGATGAGTCGGGTCGTGGGTAGCCTGTGTTATTAAATGTACGTGGGTAGCTTTCATCGGCGTAGGAAGATGGGTTGTCGCGACTTTGGCTGCGGGTATTTGCGTGTTTTACATCTTTTGCTTTTTTTGCGTCTCCCGACTGTCTCGGTAGGCTCGGTGTGCGTCGACTGTGTGCATAGTTGTTGTATGATTTGTAGTATTCGTACAATGTATCGTCGCTGCGCAAATTGTCACGGGAAAAGCTCGAGTAGCGGGAAGCTCGATCTTGGCCCGGGCATTAGCTACGTCAGTGTAAAACTGAGATTAAAGAAAAAGACAATGGCAACACAACAAAAATATAAAAACATGCAGTTTGAAAGATCGTCGCTTTTTTTGTAGCACAGTAACTTACACGGACCATCTCGTCGCGACATGCCGGTAATGTGGTGGGAATTATGTCAGGATGCGATTGCGGTGAAAGGCCAAGACGAGGTCACAGTGTATTGTCGTCTGAAATTATGGAGGTATGGGCCATGATAGAAACAGGTTCCAGACACAGTGAGATATTGAAGCAACAAAAAAAAAAACCGAAAACCAACGTGCAAAGATAGAAGAGATAGACCGATAAAAAGAAAGAGACGAGTTAAACCGTTGGGCATAATCGACAAACAAGGCTGTGTAGGCTAGATCTCGACAGAACGTTAGGCTACCGCTCTGTATATTTTTCGTCTGACGGTCAAAAAGTCTCCAGATCGCAAGAGAAGAGAGGACGGGCATGATGGGCGATCCACTCGGATGCATTTAGGATTACACCATGACTGCATTTTGGCTGCATGATCTCTTTTCGACTGTCTTTGATTATCAGTCCCAAACCAATCAGCATGCGGCAGCAAGCGGCATCAAGCGGCCAGCATCATCGCCACTGGCCATGACCCGAACACTAACATGCAGCTGACATGTCCAGAGCCATCCTATTTGGGCATGGCGGCGCACACGTCACACGTGCATTGTGCAATTGTCTCAGCGTCTGGTCTCTGCCTGTTTGCTGTATTCTCTTTGTTTGCTGCTTTGTGAAGGTTTGTTTTTGCCCATCTACCCTTTGCATACTCGTACACGACCTTGATGCAAGTCTAGATGCAACGCCAATATAGCACGGTACTTATAGAAGGTGGCCTGCTCAGAGCCACATTATTGATAAGTCTGCATTATTGTCATTGACCCGATGAACAACGAGCAGGACAAGACGACAACGACACCAACACATTCTCTGCAAGACACCTTTATCAAGCAGACTTTCATCAAAATTGGTCAACCATATATGCAAGTTACATTGCACATGAAAAAATAATATATATATATTCTCTCATAGCTGCGGCTGTACACTCGATCAATATATATCGCAAAAGAAAGCTAGAGCCGCACCATTGTCCTCATCTACTTCACCACACATAGCGGAAGTGGATGTTCTGTTGGTCAGTGAGGTCACGAAAGTCAGTATCCTGGTGCACACGTTCGCCAGAAGCCTCGTCCACAGCATCGCGCCGCCGGTTCTCCCACCAGCAGTATGTTGCATACATCACGATAATCGCGGCCGACAGGACATAGCTTGTCAGCACAGCGGAAATGCCCATCGGGTACAGCGGTGCCTGCGAACTCCTGAAGAACTGCGGACCGATAATGTTGGACACGCAATAGGCCACGAAGATGAGCGCGTTGGTCGTCACTTTTTTGGTGTGGCCTGCAGTGTTGGCTGTTGCGAGACTGAGGCTGACCACGTATGGGCCCAGGTAAAAGTACGACATGTACAGGGCCGCCAGCCGACCGTAAAAGTTGGAAGTCGACAAAGTGTACAGGAACGTGGCGGAGACGAGGCCGACAGCAAGACCAAACAGAATAAAGACTGTGCGCCACTGCTTAGTAGGGAAGTAGTGCAGGCACAGGAACACGCCGCCGTTGCAAATGTACGACGACAGCGTCTGGATGATTCCTGTTGGCATCGTCAGCAGCACGGACCGCTGTGCGGTGTAGCCGAGGCCCTTGATGATAAGCGTCGCAAAGTTGGTCAGACCACCGTTGGGAATGCTGATAGTGAGATTAAAGGCCACGAGTAGCCACGTCTTGGGATCCCTCAAGGTCTCAAAGAACTGGTCGCGGTTGAAGATCTTGTTCTCAACGCCTGTCTGATCAGCACGCAGACGCTCAATAACAATCGCCTTTTCGCGGTGCGACACAAAGCGAGCCTTGACCGGGTTGTCAGGCAGGAAAATGCCAATAACACACGCCCACGCAACGGTTATGGCACCCGTGATCCAGAACATGGCGCGCCACTGGTGCTCGCCATCGAGGAAGCCGATGCCCTAGCCGATGGGACCGGTGAAGCACACGGACAGACCCGTGTAGATCAGACCAGCGCGCAGCTGCTGCTCCAGTCGGGGGTACCACATACTCATGATCAGAAGGTTACCTGGAACAATGGGCGCCTCAAGAGCACCAAGAAGCACACGCAGAGCAATCAGAGTACGAAAGTTGGTGGCAAAGCCCGTGCCAATGAGCACGAAGCCCCAGAGCACCTGCGCAGAGCCCATGACCTTTGCAAGCGGCAGCTTCTGGAGCAAGTGGCCACTAGGAAAGCACCAGAACAGGTATCCAAACTGCAGGTCAGCATACGTGCAACACAGTCAATGTCATACGAGGAGCATTCTTACATAGAAAGCACTGCCCACCCAGCTGTAGCGGTCACCGGTGAGGCCCGTATCTGTGCGGAAGCCGTATAGGGCTGCCGTAGACGTTGTAACTTTGTCCATGGCTGCCAGCGTGACGTTGAACCACAGCATTGGCACCAGGCGCAAGTCAATCTTCCACCGCAGCTTCACCTCTTCTTCACGCGTGTATGTACTGCCATCCGTGAACTGATCGGCGTACTGTGCTGCGATATCAAGGTGGACAGATGCCTTGGGGTCATCCTGGGAATCTTGAACAAGAGCCTGGTGGATAGACTGGTCGGCAATAGAGGCCGATGGCGCCGACCTGTGGCCATCTTGTGAGGACGTCATGACGACTGCCAATTGAAGTATTAATAGAGGTCTTGGTGGCGTTCATAGTAAGGTCTTAGTCACTTGGAGTCTTGGAAGAGGATAAACAAAAAGTAACAAGCGGTTACAGCTGTGGTCCAAGCTATAGATATAAAAAGGGTAGATCAGACAAGATACAAGAAATTTTATAAATGATAGCCCCAGGACCTTGTTATGTATTGCTTCGATATCAATTCCTATCACTTTACTGTCTATCAACACAGAGTACCTGGCTTTCATATCTGAAAGATAGAAACAGCTACGAGTACAAACGTGCTGCGGATGCTGCTATCAATACGGCTATACATAAGAATAACAAGATTAAGAACCAACAGCAACCTCGCAGTCATCACAAAAGACAAGTTGCAACACACACAGTACTATCTTGCTGATCGGATGTGTGTTTCCTGCATGCTAGCAAGTCAGTACCGAGCTCAAAGCATCCCAAAGCCAGTCGATCAGGTAGTCAGATGTGATAAGAGAGCTTGTAGGTGTAGCTAGTAGTAGTTGTTTTGTCTGGGCGTGGGATTGGTGGCTGTCTGGCTGTCTGATAATGCATTAATCATTTGCAACATCTCCGAAGGACGCCGATCGCATTGTGGACTACGACATGATATGTTTGGGGTCGGGATCTATCGGCCTGGATAAGGCTTATCAACTATACCGCACCACCTGCAAACAGCAATGACGTTGTTATTACCGGACGACATGATGAAGGGGAGAAGAAAGCCGACAACCGCCATTGATAATTTTATCATGGTAGATGTGAGGAGTAAAGATAATTATATCCGTAACTGTGTCGAGACTTTGCCTGAAAAAAAGGAATAAATCCAAATGTAGACAGAAAGCAAGATATACTACAACCGCAGACACTTTTCATTTACAACAATGACAAGCATACATTCATCATGTCGTTTTGCAAGCTTTACGTCGACGCCGAGGAGCAAGCCTTTCAGGACCAGATCGCAGCTGTGGAAAAGGAATGGGCTCAACCATGGCGCGCACACGTTAAGCGGCCCTATACGGCCAAGGCCATCGCAGCGATGCGGAATACAATACCCTTATCCTACCCTTCGAGAATTCAGGGACGCAAGCTCTGGGACCAGCTCGAGGCACATCGCATTGCCGGCACCTGCGAAAAGACGTACGGCACCACTGAGCCTACGGTCATGTCCCAGATGGCCAAGCACCAGCAGACTGTCTATGTGTCTGGCGCCCTCTGTGGCCTATCCGAAGTCCAGCACCCGGGCATGGACCACGCCGACTACCCCTGGGACACCGTACCCAAGGTCGTGGACAAGCTGTTCAAGGCCCAGCTGTGGCACGACCAACGCCAGAAACAGTTCCGCCTGCGTCACACAAAGGCCGAGCGCGCCAACCTCGAGGGCTATGACTTTATGATGCCGATTGTAGCTGACGGTGACATGGGCTTTGGGGGGCTGACGTCGACCGTGAAGCTCGCTCGTTCGTTTGTCGAGGCCGGTGTGGCCATGATTCACCTCGACGACCTTGCTATTGGCATGAAAAAGTTCACCATCGGTGAGGGCCGCACTGTTGTGCCGACGAGCGAGTACGTGTCGCGCCTGACGGCAGTACGTATGCAGTTTGACATTATGGGCGCCGACACGCTGCTCATGTGTCGCTGCGACACCGACCTCTCGCAGTTCATCACAAGCACAATCGACCCGCGCGACCATGCCTACATTATCGGTTCGACCACTGCCGATATCGAGCCCCTGGTGGATGCTGTCCGGTCTGGAATCGCCACCGGAAAGATCTACCAGGAAGCCCGCGACGAGTGGAAGGCGCGTGCCGGTCTGATGACGTTTGACGAGGCTGTCAAAGCCCAGGCATCGTCGGCTGAGCACTATGAAAAGTACGTGGCCAGCGGCGCCTTGAAGCATGGAAAGTCGCTGCGCGAGAAGCGCAAAGCTGCCACGGCCGCACTAGGAAAGGAGGTCATCTTTGACTGGGAGCTTTCGCGCTCCAAGGAGGGGACCTACATGTGGAAGCCGACTGTGCAGACCATTGTTGAGCGCGCGCTGACCGTGGCATCGCTGGGTGATATGACATGGGCTCGCATGGACGCACCTGTCTGGAAGGACATTGTCGAGTTCCACGAGGGTGTCCGTAAGGTGTACCCCCAGCGGCTGTTTGCCTTTGGTTTTACCGGCATGTTTGACTATGCCAAGAATGGCTTCACGCAGGCGCAGGTCGAGTCTTTTAGCAGCGACATGGCCAAGCTGGGTATTGTGTGGCAGGTGCAGCCAATCTATTCTGTCAGCGGCCTCAACCTGACTATTGACAAGTTCTCCGAGGCATGGCAGAAAGACGGCATTGCCGGCTACATTGAGAATATATCCAAGCCGTCGCGTGCACCGCCCATCGTTGATGGTTTCCACAAGGCCAGCTATGCAGGCTCGTTCCTAGCCGATGCTTTTTTTGCAACGGTCGCCGGCGAGGATACTTCAACTAAGTAGTAGTTCTTCAATCATAGCTGTATGTTACAAACAAGATATACATTATGTTAAAGGAGTGTGGTACAGTCTTTGTGATCTCAGCAGAGTCGTAGAAACTTCAAGACAATTCCAATTGAATTTAGTCTTTTATCAATATATTTCTATCTGGAAATAATGAAACAGAACAAAATTTAAGACACAATTGTAAATCCTAAACAAATCTACAACGTCACAAGAAAAAGTCTGAAAATTGTTTGTCTGAATACCAAAAAGAAGCTTTGCGCTTTAATCACCGTATACCAGTTTGCTAATACCCGACTACGTCCGACTTAATTCTTGATACTGCAAAAACAGACATGGGACTTGATATAAGCGCATTTCATCTAGTAATCCTGTGAGCTGAAACATATCTTGTTGTCATAAAGAGACCGACAGAAGCTCAATGGTTGTGATATAACCCATCGGAGTGCAGGTCCGACTGGATAACACTGCTCCTCGCTGTGGGGGTCTATACGATAAGATATAAAATGGCTATCGGAGTAAAGGCCGACGGCAATCATTCGGTCCCTGCATTACCGTAGCATTGCCCAGGGCCTGGCGATAAGCTAGTGACGATAGTAGTATCGTGGGGCGCCACGACTTACACCGTTTTGGGAAGCTTATTTTGGCGGCCTTTATCAGCTTTATCCGCGACAATGCTATGATCATTATGTACGTGAGCCAGTCTCATCTAACGATATGACATCAACTACTTTGACTGTGGCCGTTCTCAATTGCGGCTATACAGTGCCCAGCGTCCAAGAAGCCCGCGGCCAGTATCACGACGTCTTCGTAGCCATCATCCAGCCGGCTGTTGACCGCTACAATGCCCGTGCCAGTGACAATGTGGCTTTGAAGGTATTGGGGTTCGATACAGTAAAGGAAATCTATCCAGAGTCCTTGGACGGCATTGATGCAATCATCATCAGTGGCTCGCCGAATGGTGTATACGAGCCGCTGCCCTGGATCCAGAAACTTATTAAATATGTGTCGGGTGAGTATCGGCTGCCTAGTACTTGGATAAGAGGTAGTGACTGACAAATAGAACTATACAAATCACATCCGAACATCAAACTCTACGGCTCGTGCTTCGGGCACCAAGTCCTCTGCGAAGCGCTGTACCGTGAGCACGGTGTTGTCGTCTGCAAAGATCCGAACGGCTATGAGTTGGGTGTTCAGACAGTCGAGCTCGAGCAGAGTTTTGCAGACAGATTCCAACCATATTTGGGCGAGACGAAGCTGCAGCTGCAGTTTTTGCACAGCGATCATGTCATATTCCCCGAGGGTATCAGCCAGCTCCCCCAACGCGTCAGTGTTGTCGGCGCAACATCCCACTGCAACGTGCAGGGCGTCTATGAGGCTGGCCGCATCTTGACTTTCCAGGGGAATCCGGAGTTTGACACGTTTATCAACTTGGAGTGCCTGAAACTGGTGGGAAAGCGCGTCGGGTGGGATGACGCATATACAGAGGCAGCTGTCGTGTCTGCCCAGGCCGAGGATGATGCAGCGGCAGCGTCGGATATAATTGTAGCATTCTTTTTAGGCAAGCAAAATATATAATTGCCACGGACACTGTGCAAAGTAGAAAAGTGCAGGAGTGCAAAAGTACTGGATCTCAATAGTTGAATGAAGTTTGTCATAACAATGTTGTTGGAGATTAGTCAGCCCATCCCTCCTGATATTAGGTAATGATTTCAAAAAGAATGCATGGTTCGGCATCTCCAAGCTTACATCTTGCATTTGACACTATTACACACAACAGATACCCATGACCATCGTGTTTGATACTGGCTATCAAAATGGAAGATTGGCGTAACCCTCTTCGAAGACTGTCTCCTCTTACAGAGCACCCTTCAGCTTCACCGTCACTTTCGCCAGCGAAAACTAATGCTAGCCTGACGATTCTTGAGACCAGTGTTAAGCTAGACAAGCTCGAAAGCTGCAGTTACGGTGCCGCGCAGATTCTGCGTGCCTTTTTGGACCACCTCGATCAAAGTGGTGCGATGGTTCTCGCGGAGGATATTCTTGCATGCCAAGATGATGACGTACGTCTCGTCAAGCTTGCAAATCATTTGCTAGATGCGATTCTCAAGCCGTGTAAGTTTGACATGTATTCACGCATATCTTGTCCTGATTCTCACCATACAAAGTTAAACTGGCAGGTGGCAAGGCCCCTGTACCGCTTACGACTCCACCTACAGATGATGCAGAGTACTCTGTCGATGTCGCGATGACAACGATTGAGTCCTCGCAGAGAAGCGATCAGTCAAGGCTTCGTGCCGATTGTCTGCGCAGAGATGGATACAGATGTATCGTCACGGAAAAATGGGACTGCTCGAGCGCCAGACATGGGGCACAACCCTCTTTTGGCAAGCCACTTGCGTACTGCGAGTGTGCGCATATCATCCCCTTTGCGCTGGGATCGTTCGACGAAGCAGATGCTGTCCAGACACGCAACATGGCCATTATTTGGTTTGCTATCCACCGTTACTTTCCCGCTTTGGAGGGCAAGATTGATGCTAGAAGCATCAATCAGCGAGGCAATGCGATGATTCTAGACCCCAGCATCCATCGCCATTTTGGTGAATATCTGTTCACATTTGAGCATCAAGGCAACGTAAGTTGAGATGGGGAGCCTGTGTTCGGCTAGTCTAAAAGGCGGCGTCTAATATATTGATACTAACTTTTAATTTTTAATTTTTAGAACGCCTACCTTGTGATAGACCAGTGCGAGTTCCCACTCATTGAGCCACAGCATAGCACTGTGCCATTACAGCTCGCAAGTCACGACGACAATGTTCCGATGCCAGACCCAGACTTTCTCCGAGTTCACGCGGCCGTTGCCATGATTCTTAAAGTGAGTGGATTTGGAAATCGGATAAGCAACACCGCTGAGATGGGTTATCTCGACCTGGACTGCCATCGCCTAGATACAAGCGGCAGTACAGATGTCGGTGGTCTGATCTCGCGGATGATGCTAACTTGTGTCCGTGTAGACTCTACAGACGAAGCGGGTGAGAATAACGCCACAGAGAACAGCATAAGTTGCGAAACAGACTAGCAAGCATGACTTTGCCAGTGAGGCTACAGATTGGGACGCGACACGTTCATATGTTTAATATTCCGCAATCATCAGTCATTTATTTACTATCGGACACATGATGACCTGCTTACAATAAGAACATCTCGTAACCGCTTGATGCCTTCAATAATCTTTTCCTCGGTGTGGAAGGACCAGCATAACCGCAGATTGCTGCCATATCCACTCTCACCCTCTGCTCTCTCGCGACTGCCGGCATCGCCCTTGACACCAAACATGCGACCATGTGCAAACTTGAGCTCCTGCTCCTGGATGGACTTGGCTGCCAGCTCTGATGTGTGGGGAAACTCTTTTGGTAGCGAGACACAGAGAAAAAATCCGCCTGCGACTTCAAGGTTGTTTTCGACGATGTACGGCTTGCCGGTGCTGATATGAACGCCGAGTGGCTCGAGATACTCGTGAATGGCATCAACCATGGCGTAGTAGCGACTTGCATAGGTGGGAATTAAGGTCTCCTTGATGTGCTTTTCGAGGGTCCCAGAGGCCAAAATCCTTTCCACAAAGTTGGACGTTAG
Source organism: Ophiostoma ulmi (assembly GCA_029298715.1). NCBI lineage: Eukaryota > Fungi > Ascomycota > Sordariomycetes > Ophiostomatales > Ophiostomataceae > Ophiostoma > Ophiostoma ulmi. The sequence continues at coordinate 1,038,810 of JANSLN010000007.1, forward strand.
CTGCGCCGGATTACCTCCCGACCATGTTGCGCCACTTTGTTTCTGTCAGCTTTTTCTTAGTTGCAACGTTTTCTCAATTATAAACTCACGTATTAGCTAGAAAGGTGGCAAAGGCGGGTGTGCTCTCAGACCAAGAGACACGTGCACCGGGCGCAATGATCTTGGAGAATGAGCCGTTGCTCACAGTGTTACCCCACTTGCTGTCAGGGTCGAGGCGCAGATTCACATCGACAAGACGTGGAGGGATAGGAATAGCACCAGCCTCGACCTTGATATTGCGGTTGGTGGGCCAGCACAACATGTCATAGACATCGTCCGACACAATAAGCGCATCAAACTCAATTGCAAGACGCACGAGGGCCTCGCGGTGGTGCAGTGACATTGTCTTGCCACTGGGGTTTGAGAATGTTGGAACGGTATAGATGACGTGCTTGTAGATCTTCTCGTAGCCAGCAACTTTGAGGTGCGGCTTGTCTTCAATGCCACTGGCTGCTGCTGCGGCCGCGGCTTCCTTCTCTGTCTCCTCCAGACCAGCTCTTAGGAAATCCAGATCGATACCCTCGTCGTCTTCTGGTACTCCCCGCAGCTTGCCGACATAGCCACAGTCCTCAAAGACAGGGCATGCCAGAAAATATGTCGGTTCGACCATCCAGATTTTCCGCGTATAGGTGGGATCCGTGAAGCGGAGAAGAATGTTGGAGAGGTTCTGTGACGCGCCACCAGCAATGCAAACACGGGCCGAGTCGATAACGCAGGTATCGCTATCCCCACCTGTGCCAGCAGCACCAAAATACACCGTACTTAGCCATCTCGCCACCTCCCTGCGCAGTGCCGGGATACCGGGGTTGGGGCCGTAAATAAGTGCCGCACGGGCCGAGTCAAAGCTAGATAGCACCTCGCTGGCACCGCTGTTGAGCTCAGCAGAAGGGAACAGCTCAGCCGATGGCCAGCCAAGCTGCAGGTTGATTTGATTTCCTGTTGGGAGTAGCCAAGCCATGATAAAGGTTTGATGTTGCCGATGTGACAATGACAAAACAAGAAAAAGAGCGTAGAAATTCAAAATTGAACAAATGTAAAACTCAATTTGCAACTAACAACACTTTAAATTATATAAGACAACTGGCGCCCGCAATGTACGCCACATTTGCATATCACATTTCTTTATCGGACTGTCTTGTAGGATCACGATAACAGTGACCCTATCCATTTTATCGGCACAGATGCCCGAAAAGCTGGATCTACAGCGCGTGTCGGACTGGATAGGGTCCACGCCTGCGTAGGACCGAGTGGTATAGCGCGGAAGAGCGCAACTTCCACTGTGTCCCTGACGTAAGGAACTGAAAAGTAAATAGTAGAACTTGTAGACGTTTTATTATGTTCCGTAGCTCTGCGAGGGTCTTACAATCCTCTGCTCTTTAATATTCCCACAAGACGTCGCGATTAACATCAAATCATGGCGTTGCCTTTCACAGTAAGATTCTATCTTTGGCACTCTTTCTGATGAATGCTGCTAATACCCCAGTAGTTAAAAACCCCATCTCTTCTGCAGCAGAAATGCTATATCGACGGCCGGTGGGTTGAAGCCGCGTCTGGAAAAACGTTTGGGGTAGTTGGTGTGTATATCTGTACCTTTGCAACTCGATCAAACAAGTTCTAACTTTGTTTAGACCCTGGAACGGGTGAGGCCTGGGCTACAGCACCCGACTGTGCGGCTGTTGATGCAAATGCTGCTGTCAAAGCCGCCCAGACAGCATTTAAGACTTACAGCAAGATCGGCGCTCGGGCCAGGTCAGAATGTCTGTTTGCCTGGAGTGCCCTGATCCAGAAACATCGCGACGATATCGCTACTATTATTACCTATGAGACGGGCAAGCCCGTGGCCGACGCCCGATTCGAAGTCGACTACTCCATCCAGTCTGCGCGCTGGTTTTCTGGAGAGGCCGAGCGGATCCAGGGTTCCGCTTTTGATGCGGCCCTGCCGGGCAAAAAGGTGCTTACACTGAAGCAACCTATTGGCGTTGTGGCCGCCCTCGTGCCCTGGAACTTGCCAGTGGCCATGGTGGCGCGCAAGGCTGGTGCAGCTATGGCCGCTGGCTGCACAATGGTGGTGAAGCCTTCGCCGGAGACACCATTGTCCGTCCTCACACTTGCTCTTCTCGCTGAAGAGGCCGGGTTCCCCAAGGGCGTCCTCAATGTTGTGACCACCAGCCTTGACAACACACCAGCTCTTAGCGAGGCCCTCTGTCGGCACCCCGATGTGAAGAAGGTCACATTTACTGGATCAGTAAGTAATCCGTACATTTTCACCCTGTCATGACGCAAAAAACATCCAACTAACTGACAGACCCGCGTTGGCAAACTTGTTGCACGGATGTGCGCAGACGGACTGAAAAAGGTCACACTCGAGCTCGGCGGTAACTGTCCGTTCCTCGTATTCGACGATGCAGACCTCGACCAGGCTGCCGATGCCTTGTCTAGCCTCAAGTGGCGCAACGCCGGCCAGACCTGCATCAATGCCAACCGTGTCTACGTGCAGAGCGGCGTCTACGACAAATTTGCCAAGCTCGTGTGTGAACGTGCAGGTCGACTAGTTGTCGGCCACGGTAGTCATGCTGCTACTCCGACGGCCCCTGCTGCGACCATTGGTCCTGTGACTACACCCCAGAGTCTCGATCGTGCTCTTGCACAAGTCAACGATGCCAGACAGAACGGCGCTCAGGTGCTGCTTGGTGGCGGACGTGTGCCCAACCTGTCTGGTTTCTTTCTGCAGCCCACCATCATTGGCAATGCGACCAAAGCCATGCGTGTTGCCGACGAGGAGAGCTTTTCTCCCATTATGACACTATTCAAGTTTGACAAGGAAGAGGAGGCCATCCATGCTGCCAACAACACGCCCATGGGTCTTGCTTCATATGTGTTTACAAAGGACGTGGACCGGTCTTGGCGGATGATGGAGGAGCTCGAGGCTGGCATGATTGGTCTCAACACGAGTAAGTCTTAAGTCTCCTGTCGAACTATGCAATATTTAGGATGCATCGGATACATTGAGTATATCGAGTATATTTAATATATACCCCGAAACGAGTCCGAAGAGAGCTAACAACCACAATTAGGTGCTATCTCGGGCGTTGAAGCCCCTTTTGGTGGTATCAAGGAATCTGGCTATGGAAAAGAGGCCGGCAAGGATGTCGCCGTGGAGGAGTATCTCGTCACCAAGGCCGTGTCTGTGGCGCTTGTGAGCCGTCTATAATGGACCGCTTCGGATATTTGATATTCTTCAATAACGACCTGATTGGTGGACTCTTTATTGTTGCGAAGATGCCTTATCTAAATGACGTCCAAACTACTTTGGCTGATCCTGGTTTGGGCCGTGCCATATCTTTGGTTAAAGCCTTGTTGGAGATAGATTCAGTTGTCTCACTGGCTAACCGATGCAATCTTGTCGATCTTTTGAGATCACGTACTAGGCCGATTCAAATGCATTGCATATGTGACCGTACTTTAACTCTTATCTATTGTGACGGTACTGTTCTATAGATATTTTCCGTGTCTCCAAATGAGCATCTCCCCTTGACCACTAGATAATTATACGTGCTGGTGATTGGTATGAAACTTGACAAATAATACACGCCTTCTATGGGCCGAGTCACGATATCTGGACGTCGCAAGCTGGTCTTTATCGAGGCGGTAGATGAAATACCGACAAAACAATATAGTCCAACTGATAACGGCACTTATTCCACTTGGTTGACACTAGGTGTTCAACGGCGCCCCGGGGCCTGTCGCCGATGGAGTCCAGTCCATCAGTAGAACAACGTAACTAGGAGGTTATCTTTGATCTTTGATTCTGGGGCACATATCATAGCCAATATATGCGGGAAACGTCGGCGCGATTCGTCGGATAACAATACAACAGTTCCCCATGTGTTGTTTAACGTCCAAAGCACATTCTAGATGTGTGATATTCAGGTCCCAGCTCCCCAGACTCACCACGTACTCTGTACAAATATCTTCTCCCTTGTAGTTGCTGTTGTGGATATTATCCGATTGCCACACAGGTATCCTAGCTTGTTTATCTTTTATAGACATCATTTTTCTATTTCACGTGCTATCCAGGAAACAAGATACGATACGACTGATACTACCTCCAGGACACCAGGCTGGGTGGGCAAGGGAGTGCATTGCTGTTGTTGATAGGCATCCTGGCAGTGCAGCAAAACTACATATAATCCAAATTGCGCTCCCTCTCGGGCCGTTTTTTTTTTGTTGTGTTTTACACATCGATTCAGGTATTCTAGAACTCCTTCCCCGAGAATTCCTTACATCACTCTTCGTTCGCACTCTACCCCGATCACCCCCCAGCACAACCACAAGGACACTGGATACTGTTTACTGTTAACGGATCGCGAATTTATTGGTCAGTAACAGACATCATGTCTGACACCAAAGCCTCGGATACCATTGAGGTTGCCCCCGTTGCCGACTATGGCGACAGCGGCCTCGGCGAGAGCAAGGAGATCATCCAGGCGTCTGACGGCACTGTCATCGACGATGGTGTCAAGCGCGCCCTCAAGTCGCGGCATCTGCTGATGATTGCGCTGGGTGGTATTATTGGTCCCGGTACCTTTTACGGTACTGGTTTTGCTCTTCGCTACTCCGGCCCTGTCGGTTCCCTGCTCGGCTACATCATCGTCGGTATCGATGTGTTTATGGTTACACAGTCTCTCGGTGAGATGGCAACCCTCTACCCGTCTACCGGCTCCTTCAATGCGTTTGCCGGCCGCTTCGTCGATCCTGCACTGTCCTTTGCGCTTGGATGGAATTACTGGTACATGTGGGGGACTATTCTGGCTAATGAGTACAATGGCGCTGCTCTGATCCTCAGCTTCTGGACTGATGCCCTTCCCAACTATGCTTGGATTCTTATCTGCTGGGCGTTCTTCATGTGCACGTCGCTTCTCGGCGTCGTCTTCTACGGCGAGATGGAGTTCTGGCTGGCGTCGTTCAAGTTTATCATTGTCATCGCCCTTTATCTGGTCGCTATTCTCATCAATACGGGTGCTATTGGCGGCAAGTACATTGGTTTCAAGTACTGGTCTGACCCAGGTCCATTTGCCAACGGCATTAACGGTTTCGGCAAAGTCCTTATTCTTGCTGCTGTCATGTACTCGGGTACCGAGGCCGTCGCCATCACGGGCGGTGAGTCGCGCAACCCCAAGAAGGACATCCCGCGCGCACTTAAACAGACCTTTTGGCGTATTCTGGTTGTCTACATTGGCATGGTGTTCTTCACCGGCCTCATCGTTCCATCCGATTCCGAATTCCTTCTCAGTGCGACCTCCAAGTCGGGCTCCTCTCCCATTACCATCGCTCTGCAGCAGGCTGGCTGGGGCGGTGCCGGCCACCTTATCAACGTCATCATTGTCATTACTCTCTTGTCTTCCATCAACTCGGCCATCTACATTGGCAGCCGTACCATTTTCGCCCACGCTCGTGCCGGTTATGCCCCTGCCATTCTCGGCAAGACGACCAAGGGCGGTGTTCCCATCTATGCTGTCGTTCTCACCAACCTGTTTGGTCTACTCGCCCTGCTCAACATCTCCGAGAATGCCGGTAACGTCTTCACCTACCTGCTCGATATTTCTGGCGCAGCCGCGTTCATTGCTTGGGCCTTTATCGGTCTCACCCACTTGCGTTTCCGCCAGGCCATGAAGGCTCAGGGTGTACCGCTGTCTGTGCTGCCGTTCCGCTCCATGGGTTACCCTTATGTTCCCTGGATTCTGTTTGTTGCCAACATTTTCCTTGTCATTATTTCCGGCTATACTACGATCCTCGCACCCTTTGATGTCAAGGGCTTTGTGTTCTCATACCTTGTGATCCCTATTTTCCTTGTTCTCTACGCTGGATGGAAGCTTTGGTTCAGTAAGTCATTCTCTTCTGTCCCATTCCCTGGTCATCTTTTACTAATCAAATTTAGAAACTTCTTGGGTCAAGTCTGGGGATGCCGATCTTGCCAGCGGCCAGAGAGACTGGCTTGGCTGCGTGGATGAAGAGGAGGCTCCCAGCGGCATTTTGGGCAAAATTAAGAACGCCTTTATTGGCTAAGAAGGAGGCGTGTTTGCTATCCATCTTTCGTACCATGATATACAAAGTCCTGTCATGCACTCGATTCGATCTCACCCTTTATAGTACGTAGAAGTTCTATTCTCTAGAAAGAATTATGCACACGATATCTAAATGCACTGCATAAGTTTGACATTTACTGTTGTTGAAGAAATTGTGTTGTTATCCTTCCGCTGATCTGTGTAATAGCAGACTACTTCGAAAGGATGAGAATCAATGAATTGGTCTTATTACCACGTCCGCACTTTACTTTCTTGATTTGTCCTCTCGTCATCTCAAGCACAACGTTTCCATCTCAGAGATATACTCTCAATCCCCACCAAGGATATCGCATGGCATATGTGCTTCGATTTATATCTTGTGTAAACGTAGTTGGACACTCTTCTTAATCGATTCTTTTGAATCAGACAATCTACTTTTTTGGCATACCCTCCACCATATCGATGCATGCGACGTCCAGGCTGTCTGACTCGGCCCTTAGATAGGGATTTCTAGTAGCCTTCACGAGACCATGCTGTAACGAGGCCGAACAATATCGCTACTTTATATTGATTACATAGGACTGCAGGATATTCAAATATGTATATAGCACAAATGTCCGATGTGGCAAAACATGAAATATCGCAAAAAGATGTGGTTTCTTAGCTGGTGTCCGTCGCACGCATAATATCAACAGTTAAAGTATCATATAATAGCAGTTATAACTATATCGCATGTGTTCTAGTTTAATACTCAGCAAGAAAAAAGGACTATTTTCTACTTTCTTGATTAATACATGTCTTTTCGTCTTTAAGGTGTGCGAAATAAGCTTCCTGTAGATATGACTCGGCGAAGTAGACACATGACTCGGCGAACTTGGCTGAAATGCCTGTTAGATGGCTTTGTCTGTGTTTAGCATCTCGTATCGGTCGGTCAACTACTAATAACACTACGCGGAACTCATATTGGCAGAATTCGGCTCTGCAGCTAACGGAACTCGATATAGCCGATATTCTTAGATTGTAGACACCAGCTACAGACAGTCATTTGAATAGTGATTATAGGAACTGTGGAACGGAGCCGTGTAGATAAATACACGGTTGCAACCTGCTCCCATACTTCCAGGAACACCCGAATACGCAGGTCAAGCACAACATTTTCAGTGAATCAGACACTTAAACGCCGTATCTAATATCGCCTAGAACGGATATCATTGATAGCTAACCAGGGGCTAGCACTCTTTGAAGGTCCAGCACATGCCCAAAGTGGGCAAACAAGCTGGTCCGACGCTGTACGGAGTTATCAGCACAATCAAAGGCGGGGCCCTAGCGCCCGTCGTCGTCGTTGGGTACCATGCGATTTCGCTCGGGCGTGCACGCGGCGTCCATGGAGCTGTTCCTGAATGGAGCTGACCAAGTAGACTAACTATGCGGACTATACAGCGAAGCGTATAATCCATACACAGAATCTCAACGCCCTGCAGCTGTATCTAAGACGGCCCGGAAGTCTAGCGGACTCGGGTCGCGTCGGACGCATATCTGCACCGATGAGCCACGCAATAAGAGTCAGGTCCGCAGCTATGGCTGCTTGAACATTGCGGGTTCTGCCAACATAAAAGGACAAGGGTCCAGCTTTACCTAAGCTTCTTTTCATACTATTATTTGTTACAGGTTTTTTAATTACACCTAGACTTTATCATCTTCCCCGATATATTTCAACCATACAACCAGACATCCACAATTCAGCTTCACTCAGAATGCACCCTCTTGACCCCCTCACCGGAGCCGAGATCGAGGCGGCTACCGCCTTGGTCAAGGCCGCCAACCCGCCCAACACCGTGCACTTTAAGAACTTGGCCTTGCTGGAGCCGACAAAGCTCGTGATGCGCAAGTACCTGGCTGCTGAGCGCACAAGCGCAGCTGCTCTGGCCGCAATCCCAAAGCCACCCCGTCGCGTGGCGACGCTTTACTACCACCGCGGTACATCTGATATATTTTATGCCACAATCAACCTAGACACATCTATCGTTGAGGGTATCTCCAAACTGGATCCCAACTACCACGGCCAGGCCGATATGCTCGAAGCAATAGCTGTGCGCGATGCCTGCCTCAAGGACCCCCAGGTGCAGGAGCGCATCCGGCAATACGGTCTGCCAGACGACATGGTTCCGGTTTGCGATACATGGCCCTATGGCCGTGACTCCGCCGAGCCTATCCGCCGGTTGGCACAATGCTACCTGTATGCCAAGTACAAGTCTCACACGGGCTCCAACGCCTATGATAACCCGCTGCCGTTTTCGCCTATTGTTGACTATACTACCAAGGAGGTCGTTCGCATCATGGATTTGCCCCTCGGCACCGATCGCACGACGGACCCCATTGCCAAGTTCAAGCGCCACACTGCCGTCGAGTGGCACCACGATCTGCAGGCCGTGCCCAAGCGGACCGACCTCAAGCCTCTCACCGTGCACCAGCCCGAGGGTGCATCCTTCAGCGTCATCGACAACCACCTGATTACATGGCAAAAGTGGCGCTTCCGCCTCGGCTTCAACTGGCGCGAGGGTATGGTGCTGCACGATGTCACCTACGACGGCCGCGAGCTGTTCCACCGCCTGAGCTTGAGCGAGATGTTTGTGCCCTACGGCGACCCGCGCACGCCCTACTCGCGCAAGAGCGTGTTTGATATCGGCGACATTGGTGCTGGAGTGGCGGCCAACAACTTGGCTCTAGGCTGTGACTGCCTAGGACTAATCAAGTACTTTTCTTTCGTCATTAGCGACGCCAACGGCAACGTGGTCGAGAAGCCCAACGCCATTTGCATGCACGAGATTGACGACGGAATCGGCTGGAAGCACACCGACTCGTTGTCGCAGCAGGTCTCGATTGTGCGTAACCGCAAGCTGGTGCTGCAGACCATCATTACTGTCGGCAACTACGAGTACATTTTCATGTGGCACCTTGACCAGGCTGCCGCTCTGCACTACCGCATCCAGGCCACCGGTATTCTATCCACTGTCCCCATCGCTCCCGCCGGTCCCAACGGGCCCAGCGTGACCGTGCCCTGGGGCACGGTTGTCAACGACGGCGTGATGGCTCCCCACCACCAGCACGTCTTTTCGCTGCGCATTGATCCCGCGCTCGATGGCGACCGCAACACTGTCATTGAGGAAGAGTCGGTGCCGCTGCCGTTTGATGAGGAGCACAACCCCGACGGTGTGGGCTACATTACACAGCAGCGCGTCGTCGGCCGGTCTGGCCCGCTGGACCAGGCACCCAATCGTGTGCTCAAGATTGTCAACCGCGGCAAGCAGAACCGAATCACGGGAAAGCCCGTCGGCTATGCTGTGCACAGTGGCGGCCCACACCAGATGCTATTGGCCCACCCGCTGTCGTGGCACGGCCGCCGCGCCAAGTACGCCCTGCACCCGTTCTGGGCAACAAAGTACCGCGATGGCGAGCTGCACGCTGCCGGCGACCACACCTACCAGTCACTGCCCGAGGATATGATCTCGAGCTTCAAGGAAGGCACCTCGGGTCCTGCAGTACCAGGCGATCTGGCCACGTGGGCTGGCCGCGGCGACAAGATTGAGGACGAGGATGTTGTGCTGTGGCACTCGATCAGTCTCACGCACAACCCTCGCCCTGAGGACTACCCGGTGATGCCCGTCGAGACGATGACTGTCAGCCTCAAGCCCAGTGGCTTTTTTGAGTACAATCCGGCTCTGGATGTTCCACAGAGCACGCAGTGCGCTAACCGCAGCGTACTGTACGAGGACTACGAGGCTATGAAGAGGCTGCCGCCGCCATCGGTTGAGACCAATGAGGTCAGCAAGGGCAGCTGCTGCAGCGATGCTAAGCTGTAAATAGTATCTTTTTTGTTGTTGAGTCTGATATAGCTTCTTATTTTTTATTTTTGTTTATTCTTCTTTGTCACGTGTTACAGCAATTTTATAGAAAGCGAGTTTTGTATATATTTTTTAGATTATTCATTTAGATGAATTAATTAAATTAATTCAAATAATCAGTCATTATTCAAGTTATTAACAAAAAAAAAATCAACAGCTTTAGCTTGATATTTTTTATTTAATCACTCTAGAAGCCACACCATGAACATCGTACATTACTTTTATCCAACTCTGTCGGCAGTAGAACATCTATCGCTTGATAACAAGATTCATCAGACTCGAGACCTTGAGATTCGATATCTTGGCACTTGTCCCCTCTGTCTGCGTATAGACCCGCTTTTGTATACTTGCACGTATTAGTGATTGGGCTACGTCGGACCGATCGCCTTATCGCAGTCCGACGGCCACGTTTTGCTAGCGCCGCCGTCTTTGTATCATTGACAGAAGTGGGCCCGTCCCCACACAAGCTCTGTCGCACTCGCGGCCCGGGCGTCTCTGACGTCTTCTACTCTACGACGTAGGCTTTCGTCGGACATGGCAGTGCCACGGGTTCTGGAATCAAGTGTTAGATTCATGGGCGGAAGTGGAAAGCAAACTGGAAATAGGAAGCAAGTATAGGCTAATGCTGCACGAGAAGTGAGTCGGCCCCGCCGACAACGATAGACGTAGATGGAGTAGCAGGGGTTGTGCAAGTATGGGAGCAATAAAATAGGATAAGTGCAAAGGGGGTAAGATATATACGGATAAGAGTGTTTCTTATTATTTAACTAGCTTTCTATTTAGTTGTATTTATGTTGGTCTGTAGACTCTGATCACCACATTCCAGGAACTCATCGACCTCGACCGGCCATCACATCCAGCACCGAACTAGCTCTACCACAATGGCACCCTCTGCAAAGATCTTCCGGTGCGACGACGCCATTTTGAACCCTCTCGTCAAGAAGCACATTGCCTCGCTGTACATGTGTGTCGATACCCCCGACCTCGAGGGCTGGGCCAACCACTTTACCGAGGACGCCATCTTCAAGAAGGGTGCCACCAACGTGCAGGGCCGCGACAAACTGCTACCACTGATCCAGAAATCGTGGGCGCCCATTGAGAGCCGCGACCACGTCGTGTATGCCGTCTTCCCGCTCAACGGCCCCGCCAAGACGGACGAGGTCATGCTCAACGGCCAGAGCTACAACACATACAAGACCGGCGAGAAGACGACTTTTACCTGGGCCGCGCGCATGCACTTTACCTACAGCGAGGACGGCAGCAGCGTTCTCATTAACCGCTACACCATCATTGTGGTAGGTTTATCTACCCAGTTCTATACCTGCATGCTCTGCAGTCTGCAGCTCAAGCAGCCATTCGCTAACATTGTAGGATACTGAGCCGGCCACCATTGCATAGATATAGGAGTCAAGCTCCACTACATAATGACAACAATAAAAACCCCCTCTGAAAAATAATGCCATGTTGGGGTATCGTGTGTGCTGTAATATGTTCTGCATGTCGTGTTTGCCATTTCTTCGTGATAAAATTGTACTCTTTCTCTCTCAGCAAAGAAGCTCATGGTCCGGTAATCCGCACGGCGGACTGCGGTGTGCCAGCGTCTTCATCACAGATTTCCACCAGCATGCGGCGTGTGATCCAGTGGATGCCACTCTCTTCCAGTATGCGCGTGAGCACCTGTAGAGCACGCCGTGCCTCGTCGGACAGCCGGCCGAGAGGCTGGCTGCGGGGAATCGACGTCGACAGCAGCTCAAAACAGTCGCGGTACGCTTCGGCCTTGGGCCATCGCTCGGCAAAGATGGCCAGCACAGCACTGCAGTTGCGCAAGCTATCACTAACCTCGCGCGGTACGGGGATGGCGCGGCCCCAGACAATGTACCACACGGTGACAGCCGCGCGGAACTGTGAGAGCACCACCAGCCACGGCTGCGCAATCTCGCGCTTTTTCTGCAGAGACCGGAACGTCTGGCAGGCCGCGCACCCGGCCTTGAGGGCACTGTCGGCAATAGGCGAGTGGATGTTGGCGCGGTTGACAAAGCTGATGGACACGCGCGTCAGATGGCCAATGTGCTGCAGCCAGATGGGGCTGCGGTATCCGTCGCTGTTGGGCACGCTGTGGCGCGCAATGACGCTGGTGTCTTCCCACTCGCGCAAGGTCTGCAGCATGTGCCCTTCGAGGTCGGCCGGAATGCCGTTATGTAGATCGTCCTTCTCGACGGCGTGCATAAAAAAGGACTGCATGGTGCGGATCTTGCAAATGTGCGCGAATGTGCGCAGGTCTGGGTCGCCCGTAGTGGCAGACGTCAAGCCGAATCCGCTTCCACTCCCACTGTGCGATACGTCAGCGCCGCAGTCGGCTAGCCACGGTACGGGCGAGTTTGCCTCGGGTGTGGCTTCATAGAGGTGGCTGGTGATATACATGTCGGGCAGGCTCACAGGGGTACCCAGTGCCGAGCTTACAGCGCGGTCAAGACTGCTCGTGTCAATACGATCATTAGTATAGTATCGTAAAATCGTTTCACATGAAGAGGCACTTACACGTAGGCGCTGGACCAGACGCGCACGGCCATCTGGCTGGCAGGGTCGTGGACAGCCTCGGGTGGCAGGCGATGAAAGCGGTGCACCGTGGCAAATTTGATGATGACGCCGCTGATGTGCACAATACGCCAGGTGTTGTCGGCATGCAGCGCAAACATGGCAGACAGCAGCATGGCTTGGAGGCGCACTAGCGGTGTCGATGTTGAGTCGGTCATTATAGACTGCTCGGCCTGGGCGGTTGATTTGAGATTCTGGTGTTTAAAGTAGGGTGAGCTGTCGTTTTTCGATTCGATAAGAGAGCCCAGTGCAAAGATCTAGACATTTAGTGACGGTAAAAGGTAAAAGAGTATCTGTTCAGGGGGGCAATGTTGTAATTACCATCTTGACAAAGAAGGCCGGCCAGCCGACGAGGCGGCTGTTGGGTAGAGACTGCTTCCAGGCGAGGTAGTACTCGGAGCATAGTTGCATGTCGAGGAAGGGGTACTGTGGGTGAACGACTGTAAAATATGTGCGAAAAAAGGAGGCCGCTTTGGCCACGGGGATCTCGTCGTTTCCGTAGTGGCCATCCCGCCCGAGCCCGTCACTCAGGGCCATCGCGGACGCTGCGGCTGAAGGCACAGCTTTGGCATCACTGCCCACGATGCCGCCTGCCGTGCTACTGTGGCCAGTATGTCCAGAATTAGATGTGTATTGTGGTTGTGGTGAGATGAAATCAACTCCGCCATTGGAGCTTGAGCTCTGTCGAGCATGGGATTGGTGCTGCGGATGGTGGTGTTGTGTCTGCTGCTGCCATGAGTCTCCCATACCACAACCTGGCCGGTGTTGACTGCCGGCCATCCATGATACCCCCAGCGAATCTCGTGGTGGCTGTAAAATTGGTGGTGCTTGTGCTTGTGTTTGTGTTTGTGATTGAGGTGCTGGGGTCTGGCGATGCATGTGCTGACTGCCGTTGCGCAATGTATCGTTGTGGTTGTCATGGTCGTGCCGAGGCCGTTTGCGGGATGCAGCGCCAGCAGACAATGGCGTCACCGTGAAGCTACCAGATAGCGACATGATGGGCGAGAGATAAGGGGTGGAAGGCTGTCTGCAACTCTGTCTCTTACTCTATGTGCGTCGACGAGGTCGGTATCGAGGGCCGCGCTACCTCTCGTTGTAATGTCGTCATCGGTCAACTTTCATGCAGAGACAATTAATCCACAGTCTATCGGCCACATGCAAAAGTCTAGAATGCATTGAAAGTCTCCAACTCCAAAGCTGCGAAAGAGAGCACGACGAAGCATGCCGCCGACTGTTGGGAGTTTACTGAGTAGTAGTGTAACTAGTCAGTTCAGGGTCTCCACACGACGGACGGGATTTATGTTGCCTATCGAGATAGTAGTTATTCCATATTATTACAATAGTTTATCGTCTAAGCGAGTGAAGCGATATTACAGTAGAGCGATAGGAAAGCGATAAAGACAAGAGGCGTGCCCGCGGGCTAGATCTGGGACTGTTTTGGATCACGCATAAAGGCATCCTGCTCCTGTAGAACGTATTTGGGATCTATAGTGCCCAAGTTTGTCGGAGAATTGTCAAGTTGGCCTGACGGCACGGTACAAATAGCAGCCATCGATGCTATCTTATCACGATGTCGCATCTAGCCACCGACGAGGTGCCCGACCATCCAGACTCGGCAGACCAGCAAGGGCCACCACGGAAGAAGAAGAAGACGCTTGCCTGTAAAAGGTGTCGGCAACGGAAGCAAAAGGTATTATATTTATTCATCGAGAGTCGTCTTTGCAGAAGAAGAAAAACTGACCAGATCAAAGTGCACCGAAGTACGACCATGTGAAAACTGCACACAGTCTGGAGCAGGTGAGTCGGTTATAGCAATCCGTAAAAATATCAATTATCCTGGATACAGTCTATAAATAATCGCCTATAAAGTATTAAGACATGGTGTAATTAGCTAACAACCCAGAGTGTATTGCATCCGAAGCAGCATCTGCCGCAAAGCCTCTTCTCGAGCAAGAGTGAGTCTCTGTGTGTTGAACAGTGTTGTGTGTTGAACAGTGTTGAACAGACCGGATATCTGATACAACAGCGACTGACACTCTAGCTACGTTCAACGACTTGAAGAGCGTGTGGCCGAGTTGGAGTCCCTGATCCCGCGCGAGAGTGTCGACCATATCAATGCCGCCGCCGCGCCAAATGCAACTGCCCGTCCAGCCAACTCACATGCTTACTCTCACCACGCAGCACACCCCATTCATTCTCAGGCAACCCATTCTCACTTCCATGCCACCTCGCATCCTCACACACAGCCAACACATCCTGAGAATCAGAGTTCTGTGGGAAATCTACGGCAACAACCTCATCTAGATCGTGTAATCCCACAGCCTCCTCCAACAACCCTAGAATCACCTCTCAATGTCCTCGGTCAGGTCAGCAATGGCCTCTACGGAGCCGAGGCTATCATAACTAATGCGCACGCACAGCAGCAACAATACTCGCCCTCCCACGCGCGTGTCATTGACAACAGCAATGCCGAGCCACCGCCTATCGAGGCACCCTGTGTCGGGCCCGAGCTCGAGCGCTTCCTCGTTCAGACCTACTTTGACATGGCACAGTCTCAGTACCCCGTCCTTTTGCGGCACGACTTCATCCAGTGGGCCGAGTCGTGGAGTCTGGGCTCCGATGTGCTGCAGGCGGCAATGCGCTGGAAGGGCTTCTTTATATACATGGTCTATGCCATTGCCTTTCTCATGACCAAGTCGCGCGTCAACGGACCAACAAGGTCGAGAGTGAGTTCAGTCTCTATTGCTTTTAAGACCTCAAGAAACTAAAAGCCAGGACTTTTACATTTTTGCAACGTCAAGCTATCTTCCATATGTCTTGGACCACCCCGACCCTCTCCTCCGGGCTCAGGCCTTGCTTCTCCTGACCATCTACGCCCTCCACATTCCCTCCCGCGATCACATCATCCCGCTGTCGTCGCGAGCTATTCGCTTTTGTGTTGAAAATCAACTTCATCTCGCCGATGCCGAGCCTGTGACCACCGACAAC
The DNA here is from genome assembly GCA_029298715.1 of Ophiostoma ulmi. Classification (NCBI taxonomy): domain Eukaryota; kingdom Fungi; phylum Ascomycota; class Sordariomycetes; order Ophiostomatales; family Ophiostomataceae; genus Ophiostoma; species Ophiostoma ulmi. Next base: position 1,054,399 of record JANSLN010000007.1, read on the forward strand.
AATACTCTCATCCAGATCCAGCTTCGTCGCCGTGTATTCTGGTGCGCCTATGCAATCGACCGTGTAGTCTGCGGCTCTCATGATTTGCCCCTATCGGTTGCCGACCACCACATCACTGTTCCGGCAAGTTCTCCTTCATCCCCCAATATCCTGATTTTGTAACCGTGTGTCTGAACCGCTAACATGTCAGCTGTTTGACAATATTGATGACGAACAGCTTCAATATGCTGCCACATGGGGAGATGCGCCGCTTCATGCCAGCAGCTCAGCCAGTGGCCCTAGAAGTAGCAACAGCCCGCCACACCTGGGCCCGTCAACAGCACCCACCAGTGTCTCATCTGCACTGCACGTTATCGTCGGCCGCCAGATTGAGTCGGAGATCCAGGACACTATTCTTAGCCGCGCCTTTGTGCCCGACTCCAAGTCCACGTTTGCGTGGCGTGCACAAATCCTGGGGAAGCTCAAGGCATGGAACGCTCGCTCGCACGCCGCCGCCGAGCCATCGCAAAAGGGCTATGCCAGTCTACGCTGGCACAAGATGATCTACTACTACAACATTGTCACTCTATACCGACCCACACGTACCATTATGACAACGAATGCGCACATTTTCTCGTCATCTTCTTCTTCTCACCTACCTGCGACATCGACGTCTGTGCTCGACGATCATCTCGGCCGCTTATCGGGCAACCTCGTTGTTCAAGCCAGCTGCCAGGCTCTGCTGCTATTCCGCCGCTTCCAGATGGCCCGCGAGATTGCGCAGCCCTGGCTGGGCCTGCTGTCGCAATTCCAAATTGGCGTCACGCTGCTCTACTGCTTCTTTGCCACCCCGCCTCCGCTGTGGCCGGCGGCGTACAACTCAACTGATGTACCGGATGCCGTGCGCGCATGCTCCAGTACACTCGCCGTCCTGGCTGAACGATGGGTTGAGGCTGAGTGTGTGCGCGACGTGTTTGAAGTGCTCGCGCGCGAGGTGCCCTTTGGTGCGTCCTGGGACCGGCCTGGGCGCATCAGCGAGAGCGGGCGCGCCACCATCGACGCGTGCTGGCCCGCCGTTAAGAAGATCGTGATGGACCGGCCAACGCTCGGTATGATCCACGAGATGGCCAATGACCGCTTTGTCGAAGCCGCTGAGGATAGCGGCGGCCAAACGCGGGCCATGCCGTCGGCTGGCAGCGAGACTATTGTTGTCGGTGGTGGTAACTCCAGTAACGGTAACGGTGCTGCTGTCGCCGAGACACCAGCAAGTGGTATCAGTGTTGGTGCGATCAGCGGCATAAGCACCGGCAGTCTCGGCCACCTTACGAACGGCAGTTCTTCTTATCATGGTCATAACCACGGCCATGGTCCTGGTCATCGCACGACTGTGGACGGAGCCAGCCCTGGTACAGCTGCAGCTGGTGTGTCAACTTCGGCAGCCGACATCTTTGAGGGTATGGACCTGCAGTGGGCACACTTGACGCATGCGGCGTCGCTGGAAATGGAGGCCCAGTTCCACCTGCCGACGGAAATGGACACGACACCCGACGAGGCGCATTTGATGCTGGGCTGGCTCAACGGCATATCAACTTTGGACCTAGGTCGGCGGCCATCAGGAGAAGCCGAGCCAAGGTAGATGTGCATTTGTATGCTCTGAATTTACCGATTACTTGGGTCATTTGGAAATTATTCCGGAATTGAATATGGCTTTTAAAGCTTATAGATTAAAAGTTATTATAACATCTTGTGATAACATCCGTTGGCGTGTAAATTGCTTATTCTTATTCTTATTCCGATTTTTTTTTTTCTGTTCGATTATATGGAAATGTTTACTGGTTTTCTGGGTTTTGTTTTTCTTCTGATTTATTTATAATATTGTTCTTTGCAATTTATGTGATTTTATATATTTAATCTTTAATCAAAGTTGGAATTGAAATTTATCCCACCCTAATGCTTTTGAGATATTGAAGCCGAACAGGAAACTTGACGAGATACAATAAAAATACTACGAATATTTTTACGATACATTCACCGATACCACAGCAGAACCGGTATTTCTTCACAGTATGCTTCGTGATGTCGATGACGGAAAAGCGGGGTATCGCGACGATGCTAATCTGGTGGATATACGTCTACTAGATCCATGCATGCGAGTCGGCATGCGCTCGGCGGAAGCGGCGAAAGCGATGCTTAATGTGGAAAGCACGGATGCGGTCGTTCTTGCTTGTTGGGTGAAGTAATAGTAGTTAAAAAAAAAAAAAAGGAAAGAACGGCACACGAGGCTGCCATATACAGAGGGAATGCAATCTAACAATATCGAATAAGGAAGGAGCGATCCGCGACGATCACGGTCAGAAGCATACAGCTTGTTGCACCCTGTGAGTCCCCTGAATGCCAGACTAGCTCACCTAGAATGATGGCATAAGCGGCCTAAATGCAGTGGAATGAGGGGTGTTCCGACGTCAGCTGAAAGAACTGACTCCACTAAACCCTTTGGCTGCAAATGCGCCTTGCACTAGGGGACTTATGTAGACACTAGGCTCTAGTCACCGGTAAATTGGCAAATCACACCCTGCGGACACTCGGAAACACCTGGAACATACTCGTACTCTGGTACACTACTGACACACTGCAGCGATTGCCGCCAAGAGACGCACAAGGCTACAAACGAAGGAAACCTAGAGCGAACCTAGAGACAGAGGGGGTCAGATTTACCCACTGCTTACGAGTCCTCCCCGGAAGCGAGTACAAGAATAGCAAAGCTGAAAGCTAAGGCTGTTTGATTTGAACATTGGACTTTTGTTTCTCGATTTTGATCTTGATCTCTCTGAACTTGGCATTACGACTTTCCGACGTGACGACATCGCACAACCAGCTTCAAGTTTGACGATACCTCAAGTGCGACGATACACCCGAATCTTCCGACACTGACAGCCACCCCTCCCTCCAACCCGATCATCATCTCCATGTCATACGGTGGTTATCCTGGCCAGGGCTACGGTCCTCACGGCGGCGGCGGCGGCGGCGGCGGCGGCGGCTACCCCCCGCCTCATGGTGGTCCTCCCCAGGGCTACGACCAGTACGGCTACCCCCAGCAGCAGCAGTACAACCAGGGCGGCTACCAGCAGCACCAGCAGGGTGGCTACCAGCAACAGGGTGGTTACCAGCAGCAGAGTGGTTACCAGCAGCAGAGTGGTTATCAGCAGCAGGGTGGCTACCAGCAACATCAAGGTGGTTACCAGCAGCCGCAGCAGCACCAGCAGAGCGGCTACCGCGGCTCCAATGTGCAGGCACCACCACAGCAGGCGCAGTCCTTTGGCCACGGCGCACCCGCGGGCTACACGTTCCAGTACAGTAACTGTACCGGTAAGCGCAAGGCTCTGCTGATCGGCATCAACTATATTGGCACCGACAACGCCCTGCGTGGCTGCATCAACGACACGCAGAACGTGTCCAACTTCTTGATACAGAAGCAAAACTACCGCCGCGAGGACATGGTTATCCTAACCGACGACCAGTCGGATCCCGTGCTGCGGCCGACGCGCGCCAACATCCTGCGTGCCATGGCCTGGCTCGTCCAGGGCGCGCAGCCCAACGACGCTCTGTTCCTTCACTACTCGGGCCACGGTGGCCAGGCCCAGGATACCGACGGCGACGAGGACGACGGCTACGACGAGACCATCTATCCCGTTGATTTCAAGCAGGCCGGCATGATTGTCGACGACGAGATCCACAACGTCGTGGTGCGGCCGCTGCAGGCAGGTGTGCGCCTGACAGCCATTTTCGACTCATGCCACTCGGGCTCTGTCATGGACCTGCCGTACATTTACTCTACCAAGGGCGTCCTAAAAGAGCCCAACTTGGCCGAGGAGGCTGGCAAAGGTCTGCTGGGCGCCGTGATGGCATACTCGCAGGGCAACCTGGCGGGTGTGGCGACGAGCCTGTTTGGCTTTGCCAAGACGGCCATGAAGGGCGACGATGCGTACAAGAAGACGGTGTCGACCAAGACGAGCCCTGCTGATGTTATCATGTGGTCGGGCAGCAAGGACGACCAGACGAGTGCGGACGCGACAATTGCGTCGCGGGCCACGGGCGCCATGTCGTGGGCGTTCATCACGGCCATTACGGCCAACCCGCAGCAGAGCTACCTGCAACTGCTCAACAGCATCCGCGAGGTTCTGTCCAGCAAGTACACACAGAAGCCCCAGCTGTCGTGCAGTCATCCCCTGGGTAGGTCTCATTCTTTATATATCAAAGTGACTCATCATGCTAACCATTTAGATGTCAACCTGCTCTTTGTTATGTAGGAGTCCGAGGTGGTGCCTTTTGATGATGGGACCACTCCAGTATCTTGGTACTGGTGTTTCATGAGTGGTGCACAGAGAACACGAAAGGAAGGACTGTTGTTGGGGGTAGACAGAGCTAAGTCTCTCTCGCCTGTAAATGCTTGTATATTGCTTTCACCAGTGTTATTCTTGCGTATTGTTTCTGTACGTGCATAGTCTCTTGCGTACTTTTTCTTTTTCTTGCTTGTACGCTTGCTGCACGCTTGTATCTTGCATGATTACCGGCTACTATTTCGGCCGATACTTTTGCTATCAAATATTATTTGCTGTCGCAGCGTGGACTTAATTGGCAACATGATTCAGCAGCCGCTCGTCTTCTTACTTGATAGGTCCTACTGCTACACATCGCGGGACATGACGGGGTTTATACTCGGTCTTCCATGGCCGAACGCAGTTTATTGACGCGGCCCGCAAGCAGATCGTTGCATTAATTATTATCTTGATTATCTACGATCGCCTTTAGCAATATGTGTTACAGTTTTTCTCCCTGGTCTGTGGTGCAAGTTATCTGGCGTGCAAGGGTCATCGTTTTGATAAAGTCATGGCATTACGTCGAACGGCGTCGTTATCAGCGATGGCAGCGTTACCAATGCGCCAGACGCCAGCTCGCTCTTATCATATTTGTTATGTGCAGTGAATTCTCTCCATTACGCTCATTTTTGGGATTCTTCGACTCTTCTTCGAGCTGCGTGATTCTTACCGTACCATGGGCCGCTGGCTGCTCACTTTTTCCATTCTGTTATCATCGTGCAGAAATTTCAAACATCCAGGAGAGCCAAGATGTTCTATCCTTCTAGAAGACGTGTCGCGGACAGCACTGTCTGGAAAACGGCTTTACCTGTCTTAACCGAAGCCAAAGAGAGAGGTGAGTCGTGGACTTTTGAGGCTAGCAATATAATTGAGAGAATTAATACGCCGTAGGCTTGCAGAGGCAGATAGTGGCGTAGGAGACAAGAGATGCCCAGCGCCGCCGAGACTGCCCAGCCTTCCCTCCTCCAATAATATTGACACTGCAGCCAGTGCCCAGAGACTATCTAGATCACAATCTGTCTTATCATTTGCTTGTGTCTGCTCTGTGTACCGCATTTTCAAAGAGCCACGGAGCGGCCGCTGCAAGCTAATCTATATTGACTGTGGCTGATGTCACGACACTTCAACGACAGTCGATGAATTGGTAACGGCTTATCGCGATGAATTTTTAAATGAGAAATGATAAGAACCCATAAAAACTCTGGGACAATATTTTGGAGATAGCGTCACTAGCAGTCTTTAATGTATAAAAATCCCACATAAGCCAGACAGCAGAATGGATAATATCTACAGATTTGACAGGATTTGACAAAATAAAAAGACAAACAGTTTACTCTAGCTCCGACTCTAAGCTCAGACCAGACAGATACAGAGATAAAGTGTGACGACAGACCCATACGGGCCCGAAAATACCCAAAATAATCTGGGTACACAAAGCACCAAAGCATCAAAGCATAGGGAGGGCAAAGCACAACAGCCGTAAGTAGAATATCCCCGGTTCCGGTGGATTTTTGACGGAGTCTGTCTCTCTGCCTCCCTCCCGAGCGGAGCCGGTGGTCTGTAAACAACTCGTACCGAGTATGTCGTCTCTACCCAGTATGCAAGGTCAGACAGTCTTGACCCTTGGTTTGAGTTTACAGTCTGTAATACGAGTCGTGTGACTGTGGGCAGTTTACAAGGCGGCCGGTCATCCCAGACAGCCATACAAATGCTTGCGCGTCGTTATCTCCTGCCGTTTTATCATTTGCTCTACTATATTTGTCCGAAAACGTCGTCGGTGAGCGAAGCGAGATGGATCGCCGCGGCTTACTCTTGGGCAGCTAGGCAGCATGGAAGCATTCTAGAATGATAATCCCCCGCATAAGGGCGGCTTTGTTGAGTTTACTCCGTTGCTGATGCTTACTCAGAGCAGTTTCTAGCAGCTCTCAAGTTGGAGAGTTACACGTCTTACGAACCGAATACCCTCAATATCCGGGGAAGTCGATCAGCTCGTCTGCCCGCCTGGCCTCTCTCCTCATTCTAGTGCGTATCTTTTTGTCATAATATCACTCTATTGCCCCATTTTCCCATTTGTTTGTGAACTCTTGCCACAAAGTTGATCCCACGATGAGAAGCTATTAAGTAATACCCCGTATAACAGCACGCTTCCCCGGACGGCTGGAGCTTTTACTTATTAAAGACAGGTGTCTTATTCTCTTATTCCCAGTAATAGGTACCTGTAAAGGGTCGTGTGAGGATGGCAGACCACTGGCATTGATTCTATTTACGCAAGAGAAATGCAAAAGTTGAAATTCCTCGTGAATGTCGCGAGATGCGAGAAGCGGGGGAGCAGGGATGACAGCAATGTCTCAGTATACATGTACGTATTTACGGAGACTTGCATAACGTCTTGATGGTAATTCTGAGCATACGAAGTACAAGTAAGAACAACCGCGGTTGAAATTGCCAAGTAGATGAGAGATGGACAAGATATCTCCATCTTCATCTTCTTCATACGAAGTACGCGTACGACTACCACGGATATTAGAGTTCAGCGCCCAGAGTCTTGGGGCTGAGGGATTCTAAGCCAAAGAAAGAAGCTGCAAATGTAATTACTTCTAGAGTCACACTCGGAGAGTACTGAGTAGAGTTCATAAGCAACGCAAAAATAGGGAGCCCATGAGCCAAGACGGGCCAAGAGCGACTTCAAGTCAGGGATTTGACGAGTTTCTTTTCGTACCATTTTCATGTGAGTTTCCATGTTCAGTACATGCGCCGTAGTATTCAAAAGACGGCGCGGCTCCCAAAGGGGTAAGCCTGAGCGCTACTGCATGGAAGCCCGGTAGAAGGATACAAGTGCAAAGCGAGTAAAATGCAACGACGCAGAGCCGCCAAGACAATTCGCTGTGAGGAGAAGCAAAAATGCTGTCATCAAAGCTCAAAAAGACACACTCGACGTAAATCAAAAAGGCAAAGATGGTGTGGGGGAAGGTGGTCTACTGAGTATTGAATTGCATAGCAAGAATAGAGAAGATACTCAGTAAAAAACAGCAACTTGGAATCATCACGGCGCCAAAGGGGGGGGGGGGGGGTACAAAAGAGGAATTGAGTGCCAGACGTATGTTGTTTCCGTAACGTAAGATATTCCAACAAGTCGATTATGTACAATTTGAATACTCCGATACTGTACTTTGTACTCTCGATCAGTTGCGAACATCATGGCGCATTTCAGCGATAGTACTCTCTTTCGATACTGCCTCCTTGGGTTCTACACCGCTGACTGTCGTAAGAGACGGATCGACTTCTTGCCGCAAGGTATATATCCCATACAGTAAAAGAAGACGCCATAATACTACGCCATGTCCTGGGGCTTTAGTCCTGCACTGCTACCCTCTGCGCAGCACCTAACCACGGCGTGGTGTGTCAACAGTGACTTCTTGGAGGGCCCCGGACAACACGGGGTTATCGGTTTATCATACACCACTCGCTGTATTTCCAAACAATAAATCGTGCACTATTGCAGTCTGTTTGATATTTGATACAATAGTGCCGACATTTATTGGCTAACAGCCACATTACAAGATACTTTGATACAAGCATCGAATACTTTGTATGCTTTGCTTTCAAAGTCATCCCTGTTGACGGATCTCCACAACCGGCCCTTTTTCTTGTTTTTGGTACAGAGTGGTGGATAGACTGGGGCCAGAGTCTTGGTCTTGGCCGAAAGCGAACTTTAACAATTCAATGTTGGATTCGGATTTGAGCTCAAATACTCTGTACTGAGTAGACACCAGTTTATGTGGATGTACTATTTGTGTGCGTTTGCTAGATAAGGTTACCTGTTCGTTTCACCAATTGTGTCAGCACTAGAATCTCGCGGGAAGGTAAAATCACCCCCGGCCAGATCCAAACTTCCTTCGACAACTCGATGGAACTCTAAGCACTCCAGCTTGTTGGTGATCCAAGCCACACAATATGCTTGGATCAGAGATAAAGAAGGAACCAATACCCAGAGATAAGCATCCTTTGAGGGAGGCAGCCTCGAGGCATCCGTGGCATCCTCGACACTCTGCATGGTCCGGATGACTTGGAACTTGAGTTCTAGAACAGTTCTCTCGAAACAGGCACCGAGGCACAACAAGCTATCTCTTGGCCATCCTTCGTTTATTGTCGTTTGCCTCCTGCGTAACCTGTTGTTTTTTTGTTGTTTTTTCCACTAGATAACAAAGACCAAGCCGCCAAGTAAGCCTTTGATTTGCCTGCACATCGAAATGTGCATTATTACTAGGCACGACAAGCCAGGATGGGCTACAGAGTACGTTTACTCCAACTCAGTAAGCACTTCGGTCATCGGATTGTCGGATTGTTTCTAGCTTGTATATTGTATCCTTTTCTCTCTACTTTGTAGGCATGGAAGGCCACTCACTTGCGACCGAGTTTCGACTGCGTATTGACTATTTCGAGATGCAAAATGTCAATGGCAACGGGCATGCTCCGTCCAGATATTATTAACAGGAATTCATTCAATTGCTATTTCAATGTTAATCGCTTTGCTTTTGAGCTTTGTGCTGTGTGCTGTGTGCTTTTGTGGACCTCATCCACATCCTTCATCTTCACGATGCTGTGCTCTGGTTTGCCAGCGCATTCCCATGACAAGTTCGTATTTGACAAGACAAAAGAACAATGGAGGTCTCAGTTAAAATAAAGCACAAAATTAATATGTTTAATACAGGGTTTGGCCACTTACAAGATCCAGACGACCAATTAGCATCTAGAATGTCCTTGAAAATATGGGTCATCCGCAAAGTCTCCGTTCTCAATCAAGAAGTACCAACCGAACTAGACTGATCCACCGTTGGTGCAAAACGATCGACTTCTTATTTTATTTTGCTCTGGCTTGCTGTTGGTGGTAATTTTACTAAATTCTACTCCGTACTTGCATTACTCGTACTCGTCGTGCCGTCTCATATATCTGCTCGGGCTACATCGACGGAGACGATGGTACGTTTATAGAAAGAGCTTGAGCGTCCTTTGCTTCTCCTGCCTCATCCAACATAGAAACATCGCACCTTCCCTAACTCATGGCGGGCCCGGCTGTCTCCCGTTCTTTCCGTTCCTTCCGTTCCTTCCTAATATGATAAAAACGTATACACAAGAGACGGCGCCGGTCTTTGTAAGCAGCGGCCGGGACATTTGTCGGGTAAAAACACAAGCAATTGTTCGGTAGCAAGTCGACCCCTGTAGGACGAATATGACGGAAGCGTATGCACAACACCATCGCGTGCTTTCACATGCCATTTGGGGAAACTGTGCCAGGTCGCACCTTCTGTGTCGGGCTTGTAAACCGTCGTAGCATTGTATAGATTGTGACGAGCGCAGCACACAGCATCACTCTACATGCATCCTGTGATTGTTGTCTCAAGGCCGAATATGTCGACAACTATATGTCAACAAAACCAAAAAGATACACGCCGTCACTGCGGCCAATATCTGATTCTATACAGGCAAGTGCTAATGCTGCAGGTCGTCGATTTTACCCGTGACGCCAGCAACAAAATTGATAAATGCCAGGGAAATGGAACATTGCCATGATATCACCATGGACGAATGACGAACAAGACGGATAACCAGACGGATAACTAGACGAATAAACTTCTTCGTTTCGGCTTCCATGCATATTCCACGGGCTTGTGTACTGACTGATCTGGATGCAGATACATGGACCACGGGCTACAGCATCCACCAACTTCAGAAACACGGTGTACAGCCACAACAGAGAGAGTGATCGTCGGCCACAAGACAAGAGCTCGACACGTTGGGTAGGTACAGCAGAACAACGGCAACACCAGAGGGCAAAACGACAGGCTGGTTGCTTGTGGGTTGCACACGGACACGCATTACACAGATACACGGGCAGCTCTGCGGTACATTCCACTTTCTCACACACTCTCAGTCTCTCTTCATACCGTGTATCACCTTCTGATTCCATCTCTTCGTCAACTGGTCTGCTCTCCTCCATTTGTGATCCCATTCTCTTGCACGTCGATATTGAAATCACTGTCTGTATCTCTTGTATCTTATTTCTTCTTCCCTGGGTTTGCCCAGTTTTTCTCTTTTACCTCTTTTACCTCTTTTTCCTCTTCTCCCTCTCCTCTTTGGATTTGATTACCATCCCGGCCCAAGCCCACCCGTCACTTAGTCTTTGACGACTGCGGTGTATTAAGCTACAGGGTAATAGCCCACTTTGACCTAGCCTGGTCCCCCCCTCCACTGCGTCTGAATCTGAGCAAGGAAAACTACCAGAGGGAACTACCTCGATTCGCCCCCATTATCGCCTCGTCACTTGCTAGACGCCGTCTGCTCCTCCCCGCCTGCTTCATCTCCCGTCCAGAGCCCATCCTATCCCTAATTATAAGATACCCTTCTAGGCAGGTCATCAGCAACAGCCAAGCCAAGACTCAAAATATCAAACAAATATCCAAAAGCTGAGCATCCAAACCTCACAGCCTCAGCCTCCTTGTCTTGTCATTATCGTGTGTTGAACGCCGCATCCGTATTGCCTCTAAGCAGAATTAGCCTCTGCCCAGGCTCCATACCCACTAACATTCCTCCATCCCATATCTCGACAGCTCGAACCACAACACGCGATCATTCTCTTGTATCGTTCACCGAACTGTTATTGGAAAGTCCTTGCTGCTTTATTATCCGTGCTTTGCAAAAACACCACAATCCTTGCCATAAGTAGCCTTGGCTCATAACCTCGAACCTCGAGCCGCACAATTATATTCTCACTTGATAAAGAACTATATCAACTAACAACGCAACGACACGACACGACACAAGAACTCTCGCCACTTATTTGCTCTCTTGTCGTCTCTTGGCATCGTCCGGGTGGTACCTTTTGCGCTTTTTCTACCTCATCTGCTCATCTGCTTTGTTTGCTTGCTTGCTGGTCGTTTGCCCAGAGTCTCATTGTACTAGGGTTGTACTTTCTTCTACTCGTCTTCCCCATCTTGCCTGACTTACACGCACCTCTAGAGGTCCCTTTGACACGGGCACGGATCCACTCGTGCTCTCTTATCTCTTGTCCGTTACAGAGCACTCTTACTCTTACTTTTTCTTGTCGTTGATAGAGATCAGAATTACACACCAACAAGCGCGGCATACTGCACTACCAACGGGGCGGCCGATCACTCCCCTCCTGGACTTTAGTCTTTGGAGGTTATATCGATCCCTCACAAGCACTTGGGGTTCTCTCTTTTTGTATTTAGACCTCTCCATTCCCCTCGCTTTCCGGTCAACTTTTCCTTTCTCCTCCCTCCCTTCTCCCACTGCATCCTCTCACTCACCCCTCAACCTCTCATACACATTCAAAAACGACAACTAGTTTGTCTTCTTCTACACATCAACATGTCGGATCAGGAGAGCGCCAGCAATGGCAAAGCCGAAGCTGGCTACACCCTCGGCACCACCACCAGCAATGTCGTCGGCACTATCAACAACAACGTGCCCGCCCACATGGCTCCCACCCCCGAACAGGAGCCCTTTGCCATTCGCACCGGTCTGAGCATGAAGTCGTTTGAGAAGCGTCACTATGGTCCCGGCATCGTCGAGATGGATCGCCGCATGTCCAAGCGCCATCTCAACATGATTGCCATTGGTGGTTCCATTGGTGCTGGTTTCTTTGTCGGTTCCGGTGGTGCTCTACACACTGGCGTAAGTCATTTCACGGTATCTCATCATCTGCACAAACACATGCTAACTATCTAGGGCCCTGGTTCTCTGCTGATTGACTTTCTGATTATCGGTGTCATGATGTTCAACGTCGTCTACGCTCTTGGTGAACTTGCTGTCATGTTCCCTGTCTCTGGTGGTTTCTACACATACTCTTCTCGCTTCATCGACCCCAGCTGGGGCATGGCCATGGGCTGGAACTACGGTACGTGAAAACTCATCCCACCGTCGTCTCTAACCGTCCTTTGTATCTGCAGTGTTGCTAACAAGCGCCAGTTATGCAATGGGCTGCTGTCTTGCCTCTGGAACTTACTGTCTGCTCGCTCACAATTGCTTACTGGGATGCATCCATCACACACGCCGCCTGGATCACCCTTTTCCTTGGTCTCATCGTTGTCGTCAACATTTTCGGTACTCTCGGTTACGCTGAGGAGGAGTACTGGTCGTCTATGCTGAAGCTGGCTGCTACCATCATCTTCATGATCATCGCCTTTGTCCTTGTCCTCGGTGGCGGCCCCAGCGACGGTTTGTACAGCGAATACTGGGGTGCCAGACTCTGGTACAATCCCGGTGCTTTCCAGAACGGCTTCCGCGGTTTCTGCAGTGTCTTTGTCACCGCCGCTTTCGCCTTCTCCGGTACTGAGCTGGTTGGTCTGGCTGCTGCCGAGTCCGACAACCCGGTCAAATCTCTACCCGGTGCCATCAAGCAGGTCTTCTGGCGTATCACCCTCTTCTACATCCTGGGTCTCTTCTTTGTCGGTCTGCTTATCGACTCCACCGATGACCGTCTGCTGGGTGCCAGTGCCTACGCTGATGTCAACTCGTCTCCCTTTGTCCTCGTCGGCAAGAACGCTGGCCTCAAGGGCTTCGACAGCTTCATGAATGTCATCATCCTGGTTTCCGTCCTGTCCATCGGTGTCTCCTCCGTCTACGGTGGCTCGCGCACCCTGACCGCTCTGGCCCAGCAGGGTTACGCTCCCCAGATCTTCACCTACATTGACCGCTCCGGCCGTCCTCTGTGGTCCGTCGTCTTCATCATTGCCTTTGGCCCTATCGCCTACGTCAGCTTGGCTGCCGCTGGTTCCACCGTCTTTGACTGGCTTCTGGCCCTTTCTGGTCTTGCTGCCCTCTTCACCTGGGGCTCCATCTGCCTGTCTCACATTCGTTTCCGCAGCGCCTGGAAGGCCCAGGGCCACACTCTGGACGAGATTCCATTCCAGGCTGCCGGTGGTGTCTACGGCTCGTACATTGGTCTTTTCCTGTGCGTTGTTGTCCTCATTGCCCAGTTCTTCGTCGCTCTGTGCCCCGTCGGTGGTGGTTTCAACGACGCCGAGGGCTTCTTCAAGTCCTTCCTGGCCGCCCCTCTTGTCCTTGCTTTCTGGTTTGCCGCTTGGCTGTACCAGGGCCGCAGTTGGATGACCATCAAGGACATTGATGTCGACACTGGCCGCCGCGAGCTGCCCTGGGGCGAGATCAACGCCTACCGGGAGACACTGGTCCAGATGCCCGCCGCGAGACGTCTCATGTACAACTTCTTCATCTAAGCGATGAACTGCCGTATTACTGTTCATTCGAGTGTTGGGGGTGTTCATTCTTCGCATCTTTCATATCGCATTCATTGATTCATCTATCTTTTGCTAGAATAGAGTTTGGAGACATGTTGTGATAGACGGAGGCTGGCATTTCCCTGTTTTATTTCTTTCACGATACCACCATTTGTTTGGCTCTCAGAAGAGAGTCGCGATACCATAGTTTTATCAACTCTATATTTCATTTCTCATGTCCCTAGTGATAATACAAACCGTACATTATATCATACAGATTTATAATCGTAACTTCATCGAAGTTTGGCAGTTAGCAGTAACGTTGATGCTTGCGATAACGTAAGCTGTACTGTTACTTGTATGACCCTTGACACCGCCTTGTCACAAGCTTACCACTTCCGTATGTTCCTTCCATTTTTGACGTATAGCCCGGTGCAGTTGCCCTTCATGTCGAGTATGCAGGCTCGCCACTGCCAATCAAAACAATATGTCCTATGCGCGTCATTGACCCTTCCTAAACTCACAATCTATAGCCTGGTACGGTATACACAAGCCAGCGCGCGCCTTCCCTTTAAGACTCATTGAACAGATACAGAAAGGCCCCAAAATACTCGAGAGAGAAGTCGCGCCTGTCATCTCAACTATACTTTCTCATCAAACCACATTTCAGCCTGCACCGACGCGTCCCCTAGTCTGGGCTTCTCTCCTTTTTCTTACTTTTCCAATGCTCCCTTGCCGCCGGGTTCGACATCAACCTCACATACACAGACGCGCGCGCTGTATCAGAACGTCAAAAAGGACATCACAGCGGTAATCACGTCTCTCTTTTGCCTTGTCATCTCACTCTCAGAACTCTATCCAGTCACCTTCTCATTGTCTTTCCATTACCCCTGTCTCAAGCGAGGCTCAGCCGCGCAACTGTGCACTTTTGCGAACAGAGACGCACTCGTCTTTCCTTAAGGCGCACTCAAAGCGCCTGCGCTATCGACAATATCGACAATCAATTCAGCTCGCCGGCCGAGCTAAACCGAAACCGGGCACGGCACGACTCCACCACTTAAACCCCCAAACTCACGCTCCCACAGGCTCTCACAGTTGCACTCAACCGGGCGGAGTCTGACCCCTCTCATCTTCGTCTGTTGGCTGGCCATACACATTTGCTGTACGGCTGGTCTTATCCTGGCCTTTGTCCCAATCCCAGGTTCGCATCCCGACGCTACCTTGGCCATCGTGTTTCTGTTTTCAGTTTCTCCTTGCTTGCTTACTTGCTTGCTTCTCACAGTCTTTCTGTTTTTGTTTTCTAATTTTACTGTATCGCATCATTCATATTCGACATTCTCTTGTGCAATTCTTTGACCGCCCGTGTTGTTCACTTAGGGCCGTGCTCTTTTCGTTATTGCGTTTTCTTAGTCAGTCGCCAGTCATCCGACCCTTTGTCTCTTTTCAGCAGTCAGCAATCAACCGTCGGTACCCGGAGCGACACCGCCTCCACCCGCACCCGCACCCGCCTTGCGCTGTCATCAGGTGTTCTCGCGACGCACTTGAACAAGTCAAAATTGACGCATCGCAAAGCAAAGAGACTTTTAAACTTTTGTCAATACTGTTCCGAGATACAGGGTCGTGGGGTCTTGGGGCTATCGTCGCCGCGACCAACATTTTGGGCTTTTGTCTTATCGTCATCCGACTAGCCATTAATTACGCCGCCCCTCTTTGATCGATCTACAGCACACTACAGCGGAGTGCTGAGACCGGTACCTTGTCACAAAAGTTGCCATCATTTAATGCCGTCATAGAACGCGCGCTGTTGCCTTGAACAAGCCACTTGCCTCTCGTCCCCAAATGCAACGACCAACAGTGGCACTTGGTGATCATCTGCACGACCGACTTTGCACCCCTCGACCTTTCCTATCGTCATCTTCACAAGTCAGCACACCAATCTTATCGCGCATCCCACCCTCCGACTACCGACCTTGCCCTCCAACTACCACACCTTTGACCGATAACCTTTAGCACCAACCTAGCAGCGCACACGACAGCGCAGCCATCACGATGGAGAACATGCGAACACAAGCTAAACGAGTGTTTGCACAGTTGGAAGAGTCAGCCGAGGATGCAGATGCGGCGCCTGTGTACAAAACACTACGATCGGGGCGTCGGATCAGGACGAGACACAGATGTACGCCGGCGCCGGAACCAAGCGGGCCCACGCTCCACAAATTCGGAAAACTGCCCATCGAGCTCCGTCTCCGCATCTGGCAGCTAGCAGCCGAAGCTGCGATGGAGCCGTACCATCCCTTGCGTGTCCGGATGTATAAGGGATTCGAGACGGTCACACCAGGCAACTCCTATGATGAGCGCAGACGGAAATCGGTTCTCCGCCTGGCAGCAATGCCTGATCTGGCCGGTGTTACGAGAGCACGCCGCAGTTTACTACGAGTAAACCGGGAAGCACATTACGAAGTCTCGCGACTCTGGGACCACACTCTGCCTCTACACAAGGGCCGCAAACTCTACTTTAGCCACAGCTACGACATCGTCTTTATAGATATTCGCGAGCAATCCATTATCTCGGACTTGTTTCGACTGCGGCGGATGGGCGATTTGCCAGCCTTTACCGCGGACATTGGCCACGTTGCATTTGACATGGTGCCCAACTACCCATTATGGATGACCGGCCAGGAGGATATGCATCCGAGCATTAGTCTGCTTTTTTGTTTCCCCCGGCTGCACAGCGTCTCGCTCGTCCACTACAAGTCTTTTTCTCCAGAGATTAAGTGGGATCTAGAAACGGATGTCCGCTGGCTGCTTAAAAGAAGCAAGCGACACGGAGTTAACTTCCGAAGCTTCGGCGCCATTGCCGGCTTTGACTACAATCAAAGATGCTCAGTCGGGAATCGCCAGTCCACCCGGACAATCCGCCACGAGTGTGCCATATGCACTATCCACAAGTGTGCATACATAATATCTCTGCTGCGCAACAAAGCACACATGGTGGATGCCCGGCAGCGGGAACTCGAGCCAGATCAAGTTTCGTTCCTGGGAAAGCTGCGCCGATTCATGCTCCTTGCCGCAACACCGCAAATGACAGATTCCGTTCCGGCATACGAACACCATTCTGTGGGATGGTACAACCATCGCTCTGCCCTAAGAGGCAACCCTCTCGAAGAGGAGGTATTCGCCAACGACAATAGCAAGCAGGAGGACGAGGCCGAGACTGAGCACGAGCATGGGCACCCTGACGATAGTAGCGATGAAGAGGACGAAGGTGGCATGGATGACATGATTGGATTGGACAGCGATGTGGAGGGTGACGAGATTGGTCTCATGGGTGCGAATGCCGGCCAGGATATTGGTGACGATGCCGATGAAGTGGAGATATTGTTTGACACGGACGATGACCCGGATATGGGCGTGGACAACGAGAACCTATGGGTCATGTAGTAAGGCCAACTACAGTCTCGTTTCCTGTCACTGAGTCGCGGCCCTTTTCTTTTTTCCTTTTTCTTTCTTAACCTTTCTGTTCCTTTATTGGTGCACTGATTTATCTGCATTTCAGTTTTATTCCCTCTTCCTTTATTGCTTTTTTTATTTATTTCCCGGTCGCATTCCGCAGTACATACGGCGTTGTAAGGATCCCAATGATACCTCGGGGCGAAAGTGCGGTCGATTCTCGCTGTGGCGATGTTTTATTATTTGCATTTGTTCATCTATCATTGCATTTCCCATGTTCTTGTTACTTTGTTTTTATTTTCTTATTTCTCTCATCTATTCTATGTATTCTCAATCTTAGTCAACATTTACAGACTACACTTGACGAGCACATATGGTCACCTCGCGTTGTCTATCGTATCAGCTCCGCCATGCTTAAGTCTACAAATTAACCACTATCTCGGCATAACCTAGTGCAGATGTTGTCCTCGTGGCATAATTACCAGATGATGTGATATCAATTTGCAATGTGAAATGTATTAAATATGACTGCAATATTATGCTAAACAAGTATTGCGCCCCAACTCCGTGAATGTGAAAATTGTATGCCGCATGCGTCGTGTCATCGTATCGTACCACGCCGTAACCAAATATCCCAAAAGTAAATCCCATTATCGACCCCCTCCTCCCGCAAGCAGCCACCTAGTAGTTCCGCTTCACGTTGTCCACAAACTCGCGACCGGCCTTGGCGCCATCGTGCGTCTGCCGGAACACCTTGCGCTCCCACTCATCTAGGCCGCGCAGAAACTCTTGGCCCGCATAGCCCGTGCCCAAGTTGCTGCTCGTGTTGCCCGGGTCGTCCTTCTTGTCAGGGTCCGAGGCGTGAGCACCATGGCCGCCATGACCGCCTCCCGTACCAGCAGTCGATGACGACTCGCCCGTCGCTTGGCCGCCCACTTTGCGCGCGTGCAGGGCAATGTCATCGGCACGGCCGACAAATGCAGACCGCAGCACAGCCGCCAGATCAGCATCCTCAAAGAGATCGAGCATGCGCGTGGCCAGGGCATAAAAGTGTGCAGACTGGTCGCGCAGGGGCACGGCGCGGGGGTCGGCCTTGAGGGCCTGGACGACCTCGCTGCGCAGGGGTGGTGGGAGGTTGAGTGTGAGGAAGGGTGTGGGGTCGTCGCCGCCGCTGTTGGCGAGGGCCAGCATCTCGGCGAGCCATAGTGGCAGCTGGAGTTGGGTGCCGGCCTTGAGGGTGTGTGAGGGGTTCTGGTCGAGGTAGCCGAGGCCGGGGACGTCAATCTGGAACTCGCAGGGGATTTTCTTGGTGGTCAGCAAACGTAGAGGTAGAATAGAAATAGTTAAAATAAAAATAAAATAAAGCTCAGAAAGTAAATACCTCTGCATCCGTGAGGATGGCGTCAACGTCGTAGTAGGACATGGCGGTGGGCGAGAATCGAGAATCGAGAATCGAGATAATGTTCGGCTGGCTACATAGTCGTCAAGAGAAAGTGTGTGCAACGGTGACCGAATGCGACCAGTCGACCAGCTCAGTTTACTTCCTTCCTAAAAGGGTCCAATGTCAAGAAGGGCTGTGGACAGCTCAGAGACGCGACGCGATGGTGGTTAGGTGGGGTCGCTTCATATCGATAAGCCTTGACGTGCACGAGCCACAACAGCACAAGCCACACTCTATCGACACTACATTCCAGCGAGGAATGACGACACAAGCTCACAGCCAAAAACAAGCCGGGATTCTACCAAAAACCGATCCGACCCCACTAAAAAGTTACTGAGCGCAAAGCTCACGGCAAAGCTCGGGTGGAGCGGCCGACCGAGACAACGGACGAATTACTAGATAAAGAGGGGGGTTGATTGGTAAAAGACTGGACAGCAGCAGCTGAGAGCTAAACGACACTATGCAGTGGGTCAATTGGCTCATCAGGTTAAAAGCTGCCCTGTCCGCACTCCTCGCTATGCACTGGCTATGGCGTCGCTCGGATGCCCCTCTTACCTCCGAAGCGCTGGAATTAAAGAGTGCTATAGATATAGTATACAGCTCTTGGACCTCTTCCACTACATTATTTATATCTTCTCCCTTGACTCTTTTGCTTCCAATTCAACGATCAAATCTTCCTCCTACACCTCTTGTCCTCCAACACCACACACATCATCACAATGGCTTCTCTCCTCCGCAACTCGACCCTGCGCGTCGCCCGCGCGGCCGCCACCAAGCCTGCTGTCGCCGGCCTGTCCACGGCTTTTGTCCGCACCAAGGCCACCCTCCCGGACCTTGCCTGTAAGTCTTTCTTCCTCTACCGTTTTGAGTCTATCTCCAGTCGGCTAACCATCTAAGATGACTACAATGCCCTCGAGCCCTACATCTCCACCAAGATCATGGAGCTGCACCACTCCAAGCACCACCAGACCTACGTCTCCGGCCTCAATGCGGCACTCGACACCATTGCCGAGGCCAACGCTGCCGGCGACGCCCGCAAGGCCGCCAAGGCCGCTCCCCTCCTCAACTTCCATGGCGGTGGCCACATCAACCACACGCTGTTCTGGGAGAACCTGGCCCCTGCCTCGCGCGACGGCGGCGGCAGCCCCAGCGGTGCCCTCAAGACTGCCATCGACAAGGACTTTGGCTCGACCGAGGCCCTGATCAAGCAGTTCAACGCCGCGCTGGCCGGCATCCAGGGCTCTGGCTGGGCCTGGCTGGCCAAGGACTCGGCGTCCAACACGCTGTCGATTGTGACGCGCGCCAACCAGGACCCTGTGGCCGGCGCGTTTGTGCCTCTGCTGGGCATTGACGCCTGGGAGCACGCCTACTACCTGCAGTACGAGAACCGCAAGGCCGAGTACTTTTCCGCCATCTGGAACGTCATCAACTGGAAGACAGTTGCTGCCCGTTTCGACAAGGCATAAGCTTGTGGGGTAGTATTGGCAACAGTTAGTCAGTCAGTCCATAGTTTTATGATATATGAATAGCAATTTTAATTTACAATTTTGTTGGCTCTGCTGTCTCGTTCCTTTGCTGTCTTGTTCTTGGAAGCTACAATCGATGATGTAATGTGTGGGCCAATCACGCCAAGAGGCAACGACTACAGCCGAGGTTGTCAGGTAGTATCACATCATTCTTCTCCAAGCTACCAACAACCAATCAACATAATCATGATCACACGGCACTGCCAAAGCACGCATTCGTTTATTTGTTCATGACTGCAAGCTATTATCGTGCCATCATCCAGTAGTTGTTGCGCATACTCAGAGCGCTTTCTCCCTTGTTTTTGCAGCGTGGGTTGAAGTGATCGTCTGGTGAGCCCCAAGGAAACATGGCAATCAGGCACAGCTCATCAGGTTTCAGACACGGACTGCACTCGCGCCATGTCGTCCACTGCAGCGTGTTCATCAATTCATCTAGGATTGCCCGGGTTTTGACGTCAACATCATCTGACGAATCAGTCTCACCCTCGCCCTCATCCTCACCCACTGTCTTGACCTTGTTGGCAGCTTCGTCGTAGAGAACGGCGCGCATGTCAAACAGCGATGTGCAAATCGTCCGCGTCACTTCAGTCATGGCTACAAAGATGCTGCGGTCCTCGGGTGTCCATGAACTCTCACTGGCCAGTGCGCCTGTCAAATAGTGGTTTGTGCACCGGTCCAGCCGCAGCTCCGCCGTCTCTGTCGGGTCGGTATGGTTCATATATGGGAACACCAGCAGTGGCAAGAGATCCTTGACAATTTGTGATGTAGGTGCAGATGTATCGTTGGCCATCTGGCTAAATCGACTTGAAAACCGGGTCACAATCATGTCCACGATCCCCTGCCAGTCCACGACAACCTTGTCCTTGAGAGAGCTGCTGTCGCCACCGCCGACATGCCGGGCCGCCGCTACTTCTCGGAAACGGTCGCGGATGCTGCGTCTCTCGTCGCGCGTCACTTCAGCCAGGCGCGGCAGCTCAGGCCGTGTTGCATCTGGGTTCGTCACGTTGACGTCGTAGAAAAAGGCAGACACCATGCTCGACCAGTCCACATGGATGCGGCCCTCGGGCTGGCCGTGGTATCGGTGCGACACGCCGCGCAGAAACTCGAATGGAGAAAACACGGGCAGGCCGCCCGTCTCATTGACAAACGGGCTCGCCTGAACACTGTTCAGGTCGAGGCCACCTGTCTCGCTAAAGTCGCAGTAGATAATCTCAAAGCCGGCCTCGGTGCGGATGAACCCGTCAATCTGGCCGTCCTCCCAAGCCCACTCCTTGGCCAGATCGCACAGTCCCTGAGCCCGTACCAGCTCATTGCCTGGTCCACGCCACCAGCTTTGATTCTTGTGGTCTGGTTCTCTATCCAGCAAAAGCAGGTCCTGAGTGTCCAGGCAGCCAAATGATGATTTGCCGGCAGCCATGCCGTCGAGGTACAGCAGGTTCAGTGGCCGATTGGCACGGTAGGTGTGAAAGTAGCCGCGCGCCGGCGTCCAAAAGTCGGGCCGGCCGCCACGGCCATATTCTCCATCTCCAAGTGCAGTCTCTACATCGTCGTCTTCTGCACCAATGATCTTTTGCGTGTTGTGGTCAAGGGACCGTTTTTGCAACCGAGCACCATATTGCCGATTCCAAACGTGCCAGTCCCAGACGCCAAGATCATCAGCTTCTGGCCTATCTTCGCGTTCATCATCTTTAGGCCCGCCATCACCACCGGGCACACCGTCGCCGTGCTCGGACCGTGACGTGCCAAACATTTGTGCGTGCTCAAGCTCAAACGCGAGCCACTCAAACCCGTCCGGGCGATCCATCTCCGTACCGCCGTGGTAAAACAGTTGACCCTCGGGGACAGTGGCCAGGAAGAGAGACACGCCGTTGTGGTTCAGGGACGAACCCCATTGGCGCATGGCTGAATGGACGGCATTGAAGATGCCGAATGCATTGCGACGGGCGGCGTCGTCGCTCGGTGCGAGAGGTGCAGCTGCAGCTTGGGTTAAGGACAAAAAGAAGAAAGCAGCGAATGGTGCCGACCGAAAGACTGTGTGGAGCGGCGCCATCGTTGTCCTTGCGCCGGCGGTGATGTTATCAATTTCTTGTTCTAATCTCCGTATATCTCGCGTCGCCGGGGTTTGTCCGCAGCTTACCCAGGTTGTGCCAGACTTTGGCTGACTTTAAAAATTATCAAAGTTCTCCAACTCCCACCGGTCCTTGGTGATGTATTTGCAGTCTTCAAGTCAACTTGGTGCAGTCGTTGTCGTGATATAGATAGCTTGTAAGAAGTAAGATGTGGCGCCGTTGAACGCGATAACGGTGCGATAAGTTGCGGTTTTATCAGATCCAGGCCTTTAGGCAGCCGCAAGAGAGAGATACCTAAAAAGATACAACACGACCGAGCACCAATCAGCAAATGTATCGAAGAAGTAAGATATCTGCACACCGCTTCTCTTGTCTCCAAGCACAGAGTATTGAAGATAAAGGGGGTTGACACGGAAGAGTAGGAAGAAGACAATCTGTTACAAGCTCGTGATACTTGGGAAATACGCCGGTGCTTGGCTATTCTCCACTGCCGTTGCGCAGCAGAGGCACAACTTAAATGCTCAAGTGGTGCTCAGTTGTTCTCGAGAGAAATCAACAGTTCATCAGAGAATTTGATAAAGCTGAATCGGAACTTGGTTATTGCGATCATCGCTCAAAGTAAGAAATGTATAGTCCTTCCTAATCGAGAGTGTGGTTGCTAATAATTGGTGTCCGTTTCTCGGCCGCGTCATCATCAAAGCAGGAAGGAGCAATTGTCTACTTCCAAGCATGTCAGTCCGGCTGAATCAGCATGTTCCGTTTCTTAAAAGATTTATTAAATAAATTAGATTTGCTATCTAGTTTTAGACTATCTAGAGATGTTTAGAAGTGAATCGAGAGACTATAAGTATCACGATGGCAATAGCATCGTTTGCTGCATGAATCGGAAATGTTGACTGAAGCAGTATTATTCGTAGTTGTCGGGTCACCTCTGTCAGTAGAGGTGTATTCAGCTGATTGGTTGAAATATGATTGTATTTCGGTAGCAATTGATACACCTAACAAAACGCATATTGCATTTGGAGCAGTATTTTGTCGAAAAGCTGCACTGTCTTCTGTTCTCTTGCAAGTTCCTCTATCGTGCCGTCTTTCGTTAAAGTGTCTGATCAAACACTCGACATTTGTTGTTAGGCATTGCAGACGTGGGCCTTAAGTTTCATTAGGCCGTAGTCAGAATATATGTTTTGAAGAGAAGGAGACCACTGGTCAGAAGGCCGTGTCGGTTTGGGTGATGGCTACCTCCGTGGTGAATTCCAGTGCTTTATCGTGAGTATGTATAAATCATGCATACATCAAAGCCACGCCGTCAGCGGTAGTCTCCAGCTGGATCTTGCTCTGCATATCTGGAACTGCGAACGCAAAGTTGATGCAGTTACTCCTGGAAAGCTGACATTGGCAGCACCAAGTTGATAAATTATTTGTAGCCTTCATGCCCAGCGTTGGTCTTGTGCACTCCATAAACTCGAGCCATATGGCGAGATACAAGAAGGTGCAAGTTGTGTATATCAGCTCCAGCCCTGGGGTGTTTCCTGGAGCAATCCTTCACGGTGTCCAAGCCGTAATTGTGCAATTCCTGATAATGCAACATTCACGCCTTGATGCAGACTATCTTTGTACTTGTATTTTGCCTGCATTCCCATGTCAACAAATGCAAGCCACGAAACTCATACTAGCATCTGATATCACCAACTCTGTGCGACTGCTGCTAGTTGATACATACCTCGGCCATGTCTCCACGGGGACCATAAGGAGATCTCTCCCAGATAATGTAAATGGCATCCACTCGTTGAGACGTTGTAAAGCAAGTGTAGATGAGTAGAACTTTGCGTCAAAGTGGCGAAGGCGTGGTTGATGAAGAGCTTAGACCACCGTAGCAGATCTGCCATTCATGCTATCGTGCGTGCAGCAATGATATCACTAAGGCATCTCTGAAGTCTGAAGCTGTTTATATGGTGTACAGCGGGATACATACCCTCTATATCTCGCAGTCCGAAGACAAATAAGACGTAGTCGTCAGTCGGCCGCCCGGTGCCTATAGGCAGATGGTGCTGTGCAACGGGAAAGGAGATTTGATAGAGGTAGGGCATCGACATTATGTATATATATTCGTGGTATTGGCTGTATTCTAGGCAAAGTGAATCTTACAGTTTCCGTCCGATTCCGCGAGTCGAAGTGTAAACGAATGTATGCGTAAGCTGTTTACCAGAATGTCTGTAGGTGTAGTAAATCACACATCATTCATAGGTCCGTTGTAGGACTAGCATAAGACAAACGACGGAGCAGAACTCATCATTGGCAATCAAAACAGCTCTAAGACCAGACAATTTTAAAAACACTACACCGGTTTATGGTGTGTGTCTTGCTTAATTTCAACATCCTCACAGTTTGGTTACACGCCGGCTGGAAAGCTGCGAAATATAATATAAAAATCCTAAATGCCAATTATGCCGCTGCAATGCTATGTGATGCTTTTATCCAAAATAATAACATGAATGACCAAAACACAAAAACGTCCCAGGCTACAGATCTGGGTCGATGGCCGTGCCCAGGTCTCGATCCTCCAAAAAGGACCGTCCCTGTAGGTCTTCTGGCAGGTACTCCTGCTTCACACGCCCGTCCACATAGTTGGGGTTGTACTTGTATTCCTGGCCGTAGCCCAGGTCCTTCATCAGCCGCGTCGGTGCATTCCGCAGATGAATAGGGATAGGCAACGATGCCACGCCGGGCTCGCGCAGTACCGCAAAGGCGTTATTCAATCCGCGGTAGGCGCGCGTGCTCTTGGGCGCCAGCGCCAGCGCAACGGCGCAGTGGGCCAGCGGGATGCGTGCCTCTGGCATACCGATCTGCTGTGTCGCCGTGTAGGCCGCAGTAGCCAGCGTCAGCATCGTGCTGTCGGCGAGGCCGACATCCTCCGAGGCAATGACGACCATGCGGCGCGCCACAAACAAGGGGTCCTCGCCCGACTGCAGCATGCGCGCGAGGTAGTAGAGAGTAGCGTCTGGGTCTGAGCCGCGCACCGACTTGTGGAACGCCGAAATGGTGTCGTAGTGCTGGTCGCCGGCGCGGTCGTAGACGAGCGTTTTTGTCAGCTGTGCCTTGAGGTCTTCCTTGGTGAGGAACGTCGGCGATGATGATGCCGAAGCATCTCCGTTGGCCTGTCCGTTTGAAGACGCTACTGCTGCGAGATCCTTGGGCCGAGCAGCAATGGACATGGCGAGCTCCAGCAGATTCAGAGCGGTGCGAGCATCTCCATCCGAAAAGGTGGCCAGGTATCCAAGCAGCTCATTGTCAATAAGTGGTGACAGTTTTG
Source organism: Ophiostoma ulmi (assembly GCA_029298715.1). NCBI lineage: Eukaryota > Fungi > Ascomycota > Sordariomycetes > Ophiostomatales > Ophiostomataceae > Ophiostoma > Ophiostoma ulmi. The sequence continues at coordinate 1,079,807 of JANSLN010000007.1, forward strand.
AGCTGGTGGAGTTGCCATTTGTCTCGGGGCCGTCTTCCTCTTTTACTTCTTGCTCGGCATCCCCTTCTGTGGCAACCCGCACACCGGTCTCTTCGTATACCGCCCGCACCAAGATCCGCTGCACATCCTCTTTGGACAGCGATGCCAGCGTAAAGGTGCGGCACCGCGACAGCAGAGCATTGACAACACGAAACGACGGATTTTCTGTCGTCGCGCCAATCAGTGTGATCGTGCCGGCCTCGACGGGCTTCAGAAACACATCTTGCTGCGCCTTGGTGAACCGGTGGATCTCGTCGCAGAACAGAATGGTCTTGCGCCCAAACAGGGTCAGCTCGTTGGCAGCTTCGGTAAAGATCTTCTTGCACTCGGCGACGCCGCCGCTGCTCGTGGCATTCATCTCCACAAAGCGGCTGCCCACGCGGTGTGCTATGCAGCGCGCAATGGTCGTCTTGCCCGTGCCGGAACCGCCCCACAAAATCATAGAGGGCACGCGGTCAGACTCGATGAGCGCACGCAGCACACCGTGCGGCCCGACCAGTTCCTGGCCGCAGACATCGTCGAGCGTCTGCGGGCGCATGCGTTCGGCAAGAGGGGCTGCCTTATTGGTGCGCGAGCGCTTGGCTTGCGGACCGCTGTTGCGAGTTTCTCGGGGTTCTTGGGACTGCTGCTGTTGTTGTGTTGTGTTTGCTGTACCATTTTGCTGGTGACTGCTGTCGTCTGGTGAGCTGTCGCCTGGTCCGTCCTCGTAGCTGCGCTTCTTCCCTCCTCCACCACCACCACCACCCCCGGGTGCCTGTGTTGATATTGGCAGTGTAAATATCGATGCATGTGTTCCATTTTGCGGTGTCGTTACTGTCGATGCCTTCTTTGCCGCTGTGCCGTTTACGTTGGTAGCTGCCGATGTCTGCAGCTGCTGTCGTTTTGCAGCGGGTGTCTGGAAGAATGTTGCTGCCGATCGCTTTGCCTGCTGCGGCTGTGACGAGCCCATCGACGGTGAGCTGGGCGGCTGTGACGATCGTTTGCTACCGGTGCCATTACCATTGCCATGTCCATCGGCCTCTAGGTCTCCCTCCTCCAAGATGTGTGTCGCGCAGCCGGCATCGAGGTGTGCATTGATGTTGGCCGGCCGCACGTGCTTTGCGCAGATGGGACAGTCGACAAACGACGGCATGGTGAGTTGGCGACGGAGAATTTGTATTGACAAGTCACTCAAGTTGAATAAAATCGACGCAGCTATTCAGGTAGTATCAAATCGTGAGACAATCGTTTGCGAGGAATGCCGTTGTTTCCCACAGATTACATAAGGTCAATTTTTCACAGCCTTTTTCTGTATTTTCCTGCAACTTCCTGTATTATTTTGCGATGATCTGTTTGTAGTGGAAGGTACGACAGGTGGATGGCCCCTGGGAGACGCGTTTTTGTGGCACCTAACGGTAGTGGTACTTAAGTGCTGAACAAACGCGCTAGCACAGGGAATCTCAGTTGCGAGATTACATAATTTAGTGTGTCTGCGTCATCGGCGGGCTTCCTAACGCCTTGATTGCTGTGCAATTCTATATTATTATCTTATCGCACGTTTTCTGCCAGAATACATTTGACAATTTTCAACTGTACCACATGGTTATTGAAATGTACCATGATACTGTTTTTAGTTTCTCATTATTCTTGATATGACAGTGCGTATGGCACTCCTTCTGTAGTACTAAAATGCTATGCAATAAGATGCTATGTGATGAAGTTTATGAGATGGCGAAACAAGATGATTCTAAAGACGTCATGTTTCGTGATGATCATCGTCTATGTAATGGTGTATGGTGCAGGTCTAAACCATAAATGACTCGCCACAACCGCATTCCTCCTCTGCGAACAGTTAGTATGTGTAGATGTAGGTGTAGATTCCCATCATGATAGTAAAACTTACTGATGTTGGGGTTGCGGAAGACAAAGCGCTGGTTAAGCTTGTCCTCAACCCAGTCCATCTCGCTGCCAATGATGCTGAACAGCGCCTTACTGTCTACCAACACTTGAACGCCATCCTGCTCAACAAGCTCGTCAAAGGCGCCAGGCTTCTCAACATACTCGAGGTTGTATGCGAGGCCACTGCAGCCCCGGTTCTTGACACCGACCTTGATCAGCTTCGGGTCAGGGCCCTCGAGAAGCTCGCGGACCTGCTCGACGGCGGCTGGTGTGAGCTTCATCGCCGCCTTGCGAGGGGCGCGCAGCTTCGAGGGACGCTTCTTGGGCGCAGCCGAGGGGGCTGCAGCAGCAGGGGAGGCAGTTGAGGCTGTGGATGCTGCGGATGTAGGGGATGTGGCTGTTGGCTTGGACGGAGTCGCAGTCGGAGTTGCAGTCTGGGTTGATGCAAGGGGTGATGCTGAAGAGGCCTTCTTTAGTAACTCGGTTGTGTCTGTCGGTAGTGTGCTTTGCGCGCTCTGCATGCTCTGTGTCTTCTTTGCTGCTGTGACTGAGCCCGACTCAATGGGTACCACTGGTTCCGGTGGAGGAGGGGGCCGCATAGTCATCGGTGCCGGTGACGGCGAGTCGCCCGCAGGGTATAGGGAGTATCGTGTATACGGCTTGGCCGACGTGGATGTGGAGGAAGAGATGGATGATGTAGAGGATTTGTTAGGTGTGGCTGATGTTGCCGCTGCTGCTGCTGCTGATGCGGTCGACTCGGACGATCGCTCGGCTGGCTGTGCGTAGGGTGGCGGCGGCGGCATGTGTACGGGGGCCGTGCCGGACAGGAACCGCCGGCGCTGTTGCTGCTGAGGTCTTGCGAGCCACGGTTGTGACAAGGCCGTAGACGTGGATGTGGTAGTTGTCATGGCGGCGACTGAAAACTGCCGAGACTGGTACTGCTGCTGGTGCTGGTACTGCATGCGCCATTGACGGGCAAGACCCTGACGACAGAATACACAGGCGGACTCTGCCGACCGTCTTGATAAACTCATGCTGGCGGTGATGTGTAAATGATGGAGGAGGAAAGAGGGGGTGAAGATGAAGCTGACGACGAGGATAAAAACGTCTAAATGGATGTGAGTGATTTAGGTCGATTGTTGTGATAAGAGTTGCAAAAGAAACGAACGAGACAATATGAATACAATCGCAAATCTGATTTCTAATGCAAAGAATGATGTATGTCTATGGCCAGAGCGGCTGCAGCCGAAGCGTATTATCAAGAAGGGGGGGACAGAGAATGCCAGGCCACAACGAAGCTGTCACGGGGCGAAAATAGGTACTGGCGGCCTGTGGTTCGCCGGTACAGTGCTGAAAAGTGGGGTGACTGACACAGTTTCAAGCCGACTAGCAAAAACAGTGGGCTGGCACTGTGCGCCCCTTCATCGACCGGGCCAATCAAAGCCGCTGGATTGGTCAAACAGGGTTATAGCAAGTGTCAGGACACACCGTGTCTGACTAGCTATACACCGTATACACACAGTGTATGAGGGACTATCCCCTCATCCCCTCTAGCCACATAGATAGGATGGAACCTAAGAAGGACAACAATAAATAATACCATTCTACTCATCTAACAATAGTAGCAGCCCCCTCTGTTATACTAGCTTAAAAGCACTAGTTTAAACTTACATAGCCCCGGTTGTATATGTTTGGTACTAGCGGTCTACCGGCCGTACTATATATACCCTTTTTTTACTTTTTTCTCTCTCGTGTCTTACCTTTTCGTTTCCGTATACCTTTATTTAGTTTATACTTTTATTTATAGACTACGGTTTATATGAACGACTAGGCTAGTTTGTTTGTTACGCCCTTTCTTTTAGTTAAGACTTTATAAGCCTTGAACGCCGTTTTCTCTTTGGCATCTCTTAGTTTGAGGAACGTATAAACGGCTTAATTTACGATTTGATTTAATTAAAGAATCGTACCGCGCGTACCGTAGCATTCCGCCGTTAGCGTCGGGAATATAACGAACTTTTAGACGTCGTTCCGGAATTTTAAAAACTTTATATAATCTTTCCCGTACGCCTTTTCTTGGGAACGTTTGTGAACTCTTTTGTTTTTATTTTTATACTAGTACGTTCGACTTATAGTTTTAACGAACTTTTATAATACTTATTTATAAGTATATTTTTTAAACGTATTTTAGTCTCTTTTTCGTTATTTCGTCTCGTTTTAACGGTTATTTTTAATATACCCGTATAAGATATTATATTACTTTATTAAATCTACTACTTTTAACTAGTTAAACGAAGACGCGGTAAGGTTTATATACGCGGTCGCGTTTATACGACTTATAATTTTATTAACGTATATAATGAATAAAATTTTATTAACGTATACCGTGAATAAACTATATATATAACGACTACTTCTTACATAAACCCTCCCGTTAATAAAACTACTATATCGTTTATATACGACGATTAAACCGGTTAAACCGGACCTAGCTAGCTTATTTTTAAAACGGCTTAAATCGGCAATTTATAAAGCTTTACTAATTACGGACAGGCTAACAATCCCGCCGGTATATACACTCCCTTTTTTAATAACGGATATAGTTTTAGTAATTACAACTTCGGTTATTAACTTAAACTTTAAAGATTCCCCTAGTAAAACTTTAGCTAACTAGACGGACCTATCCCCGACGAATTCTTCTACCGGAATATGACTATAAAATAATTCTACCGTTTTTAACAATTGTTCGGTAGTAGTACCCTCGTTTTACGGGCCGATCGCACTTTTATCCGTTCGGAGCGTTTTAACTTTTTTGACCCCGGTAAGTTAGACCTTAAATAAGTCGGTATCGTATTAGACGGTAAGACAACTACATATATTAACGTCGATATTTTTACCGGTCGTCTTTAATAAATGGCTAACACTACCTCTCCCAAACAAATTATAAAAGTATAGACTTAGTATTTAATAGGCGACGCCCTAAAATAGTTTAGTATCGAACTTTAAAACTATAATCGCTTTATACTAGCTAACACCGACTTAAACTACGTCGTTAAATATTTTATAGAACGTTTTTAAACTCTCGTAGCCGATAACCTTTAATTTATAAAAAAAGCACGGTTTATCGTTAAACACGTTATTAAAAGTAATAATATCGTAACGTTTATTAATACTATAGCGGCTAAAGTTAAATCATATAAAATAAATATCTACAGTTAACTTAAGTCGGCTTACTTCGCCCTAAACACGTACCTCTAATAGTACATCCCTTAACCGACTTTAATAACGGACTTATAGTTTTTTATTAAATTAATCGCCGACCGCCGTACTACCATTACCAAAGTAGCCGAACACGCTCGCCGCGAGCAGCGCATTTTATTCGCTTTAAAACGTGAACTTTTACGCCGTCCGCCGCCGGACTAACGCCGGATTTAATTTAATAACCGCGCCTACTACTAACGTAACCTCGCCGACCGCCGTAATAACAATACCGGTTATAGTAACAGTTATAATAATAGTAACGACGGCAATAATAAAAACAACAACGGCGGCTATAGTACCTTTAATAACAATAACAACGGCTATAATAAAAACAACTTTAGCCTTAATAACCGTCGCGACGTAAAGCTAAACGATTTTAAACCCCGTCGTAACTATAACAAATAAAACTAGCCTACTAAGTCTTCCTCTTAGCCCCGACGCAACCTATTTAAAACCGGTATACGCTAAGACACTATTAGCCGCCCGTTCCGTAGTAACTTTAACCGCCGGCCCTTTAACCGCCGGCTATAACGCGCGTACGCCGTCGTCTAAGATAAAGACTTAGACAGCTTTATAAACATTCCGTTAAACTACGAGAGTATCTCTTTAAAACCGTTAAATTATAATAACGACTAAAACAATTAAGACGAAAACGACGCCGACGTTACTTTCTTAACTACCGCTAAAAAACCTTAATATATATACACTCCGTTCGTCTACACCGAGTATAGCCAATTTTTCCTTAGCCGTAATAAAGGTTTCTCCTACCTCCGTAGCGCCTACGGTCGTACGCGTTTGAAAAACTAGATCCTTATAAAGAAATGGTAGGAGCCTTTATGGCTAGTATCTCTCTTATACCTACACTTAGCGGTATATTAGAACGTTATCTTAAACTAATACTAAATAAGTAATCATTAAAAAAAGAATATTAAATATTTAATACTGCCGCTACTTTTAAAACTTCTATAAAATCGCTTCTATTAGTAAAAACATATGCAAAATCCACAAATATAAAAAAAACGCTTCACAAACTTACTTTAGTAATTACATCTTTACATATTAAAACAACTACTCTTACGAGCGTTAAAATAACCTACCTACGTATCCAACTATTAACGAACGCTGCCACGAACACATCTTTTACCGTGTGCGTAGACACAAAGTACTCGTAGTCTATCATCGACCGCACTTTCCGTAAAAACTACTTCCCTTCTCTCAAACTATAATAAGCTTTTAAGCCTATTATACTACGAAGAATTAATAAATCTATATATAACACTACCGACTTCGTCAACCTCCTTTTCTTATTCCGAGGCTATAAAATTCTCGACAACTCTACCGCCTTAATATCTTTCGACCACCCGGTATTCGTTGTCGACAACCTCGCCTTTAACTTACTCATCGGCAACGATATTATAGTAAAAGAACAATTCGACATTCTTTATAGCTTTTTACAATTAGTTATCCGTAGCTATCATATCTCTATTCCCTTTAAAATCGTTTATCGGCGTACACTTATCTACGCCACCGTCCGCGCCGCGGAGACGACCACTATCCCGCTAAGCGCTTACGCCAATATTACTATCAAACCCTTACCTATAACAACATAGGATCTCATATACGAACCGTATAGCCAGTTGCCCCTATTTATATACGCCGTATTGCTTACCGGTACTAGCCGTACTATTCCCGTTTTTAATACTACGATAAAGCTAATTATTATATAAAAGAATAGAAACTTTAGCTACGTCGCCTCTTTATTAAATACCGCGCAGCTTACACAACTCGACTCCGAGCTTAGCTCCGATAATTACTCCCGCGGTATTATACTAACCGCGTACGTTATAATTAATAGCTTAAAAGCTACTATTAATACTATACACTCCGTCAAACACCCTTTAAACGTCACTATTCATAATAATATTAAACACCTACGCCGAATATAAATACTGCTCGACCTTATCTTTAAATTCGAGGACGTCTTCGTCGACTCTGGTTTTATCTACTAACCTGAAGACTTATAGGTATGCGTGGTATTAAAACTTAACTAGTAGACATTCGTACCTCGTTATAGTAAAGTCTACCCTCTAAACTTTAAATCCGTAGTTATCGTCGACGCTACTATAAATAAACTGCTTGTAAAAAGAAAAGTTTATAAAATAACTACTCCGACGCCCTTCACGTTCTTAGTTTTTATCGTCTAACGGATAGTAAATGGCGAGACTAAAAGTCGTATAGTTGTCGATATTAAAGACCTTAATAAGATAACTTTAGTAAACAACTACCTTATATAGACTTAAGAATAAATCTTAAAAATGATAACCGTTCGGTACGTTATATATATTAGCGTTTTCGACGTACTCTCCTTTTACTACTAATAAAGAGTCTACCCGTCTTCTCGTTAAGCCTTTACTATTAATACGATATTCGGGTAGTTTACTTTCAACTACCTCGTCATAGGCTATAAAAGCGCCAACTCCTATATTTAACGGCACGTTAATACCTTACTTATAGACTTAAACGGTGCCGATAGCTATTATAATAACGTCGTACTTACCGACCTTAACTTCCGTAAATATATTACTAATCTACGTCGTCTCCTTTCTATCTTTAAAAAGAACAACCTATCCATCGGCCCTAAAAAATCTTTTATCGCGTTCCCGAGCGTCACCGTCCTCGGCCGCTACGTCAACGGCTTCTCACTAACGACGACCGCGGAACGCATCGCCGCCGTACGCGACATAACATTTCCTTAAAATCTACGTAACCTTAAGACGTTCATTAGCTTAACCACATAGCTACGCAACAGCATTCGCTAGTTTACGCTACGCATTAAACCTCTCTAAAAGCATAAAATAGAACTTTTTATAACAGCACCGGTATATAAAGATAAGAACGTTTAATAAAAGTAGACAAACTTAATTAAATTCATAGGCTTAAAGGAATAACGCGCCGCCTTTATAAATATTAAGAACGTTATTGTAATAAACTACCCTTTCTATTATTATAACGAACAACGTCGATTATTTATCGACGTCGACGTCGCCTTTATAGCTATCGGCGCTTATGTTTACTACGTTAATAAAGTATACGTCTCTCTTAACTAACACTTCTATCTTTAAAAAGCTATAAAGACAATATCCTTCTTATCTTAAATGCTTACTAAAGCCGAACTTAAATACTGGTTAATAGAGATAAAGATTCTAAGTTTCGTCTAAATACTTACAAAGTGCAAAGCTTAGATATAAAACAGCACCGCTTAACTAGTTATAATCGTTACGGATCATAGTTCTATCCTAGCTTTATATAAACAAGGCAGTATTATAGCCACCACTTTAAGCAACGTTAAAAACAAGCGACTTTTAAAAGTAAAGGAACTGCTTAGCCTTTTCGAGTTAAACATTTAATACCGCTTTAGCAAACAACACGTGATTCCTAACGTACTATCTCGGCTACTAACAATACATACCGCCCTTAACGATAACGGCCTTAAAGGCTTTAATGAAATCGAGGGCGTAGCTTAGTCGGTATACTAGGTCGGATATTAATATATAGCCGAAGACGACATCGGTAACGCCTACCTTATAGCTTTGCGAACCTTCCTTTCGGCAGCGTTCCGTTAAGATCTCATCAACGGCTACCGTTAAGACCCATTCTTTTTTAAAACGCTCCAAACCCTCCGAACCAACGACAACCTCGGATAAAACGCCGCCGCCCTGCCGTTCTTCCTGCAAAAAGACTTGATTTACTATAAATAGAACGGCCGAGCTCTACGTTTATACATCCCACAGATCTACACCCTACGTATCTTCGCAGAAGCTCATGACCATACACATGCCGGCGTGACAACGCTTCGTCCCGTCCTCGAACAGTTCTACATTCACTACGCCGACAGACTATTCTAAAAATACATCGTAGGGTGCCTAGACTGCTAACGGAACTAAACTCTACGCTACAAGCCTTTCGGTTTACTATAACCGCTTTTAACTTCGGATATACTTTACGCCGCCGTCTCTCTCGACTTCGTCCTCGGCTTGTTACTCGTAACCGACGACTTAAACGTTATACTCGCCGTCGTTTGCTATCTTTTAAAACAGCTAATCTTAATCCTTAGACGCATAGTCTACTTAGTTATAGATTGGGCATATAGGCTCGTTGACGCCTTATAGAGTTACAACTAGGGAATCCTTTATGAGATGCTTAGCGATAAGGACCCTCGTTTCTTCTCGGATTTTTAGACGGTTATTTAAATAAGACTGAATATAAAATTACTATATAATACTGCCTATCACCCTTAGACCGACGGCTAAATAAAGCGCTTAATATAAACTATACAAAACTTTTTACGTTATATAATTTAATAATCACTTCTCGACTAGACATAGTCTCTCTTAGTAATTTAATTTGCTTATAATAATAAAAGACACCGTGTAACGGGAAAGTTACTTAACGAGGTCGTCTTAAGATTTAGACTACGTAATACTCTATCTCTCTTTAACACCGACTTATTTTAACTTTAACTTGCTTTTACCCGTCGCATTGTTTAAGACAACCTAACTTACGCAGCTTTAATCGTTAAATACTACTACGATAAACGGCGTGAACTTCGCTTTTTCAACGTTGGTAATAAGGTTTACCTCCGCCTCTACTAAGGCTATACGCAACTTACCGTTTAAAACCTCGATAAATTCTCCCTAAAGTACGCCGGACCCTTTACTATTATCGTACGCGTTAGTTGTTAAGCTTATATACTACAACTCCCCCGCCGTTAGAAAATTCACCTTACGATAAACGTCTCTTACTTTACTTTCGCCGTCTACGATATATTTAGTCGATAATTTCTACTACTCTACTTAATAATACTAAGCGATACCGAAGCTACGATCGTGGGCGAACGTAGAATTAGAGGTAAGATAGAATATTTAATTAATTACCCCTCCTTCGGACTATCTTATAATGAGTGGAGGCTAAAAGCGCAAACGAGTGAAGCCTTTCGCGGTAGTTATATCCGGCGCTTTTAAGATCGCCGATTGTTAAGACCGGCTTAATAAACTATTTAAGAATGCCTTAACGACTTTCTTATAAACCGGATTCGTTTTTAAGGTCGCTATAATCGTCGCTAAGGCACTAATAAGAAAAAATATATTTATACGAACTTTTTTTATAAAAAATATGTTTAAGTTTACTTTATTTAAAACTATTAAGATATGTTATTTAGTTAATATATATGCCTTTCTTATATACGGCGCTATAAATAAAGACCGGATTAACGGCCTCCTCCGTTCTTTCCGTTATAAGTTCTTTAACTTAACAACGCTACTAAATACTTTTTACGACAATCTTATTATAGTTAACTTAACCTAACTTATAAAAGACGAATACGTTAACTTTACGTTTAAATAAACTATATTAACTAAACAATAAAAAACTAACCGCGTATAAAACGATACGGGTAATAAATACGGTATAAACGATTACGACGACTTTTTTATTAACTTTAAAAATAAACTAAATATACCCGCCCTTCTTATATCCTTACTACAACTTCGTAACAAATGTCTTATACAACTAATATTCTACCCGGACTCTCATAAAGTAGAATCCGCCTACGATGCTATTCGGAAATTGATCGCCGACGATAAACGGGCGTTCCGTAGCTATATTGCCGAATTAACTACGGTATACTAAACCGCTTAAATAGTTCTCGAAAACCGCGGCTATATTACGCCGACCGTTTTTAATAACTAAACCGGCGCTCCGTCTTTTACTTTTAAATTATTTATTATATTTTTCTTTACTTTTTTATTCTATTCTATTATTTTCGCTACTTTAACATCTTTACTTAAACATAGCTTTTACAGTACTAAAATTTCCTTTATTTACAACGTTCTACTTACTTTACTCTTTCGTTAATAATAGCTTTACGGCACTCTATTTCCTTTATTCGTAATGCGTTACCCTTGTCTCCCCTTCTGCTCTTCTCTCCTGTCTTATTGTTCAATTGTGCAGCGGGACGCCGCACTCAAAACGGGCCCATTGTCAGGACACACCGTGTCTGACTAGCTATACACCGTATACACACAGTGTATGAGAGACTATCCCCTCATCCCCTCTAGCCACATAGATAGGATGGAACCTAAGAAGGACAACAATAAATAATACCATTCCACTCATCCAACAGCAAGGCCAGAGACGATCTCAATGGTTGGCTGTAACTTGTTGACCCACACCAGGCCGACACTGCGCTGGTAATTACGAGCGGATTTTACCTGGGAAAACAGCCGATTATGTAACCCACTCGAACGATAAAGCTGCTGATCGTGGGCGTCGCCCAGGCTTAAGCCGAGCAGGGTCTCACGGTGTGACATCACAATGGTTTACGCTTATATTACACCAATGGGCTCTGATGAATAGTAACTTTGCTAAATTCCGCCTTTCAGTTCGTACTTCGTAAACGATATATACGAGTGCCATTCTTTTTCCCAAACGCCGGTGCTCAAAGAGACATTAAAACAAGAAAACAATAATCAGTAGAAAAAAAGAGGATGGCAACTGAAAGCCTACTTCTCTGCAATATAGATCTTCACATCTGCGACGGCCGTCCGAGCAACCTTTTTCAGCAGCATCCGCTCGTCGGCCTCACGATACTTGTCCCAGCTGTCAAGTCCCTCGCCCGCCTGGATGCTCAACGTCTCGTACCCCTGCTTGATCACCTCGGCGACTTGCATACTCGTCAGTGTCGACAGCGATTTGCTGACACGCCCGCTCTTGCCGCCATTGGAGTTCTCGTCCAGTAGCTGTTTGTAGTGCGCATTAACGCTCAGCAGTGTATCAATGCTGTTCATGGCCCTATTTTCAGCCCGGCTTCCCGCACCGGCACCCCCGCTGCCGCCGCCACCGCTGCTGCCACTCTTGCCGCCAATACGATAGATAGCCTTGAACTTTTGCAACATGTCGCCCGTCTCAACCACTTTGTAAAAGAGATCGTCATAGGCCGCTGGTGTCGGCAAGAATGCTTCGCCTGCAGACAAACTAAGCGCTAGCAGGTTCACTACGTGGTCCACCAGCGTGTCCAGGTGTTGGGGATTGTCCGCACCAGCAGGGCCGCGCAGGTCTGTGGCATAGGTGGTAAGGAAGCGCACAAGACTCAGGAGGGCCCGGAACAGCTCGGGCCAGTGGCCGTATGGCAGCCGCGTGCGCGTGCGCGACAAGTGTGCCACGAGCCGCAGCATGATGCCAACGCACTGTGTATAAAGTCCTACATCCAAGCGCTTGCGCAGGTTGTGTGTGATGCCATCCACCATGGCATCAAGAATACTCGATGCCAGAGGGCGTGGTGACTTGACAACGGGCAGGTGCGGTGCGCGCTGCCGGCAGAGTCGTACAGCCACCTTGCTGCCGTCTTCACTGTTGCACAGCCGCTTGCACAGTGTCGGATCCTCGACGAGCAGGCGGAATGTCATCAGACTGAGATGGGTATAGAGCGTCGCCCGTGGTGACCGGTAGGCGTTTTGTAGCAAGTAAGATGTGAGTGAGATGAAGCTGGCAATTGGGGGCTCATTGCGGTTTAGTGTGGTATTCGGTGCTGCCGGTACTGCTGCATCACCTGCTGCTGCACCTGCTGCCGCATCGGCCTTGCTGTCAGTGTCTTTGCCCTTGGGGCGCGGTCCCAGGTTGACCAGATTAAAGCTAAACAGCTTATTGGCGTGCGTGAAATCGTAGGTCGCGAGCAGCAGCGGCGCCTCATGCCCCGGCAGCTCGGCAAGCATCTTCCTGGCTGTCTCAGCATCGTAAACAGGCTTGGCTGGTGCCTTGCTGCTTCTGCCAGCGCCACCAAAGCCAATCATGCCCCATGCCTTCTCTAGGAGCCATCCGCCCTCGGGCGAGTCATCCTGGATATCAATGTACTGTTCCCGGAGCACTTGGTATGCATCGCCCACTCCCCACAGTGTCTTCTGGATCGTCTCTTCGTTTACGAAATCGCCCAGTCGCAGTTGGTACGGGTTCTGAAACTCGAATTTGTTGTAGTTGGCCAGCAGCCCGATAAGCGTAAAGGCCGGTGCTACGGCAACGGGACTGTTGAGGATGATCTTCATTATGGCTTGGAAGAGATCACGCTGGATAAAGTACGTCAAAACTGTAGTCTGGTACGCACCCGCCGTCACAGCTAAAATAACCTCCACAGCCCGTGTACGCATTGTCTCTGTAGTCCCCCATCGCAATATTTGGTCCAGAGCCGCCACAAAATCGGACAGCACGGCGTCGACGTGGTCCAGACCAGCCAGCAGATCAATGACATCAGCCGAAGGGTTATTGTATCTTTTTGCCAGGGCTGCCGACAGAAATGTCGTGAGTGTCGCCAGCGTATTTTCGGCTGTAGCTATCGCGGATTCGGGACGCACAGATACTGAAGATGGCCGGTCATGGTGGTTGTGACTCGGGGCGCCGGCTGGAGCCTTGACTGTGTACAGAATGTTGACGGCGTGTGAGAAGAGCTGTCGTGTTTGGACCTCGAGGGCTAGCAGGTCGCCTGCGGTCAAGGCATCGATACGTTGGCGCAATGCGCGGTGGTCGGGGCGCAAGAGGAAAAACTCTACCCAGAAACCCTCGTCAGGAATGTCGTCAGGATGGCCCTATACCGGTGAATTGTTAGCAACTTCCAGCTTTGGTGCCGGCATGTGAATAGCAAATGCAGAAGCAGAACATACCAGAAGCTCGTCGTACAGTTGGACGATCTTGGGCTGGAAGACCTCCGGGCGCGGCTGGTGTGTGAGGGGGGACTGCTCCATGGGAGCGGCAGGTTGGAGTAAAGGATAGAACGGGGTCTGGGCCGGCAGCTGCGGAAATGGAACACCGAGGCTCGCGTGGCTTGCGCAAAAGACCGAGAAACTCGGGGTTATCGAGGAGGTAGACCCGTCGGGAGCTGGTAGCTGGTAACTGAGAGCTGTGAGCTGAGAGCTTAAGCTTAGAAGGGCGGGATCGGAGCTTGTGATGGCGGGCGATCAATGTTGTATTATTCCAGAAAATAGGGGCGTATGTGGGGGACGACACAGCTGCCGAGCGAATAGCGCAAAGGTTGCAAATAGACAGAGGCAGCAGTAAGTAGAAAGTAGGGACCGAAATGCTTTGGAGAGAAGACGAATGATGCAGAATAACACTTTACATCTGGTGGTAACTGGCGTAAAGCTGGTAGCGGCGATTGAAAAGAGAGACCCTGAGTGCAAAGTGCTGAGCTGGCGATAATGAAGCAATGGGGGTGGCTGTGTATGGGCGGCGTAGGCTTTGATTTGCGGGCCTGGTTCTTCAAAGTGAGGCTCAAATCTGGACTTCTGAACAACTACTTGCAGCCGACGACATTGGCTGGCCATTCCATGTTCTCAGTTACTTAATCAGATCGGTCTTGCCTTCCTCTTTTTGATATTCTGAGATTCTGTTTTCGACGTTGTTGTTACCCGTTGTGGAAAAGGGCACGTGTTAAACAGCGCTAGAACATGCCGATTAAAGCTAAGATAAAGACCAACAACAGGTTAAAATAAATTGCAAATTTTAAATGCTTTATTGGCAGGGCGACATCATGAATAACCTAGATCAAGAGGCGAAACAGTTGGGGGCTGAAAATTGCACAACGAAAATATCGGAGAGTACACCATATAGTAAGGGATTATAAACTACTATTCTGTTCTATATAGTCTTACTTGTTGTAATGTATTGTTTGGGGTATCGTGATGATTTTGATCACTATTAATGCGTGTTAAGGATTTTGCAACAGTTTTAAACATCTTAATAATTTCTGTTTTTTTTTTTTACTAAAATTTTAATATTTTAATATGCGTATTAAATATACTTATAAGTTTAGGACAAAACATAAGAAACCTAACGGCCTGATAAAATGTAATGAATTATCACATGTTTTGATTATCAATAATTAAGGCGGTGTTGTCATCGCAGCTTACATAATTTCAATATTTTGATCTAGAAGAAACATGAATAGCATCACAAAATAACATCATACACATTGCGGATCAAAAAACTGTATTGCAGATCGCTCAAGCCAATTAGAACCCATCACTCAGGTGGTAATCACGCCATGGCGTCGGACAGCTAGATACACCACAACATTGCTAAATTCAGCCGGCCATGGCTTAATATGCCGACTCATATTGCCTGCTTCCACCTCCCAAGTAAATGGGCAAAATAAATTCAGACACGTATGTACTGTGAACCCCTCCTCGATTTATCCGTCAACAGCTAGGCATACAAGCTGCCACCAAGTGTTGGCCGTTTTGGAGACCCGGGTCTCTCACGGTCAGCGCTGCCCAACCAGTTGGGGGCGAAAGTGTTTTTGATGTTATGTTGTGCCGAAGATCGCTGCATACGGTATTGAAAACATTGATAGCATTAGCTAGGACCGACGGCGAGGCTCGTGGCCGCAAATGGCCTAACCGTCTATGGCCCTGGGCCGGCTCTCCCTTTCGGCCTGCTTATATCTACACATCGTTACTTAGCCTACAGCTTAATCCCATTTCATCACATCAATTAATTCAATATTTGTTTATTGCTTTTTATCCAGGACTTATTTATAGTCGTAAATCTGCTGGACAATGGAACTACATATGCATGCAAGATTCTGGAGACAAAAGGAAAACTAACAATAGTAGACTACAACGTTGACAACAAACAAGGCCGCATTACATCACCAGACCACGAACATGTAAAGATACGAAGCAAAATTATGTTAGGCACATTTTCGTAATGGAGAAACTACTACCGAATAGCGGTAAGCAAGTACTCATGCTCAGATGCTAAGACGTGGCAATGTGCAGCCCATGTGATTGCTTCCTGACTCGCAGCTGCTAGCTTCGATTTCCTTTTTTTCTCTTGTACGAGCAGCCCGCGTGAACATGAGAATGTGCCTAAAGTATTATATTATACGACGTCACTGTATGATTGTCTAGATTACTGCTGTCTCGTTTGGTCATATTTCCATTTTTTATAATCCGTTCTGCCAGATCTCACACCCTCCAACAGTATCTACCGACATGGTAGAATTAATATTCAACTTATAGTGTATCGCCACCATGAGATATTATGATGTGGTTATACGGCTTTTTGGGTCTTGATGTTTATATAATCATGCAAAAAATCACAAAGAAGGAATCGCAAAAAATGGTAACATCCTGACCGTTGAGACCGTTGAAATTGAACAAGGATAATACTCGTGACACTGAGAGCAAGCCGATAAAAACAATTAACACAAATATTTAAGTATTCAAATCACAAAGGAGCGAACATGATAGTCCAAGTCGAAGAATCAGAGGAATATGACAATGTTGAGTAAATCAACATCATGGAGAGCATAGATCACTGCTCCACCGATTACAATCAACGTAGCAGTGCATCATGCAATCGAGCACGGCCACATAACCCTCAATGCCCGCAACTTTTGTTATTGACTCTGGTTTGAGTTTTCTTTGCTTTTTCCTCGAAACTCGCTCGACTTTTTGCCACTACCTAACTATCCCCCCCCCATAGCACCTGGCACCTGGCACATACCGCCTACCGCCACTCTAGAAGAAAAGGACGCTGTCTGTCTGCTCACCGGTCGAAGAAGATTTATTCTAGTTCCCCGCCCTGTTTCGCCGTCTGCCACCCCTATATAGGATTCATAATTTCTTGCAAGTGGCGTATCTCTTCGAGAGAGAGCAGAGGACTAGTAGCGTTCTCAACTTGCTTCCTCATGCCAGGAAAGAAACAAAGTCCTGGAGCAATATACAGTACTCTAGCACTCTAGCACTCTAGCATCTAGAAAAACCACACAGCCACAATTTGCCGCTCCCATTCTAAGCAATAGAAGCAAGAAGGTTCATAGTCATAGTCATGATCACCACTAATAAAAACACATGCTCACTGACAGCCATGCAGGGCGAGTGCCTATTCGCTCGTTGACAGAGTGACCGATCTAAGAGTAATTCTAATTTGCCATGCAGTAGAGGGGTAACCGTTGATGTTTCAAAAAGAGCCAGTAAGAGCCAATAAATCATATTCCATTGTTCTCAGTCACATTCTTTGCCCCCAAAAGTACGAGTATGAATTGCCTCCGTTTTAGCCTCCGCGATGCAGTAATTTTGTCCTCTCGTTTTATCCGTCCCAATGCCATGAAATGCAGTATCCGATATAGTAGAGTAGTTGTCAAACAGTTTCGCAATAGTTAAAGGAATATTATGTAAAAAGAGGATCTAGAAAAAACGAGTAGAAAGAGCAAGAAAGAGAACAAAGAAGAATTGAGGAAAAGTGGCATGTAGTAGATCCCTCATGCTGGTAGAAATTATGCATCAACTTGATTAACGGTATCTTTGTTTCGCCTTGTCTTTGGATGGTGCAGGCCTGAGGCAACGTTGCTTTGTATGATATACTTGAAAGCTCAAGTGTCCCGCCAGACATCTCGATACCTAGCCCATTTTTGGAATCCTATTACACATTGTATGTGGTTAGTAAAACAAATAGAGCAAAAAAAAAAATAGTCCAAGGCTGTCGCATGGCGAACATGATCCTTTGGGTCCTCTTAATCTTTCCAATGTGTGGCACATGGTGTCTTGTCTTACCGATTGACTGGAACCCCTCGTAGCCGCCGAGAATAGCGTCTAGGAACATCCTACGCATACCCTGCTCTTTGAGTGAGATGACACAGAAATTGAGTAGCCGTATCATAACAGAGTCTCGTGATCGCGCCGCGGGCAAGTCGTCTAGTTGAGAAGAATATGTGAGAATACGTCATCTGAAAGGGCGGATTGATCACTGTGGACGGGGAATCGCATAACTTACCTGTGACGCATATACAGGCTACCCCACCAACATCGTCGGAGATGGTTCGTGCCCACGGCAGGTTTTCCCCAACACGGGTGACCCTCTGGGGAACATAGGTAATGGCGGCTGCAAGAATCACGTTGCCCTCGAGGATAAGAAGAATGTCGTGAATATCGTTTGGTGCTGCGAGCTGGCAGTATTGGTCATACCAGCCAACGTTGTCTCTCCGAGACGACTCGCGAACAACAAACTCTAGGACTTGGTCGAGCTCATGCGTCTCGCATTGGCGGAAAGTGAGGCCATTGTTGTTTAAGCCGTCGACGCGCCAGTCGTTGAAATCGAGAATCCAGTCGCACACTTCTTGGCCATGACCGGGCTCATCGGAGCCGTCAATCAGCCAGCCGCGCCGCCGGAACCACTCGTCTGTTTCGGCTTCGATGAGAGGGCCGTAGAGAAGGCGTGGAAATGCGGTCCCGAGTTGCAGTCGGGACACCCGATGTGCGGATAGCTGGCGCAGTGCATGCTGATGCAGTGACATGCCGATACCGCGGTTCCGAAATGCCGGTTGCACAATAATTGCAGCAATGCAGCCGACCAATGAGTTGTCGCGGTTGTCAATGTATGTCGTATATGTTGCGCAGAAACCGACCAGTACACTGGTGGTGGGATCACGAACCACAAAGTGTTTAGAGTAGCCTATCCGGTTGAGAATAGGCAGGAAGCGGCTGGACTCGATATGGAAGCGTTCTGGGAGGCATTGGCACCAGAGGTGATGGATGGCTGGCGCGTCTCGTAGAATATCCCACTCCTGTACAAGCCATCGAGAATTCGACGAATCCATCGGAGGTGAAAGCTCTCGCACCGGAGAGGGCTCGACAGGTGGAGATGCAGGCGAGTCTGCCGTGGCTATGTAGTTGCGTGGAAGAATAATGTCGGCAGCGGCTTCTAGGTGGCGAATTGTAAAGCCGAGCGACTCGAGTAATGTTGGAAAATAGGCGTCTGATGGACCGAGCTCCCGAAGACTGCAGCAAACAAGCACAATCAGTGGTCGATTGGGTATGAGAGACCGGACAACTTGTGATAGGGCGACTTGGGACGGCTGACCGAACAGGGGAGGGCCAGTAATCACAAATATGACTGCTTTAGCCAGGGCAAGGTGGTTGACGTGGTATTGGGTGATTCCGTCTCGGACCATGTACGGAATATGACGTACTTTGGGGTGAATACCGGCGAGTGCTCGACCGAGAGGTTCAAAGGGATCCGCGTTTGGACGGTCCAGAACCGGCGGACCTGGTGAGCGAACAGCCGGCGTCAGCAAGTAAAGGAGGTCACCTTCGCCTAGGACTTTTGTAAGCGGGAGGCAATTTTGAATGTCCCGGATGAGAACGACATCGCTCCGTTCCGAGCTGTCCTCTGTTTCCGGGTGTACCATTGTCTATGTCTCGACACTGCCGCCAGACTGCCGTATGCGCAGCCCCTTGGGGGGTGGGAGGATTCAGAAACAGATTTAGGGAAAAGGAAAGGGAAAAAGTTGCTACCTTCTGCTATGGAAACTGGGAGTTTAAAAAAGCCGATTTTTGCAAGGCGATTTTTGTTTGCTCTGCTTGCCCTATCCGTTTATTCGGTTGGTCGCAGAAAATTTGGCGAGATGGTCGAATGACTAGATTTGACGGATACGTATGTCTCGGAGAGTACAGGCTAGAATCTTCAACATGTAAGCGTCGTGTTCGTCTTGATATCTTTAGGCTGTCTAATATTACAACATTGATTAGACTTACCGGTCTCTTGAATTCGCTGCGTAGGTAACTGGACAGGAATTACGTCGTCTTTTCTCCCATATCAAGTCGTTGTCCAGGGATTTTCAAGTTCGAAGAGTTGTCGTGCTTCCCAAAAGAAGGAGAAGAAGGACGCAGCAAGGGCGGTGGAAGGTTTAAAAGGAAATTATCACTCTAGGATGCTCAAGCTAATACACCCAGCCAAAAACCTGAACTAGAGAACTCGCTTCTGTATATGTGCAGGAAAACGGCGCGGCTCGTGTGAGGAGGGGTGGGTGTCTTGCAGGACTCCGTAAAAGTGGTAGGAAAAAACTAATTGGGAAATAAACAACAGGAATGTAAGGGGCAAAAGCGTATCTGGTGAAGATGGGGCTGAAAGCATAGGTTGGTGAATAGACTATAAATAATGTAGAGGTGGTGTGAAGATCGTCTTCCAAAGGTCCGCTAGAAAGACGTGCCGGGCTTCCTTTTTTGTGGTATCTGTGGTATTTGTAGTTGTGTTGTTTTTGCTATTCTGCAATGCGCAAGAGGTTCGCAACAAAAAAAAGACAGTTGGATGCTGCCCCGTAAATATAGACGGCACGGATGCTGGTGTGCTGAGTGAAGACTGGCAGAAGCATGGGACGTTGAGGGGGCGTTGTGTCTGACAGGTCACTACTGTGCTGCCTATTGCCGACCCAGATGTTAGTTTTGCCTAGGCGTTTAGTTGATGTAGAAATGATGTTGCGTAGGTTTTTTTTCGTGATCTTTTTGGACCCCACGCTGGCCCCGTCTAGCCTGTTTAATGACTTGGGTGTGTGAGCTTGCTGGGTCGCCTTGGGGCACTTTCTTTAGTAGACTTGATGGATTCGCGTTGGTCGTTATGGTTCAGACAGTGACTGATATCTTGAGATAAACATGGGAGTGCATTCTCTTTTTATCCTTACTGTTCAGTGTACAACCCAAGGCTGCCGAGCGGCTGGTGGATGAGGTTGGCCGTATAGGAGCAACAACACCTTGACGCGAAATAATCCTGAGAAAAGATATGTGTAAGAGGCCCCGCTATGGAATTGCTGTCCCGACTTGATGCTGAATTAGGATCGTTGTATCTCGCGTTGCTTTGGTTGGGTTATGGCGGCCTGGTCTGACCCTTCAAGTGGCCTTTCTAGTCAACCTGTGACCTCCCTTGAGTCTGTCACTGAAGTTGGCCGGGGCCTTGCCTGCGCGTTGAAAATCTCCGATCTTGACAATCCCTCCCACCGATGATCATTGACCAAAATGTTTTCCTTGTGTGGAATATGTAGTGTTCCGTCGTCATTAACACTAGCAACGCGGGCCGGGACGGGCAGCCCAGCAGACAGAGGTAAGCAAGCAAACCGATCGCAAAATATGGAGCTCAATAGACAACTAATGAAACCCCAAAACAGAAACCAGCAAAACAACAGAACTTCAAGGGCGGAATCTCTCGGGTTGCGTGTGACTTGAGCAGGTGATGATAATGATGCGGATCCTGGGGGATCAGATGAGGGGCCGGTGATCAGGCCAGGCCTATGCAGAAGCCCTCTGATTTCGCGTGTATGTAAAAAAGACTGAAGCAATTTCTGAATGCCCAATATCTCGCAGAAAGATGCGGTCAAGGATGGCCGCAGGAGAGACCAAGGCTAGTAGACGGGACCCAGCAGCGAAGCGGGAGGATCGAAAAGCCGCAGCTGGAAACTAAAGCCCAGAAGCTAGACGCTGGATGAAGGCGGGACAGGCAAAATGCAAAACGCAAGAGGCCCAAGATATTTGAGAATAACAAAACACAGAGCCGTGCGTAGATGGGGGCGAAATAAGTGATTTGTGGCCGAACTTGTTGATGTTGTTTTGTCCTTTGTGAGCTGATCTCACGATGCGCTGGCAACCCTTTTGTTTATGCAAACAAAAACCCCAATTCAAAGAAACAAGAAAATAGACCACTCAGTCAACAATCAGCAAACCAGCAAACTAACAAATGAACAAATGAACAACGTAGACCAATAACCAAGCTACTATGTATCCTAGGGTATATCTGAATGCTAGGTTGTGATGCAAGAGCTGTTTTAAATAAAATAAAAACGGCTAAGCGGGACAACGGGCAGATCTATTCGAGAAAACAATAGCTGTCTGCGGAGGCTCCCATGTGCGATTGTTGGTGGTGATAAGAGCCTGTCTGGTTCATACAAGGAATGTCTTGCGAAGTCTAACAAGCACGCTTTAAAAGACCATAGAACAAAATAAACAGAAGAACAATTCGAACATGGTATGAACTAATTAGCTGGCTTGGAGTACGAGAGGAGGTGCAGGTGGTGATGAGATGACAGAGATGTCGGTAGAGGAGACTTTTCCAAGGCTGAGCGGGCTGTGAAGTCAGCAAGTCGTCACCGCCCATTACCTGTAATCCTCTAAACTTTAATAATGGCTATTTCCGGTAAACAACTGGTAAATGAGCACTCGTTCATGTAATTGTACCTCTCTGGTGGTCGAAAAATCTATGTCGCATCAGCCCGCAGAGCATGCGAGCCTGGCAATGGCAGTCCAAGCTCTTCCCGACATGGTAACGATGCCTTCCCCCCTCAAAAACGATCTAAACATATAACATACCAATAATACGTTGTTATTGTCTTTTTTTTCTTTTCGTTTTTCTTTTGTTGTGTACTTTGTCCTGTAAGATACTTTCCGTGCCCTCCTGGAAGCAGCTCTGGACGTTGCTAGATGCAAAAATACAACCAGGGTGGGATGCAGATGTGGATATGGGTGCCTTCAAACGCGCACGCAGGTGTGTAAGAGACGACGATGAATATTCTGTGTGAATATTGAGTGCTTGCGGCGGCTGTTTGGCCGCGGGACACGCAAGAAACAGGACTTGCTTGATGCAACGGCAACTATATGATTTATATTGATTTATTTACAATATAGACCGAAAATACCGGCCCATGCAGTCGTAGGCCAAGAGGGAAGGAGCGACCTGCCTGGTTTTCCTACTCGCGTCAAATCCTGTATCTCAGCCCCAGTCGCTCCTGTCTTTATTGGCGCAGTCGGCAGGTGCAGTCAGTCTCTCCTTCCCTTTGAAAACATATTGATTTTAACAATAAACTTCCAATAATTAAAATGCATATAATTAGTAAACTATATGTTTCCCTGTGTCGTTCTTTGTCGGGTTTCGGCAGTCTGTTAATTTGTTTTATCTGCCTTCTTTTGCTTCTTCTGTGTCTTTTGTCCCATTCTCGTTTAATGGTCGTCTCATCACATTCTTGTAAATTACTCCTCTTTTGACACCCATGTTCCAACACTCTCTCGCAATCACTTGCAGCACAGCCAGGCCAGACCATCCGATAGCTCCTTGTTCTCCCGTATTAGGTATTCTGTCGCCGAAATCAGAAAGGAGCCTGACCAAGTTTGCTGACAAGATGGCTGTCACTACTGCATGCATATCGAGAGTTGATGGCGTTTATGATTGATCATTGGCCAGGACGGCGACCGCCTAGGTTCCTTTTTTGAATGAGTCTCCCGCTTAAAATGAGCATGGTAGGAGCGCGGCAGGGTATATTGACTATCACAAGCGATACAAGTATCTCTTCTTGTCGCACATACGCAAATACACGCACACTCATCACCATATACTACTCCCTACTCGTCACCCGAATGTCGATGATTATTTCTTTAGCGGGAAGCCCTCTCTCCCTGAAGCCTCTCACAGGTGGAGTACACGGCCCAGACGCTGCTGGCAGGGTAGCATCTCACGACCTTTTTAGCTCTTATTTAGTTTCTTTATGGCTCATCACCCATATCAATCTGTCAACAGACATATAAGCTAGTGTCAGGAGTGGAAAATGCTGTCCGTCTGTTGGCTTTGCTGATGTCTGTTGGTACAACTCAGGCGGACCAAGACAGTCACATTTCCGCCTTGAAAAACCAATGTCTGTATTTATTTTAAATATTTTATTTAATGCAGTGATGTTGTATGTTGGTGTTCTCGTCGGGTAGCTCGTAGAGTCGTGCGTTGGTGTTTTCTTCACCCCCACCCGGACAACTATCCTGGTCGCGCCGGTGGCCATATATGCGGCCATTTGGCATGCCTTAATCGCGGTTATTGGGCTCCTACGGCGTGCCAACATGCGCGTATTGGGCTTATCTGTGTTTGGTGGCGGCTGTGTCAAAATACATCGCCAAAGAAACATTATGATCGCGTCGGATCTGGCTCAGCCGACCAGCCAAGAGCTGAAAAAAGCCGAAAAAGCCGGAAAAAAAACTGTTCCTAGAAAATAAAAAGATGACAAATAAACATAACAAAGTCATGACTGACAAACATTTTCGGGCAAAGATCCGTTGTGCTGACATTTAAGAACTCTGTGTGACATTATCAATCATTCTGCCATTATTTTGACTTTTCAAGCAGCCAATGCACCGGCGCCTACGCATCCAAAGGCGGCCACTTACAATATGAGGCGACCACGACGTCATGCATGTGGGAAGACACGAGGTTAAAGGCAACTAAATGCTTTTTTTGTCTTTCAAATAAACAACATGTGTTGCATCGCACAATGTGCAACATTTGCCTTTTATGTTCCTGTGTATATTGCATAATTGGATGTGCCCTTTCAAGTTGCTCTTCTCATACTTGTTTTCACGCCGAAGTAGTTCGCCGACATTGTCGCTGCCCAGTATCGCAGATTGTGTTGGCAAATGTAAATTCGAAATGCAGCATCAAATTTGTCACACTTCAGATATCTGTCGTCTTGTGCATGATTTCTCGGCCCTATTTCAAGAGACAATCCGTATCGACTTGTGTTAAAACATACACAGACCGTATCGGGCTTGAAAGAAACAGAACATACCATGGCGCTGATAAAGAGTGTTTTGAGGTTGGTGTAGATAATTAGCATTGAAACATATAATATAAATATACCATGGAATTCTACAGCGTCAAATGTTTGGTGCTAGCGATAGGCTCTAGTCAAAATGTGAGCATTGATTTGAATACTCGGGTACAAAAAGAGACCGCTACAAAAGGGCACGGTGTTCTCTTATTCATAGGGCAGGTAGAGCATGTGCTAGACATCATGCATATGTGCCCATTGTTATACAGACTTTATTGCACCTCATTTCCGCGAGAGAGAGTTGAGACTGTTGGCCAAAATGATAGCGATAGAGATAGTTAAGCTTTGCATGCTTAATAGGCTATATGCAATGGTCACTCCGTTTACATTAAAGAATTCACTCAGGCCCAATATGTCGTGACAGGCCAAACAGGATTGATCCCTGGGGGACTCAAATCATAACCTCATCTCGAGAAACGACCAGCAGGGGTAAAGGATATGAGATTGTTTCCTATAAGCTGCACGCTTCTTGGTGGGTGCTCTGTCAATTCAAAGATATCATGGCTATTATATCCATTGATTAGACATTTTTCTCTCGGCTTAGCTAGTGATTATTGTGCAGTATCGTGCTGTCGATGTTTGATAGCTATACACAGTTCATTGATGCTGTGCGATTCGTCTCCTCGCTGACTTTACTTCATGGAAATGTCGCTTGTGCCTATCATGTACGAGTCAAAGGAAAGGGCCGACAAAATAGCCTACTCCAAAAGGCACACATGGTATGGTAAGACATACCGATAACAGTTTAAATGAGAATGAATGGCAGGAGGCCGCGAGCTGAGATCCGTTGTAAAATTGATCAGGGCTGCTGAAATATATAGTGTACTGCATAAGGAACAATGGTAAGACAAATCATCCGTCACACATTGTACAGAGCAAATCAGATACTGTACTATCCAGTCCCACCCTCTATCTTTCTTCTCCTCTTGTCTTACCTCTGACATGCGGTACATGGTCGCCTCGTGTAAGGAGATGCTAAAAGATGCCCGCCGGGAGGGGCGTTGCGGTACACTACGGCACACTGCGGCTACTCGACATCGTTTAGACGTTGCTGTATATTTGATTTTTTCTTCTCAATCTTCTTCCGCTCCGAACACTATCGGCCGGCTCTTTTATGTCTCCGCACAAGAGAAAACTATAGTCGACTGAGAAGCAAGGGCTTCGGTTTGGGGGCCGTAACACGGGTTTCATCTTTTCCCGATGCCCATGATGCCTTGGTCGACTTCTTCTCGTTTCCGAGAATTTCATCGAATCAGCACTGGCCTATAGTAACTTTAATCGAGAATTGTTTACATAAAGTCTACATATTGTGACGTTGGTTATCTTCCTATGACTGCTGTGTAGTCCCGTTTTACATCACCATTTGTACACATTAAGATGTCCCACGTATCGTGTAACCCCATACTATACTTATCACTGTGAGTTGATACATTAGAAGCAGTAGGCTGAATTCTGTCGGGATCGGCCATTGAGGGTGTACTCCAACTATATGGCAACCATGAGCACATTGGCCTCGGCTTAGAAGTACAGCAATGCCAGACACAGCATGAATACGTCAATATGCTGGCACCAAATATATTACTTGCGCTACTTGGTTGCACAGAATGTATGAAATAAATCCTCTGTTTTGTCCTTAAGAGAACTATTTGCCCAGCCCTTCTCTTAAATTTTGAAACCTACAACAATAACTAGTAGAACATAACACCCAAGGATTTAACACAGTTGAATCTCTCGAGTTTGCCTTCTACACCACGTTAGCTCAATCTCTGCCAGGAAACACATTACCCAATCACTTCGAATGTCGGGCTCTTTCTTGCTTGCACACCCTCTGCGAGTCTACGCCGAACTTAACAATACATGCCCCGCGTCGCCGCATAAGTCGATCTTCTCGGGCTTGTTCTCGTGTGTGGAACAGCTTCCGGTCCGGGCACCGCTTCGTAGTAAACAGAAACAAGAATACAGGGGAAGATACCAATGCAGAGAAGGTTATAAGTGCATCAAAAAAACCATGTATGGCCCCCTGACCGAACCCAGAACTTGGATGACCAAGCAAAAATCAGATCATCAGGCCAGAATCCAGCAAGCTGATATCGACATGAAAAACTGAGAGATGCTCGAAATATTTTAATTAGAGTGTATATAAATCAGACTAGCCTATAGTTATGCCATATTAGTTGGTGGCTTGTACTCACCTTGCTTCAGACACAACTTTTCAAATTGTGTGATGGCATGGGCTGTCGGCTGACAAAATATGCGACAAGTTCTTCGGGTTTATAGCTTGGATCTGATCGTACGCATTTTTTGAGAAGTGATTTCTGTAAAATATTGGTATCAGAATAGTATAAAACATTCAAATAAGCTCTACAGCGTGTAAAGAAGAGACGTTGCTTTTGTTTGTTAAAACCCTTGATGCTTCGAGGCTGATGACTCTATTACATAAGCGGGGTACCCCGACTAATACAAACCGCACTAGCGCACGTGTAAATGCACATCAATCAGCCTTATCTTAGGGAAGGTACAGCTGTGGGTTTTTGGCTCACTACTTCACTTCCGCGCACCTAGACCCCGCTAAAAATGACACTATCAGCAGCGATTAATAGCGACGACGCGTCTTTTCTGATGAACGCGTCTTCCAACGCAAGAAGCATCACCAAACGGCATCACCGCCACAGCCGCAAACGCAAACGCACCGACTTAGCACCCCCATATGGGGCTAGTTCAAAAGACTTTTATGATTATTTTTTGTAACAATTAAAGAAGAAAGAACATAACATGGACCATGAGCCAGACGAAGAAGCGAGCGCCCTTGTCGGCGATCTCGTGCAAGGTGAGTGCTTGAAATGTATTCGTTTCATTGTGAACTTTTAGAATATCGAATGCCCGTGAGATTTCTAACAATAATTAGCCGCTCGTGTTCCTGCAAAGCGTCGTCAGTTTGCCGTTAAGCCCACGGTTGAACGCTTAACAGCTCTCGCCTACGAGCATGGGCTGCGGCCAGATACTTTCCGCACGCTTGTTGTCGATGTTCTAGCAGCTCCCGGTATATACCTAGATCAGGCAAGTCTAGGCAGTCTGATACGGAACCTCTACCCAGTAGGTAGCTCAGCAGGGTCTTCATCGTCCTCATCCGGCACTGTGCCTGAAGATGTTGTGTTGGCTATTGTCGGCTGCCTGGGCCAGGGCGAGCTCAAGCCAACCCTGGCCGTTCAGTCCCTTCTTCTTCGGTGGATTGTTCTCGTATACCATGTTTTGTCCCCTGCGGCACTGGCCGTCTTATCACGGTCCTATGCCGTACTCTTCAACATCCTAGATACGGCAGGCATTCGGCCACAACTGTGCCATGTCCTGGTACTTATCACACGCCGGAAACATGTGCGGCCTTTCCGCATCCAAGCCATGTGAGTTTTTCTACTGTCCAGAGCTGTCGAGCATCATCAGGGCTACAGCGACTTAAACTTTACTGAATACTAATCCACCAGACTGAACCTGTCCAGACAGACGGGCCACGATGCCTATCTTGTTGGCCTCCTGCGTGTCTTCAAGAACTACTACCCAGAGGTTATTGTGGGCGAAGCTGTCCGCGGAAGAGCTTCCCCATTCAAGGTATGATACCAACAAAAGCAAACATAATCTGCGAACCTACGCTCTAACATTATAAGCACCCCGATCCACAATGGCGGACACACCTTGACGAGATCCGCCAAGCACAGCAGCAAAGCCGGCTGGAGTCTGCTGGCGCTCATGGCAGCACTGGCGTCTTTGACGACGCCGCTTACAACGGATTCCGTATCAAGCAAAACATTGGACGTCGTGGGAAGGGTGCCTTGGTTCCAACAGTGCACACGATACATGCACAAGAAGAATCCGTCACGCTCGAGGAGATTGACAGCGCTGTATCTCTCGTCAAGAATCTAGACACCATCGAGCTGCCGAACCAACTTGTAGCTGTTCTTGCCGATCCTCTGCTTCAGAAGCTTCTGCTTTTGCGGCCATCTGAGGAGGCTTTTGCACGCGTCGAGAATTGGTTGGCGGCATGCGTCTCCAGTGCGGCCAATGGCGACACAGACAGGGATGAGCTCCTGGATCTGGTCGAGGTTGTTCACGACTATATCACGAGCACGAGGGTAAGTTGCATCTCGCTCCATTCTTTGCAAGAAAAAATGTATCTGACAGATAGACTTTTCCTCTGGTCTTCCTCCGTTTCTTCAACGAGATACTGGCACACTGGGATGGCATCACAAAAAAAGAGCTAATTATAGAGGCCCTGGCTTATGCGCCGTCTACAAGTTTCCAAGGTATGTTTGACATGTTTGACAGTCATCGTGTTAGCTGATTCTTTGGCTAACCAGTGCAGAAACATACGATGCCATATACGCACAGCTCGAAGCAAAGCTGCTCGACAACACGGCTGAGTCTCAACTCGACCTTCTCACATTCTACACAGACGTTCTGAAACGCTGGGCTGCTCTCTTGTCACCAAAACGACGCACAGAGGGGGCTGAAGAGGCGGCGTCAATACTGGCCCTGGTGCAGCACGTCAACAATCTCGTACTGGCCTTGCTGCAAAATGCACCACAGCAATCGTTGTCTTCATCTAGCGGAGGCGCTTCGATACTAGCCTCGCTGGCGGTCGTCGAGTTCTACGAGCAGCTATCATCCATCTTAGCTCTTCGGCACGAATCCCTACTGGCGTATGTTCAGGATCTCATCCCTCCGCCGGCTGCAGTGTATATCCTGCACTTCAATCAATCGGCGCCTGTCTCGTCTCGTCTCTATGCCGTGCTTGCAGACTATAAGCGAGCCATGGAGGCTGCCATGGCACGACGGCCGTCCCGCAGCAGCGCCGGGTCAACCACCATTGTCGATCTGGGCACACCTCTTGGCCACCCCCTAAAAGACATTGAGCGCGCACGCATCAACCAGTTCAACGGCTACCTAATGGACATCTGCAACTGCCTGTGGAGGTCGCGCGCGTTTTCATTGAAGGACACCAACGCGCTTGGCTGCCGCATGGACGGCGCCGTCATCGACCAGCTGGCAAGCTACATCCAGGGCCTGATGGACCGCGAGCTGCCACTCACGTCGGCATTCAATCTCACGCACTCGCCGACGCTGTGCCTGCAAGCTATCTCATACCTGCGCCAGCTCGAAGACGAAGCAATTGAGGCTGCCAGTTCCCGGGCCATCCAGAAAAGGCACGCCGGGCCGGTCACCCAAGCGGCACTTTTGCAGCTGGCTAAATCGGGCGGTCTTGATATTTCATGGCAGGCATACCGATCGGGGCTGCTGGTCTACCTAGAAAATAAGGGTCTCGGAGGCATCGCAACGCTGATGTACAACACTATGAAGAACTTGATGAACTCTCGATCTGCGTGAGGGGAAGGGATCAAAAAGTATAGTCTCGCGATCGGTAGAGGCCGATGCAGATGTCTCAGCTGCGATCTACGCTCTGGAATAGCGGCGTTGGCCGTAAATTTGGGTCTACTTGGTCTACTTCAGTGCTGGGAAAAGTGGATGATCTCATATAACCCCGCTATGAGCCAAGAAAACTGCCCGCAGCTACTGAGCCAAGCTACTGTCACAGTTACGCTTAGTTGCCTGTCTTGCTAATTGTAAAGTCGCCGGACTTTGTCTTGATCGAGAAAAAGAAGAGTCACTACATTTGTACCCTTCTTATCTTCGTCTCTTTTTTTCCTTCCGTTTCTTCCTCTTTTTTGATTGCCTTGAGAACAGAACGCAAACGCAGACAAGCACGATGGCAGAGACACAGCCCAAGACAGACGCCGGCAGCGGCAGCACGAACCATCCTCCCATGATCGAGGTCACCAACTTGACCTACACCTTCCAGGACTACAGCACAGGCATCTCGGACATTTCTCTTGATCTCCCTGCAGGCAGCCGTACCCTGCTAATCGGTGCCAATGGCGCCGGCAAGACGACTCTTCTGCGCCTGCTGGCCGGCAAGCGCCTTGCTCCCAAAGACACCATCCGCCTCGGCGGCCACGATCCATTCTCACACGGTATCGAGGGCGTGACCTACCTGGGCCTCGAGTGGGTCCTCAACCCTGTGGTGCGCCGCGATATCGGCGTTGACGAGCTGCTGGCTTCGGTCGGCGGTAATGCCTTTCCCGAGCGGCGCGATGAGCTCGTGAGCGTGTTGGACATTGACACCTCGTGGCGCATGCACGCCGTCAGCGACGGCGAGCGCCGCCGTGTGCAGCTGGCCATGGGTCTCTTGCGGCCGTGGCGCGTGTTGCTGCTGGACGAGATTACCGTCGACCTCGACGTGTGGACGCGTGCGCAGTTTCTGGGCTGGCTGCGGAGCGAGTGTGAGCGGCACCCGGGCCGCGAGGAGGGACTGCCGCCTCCGACGATTGTGTACGCGACGCACATTCTCGACCATCTGGCGGGCTGGCCCACGCACCTTGTGCACATGCACCTGGGGTCTGTGCGCGAGTGGGGTCCTGCGTCCAAGTTCTTGGAAGACCCCGAGTACTACAACCAGCGCGTGCGGTCGGACCCTGCGCTGATGGCGGCGAGCGGTGCCGACCGGGTCCTTGCTTCCCAGGGCGCCGGCGGCGTCAGAAGCCACACGGGCAGCGACAGCCCTGCACTCAGTCTGCTGGGTGCATCAGGCAACTCGCGCCTCGGCGATCTTGTGCTGGCATGGCTGCGTGACGACTTGCGCGACCGCGGCCCTCGCAGCCAGAACCGTCGCGGTCCCGAGGGCTTGTCGTACCTAGTCGGTGGTGTCGGCGGCTATGGTCAAGAGACATGGTCAAAGGACCTGGAGAAGAAGAAGGATTAGATTTGAGATAGGAGATTGAGGAGATATACGAGGAAGATATGAGAACGAGAGGCCAACGGCGTGTCGACGACAAAAGTTCGACATTGTATTTCAACAGATACCCATGGGATTGCAACGGCATATTACGGAAACGGAAAGCATCGAAAACATACAAAACCCGCAAAAACATTGTAAAATTCGGATTAAACGATTGTACATAGACAGCATATAGCATAGCAAATAATAACAAAGCTTCAACGCTTATAAAATTGATAATAGACACTAGATGTCATGTTTTGATACTACTCCAGGTTCTTGGAGATGCCCGGCTGAAGGCCCTCAAAGATCTCCAGGATCTCAGCGAGCAGACGTTTCTGCGCCTCGGCACCCTCTTTTGACGTGACATACTCACTGACGCGCCACACCTGGGCCGTGTCCATGTACTGGCCGTGCGTCTCGGGTCCGCCGGCAGCAGCAGCCACAAGCGTGCGCGAGCCCATGTCGGACGAGCGGCCGATAATGTACAGGACGCCGCCAACAATGTGGCGCACGCCAAATGGCAGGCTGCGGAACAGCTGGGTGCGGCACATGCCCGGGTTGAGCGTGTTGAGCGTGACGGGGATGCTGTGCTCGGTAAAGACCGTGGCCAGTTCGCGCACAAGCAGCAGCTCGAGCAGCTTGGACACATTGTAGCGGTCGTGGTTCATGGACGCGGGCGACTGCATGGCAGCAAAGATGTTGGGCTCCTTTTGTTCGCGGAAGCGGGCCTACGATGTTAGTAGAGGTCCGTGTGGTAATAGTCTCAAACATGTACATACAAAGAGATGCGCCTCGGACGAGACGATGGACAGCCGCGGGCGGACGTTGTGCTGGATAGCCGTGCGCCGCAGCAGAGGCAGCAGCAGAAGGGCCATGTAAAAGGTGGAGAGGACATTGACCGTGATGGTGCTCTCGTGGCCCTCGAGGGTGGAAAAGATGCCCGTGGCAAGGCCGGCATTCTCGACGATGGCATCGACGCGGTCGAGCTCAGCAGCACAGCGCTTAGCAAAGGCGGCTACGCTCGCAAAGGAGCCGAGGTCGACGTCCATGGGCACCAGCTGGGTTGCGGCATCGGGCAGCGATGCGCGCACGTCTTTGATGGCGGCCTCGGACTTGTCGATACTGCGGCAGGCGACGACAACTCGGGCGGCACCGAGGCGGGTAAAGTTGCGCACGGCTTCCAGGCCGAGGCCGACATTGGCGCCGGTGACGATGACGGTCTGGCCGGCAAAGAAGTTGGGGGCGGGCAGGGGGATGGTGTGCCACTGAGCCCAGAGCATGTGGGAGATGTAGCTCCTGTATTGTCAGTCGTGATCGTTCACATGAGACATTGATAGGATGAAACATGGGGGGAAGCTTGATGCATCATATGGGAATGCATCAGGACAACGAAATGAAAGGACTTACCCAGACAGAGCCTTGTGAAAGTTGGACTCGGTCAAGGCCGACAGAAAGTTTTCTCCTGGAGCAGTCATTCTGAAGTTGGTATTTGAGATGTGGGTGATTCAATGTGCTCTGCCGATACTGGATTGAGTGCTGATAGATGTCGCCAGCAGGTGCCCGCATTGCAAAATGGAGCTGTGTTTGAGAGGACCGGGCCGAAGTTGTGAAAAGTGGGTACCCAAACTGGACTGCCGTACAGTATCACTAAGGCATAGCCAAAGCTGGGGATGGATGGCACTTTTGTGCCGATCTATAGAGCATAGTATTCTATGTGATATTCATGGCTTGCTGTGACCCCCTTGACTGATATAGACCAATGTAGTGGTGGCATGCTGACAGCAGCTTGTACACTTTAGATGACCCTCAGCCTCGCGGCAAGAAACTGCATGATGGGCAGCATCTCGGCCCGGTTGCGCGGCATGCCGTTGTCGTCGTCACGAGTACGCTGCCATGGAACTGTTTGCACGCTGGCGAAGCGCGCCCGCAGCAACTCTGTCGTCTCGTCGGACATGGCATCGCTGCCCTTTGCGCCGCACACCAGCAACGGCGCCTTGAGCCGGGCCGACGACGATGATGCGCCCGTAGTGACTGCAGATGGAATGCTAGGTCCGATGGTAACAATTCCTTTGAAGTCAGGTGGTCCAGATGATAGTTTAGAGTCCTTTTGTCGCTGCTCGTGGACGCGTGCAGCCAGTGCCAGCGCAAAGGTGCCGCCCTGGCCAAAGCCAAAGAGCAGGATATCGTCGTAGCGCCAGCCGCACTTGCCGACCAAAATCTCTTGGATCAGCTTGCTGTCGACGAGGCTGACAGCACGGTCGAAGCCAGGGTCATCGTCCAGCTGGCCGGCGTTGTCGAGACCCAGGTCGTCGCCCCAGTGGAAATGTTGCGGGCCGGTACCGAAGGTGTCGGCGTCCGAGTCGTCCATGACCAAGGCAGGGGGGACAACACCCGGGCCACGCACAGAAATGGCCATGACGCCCGGAAGATTGACGGCGCGCGCAAACGCAGCAAAGGGCGACTCGGCATCGCCCAGGCCATGAAAAAGAAGCATGATGGCCGTTGTCGAGGCGGGCGGATCGGGGAAGTGAAGGGCGACGGGCAGAGCCGTGCCGAGGCTGGAGAAGTCGGCCTCTGTGGGAACACGAGTCATTGTAGAGGCAAGGTTTGCTGAGAGAAGACTGTTGTGACGGATATAAAATGAGATAAGTGAGGAGTGAGACGAGTGAGATGACGGCGTGAGATTTGTGCTGCATGAGAGCAAGCTTACAGCTTTTCTAGCGGGGTCGAAGTTGGTGGAGACCGCTGTAAATACACCCAGAGCACTAAACTCCAGCACAGTAGGATCATCAAATTGTAAATATTTCCAAATGTCTTGTTAAGATACAATATCCAAAAAAAAAAAAAAAAAAAAAAAAAAACAATCTAAAACATATTCAAGAGATTTCCTAGGCTCATTGATTTCTTCAAATAGCAGATAATAAATCTCAACTCCAATACTCCAAGTAAAATAGTCCAAATCATCAAAGGTATCACAAACTACTTGGACGGCCCTGGCTGCATGGCCACCCAGTCACCCTCCGCTGTCCATTTGCCCGCCTTGGTGTAGTCGTCGCTCGAGCTGCCCTCCATGAAACCAAACCGAAAGTACTCGGGCAGGCCTTGAGCGGCCACATCGGCTGGGCGCTCCCACACAAACGAGATGCTCTCCGGGTTCGCCTCGGTCGAGTAGTCGTCAAAGTAGCCCCGGAATCGCTCGACGTCGTTGACCAGCACACTGACGCCGTCGTACCGGGGACCGGGGGGTGCCTCCCACGAAAATGTAATGGAGCTCGTGTTCACAGCCGTCGCAATGGACGCAACGAGCCCGGTGTTGTTGGTGGACGTGGCCAGAGACTCAAGGTCAGAGTAGGATGAAACAGCCTGGGCCATGGTCGCATTCGCTAGGCGGATCACGGGCTCAAAGAGTGTGGGCAGCGGTGTTCCTAGCTGCGCGTCGCCCTGCAGAGCCGCCGCTGTCTGCAGTACAGCATCCCAGCCCCAGCGCGCAATGCCGTTGAGAAACAGGCCGATAAGCAGGCCCTGGTAGAGCAGCACGGGCCGGGTCTGCATGCTTGTGCCGGGCAGCAGCAGCAGCGCCAGGATGTAGTGGTGGATGCGCAGGCTCAGGCCGGGCAGAAGGACAAACACGACAAGGCCGCCGGCCAGCAGCGCATACAGCTGTAGGTAGCGCCGCAGCCGGCCTTCTTGGCGGAAGAACCACACCTGCGTGCCGACAATCACCACCAGCACAAGCACAATGATGGACAGCGCTGCCTTGGCACCGGGCTGCTGGGCCAGGTCGTGCGGCGTCAGGCGCTGGATGGGAATGTTGTCAAACGTGTAGTTGTTCAGTGCGCCGACCCAGCAGGCGCCCAGCCACAGCACCGTCTTCTCGAGCTGCGCGGTGAGCCCCGTCAGCGTGCGCCGGACACCCATCTTGTCGTACATGACCCAGGCCGTGAAGGCAGCCGGCAAAAACTTGCCCACGAGGTTGGACAGCAAGCCCGGAATCGTCGAGTGCGCCGGCGGGTCCGACGCGAGACCGACGTGCCAGAACAGGCCCGTAAAAATGCTGAAGAAAAAGACGCCCGGGTCGGTAGTGAACAGCGACAGGCCGACCGAGAACACCAGCGACACGGCCAGCAGCGGCCAGCGTGCATCCTGAGCACCCGGGCAGCTGGCACCCTCCTCAAACGTGAACGCAAGCGGGAACACCGAGTCGAAACCAAAGCTCTGCAGGCCATGGTTCTTGGACGCAGCAAACACGCTCTGGCGGCCGATGAGACGCACCACGCCACAGCCGCCGGCTGCGTTGCTAATGACGCCGGCGTGGATGGCCGCGCCGCAGATAAACGAGTCGCCTCGGTAGGCCAGTAAATCGCCATTCTCACCCGAGCCCGGTCCGCCAACGATCATCGGCTTGTACACAACCTCCTGGTCACCGACAGCGCGCGGGTTGAGCACCTGGTGGCTCGCACAGCTGGCTGGGCACCGGAACGCGAACCCGCTGCCGTTAAAGGGCCGGCAGTCGTTACCGTCGAGACCGCACATATTGCCCGGGACCCAGTACGTGTTTCCACAGCCAATGTCGCCAGGGATGCCCCAGTCGGCCATCTCGCTGGCCACAATGCCCGCCCGCATGACCAGCGCAAATGTCATGAGCCACAAGCCGAGCCATGCCGCCAGCAGTCCACGGCGCCAGAGCGTGCGGCTGCGGGCCGGGTCGGTCTTGTGCAGCGCGGGCAGGTGGTCGACAAGCTTGTCCAGCAGCTGGATGGGCACATGCTGAACAACGGGCAGCAGCGGGTCAACGGTAAACGGCTGGGCATCAGGTGGGCCATGGGACCATTTGTTGGCGGCGGTCAAGAGGCGCCGCACCGAGTACGGCACCCAGCGCCAGTTCTTCCAGGCACCCTCGTCCTGCATGAAGCGCGGCGTCGGCGGAGCGTCGTCTTCTTCGAGTTCGGTGAGATTGCCTTCAGAAATGGTGTCGTTGTTGTTGTCAAATGTATCGTCGGCAATGCTTGATGATGAGCCTTCCGAGTAAGAATTACTGTTGGCACGCGAAGTGACGCCAATGTCGATATCGTCTTGACCCATTGTGGATAAAAGAGCTCGAGCTCTTTCAAAGATATAGCATCAAGCTCAAGCTCGAAAGAGGCAAACAAAAGTACCCTGAGAGACGTCCAGCGCAGGGACGCAAAAGCCAAGCCGAATCCGCGCGATATCGCTCGTTAGTCAATGCAGTGGGGGTTGGGTGGTTGGTTATAGCAATGACAATGTAGTGGTATGGTGGTAAAGTGATGCAGTGAGAACAGAGGATAATTAGGCGCAGCTGCCAGAATGAAGCTCTAAAATGACAAATCACGATAAAAGACTGGATAAAGGGTCAAGTTGTCTGTGCAACACACCACTAAATCAGTAACAAAGATAAGAAAGAAAAGAAAGGTCAACAAACTTGCGTTAACTAGCGCCTTGAAACAGCTCCTGTTCCTGTTAACGGATGCTACGGCTCGATGACGAAGACGGGTGTCTGGGCGTCAGGGCGCATCGAGTAATGATAGGGCGTAGGGCGGGCCGGCTACAATAAGTGTAAGTGCTGGGCATGAATAAGTGGGGTTCTCGGGTGCGATGTTCCAGATGAGTGAGGTGAGGTGGGTATCAGCCAATGGCAGTGACTTTCTGTGTCCACTTGTGAGGTTCAGCCTTTTTTCATTGGCTGGAGAGCTATTTTTCTCCACCTCTTCATTTTTGTGGGTACATAACACTTCAATCCACCTCCACCCATGGCTTTAGTGGGGTATCTGGCGGGAGCGACTATCACAGGTAAATTCTACACTGCAAATTGCTAAATTGTCACGATCGACGGCCAACGACATCCCGGTGCGACCTCTGCACATCTCATCACAGGTGCACGGCAGATACACCCATTGAGTCATTTTCGTCTGTCTTGTGCCCCGTGGCCCCCACAATGGCGTCTGCTGCATCTGAACCCTCTTCCTCGTCCTCGTCGCCGGCAACAACCATGCCGCCCTCTCCATCACCAGCACCCCTCTTCCGCATCCTCAAGACGGCAGCCTCGTCAGCTTTGAGTGGGAGTGGCGCTGTCGTAGAAGAGCTTGAGCGTCAGGTCGTACCCCGTCTGGGAGTTTTGTCTATCCCGGCCCGTACTCCCATTGCCACACCGGCTTTTATCGCCGTCACCTCGCGCGGCGTCGTGCCTCACGTGACTCCCGACAACGCCATCCGTACCGGCCTCATCAACGCCGCATACTGTGCTCTAGAGGACTGTAAGTTGGCCAGTGCCTTTATTATTGTTGTCGCTTTTTATTTTATTTTTCAGGAAATATCTAACAGTGCAGACGTCGAGAACATCCCATTAAAACCAGGCCGCCAGCCGCCCGTCTTCAACACTCCATTACCCCCCGCAGCCCCGTCAGCCTCGACCACCTCGACCACCTCTCCAACCCCATACTCTAAACTACGCCAATTTACAGCCCTTCCCTCTCAGGCCACCACCGTCCTCGCTCCCCGCCGCCATCCTGCTGCCGCCTCCCACCTCCCCAACGGCCCGCATCACATCTCCATTGTCACCTCCACCGGTTTCCAGCAGCTGTCTGTCGACCGCTACCACCATGCCGTCGATACTCTGAGACCAGACATTGTCGTGCCCCTGGCCGACCTCACTTATGGTGGCGGTGCCAGCGCACATACCGGCTTCACCAATGCCGATGCAAACCCCACAACCGTCAAGTACCCGTCGGCCAAGCGGGCACTGCGCATGGCCGAGCGCACCGAGGACTGGATGGACAAGCTGCACAGCGACGGCCTTGCCAAGAAGACGGGCGCTGTCGTGTTTGCTCCCACTCTGCCCGTGCCCTATGCGACACAGTGGCAGTACCTGAATAGACTGTCTGAGCTGGCAGAGGACGCCACCGTGTCGGGCCTCGCCATCTACGATGTCGACCTCATGGCCGACTTGCATGCCGACTATGCAGACACCCTGGGGCATCTACCGCGCCTGTCGCTCCATCCCGCTGTCACGCCACACCATGTTCTGCGGCAAATCTCGCTGGGCGCCGACATTCTGCTCTTGCCAGCCATCACTGACGCCTCCGAGCAAGGCCTCGCCTATACGTTTGAGTGGCCGTCCAAGGAGTCTCTCTCCCAAACAATCGAGGCCGGTGCCGACCGTCTACCACTCGCTATCGATCTCTCTGACAAGAAGCACAAGGCCACTGTTAAGCCGCTGTCGCGCGACTGCGCGTGTCCCGCATGCAAGGCCCATCACCGCGCATACATTCACCATCTGCTGGACGCGCGCGAGATGCTGGCCTGGACGCTGCTGCAGTTCCACAACCACCACGTCATGACCGAGTTCTTTGCTGGCATCCGCAAGACGCTGGCCGACGACGGAATCGAGGCATT
The DNA here is from genome assembly GCA_029298715.1 of Ophiostoma ulmi. Taxonomy (NCBI): domain Eukaryota; kingdom Fungi; phylum Ascomycota; class Sordariomycetes; order Ophiostomatales; family Ophiostomataceae; genus Ophiostoma; species Ophiostoma ulmi. The sequence continues at coordinate 1,118,674 of JANSLN010000007.1, forward strand.
TCGGGAGCACGCACGCCACTTCCAGGCCACCTATGAGCCCGAACTTCCCGACGGCAAGGCCACACGGCCGCGTGCGCGTGGCTACCAGGTCAAGACAGTCGGTGTCGTCGATACGAAGCTGAACAAGCCGGCCTGGGGACGGCTCGAGGACGTAGCCCAAGAAATGCAAGAGGTGCAAGCACAAGATTCTTCTGCGCCATCAAGTGCGCCAGATGCATCAGCACCTGCAGTGGTCTAGAAGAGCCGCTGGAGATCTCGGAAGCAGATGGCCCAGATGGCACAAACGTCGTCGACGTCTCAGGAGATGCAGCTCATGATGCAGAAACTGGGGGCACATGCATAGAAACGTTCACAAAGGGGCATAGGTATAGACAAAAAAGTAACGGATACCATTTCAGGAGTCTGGCGATTGTTTTAATTTTTTTAATTGATTTGTAGTTGGCGAAACATGAAGATTTACGGATCCCATCAAAATAATTATTGATCAAGCGGTGACAATATTCTGTAAATGTAGGGCGATGATTATTTTTATTATAGTTTGATATATTTAGTAATCAGGTGATGATACATATGAATTACGATTAATTATTTTTTTTAAAAAAAATAATATATATTCAATCAAGAAGAATTATCTAAAGCTATTATTTTCGTTCTCAACTTCGACTCTTAATTTATTTACAGCCACAAACATAAATCTAAAGTGAAAAATGAAGTTCATATGATTATCCTATCTATAAACACCAACAGACCCCCATCGTATATGCGCCTATGCATCCGGTCCTTGCAAGTCAATCACCTTTTTGGGTTTCTTCTTCTTGGACTTGACCACGCCTCCCTCGGCTGGAGATGCCAGTGCCTCGCCCTCAGAAGCAAGGACTACCTTCTTCTTCTTTTTCGGCTTGGCAACCGCGGCCTCGGCATCACCGGCTCCGTTGCCATTAGACGCTGTCGGCGGTGTATCATCTCCGGCGGCAGGAGACACCACTGCCTTCTTCTTCTTTGGCTTCTTGGCTACCACGGCAGCGCCCTCCAACGACACACCCTGGGCCATCTGCACCCGCTCGTTGGCCCGCTGCATCTCCAGCCGCCTCTTCTCAACCTCCTTGAGCGCCAGTGCCATCTCCGCATCCGCCCGCTTCTGCCGCTCCAGATCAAACACGCCACCCTTGCGCGTAGTGGGCGCAGCAGCTACAGGGCCGCTGCTGCTATCATCGCCCTCGCCCAAGCTCAGCGACCCAATATGGCTCGAGTCCACCTTGAGCAGCGAGTGCTTGGCCTTTTTGGCCCGCTGTTGCCTCAGTGCGCCGCTGTCGTTTGAGTTGGTCTCCGAGTCGTAGTTGCGCGGCGTCGAGCGTCCGCTACCCGCATTCGCCCCGAAACCGCCGAGCGTCTCATCGGAAGCCACGACAATCTTGGGCCGCGCGGCCCGTGATGCCTGTCTCTGCTGTTGTCCAGAAACGGCAGACAGCATTGCCGCTGCCGTCTTGCCGCCGCCGCCACTGTTGCCCAGAGTCTGGAGATCGAGTTTCATGACGGGGATTGAGTCGATGTCCAGGTCGTTGCCGTTTTCGTTTTGTAAAATGTCGTGAATCGGTGTGGATGTGTTGCCATCACGGCGAGGGAGACTGCCAACCACAGACAGTGATGTCGTCGCGGTTGCCGGCTGGATGTAAAAGGGGTCGTCGCGGTTGCGCTCTGCACGCTCTGTCCGCCGCCGTGCCAAGATATCTGCATCCAAGTATGCCTCTTCGCCGGCGGGCTGCTTCTGGTATGACGACGACAGCGATGTTGTAGGGTCGGGGCCGTCGAGCAGACGGTTGATTGCGGGCTCGGATGACGACACGTGCGATGCTGCTGGCTTTTGCCGGTAGTACGCCTCGAAATCGTCTTCTTCGGCCGACGCGCTTCCCGCCAAAGTGCTGTTCACATCCGACGATGCCGCCAGGTGGTCGGCTTCCGCTAGCAGGCGGCCTAGGTTGGGATTGATGGGCTCATCAAGGTCGAGGCCGCTCGGCATAGGAACACTGCGCTGTGCACCGGGCGCAACAGAATTGAGCTCCCAGCCACGGAACAGTGACGGAATTGCTTCCGTCAAGAGTAGTGGCGCGTCTTGCTGGACCTCGTCGGTGGATACTGGCTGGGCAGAGACAGCCTCGGCCGCTAGCTTGAGAAGCTCTGATAGTTCTACTGCACGCTCCTGAACCTCCAGCTGCGGGTGCTGTGCCAGGGGCTCAAGGCTATGAACTAGCCGTGCCAAAAGTAGGGACGTGGTAGCCTTGCGCTCCGGTGTCCAGCCGTAATCAAACTGCTGCCCGTTACCATTGCTCACGATAAACGCAAACAGTTTGACGACTGTCTGCAGAGACGTGGCCAGCACCTCGGAGAACCGTATGCGCGGCAGGAGCTGCAAGAGGCAAGTAAGAGTGTCATCGGCCGATGGCAGGTATAGAGCGTATTCACCAGCAATAAACGCAAGTGGCTTGAGTGCCGTTGAAGTTACCTGCACGCCGGCAGACGAGGCTGCCTCGGTGCTGAGCTGGGAAATGACGCCATCGGCTGCCCGTACTGCCGCTGGGCGCAAAGCGTGCACCTTGACTGCGACATTGCGCAGCTCATTGCCAATCTTTTCAGAAATGCTAGCCGCAGCAGCTGAGCCTGATAGCAACAGATCGTCGTCATCTTCGCCACCCTCATTGTCGATATCGCTCGCTCTTGGTGCTGGTGCCGTCCGAAGCAGCTGTGTCAGAATGTCAATGTACCAGTCAAAGTCGGTGAGATTAGTGTAGTTATCCTGGGCACACATGGACAGAACCCGGTGGATAACATCAATCTTGTAGTCCTCTGGCAGGGGCAGCTCGTCAGTTTTGCCCTTTGCAGGTTTCTTTGGCGCATCATCGTCCGAGTCTGCGCGGAACTCAATCTGGCGCACCTCGAGCTGCTTTTCTGGCTCGGCTGAGGATGCCTGTTTTAGTTGGCGCATCAAACGGCTGACAATTGAGACCAGATTTTCACTGCTGACCATGCCCTGGACAAGGTCGAGCGCCTTGATGCGGATTGTTATGTCAGGACTGTCGATACATTCCAGGATGACGTCTTCTTGCTGAGCCACCAAGTATGGATGTGTCTTGACAATCTTGTTGAATGCAAGCAGTGCCACGTATTTTACTGTGAATGTTAGCAATTTCGATCAAATATACATAATGTCGGAATCTCAAATTACATCTCCAAGAAACTTACAGTTAGTGTCGTTTTCGATCATGATCATGCCGCGCAGCTTCGTCACACACAGCGAGGCAATCTCTTCACGCCCGTCTGTGTCATCGTCACTGCCAAGAATGCCGCCCTGGATAATACCGTTGATGCACTCGTACAACAAGGACATGGCCGGTGTTGTGCGAATAATGTCCGTCAATGGTGGCAGTAGCTTGCGCACCAGACGTGGCTCGAGCGGTGTCAGGGTTGCAAAAAGCTTGATCAGCTTGATGGCCATCCAGTTATTACCGCCATCAACAAGGAGTTCGAACAACCTGGGCGCAAGTGGCAGGAAATCGTGTGGCCGGCGCCAGCCAAGCTCGCAGATGACATTGACAATGGCAGCCGTGACGCTGGGGTCCTCATTTGGGTCCATCAGGCGCTCCTTGATCTTGGGCCACGCCGCACGCAGGGCCTCGGGGTAGACGAGGGCCATGCGGTACAGCGTCACAATAGTCTTCTTGCGGATGACACGGTGAGAGTGTGTAAGGCGCGGCAGCAGGTCGGAAAGCACGGACAGTGCCAGCGAAGGATTAATAACATGTGGAAGTGCAGCAATAGGCAGCTGAATAGTGATGGGCGACGTTGCGCTGAGGTCCTTCTTTAGCAGGTTGGTCGCCAGCATCAGCACCTCGGTGTCTGGCCGGAAGCTCTGGACGGCAGCAAGGTAGCCAATGCGCTTCTGGTGCAGCTTCTGGGAAGACATGACCTCGAGTACGTGGAAGGCAGCCCAAGACATGTCATGGCCAACCATCTCGAGGTAGACGAGCTTGAGCAGCGCAGTTGCCTTGACGTCCATGTCCTGGCTGCGGACCTCGGCCCGACACTCCTTCAAGGAATTTTGAATGTATGCCTTTTCATTGCCCTTGTGGTGTCGCAAGCCTCGAATGAGGTCCAGGAGAGACTTTTCGAACCTATAAAGTGGTTTGTTAGCATGTCATATTCCGAAGCAAGTTGGCAGCAGATGACCTACCACCCCTCCAAAGGAGGTGAGAGTAAGAGACAGCTTCAGGTTGCACTCACATCTTGCCGCAACAGCTAGCAGGTAGGTTCTTCCACCCCTCAACAGCTCACAGAGTGAAGGTATATTTATGAAAAATGCTATGCGCCGTAGCCGTATGTGCTCAGGTCGTCGTCGTCGTCGTCGGTGCCCGGCAGGCAGAAGGATAGATCGAGAGGGATTTGTCGAGGGTCGTCGGGCAGTATGGCAGTAAGCCGGCGGGCATTTTGTGCGGGCGAGTTGATCTTGTATGCCTGGATAGATCAACCGAGGTGTAGACTGCCTCTAGAGAATGGCGACGAGAGGTCGGGGTGCTGAGTAGGAGGGTCGCGTGTAGCTTGCGTCGCGATTTTGAGGCCACAGGCTGGGCGGAGAGTCGTCATCGTCAATCAGCACCAGCAATTAGCTAATTACAGTGCACACAGCAAGCTGTCACAGTGGTGGGATGCCCTTGAGAATGCCCCACGCTGGACAGTGCGGCGTTTTCATGTGACATTTAGCACGGTTCTCACTGGCAGGAGCGACCGACCAGCGCGCACTGTTTAGGCTGGCCTGGCCTGGCCAGGCTGTCAAAGCTAACGAGCTTCAGCCGGTAGCGCCTGCCATTACAGTAGCAACGGATCAATTTACTGCCGTATTTGGGCGGTGACAGCGCTGAAAGGGAAGGTGCGACCCCTATTATCGCGATAGGAGACTATCTGTCCACCCATTTGGAAGGAGCTTGCTATGATTACATACGCAATAGAAGATAGCTTCACGACGTCGATCTAATCCCAGCCGACTCGACGACACTTTTGGAGATAGTTCTCGCCGTCGCGCATCGAATTGAATTGAATCCCTTGGCCTGACACATCTGTGACAGTCTACTTGTGCCCGACGACTTACAATACCGACTCCCTCGACGATGACGCCAACCCTCCTCCACCCGGCCGGCCACCTATCGGCCCCCGAGGCGCTCGCGCTTGCGCAACAGGCACCCGCCGTCCTCAAGAGCTTGCCGAGCAGCGACAAGTCAAGTGGCGCATCGCCGCTCCAGTCGCTTCTGTTTGCGCCCGTCGAGAAGCCAGAGGTCTGGGTTACGTACGAGAATCTACTGCTGTCTTGCCTGCGCACTGGCGATTTCGAGTCGGCACAAGAGTGCATCCGGCGGCTGACCGACCGGTTCGGCGACGACACTGACCGCGTGCTAGCGCTCGAAGGTCTCATCCGCGAAGCCCAGGCTACCGATGACAAGGGTCTCCAGGCAGTGCTTAAGAGCTACGACGACATTCTTGCCGAAGACGATGCCAACGTGGTAAGTCTTGTTTAAACTATCTTTGAATTGATGTGCTATAGAAACTAACGAGACAGCCTATTCACAAGCGGAGGATTGCGCTACTGCGGTCAATGGGCAAGATCCCCGAGGCTGTGACTGGCCTGCTGGCCCTGCTCGACTTCTCGCCTACGGATGCCGAGGCGTGGTCTGAGCTGGCAGACGTCTACCTGGAGCAGGGTCTGTACGGACAGGCTGTCTATGCACTCGAGGAGGTTCTTGTGCTCTCGCCAAATGCATGGAATGTATGTGACGCAGTGTATTCCTACCTTTGCCCTCTTCCACCGCCGAAATTTTCGCTGTACCACTGATCGTCATTGATTCCCACACGACCATCCGGACAGAGAATGCATATAGCAAACAGATGACTGACACGTTTAGGTGCATGCCCGCTTAGGCGAGGTTGAGTACATGGCTGCAACAACATCCGCAGGCGGAAGCGACGCAGCTTCACAAAAGTATGCGGCCGAGTCGCTCAAGCGGTTCTGCCGGAGCATCGAGCTCTGCGATGACTACCTGCGCGGCTACTACGGGCTGAAGGTGGTGAGTTTTGTTTGGGTTTCTGATTTCCTGATTTCCTGATTTCCTGATTTCATGATATTCCGAGTTTTCTGTCTTTGCTCTTTTGATTTGTGTGTTCCATGTCTGCTTGTTTTGAATTATACTCTGGTCTCCCAGTCGGATACCTTTGTTCTTCCGAGAGCTCTGCTTCTCTGGACCCCACCACCTTTATGCATGGATGACTGCAGTCCGTACGGCCTATTGTTAATCTGATGCTGTTTTTTTGTGGTCTGCTGCACTTGACTGTGGCCTGTTGCGTTCTGGACTTCTGCAGCATTTAACCCCTGCAAGAGATCGCACGACAAAGGCCAACAAAGAGGCGTCGGGGCACTGTTTACTGGAGTTTATGCATATACGTGCATTTTTGACTACGTCGACTTTGCATCAAACCAGGAAACCAGAAAACCAGAGAACCAGAAAGAGGGCACTGCCCAGATGCGTGTTGCTCGAAACCTCGGGCAGTATTTGCTACCTTGGTCTCCAATCTTTACCCATACTAATCAACCAACTATAGGTCACATCATATATCCTCAAAAACGGTGGCAAGTGGCCCAAGCAGACCAACAGCGCTGAGGATTTCACAGTTCCGGAGACGGCTACCGTGCAGCGTCTTGCACAGCTTGCGACTGAGAAGCTGTCAGAGATTGTGCGCCGGTACACTGCGAAAGAGCCTCACTGGAGTGGGTACGACGAGGCCGAAATTGCGGCGACGCGTGAGCTTTTGGCGGGAGAGACTGCGTCTGTCGTTCGGTAGACGGTCTCTCTGGTGTTCCTGTTTCTTTTTTTTTCTTTTTTTTTTTGCGTCTTATCTGCGTGTTTCGTGTCTGATTTGTCTTTTATTCGACTGTCTTTTATCACTTATAGCAACGCCCGCAAATGCATATCACTCTCTGTCACAATCCGCTTCATTATTCGGGGGTTATCAAATCCATTATTTTTGTCTCTTGAACATATTACCTTTCTTACCACAAACATACACGTACAGATGCAAACGCACACAGTACACGCACACAAATACATGCACTACACCCCTTGCCTGTGACAACTCAGGAACTCCTCTTGATGCGTCACCCCGCGTGTACACTGTGCACATGCCCATTCAATGGTTGCTGGGCTGATTACGTAGCCACATCATTACTAAACATCAAGTTGCGCCACGGTTTCTGTGCCCACGTAGACAGGCCAAAAACATTGACACGAATAAAAGAGACACAAAAGACACAAGCCCTAAACTCAGCCATGACAATGAGTCGTTGGGCAGCGATGCGGGCTCGCTCCAGTGACTCAACGAACATGCCGGTCTGGCTGTGGCTTGGGTGAAGATGGACAAAGATAAAGAAGGAACAGATCGCAAATGGCACGTCAACCCCCAAAGCAAGTGCATTTATGGCAAGGCACACGACAAAGAGGCACCAGAAGCAGATCAAGGCAGATCAGGGAGGTGGGCGATTGGGTAGCCAGGCCGGTGAGAAAGTTCCCAAGGCCGTGCTGTCTCAGGGACACATGGACATTATGATCACAATGAACAAATAGGCCGGCAAAGAGAGGCAAAGAGATGGTGTATGGAATGAACAAAGATTTATAGCGAGGGCCTAGTAACGCGGGAGATAGTCCTTCGGGCATCGATGCGTGGTGGCCCTGGGTTGGGCACAGTTGGGTTTCTTCTATTGTATTCTGCTGCGAAATGGAATAATTATTTGCTGTTAGTTTGTACCCGAGGACACAAAGCAGCTCAGCGAGCCATGCATCAGTTGGTTCAAGCGGTGTTTCATTTCTAACAAGTACAGACGTATTATCTAGGAGACGCCCTTGGATGTGACAGAACCTTGATTTATGAGATGCGATTCTGAAATGTCGGATGTCAATGTCGTAGACTAGCCCTTTGCTGTTCCTATTCTGCCGTCCATGTGCACACCCACAGACCACAAGGCATACACACCACACACCGGGAAAAGAGCCTCATTTAAACGACAAGCCTAAAATGCACTTGCAAAAGAGACATCTTCTTTCCGCTGCGTGCACTCAAGTTGCCCGTTATGTGCTTGCATATGCTTGCAGTCTCGACTCGTTTTCCGTTTTGCCTAGCCAGTATATGCGTTTAATGCTGAAGCTTCAGTTTAGTAATAGTACAACCGTTTAGTACTGTTGCCATTGCCTAGGCATCAGTCACCGACTCCTTTGTTCTCGTAGTTCTGTTCTGGTTGATGAAACGGCGGGCATGCCGGTTGTTCTCGCCCTGGACGTGGCTCCAGTCAGGACAATTCAAGTGGGGATGCACTCCGTATAGAGGTAGAGTGGTAGAGAACGGAGAACAGCGTTGCGAGGGCTCTTTGCATGTCTTTGCATGCACTTGGATGCTGCAAGAAAGAGGATACGTGCAGCCTGTGCAGCTTACAGCTTGCTTGGAGATGCTGCGTAGGCTGCGTAGGCTGTCCGTGGTACAGCGACAGCGAAGAGCAAAGAGCAAAGAGCAAAGAGCAATTAGACCGACAAAAACCAGGATACGTGGTGTAATTCGCGGTCAGCATGGACAGCTGTCATGACTATCATGTTCTGACATATATACAAGATGGTGGCGGTATATATTGCCTGGAAAGCATTCTGCTTGCAAATTTCAGGTTCATGTGAAGGCTGTAAAGAGCAAAGAGTGTCCACATCTCAAGTTCATGGGATACTTCTTAGCATTGATTTACGTTATTATTCAACGATGAGCCTGCATTTGTTGGATCTTTGCCCAATCGGGAGAGGGGGGGGGGGGGGGGTCCCGCATGCATGCATGCCCGGACGCTCTCAATGCACGATGGTCATTCTGGCCGTACGCAGCCGGCGGGGGTAAGGTCAAATAGTCAGCAAAAATGGGCAACAGAATGGAGAGGAAGCTGTTGGAAGTAAGCAGAACGGCACAGAATCGAACTTTACATAATAATCATATCGAACGTAGCTGATGTGCGTCATCGTTCTTGCTGCTCTCGCCCTATGATAACTAGTGGCGTACAACATTTGATGCTTCTATCCCTATGAAACGGTCCTGTGATTGTCTTGTGGTTTCTGCTTTATAATGTATTTATATCTTGTAATCGGTGTTGTGTCGGTACTTGTGACAAAGTGTGCAGTGTGTGACCGCGCATGTATTTGATTCATTTGTGCGCGCCACGGGTGCAGCTTGCCTTATCAACCCCCCTCTTGTCCCGATTTACAGATTTACAGATTCACAGATTCACAGATTCAGGTGCCACCGATGACACGCGATATCACAATGACAGCGCCCCTCAGGGACTCTCCCGTTGTGTGTTCCCACAGTCAGCTCGTCATATGCTAGGAAGCGCATATACCGCCATGGGTGAGTGCCCACACAGCGGCTGACAAGGTGAGCTCACCAGCCACCATGGTCGAATTAAAAAAAGCCACAGCGTGTACAAACCTGATGATTATGCCTTTACCTCCTTTGTCATAATACTTTGTACATGTTCTCAATGCTGTCAGGTGGACTGAGCAGAAGCTCATGTTGGACAAGATAATACATCGATTGCCGGTCGCGCTGCGCTGTAATAATACAGAAACAACACAAATAAGGGCTCCTGACTCGTACCGGCCAGCTACAGCATGCCACGGGCAGGTACCGCTAGTTTTCCATCTTCACGCCCATCTTCTTTGATCGCGGGCACTAGCATTTAGACACGAGGGAGTACCCTTTGCCGGTGTGCCAAAGGCCCGCCTGGGTGTAAACCTAGCAACAATGAACCGTTGAGTTCTTTATCTGCTATCGCCTGTTTCATTCTTTAGCATACATTCTCCTCTTCGTGATTTGCTTTCAGTCTCAAGATCAATTAAATTAACTGGGTTCAATAAGTAGGCACGGTTTCAAGTGCTGCTTTTTTAGCATGTTGTCTTTGGGTTATTTGCTGCCTGATCAAACGCCATGAGGGTGTCCTGCTCCCGGCCCAAGACACATTTTGTGAAGCCAAAAAAAAGAAGAAAAAAAAGAAAAAAAAACCGCTCCGACGGGTTGACATCACATATCGCAACGTGTGGAAATGACGTCGACAGTGCTGTACCTGTGCCGTGTTTGATTATGTCATGGTGCTCATTTATAGAGGCTGACGGCCACGGCATAGTTTATATGTTTATAGAGAGGCTACAAATGGAAGCCATCGCGTATTGCGCTTTCCCAGCAAGAGGATATATGTTTATAGGATGGGGTAGTTCGGAACTTTGAACGACTATAAACTGCGGTGTTTGTTGCTTTTATATGGAAGGTGCGACCAGGATCTCTAAAAGATAAGCTTAAATAGGAAAACAGCAACCTTGTAGTGTCAAAAACGGAAGGCGCGACCAGCATCCAAGCACAGCCCATCACGTACGCCTGCATCGACTAATGAGATGTTTTAGCCTCGTGTTCTCTTCACTTATTTGAATAAAAACAGTTTCACCGCCACAACCCAACTGCCGACTCACAAGACACCTCACTGTTTTTGCATTGCACAGCCTGATGCCAACATGGCCCTCCAGCTTCGTCGGGCATAGACCACACGGAAAGTAGCAGAATCAGAAGATTCCACGGTCAATCGCAGCCATGGGTAGTGAAAGAATGATCTCTGCCTCGCATCTGATCCAGTCAGACTGCCTGGGCATATACAGCGGCTCCATATCGACGGCAGCTCGACGTTTCAACGCATCATTAGTACACTTGTAGCAGCAGACAGCAGACAACACAGAAGCAGAACTTTTTTTTTCTGCTGCATTTTACCGCTGACGAAAAGGGCCAACTATGGGAAGCCCCTCCTCTCATTGACATCTTATTGACAAAAAGGTTCTGGCCGTAGGATCGGCATCTAGGCACATGCCCTATTGTCTCTCCGTTTTTGGTTCTCCGTTTTCCACTCCTCCAATCTCCAATCTCTATTCTCTATTCTCTATTCTCTATTCTCTATCCTTCACCTGCGCCTCAATCAGTAGCCCCTCTCACTGGCGCGCTCGTGCGTTGCGAGATTGCCCTTTTCGGAAGGCCAGTGGATTGCAGATTAAAAGTCTCGCTCGCTAAAAATGGCAGCGAAACGGAGTGCCCAAGCCCACAACGAATCAGGCGTCGACAGGCCAAAAGCTACCGAGATGACGAGCAGTATGGGTCATCCCACTATCCTTTCGACAGCACATGAACCAGAAAACCAAACTTTAAAAATACGAGTCTCTATATCAAATAAGGCAAAGAGCTGACACGAGCATGCAGGAAGGCAAACAGCTAGCGAGTAACATCAGCCGGAATATACAGCAAAATAGCAATGTCATGTTTATATATACATGCTTATTGAAAGGCGGTGGAGATGCAGATGCAGATGCAGAGGCAAGCCGAAATGGTTACATGTCAATGTTAGCACCCCAGACCGCTCTGGCTGCTAGTGTGTTAGTCTACTCATCCATCGGGGCCTGGCCAGCTGCCTGTCTATTACCATGGCTTTTTGCCGGCCTCCACAAAACGGCCAGCACATGCCTCCAGAGCAATGGTAAGATACAAACTCTTCCAAAAATCGGTGCGCTTCTGGCATGCGCTTCTGGGTGTACTTATAGGACAGGGCAGGCAGCTCGGGAGATGCTTGGGAGGCGGAGAGATTGTCCTACGGCGTACGCAGAAGCACACCGTCTCTTGCCCCCATGCATGTATTTCGTGCCTACCAAAGTGCACATACTGCACCTCCTGTCTATCGTGCTGTCCGTCCCACGCCTGCAAGCAATTAGATATTGTGGCGGTTGTCTGCCGTCCCGTCCCTGTGAAGCACAAGCACAAGCAGAAAGCAGAAAGCAGAAAGCAGAAAGCAGAAAGCAGAAAGCAGAAAGCAGAAAGCAGAAAGCAGAAAGCAGAAAGCAGAAAGCAGAAAGCAGAAAGCAGAAAGCAGAAAGCAGAAAGCAGAAAGCAGAAAGCAGAAAGCAGAAAGGAGAAAGCTAGAAAAAGTAAGACGAAGGATGAATGGCAGCAAACGATAGAGGAAGTGGAAGTAGCGGGCGGTCATGTTTGCAGGATTCCTCCGTCTTGCATATCGCTGCATCTAATATACTCACAGTTGCCAATGGCCAGCCCTTACATGGAGCATGGACCCCCTCTCTTGCCTCTCTTGCGTTTCGAACTGGCGCTTTAGCGTCCGTTTATGATTGATAGAGCAGTGAGCGCCCACCACTCTTGGCCCATTTATATCCGACCGACACTGGGGAGGGGAAACTGCATATGGCGTTTTGCCCGTCACCATCACACCTGCGTTTCGACTACTAGAGGAAGAAAGAGCCGAACAACCCATTTCGGAACGCATAAGGCCAAAGGCCCCCCTCACTGATTAGTAGAACACCGCACAGCAGTTCAGGTCAACAAAGATCTTCCCTTCAAGGCAACCGCCCCCCCTTGCTCTACTGCTCTCCTGCGATCTTGCTATGTTGCTTGCCCATACTAATTAATACTCCCCTCTGATATCCGTTTCGCCCTTCTCACCGGTGTCTTTTTATATCTTCTCGTGCCCGCCCACCTCTTCGTGCTTACTCTTGATTTATTTTGTCCTTCTTTACTTTCTCCTCCCCTCGAGTTTCTCTATACTGCGAGAGGACTCCTTTTTCCTTACCTCTATCCCCGTCTCCCACCGTCACGGACTTCGACGAGTAGGGGAAGAATAGGCGGCTGTCTGCAGATAGTCACCACCTGGCTGTCCGTGCCAGAAGGGGTCACTTTCTGTCTTGACATATTGACATCTCGACATCTCGACGTCTCTTATTTTCAAAGACTATCGTCGTCTCGTCTCGACACCGTATCGAAACGAAACAGACTCTCCACAATATCTTACACTTTGTGCTTGATCCCCGTCAAGCCTGTCCCATCGTTCTAGCCAACAGCGGCGTGCTCTCTCCCGCTCAATCAGCTGGCCTGGCGTAAGTAAGATAGTTTACATGGCATTTGCCGTTTCCCCTGTTGGGCGTCTCTGGCTTTCACCACCCCCTCCACCTAGCACCCAGAACCAAGTACTCATCGCTCATGCCCTGCCTCCTTCCACTCACCGCACCAAAATTTAACCAGTTAAAAAAAATTTGAGAACGCTCGGGACTGCTGCACCGCTTTCTTATTCAATCTGGCCTCGAACAGCATTTTCCATCTGCTCGCGCCCAAATCCCTTGCCTAGTCTCACTTTTATGTATCCGTTTCTGCTACCCTGTCTCCCTTTCTGCATACACATCTCCCATCTTCCTAACAACACACTCCTTGCCTTTCTCTCGCATCCCCCTCCTTGGCTCCGCTGCACTGAAAAGTAGCAAGAGAAAGTCGCGCCCAGGATCGCACACACACACACACACACTCACTCCTCACTCACTCACTCACTCACTTGCCTTCAGCCCCATTCCCACGAGGCCCAATCGCTTATTACTTACTTTTTTCTCTCCCTTTCCATTTCCCTACATTATATCAGCCGTCCTCGAAAGCGCGTACTGAGCCCAGCAAATCGCACACTTTCCTTCTGTTTCCTGCACCCTCCCGCTCGAATCTTTAAATACCACCGATTGCCCCTTCACAGTTGTGTTTCAGGAGTTTCCTAACTTTTTTGTTCCGCAACCAGCAGCTCATCGACAACCTGTCCAACTACGCCGACCAAGTCTTGACTCCTGACTCTTGTCCATATCGCGCCTGTCCGACCGCCATATTCGTTTTAAATATTGAGACAGAGCAAACCAAACACCACAAAAACAACACTCGCCAACTAGTTTTCAAACTATTTCACTAGCACACGGGTCTCAGCAAATTCTCAGCACGCTACCAATCTATCCGCGCCGTCCCCTCCTCCCTTTCCAGACTAAAATACGACAACATAAACAACAAAGTGCACACCAAAGAGACCCCTCTCCGTTCTCTTATTACACTCACTCCCTCCCCCGGAAATCGTTTGTTTACATTTTCTTGAGACAATCTGCGTCAAACTCCCACGAAATCGCAACACTTCTTACTCGACTATTCATTGCAACGCGTCGCTTACAGCAGTGTTATCGACTATTCACCTTCTAAAAACGCTCAAGGATACAATCTCAACTGTCGCAAAGTTTCAAATTCGCAAAAAATAACACCCGCCATCTCCTGTCACCTTCTCGCAGTCGCGACCCAAAATCAAAGACTTATCTATCCCAATTCCAATGTCGTAAGTTTGCAACAAAAAAAAAAGGCATATTTCCGTCCCGCGTATCCGCTCCGCCTCTGCTCGAGGAACGTATGCGGCAAGTAGAGTACAGAACAAAAAGACAAAAGAAAGATACATGTATTGACCGTTTGCGCCCATAAAACAGCCGTCCACCTCACCGAAGCCATCATCCTGACGAATACGACGACGGTAGCGACTCATATACCCAACAGGACGACTGGAATAGACGATACGACGACCTTGATCCATCTGATTCCGCATCCGCCAGCGGCGACTATCCACCACCTCAAAGAAAATCTTCTTCGCGAGACGCATCACGCCGACACTCTCGGGCAGCACGCCAAGCATATAACTACGGAGCTGTACAGCTACAATCGCCAAACATGAGTTCAGATCCGTCAGACGACTACTACACCGCTGGCCGAGGCGGCTATGTGCCTAGCGCCCACCCGCACTACGGCTATCATAACCAGGGCCAAGCAGCCTATCCCCAGTATGGCGGCGGCGGCGGCGCTGGTGTTAGTCGTCAGGTAGTACAATACCAACAGGGTGGCTACGCAGGCAACCCATTCGCACCCATGGCCAATCCCCAGCAGAGCGCTCAATACTATGACCAGCCTCGGCAGAGTTATGATATGGTACCCAGCCATCATGTGCCATATCAACAAAACTACTTTGGTGGCGGCAACCAGTATGCTCTTGCGCCAATGCAGCCCTACATGTACCAGCCGCCACCCCCTCCTCCAACAGAGGCACCCGCAAAACCACAGACTCCTGCTCCACCTACAGAGAAGAAGATTGATCCTGAACTAGAGTTGATGAAGCAAAAATTGGAGATGTTCGAGCGCGAGAAGGCGATCCAGCGCGAGGCCGAGGAGCGGAAGGCGTTGGAGGAAGCCGCACGAAAGGCCGCCGAGATCGAGTTGCAAAAGCAGATGGAGGCAAACCGCAAAGCAAAGGAAGAGGCGGACAAGGAGTTGGCAAAAGCCAAGATTGAGGCCGAGCGTATAGCACGCGAGCGGATCGAAGCCGAGCGGAAAGCCAAGGAGGAAGAGGCACGACAGCAAAAGTTGGCCATAGAGCGGATCGAAGCCGAGACCCGACTGAAGTTTGAGAAGGAGCAGATTGCGTTGGCTGAGAAGCAGAAAGCCAAGGAGGAAGAGGCACGGCAACAAAAGTTGGCCATAGAGCGGATCGAAGCCGAGACCCGACTGAAGTTCGAAAAGGAGCAGATTGAGTTGGCTGAGAAGCGGCAAAGACAAGAGGAGATCGACAAGGCTGCTGCGGAGGCTCTCAAGGCCAAGGTTGAGGCGGCTGAGGCGGCTGCTCGAGCCAAGGCTGCCGCCGAGTTCAAGGCCGAGATTGAAGCCAAGGAGGCTGCAGAGCGGAAGATCAAGGAAGAGCAGGAGTGGCGAAAGAAATTGGAAGAGGAGGCCAAGCTCAAGGCCGAAGTGGAAGCACGGGCAAAGCTTGAAGAGGAACGGAAGAAGGCGGAAGCAGCCAAGGCGGCAGAGGATGAGAAGAAAAAGGCCGAAAAGGCTATGCGTGACAAGATTGTGGAAGAGACCAAAGCCAAGATCCAGGACGAAGCCAAGAAGAACGAGAAGCTGCCCATCAAGTTCAAGGATGCAGTGGGCCGCAAGTTCAGCTTCCCCTACCATCTCTGCCAGACATGGCCAGGCATGGAGGAGCTCATCAAGCAAGCCTTTGTGCAAGTCGAGTCCATTGGTCCGCATGTGCAGGAGGGCCACTACGACCTAATCGGCCCCAATGGTGAGATCATCTTGCCGTCCATCTGGGAAAAGGTTGTCCAGCCCGATTGGGCCATCACAATGCACATGTGGCCCATGGACAAGTCGCCCCCGCTCAAAAACGCGCCGCAGAACATGCACCCCGGCATGATGCCTGGCGGGCGGGGCCAACCCATGCCGGGCATGCAGGGACGCGGCATGCCGATTCCCATGCGGGGTGGGCCGGTTCCCCAGGGTGCACCACGGCAAGGTTGGCCGATGCCGGGCCAACCCGGTGTTCGCCCCGGTTCCGCTGCGCCACGCATGAACGGAATGCCCATGAACGGAATGCCCATGGACGGAATGCCCATGGGTGGCATGCCCCGTATGGGCATGCCCGGTGTGCAGGTTGTGGATGGCGATCACAGACACCACAGCAGTCACGACAAGAAGAAGGGTAGCAGCTCCAAAACGGCGGGCACGACGTTCTTTGCCTTTATGGGCGGCAAGCCTCCCAAGTCTTCCAAGAAGTAAGTTTTACGCACAGCACAGCAGCTTGGTATTCCTTGATACACCTTCTAACAATAATAGGCGGAAGTAAGGCGTTATTATTCCTTCTTGCAGAACCTCGTTGCACTCCTTCGCCTTTCTCTACGCAATCTCGACCCCGTCGACTCCTCTGTACCCGTTTATGATGTAATGCCAACCATTCAGCGCCCTCTCCGCTTATGCCGTTTTCCTTTCTTCCTTTTGTTTTTTTACTTAATTCCTGGAAATATATTTCCTTCTTCTCTTTCTTCATTTCTTTTACAAGTCTTCCAGTCTGGTTGGCTCTAAGATTCCCCCTTTCTTGTTAGTTTAGATCGCGTTCTTTGGCCATCTCATGTCCTTTGCGAGTTTTCAAGTTCTTTTTATTTGGCATTACTTTTTGCGTTTTTGTTGTCTTTTCAATGTCATGGCGCCAGGCATTGTTCTTCTTGGTTTAGAGTCTGCCATTGGCGAGTACTCTGATCTTGGACTCTGTCTATGCTATGGCTGTTTTCATGTTTCATGTGTAATGGATGTCTGTTATTTTAAACTGCTACTGCATATGTATTTTTGTTTTATTTATTTATATTTATTTTGCTTCACTTGCTTATTTCATTTGCTTCCTTTCTGGTGCCTCATTGTCTTGTGGCGTAAGCGGAGAAGAGGAACGCATAGCTGCCCATGTCTCGATATTTTGATGATCACTTTGCTGATACACTATGACAACATAAATAAAATCAAACACGATGTCTTATTTCATGTCTCTTTTATTAGAACTAGGACGGTCATTATCATAACGTTGCCGGCATGGACGGTCATAGCTGCCGACTTTTGGGGCCGAGGACTGCCGCCGCCCGGGCTTCGAATGCCTCGATCATTTTGGTGGCCATCTCGTTGCCAACCTGTGCTGCTGCAATTTGGTAGAGCGGGTTGCGGAACTGGAACTGAATGTGCAGCTCTACGCGTGTTTTTTGTTGTGTTTGCAGTGGCTGTACTTTCCAGCGCGTCACGAGCGATTCGAACGTCTCGTCATCTGTGGCCGTTGCCGCCCCCAGTCGCCGGCCGTCGGCATCTTCTGTCTGGCCCAGGCCAATCTCGGCCCGCTCGGCAGCTGACAGTGTTGGGGCACCACCGCGACCCGAGACTGCCTCGACGACGCCGTGGCCGGGGACACAGTACACGCGCGATGAATAGGTTTGCGAGATGGGACCCCAGCCGACAGTCAAGTCTGCCCTGGATGGCCACTTTGACTCCTTATCGGAAGGCAGAGCCCGCCAGTGGGTGACGCGACTGACGGCGCAGTGCGGCAGAAACTGGGCATATGCGTTGATATCAGCGACTAAGCGGAACAGATCGGCAGCGGCGTAGGGCAGAGTGCGGGTAGTGGTGAGTGTTTGGGTGTGTCCTGATGAGGCTTGGCCGAGAGCAGCTGCAGCGAGGTTGAATAATGTACGCTGCTGTGGTGGGACACCAGCAGCACCAGCAACACCAGTCACACGAGGGACAACACAAGTCATGGGCCGTGAGAGGCCGTGAGCCGGAGCCAAACGGCAAAGAACAGTCTTTGTTGCCATTGTGAAAGAGGCAAAAGAAAATAAAAAATAATAGAAAATAATGAAATATCTCGTACTATAAATTCATTATGTGACAGTCAAAGTTGCGCAGGTGTGGCTGGATTTATTGTTATCTGAGCTAGAGATCGTCATCATCACCAAGCAGCTCGATGCACTGTAATCACAAGCCTCAATGGACATCGACACTCCACTACACCATATTACCTAAATTGCAAAGGAGCTGTGGAGAGCGCCACAATCCAGCCACACAGTAGGCACACAGTCTGTGTGCTCCATAGACGCGTTAAAATTGTTAGGAAATTAGAGAGGGGAAAATTCAGGCACGGCCTTTAAATACGCTAGCTTTTTTTCTCTTGTCGTCTCTCATAAAATTTCTTCCTCTTCTCTCTCTTCTTTCTAGTCTTTCTAGCCCAACCATAGCGCCAGGGTCGAAAAGTTTCCTTCTTTTCCCTCTTCTGCCCATCATGCTTCACTGCCGGCAGTGTGTTCCTTGCTACTCGATCGGATAAGAGTCTTTCTTTTTCTTTTCCTTTGATCTATCCATTCATTCTCCTCTTTTCTATCACGTCCGAAATGACTGATACCTCTCCCCTTGCTGCCGAGGTGGCGGCTGCTACTGACGCAGCTGCATCCCTCGCGATCAGCGATGCGGCCGACAACAAGGTTGTCGAGCAGGCAGAGACCAAGACGGATGTCCAGCCGGATGTCCAGCCGGATACCTCCGTCCCTGCCCACCTGTCCCACGATCCCACCAACAACCAGAAGCGCACAGATCCGTTCATGTTCGGACAGCGGTTTCTGAGGCAAGAGGACAACGTGTTTGAGTACAACGCGTGGGACCACGTCGAGACTGACGACGCGTTCAAGGAGTACTCTGAAAAGCAGTACGAGCTGCAGCGGAGTGCCCCCGTGTCCGACTTTGACAAATGTAAGTACTTAACTTTTCACTTTTTTACACATACAACCGAGACAAGTCTTGTCTCCAACACCCGTATGCAATGATGATTTTGTCAATATTAAGCATAGTTCATCTGATTCCTGATGACAAATTACAATCATTTGTCTTTCGCTCCCATCTGATCTGCATACTTCTCTACCATTTAATCACCCAACCTTATGCTCTGGTCTGATCTATTTACTAATGGTTATACAGCGCGTTTCAACAGCGACCCGGCAAAGTGGTGGAACCTCTTCTACAAAAACAACACGGCCAACTTCTTCAAGGACCGCAAGTGGCTTCAGCAGGAGTTCCCCATCCTCAACGAGGTGTGCGAGCCCGATGCCGGCCCCAAGGTCATCTTGGAGATTGGTGCGGGTGCCGGTAACACGGCGTTCCCCATCCTGGCCCGTAACAAAAACCCCGAGCTGCGTATCCATGCCTGTGATTTCAGCAAGACGGCCGTCGACGTCATGCGCAAGGACGAGGCATACGATACAAAGTTCATGCAGGCCGACGTATGGGATGCGGCCGGCACCGGCGATGCGTCGATGCCGCCCGGCCTGGGCCCTGCCTCGGTCGACGTAGCCATCCTGGTCTTCATCTTTTCTGCACTGTCGCCCGCCCAGTGGAAGCAGGCTGTTGCCAACGTGGCCCGGCTCGTGAAGCCGGGCGGCACGGTGTGCTTCCGCGACTACGGCCGTGGTGACCTGGCGCAAGTGCGCTTCCGTAAAGGACGCTATCTGGAGGAGAACTTTTACATTCGTGGTGACGGAACTCGTGTGTACTTTTTCGAGAAGGACGAGCTGATCAACATCTGGACTGGTCAGAATGAGGCCGACACTGGTGCCGACGCTGATGTCGAGTCCAAGATTGACGCCGATACCGAGCCCAAGGCCGAGTCTACGCCTGAAGAGCATTTCTTCACGTTGGCGAACATGGGCGTCGACCGGCGCTTGATTGTAAATCGGGCGATGAAGCTCAAGATGTACCGGTGCTGGCTGCAGGGCCGCTTCACAAGAAAGTAGCGGCTCTGCCTAGATGAGCAATGACTGTCATGACAATATATATGATTCCCACCTATTTTAACTTTTTGTATTTTGTAATTTGCACGTGATCTGTTTTGCAGTAATATATTGTCCATTACTGCAACTATCGTCGGCTCAACTCTACGTAATTTCAGAGCTGCGGTATTTGTGTCTCACGCTATGCGTGATCCTGACGAAGCTCTAGCTGTTTGCATAACTACAAAGCTCTGTGCCTTGTTTTGGCTATCTCTTGTGGAGGTCGTCTTTTTGCTTGCCCTCTCATCTGGTTTCTAGGTGGCACTGACGATCACGACTCGTCGAAAACGAACTAGCGTGCTTCATCCCATCGGTGTTGATTACTAAAAAACACTGAAGAAAAACCTAATTTTCCAAAATACTCGTATTACACAAGCAAGACAGGTCCACTGGTATTTTTGCCCAATCTTTGTCTCTTGTCTTGTATTCGCTTGTATTTCGTCTTGATTTCGTCACTATTCAAGTCTCATGACGGTGCTGTCTTCATCTTTGATGCTTCGATCGAGCTGCATCAGCTGTTGCTTATGTAATCACAGGGCCAAGAGTGTGCCCAAGAGTTGTGCTGGGCTCTCAGTGTCGCGAAGTAATAATCTCTGGGGCTACTTCCTAGCTATTGTTCTCAAGGTTCCTTGCGTCATGCAATACTGAGACAGTGGTACCCGTTTCGAGCGTTGTTTCGTGGCTTGCTTGTCGTGCACGTTCGCTGCATCTGCGACTCATTTTCCTTTTTCCTTTTCCTTTTTCTTTGACGACTACTTCGATACATACATATGCTTAAACGGCACCTGAATGTCCCGATATGCAATGCTTACACCTTTCCACGTGCCAGATCACCGTCGAGAATGTTAAGCCACTGTGTCCTTGGTTTGATTTTTGTGTGTTTTGCGCTGGGCTCGCCGGCGCTGGATTCGATGTTTCCGTGCTCTTCAGCTTCTCTCAATTATTTCTTGTGTTTATCAATTATTATTTAAAGCTTTTATTGAATAATGAATACTTAATAAAAGCATTATCTACCATCCATTGCAGCTGCTCCGATGTCTGCCGTCGTCCTTTTGTCTGGGCCGTCTCTCTCTAGCCCGATCACTTTCTTTCTTCTTGCGCACGCTAAGGACCCACTAAGCCGGGTACTTACACACGCACATACCACCCAAGCAGTTGCCCGATGACGTCGTTTTTTTTTGTTATTTGTTAGTAGTACCTGTGTCGCTCATTATTTTCAGCGTGCGCGGCAGGTACGATGCGCCGTTCTTCCCACGATCGCCAGCGCCATGCTGCGCCTTCCGTCTGTTCCTGCTCGTGCTGTCAGATGGCCCATTCAATGGCTCAATGCTCCAATGGCTCTCCTTCCCCAAGTGTCTACCAATTACTCAGGAATCGCAAGACTGTACCCACCTTTTGATCTTACTGGGGAAGCTCTTGCCTTCTCTAGACCAACTGCGGCGAGGATGACGCCTCATTAAGCTTGCTTCTTTCCTTTTTGGTCGCTTTGTATCTAGCTCGCTGTTTCCCTCAATGATCATCGCGCTTGCTGGCGCCCGTCTGATCTAGGTCGCGCCTTCCTCAATTCTTTGAAGTCTTCTTATTAGATGTACCTTTCCCATATTTTGTCCTCCTCGCCCGTCTTTTTTCTCTTCCTCTTTCTCTCTTTTTCCTCTTCCAAATATCACTCCCTGTTTTGAGATATTACTGGCTTTGGCTCTGATATTCTGTCCACCTTCGTGACGTCGTTTATTCTCTATTTTATATATATCCCATTCATCATTAATCATATCTCAATTCCCTATATCCCCCCTGCCATATCACTACCACCTACCACGCTGCACGTCTCCACGTTTTGCACCTACATCATCGGATTCACCATTCATCATTTACCATCTAACAACAAGGAGGAACATCCGCACAGAAGAGTCCAGACCTCTGCACTGTTATTGATATCTCTCTGGTCCGCTTATACACCTGTTCTGTACATTACGGCTTGTATACTATCTTGATATTCTGTTTGTTACTCGTTTCCGGCGCATCCATCACCCACCATCTGCCATCGCACTGCTGAAACGCACAACGCACAACGCATATTCCGCCTCTTTCGCCTCCAACACCAACCCCAGCATCGGTTTAAACCAGCTACAAAGACCAAAAGATACCCAAAAAGATCAAAGTACCAATCAAGATTCATAATGCCTGCCTCCGCATCAACAGCGCAGCGCTCTGCGCGGAAGCCAGGGCGTAACCTGCCTGGTAAGTCACAACTTGCACTCGGTTGCAATGCTGCCGCATGTGCCAAGAATCAAGATTCGCGTCGGAGAATTTGAGAATTTGAGTAAAGGAATAGTAGGCAAAATCGATGAGAATACAGTGCAGAGATTGGCAGATTATAGTCGGCTACCGTCTGGAGCAGTCCTTCTGCAATTCTATTTGTGCGTTCAGCAGATACGACGCCCAAATCTCACGGCGCATGTTACCACCGTCATTACTGCCACTGCCATTTTCCCCATCTGCTCATTTTCTCCCTTTACTCTATTCTCTATTCTCTATCCTCAAGGTTTCACTCCTATGTGCATCGTTTCCTCATATACTGTCAGACACAAACTAATGTCAATAGCTGAACACTCGGGACGTATCGTCTACGCTGATCCTCGCAGCCTGCCCTCGTACCCTACTGTAGGCGTCAAGCTGGACTGCACAAATTCAGCCGCACTCCAGGCCTCGCAGACAAAGAGCCCGCCCGCTATCTACACTGCTGGGCCCATAAGCTCGGCTTCTCTCAAGGCTGCCACAGCCGCTACCGCTGCTAGCGCTGCACTTTCTGCATCGTCTCGTCCGGCACCAGTGTCGCAAGCACCAGTCGCGGACTCTTCAGAGGCTCCTACCTCACCTCGGCCCACTCAGCGTCGGCATCAGCGCAAGGCCAGTGAGTCCAGCAATTTCAGCGCTGCCCCCAGCGCTGCCCCCAGTGTCTCCAACATGTCTACCAGAGGACCTGTCGACACCTCCACCTGGGGTAACTCGGCCGCCACCCAGGCCTTCCGCAACAGCCAGACCTCTGTGACTGCCAGTGCTTCGGCACCTCCACCCAAGCCCATTCCAGAGATTGCTGCTCTAGGCCCCCAGCCCTCGCTGCGCGCAGCTAAAGGTGCCATGAAGTCTGCAGCTGGTCCCGGTCCTACTTTGCGCCCCAGACACAAGTCGAGCTCGACTTCCTCCCTGCGTCACCAAAAGAGCCTTTCGTCGCACTACCCCGACGGCGTTTCGGCAGGCCAAGCCTCTTCCTCGGCTGCCAATGCTCTCAAGGCCGCCACAGCGGCTACCAAGGCACGCTCTGGTGACCGCAACAGCCTGTACCACGATGCCGGCTCCGTTCCCTACACAACGATGGGTCGCCAGATGTACACTTCGCACCCTCACATCGGACCAGAGCATGATAATGAGGCTCATGACAAGATGCTGCACGCCTCTGCTGTCGCCATGGCCAAACAGATGTACAACCTGAAGGCCGGTAGCCCGGCCGGTAGCCCGGCCGGTAGCCAGGCCGGTAGCCAGGCCACCAAAGATGCCGATGCTGCCGGCCCCAGCGGTTCCAAGGGTACCACTCTGCAAGAAGCTGCCTACAGGCTGGCACAGGAGCGGCTGGAGGCACTCCACGAGAAGTACGGCAAGGATCGCGAGTTCCGCGACTACTACGTTGACCCCAACCTGGGTTCCGCTGGTGCTTCCGCCAACCCCTCCCGCCGGTTTTCAATGCGTGACCGTCTTCGCCGCCGCCGCTCATCTAGTGACAGCGAGGTCACTGATGGCCGCTCTGTTGAAATTCGCAACCAGATGAGCCAGATCTCTGGGAAGATCTCTGCTTCCGAGGACAAGAAGCGCCAGGACCGCCAGAGCGTTCTCTTGGCTGCTCAGCGCAATGTCAAGTCGCAGCTTCACGACATTGACGAGCAAGTCTATGCCAACTCTGGTCGTGTTGCTCCGTCTACCATGACATCATGGGAAAAGAAGGCTCACACTGTTGCCCAGGACCGCGCCAATGCTGAGCTGAACAAATACCCGCGCGCTGACCAGGTCGATATTGGTGGCGGCAAGTTCATTCCACGTAACCAGGTCGACAAGATTGCCGCTCGCAACGTCCAGCCCGTCATTGACGATATGCATGAGAAGGCCCAGGCCGAATTTGAGCGCCAGGAGATCATCCGCAAGGAACAGGAAGATCGCAAGGCCGAGGCCATTGTACTCAAGTCTCGCGAAAAGGAGCTAAAGGACCTCAAGAAGAAGCTCAAGCAAGAGGAAAAGGAAAAGAAGAACGCTGCCAAGGCTGAGGCAAAGGCACGCAAGGCCGAGGAGAAGGTTGCTAAGAAGAGAGGCTCGTTCGTGGCTGAGAGCTCCAAGGAGAACAAGGAGGCTCCCAAGCCCGTGGCTGCCATTATCCCCGAAGCCCCTACCCACCAGACGTCCCGTGATGGGGATGAGCTCGAAGATACGGACAGCGAGGTCATGACGGCTCCCGACACGACCTCCTCCATTCGGGAGACCCATGAAGTCAACACACCCACTCCCACGACTGAGCCTGAGCACACTGCACTGGCCACCGAGTCTGTGCCCAAGGCTCGTGAGCCAGTCTCTCCGGTGTCACCGGGCTCGCCGCTGTCCCCCGTCTCCCCGGAGACCCGCACCGGCTGTGTTGCCCCGGCGGCTGTAGCCACTGCTGCTGGTGTTATCCCGGCAGTCATTGTCTCCAAGGGCTCCGTCTCCAGCCCATTTGCCGAAGCCACTCCCACTCAGGCTTCTACTCAGACTTCTGTCCCGGAGCCTATCTCAAAGTCCGTCACTGAGTCTGCCATTGCTCCTCCTTCCGTCCCTGCCACTTCTGCTGCCCCTGAAAAGTCTGTTGCTCCCACTACTGCTAACTCTGAGCTGGATCCCTCGGCTCCTCCGTTTGTTGTCCCTGCATCGATCGCGCTTCCTCCTACTCCCGCTGCTCTCCATGAGGGACCGTCGACCCCATTCACAGAGCCTCGCGCTGCCCCGGCTGTTCCTTCGACTCCTCCTGCAGCCACAATATCGAGATTCGCAGCGGTTGCACCTGCTTCAGCTCTGTACTCTGCATTCCCTAGCCCGCCTTCTCCTACTACCCCTCCTACACCCGCTGCTGCTTCTGCTTCTGCTTCTGCTTCTGCACCTGAACCTGTGTCTACACACAAGGTCGCTGATGTTCCGCGCAGCCCGCCTACTTCTGCAATCAGCACCACCCGCACGAGCACTAGTGGCCCAGTTAGTGAGACACAGGAGACTCGCTCCGGCCGGAGACTGTCGAATCTGTTTGTGAAGACTCCGTCGAGAGAGAATGGCCCTCCCAAGCCGATTGAATATGATGAGTTCGATCACGAGAATAGAAAGAAGACTGCTCTGGATGGCACAGCTGGTACAGCCGGTGCAGCCGGTGCCTTTGGAGCAGCCGGCACCTTTGGAGCAGCCGCTGCTGTCGGTGCCAACTTTGCATCACACACTAGGTCTACTAATAAGCCCGTCAGCAACGGCACTGACTCGAGCCCTCCCAAGCTTGCTGCCGCTCCCGCTGCTCCCGTTTCTCCCACTGCTCCCACCAATAAAGCAGCTGTCGTGAGCAAGCCTCAGCCCCAGGTCTCTCCCGTTTCACCCAAATCAGCTAATGAGCCGTCGTCTCCAAAGAGCAAGTCCAAGATGAAGACGTGGTTCAAATCCAAGTTTTCCAAGTCTGGCTCCAAGGCGGGTGCCACTGACGCTGCTGGTGTTCCTACATCGGGCGCCAAGGAGAAAGCAAGAGACACGACTTACAGCGCAGAAGGCACCGACATCAATGCAAGAAAGACGTTTGTCGGCGGCCATGCTCTGACCAGTGCTGAGAACGTTTCGACTTCCGGTGTGGGAGCCACCACGGGCACCCAGGCCACCAGCACCGCTGAGGGCAGCAAGGACAACACTAGCCCAGCGATGGGCTCCGGTGGCCTGAGTCTGCCTGCAATTGGTGGTATAGGGGGTGGTTTCGCGGCAGGCACAACTGCTGCTGTAGCAGCGGCATCCAATAAATATGACTCTGAAAATGCTACTGCCTCCAAGGCTACCGACTTTGGCAGCTCGTCTGCTCCCAAAGCTACTGAGACGGACACGTCTGTTCCTACTAGAGCCCTAGGCCTCCCTGATACGGGTGCTCCTATGGAGAAAAAGGATGGCTTGAACCCTGGGCTTCTTGATATCACAGGCAAGTCCGAGACAGGCATCGTGAGCGTGCCCGACTCCGATGACAAGTGCAAGTTGGTACCTTTGGGCACGACCGTGGAACGGGCCAGCCACCCGCCTTCAGCCAACACTTCCCCCACTGCAAAGAATTTCGCCAAGGAGATATCCGAGTATGATACTACAACGTCCAGCGAGTCGCCTTCCCAGAAGACTGACGCCAAGCCGGGTCTTCTTGATCCGTTTGTCGCGCCCTCGGGCAAAAGTACAGATGACCAGGCAGAGTCCAAAATTGCCACTGACACAGGTTCCAACACTGGCTCTAGCTCGTACCTGAGCAGTGGTATCTCTGGTGTCAAAGCAGCAGCTACAGGTGTCGCCGCCGCGGCCACAGGAGCTGTTGCTGGCGGGCTCGGCTACGCCAGTATTCTGGGCGGTACAAATAATGACTCTAGCAACGCCAACATCGGCAGTAATGTTGCCGACAACCGGGCCAGCTATGCCAGCAGCAATTACACCAACGACGGCGCAGCAGCCACGAACGGCGCTCGCGGTGTCTCGGGAAGTGGGTTCGGCTTGGTTGGCGCCAACATCTTTGCGAACATTACCAAGACTGGAACTTCGGCTGACACTCAAGCTTCCAACTCTAGCACGTACGTGACAGTACCTCCCCCGGTGACAGCTCCGTCAGCAAGCACAACTGGCACGGCCTCAGGCGAGTCGGGCATTGATGCGGCCTACACGCCGCCCAAGACGCTACGCGATCCGGCAAGCCGGAAGGGCGCCAGCCCCGTGCGTGACTCGCGGTTCCTCGAGAACCTTGAAGATCAGTTCTAGTCAAGCGGATGACTGCTTGTATCTATATTTGTTAAATTTTTTTAATTTTTGCGTGATTTTGTTAATTGTTGATTTATTATCGGGAATACCTGTTTATTGGCTTATTAGTTTATTGGTTCTATTTCATTATGTTTATTATTCCAATGTTGCTGAACATTTATTCATTTATTAAATTCAATCGCTAATTATCTAAAATGAGCTCGCATTTGTTCAGTGTAAATAAATAAATTATCAAAGTTTGACTGAAACTATTTTGACAAATTACGTTGCGTGGTACTTTAGCTATTTAATAATCTATACTGTATAGTTGATTGCAGCAATTGACAATTTATACAATTCAACTTGTATGCTATCTTAGCAAATATTTGTTTTACTTTCTGTATGTACAAATTATATATTATTATTCCCTATATAAACCCATCTCCCTCTAAAACGCCAGTAAACAAAAAGGTATCGTATATACAAGCATTACATCTTCCGCCATTACTTTTCTTTCTATTCTATAGGAATTCCTTCTCATTCCCGTCTATCTTTCTCTTCTACACACTCTCTAGTATGCTCTTCCTGGTTGGTAAGAATCGGCGGGCAGCTCGAGGATCTGACCCTCACTGCCTACACTGCCCGTGTACTCAAAGTTGCCTTCAGTAAACGCACTGCCGACGTGGCCGTGGTTCTCGACGGGGGCAGTGTTGTTGATGTCAGCAGCAGCAGCAGTAGGGTGGGAGCCGTTGTTTATTCTGTTGTAGCGCGGTGCCCGGGTTGCGCGCGCCGCACTCTGGCCGTAGGCGTCGCCATAGTAGGGGTTCTGCTCCTGGGACATTGCCATGGAAGGGTTGGCAGCCGCAGCGGGAGCGTTGGTAGTTTGATGGACAATGTCGTCGTTGCCATAGCCATTGCCGTTTGTGACACCGTCGACACTGTGGATGTTGCCGTGGCCATCCTTCTCGGCATCGTGCTTGCGGTGTCGCGTGTGTACGGCCGGGTACAGGTCGATGGAGAAGGAAAAGATGTAAAATGCAAAGAAGACGGCAATCACCCACTCGACAGCGGCACCGCCGTTGGTGTGGTCCGTGAAAGTCAGGGACACAAACACAATAGCCAGCACGACCTCGATCAACACAAACGACAGCTTGATCCAGAAAGACACGGCCAGGATGCGCAGGTGGCGGTTGTGGACGCCGAGGCGCTGGTACTCCCAGCAGATGAAAATGGCCGACAGAACATAGCCGCCTAGGAAGCACAGCAAGAAGCCGTCGTGCAGCTTATTGTGGTGCGCGACGTCAAAGACGGACAGCAGGATCAGACCGGCCGTGCCGATGATGGCAAACAAGATGGTGAGGACGGCCAGCACTTTTTGGCCGCGGCTGCCGTTGGGCGTAAGACGACCGGAATGGCGCAGCCAGCGGTCAGCGAGGAATGATAGGTCGAGACTGGCGGTGGTGACGGCAGACAAGGCGATGAACATGGGCTTAAAACGCGAGGTGGCGCCAATGTCGCTAATGTATGGGATGTACTGGCCGGCGTCCATGGAGATTATGTGTTCGCGATCGAGGTCGATGACCCAGCCGAGGATCATGCCGAGGAGCATGCCGAGCCATACGGCGCCGGAGAAGATTGGCAAAAGCTGATTGTTAGCTGCTTATTAAAAATATAAACCCTCATTCAAGTAATTGGATCGAACAGACGTACCCAATAAGAAAACCGATTAGTCATTCTGAGGTTGGACGAAGATTTGAGTTGCGTTGAAGAGAGATGTCGAGTATGACAGCAGCATATATTTATAAGTGTGGGTGGTGTGCCAAGGCTTGGATACAAGTGCAGAGCTGCAGAGCTGCAGAGCTACAGAGCGGCAGAGCGAGACCGAGTGGTCAGACGATCTTAGCCTGCTGGTAGTTGTGCAACGACGCAAAAAGCAGAAAGAAGAGGCTTGAGTGATTTGTCGAGGAGAAGAGAATCTAGGCAGTGATAGATATAGAATTGTAGTAATATTTCAAAACAAAAAAAAAAAGAAAAGAAAAGAAAAAAAAATGCGAGACGAGTGAAAAGAGAATCAACTGCTATGCAGAGATGAGAGTTGACAGAGGCCAATAAACAGAGGCACTCCGCCGACGTGAATCTCGAGATGTGAAGTCGGGTCTGACAAATGAATTCAGTAAAAGATGTAAAGGGAAAGAGGGGGAGAAGTTTAATCGATTGAGACAGCTGTGGGACAGCAAGAGCAGGAAAACGGAAAGGGAAGGCGCTCTGGACTATTAAGCATAGATGCTCTTGCCTTACGAAAACGAAAAAGAAAAAAGAAAAAATAAGAAACAGAAAGAGGCCGCGCAGGCATGACATGACGTCAGGCGTGTTTACGCCGTTTGAGTGCTATCTCCGATTTCCAGTAGGCGGATTGTAGGCTCCATTACTCAGACTCCCCGGTCACGTCGGCGTCGCAGTGTTGCTTGAGCCCGACAGATCGGGCTCGTCCACTAAATCGAGCAATCGAGCAATCGAGTAATAGTGGGCCAATTGACCCGAGCCACATTTCCACACGCCCAAGCCACAAGCTTAGCTGTAATCCACTGTAATCCACTGTAATACAGTCGCATGCCAGAGGGGCGAGCTGTCGACGCAAACAGCTGCTCCCCCAAGCTCTAGCCAATCACAGCCCTTTCCAAACTACACTTGTAGGCAGTCGAGATCCAAATCCGATACTGCTCGGCATTGTTCGACACTGCTCGACATCACTCGACTCTCACGTCGGCGTCAAACTCGACTCGTCCAAGACTACGACTACGACTGCACAATGAGCGCCTCGCCGATGCTGGCGATCCCGACCGACGCCCTGTCTCGGCCGGGCTCGGGCCTCCCGCCATCATCATCACGGCCATCACACTCGCCGAGAACCGATGCTACACCGGCATCAGCGACCACGACCACGACCGAGAAGAAACACCACCACCACCAGGGAAGCCACCACGGCCACCGCCAACACCACATCACCATGGACGTCGCCGAGCGCCTGAATGAAGACGAAAAGAACAAGTACATCCGCGGCAAAGAGCTCGGCGAGGGTACCTATGCCGTCGTCTACGAGGGCCACCTGCGCGGCGACCCGTCCCAGCTTGTCGCCATCAAGAAGATTAAGGTCCAGAAGGAATACAGCGACGGCATCGCCCCCGACGCCGTGCGCGAAATCAAGTTCCTTCAGGAGCTCAGCCACGCCAACATTGTGCGCCTGCACAGCGTCTACAGCACGCGCGACCAGAACCTGTGCTTGGTGCTGGAGCATCTGCCGCGCGGCGATCTCGAGATGCTGATCCGCGACACCGCCGCCGTGCGCTACGGTGCGGCCGACATCAAGGCCTGGATGGGCATGCTGTGCCGCGCCATTGCCTTTTGTCACGACCGCGCCGTGCTCCACCGCGATATCAAGCCCAACAACTTGCTGGTCGCCGCTGACGGCGCCCTGAAACTTGCCGATTTCGGTCTTGCGCGCGCCTGTGCCGACCCCTACCGGCCCATGACCGCCAACGTCGTGACGCGCTGGTACCGCCCGCCGGAGCTGCTGTTTGGCGCGCGCCACTATGCCGGCTCTGTCGACGTGTGGTCCGTGGGCCTCGTGTTTGCCGAGCTGATTATCCGCAACCCGTACCTGCCGGGCAACAGCGAGATTGAGCAGATCGGCCTGATCTGCCGCGCCCTGGGCACACCCACCGAAGACAACTGGCCTGGCGTGACGCGGCTGGACGCCTACACGGTGCCCACGGACCAGACGTACCCGGTACCCAAGAAGGACACGTTTCTGGGCCCCTTTGGCACTGTGGGCACCGACGGCGTGGACCTGCTGATGAAGACGCTGGTGCTGGACCCGCGGCGACGCATTACGGCGCGCGCGATGCTGAGCCACGGCTGGTGGCACGCCGAGCCGCGGCCGACGCCGATCCAGGACCTGCCGCAGCGGCGCGCCGTGGACAAGGACAAGGAAAAGGAGAAGAAAAAGGAGGAAGAAAAGATGGCGGCCGATCTGAAGCGGCGGCCGGGCGTCGTGGGCGACGAGCAGGACCGCGGTGCCAAGGTAGCACGGCGACTCGATTTTGGGCGGTAAAAGTTGATGGCGCGGCCAGAGTAGACTGACGACAACATGGAAGCGGCGTTTTGCGTTATGGTTACGGGGATAAATGATTTTTTTTTTTTTTGCTGTTTGGTTCTTTGGCTCTCATATATTTGAATTCTACTACATACTCGTTACTTTAAAATCTTGATGATATTTACAGTCTGCGACCGTCTGTTGTAGTTTTTATAAGCCAAAACCGCTGTCATTATATACGAAATTGAAGAAAGAGAAAGAAGAAAAGACATGGAAAAGTATAAAGAAAACGAAGAGACATCTACCCTACATCAGACAGCACTCGAGTCCGTACATGGCCCGCTCGACATTGCGCTTCACTTGGTACCAGTCCGCCCGCCGCTCGGCAAACTCGTACACCTCCTCCGCCCGGAAGATGCCGCCAAACCGGTCATTGTCCGCAATGATAATCGCCATCTCCTTGGCATGGTGCCGCGCGTCAATCAGGTACAGCTGGCTCAGCTCCCTCAGCGCCCGGAAATACGCCAGCAGATCCTGGTTCCGCAGCGTCCGGATATAGTCAAAGTACAGCGTCATGTCGGCAATCACGCGCACCGCGCCCGCAATGCTGATGCGCTGCCGCTTCAGGTGCTTGCACACTGCCGTAAACAGCCGCAGTCCCACCTCGCCGTTGAATACGTCCAGCATCGTCTTCTCCGTGCTGCCCTTGAGCATGCTGGTGTGTCCGCGTACGAGGGCCACGACGCGCTCGGCTGTCGGCGTCGGGCCAATGTCCACCGCAGAAAATGGGTCAACCGCCGACGTGCTGCTGGGTGCAGAGCCCAGGTTGGGCGACATTGTTCCAGCATTGGAAGTAGGGGTGGATGCACCGCCGCCGGCGGCAGCCGGGCTTGCGCCGGTAACGCTGGAGAGGCTGCCGTTCAAGAAGAAGAGGCCGCTGTCGGCCACGACATCGGCGGCTTCCGGGTAGTAGTCGGTGGGCTTTTGCGTCGTGGCGCAGATATACTCGACCTCGTCCATCAGCACGTCGATGCCCTTGTTGAGTCCAGCCGCAACGCTCTCGTCAATCATCTGCTCAAACCGCTTCTTCGCCAGGCCGGCCGGGTCGAGGAAGTCGTTGCGGTCGGCGATCTTGGGCCCGGCCAGCTGCTGCTCGTAAAAGAGGTCAATCATCTGCGAGATGAGGTCGCCGACATTGACGAGCTCGATAAACGTCATCAAGGGGGCTACACCGCCGTCGCCAGGCCCATTTTCGGTTTCGCCGCTGTGCTCATCTGCGCCTTTTTCGTTTGCTCCGCCCTCTGCACCACCACCCTCTGTGTCTGCTTTCTTTGGCTTGACGACAGTGCGCGGATTGTAGAGCGACAAGTGCTCGACGGCGCGGTCGAATCCCTGCTTGACATGTCCATTGCCCAGGATCTTGAGCAGCACCACAAAGATGGACTCGCACTGCTCGCGCGCTTCGCCCGCAGCCTGTCCGCCCAGCTGCACAAACACGGCCGCCCGGCCGAGACTGATCTTGGCCGCGTGCACCAGGTTGAGCGCCATGTCCAAGCTGAACAGCGACTTGATGCCCTCGAGACGCGACGTCATGAGTGCCGCCTTGGCAGCAAGCTCGTCGTCGGGTGCCTTTTCAGGCAGTTTGCCACTCGTGCTGGGCGTTGCCCGTCCCGACTCGACTGCTCCCGATATCGGGTTGATAGTGCCCGTCTTTGCGACTGCACTGCTAGAGTTACTGCCAAGTCCAGGAAGATTGGGAAGCACAGTGACGGGCATCATAACCACTTTCTTGAACGAGCTCAGGAAGTCTTTTTTGACTTCTTGCCGGTTGAAATTGGACATGTAAAAGGATTCGGCATTGGCGTCCTGCTCCGTCAGCTTCTTGTCCCAGTCCCGCACCTCGGACTCGGCGTGCTTGGTGAAGTAGTCCAGCTCTTCCTGCAGGTAAAGGTCCAGATGCGGCTCAAAGGTCCGGAATGCCAGCTCTTTGGCCTTGCGCTCCCGCGCCTTGGGCCGCCATGCGTCAACATCGTTTACGTCCTCCTTGTTGGCATCTCCTGGTTCATCGTTGTCACCATCAAAGCCGCTCTTGTCGGCTGGCAGCGTCAGCGTCATGGATGACCTGGTGCTCCTCCGCTTGATCAATGCAGCCGTCTTCTCGGCAGCCTCTTCCTGCTTCGTCTTGGGGGCAGCCGGCACCTCCTCGACGGTGCCGGGAGGCTTAGGCGGGTCCAGCTCCTTGAGGAACTGCATGCATTGCTCAAACAGGCCTGACACTGCCTTGAGGTAAGCCTGCATATTGCGCTCGTGCGTCTCGTCCAGCAGTGGTGTAATATACTCCATGATAATGTCTTCGCGCACCTTGTCGACCAGTGCCCAGAATACACGGCCCGGGCGCGGGAAAATGCGGCCAATGACGCCGCTCTGCTCGTTTACTTTGCGTGTCAGAGACTCGAAAAAGGCCCGCGACGGGTCGAGCGTGATCAAGCTGTCGTCAGCCGTCGAAGCGCGCGGCGCGAGGCGGATGCAGTCCATCGAGTTCATATTGGTGAGCTCCGTATCATCAAAGATGGGGTGCTTTTGAATAAACAGGTCGATGCCGACTGAGCTGTTGTCCAGCACATCCAGCACATGTGCATACTTTTTCATGCGGCCGTCCACGTCCCAGAACTCGTAGCCCTGCTCAAACTCGCGCAGCACGGCGCTCTCAAAGATGTTGGTCATGGTCGATACCTTTTCTTCGCGCTTGTGCCAGCCCTGCGCCCAGTCGCTCTGGGCAAACACGCGCAGGTTGGACAGCATGCTAGCCTGGCGCTCGGGGTCACGAAAGACCTTGAACACGACGGGGTCGGCGTGTGTCTTTGCGCTTTGCAGGTCCCAGTAAAAGGGAGCCAGGGCGCCGTAGACTTTGCCGTACTCGTCGCGCGCATGCCCACGCACGCTCTGGACGCTTTTGAGGACGTTGAGGAGGGCTTCTGGGTCTTCAAAGGGATTTCGTGATTTCGCTTTTGTTGTCGCTGCTGCTGCTGCTGCTTCTGGGTCTGCTGGGTCTGCTTCACCGCTCCCGGAAATGGCCAGCGTCTCGAATCCGTCTCGTAGCTTTGCTTCTTGTTCTTGCTGCCTTTGCTGCTGTATTTGCAGTTGCTGTCGTCTCCGCTCTTCTTCCAAGGACGCATCAAAGATAGTTGTCGCGCCACCACCCTGACTTGCCCGGCCTGCTGCATTGGCTCCGCCGACGGGTCCGTTACCGCCCGGTGCCGCGCTACCAGCTGCATTTGCTGCTGCGGCTGCTGCGGCTGCTGCATCCCGCCTCCGCTTGGCCATGGCCTCTTCAAAGTGCCGCCTGGCTTCTGCTTCGTTCCATAAGCCCATGCTCTGCAGCCGGATGACCCATCGGGTGTCGTCATAGACCATTTCGCAGTATCGACGGCTTGTGCGGGCGAAGCGCATCTGGTCGGCCACCGGGAGGTAGTCGAGGATTTTGGCAAGGATTTCTGTTTGTTAGTTTCAGTCCAAGTACAGAGATCAGCTGGAGAGTTGCAACTGCTTACCTGCTGGCAGCACCGGCTTTGCATCGTCAATATGTGTTGCTTGGAGCACACCAAGGATGCTCTTGTTCGGCATGCCGGGGCCGGAGCCAGCACCGGGCCGGCCAGCATATGGTCGAGACATGTTGTGTGTGTAGGTAGAGCCTGTGTATATGTATGTATTTTATCGAGAGGGAGGGAGTGGCACGTTCGCTCAACTAGCGGCAAGCAAGGCCCTGTTGACGACGACCATTGGAGGGCGATGCTATACGAGATGTCGGTCTGCGTCGATAAGCTTGTGGTGTGATGGTATATAGCGGTGGATTGTAGATTGCTGTAGATCGTGGTAGATTGGCGTAGATTGGCGTAAGGCAGATTGTTGTATCGGTGTATATCAATGTGCAAAAGTGAAGCTATTCGGTATCCAGCAATCAGCATTCAGCATTCAGCGGCAGCTTGAGCTCCAATCTTAAATGGGACTATTACGCTACAAGCATATGATCCATCCGGCCGTCGTCGCTCGCTGCTGGTAGGAAAGAGAAATAGCGGCGGGGAATTGTGGGTACAGGGGAAGGAGCGAAGAGACAGAGAGGGAAGGAGCAACAGGCTGTCAGCTGTCACCACCTGGCACGCTTACAATAGCATACAATAGCATCACGACGTGTAGAGAACAATGATTTATTCTTCACTGCATCTCTGATTTTAGTAATAATATTTGCAGAAGGGTCTTGTGTGCTTTGAATAAGACTGTCTTGCTTCGAGCGGCCCACGTCTCAATAGCTACCACAGCCAGCCTCGGCCAGTTTGGCGCATCTTGAGACAGCAGCATCTCGAGTTATCAAAGTGCAAGATACGAGGGTCTCTTAAGTCTAGAATTTTCTCTAATTTTCACTTGATATAATTATGTAGTATCTGCCGCATAAATTGTATTGAATCGGGTTATATCTTGACCACAAGCGCATCTTGCAGCCAGTCTGACGCCGCCTTCATCTAGTTTTGTTAGTAGTTCAACGCCTCTTTGAATGCAGTCACTATTTGCTAAAATTACTTAGCCTTACTTGTCAAGAGCGTTGGGACGCCGGTGATACATCAATTTGATACCCAAGCCCTTGTCGGTCATAACATCAGTCGGTCATCAACCCTCATAACACCTATATTATATAATCACAATGAAGACTGCCATTGCAGCTCCTTCCTTCCGTATCAGACATGCTTGCCGCATACCGACATATTATAAGCTACATAACAG
This sequence comes from Ophiostoma ulmi, assembly GCA_029298715.1. Lineage (NCBI taxonomy): Eukaryota > Fungi > Ascomycota > Sordariomycetes > Ophiostomatales > Ophiostomataceae > Ophiostoma > Ophiostoma ulmi. The sequence continues at coordinate 1,154,683 of JANSLN010000007.1, forward strand.
GGATGATGTAAGCATGCATACCACTGGTTTCTACTCGTCGTCTATACGAAGAGCTGTTACATCAATATCACCTGCTGTGCACAAGTTGTCTGGTTTTAAACAGATATATAGGGATAGTAGTTACTCGAATCATCTCTTCATTCTTCAACTTGTGCGAGGTGTCGGCGATATATTAGACTCCGGCGAGATTCCGCAAGCTGACTGGCTGTATTTCATCACTGTGATTGCACTTCTTACAGTGGCTGTAGTGGCTGCAGGGCTTGTGCTCAGTGCTTTGTGCTCGTTTTCGTAATCTTAGCTCCACTTTGATGGTCTGTTCCTGCACCAACTACGGCATGGCTTATTCTTTCCTGTACTGAAAGCGAGAACGATCGTGCCTTCTATATCTGTCGCTCCTTCCATGGCTTACCTCTTTGACTTTGTACTTGCTTTATTACTAATTACTCAAAGGAAACATCACCAATTCGCATCCTCCCTATTCTCTCCTGCACTTCTTCTGCACTGCCAAATCTGCTTCAACCACAGCCTCAATAACTCCGGCTACAAGCTCTCCCCGCATTCACACGGCAAGCGTCTACAGTCACCCGTGCCGATCTCCACTGTGGATTAGGGTCATTTGCTTCTTTCTAGCTGTCCTCGATCCCCGGAAGCGTCACTGTCTCTTGGTTTCACGTGTAATTCTTCAAGTACATATTTGAGACTTGAGGGTATCTCGCGACTCCTCTTCTGTCGTCAACTCTCTCTTAGCATTTCACTTTACCATTACTATCACCTATCAAACTCTGACGAAGACGAAATGGCTACTGCAACAGAAGGAACTTTTACCACTCCAGACGGCCAGGAACTGTACACCAAGACATGGCTGGTAAGTCTCCATGCTAAGATACCAAAGCTGACAAAAGCACAAGACACAATACTGATTCATGCGACAGCCCGCCGGTGAACCCGTGGCAAAACTCATTGTCGTCCACGGCTTCAGCGACCACCTCGGCCTGTATCTCAATTTCTTCGACGTCCTCGCCGGCCGCGGTATTGCCGTCTACGGCTTTGACCAGCGCGGCTGGGGCCGCAGCGTCAAGAAGCCCTCTGACAAGGGCCACTCCGGTACCACTGCTACCGTTCTCGGCGACATTGCCGCCTTTATCAAGCCTCACGTCAACGATGAGTCGTCCAGCTCCATTCCCGTTTTTGTGCTGGGCCACTCCATGGGCGGCAACGAGGTCGCATCGCTCATGGCCGCGCCCGTCGGCTCCGAGCTCGACACCACTGTCGTGCAAAAGATTCGCGGCTGGCTGCTCGAGGCGCCCTTCTTTGGCTTTCCCGAAGGCGAGGCGCCCAGTTCCGCCAAGATCTACATTGGCCGCCTCGCCGGCCGGTTCCTGCCCACGTTCCAACTCAAGCACAAGATCCCGGTCGAGTACCTGAGCCGCGACCCCGAGGTGCTGGCCAATGTGGCCAATGACCCGCTGTGCCACGACACGGGCACGCTGGAGGGCTTGGCGGCGCTGTTGGACCGCGTGACGGAGCTGGCCGCGGGCCGCATGAAGCCGAGCGCAAGCGTCAAGAGCATCTGGCTGGGCCACGGCGACGCAGACAAGTGCACGAGCTTCAAGGCGAGTAAGCAGTGGTTTGACCAGTCGGCGGCGGCGGTGCCGGACAAGACGTTCCGCAACTACGAAGGGTGGGTGCACATGCTGCATGCTGAGCCTCTGGCGGACCGGCAGCTGTTTTACAAGGAATTTGGCGACTGGATTCTGGAGCGGTCGGGCGGTAGCAAGACTGTCGATGCCGTCGATGCTGCTGCTGCTGCGGTTGCTCCCACTGCAACCGAGTATGCACCGGCTGCTGCCCCCGAGGCCGCCCCGGTTCCAGAGGCTACTGGCTCCAAGTTGTAATTCAAGTTGCGTTGCTGTGTGGCTGTATTTGTTGGCGTTTTATTTATAATATTTGATTTGATTTGATTGTTGCTTTTGTCAACTCAGATTGGAGATGTACAAGGTAGATACCAGATGCTGCATAATATATTGATACTCTTTCATTGCCCGGGATCCTTACTTCCTATCTGGTATACAGTCTCGTCAAGCCTACACCAATAAGATCACAATTACACGACAGGATGGACGGAGATGCAACGGGTATTGCCAGCCCGGATCATCAGAGGGATAGATAAGAGCTGTGATAGTCGGTGTGCAGCCGATAAAGATTGTAACAGGGCTGAAGAAGTAAAATACGGAAGCGAGGCATAGATAGCGATAACAAGCCAAGAGGGTGTGTGGGATTGATCGTCTTCAATGTCAGATGCGATAGAGGCTGCTATCGGTATCGATAAGATGTGATGACGACACCGGCTGACATTTTGAATCTCAAAAAACAAACAGGCGGCTGAGCTTAGGGTCTCAATGTGCGTACGTTGATGGAGAGATTTATGCAGTCCTTTCTTGGTGTGCAGTAGTTTGTATTGCTGATTCAATTTGATTGATTGAACACAGATAGAACCAAAAAAGCAGTGCTTGCTAACAGCAGACCGGCTCCAAATAAACAAGAAAAACTAGAGACGACAAAAGAGACAAAATGACAAAGATGCCGCTGAACTGGCACGCTCAGAAATGGTAGACAAAGCGAAAGAAAATGGTAAAAAGTAAAAAGTAAAAAGTAAACAGCAAAGAGGGCGAGATAGACAGACGGCGAGATGGCAATGGTTACAGGGTAGATTGTGAGTGAGCAAGAAGAAGATAAATACGAAAATTAAGAGAAAAAGATGCAATAATGCCAAAAGAAATATGTACACGCGTCCAAACACAACTATTATTTTACCCATGGCCAGCCAATCAACCCATCGACTCAACCCAATACTCCAACTAGTACCGGCCAGGGCCAGACTGGTGGTACGAGTGGTTGTTGTCGTGTGGTGGCCCCGAGGCAGGCGGGAAAAGGTGTGGCTGCTCGTCCAGCAGATCGTCCAAGAACGCACTTGGTGCACGTCCACTTGGTGGCCGGTTCAGGCTAACAGTGCTACCGCTCATGTTGGGGTTGACCGCGGATGCCCGCAGCGGGCCATAGTTGGGAGAGTCGGGCGGGCTCGGACCACCGGTGGGACGAGTGTTGACAAACGAATCGGGCCGCAGGTTAGTCATGCTGATGGACTGACCGTGTGGTGCACCACCAGCCGGCACGCCCGCGCCGGCAGCGTAGAATCCAGACGGCAGCAGGCGAGAGTCGCGGTTGTTTCCACCGCCAGCGGCACCCGGTGCGGTAGGCGAGAAGAACAGGTTGGTCTGCGACGGCGTAGCTGAGGGTGTAGGTCCGCGGTTGGTACGGCGCACACCGCGGCCGGCAGCTGCACCCCCGAGGCCTCCGCCACCGAGATGAAGAGACGAGTCGTGATCCGAGTACTTGTAGAGCGGCACATTTGAGGCAGATGCAAAAGGTGCCTTGTCGTTGGCTAGGTGCTGGGCAAGAGCGGCACGGGCAATTGAGCGGTGCAGCAGGTACGCAATGACAGCACGCCAGATGAGAATAGCCACACCAAATGCGCCCAAAATGGCACCCACGACAATAAACACGGTGCCGTCCGGCAGGCTCGAGTGCTTCATGAATGGTGCATCGGCTGTCGGTGGGACGGATGGTGCTGGGTATGTGGGCACAGCCGTGTTGGTCGTCGAGATAGTAGGCAAGGCGAGCTTGGAGGTGGATGTTGTGGCTGCGGGCATGGAGGCGTCTGAGTCTGACGTTGCGGTGCCGGTGGCAGTAATAACGCCCGTCGTCCTAGCCGTCGTTGCAGTCGTCGTTGCAGTCGTCGTTGCAGCCGTGCTTGCGGCGTCCTCGGATGATTGTGTGTTTGCGGCAGAAGATTCAGCTGTGGATCTGCCGGCGGCTGTGGTTGTCTTTTGCGTGGTCGCTGCTGTTGTTGTTGTCTTGTCGGCTGCCACAGTGCTGGATGTTGCGGCCATCGCTGTCGTCGAGAACATGGCCACAGCAGCAAAGCCGGACACGAGCAGCGCCCGCTTCAGCGAGATGCGAGACCGGCGCATTTTGTAGGTGATATACTCTTCGCTTTAGATTGTTTGATTGTTTGTTGTGTGTTGTTTTGGCATTAATAGGCTGATGATATCTTTATGATGCCGGTGGTAGACGAGATCGCCTGCAGGTGGTGAGGACTGCGTATGTGGTGGAACAGTGGCCTTTCGAAGATGTTGTAGAACGGCAGCGCAGGGGTGAAGCAAGAGTCGGCAGTCGTCGTGGGTGTGTGTGAGCGGAAGAATACTGTTTGAAAAAAGATGAAGCATGAAAGACAACCTAGACAAACAGGAAACAGAAAACAGGATCTGAAGAGAAGACGACAGGAATGAGGGAAATGAGACAATCGTAATAAAATACAGGCGGAGTAAAGAATGGAACCGTAGAATAGCAAATGCTGGGGTTGACGCAGGCAGTGATGGACAGCAAACGGACCAACGAGTGAATGAGAAAAAAGAGGCGTGAATAAGATGTAGCCAAAGGTGAACGGTGGCTTTCGATACGATGATGATGTAGTTGTGAAAGAATGGAGAAGGGAGACAGGGAGAATAGGAAAGAGCAGGCAAAAGGCAAGAGGCAAGAGTCAATACGGGAAGGGTCTGGAAAAAAAAGGTGGAAGGAACGACCCACGCCGGCACAGAACAGGAAAGAAGCCTGAATACCAGTTCAGTCTGAACCAGAATACGCGGCAAGAGGCAATAGTCTATGAGCATGGGCAACGCGAGTATTGCGTATGGGCTGTGGGGTGCTGCCAAGAAAGGGGAAGAAATCCAATAGCACGCAGGTAGCAGTAGTAAGATACGAAGTAAGATACAGTTATGGTAAGATACGCGGTCGGCGGCAGCGGGAAGGCAGCAAGAGGATACTGCTGGTATTACGATATTACGGTGTTGTTAAGATACAACCGCGTACGAGTATAGGAAGGAGCGATGGGTAACAAGCACAGTGGTACAGAGAGGGAAGGAGAAAGGTCTCAGAATGAGAAATTTTCAAGATGTCATCTGGGAGCTGGGCTGCGCCTTCCCTGTGCGTCGTTTAATGGCCCCTTCCTGCATGTCTTGGGATTTACGTATATTACGTATTTCACGAGAAAGGAAGGGACAGCAGCAGGGAAGGAGCAAATCCTCTGGGGAATGAATCTGGTGGCCTGGTGGCTTGAAAAGTAAATAAATACAAAAAAATACAAAAATACGGGCCGTTGTAATAATAGCAACACTAGTCCCAGCCAGTAGTAGTGGACGTAGTAGTGAGCAGCAAAAGCAAATACGGGGTTAAACGAGGTGCCTGACACCCTCGGGATCATGGGATCGTTTAGTGGTTTGGTGATTTCTCTAGGCTCTTTATGACTAGGTTGGCGCCGATAGTACTGGGAACTGCGCACAGTGTGAGGCTTTGCAGGCATTTGTAGCCAGTGGTGTGTAGATTATGTAATGATATTTGTCTCTTTGCACTTTGGGCTCTCCTCTCAAATATCGTTTCTTTCCTCATTTCTCTTTCGTTTAAATCTTTCTCTCAATACCCTCAATACGCTCTGTCCTCCCTGTCACCTACTTGGATTGCTTTGCCAGCTGCCGGCTGCCGCGCGCCGTTGCACGACGTTGCACAAATGGCAGTGCGTGTTTAGAGAGATTTTTGAGAAAAGAAGAGATCAAGAAGAGATCAAGAAGAGATCAAATACAGGGCACAGAAACAGGAGACGATAATCAGGAAGCGTGCCGCCTTTTGGCAAATTACACTCAAACAGTACATGCACACAGTGTCGTTAATTGACACTGTATATAGCCGTAATGCACACTGTGTGTACTGTGCCGCCACACATCAGCCACTTTTCTACTCTCTACTCTATGTGTAGTCTCTCTCCAGTCTCCAGTAGCCTTGCCTTATCGCGATAAGATTAATCTTTTTTTTTTTGCTGATACTGGTTATCACCAAACTGAAAATGCGATAACGCAAGAGACTTTCGAACCTCCATCTAATCTCTAATCATCCATCGACCCTGCGCGCCACACCGACGACCATACCCCTGCATATATAGTTAGGTGCTTCCCATATTACGGCGGCTTTACTCGATACAACCCACCTCCTGGCCGCCTTACCGCCCCTCTTCTCTCGTCTTCCTCCTCCTCTTCCATCAACCTCCGGCTCCGACTCCGACTCCGGCTACTCTCCCGGACCCCCATCTGCAACCACCATCATGGGTGTCGCAAAAAAGAACAGAAAGTTTGGCGAGGTCAAGCGCCTCATCAGCCTCAAGGACAACCGCCTCAAGCAGAACAAGGACAAGGGCGCCGAGGGTGCAAAGGCCAAGGTCGCCGATGCCGCGCCTGAACTGATCCGCGAGATGTCAGTACTCTCTCTATATATATCTCTATTTTATACATCATTGTATCATACTAACAGGACAGCCCCCAAATGCCCATCTCGCTCTTCCACAAGGCCAACACGGCCCTCGTTGCTCCCTACCAGGTGCTCATCGATACAAACTTCTTGTCACATACCGTGCAGCGGAAGCTGCCCCTGCTGGAGTCCATGGTGGGTTATAATTTCTGCTTCATAGCACGAGCTGCGAGCGAATATCTCCATTTACTGGACGTTCTGGGCGCCCGGTCGTGCTCGTTTATATTGCTCACTCCGCTCGATTGTCTCGTGCTGAATATATATTTGCTTGCTGCATCTCGCTGACCTCGCTTCGCTCAACCCGCTCAATGCTAACCTCAACAGATGGACTGCCTCTACGCTACCTGCCGCCCCATCATAACCGACTGCGTCATGGCCGAGTTGGAAAAGCTGGGCCCCAAGTACCGCATCGCCCTCAAGATCGCCCGCGACGAGCGCTGGGAGCGCAGCAAGTGCACACACAAGGGCATCTACGCCGACGACTGCATCTTTGACCGCATCGTGCGGCACCGGACATACATTGTGGCGACCAACGATCGGGACCTGAAGCGGCGGATCCGCAAGGTGCCGGGTGTGCCCATCATGTCGGTGGCGCAGGGCAAGTACGTGATTGAGAACCTGCCTGGCGCGCCGACTGCCTAGTCGGCCTGTTTGTTGCTTTTGTCCATTCTATTATTTCTACTTTCTATCTATCATAGCGGCGTTTAAAAGGTTGTGTGGTTTTCCAAGTTTTCCGGTCTGTTATTCAATATATCATATATCATGATCATGCTTCACTTATATGCAGTCTATAGTGCCATCCGTATATTGTATCCAAGGCGTCGTGATTGTGCATATTTATTTATCCTAGTACCATGTATCACAGTGCATGGCTCGTCAACATTCGGATGATATAAGAATATGGATTACAGAATACAAACACGGCCCATGTCCCACCCAGATCAACGTATACCCCCTCTCATCGTATCCATCGTCCATCTATTCTCATTCATCTTATTGTCCCCCATTCTCAGCTATCATTTGTAACTTCTTTGTAACCATAACGCCAGACATGAGTTGTAGAGTAGATGAGGGATGTGAAGTAGTAGATAAAATAGAGTAGAATAAAGTAAAGTAAAATAACAATAACAATAATATAAAATAAAATAAAAATCAGATGAGAACTTTTGTGTTTTTGATAAGATTCCGAACTCGCTCGCCAAATGCTCCGAACAATGCAGTAGACCCCAAGAGGTGATGACCCCGATGTGTGAAAGAAGGAAACGGATATGAAAGAAGGAAGAGAGAACAAAAGAACAAGGAAATAACAATCAACTAGTCAACTGATCACATAATCAAATAATCAAATGATCAATAGACCAAGACCGAGAAGACTGAGACTGCCATCCTATGGCAGCCACTCTTCGTCGTCTCTGGCTGTGACACGCATCACCAGACCGTCGTCGTCGTCGTCGTCTTCATCGCTGGCATTGCCATTCGCGTTTCCATTTCCATTGGCATTTCTGCTGAAGCTGGAAGTTGAGTTGTAGCTTTGCGCCAGTGGAGGGGCGCTGCCGTCGACGCGCTCGCCGCCCGCCAGCTCGTCCTCCAGCGGCTCCTCGTCGTCCTCCTCCAGCATCCACGTCATGCCGTTGGCGTGCTCCTCCAGCGGGAACACCTCGCGCGCATACTCTTCAAGCCCGCGCGGGCCCTCCCAGAGACCGAGCGCGCCCGTGGGCACGTCGGCATCCAGCTTGCGGTCGCCAAAGTACGGCGGTTGCTTGCTGGCATCGCTGCCGCCGAGCATAAACAGCTTCTCGAGCGCCACCAGCTGCGCGCGGTAGCCCTCAGGCACGGGTACGTTGATATTGATGGGCCCGCGCTTGTAGTGCACGGGGCGGCCGAGACCACTCCAAAAGGCGTTGCAGGCCTCGCGCGGCGACAGCATCTCGTAGGCCAGGGCAATGCGCTGGCCTTTGCCCCACTTGGACACGCCGTCTTTAAAGATTTGCAAGATGGCAGGGCCGACGTCGTGCTCGGCATCTAGCCACGGCAGCTTGGCGTCGGGGTGGAAGGGCGCCTCCCACAGGAAGGAGCCGTCGGGTTGCAGGTCCATGCAAAACAGGGGGTATTTGAGCGACGTAAAGTTGTTGTTGTAAATGCCCGTGTATACAAAGGTCGAGGGCAGGCCAATGGAGTAAATGTAGTCCTCGACGAGGTGCTTGGCGGACCACAGCGGCAGCGACGGCCAGCTCTTGTCGTAGGCGCTGTGGTCGGGCATGGACGAGTAGACAAAGTGCTGGACGTTTGCCTTTTTCGCGGCGTCGGCAATGGCTTTGCCAATCTTGAGCTCGTCGCCATAAAAGGTGGTGTTGATAAACGCCAATTGGGCGCCGCGGAAGAGGTTGTTGATCAGGTCGTGGTTGACGCCGATACCGGAGAGGGACGAGCCATCGGCGGTGACGTCGACATCGTCTGCGAGCGAGACGCCTCGTGCCTTGTCCGAGTCGGAGCGCGGCAGGCGCGTGTAGAGCTCGCCCTCAATGACGGTTACATTCTCGTTTGTGGCGACCTCGGTAGCGATGACGCCCAGACGGTTGCGCATCTGTGCGCGGACATGATAGCCGACAGCAGTGGCATAGCGAATCAGCGAAGCTGCCTGGCGGCCGCTAGCGTTGATGACGGCAATGGTCTTCCCGGGTGCCGGCATGGAGCGCTTAGCAGGCCGGAAGGTCAGGGAGTTTGTTCTTGCGACGAGAGGGGAGACGTCAGAGTAGGAGGAGCGGGCGTGCTTGTGGTGGCTGTGGTTGCCGTTGTGGATGGGGATGCCAATGGGGGCACCGTTTGTGTTTGTGTTTGAGTTTGAGTTTGAGGAGTTGTTGGGGTTTGGGCCGCTTGTGAAGTTTGTGAAATTTGTGAAATTTACACCGTTTGTATTTGGGCTGTGGAGGGGGGCGTTGATGGCGGCACCGTTTTGTCTTTGGTTGGGGATGCCAATGGGAGCACCGTTTTGTCGTGAGGCGTTGATGCTGTTGGCGAGGTTGCTGGTGGTGGTGCCGTTGTTGATACCGTTGCTGATGATGCTATTGCTGGGGTTGCTAGAATTACTGGAATTACTAGAATTACTAGAATTGCTGTTGTTGTTGCTGTTGATGTTGATGTTGCTAGAGCTGTTGCTAGAGCTAGACGGAGCTGGCCGTATGGCAAGATCCGCGCGAAGTTGTCCAGGCATTCGAAAGGCTGTGGAGGGCAACTATATAAAAATAAACCGAAAAAAAAAGGAAGAAGAGGAGGGGAGGTGATAGGGTAGGACTATGTTCGGGCGGGACAGCGCACGGCTTCGGATGATGTGGTGTGTGATGTGGTGTGTGTGTGATGGTGTGTGGTGTATAGATTGTCGCAAGTGCGTGTGTAAGATGTATGGATTATGTCTATGTAGGTGATGTGATGTGATGTGCGTGCGTGCAGGCGTGCGTGTGTCTGGAGGTGAAGAGGGGGGAGGGGGAAGGAGAATAAGAGATAAAAGATAAAGATTAAAGGTAGAGACAAACGAAAAGGCAGGATAATAAAAGAGAAAGGTTAAAAAGAGAATTAAGAAAAGAATAATAAAGAATAAAAAAGGCGATAAAAGATAAAAGATAAAAGATAAAGGCGAGGATAAGAGATGGTGAAATGTGCAAGGGAGGGTGCGATATGAGATATGGGGAGAGAAATGTCCGTGTGCAAGAACAATGCTATCTGTCGGGTTTTCTGGTTTTCTGGTTTTCTGGTTCCTATTTTTTCTCTTTCTTTTTCTTTTTGTTCTTTTTCTTGTTCTTTAAATTCTTTTTTCTTTTTCTTTTTGCCCTTTTCCCTTTATTTCTGCATTAAACTTTAATTCCGCCTTCTGTTTTTTCCTGGGGTGGGGAAACCAGGGTCTGCAAATCTCCCGTCGGCTCTGGCTTTGCTTTCGATTCGATTTCAGATGTCTGGTGTACGTGCTCGTCTTGGCTGGTGATGATGGCCGGGCGATGTTGTCGCTTGTCGTGTTGCTGACGTTATCGTGATTCGCCGCTTGCGCAAATAGGAAATTCGGTGTTGGTGTTGAGAACGGCAGGCGCGATCAAAACTCTTTCCCTTTGCCTTTCTCTCCTCTTCTGATATTATTGATATTTTCGATAATTATGAAATTCTTCCGCATGAACCCTGAGGGGTAACTGATAGCAGGAGATGGTGAAAGCTTTTCGTGTTCGTCTTTTTTTCATATAATTATTGTAACAAAAATAATTAAAGAATTGTTTTTTGGCTTTCTCGCGTCGTTTTTTTCTCCTAGTGACAAACGTGCTTCTGTTTTTGCAAAGTCAGTGGATCCGATATGGACTATTTCTCTTTTGTGCTCTTTATCACGGTGGGCTGCAGTTGGATTTGCATTTGCGGGGCGCGAGAGGAGAGTATTGAGTAGACGAGCTGACATGGCTGGCATAGGGAACAATGGACATAAAGAGAGGCAAAAGAGGCAGAGTCACTAACACGGGCACATGGATAAGAGCTGTGCTATGCTGGCCAAGGTGGCGGTGATAAGAGATGAGGCCTGTGAAAGTACGCTGCACAGCTCCTGCCATTGTTGTGTGCAGTGTACAAGAAGTACATACAAGGAAGAAAGGGCCGGCAGGCAAAGCAGCAAACAACCAGATAATACTTGTCACACACAACTGTCCGACGCACTCTCGGATGCACTCTCAAATTCACTCTTGAAATCTCTCACTCCTAATCTCTGAAAATCTTTAAATTATTAGACAATCAGAGACCTCCTACTCAGCCAAAAGAGGCCATGGCGACATCGAGGCCCATAAAGGTACGAGTGGAGTACGAGGGGAGGGGAGGAGGGTCTATGACGATATGCAGGCTGTTGAGAACGTGATGTGGTTGACAGGGACAGACAGACGCGCGAGAGGAGGGGGGAGGGGCTATGGGGCCGGTGGTAGAGTAGACGTCTTTTAAAAGTAGAGGGCTTTGTAGAGGAGGTGCGGGCGGGCTGGGAGAAGCACGCCCCTCTGCGACAAAGCTTCCTATTGCTATGACAATAGGCGGACAAGCGAAGGTGTAGGGCTAGGTGTGTAGAGGTAGTCTGTATCGTAAATAGAATAGAGAGGTAGAAGAGGAGCTCTGAGAGGACGCAAGGGGGTGGATGGTGGTGGGTGCTGTAGAGTGTGGAGAAGAGGAGAACAGGTGGTGGAGAGCAAGAGCGGAAAAAGAAGAGGAAGAAGAAAACTGCAGAGATGAAAAGCGGCTTACCGGCGGTCGTATTCCAAGGCGTTGAATGCGTTGAATGTGTTGAATGCTCAAGGCGGTCCAAGGCTGGACAATGTTGACTTAGTCGAGCTGGAGCTAGCCAATCGGCGCAGACAGGAGGACGACGTGTTGTAGAGGAAGCGGGGTGTGGTAGATGTCTGACTGGACTGTTTGATTAGAAAATGCAGGATAGAGTGCAAGAGAAGGACGAAGAGAAGGGAAGAAGGCAATAAATTAAAAGATAAGAGACAAAAACTGAAGCATCGTGAGATTTGATTCGAGTAGCTTCGTTTCGGTTGCAGCAAGCGGGATCGGATATCACAGCACAGCATAAAGAGGGGAGCGGGTATAAACAAAGGGTAATAAGAGTAGAAAATGAGGTAGAAGAACGGAGGAACAAGTAAAACATGACAGACATGAAAAGAAGAGACTAGACGAAGACAAGCGAGACCAAGACAGCTAGATGACCTACGGAGAATAGCTAGCGGGATGCAGATGTCCGCGTGGTCGGTTTGACTATTGACGTCTGGCAATGGCAATAGCAATGGCAATAGCAAATCGCGAATATACTTGTAAGAGAAAAGAGAACAGTGACTCAATATCAGAGGCTAGAGACCGGTTGCCGCGACAGTTGGGACTGACAGTCGGGGTGCCTTGGTCGTGTGATGCACTGGGGCAGCCGTACGGAGCACAATAGAATTACAGAGTAAAGAATAAAAGAATAAAAGAAGAAACGGTTAGACAGCCAAGAGTCGAGACTGCAGACGCACTTTGGTTGCTTTGGGAATGGGTGGTTCTGTTGGGCCAATCGACGAGATCGAGGACGCGATGAATGGAGATGAAGATGGGCGATGGAGATCCAAAAGCAATCCAGAGCACGGTGGATATGGAGAGTGGTATTTGCTGGCTATTTGGAGAAGACCGCGATCGGACGTAGGGTCAAGGCTTCAAAGGGAAGGGGCGATAGTGCAAAGGAAAGAATAAGGAAACAAGATAGAAAAAGGAAAGAGACAACTCCTCAAGAACTTCTCAAGAAGGAGCGACCCGACAGAGGACAGCTATCGCGTCAACGCCGTTCGAGATAAGAAGCCGCAGTGTTGGCCAGTGTTGGCCAGTTGTCTCCGTCGACTCATGTACATCCACGTCTATCAGTCAATCTATCTCTGTCGATATCTACTCGGTATCTCGCCTAGCGGGTATTACATGAAGATCCCTATTGGGTGCATGTCCTACGTGTGCTACAGATATACTTTTGAGGAGCTTCAAGGCCAGAGAAGGGTTGCGAGAGAAAGAAACAAAGCAACGAGCGAAGATCAATCTCGATTAACGATCTTGCTGCCAGATGCAAATTTGCAATTCACCATGCTTTTGATCATCTTTTATGAATTAGGATTAGTTAGGATTTTGCACTGTTGTCGACATGTCTTGCTGTTATCTCAAGAGTTTTGCACGACTGCTTGTCAAAGTACTTTGTACCTTTTTGTAACTGAAACAGGCAGGTATCGACTGAGGCAGGAACAGTCATTGCTTCCCTTGATTAGCAGCGATTCTTGACTCTCAAAGATGCATTACACTCTTATCTTGTCGATAGAGCTGATGCAAGCTTGGAACTTTGTAGATAATAATGTTTCATGATTTCTTGGCTTATATTGCATCTGTTGGGTTTTTTTTTTGTTCATAGTATCTGGCATCTGCAGTGTTGCGGTGAATCTGATAAGAGCCGTTTTGAATGCGCACACGCTGTGATTGGTCAGTTTGAAAGCCATAAAGAGCAGAGGAGCAAAAAGGAAAGAGGGGTAACTTTAATGAGAAAATCCAATATTTTATTCGGATTTTATTCAGTTCCATTTGTCTTTTTCGTTTTCTATCATTTCTTGTCCTTTCTTGTCACTTCTTGTTTATTTGGTAATCTAACAATTGCACTAATCCTCCCTTTGCTACAACGCTACCAACAAAGCCAAATTGACCATTGACCAATTGGTCAATTGAGATGAAACGACAATGCTCAAGATGGGCTGAGATGACCTCACCACGGGTACTGCGGATACTACAGTAGAGTGTGATGGACCAAGTGCATGAGTAATGAATGGACGGCAGTACAGGTAAAATCTACGAGTAAATCTACGAGTAAATCCACGAGTAAATCTTCAAGTATCAGACAACTATCAGACAAGCATGACGCCTGTAAAATACGGTGTAGATACTTCGATACACAGATATACGGTGTGTATCTCGACTCCGTATGCGAACCGACGGGCAGGGGAGAAAGGGCGAGGCCCGGCCAGTCCTTTCTGCAATGGGGGCCATCAAGTAATAGCTTTCCCCAAGAGGAAACCGAGAAGCTGTCAAGGCCAAAAGGGCAAAACGTGCCGTCAGGTCGAGCCAAGACTAGGGCTGCAGGCAGTCAGGTGTTGTATCTTTGAAAACCTGCCGTAACTTGTAGTAGCTTGTGGTATCCTATAGATTCCGGGTATGTGCTGTTGAGGATTACTTGAGAGTATTGAAAGCTGAATGCCGAATGTTGAATGCTATAAGAATGATCGAAAGAGGGTTGGAATTAGGTAAAAGTATCAACATCCAGGAGTCCAGTTCCAGCACTAAAGCTTGCAAAGGCTTGTCGACTATGATAACGCTGCTTATAAAATGATGTGTTGTATAGCATGAATGGCATATATGAAATAGAAGACATGCATTGTAAATCCGAGAGTGGCGTCGAGCAAAGGATAATGTCAACTTCGGAAGACGGTCAAAGAAGCTGTTGTCAATGTCGATGACGATGTTGCGAGGCGATGGTGCGATACCGAGTGGGTTTGCGGGGAATACAATACAGAGTATTTTAGAGTGAGTACAGAATACACAAATAAGTATCCAGATACAAAAGACGGGGAGGCTCTCTTGATATACCTCTCTGTGACGGGCGCGGAGTATTGACGGCATTGCATGCTGATAACGGCTTTTGACAGCAGTTGGCGAGTAGAAGAACTCGAGATGGAAAGCTTTACCGACTCTTTCTCTACTATATTGCAGACTATGGTACGGATAGCTTTGATATAGCTTCAATACGACAGATGCTTGTCGTCGAGGAGGTCGCTGGTAATAATGTTTATGTGTACGTGGAGAAAGTGCAACCAAGGTGCTTTTATAGCTATCTTGTACTGGAATTATTGCTAATACAGTCAGTTTACGTCTATATGTCTGAGGCATCCACGCCTTTGACTGCTGAAGTGATGGCTTCGCGATGCTGACGATGTGTGCTTGTGTGCTTGTGTGAAGCAAAAGGTGGTGGTGAGGCGTTTATAACTGCCTATTTAGGAAACAGTTGTCTGATAAGAACACGCCCCTTCCTACAGTGAAGTTTGTGTGCTGTCTGAGACGTCCAAGATACTTATCGCTGATACCAGACGTTCGGGATTTGCTGCCGGACCCACCAGGGATTTGAACGCACGTGAGACTTCAGATGCAACCATTTTATTTAATCGAAATTTAAATCAAAAATAAACTGATTGAAGACGTCAAGACGTCAAAACGTCAAAAACGAGCAAAGCACAAAAGCACAAAACTACCTTGCCAACACTGTCAAAACAAATAAATGAACAAATAAATCTTCTGGTCACGAGCAGCGCGAGTGGATTCTATCTCGTCCTATTACTATATATTTATAAATTTTAATGGCAGTTTGTTTGTGTATTTTGAAGAGTTTTATAGATATAGCCTTATCGTTTGTCTTTGTCGTCGCCGCGCTTCCTGATAGGTCAAGCCTTGTGTGGTTGTCTAACCGTTGTCTAAATCAATCACTAACACCAACTAATGGGAATGAGGGCGGACGGTGATTGGTTGGTATGTGAACTGATATTGTGCTCACATCGATTATGAGCAGCGGAGATATTGTGAGAATCAGAATAAAATAAAATAAAATAAAAAACTGTCAAGTGGCCATGTGCCATGCCAATGGAAAGAAATAATACAATAATACAATAATACAATAATACAATAATCAAAATATAGAATCAGAGAATCAAGAGTCAGAGAGTCAGACATTCAGAAGATGGCATGCTTGCGAGCACGACAGCGAAAGGGAACCCGGCCAAGCCTCTTACGTAATACGGGCCTGAGCTGTCACTCCAGGGGAATAGCTCTCACACACAATGCAGGTTTCTCCGCGGAGTGCTCTCGCAATAATGTCCGTGACCGTGTTTCTGTTTGTGTCTCGTCTGCTGGGCAGGCTATGCACCCTGATTGGTGCGTCAATTGCAAGATTACGAGTATATGTATATCCAGATTTGGGCGACGTACCTCAACGCCTTCACAGTAGCCAACTGACCAAGTCCAAGTAGGTATTTAGATACATTTAGAGAAAATAGAGAGTACAAGTAAAGGTAGTATAAGCTCAGTAATATTTGTTAATAAATTGCAGATACGGTCCAATAAGACTCTGCCTAGATAGTAGCACCAGAACCAAGAATAATCAAGCAAATCGCCGACAGCAATCAAAATATCCGAGGACAGCACAAGTAGAAACCATTACACAAAATAAAATAAAAACAAGGGCATCCATAGCAGATCGTGATCTTTGAAATTTCATGTTTCCGCCATCTCGATTGCTTCATTTTTTTCTGGCGTTTTTGTAGACAATAAAGAAACCTAAAAATAAAATAAAGTAAAATAAAAAGCTAGTCCAAGCTACAAGTGACTATTCTCAACCGCACTGCTCCGCCGCGAGGATCCCGGGGCCGGGGTCAATGGGGGTGCGGCTTATTGACCCTCTTCCCCAGTTATTCAATAAAAGGGAGAAACTACTGCAAGGAAAAACCAGTCACCAGACGCAAGCACACAAGACAGAGCACAAGCACACAATTGCACATTTTTCTGTATTTTTCTGTGTTTTTACGTATACTTTTATTTTCCAATTTCAATTTTAAATCGTTATATCGTTGCTTGGCGTTGTCGAGCGGACAGGCTGTCGACCGATTCTGGCCGTCGTGGGGGGCCGTGATCCACAGAGATGTAGACATTCTTATGTCGTAAGCTCGAGTGTTGTGTAAATACAAAGTAAAAGCAAACTGGGCAAGACAAGAACGATCACAGCTCCGGGTGGTCCCAGAGACTGGACGCCGCATAGTTGATGTCCGTGAGCACCGAGTCGGCCGTCGTCCACTCGTTGGTCTGCTGGCTGCTCACGCGGATGCCCGTGTCGACCGTATTCTGCTTGTCAGTTTGGAGAGTTCAGATATTTGGTAGTCAAATAACGATGGGGATGTTGTAGGGGCATACTTACCCAGTTGATGTCGCCCAGATTGAGGGGAATCCACGCGTCATAGCGCGTCGGCATATTTTCGGGGGGTATTGTGCCGGCCTCCATTGGGACTGTCTGCATCTGCATCTGCATCGGTGGCACTGGATGGCCTGGAGGCACCATATTATGTCGTGCAAAGTCCATCTGGGAGCCCAACGGTGGAGGCATGTATGGCATTGCTGTTCCAAGGCCGACTGACTGTTAGAATTCCGTACGGATAGATGGAGAGGAGAGGACTCACGATTCTGGAGATTCGGCTCCGACAAGGACATCAGCCCCAGCCCGGGCCCGGCCGATACCGGTTCTCCATAGTAGCCTGTCTGCAGAGTATAACCGGGATCTTCCTGCGGTGACAGTTCTTGAGTCGGGTGGGCATACGTCTGGCTAGACGGCTGGCTATAAGGCTGGCTGGGCTGTCTGTCTCTCCTTGGCTGGCTATTCCGAGCTTGCTGGCCAGATCGACTCTGCGGATTAGCAGGCGGCGACCAGTTTGGCGGACAGCCGCGCTCGCGCACATCGCTGGCATAAATATTGCGCAGCATCACACCCACAAGCTCGGCCGCCTTGACGGCATCGCTCTTCTGCTCTGCCACCTCGGCCCAGATCTCATACGACCGCCGCAGCAGGTCGACAAGCACACTGCGCTCGACTGGCAGGGTGGCGTGCGAGCCGTAGTTGGCAGGCGCGGCAGGTCTAGGTCTAGGTCTAGGCGCAGGTTTAGATTTAGGTGTGGTCTTGCCGTCGCTTTCGTGGACACTCTCAGACTGCGCCGTTGACAGTGTTGTAAAGGTCGTTGCTGCTGCTGCTGTTGTTGTACTCGATACGGTGGGGGCGCCACGCCCGCTCGACACTGACGGCGAGCCTTTGTGCGTATTTGCATTTGACAGCGAGTCTCTTGTCGTCGCTTTCATCAACAGCTCCGGCTCGAACTTGCTCTCATTCTGCACAATAATGTACACAATCATGGCCGCCAGCAGGAAATCGTGCATCCCCAGGCCCGTAATGAACCACCCAATCTGGTGCAGCACGGCGCCCGGCTGCGTCGCCTCGTGCACCGCCCGGTGGTACTCGAGCAGCGCCAGAGCCGACTGCAGACACGCGCGCCGTGAGTAAGCGTGCTCCGGCAGCGGCTTCTCTTCCAGCAGATACGGCCGGTGCAGCACGCACCGGCTGCGCTGATACAGCGACGCAATACCGAACCGCTGCACAACAAGCAGCGGCGGGTCTGTGACGCAGTCGTCCACCGGCCGCACCTTGATGAACTGCGGCACCTGGCGCCACTTGTCCTCGAGCATGTAGTCGGTGTGCATGATCTCGGCATACGACGGTGGCGTCAGGGCGTGCGAGAGGCGCGCCACCTGGCCAAAGACGCGGCACACCATGCTCTTGAAAATGGTATAGCTCATGGCCGTGTACTCGGTCTCGGGCCGCGACGGCGGCAGCTCAGCCGTGTCCTCGTCAAAGTCTTCGTCCAGCAGATTGTGCACGAGACTGGTGTCGCTGGGGATGCCGTGGATCATGCTGGGCAGGCCCAGATAAAAGGACACAATCAGGTCCAGCTGGATCGCGAGGTTCCAGAGCCGCCGGCGGATCTCGCCTTCAAAGGCGGAGATGTTGGGTAGCCGGCTGGGGTCGCGGTGCAGGCCCATCTTGAGCATGATACGGATGCACACGCCCAGCAGCAAGAAGCAGTTGGTCTGGCTCACGCGGTTGACCAAGAACTCAGCCTCGATAAAGATCACCATGGCCTGCAGCGTCGCCGTGCTGGGGCTGGCGAATTTGGTCAGCGTCAGCGCACACGACGCAGCCGCCCGGTATGCCCGGTACCGCTCGACAGGGGTCATGTTGATGCCGTCCATCTCCAGCTCCTGCGGCGCCGAAAATGTGGAAAAGTGGATACCCAGTTCCAAAACGACAAAGATGACGGCCAGAAAAGCATTGTCGACATTGACCATGTCGTTCCAAAAGGCCTTGTATTTTTTCGTAAAGGTCGGGCGATGCAGGACATGGTGCGATGGCGTGTGCGAGTTGAAGAAGCGCGTGATCAGCCGGTCGGCAATGTTCCGCGGCGGCAGCATCCGCAGCAGGTCACCTTTGGTGCGCAGCCGGCCGGGCGGCGCACCACCCGCGCCCATCATGAGGTTCTCTGTGGCCTCGAATTCGGCCGACGTCTCGAGGCTGGCCTTGTTCTCTTCGAGCTCGTCCTGCGGGTCTTCAAAGTATGCCTTGAGATCGTCAATATCGTCCAGCATGGCCATGAAGTGGGTAGCGCCGACATAGGTGGTGGCCCGCTGTCCGCGCACAACACGGCCTTTTTCTCGCGGCTGTGAGGCAGACTGATTGTCTGGGGTTTCTTGTGTTTGTAGTCCTAGCTTCTTCTCGCCAGACTCGTGGCTTTCGTCTCGTGTGGACACCGACAGTGGCAGCTGGGAGTCCACGCCTGCGCCCAGCAGGTCAGAGCTCGACACACCAAATTTGGACATGGCAGCTGCTGCACTGGTGCTGGCACTGGCATGGCCGCTGGAGCCGGAACTCTCGTCGTCCATGATCTGGCGCAGCATCCCCTCGAGCCGCCGCAGCCGAGCCGCCATGCCCTTGGCCGGCTTAGTGGGCTTCGTTGGCCGCGGCGCATACTCGCACAGGTCGACGCGGTCTTTTTTGAGGCAGTTTCCGCATGGTGATTCGCGGTCACACTTGAGTTTAGAGAAGCGGCATGGGGCACAGCTGAGAAGCACACGGGTCCTCTTTTGCTGCTGCTGTGATGGCTGTTGCTGCTGCTGCTGTTGCTGCTCCTCCTCCTCCTCCTCCTCCTCAACTCCACTCTCAACCCCATTGCCGATCATGTCATAGTCCGGGGTATCAGACATGTCGGGTCTTGACGTAGATCACGATTTGTCGTGAGCTATCTGTAAGCTATCTAACGTCGGTCGTAAAAAGTTTGTGCACAATATAGCCGATGCGATTCAATGCGCAATAAGTACTAGAGAAACCCACATCCCGATGCTCCTAGTCGAAAGGGCGATAACGGTTTTTATGTCCGCCTAGATTGTTAGAGCTGTTAAGCTATAATAATACTAAGCCGACAAGTCTCCGATCAGGTATATACACAAGACACCCGAGCTCTAGACGATCTCTTCGTAAACTATTCGGAAGGTTTCATAAACTCGAAAAGGAAGCTATCGAGTCTGTGATGCTCGGGAGCTCTTGATCGGGGCAGCCAGCCATCTAGCCTTTTAAGCAAGTCGGGTGGTGGCAAGATGTAATAGTAGTACAATGGAACTTGGCAACGCAAACAATGATTTGTGATATAAATTTCAATGTTAAAAAAAAGAAAAAAAGCAACATATCATACGTGAGCAGTCGACAAGTGTGAGCCATAAAAGTGAAGTTGAGGATCAGTGTACGTGATGATGCACGTGATCTGGTAAATTAGTCATACCACCATATTCGAGCAGAAAAAAGTCCGAACGTGAGATACCTTCCCGCGACTCTTCTTTCATTTACGCCATATTATTCTATAATTCAATTATTTATACTTGCTTCTTCGCACACTCCTATGCGAGGATATAGAGACGTAAGAAATCAGTAATTTGATTGTCTGTTGTCGTTGTTTTGTCTCGTAAATTACGATATATAGTGGAGCGATAGTGGAGTATAGTCACGTGTTCTGTCACGGACTCTGACTTTTTCTGTTCGAGTAGGGACGGTTACTTGGGGCGGGTTGCGCGTTGACATTCGCATGTCATACTCGATCCTTCTGATCCTTCGATAAGCGTTAAGTCATTGTAAACTATTTCAAATTAGTATACCATCTTACCATCTTACGCAGGCCTTGACTTTTTTAATTGTGTTAATTGTGTTTCTGCTTACTTCTGTTCGAAACAAGAGGCGTAGAACTAGACATGAGTTGCCGAGTAGTCTGTAGTAAGTCGTGGAGATGGCAACTGCTACAAAACATAGTCATGATGTATTCATTCTACAGATTTGAGCTCAATTGATTGACAAACAGTCGATGAGATTTCGGTATCGAGATCAAGGGAGGTAGAGAGACACAATCGGGGTTCCATACCCAGTTGGTCAGTTGAGGCCAAGTTTGTTTTCTAATGATTTTTATTATGTTTTTATTAATAATTTATTTTTCTATTCTTTTATTCCATTCCATTTCTTTTCCTTTTATTTTTTTTTTATATTCTTTTTGGTTTATTGTCAATTGGGAGCATTTACTAGGTTTTATTGGTTATTGATAGATTTTGCATTTGTCATTGTGTGCAACTTGTTGTCTTTTCGTTTTCAAACAATGACTAGAAGGATTTGTAAACATCATCCTGAAGGATCAGCCTAGTACTCGATAGACAGTCTCGAAGCAGAACAAAACGCATGATTGAAATTCGAAATTCCAAAACAGATAGGGACCTATCATTATATTGTTCGCCGACGAATAACACATCAGTGGATAAGTCAAGACGGGTCCCGACCTGCATATAGAATATAGAATATAAAATACAAATCAGACGGCGTCGATCACCCGTCGGAGGAACAGGAAGTACACGATGCACGTGCATAGAGGAAGCATCCTTCCCAGTCTACGGCAGGCGTAAGATACATACTAAGCATGGACAGGCTGATAAAGAAACAGTCATATATGCATGCCCACGGCACAGTGTAAACGGCAATACATAATATTTAACATATTTAACAAGCACATCACAATTAGAGACGAAACAAGTGCAGAGGACGGAGATATGATTATGTTTTTCGTCTTAAATTAACAAGAGACAAAAAAATCAATTGGCAATGGTCATATATCATAACATGTTAAAAAAAGCAACGCCGCTCTGCAGTTGGGGAGTTTTTGTGTTATGTGTTGGGGGGTGTTTGGTGAGACAAATAGACAAGACAGACGAGGGGTGTTATCATTGACCGTGCTGCTAGCTCAAAATGCAATACATGTAGTGTAAAGAACTGATCGAAAAAAAGGAACATGAGAATTGAAAAAGCAATTGGAGATGAGGCAAGAAGACAAGACATGAAAGATAAAAAAGACGCCTAGCATAGACATCTCATCTCGAATCGAACCCTATACTACAATGACTTAAGCAAAGAGCTGACCGCAGCCCCAGTGCTGCTCACACTGGCACGCACCGTTATCCTTCCAGTCGTCGTTGGAGTAGGAGAAGAAGACAATGCTGCCGCCGAGCTCGGACTTGAGCGACGAGATGGCAACGGCCTGGTCCTCCTCAGAGCAGGTGGCGACACCGTTGGCAACGCAAGACGAAGGCCAACCACTCTCCAGGACGTAGCCGTCGAGACCGCAGATGTTCTTGACAATCTCGAGCTGGCCAGCAACAAACTTGCCGGCATCCGAGGGGGCGGTCTCGGCGTTGAAGTAGGCGTGAGCGTTGCAGGCAACAACATCGACGACGGCGCAGATGGCAGACGAGAACTCGGTGTCCTCCCAGGTACCGACGGTGTCGGTGGTGGTGACGGGGACACTGTAGCCGTCGCCCTTGATGATCTCCTTGACCTCGGTGATGAGGCCGCTGAGCTCAGCGGGTGTGCAGAACTTCTGGAAACCGGCCTCGTTACCAACAACAACGAGCTCGACGAGATCCCACTTGGCCCAGGACTTGATGGCAGAGATCTGCGAAGCGACATCGGGGGAGGCATTGTCACAGCCAACCTCGCCGATAAAGACACCAATGATCATCTTGAGGCCAATGGACTCGCAGGCAGCACCAACGTTGGGCAGGGTGTCGCAGTCGGTGGAGTAGACACGGATGGTGTTGAAGCCCTTGCCCTGGATCTCGGTCAGGTCGGTCAGGACCTCGGAAGCAGTCTTGCAGGAGCCGCTGTTGGTGTAGGGGGTGTAGGTAATGGCCCACTGGTCACCGCCGCCCAGCTTGGAGGGAGTGGAGGTGGGGGTGGCAACAGCCGAGGACTTGGCCTTGGTGGAGGAGGCGGCAACGGGCACAGCAGTGGTGGTGGCCACGACAGGCACGGCAGTCGTGGTAACCTCAGCGGGAGCAGTGGTGGGAGTCACGACGGGGACAATGGTGCTGGGGGTGGGAATGCTAAAGGGGCAGACAATGACAATGCTGGTCTCGGTCACGGTGGTGACGACAGCGGGACGGGTGTAGGTGCCAGGTGTGTACGAGGTGACGACGGGGACAACGACAACGGTCTCGGTGGGGACAACGGTGGTGATGGGAGCAATGGTGTAGGTGCCGGCCGAGGGGCAGACGTAGGTAGTCTCCTGGATGATGCTGGTGACAACACCGTTGGTCTGGGTGGAGGTGGTGGCAACGGGGCAGACGACCGTGGTCTGGGTGGCGACAACGGTGGTGACACCGCCCAGAGTGTGGGTGCCGGCAGGGACCTTAGTGGTGGTGGCACCGCAGACAGTGGTGGTCTCGGTGACAACAACGGTGGTGGCAGGGAAGGTGTAGGTGCCGGGAACCGAGCAGGTCGAGACGACGGGAGTGGGCACAGAGCACGACTCAACGACAACGGTGGTGTCGACGACTGTGGTCGTGGTCGGCAGAACAACCGAGGACGAGGTGGTCGTCGGGGCCGGGGCCGGGGTGGTGGGAGCCGGAGCGGTGGGTGCCGGGACGGTGGTGTTGTAGTGGACCTTAGACGAGGTGGTGGACGTGCTGGTGGTCGTCAGGGTCACGGTGGTGTCGGTGCACTCGGGGGTAGGAACCCAGTCTTTCTGTGTTAGACTTTTTTCTTTTCTCATATTTTATGATTCTTCATCCTTGGTTCTTGTTCACATACAGTAGTCACCAGTGATGGTCTGGATGA
The DNA here is from genome assembly GCA_029298715.1 of Ophiostoma ulmi. Lineage (NCBI taxonomy): Eukaryota > Fungi > Ascomycota > Sordariomycetes > Ophiostomatales > Ophiostomataceae > Ophiostoma > Ophiostoma ulmi. The sequence continues at coordinate 1,178,444 of JANSLN010000007.1, forward strand.
TGGTCGTGCACAGCTCCTCGACAGCGTCGCGCTCCTCAAAGAGCTTGTGAGCTTCGGCATGACGGTGGTGATGGCGCGAAGCCGAAGCACCGGCGGCGAAGACAGCCGCAGCTGCCACAATGGAGGCCTTCATGTTGTAATTATCGAAATATTAAGTATCGAGAATATAAAGTGTTGAGTTTGAGATGTGCTGGATTTTATAAAAGCGCGTCGGTAAAAGAATGCCCGCTGAAAGAGTGAAGCGGTAGTTGAATATAAACGAGTGAACGAGAGGCAGAAAGCAAAAGATGGCTTCCGAGGTGACTACAACATCTGCAGATAAATAGGAAGTGGGAAGGTAGGAGAAGGAAGAGAGGAGCAAAAGAAGAGGAGAAGAAGGGAAGAAAAGGAAAGGGAAAGGAGGAGTAAGAGTGGGCGGTGGAAGAGGTGGGCGGAGGTTTTATTATGATTCTAGCTATTTTGATTAATACGGAGTACGGGTATGGAGCATGACTGGCTACGACTACGACTAATAGACTACTCAGTACAACTATGCTTCCAGATTACTACGCGCAGAGACAAAACAGAGTTTGAATATGGGGCACCATTGCCAACGATGAGACCGGGGTGTGAGATAGGGGAGAAGGGGGGTGAGATGGTGGATAGGGTGTGAAGAGGGCGATGCTGGGGAATGAGGACTACTTTAGGACGGCGACGAGGTTTACAGCAGTTTTACGATTAATACATTTCAGGGACATTTGACTACTGAGTACAAGATACAAAGACACGGACCCCGGCCAAGGAAAATAAAGATAGAGAACAGGTGCTGGAACGTTTGAAGTAGCCAGAGATAGGAAAATAGAATAATAAAGAAAATAAAAAGGGTAGAGGTAGAGCGGTAGAAGACGAGACGAGAAGCAGAAGAGGAAAAAGGGACGGATTGCGGAGTACAGGTGCATCGTCTGCAATACCAAGGCCAGCGGTCTTATGAGGATTCATATGATATCTTACTTTGTAGATAATCAAACAGAGGAAATCAAGATGTCAAAAATTGGAAATAAAGAAGCAAAAACCAAAGAGCAAAGAAGATGAGAGTGGACGAAGAGGAGAGACTGGGAGAGATGTCAGCATAAAGGGTGTATCAAATTATCATCAGCATGGGTTATATGAGCAACAAATACGAATAGATACTAAATAACGGCAAGTCCACTCAACCCCGGCTGCCGACTTGTCAAGGTTCGTCTGGTCTGTTGTTTTGTCATTTTGGTCGCGGTGCATATTTGTGTATTTGTGTGAAGATTTACAGCAGCCAATACGCTAGTACGCTAATACACTAATATGCTAATAAGGTACAGTATGGAGTATATGCCCCATATATTTATGGCTGCATGGCCCGTTTGTTAATTTTATGGGGCAGCCCCTGCTGCTGTTGATGTTGACAGCCACGATCGATACGGTGTACTCAGTATGGAGGTTAAATTTCAAATTGAATCGTACTGAAAACTGACTGATGCCCGAGAAGAGCGGTGACGGGAAGGCATTGCGAATATTGGTATGGAAAGATCTAGATCACGCTCAAGGGAGATACTGTCTGCCATACCGAGATGAAGAGACGTCGAGTGTCTTAGTCATGCACGAGCACCCCTGCGTATAAGTCGAGAGTCGCACCTTCCCGGGGCGTGCATATAATAATATCTTACAGAGAGTGCTCAGTACGTCCAATTTAAACGTGCCTTTCTCGACGAATAGCATTGTAGGAGGAAAGAGATAAAAGGGAAAGAGAGAAAAAGGGAAAGAGCGATGGCCGTAGTATCCTGACATAAGCACAACCCCCGATGCTCTGGCCTACTTGTAAGATAATACTCAGTATGCCCAGATGCCCAGCTTCAACCAAGAGCCCAAGAAAACGACAAGACGACAAGCCTGCACTTGCGGATACAATACCGCAAACAATACGAGCAGCATGAATGCACACTGTAATAACTGGAGGCAACAACAACACTTGCCGGCACAAACTCTCAGTCGTCTTTCGAGTGGCTCCGGAGGGTGTGGGAAATTAGCTAAGCGACATTGCTCAGTAGCTCCGCGCTACCTTTCCGCTACAATAGCCAACTACAGGCAAAATAGGCAGTAAAAGATGAACAAGAAGCTAAGAGTGTAGGCACGGCCCCGGTCCATGGCGGTTTGCTCATCTTAATTTCGCAGATGCGCGACTAAGACCATTGGGTTCCATTACCCCTGGAAAAGCGGGCCATATCCAATTTGTACACAAGTACTTGAGCATAAGCATAAGCATACGAGGTACTCAGTAGGAGGTATCTTGAGATATTAGAAGGAACAATACGGAATACTTGGATCTTGGCTGTCTATGCTCTAGAGACTTGTTGTGATTGCTTGTATGCAGACAGCGATCCAGCGGCACAGTAGGGCTGCAATCATCGACGGGTGATACTTCGTAGTGGTAGGAAAAGCAGAAGCAAACAACACAAAAGAGACAAAACACAAACCGGAGTGTGAGATGTGAGCAGGGAGACGACGAGGTGTGTGTGGTAGTTCTACTTGTATTACTTGATCCTAATTATCCGTCGATACGAGTCATACCAATGGCACACCACCGGCCAGCTAGTGGTAGGGCATCTCAGAGTCAGTGTAATCTTCCCCGCCTGTGGAAGGCGACGTCTCGACGTTTGTCTGTTTCTATTCATCTTCTTTGATACTTAATGGTTCTAATTTAGGGTTGCGCAAATCAGAATAAAGAAACGGACAACGAGTGTAGAATACATAGTTCTGAATCTAAATATGAATATATGAGGGCGGCTGCGTCGACCAACCTCTATTACTCTGGGAGATAACATTGATACCTCCACCGAGCAATCTCCCCCTATTGATAAATGAGAGCTCGACTCTGAAACCGAGTAGACATCGAGTCGAAACTAATCAAAGTGATACGGAAGTGTAAATATGTATGTGATGTATATGGTGTAAATACATGTTGCGTGGATGTGACATCATAAGATGAGGCATCTCACGATCGCGACCACGGAGTGCCGAATCACAGCAAACAAGATTAAATATTGACTACTATTGAGATTGAGTATTGAGTATTAGTACTTCAAAAGCTGCTGAAGAACCGAGAAGCCGGCGTGTATCCGCAGCAAAAGTGCGCAGGCTAGTATTCTGCAGTAATTATTTGTATATTCACAGTACGCCACAAGCAAAGTGCCGAGTAATGCATCGCGCCGCCTTGATCTTGTGCTCAACTTTATTTTGCCTGGAATGCGCGATGCAGATATGGCCGATGGAGGTGAAACAACGTAAACAATAACAGTTAATAACAATAACAATCACTAAGCCGGTTGACCGTCAGTATCAACTTTCAATACAAGCAAGTAATTACTTGGTTTGACGTAATTATTGACGTCCACCTTGCGGTCTGCCAATGATATGTCGGCAACGGGTAAGGCGCAATCGAGTCAGCCAGAAAACGAGAGTGCCTCGCATTATATGTATCTTATTTTATGGTGGTAGTATATTAAATTCAGCCCGTCCAAAATGGGCACCTGAAACGCCGGCACGGCCGTTGACGATTTAATATGTATTTTTTAATAAAAGTCTAGCAAGTAATAGATGTTAAGCAAAATGGCAGGGCACATGCTGTTGTTTTGCTTAGCTGATGTGCCTTGGACCTGAGCTGCTGAACAACCTGTATCTCGTGATCCTTTTCTTAAAGTTTTTTTCCCCAGGAATTTCCTCCGTCGTCCTATCCCTTTCAGCCCTTTCAAGTCGCGTACCCTTTGAGCTTTGATTTCTAATATTTGCGGGGAGCTGATCGCGTCAAAGGATGATGACTAGAGCCAATCCAAGAGCCTCAGGAATTTGCAGAGTAAATAAGGAGAATAAAGTGCAAGAGAAAGGACTGTTCTGGAATGTTGACATTTACCACAGGCCTCAATGCTGGACTGGCACACAGGAATGCCAAGTGACACGAAGGCTAACCGAGGCGCGAATTATGAGAGGGAGCATATACGTCTACGTAATACTCCGTAGAATATGCTCTCGTATGGACCGCCCCCCTTGACAGCAGGCGAAAAGCTCCAGAAGCTTTCAAATAGCCTCCTGGAAAATCAAATAATTCTAGAATCACACGCTCCAGGGATTAAAGGATCAGTACTCGCAGTCTCCAGAAAGGGGCGGTAAACCGCGACCAAAGTAAGATAACAAAACAAAGCCAAAAAGCCACTAATATATGGGGTACTACTACGCTGTTATTCAGCGGTGTACAAAGTATGGATGCCAAAGTACATGCATAAATGGGTGCCTTGTTGGCTCACGCTCTCCACCAGAGGCCTCTGATAGAACGTATCTTAAAATACTGAGTAAATGATTTGATTTCTCCGTTGAGGTTATTTGCAGCAGAGGCGTGGCAGCGCAAGACGTATCCTAAATGAAGGGGGACACGGAGAATTTGCCGGCGGTGGTATGACCCTTTGTGTATATACTCGAATGGATTTGGCTGAACTAAACAATATGAGAGCAAAGTCCGTGCTGCAGCCCGGGATGTGTTTTATGTGAGCAGCTGGATGTCTAGCCACAAGGCGGTGATGCCTCATCGGAAGAGAGGTGATGTGCTGGAAGCAGGGTGTATCGTGACTGCATTGACGAGTCCACTCCGACACCAGCATTATTTAAATTCGGCTATCATCTTTTTCTTTTTCTTTTTTGAAAAAGAAAGAAGAAAAAAAACAATAAATTGATAAATATACGTATAAACATTGTTTCACCGATAAATTATGGAAAGATCTGGCATCGTATTCAAATTGCTTTTTACTCCGTGGCAATCTGGTGGCAATCGACCATCACCATAAAAGATGAAAAATAAAAATAAGAACAAAAAATTAAACCATTTGTATCTGTGAATGTATCTTACTCTTGTAAATAGACAGTCTCCGTCTGTTGACTCAATGTCAATCCTTGTCTCGGACATTTCTCTTTAGGGGCAGCATCTCTGTGCTGATCAGCACTGAGTAGGTCCTCTATAACTCGTAATTCGAAATTGGCAATAACACTAATTTGGGATGATAAACTTACTTATTCCCAGTAAGTAGTCTCTACTCTCTACCTCTCTCTACTTAAATCCCAGTGCAAGACCCCAGACCCCTTGCTGGGATCGTCCTCTACTGCCAATCTCAAAATGCTCCGTAGGTAATTACACATCACGTATTACTTTAGTGGACAGTAAGATACAAGTGATCAGTAAATGTACTCGGTAAAACCAGTAATGCAGAGTACGCACGACAGTGCCCCCTTTTCAGAGGTGATCTGTTCTGGGCCGCTTGGCAGTGCTGTCAACCGGGTGGGCATGAGGAACAGTCTAGAGTTTTTGATTGTCGGTGACGGACGGTGAGCTTGAGAAGAGAGGAGACGAGAAAGAGAGGAGTTCCGTCGACAAGCTCAAGGCAGAGCTGAAGTTTAAGCAATCAAGTCAGACAGAATAAGAGCCATCGGAGAGTTAATTCGACTGATTCACTGATTCACTGATGCAACAGCAGTCTTACAAGATACAGACATGACATGTTTACGACATTCAAGTCCAGCTATCCTCAAGAATGCCATTAGGAATCTGCCACGGATGCCATGGCTTGCCAAGGAACAGAGGTGAAAGCACGCGTCTTTGAAATGATAATGAGACAAAAGGCTAAACTGAGATACCTGAGGAGCTGAGATTCCGCGAGTCTCAAATGACGAGAAAGTGAACCAAAAAAAATTACAGACTGAATTCCGGACACAATCACGGACAGACTCACATAGGACGGAAAGCTAAAGTGACAAAGATGGGTGGCCGGTCGCCAGAGTGTATTAAATATAAAGTAAAGTAAAAAAAGTAATGCAAATAGTAATAGTAAATAAAATGAATATAAATATGAATAGCCAAAATTCCGCCATGATTTTGTAAACAGTAATCCGAGTATGCGAAGAAAACGGCCCAAGTATAAGCCCAAGAGGAACGACAAAACAACAAAAATGTGTTATATATGAACATGGTATCGGATGGAAAGCAAAGTGGTATAAGCTGTGAGGGAACCAGATGACAGAACAAGGGAACAGAGAATCGAAGACTAAAGAAATATAAAATGAGAATAGAGACAAAGGAAATGCTGTGGAATGGAGGATGGTGAGAACGCAAAAGCATCCACGATGATGGGTATTAAAATAAAGTAATGCAGAGTGAAAGATGAATATAAAAAAGAGGCTGGAGATTAAAGAATTATAATATTAAACGATTAGATATTAAGAGATTAGACCGTATCGGTACATGTCTCGTGATGCGTGTCGTGTCTTTGCGTCCTTGTCGCTCATGGCCGTGCTGCTGTGGTGAGAATGGCTGGCAGCGAGAACCCGCCATGGACACCCACCGAAGACGTGCTGATGCCTGATGGTGACGGTGACATGGACGAGTAGGATGTAGCTGATGATGCAAGCGACGAGGTCGACATGTTCGACGACATCGACGACAGACCATGCGGTGAGTTGGAGCTGCCGCCGTTGCTATGCCCATCGGCGTAGGGCCGGTCGTAGCCGGCCAGGGAATGGATGCCGAGCAGCGATGAGGATGACGAGGACGAGGACGGTGCACGCAGCGAGCCGGCCAGAGGAGAAGGGCCAGAGCCAGGTGCAGAAGCATGCGTGGGAGCCGGTGGCGACAGGGCACGCCCTCCATAGTGTCCGTAGTGCGTGCTTACTGATGACACGGTCGACGGTGTAGACGGCTGCGCAGGATGCGATGTCCAGGCGTAAACGTTTGTCGGTGAGTACTCGGGCTCCCACTTGTGACGAATGGGAGCACTCTGGTGGTGGTCTTGATGAGAATGCTGGTGATGAGGCTGATGATGCTGATGCTGCTGCTCCTGGTGATGGTGATGATGTTGATGCTGGTGGTGGAGCTGTGGAAGAGGCTGCTGCGGATGATGCTGTTGGTGATGATGCTGGTGATGATGCGGCTGAATATGATGGTGATGCTGTTGCGGGTGATGCAGGCTGCTTGTGTGTGGTGCGTGTGATGAGACGCTGCCAACCTCCATCCCTGTCGCTTCCGGCATTGTACCTGATGCATGTCCGAGCGAGCCGTCACTCCTGGCAGACGGCATGCCTCCCATATGTACCATCCCTGAGTGCTCATGCTCCGGCATGTATCCCGTGCCCATGGCCCCTGTATTCATTCCTCCTGAAACAGCTCCGGTAGAAGTAGGTGTTGGCAATACCCCTGCCCGGCGTCGTGGTGGCCGTCCGCACCGGGACTTGGGCGTCTTCTCACGAATGGCCAGCTTGACCTGGTTCAGACTGAAGCCGGTCAACTGGCAGATTCGTGATTTCGCTAGACCGCTGTCGAAGAAGAGCATCCGCGCCCGTAGGCGATCAGCCTCGGTGAGATGCTTGGTGCCCATGATTGGCGGAGGTTGAGGTCAGGGGGTTAGGATAGGCTAGGATGAGGTCGAAGTCGAGGTCAGGATCGAGATTATGTCAGGGCCAATGAGGTCGGAATAAGGTTGTCTAGTGAGACACGCAGATGGCAATTGCGAAAAAGGAAGGAGCAAACGAGCAAAGAATAAGAGCGAATGGAAAGAGGAAAGAGGAATGCTTGCCGATCAAGAATTAAAAGTCAAGGTGCGACAAGGTATGCTCATTGTTCATTGTTGGAGGGTCGCACCTGCCCTTGTGTTCTTGCAACTCGCACCCGTTCTTTCCTCTTTTCCAAGTTTTATTTTCAACAAAAGGGGCTGTCGGGCTTGATGGAGAGAAAGGGAAAGAACAAAACAGGAAAGGAAAGAGAAGAGGCCGCAGCGCCTTCTTGGAACAGAAATTAGAGTGCAATTTACTACTGCTCCCAGTGCTCCGTACAACTCCAGCCCGACTGTTTACATTGGACCTCGGCCCACTCTGATTGGCTGGTCTTCTATTAATATTAATGCTTAATTACTTGTATATGGGTGCCACACACCTAGAGCCACTGGACTGCAGCGAACGCCAGCCGCGCCGCCTGTATTTTTATTGGGACTGGACCAGTCAGCATCGGCAATACTGTTAATATAGTGGAGCCGATAATTGTAATATCTTGATGTTCTACAGTGCGTGTAAGTCATTCTTGCTGCAGGCTGCAGTATTAGTAGACTGGCCAACAAAAAGAAGGCAAAACAGGCAAAAACACCCAAAAAATTGCAGAAATGCAAAAAGAAGCATCTCCAGCCATGAAGCTGCATAACGACACATCAACGTCGAAACGGCACTGGCACACACACCTACATGATTTGATTTAACTTCTACTTCTATACTAGCTCGATCAAACTCCATCACCATCTCGAGCATCATGTCTGGCCTGGATGCCCTGCTGCAGCGGCCGCGCCCCAGTGCCTGACAGCTGTTTCTGAAACAACCGTGCATCTATCTCGCCAGGCTTCTCTACTCGTGGCACCCTGTTACACCTCCACAGCACGCGGCGGATGCCCTGTCGGTTGTCTGCATCTCCGACACCCACAATAGCCAGCCTCAGCTGCCCGACGGCGATGTGCTGATTCACGCCGGCGATCTGACCCAGTCTGGCTCGTTCAAGGAGCTGCAATCAACACTGGCCTGGCTGCGCCAACAGCCCCATCCCGTCAAAATTGTTGTAGCCGGCAACCACGATCTGTTGCTTGATGCCAGCCAGAGAGCTCGAGGTGGGCAAGAGCTCGAGGAACAGCACCTTGCCCTCGACTGGGGCGATATTGTGTACCTGGAAAACGAAGAGAAGACAGTGGTGTGCCCCAATGGCCGACACCTGCGTGTCTATGGAAGTCCCCTGTCCCCATGTCACGGCAACTGGGCTTTTCAGTACCCGCGTGCGCACAATGTCTGGGCCCAGCAGAGCCCCCCGATACCTGCGGGCGTCGACATTCTCGTCACGCATGGGCCGCCACTTGCGCACCTCGATCGGCAGTTTGGTTGCAAGCATCTCTTACACACGCTCTGGCACGTGCGTCCGCGGCTGCATGTTTTTGGCCATATGCACGACGGCGCGGGCACGGAATGGGCGCAGTTTGATGCACTGCAAGCTGCATACAAGTGGACAGTTTCGGATGGCGGCGTTTTCAATTTGGGCAGGGTGGCCATTTATTTTCTGCTGGCATTCTGGCCCGCGCAAGCATCAGAAAAAACAAAGTGTTTGCTCGTAAACCCGGCCATGGTGGGTGGCCTACGGGACGACGAAAGACGCCGTCCGGTGCAAATTATTCTATAGAAGTATCTAGGACTTGTCAAAGATATACATTATAACTGAAACGATACTTTAGAAAGGCTATGCCAGGTGACTGATTTATTTTTATTTTTATTTTTATTTTTGGTAAAGATTGACAATACTTACAAAGTCAGGTTTCTGGCCAGAAACTCGTTGATCTGGCTGCTGTAGATGTCAGCCGTGCACAGACTGCACAGGCTAAACAAACAACACATGCGGTGTCTCGGCAATGATATTCAATGCTCGAAACCGGGCACTGATCGTGTCCTCTTCTACACGCAAGCCGCGGTGGTCCGGAATGACCAAGACTTCGTTCAGCTTGGGCACAGTAGCAGCCCAAGAGTGCTCGACCTCCATTACCTTGGGCCGTGACCGCAGCTCAGCCTCCAATTCAGGGGGGATGATAGCGGGTGCCGCACGAGGCAAGCCTCTCTCGATGAGTCGGTTGTAAGCGATGGTGAGATAGTATGGAAGAACAGACAAGATGGCGTATCGCTGCGCATCGGGGTCCTTGGGGTCGGGAATCTCAGAGACAGGCCATGGCTTGTTGAGAAAAAACTCAATCTCGGACCGCAGTCCGTTGTTAAAACCAGCCACAAAGTACTCGTACATGCGGTAGAGAGAAGCCGTGGGCGTGTTGCCTCTTGCACTCGCCATTCCGCGACTTCCTTTCTGCCCGTCACGGCCACGGCGTTCGAGGATAAGTGAGTGGAACGGCCGGAACATCGTCGAGATGAAATACGGCGTCTACTTGGGCCTCGCTTGCCTCGGCGGGCCGACAATGAAGAAACAATCTTCTAAACACGTTGAACAGGCGCATCATGTCTGGGTTGTGGTCTGAGAAAAAAGAGGAGGGCAGTTAGTGATGAGTTGTAGCAAAGCAAGTGAGTGATGAGTGGTGATATATTGTTAGACAATGAAACTAATAGACTCTTATTATCATATTCTGGCAGAGGACGTGACCTTGCACGTGTAAGAGTCTTGAGCTCACTATTTCTTCGTTATTCAAATTGAAAGAAATAAAAAGCCTAATAAAAGTTTACTATTTAATAGTAGACTGCTCAAAACAAAAGAGGCCGAGCTGCCACTTCAAAGAGCTCGAGGTTGTCATATATCTTCGTCTAGACACGATAATAAACACTAATTACAATCACTAAGACGTATACTGAAAGCATATAGGAAACCACGCTTTATTTACTAATGTTATGTTCAAACAACCATAAGAAAATATACAAAGAAAGGTGAAAAGTGAAGCAGGGACCCGGGAAGATATATTCGTTTTATCCGCTACTTAAAAAGGGGGAAATGGTTGGAAAATGTGTAAAAATGAGAGCTGTAATGACTGTAGGCTTTTTCTATTTCTTTTTTATTACTTGCACTCTTGCAAATGCATCATTATTATATCAAGGCAAGCCGCTTAGAAGCCCAGCTTGAAACCACCCCAGTTGAGGCGGGTAAAGACGCCGGCCGAGTCGTACTTTTCACGGATGTCGCGCATCTTCTTGATGTTCTCCAGGGGGAATGTGATGTAGGGGTTCTGGAACTCGCCGGCGTCACCCGCGTACAGGAAATCGCGGGCAATGCCGATCTCCTCGTTGAGCGAGTTGAGGTAGTCGGTGGTGCGCGTGACCCAGTTGAGCATGCGCAGGTCGTCCGACTGCTTGTCCCAACCGGTGGACAGCTGCCAGATGAGCAGGGACTCCTTATCGTCGAGGCCCCAGACGTTGCCGACGCCGTTGTTCTTGGCCACGCTCAGGGCCGTGTGGGGCAGCACGTTGACGATAAAAGTAGGGTACAGGCCCTCAATGTCGCTGATCTCCTCGACGGCCTCCTTCCAGGCGGCGTAGATGTTGAACAGCTGGGTGCCGTTGGGGGTGATGGTGTGGTGGGCAAACTGGACGCGGAACATTTGGTTGGGCGACACGAGCTGGTCGTGCCACACGGTGGGCTTGTAGACGCCGTTGCTGGTGGACTCGGAGGGGATGGCGGAAAAGTTGGAGAAGATGCCCGGGGGCGACTCGGTGCCCTCCTGGACACCGATCAGGCTGGCCGAGGCGGCCTTGGTGGTGACATTGTACTGGATGCTCAGGACCTGACCGGCGCCAATGGTGTTGTTGGGGTACTCGCCGAGGTCGGACGCGGCCTGCAGGAACTGCGGCACGTAGGATTCGTTGAACTGCTGAATTGTGGTCGAGAGGTTGGCGATCTCATAGGCCTGCAGGGTGAACTTGGTGACGACACCGTAGTTGCTGGCACCGCCCTTGAGGGCCCAGAACAGGTCGCGGTTGGTCGTGTTGGTGGCCGTGACCTGGGTACCGTTGCCGAGCACGACCTCGTACTTGAGGATGGTGTCCATGACCAGGCCGTACTTGTTGAGAAAGTAGTGGAAGCCACCAATCAGGGACAGACCGGGAACACCAATGGTCTTCATGCGGCCACCTAGGCAGTAGAGGCCATAGGGCTCTAGGGCCGCATAGACATCGAACCACCGGTTACCGGGACCGACATCGACGGTCTGGGCAGTCTCGTCGACGGTGACAGTGTTGATGTTCTCAAGGGCGACGAGCACACCGCCGTTGATGTTGTTGGAGCCGGGAAACTCTCTTGTTAGATTATTGACTGTAAAATCATTATAGTACTACTAAAACTCACGTTCATGTGGCCACCGCCACGAATGGCAAACTGGACCTGGTTCTTGGACAGCAGAGCAATGGCCGAGGCGACCTCGTCGGCAGTGTTGGGGGTGTAGATGCAGGCCGGGTACAAGCTGGCGCGGACGTCCCAGTAGTCGGTGCGCTCCTCGGTGTAGTTGGTGGACCAGGGGAAGTAAACCGACGAGGTGTTCGTGGCGGCCAGGCTGGCGCAGGCCTCCAAGGCACCGGGCAGGGTGTAGTTTGGGAAGTTGTTGAGCAGCTGGGCAGACGCGGCCGAGGCCAGGCCCGCGAGGGCAACAGCCTTTGCGATCATGGTGAGATGTGAGAGGAAGATTAAAAGAATTAAGAAAGAGTAAAAAAAAAAAAAATCTATAAAAGAAAGACGAGTGGGAGATGTGATAGAAGGAGAAGAGAGAAGAGAGGGTAAGGGTGAAGAGAGAGAGAGAGGTGAGGGTGAAGAGAAGATCGGAAACAAGATATCAACAGACAGTCGTGATCCTTTATACAATCGAGCTCGAGCTGGAGTGCCAGGGCATGGAGCAGCACCGGGGACTACGATCAGGCCGTTGATCATTTGTTTTTCTTCTTTTTTCTTTTACCCTTTTTTCTTTGTCGCGTCCTCTCTCAATGCTGATCTTCGTCTGACAGTCCAGGGTGCCGCTCCATGTCTGTGAGCTCAAGTCAACGGTAGCAGTGCGCAGCAGCAATGCGGTACGGAGTACACGTGCATGAACCAGCAACTCCTCTCTTACAGATATTAGATATTAGCTTTATCCCAGTTGATCTGATGATCAATCAATTAATTGATCCCGGCCGTGATGCCTCGCCCCTGGTGCCTGTTAGGTCTATATCATTAGCTCTGGTCTGGTACTACGCTGGTACGTGTACGTCGTCTTGCTGCGACCTGGTATTGCATCGCATGTGATTATGAAAACTGCTATCTGATATATCGCTATTATTGTGGCCTAATTCTCGCTCTCGCTCAGTAGCGGTTGCTCAGAGCTTCGCCCCCGGTTTGTCGTCTTCATCCTGTGTCATTGTTCATGTCGTACGAGTCCAGAGTCTACAGTCCATAGTCCACAAGACGTCCACTTCTTCTGCCTGATCTTTATTTTTTTCGTCTACATCTTCTTTTCGTTCTCCTCTTTTGATGGAGTCCTCGCGTTCTTCAAACTCCTCTCTCACCGTCTTGTCTGAGCGTCTAAGCATCTCTACCTCATCTACTCGTATTATGTCTCTCCTCATTTTGTCTCTTCTTCTACTTAGTAGCTTTTTTCCTCAGATCGGCATCGTGGCCTTATGGGCATCTGTCACTACTCTTTTTATTACGAAGTATTAGCCGTGTTAGTTTTGTTAGTCTGCTAGTACATGAGTCCGAAACACTGGCTCACTTTTGCTTAATTCAAGTTGGTCTAGTATTCAGTTGATGGCTGTCAGCCGGGCCCCCCTGCACCTTAAGAGATACAAGATACATGGAATAGCTTCCTACTGTTGTATAGTGCCAGGATTTAACCTTAAAGAAAGGACGAAACGGCTGAAGAGATCGATGGATCTGTAGAAGAACAAAAGAATGCACTAGTTGCAGTTGTCGTTGTAGATTGTTGACCGTTTGTTTTCTTTTCTTCTGTTCGAGCGCACAATAAAGTCATTCTGCTGTTTCTTTTCTCCTGCTCGAGCTTACGATATAGTCATATTCTGCTGTTTTCGCGATGCCTCAATATAATACTTAGTAGACGTCAAGCGTAGCCAATGTCGTTTAATGTCATTAAATGTCCGACTCATTTGTACACTTGTACAAGCCGCCAAGTGAGCCTGTCTAGTCTTACTTCGTACTACCCTGTGACCCGACTGACAATTCGCCGACTATCTTCTAGCCGCTATATTTACCTGAAAATCTATCAAGATGCAGATCTCCGAGGCGTGGCTTGGTATACTTAGACTCTAAAACCTATCTTGCCAGCGCGTCCTAGCAGGCAGCCGCCATTTGGAAGTTGCTTGTCAGAAGCCAAAGCCGGATTGTTTTGATCAAAACTATGACCTATTAAGTATGGCAGGCCGAACCGCTGCGAATACGACATAATACATCTTGTAGAGGACTTTCACAACAAGTGCAATAGCCGATGAGCGTGGCACGTTCTCGGTCCAGCCATGCACCTCGAGATATATCAATCTCATGGTCCGCGACTACCACTTGTCGGCTTGTGCGGGCTGAGCTGAACTGAGATGCGTCGACGTGCGTCAAAACACATCTACGTATAAAGCACGTCAGAGGCGTCGCTCGCAAGGCTGCCAGATTCCGATCAATCTCAGTCCGTCGCTCTCCTTCACCATCATGGGATGCATCATGGATGTCGCAGTGTAAAGATACCTCTTGGTCCCCTATATTTTGACACTTGCAGGTATTTAAGCACTTTTAATAAGTGGGACTAGACTGTGTAATGCCATCGCAGTCGCTCTCGCTCTCGCCAAGTATTACATAATCCACATAGCAGGAAATATAGTGGCCCTTTCCCTTGCTAGGCCCTTGACTAGTGACACCACACTGACCAGGGGCGGGAAACAAACGGCAGAGAACTGGAACTGAAAAAGGGCAAAACGCACACAAGGTTCATCTGAAATGCTGTCTGTAATACTTCGTAACAAATTAAAGTTTGCAGGTAGTGGGATGTAACTGCAACACCTGTCGTACTCGGGTGCGGCGGAATTTCCCCATAGAGATGTATGATTTGACGATGGACACAGCAGGGAGCACCCAGAAGAGAGTGCTTCGTAGACTACGAAAAGACTACTCAGTACAAGTCTGAAAGACTGAGAAGACTAAACGATTTGACAGTCGATCTGACAGAGAGTCGTGCAAGTAGCATCCTTGCCCTGCTTTCGGGGCTCCACCGCCAGGAGATTGCCGCCACAGACCCAAACATAGAACTGACAAGATATTAGAAATGAGAGATGATGATGTGAAGAGAAAGAGATGAGCATGAGATACAAGTGACTTCGTAAATCGGCTGCCTACTGCCTAGCCTACGAGAAATACAGAGCATGGAGTACGACACCGTATGGGGTCGTATCAAATATAGGCTTTATTTTGTGTAAATGGAAAAATATGTTTGTTTACCTTTCCCTGGGCGATATGTTTTGTGAGATCGGAATTCATGATTGTCGTTGTGTATACACTACCCTTAGTGACGGTATGAATATCATGTGTGTCTGCACCGTGCTATGCACCTTTATGGTACCGCCATCTCCGAAATCAGCTTAGTATTCCCGAGATTTGTTTACTTATTACTGAGTACTTCTCTTTGGTGATCCGATTACCTCTTGAGCTACTCCTATTCCGATTTATAATACTGTGAGGCGCTCTCCACCCAGCCGTTGGACGGTGATCAGTCCGATTGTTGGGACGAGCTATGGTGCTACGGGTAGATGTTACTGAATTATCCCCATGCCAAGCACGAAACGGCTTGCTGCTTAGTACGTGCATTATTATACTTGCGGCTTACACGATAGAGAGAGCGACAGAGAGCAACGAGAGAGAGTGAGGATCCCACCTGTCTATATCGATTGAGTGGATGCACGTGGTAGGCATTAACATCAATGTCTTGGTCTTTTACTGCACTACTGTTCTCTTGACGGCCCCGTTGTGCGGTTCCGCCGGGAGTTGTCAAGAGTTCTGGTGCCATGCAGTGGCAAAGGATTATAGCGTGGGTTGTAGAAACCAAAGATTAGAGACTACCGGTAGCTCCGGCAAATAGATACTGCAATCCAACAGATACAGATGACAAGGAACAATAAAACACTGCCAAGAAAACAATACTCTGTGAGTAAACTTCGACAAGGCGTCGAAGATACCAAGAGTGCTTGGAAGCTTGACTTAGGATACGTGGTCCCAGTGTAGATCTTGGCTGTAGCAGGTATTCTCTTCTACGCTTTGTAATTGCATGTAGAACAAGTGGCTATCAGACGAAGCTATTGCAAAGGGGTGATACAAAATCTCAATGCGATTTACTCATCTACAGAGTAATACATTGCCGAAGAAGCCTTGTGGCTGCCTTGCTATTGACTGCGGCTTAGACTAGACTTTACACAAAGGAGCATGGGCAACGTACATCCATCGGCAGCCAGTAGGCAGCGGTCGATGCAACGGAACATGCCGCCGTGGCAGTGCGGTGCCATGCCTCCGATGCACGTACAGAATTCTAGAAGGCTACTCCTTTAGACAAATGGGCCGAGTAAGTTGGGTACTTACTTGCCAGACATTTCAACGCCTAGCTGAAATGGCAGAGTTACCAGGCCCAGTTTTCACTATGTGCATAGGATGGCTGCCTAAAGCATAGTCAAAGTGCATTAGCACTTGCATTCACGCCAGCCGGATCATGTGTAGCCAAAAAGAACAACAATCTTGCGTCTCAACTAACAGCGGGAGAGGGCATAGTTGAACTTGGGATATTTGCAATCTTAGTCTCGTTTGCTTTTGACATTGTTCGTAACTTGTGACGGGGGTTGTGCGCAAGACTTTGTGTGCTGTTTTGTCGTATAAATAGTATTCTGGTGAGGGATGGGAAAAGGCTACTTGTAGAATTCTCCTTATACATTATTTATAGTGATTGGCCCTTGAGCTGCTGATATGCCTGCATACTAAGCACCCAACTTTATCGATCCAAGTGATTTGTGATTGTAAAAATTCCGATGTACGTTGATTCACATCGATGCACGTTGGTTGTCATAATCACATAGTTTCCATCGCCTAGAGCCTCAGAACTTTGATTAGCCCATCAAAGACGACACAGGTATATCCTGTTTAGTGGAAAAACAACACACACAAAACCTCACTACCGTCTAAGTGACATCGTCTCCTTGATCACACCACTACACTACCATCCCTCATTGTCAATATGCCGCTCTAGACTTGCAGCACTACCAATTGCCTACGACCGGCTGTCCGGAACTCGGGTGACTGTCATTTGCGGCTGGCATCTTTGCATGGTGCACGTTCAGAATCCGCCTCACCGCTGCCCGGTTTGGAATGTGAGTTCCCCTGGATGCAGCAAGAGTATCTTTGCAGCCCTGTATGCTAAATGTAGCCCAGGATGGCGATGTCTACGACGAGGCTGCAGCCAAGGTCGAGCAGCAAGAGCTGCAGGGCCTACTGTCCCATATCAACACAAAAGCGCTTGCCGCCCGTGCAAGTGAGCTCCGGGGCGGCATAGCATGCACCGTGCCGACGCCGGTCTACGGCAAGGACAATCGCAGTCACTGTCATGGGCGGCATGAACTACCGCGTCGACGTCATATTTAATCTCGGGACGAGAGCGAGGCGCATGCAGTATTGGTATTGTGTGCAGCACTCGTCATGTTACCATTTATTTCGTAGCAGTGCTGTGGGTATATATAAATATAATCTCCCAACAAAGGCAGATGCCCACACGGCTATGCGACTATGCCCCGCCCCGGCACGCCGGCTTGTCGGTGATCATAGGATGTAGAGTCATTGACGGCAGTCTGACCACTGATAGCCATACACCCTCCCTCTTCTCACCAAAGGCCGATGGATGAGAGGATACAAAGATCAGAATAGAATAGATATGCTTGAATGGATGGCTGCATTTGTTTAGGCGGCGATCATATACGTAGCTGTAGCCCCAGCAGAACAGCTTGCGGACAAGAGGGTGCCGACCTCGCTTCTGTCTTCTGTCTTCTGTCTTCTTCTTTTTTCTACTATCCTTGTCTTCTAAATATCGATACTGCCGATGCAACCAGGTCTGATCATGTAACCGAAAGGCACAGTAGCGTCTAGCAAGGGCCGTGCAGTATCATGCATCGAAGCAGTAGAAGCGGTAGATGCCGCAGCTCGGAAAATTAGAACATTGGAATAATGGCCGACGGTCAAGGCCCTGTCTACCGCCTAATCAATTTGAATGGCAGGCCTTGATTCTATACCGGTTGGTACTGCGTAGTTGATACTGGCCGAGCTCTTCATCTTCATAGCATAAGTAGGCATCGTGAGATCTTGTTATAAATGGGCTGTATCGATTTGATATCAAACTTATTACATGATGAATTGGGTAATTGCATTAAAATAGGATTTTTGATAGTAATGTCTAGCCTTTTAAAATATCTTTGAAATTGTATATAATACAATTAGTAGGTAAATGTAATAATGATAGAGAAGAACACCAGCAAATGTCCAGCTACGTTCAGTCAGCCGTGTCTAGAACAAAGTCTTGAAAGTTCTTGAATGTGAAGAGGCAGACGATACCATGCTAGACATATCTGATACTGACTCTGTTATGCCTGGGTTTTCGCCGTACTTTTGCAGAAAAGCCTACAACACTGTCTTGCAGTTCAGCAAACAGATAGCCCTCGGATCAGATAAAAATTAAGACATATCAAAGCAAGGGGAATGGATTCATACAGTCAACAAGTAAATGTAGCGGTGTAGATGGCCGATATAAATCTGAACAATCAAAATGCCAAAACGCCAAGATGCTTGAAAGTATGCTTGGATGTATCACCATCAAAAACACCGATATACAATCACGATGAAGATAGCTTTACTCGTGATCGCGGGACTGGCAACGGCCTCAGTCGAGCTCAGGCAGGATGCCTCTCTTACAGTGGCTACTCTCACCGGCATCTTCACGGGCGGCGTCAACGCCGACTACCCCAACGTCCGCGAGTTCCGCAACATCCCTTACGCCCTGCCCCCCGTCGGCCCGCGCCGCTGGCTGCCGCCGCAGTCGCTGCCGCCGTCTAGCCAGCATTCCAGCTCTCTGCACTGGCCGGCGCAGTGCGCCCAGTACCTCACGCGTATCCCGTCGCACTGGAACTCAAACATGACCAGCTTTTATGTCAACACCGACGGACAGAATCTGCTCGCAGGCGAGCAGGCCCAGACCAGCGCTGAAGACTGCCTGTCGCTGGCCATCTGGACGCCTCACCCCAGCACTTCTGCGTCCGAGCCTGCAAGCCTGCTACCCGTGGCCATCTTTGTCCCTGGCGGCGACTTTTACAACGGCGGCGTCGACGTCACATACCAGAAACCGGCACCGCTGGTCAGCCGTCGCCAGGACCTGATCGTCGTGACTCTGCAGTATCGCCTCGACCTCTTTGGCGCGCCCAATGCCGCCGCTCTGCAGGGCTTGGACCAGAACCTTGGCCTGCTTGACCAGCGCAAGGCCGTCGAGTGGCTGCATGCCAACATACGCAGCTTTGGCGGCGACCCCGAACGCATGGTCCTCTGGGGCGAGTCAGCAGGATCCATCGCCGTCGACTTTTACAACTATGCATACTACGACAACCCCATCGTGTCTGGGCTCTTCCTCATGTCGGGATCTGCCCTTGATCCCCAGTCTCCAGCCGACCCTACCTATAGCAACTTTTCCTTTGTTGCCAAGAACGTCGGCTGTGATTTTGGAATGGGTGCAGACCGCGACGCCGGCGCAGAACTAGAGTGCATGCGGCAAGTGCCGTCACACCTGTTGCTCAACTATGCTGGCCAGTACCGCGACAACAAGACAGTCCCCAAGATAACCTTCCGGCCCGTGCCCGACGAGCGCACTCTGTTTAGCAACTATAGCGACCGTGCTTCCAAGGGCTTGTTCGCCAACCGGCCGCTGCTGCTCTCGACGACGGCCGACGAGTGCACGAGCTTCTTTTTCCCCATTGACAATCTGGTAGAGGGGCCGTATTTGCCACTCGTAGACGACACAACTCTAACTGCCTTTGTATGTCCTGCGGCCAATGCCACTCGATGGCGCGGGGCGGTACCGGGCCGCACGACTTACCGGTACCAGTACGCAGGCAACTTCACCTCTGTGACTCCCTATCCGTGGATGGGCGCATACCACGCAAGCGACATACCCATGGTATTTGGAACCCTGGCTGGACGGCCCAATGTGACGGCTTTTCAGCAGAGTATCCTAGAGTCGATGCAAGACCACTTTGCGGCCTTTGTGGCCGACCCTGAGAATGGACTGAGGAATATGAAGACGGGCTGGCTGCCCGACAATGGCAGTGTCCATGGTGGGCCAATGATGCGGTTTGCCGCGGGTGATAAAGTACACAAGATCATCAATTCGCTAGAGGTTGACGGGGCCTGCTTCGGCCAAGGCACATATAACCATAGTCCTTAGGTAGATGACCAACACTGATAACCTTTATCTGTAGATAATCAAACATGAGTCAGTCTGTGCAAGATAAGATGCGACACACTTCAGAGCAGACTCGATCAACAGAGCCAGCTGTCTCAAACTCATGCCATGTCTCTCAGTATTCGTATCTGATCAGCTGTTTCCATATGCACAACTCTGTAGGTCACCGGTGCGTTTGATGCCGATAATATGACGAGAGACAATTTGCCAAAGGTGACTGACTGACTGCCCCCCACCGAGATGAAGATTCAAGACAGACTCAATGCGGTGGGGTCGCAATGATATTGATCACCGGCGGGGTTTTACCAGTTGAAAAACGGAGGAGGATAGATAGAGCTGGATACGAATGAAACGATGGAAAGATGGAGGATGGAGAGGATGGATCATCGTGATGGATCCAGACTTGACTCAGACTTGCGAGATATACTCCGTCCTCCGTACAGACGAGGCCGAGTCGAAATACTCGCCGAAATAGGTCAATATTACTAAGCAAGGTGAAAATAGAAAACGGGGAAGCTACGATGGGGAATACAGGTTTTTGGCAAACTAAGCGACGGGATATATATTTTTGTATTATTTTGAGTTATTTATAGGCGTAATAAAATAAATACCATAATAGCTACTCAGTAAAGGAGAAACTCAATTAATAAGAAACTCTAATAAAAGACCCGGGGCGTTGACGGGCGAGCTTACTGGGGAATAGCTCCAGGTCCCGCATCCCCGCCGGCAGTCGCTATGCTATTTGAGAGACAATTACTCCGTAAGTTGCGCAGTTGATATGCAATACATGTGAAACACTACTATTGACCTAAGCTGTCCACACACACAACTTGCAATCTCTTTGGTTCGTCTGCTGCTAGCCCGACTTCTTTGTACATAGCTCGATTCGACCGACGATATAAGACGACGTCTCCCACTCTTTCTACTCGACGACGTGCCCCTTTTCTACTTGCTTCGAACCATCTTGCCAACACTCTTAACACCTCTACAACCTCTCATCTGCCGCCATTATGACTATCGGAATCGCCCTCCTTGGTGCCGGCATCTTTGCCCAGGCCCGTAAGTCCCCATGGCCGCTCTGCATTCTCCAGGCTCTACACTCTACACTCTACACTTGGTCTCCCTCCACCTAGATTGAATACTGACAGCAAGCATAGAGCACCTCCCCGCCATTGATGGCTGTGACCTGCTCGAGCTCAAGGCTGTCTACTCGCGCTCGCAAAAGTCTGCCGAGGCGTTTGTCGCCAACTCCGGCAAGACTGACTTGCCCGCCTATTTTGACGAGCCCGCAACCCCCGGCAAGAGCCTCGCCGACCTGCTCGCCCGCCCCGACATTGCCGCCGTCTCCGTCGCGTTGCCCATCAACCTGCAGCCCCAGGCCATCCGCACCGCCCTCGCTGCCGGCAAGCACGTCATCAGCGAGAAGCCCGTCGCCGACACGGTCGAGAACGCACGCGCCCTCATTGCCGACTACAAAAAGCTGAGCTCGCCTCCTCTGTGGGGTGTCGCCGAGAACTACCGCTACCAGGCATCGCTGCACGTGGCCGAGGAGGAGGTCAAGAAGATTGGCGGCACACTCGTGTCCTTTGTGCTCAACTCCAACAAGTTTGTGCGCCCCGACGGCAACTACTTCAACACGGCCTGGCGCAAGAACCCGACACATCCCGGCGGTTTCCTGCTGGACGGCGGCATTCACTACGTGGCATCGCTGCGCTCGCTGCTGGCTGCTGCCGGCGCACCGCCCTCCAAGTCCAACAAGATCACCAAGCTCGCCGGCACCATGGAGCAGCTGCTTGAGATCCTGCCGCCCGCCGACACTGTGCGCAACATTGCCGTGACCGAGGGCGGTGCCAGCGGTGTTGTGACCATATCGTTTGGTACCGAGTTCGGTGTGCCGCTCGAGATCAGCGTGACAACAACCGAGGGCATGGTGACCTGGACACCCAAGAAGGTGACTGTGGCCACGCGCAACACAGCCGACCCCTTCAGCCCGCACATTGTTGAGCACGACTGCTCGCCCAAGAACCCCGCGTTCCCAGCCGACGAGGGCACCGGTGTCAAGGCCGAGTTCCGCGCATTCGCTGCCAACATTGCCGAGGGCAAGACGGCTGTCGAGACGCGTCTGTCTCCTGCTGAGGCTCTTGCCGACCTAGAGTTGCTCGAGGCTATGTTTGACTCGGGCGCAACGGGTCTTGAAGCCAAGGTCGTCCCATAGTTTAAAAGTAAGATACAAACCAGTATGTAGATCAATGGAAAGTACAGAATAGTAGCATCAAACCTTTACATTATCCCATGTTCAATGTATATGATTAGTAATTGATTTCTATAGTTGTTTTTTGTTTTTTTTGTTTGGTAGCATTGCACCTGCCATTAACGAAACGCCATCGCACCTTCCTCTTTACCACAGCATCACCACATTTCGTCATCCCACCCTTTCCCCTCGCCATCCCACAGACTACTCCGCACTGTATCTAGATTAGGCACTGATTACGGGTGGGTCCGTGTTCTAGCGCCCCAAACTGCCTAACAGTCTCAATCGCACCTGCCCAAAACGATCACCTCCACCCTGCCATGCAGGCACCTCTTACACCATTTACGACCTACAAACAAGCTTCCGTGGGTCCCAGGGAGCTTGTCCTGTGTTATCCGACTTCCCGCTTATCTCGCCATCTTTCTCTTCTCTTTCACTCTTCCTTTTCCCTCTTCTCTTTCTGTTTTCTTCTTCTTCTTCTTCTTCTTCTTTCTTCTCTCTCTCTCTTTCTCGTATTCACCCTTTCTCTCTAATCATCCCAAACTCCATTTGCTACCATGGAGAAAGACTCTCTGCCGCCTTACTCGCCCGGCGACTACAAAGAGGTGCCCCCCGGCTGGGGCCTTCACCACCTTCACGGCAGCTTTAGCGACAATGTTCATGGCTACCGCCGTGGCCTGAATCGCCGGGTTCGTCGCCGGTTTGCCGGTCTCGTAGCTTTAGCCTTGTTTGTCGGTTACGCGCATTGGCGCTCCTCGTCGGCCACCACGTCCCAGCCGACGCTCCTGTCGGTCGAAAAGCTCCAGCAGGACCTCCAGACATGTGCCCAGCTCAAGACCAAGCCTCAGGCTGCACCAGGCATTGGCCGTGCTCGTAATGCCCGGTCAACGTCGGGCCACGGAGCTACTCTGATTCGTAATGCGACAGTTTGGATCGGCGCACCCGACGAGGCTCTTGCTGCTGGCCTGTCTGCTGCCGAGCTCAAGGCCGGCCAAGCGTTCCGCTGGACGACGGCCGATATCTTCGTCAAGGACGGACTGATCCAGCGCGTCGCCGCGGAGATTGACCTTGCATCTTTGGAGACGACCAATTTCACAACATACGATGCTGCTGGCCGCCAGGTCACTGCCGGTATTATTGACATGCACAGTCACTCGGGTGTCGATTCGCTACCCGAGTTGCGTGGTAACGCAGACACAAACGAGGTGGCTGCTGATATTACGCCCTATGTGCGCTCGCGTGACGGTATCCAGCCCCAGGACAAGCAGATTCAGGTTATCAAGTCGGGTGGTGTCACTACGTCTCTCGTTCTGCCAGGTTCAGCCAACAATATTGGCGGCGAGGCCTTTGTGATCAAGCACGCTGTCGGTGTTGAGCAGGGCCGTGCTGAGCTTAGCATCGCCTCTCTCTTGGCTGCCCCTGACGCACCAGAGCTGCGCTACATCAAGATGGCTTGCGGTGAGAACCCCAAGCGTATTTACGGCAAGTCCGGCGAGCACGGTCCTACAAGCCGTCTGGGCGAGGCCTGGGAGTTCCGTCACGCCTTTGAACAGGCTGCTGCTGTCAAGCAGGCTCAAGACGACTGGTGCGCCACGGCCGAGCAGCTTGCCGCCTCGGATGCTACTGGCTGGACAAGCAAGGTTTCGTCCTACCTACCCCAGGAGATCCGCTGGGAGACTCTATCCGCCGTGCTGCGTGGCCAGGTCTTTGTCAACACTCACTGCTACACCGTGCCTGATCTTGAGTCCTTTGTTGGCTACACCAACGAGTTTGAATTTCCTGTGCGCGCCTTCCACCACGCCCACCAGACCTTCCTCATTCCTGAGATTCTCAAGCGCGCCTGGGGTGCTGACATTTACGGAGCTCCCGCGTCTGCCCTGTTTGCCGACAACATGTACTACAAGGCCGAGGCTGCCGTGGCATCCGAGTATGCCGGCAAGATTCTGTGGGACAACGACCTGACCCCGATCTACGTCAGCGATAACCCGGTCCTCAACGCTCAGCATGTACTGTTTGAGGCTGCCAAGGCATACCGCTACGGACTGCCATACCACGCTGCTCTTGCGTCTGTCACTACTGCCCCTGCCGAGCGCTTGGGTCTTGGCAACCGCATCGGCCGCCTGCAGTCTGGCTACGATGCCGATATTGTGGTTTGGGACAGCGACCCGCTGAGCGTTGGTGCGGCGCCCATTCAGGTGTGGATTGATGGTGTCCCGCAGTACAAAGACCCCGTTGAGCTTGCCAAGCCCAAGACTGGTCCCATCCAGCCGGACGAGAAGCTGGCCACGATTCCGGATGAGCCTGTTGCTGTTGACGGCACTGTTGTCTTTACCGGTGTCAAGGATCTGCTTGTTGACCACGAGGATGCCGCCGCTATCAAGGACGGCTCCACTGTTGTCGTCCAAAACGGCAAGATTACTTGCATTGGTGCCTGCAAGGAGGATGTTGCGGCTGCACGTGCTGGCAAGGATGGCCAGCGTCTTATAGAGCTCGCCAACGGTTATGTGGCGCCTGCCTACACTGCCTTTGGCTCGTTCCTGGGCCTGAACGAGATTAGCGCGGAGAGTGATACGGACAACGGCAACAGCGACGGCAATGTCTTTAGCCGTGGTGTTGATGGTCTTGCCTTTGGTGGCCTCAAGCTCAACGTCGCACACCGCTACGGTGTCACGCGTGCCGTGTCTGCACCCAAGTTCCGCGGCGGCTTCTCACACTACGGCACTAGCGCCGGCTTCCTGACGGGTGCGTCGAGCGGTCTTGAGGAGGGTGCTGTTTTCGCAACAGACGCGTCGGTGCACTATACCCTGACACAAGGCGCGAAGCAAGGAAGCACACCCTCGCTGTCGGCAGCCATTGGAGTCTTCCGCACGAAGCTGCTTAAGGCAATCAAGTACAAGGGTGAGGAGAACGACTACGACTACTCTGAGGAGTACTTCTTGCACAAGGTCGTGTCGGCCGAGTTCCCTCTTGTTGTGACGGTCCACAGCGCCGACACGATTGCCTCTGTGCTCAAGGTCAAGGCTGAGGTAGAGGCAGCTGCCAAGGCTTCGATCAAGCTCATCATTCTGGGCGGTGCCGAGTCGCACCTTGTTGCAGATGCCCTGGCCAAGGCCAGTGTTGGTGTCGTGCTGGCACCGCTGCAGTCGTACGCGACCAAATGGGACCAGCGCCGCGCACTCACGGGCGCCCCGCTAACCAACGGAACGGCTGTCGATGCGCTGCTGGACGCCGGCGTTACAGTGGCCATTGGCCTCGAGCAGGACTGGCTGCTGCGCGATCTGGGTCTGCTGGCGGGCATTGCTTACCACAACGGCGGCGGCCGTCTGTCTGAGAAGGAGGCGCTTGCTCTTGTCTCTGGAAACATTGACAAGCTGCTGGGCTTTTCGACGGCCAAGGCCGACTTTGTTGTGCACGAGGGCCACCCTCTGCAGATCGACTCGCGCATCAAGGCTGTCAGTGCCGGCCAGGGTGTTGTGACTCTTTTGTAATTTGAGTCTGTACTTTGTAGTTTGATCTCTTGGATACTATTCTGTTTCTTTGTCGTAGCTATATATCAATATATCAATATATCAATATATTTAAACTTTTTATCGAAATTGACATACTAGTCTCAACAAGCCCTCGGCATTTTTGCTGTTTTCCAACTAGGCGTGTAAGTGGACAGTGTAATATAGTGCTCCGTTGATAAATATGCACTGTGGTAGATTATGTCATCATTGAGTATCCGTATTAGGACTAGCGCCAAAGCTCTCTCCTTGCCCGCAAGGCTTGCAACTGCATCGCGCCTCGTCTCGATTGCGATCCATACCGCACCTCATCGCCACGACCGTCACCGCCTTGTACATCAACCCGATTGACTCTACGACTATTATTGCCGAATCTCTCACATTGCATACTATTAGCAGAGTCTGATTCACTCCCCCCAACACTCCTCACAACCGCTACGATGGGCAAGAAGCGGCGCAACTACCCGAACCTCGACGAGCTTCTCGGGCGCGCGTGGTGCTACTACTGCGAGCGTGACTTTGAAGATCTCAAGCTGCTCATCTCGCACCAAAAGGCCAAGCACTTCAAATGCGAGCGCTGCGGCAGACGGCTCAACACCGCGGGTGGTGAGTAGTACCAAAAGGCTCTACATCTCTACAATACTAACAAACAACAGGCCTGTCGGTGCACATGAACCAGGTGCACAAGGAGACATTGACGCATGTTGAGAACACGCTCGAAGGCCGCGACGGCCTCGAGGTCGAAATCTTTGGCATGGAGGGCATCCCTGAAGAGGCCGTCGTGTCGCACAACAGCAAGATTATCGAAGACTTTCACAAGAACCGTGCCGAGCGCCAGGCCGTCACGGGCAACCCGCCGCCCGGTCTGCCCGGCAGCAATCGGCCCCTGAAGAAACTCAAGATGGAGACGCCGGCTGAGCTCAAGGCTCGCCTGGCGGCATTCCGTGCCAGCGGCGGCGCCGCGGCCGCCGCAGCCAATGCAGCAGCAGTCCCGCCGCCAAATGCGCCGACAGGGCCAGCAGCGTCTGCACCCGGTATCATTTCGGGTCTGCCGTCGCGGCCACCTGCAGGCCAGTTTCCTCCCCAGTTTCCTCCCCAGTTTGCGGGCCAGTTTGCGGGCGCCCCCGGCGACCTGCCCCAGCGCCCGGCAGCCTTTGGCGGCGCGTCGACGCTGGACGATCTCGTGTCGGGTGCAGCTTCAGGCGTGGCACCGCCGCCGTCGGGTGATGATATCGACCGCATGATCCGGGCAGCTGAGGCTGGTGCACGGACAGGCGGTGACGACAAGGACAAAGCGGCCGAGCGGACAGAGAAGAGCGAGAAGAAAAAGGAAAAGTCGTCGATGCGGATGGTGTATGCCGACGGCGACTTCAGCCTGGAAGAAAAGATGGCACAGATGCCGCGGTACGCTGTGGCCGTATAGGCTGTCTAGTACTGTCCAGCACTGTCCAGTACTTTCCAATACGCCTCGCTCTGTACCCCTTCCGTCTTGCTTCATCGTCTGTTTCTGTTCTATATTGTGTACACTTACTTATTCATGTCTGCTACTTGGCGTTCGGGACTACTACATCTTGTTTGGCTGCAATCTAAAATGTGATATTCAACAAAACTCAACAAATTCAATTATCTGTTTTGCTAGATGATAGCTATATGCCTACCATGTCGATGGCCATGCCGATCATCTTGGCGATGCATAGGAATCTCTGTGCAGCAGCCATCGAGGACGACGCCACCATAGAAATGGGCATGTCGTGCACGGATGCCATACCAGGGGATTACAGATGTCGCAGTCACGGTTTGTTAATTCTGAATTCTGCAATGTCTTGACGAATCAGTGTGCTATCCGCTCTTCGCATTGAGGTTGCATCTGTCTGGACTGGTCATTTGCTGGTGAGATATATTGAATACTAAGTCCCACTCCCGACTATTGTCGTCTTGTCGTGACCGTCGTGAAATATTGATAAAGAACTGATATTTTTGCCGAATCAAGTCTGGTGTAGCCGGCCACTTTGTCTTGGTGGCTGTGTCCTTAAATTGTGAATGCCGCGCCGAGCCGCGCTTGGCCTGACAGGCAACATGCCCTGTAGCAATAGAAATGATAGGAACAATGCTGAAAGGTGCGTGTCGTAAAGTAGTCATAAACCGCTCTTCTTGAAGACACGCTCAAGTGTCGTTCCACAGAGCCTGCTGCTCGCTGCGGCCGACAAGACTGCCCAGCCAGTTGCCCGACTCTCTGAGACGCAGCACAATAGAAGGCGACGACCCGGGAACCCATGCAGTCAAAGCTGCTGCGAAACAGCTCAGGTCCTCGCGTGGCAGACGCAGCCAGAACTCGCTGCCGTCGATCTTGAGCAGGTCAAACGGCATGCCGGCGCCTGTCGCGCCCAGGAACTGCTTGAGGGCCGATTCGCAGTACCCACGGATCTGGAGAGCGTCAAGCGGGCCAGATTCAGCATTGCTACCGCTGTGCACCACCTCGATATGAGCATATGCAAACGGCGGCTGCTTGAACGTGGTGCTGAAGAGCTCGCGCGCCTTGCCCTCCTTTGCAAGCTTGCGCTTCTTGGTGGCGGCGTCAATTGACAATGCCAGCGAGGTGTCGGCCATGGTTGTGTCGTTTATTGACATTGACAAATTGAAGTAATTAGATGAAGTTTCTGTAGTCAATTACTTTTTAGCAGAATAACAAAAGTTGTCGCCCGGTGCTGGCATCGCGTGAAAGCAGTGTTAAAACCTTCAAGTGAGGTTAGCTTGAGCCAATCACATTAGCAGGTTCAATTAGTCTTGGATATACTACAGTATCACTAACCACACCGCATACTCTACTAATCCACCGAGTCTACTAACTACTAGCGGCGCACGATCGCCTTGTCCTGAACAACCTCCCATCTATTTGAGTTCGTTGCTTCCCACCTCCACCGCAATCACTGAAAAGCTCCATCACCAACCACCACCACTCCTACCGCCCTTTCGAGCTCAACCTGTCCACCGCCTCCCTCTCCTGTCATCTCCGGCAATCTCGACCATTAAAATGTCCGAAAACTACGTCTCGCCCGGCCAGCAGCGCTACCTGCGCGCCTGCATGGTCTGCTCCATCGTCATGACCTACCAGCGCTTCCGCGACGAGGGATGCCCCAACTGCGAAGAGTTCCTCCACCTTGCCGGCTCGCCCGACCAGATCGACACCTGCACCAGCACCGTCTTCGAGGGTCTGCTGACGCTGGCCAACCCCGGCAAGTCGTGGGCAGCACGGTGGCAGCGCCTGGATGGTTACGTGCGCGGCGTCTATGCGATCAAGGTGTCGGGCCAGTTGCCAGACGATGTGCGCGCCATCCTTGAGGACGAGCACCGCATCCAATACATACCGTATGTTGATTCCACTGTTCTCTGTCCTCTTGAATCTACAAAGCTAACAACACAGTCGTGATGGAAGTGCTGCCGATGCCGAGTAGGCCAGCGCCTGTCTTGGCTTGAATTCCCTTCATCTAGTTCTTCTTATCTAGTTCCTTTCTGCATTATTTTCTTTTTCTTTTCTTGGTTTTGTGGCTACCCTTTCCGGAAGCAAGCGACTATTTCGGGGCGCGGATTTCTCCCCTACATAAAATAAGTTGGAGTTTAGGTGGCGTTTTTGTTGCGGACTGGCTTCTGTTTCTGCTTATTTAAAGGATTACTTATTACTGGCATTTCAGCGGCACAACTGCGTGATTTAGTGTCTTTTAATTCACAGCATATGGCGCCGTGCTTTCAATGCTATCTATCATGTTTATCCCACCAGTGGTATCCTTCGTATCCTTTGTATCTTCCATATACACCCAGTAACGCCAAAACATAAATTTCATAACAAAGCACTTGTAACGGATTCGAAATCAAAATCTAGGCTTCTTGTTCGGCGGCCCATTGTTGTTGAACCGGAAGCCGACACCACCACTGCTCGAGTCGCGTCCTCGTTTGCGTTCCATCTCCTCTTTCATAATGCGCTCGGCTTCGCTCATCTTCTTGGGAACCTCGATCTTCTTGGCACCACCGCCGCTTGCAAGCGCATTCTTCTTTGCCGCCGCAAACACGTTCTTTGCCTGTGGCTTGGCCAGTCCGCCAAACTTGAGGGAAACTGGCTTTGCCGCAGTCGCAGCCGGGGCTGGAGCGGACTCATCCTTCTTCTCTGAATCTATTTTTGATGCATCTGTTGAAGAAGCTCCCGCCAGTGATGCTTCTAGTGATGGCGAGGTTTTTGCGGCTGGCTCCATGGACGATTTCGTCGCAGCAGCGGGCTTTGCAGTGCCAAACGATAACTTGACCTTTTCGCCTTCTTCCCGCTGCAGCATATACTTCTTCTCCTTTTCTTCATCGTCATCTTCTTCACCATCAACAGCCTCACCATTCTTCTCTTTTGCCGCCTTAGCAGCCCTAGCAATCTGTGCTTTGAGCATCCGCTGTTCCCACTCCTCGTCGCCGCGATCTTGTGCCTCCTTTCGCCGCAGAGCCTCCTGTCGCTTCAATGCCTCAGGCGAGCTGTCGATCCACGAGATAAAAAAGCCCTTTTCGTTTTCCTCCACACGACATAAACCCTCACGGCCTAGGTGCTTGGCAAACTCAGTCAGCGATGACCACTTTGTCGAGTTCATGTGGACGTGGTCGCGGCGCTGGATAAACTCTTGGTAAAAGTGGTTGATCTGGACCTGTTTTTCGCCGTGGGCAGTGCGCAGGAGCTGCAGAAACTCATTGAGGAACTGTGTCGAGTATTCGTTGATAACTTTGCGCGGGTCGGACCCGACAGCCAGCATGTTGCGCACATGGCTCTCGCTAAGGGTGTGTTGCTTAAAGGCGTTTTCGTCACGCAGAGCGCGCTCACAGATCTGACAGTACCATCGCAAGCCTGTATGTAGTATGTTAGTCTCTGTCTCGGCCTCTTCATGTAACATGTCATCGTCTCGTCGGATTCGGAATGCAAAGTACTTACGAGTCAGGCCTTTGGCCTTGATTTGGTTGCTGAGGTGTTTAGCTGAACCAAACTCTGCTTTAGGCATTTTCTGGATTTTTCAAGATAGAAAATTGAAGCTTTTAATAAGATGGCTTTGTTAATGCTGCGTCTTTCGGTCGAGATTACAAGCTGTCGCGCAAGGCTGAGATGCATCTTGAACATTGACAATAGAGAAGGCAAAATGGCCAAAACGACAAGGCGGCGAAGATAATCACGTGCCTAAAACTGACTATTGTGGAGATCTGTTGCTTGTAACAAATAAGCAATAGGTGCTCAGGGAGTATTAGTAGTACTCCGCAACAAAGCACCCCCACTAGCACCAAATTACTAGCCAACTGTCAACAATGCGCACCCAAAGCACAGAGGCCCCTGAGCGCTAGGTGGGCGGTCTGGATTAACCCATTTTGCCCCGCTATGCTGAACTGGCCTATAGCGTAGCCATTCACAGCGTAGAGCTCAAAGCAACTACAGTGGCCTTGCTCCTGGACAGCGTGCTCACTTAATTACAGACTACAGACGACAAACTCCAGTCGACAAACGCCTCCTGTCCCTAGGCATCCCCAGACCACCGATCGTAGACCGCATAGCTCGACAGCGGACTCAACGATAGGTACACGACTGCAACTACCAATTGCCAGCAACGACGACACGATTGCACTCGTCTTGCTACCTCGAACAACGCCAGCCCGGACCACATCGTCGACGGCAAGCTCCGCAAGCTCCGGCATCGCAACGGCCCCCGAGACGGGTATCTTCACATTTGCAACTCCTCGATACTCTACGCCATGTCGTCCCGTGAGTGACCCTCTAGAGTCTCTTCAAAGAAGAGGACTTGGATAGGGAACGCATAGCTAACCCCCTTAGTCAAGCAATTCATCCGCAATGTGCGGGCTGCGAAGACCATTGCCGACGAGCGGGCCGTGATCCAGAAGGAGAGCGCCGCCATTCGCGCCAGCTTCCGCGAGGAGAGCCACGACCACACCATTCGGTAGGCCTGAGACTGCCAAGCCACGCTTATGCGTCTGCAGCTCAAAATATACTAACACTGACGACCAGGCGCAATAATGTTGCTAAGCTCCTCTACCTCTTCACCCTCGGCGAGCGCACACACTTTGGCCAGATCGAGTGCCTCAAGCTCCTGGCCTCGCCGCGCTTTGCCGACAAGCGTCTGGGCCATCTCGCCACCAGTCTGCTGCTGGATGAAAACCAGGAGGTTCTGACCCTCGTTACAAACTCTCTCAAGAACGACCTTTCCCACTCGAACCAGTACGTCGTCGGCCTCGCCCTATGCACGCTCGGCAATATTGCATCTGTCGAAATGTCCCGAGACCTGTTCGTCGAGATCGAGAACCTGATATCCACATCCAACCCCTACATTCGGAGAAAGGCCGCTCTCTGCGCCATGCGGATATGCCGCAAGGTCCCTGATTTGCAGGAGCACTTCCTCGAAAAGGCTACCCACCTGCTGGCAGACCGTAACCACGGTGTGCTTCTGTGTGGTCTCACTCTAGTAACGAGCCTGTGCGAGGCCGACGAGGAGGAGGGCGGCGAGGAGGGCATTATTGAGAAGTTCCGCCAATTCGTGCCTGCCCTCGTGCGCACACTCAAGGGCCTCGCCTCGTCTGGATATGCTCCCGAGCACGATGTTACTGGCATCACCGATCCCTTTGTGCAGGTCAAGATTCTTCAGCTGCTGCGTGTCCTAGCCCGTAGCGACGCCCACACGACCGAACAGATCAACGACATCCTTGCCCAGGTCGCGACCAACACCGATTCGTCTAAGAACGTCGGTAACTCGATTCTTTACGAGGCTGTGCGCACCATCCTGGACATTGAGGCCGACTCTGGTCTGCGTGTGCTGGGTGTCAACATTCTCGGCAAGTTCCTTGCCAACCGCGACAACAACATTCGCTACGTGGCCCTCAACACTCTGATCAAGGTCGTCGCCATTGAGCCTAATGCTGTTCAGCGCCATCGCAACACGATCCTCGACTGTCTGCGCGATCCCGATATCAGCATTCGGCGCCGTGCCCTTGACCTCAGCTTTACCCTCATCAACGAAAGCAATGTGCGCGTCCTAATCCGCGAGCTTCTTGCCTTCCTCGAGGTTGCCGACAACGAGTTCAAGCCGACCATGACCAGCCAGATCGGTATTGCCGCCGACAAGTTTGCACCTAACAAGCGCTGGCACGTGGACACAATGCTGCGCGTGCTCTCCCTTGCCGGTAACTACGTCAAGGAGCCCATCATGTCTTCGTTCATCCGTCTTGTTGCCACCACCCCCGAGCTGCAGACCTACGCCGTACAGAAGCTGTATGCCAACCTGAAGAAGGACATCACCCAGGAGAGTCTGACGCAGGCAGCGTCGTGGTCCATTGGCGAGTACGGTGATTCCCTGTTGCGCGGCGGCCAGTATGAAGAGGAGGAGCTGGTGCAGGTGGTCAAGGAAGAGGATGTTGTGGATCTGTTCTCGACGATCCTCAACAGTAGCTACGGAACCCAAGTCACGACCGAGTACATCACCACGGCCCTTATCAAGCTCACCACACGCCTGAGCGACGCTACCCAGATCGAGCGCGTGCGCCGCCTCTTGATGGCTAACCAGACTAACCTGGACGTCGAGGTGCAGCAGCGTGCCGTCGAGTACTCCAACCTGTTCAACTATGACGAGATCCGTCGCGGTGTCCTTGAGAAGATGCCACCTCCACAGATCAAGGAGTCGTCGCGCGTGCTGGGCGAGAACATGACGGCCAAGAAGTCGGCCAAGGCCGGTAACCGCAGGTCCAAGATTGTGAAGCAGACGGAGCAGGATCTTCTGCTGGATCTGATGGGAGACAGCGCCCCCTCTGCGCCATCGCCGCCCATCGGTTCCCAGAACAACAATGCCGACTTGCTGGCCGACATTCTCAGCGGTGGTAACGGCTTGGCCTCGCCTGCTCGCACGTCTGGCTCTCCGGCGCCGCCACAGAACAACGTGTCAGCCATTATGGACCTGTTCGGCTCGTCAGCCCCCGCTGCTGCTACCCCACCCCCAGCTGCCGCTTCCCCTGCGCCAGGCGGTCTCCCTACCGATCTCTTTTCTTCCTCTTCGCCGCCCGTGCAACAAGCACCACCTGCTGCTGGCCCCGTCGGTGCGCCCTGCTACAACGGTAACGGCATTGAGATTACGATTGCAACACAAAGAAATGCCGAAGGTGCTATCCAGGCCGTCGCTCGCTTCCGTAACATTGGCGGCGCTCCCATCTCGGGTGTCGGCCTGCAGGCTGCCGTTCCCAAGTCACAGAAGCTGCAGCTGCTTGCCATTTCGTCGGCCGATCTAGGTCCTGGACAAGAGGCAACCCAGCTGATGAGAGTCGTCGGTGCTAAAGGAGTAAGTTTATCATCCCCTTGTTGTCCAAGTCAAAAGTCCTCTACTAACACTGCACAGCCCCTTCGCCTGCGGTTACGAATTGCATTTACAACCCCTGCAGGCCAAGTCCTGGAGCAGGTGAACTGGACCGAGCCATCATGAACGTGATATCATCTTCCACACCTACTTTGCCTGTTCTGTTTTTTGCGCGTTTTAATCTCACTCTCTTGTTTACTCTTTGATGTCATTTTTCCTGCCAAGCGAAATCTTGTGGACGAACTTTGAGATACAGTGTTGCAGTCTTTTATATTTATTTGTCCACGTCTTTATGTTTTCATTGTCGCTACGAAAAAAAAAACTCAAGTTACTATTATATCTTTTAAAAAACATGAGGCATGGAACGGAAAAGAGTTTGCTTTGTATTAGAATCAAAAGAAGACACAAGTCACGCACATTGTTTTATCACTAAAATGTGAAAGAATAACAGCCAAGTGAAGTGAGAGTTCGAGGAACAATCCTTTTCTTATTTTGTATTTATTTTGCAAACATTATCCGTAGACCGAAAACATGAGGTCGCCGCCATCAACCTAACCCAAAAAGCGAAAACAAAACGAAAGGCTACCGAAATGCACCGGTGATATCAATAACAACAAACAAAAGACCGAACGCCCCGATAACATGAACACAATAACAGAATAAAAGACCCAACAAAAACAACAAAGGAAATTCGTATCTCTTAAACGCTCTCATAGAACCAGTACCTGAATTGTTAGTATTTGCTGATATTCTAATCTATCCTTTGAGTTGAGATTGTAGTAAACTTACTGGGCAGAATATTCAATGTTGAATGAGGCAGCCTGGCCGGCACAAGTTGCCGGTGCGCTGCCGCCAATCGTTTGCAGGCGGTACACCTCGGACAGGCCACCAGTAGCGCCAGCTTTGGCCGACAGCTTCAGCCATGGGACAGCCTTCTCGCCCAGCTGGCCACGGTTGTCAGCATCGGAGCCGGCGACAGTGCCGGTTGGTGCAGGCTGTGTTGCGTTCTTGGCACAGGGCACCTGGCCGAGCTGCGATGTGGGCGTGGTGAGGTTGAAGAACGGGGTGGTGGTCGTCTCGAAAAAGTGGTGTCCCGAGACGTCCAGGTTGGTGGGGAACAGGCGAGTCGAGAAGACGGAAATGTCAATGTTGGACAGGTTGAAGGGCATGACGACACGCGGCAACATGTCGAGCACCTCGGGGTATGCTGCGGCGACACAGCTGGCGTTGAAGAGGGTGGCAAGGGCGCCGACCTGGACGGGGATGGCGGTGGCATTGGTGAGGTCGCAGGTGTAGTTCTGTGTGCCGCGTCCAATGGCAACGTGCTTGAGCACAAGACCCTCTGATGGTGGTGGCAGAGCAGGAGTGGCGTCTGTTTGTTAGTCTCCCTGTTCGACTTTTTCTAGGTTTGAAGAACTATACATACCATTTGCGGGCCAGACAGCTCTGGAGAGATCGCAGGTAGCGACGCTGGCAGACTGGCGAGTGGCCTGGGCTTTCTCGGCGAGCAGGTTAAAGTAGTTGGACACAGTATCGACGGCACCAGTAAGGACATTGTCTTTGGTCAGATCGGGGTAGACAGGCGAAGCCACGACGGTCGAGACAGTGGCCAGAGCGGCCAGGAGTAGTGATGAGGTGTGCATTTTGCGCGGTAGAGGCGAGGTTGGTGATGGAAGATGGTGAGAGTCGAGTGAGTAAGGTGAGAAGCGGCAGTGTTAGATATAAATGTGTCGAGAACCGGGCAAATAAACAATAGAAATATAAACCGAATAAACAACTCTATATTAAATAATAAACCCGCGGAGGAACCAGTCCAATTGACGTAGGAAATAGGAATTAATGAAATCAAAAGAGAAGACAAAATAAGACAATCAAAAAAGAAACCCAAAAGGAAACGGAGAAGGACAAGTTGATGATGAGAGTAGGATGAGAATAGAGAAGTGAATAGGAAGTGAAGAAAATATTAAAGATTTGCAGAGAGGGAAGCAGCATCTTTAATATACAGAACGATGGCTGGGATCTGCAATGTGCACATCATCCACGAAACCAGACAAGGATGCACACTAACAGTGTTGATCCAAAAATAAGCTACACACTAATACTGTCGCGTAGAGGTCCTCCACTTTCTGTCTGCCGCCCTGCTAGTCTAGCCTGATCTATTTTGGATCTTGGTAGAAGAAGTACTCTCCTTCTTGTTTACTACTGAAGAGTACCTACACCAAAGGCCGGCGGCTCGCTGACAAGAAGCCGGCCATAATGGCGGCCAGCCCAGCCAAGGTGGCGGAGGGGAGGGGGAGACTCTAGAAGCAGGCCAAGGAAGAAGGAGCGTCTACGGCACAAAAACTCATTAGTCCATTGTATTTTAAGACAGCCTCACGGGTATGGGTATATGTGAAGCAGTAAGAGATGTAGCTATCATGTAGCTATTATAAGAGGCTGGGTGAGAAAATACATGGCTGAGGACTAGCGACGGCGGCTGTAGATTGTCGAGGTAAGTCCTGGATGGTAACGAGCTCGACAAATAGCGAGGCAGAAGGTGGATGCAGGGGTCTGGTTGGACTGCGCCAAATGAGGACAAATGACAGGGGTGGGAAGAAGGAAGTGGAATCCACGGCCTGTGGTTGGCTGGGTGTAGTGTAGTCATGATTTCTTTATTTCATAAGGTGTCTAGCCATTAATTTATTTTTCTCTGATGAAGATGTTTACAAAATAGCAAGTTTACATCTCTAAGAGAGACATGGAGGCAAAGAATTAATACTGATGATTAATCAATATTAAAGATATGAGCAGATATGGAAGCAAAGAAGAACAAAGGCGTTAACCGCTGGGGTTGGAGATTGCGGAACTACACACTTCTGGGCGTGTACCGTGCAGGATACAGAATGAGAATACGGCCTGAATAGTGAAGTCTCCAGACTGTTTTATGGTATTTGCCGTGCCCGTAAATGCTGTGCTAGTCTCACGGCAGCATCTAGAGTTGTGCGAGCGTTTGGAGAGACGAATCAGCTGGTACTTGGAGGAGATACTGCATAGGATACAGTTTTAAGGACACAGATTGAAGGGATGGAGATACATTCAATGGAAGGGGTCTTCGGGGAGGTCTAAAAATGTCTATTGGTCAATACTGTCGGTTCTGAGTGAGACATATTAGCAACGGCGAACACACGGTGTGCGAGCGAGACAGCAAGAGGAAATAAAGCCCACCGGCTGAGAAATTATTTACTCTGTCGAAGTAGTCGCTTAGAGATGACTACCGTCGAATTCATGCATGTCAAAATGTATTGTCAATTCAGCAGTAACCACCGGACGACCGTATCATACCCCTTTACCAGGTGGTCTGAATTGGTCGAGTTGGTGATGTCTGGTCTCAAAGTCTGTCTCAGAAAGGGCGACCACGAATTGGCCACCAAATACAGTACAAAAGTCCTTCTATGGCCTTCCACGACTCTACATTAGTGGAGTCGGTCTCACCCACTTCTTCTCCATCATTTATCTTAGTCATCGTGCCATGTTTTAGTTATTATGTCTGTGTTGAATCACCGACACTGGCTGTCTTTTAAAAGTGAAGAAACTCGTAAGAAGTAGTGATTTAATCATACGTCTACAAAGTACTTAAAACCCCCCCAAAAACTATTACATTACTAGTTTATAGACAGCCTCTCTTTCTCCTTCGTTTCCTCCCTATCTCATCTATTATAGTCTACCGGATGCTCGTTATATTAACCTTAACCGTCGTTCTCACGCTCTACCTATACCTCGTCCGTAATATCGATGTAATTACTGTCGATTAACTTAAAAAAAGGTCTAAAAGTAATGTTTTTAGTGAATGCGTCGGCTGGGTTTGTCGGTTTTATAATCTAACGGATTTACGCGATTTTTTTACGTTCGTATGTTTGTCGGAGTATCGAAACGTCGATTATTAGTCTTTTTTTTACTATTATACCTAGCTTTATAATAGCATCGAAGACGGACTTACTATTTATATAAATTACTAAAAAGACTTTCTTACTATAGATAACGTCGACCGTTACTTTAACATAATTGTTAATGTTAAAACTTTATACGAATATATAAAGCTTTACCGTAAGTATTGATTTCGTTACTCGTCGATACTTTATCGATGACTAGTATATAACGTTTGCTACGCCGGAAGCGTCTCGCATCGTCACTATATATCCGATCTAAAAGCTTAAGTCTTTATTATTAATAAAAGCTACGTCGACGAAAACGATAACTTATATCGTAGCTTTATTTAACTTTACGAAATAAAGCCCTCGTCTAAAGTGCTTAATTTGCTATTAAAGACGTGAGTTAAATACTTTAACGTCTATTAACTCTAAGTTTATATATTAAGCAGCGTAAAAGAGGTCGAATACGGCTTCCGGCTAATATATAAATGCCACGTATACGCTACGTACGCGTTAAACGACGTATTATTATTTAAGACTAAGTAAAATAAAGACTTTGCCTTTACTACCTTTATTTATTTAAGGCTTTTTCGAAACGGTAGCGATATTCTTTATTTAAGATTATTACAAAAGTTTGAGTAAAATATCGTCGAAGATTCGTAGCATCGCGCCGTTAAATTTAAGGGGGGATGTCGCCGTTAAAGTTTCGCGAAGCTTTACTAAAAATCTAGCCTTCTTAAAAGCAGTTTACTTAAAAGCTACAAACTTTTTATCGGCTAAAATTAGCGTATCGTCTGTTTAAAGTCTTATTAACGCGAATATATCGTTGTTACGTATTATAAGGCACATATCGAAAAAAAACGATGTCAAGCCCAAAAGGTTTATATAGTACCTATAATAAATAATAAACTAATAATTACCCGCTTTTACGACACCGTAAAAAGGCTTAACGATGCGTAAAATATAGTTGTCGGTGAGGTTAAAGATTTTACGTATATTCTTACTTAGATTAACGAAGAAGTCGCGCTTTAAAGTTATCGTCGACTATACGTATGCCTACGAGATGTCTCTAACTATTAACTCTATGTCTTTATTATCGACATAACATACGGCAAAGCTAGCGACGACGCGCTAACTCATTCGCTATAGTATTAAACATATCTTTAAGACTATGTCGCTGCCGACGTCGTTGAAGCTTTATATTATAAGGCGACTCTTTTCCGTAGCTTACGGAGTCCTTACGTGCTTTATTTCGTCGATAAATCGTACACTAAAGACGCGAGTAC
Source organism: Ophiostoma ulmi (assembly GCA_029298715.1). Lineage (NCBI taxonomy): Eukaryota > Fungi > Ascomycota > Sordariomycetes > Ophiostomatales > Ophiostomataceae > Ophiostoma > Ophiostoma ulmi. Next base: position 1,217,809 of record JANSLN010000007.1, read on the forward strand.
TAAACGGCACTTTTTTACGCGGTAGTATCTTAAATACACCTTTTTTTATGAGACTTAAGATTTTTATCCGTTTAGAGGTATTATAATTTAGTATAGGCGTAGGCGCGGCAAGCTATATAGTAGTATTAGTGCTGTAAATTATAGTAAATGCCGTCTCCGGCGACGGGTTAAAGCTTTATACTTATACGTGTTTATTGTTTTTACTACTAACGGGTCGTCTACGGCTTCGACGTACCGTTATATTAGTTTCCGTTGCTATTTCCGTATTTGATTTCTCCGTATTATAAATTCGTACTAATATAATACGGAAAGTACTATACTCTCTATTACCGAAATTTACGGTAACGTCTTCGTTTATTATTAAACGTATACGGTATAGCTTTTATTATCCGGTTAGCGTAATCGTTACGCTACTGCTATAAACCGGTCGCTACACGACTACTTAATTACTTAAAGCCGGTAGTATGGGGTTAAGTCTATTGCGTTGCCCGATTACTTTTGTAATTTAACGTTATATATTATACCTCTCGAAGTTTTTTATAACTGCCTTAATTGCGGCTGCTCGGCGTATAATTATCGGAGACGGTATAGTAGTATTTAATATCCGGGGATATAATCCGAAGATTAATAAAGTCGGGACGATACCGTACGGTTTAACGGTATCGTTAATTGCTTTTACCGCTATTTAAAAAAATAAAACGGTAAACAGCTCCGAGGCCTCTCTCCGAATGATTGAGTATACCCGTTTAATTACGCTGTAATACCGCTTTACTTTACCGATATTATAGTAGGCCTTTATAGGCACTGGCTTTACCTTCGACTTGAGTAGTACGGCGCTATCTTTAAATTCTTTACCGATAAAATTGGTGCCTTAGTCGTAGATTATAATATCCGGCGGTCCGGCGTAAATATTTAGTTAGCACTTTCGGAGCTTATCTTATATATACTAGGCCGTTATATTATCGAGCTACCGCGCCGTTATAAAGCCGGTCGCTTAGTTTATAACATAGATATATAACTTGCCGTTAATATATACTACGTCGACGACAATAGTACTATTAAATGTTATATTATAGTCGTATCTTAGATTAAATTTAAATCGCTTCGGGGGACTTTGGTACATCTGGCAATAGTAGCAGAAGTCCCGAATTTTCTAAAGGGCGTCTCGCTTAACATCAAAGTCGCTAGCGGTAGTCAAAAAACGGTAGAGCCGGTCGACTAAAAGATGTCTAAAGCGCCGGTGAAGACGCCGGAGCTTTGGCGCGGTATATAAGTGACACGCACACTATGTGATTACGTACGCATCGGTCACGTGTCCCTACGTCAGTAGGGTCACGTGTCCGTCGACGTGACTATACGTCGTCTGTCTAGAAGTAGACCTCGAATACGTACCGTCGCGACTAGCGACGGCTGACGTAATCTCTACGGGATTAGTCACATGTCCTATACGACGTCGACAGTCGACTATAAATTAGTCGACTGTCCGTCTTCTTTCTAGTAATAACTCTCCTTTTAATTCATCATCATTCATTACATACAATTATCATATCCATCTTAGGTTTAACAAGAAGTAACCAGGACGGCCGTGACATGTCTGTACACACCATGCTTCCGCATGCTTAGTTGCATACCATCCCTGTATACGATAGCTTCGCGCTCGTAACAAATGGTACCAACTCTTTGTTTTTGTTTTTTTTTCGTCGGTCGAGGGACTCCCGGCACCATAACCATAACCATACTTCTCTTCTTTTGCTGCTTTAACTAGCACACCATACCCCGTTTTTCTTCGCTTCTTTTTTGCAGCCTCACGGCTCACCATACCGTTTATCCAAACCTTTTGTTGCCTTCGGGCACGCCATACCGTTCCCCCGTCCTCAGAAGCCACCGCACAAGCTCGTGCGCACCCGGCACTACCATACCTGCAAATCAGCCTGTACGCGCCCGACGACTGTCCGCGTCCTAGCAGGCTAAACTCCCCCCCCTATCCCGACCCTTCCGAAACCTTCCGATTATTCGACTTTTTCGACTTTTCGACTGCCTTTCGTTTTTTTATTTTTCCTTTTTTCCTTTTTTCCTTTTTCTTTTCTTTTACCGACCGGTCTATCGACTGTCGTATTGTCAAGTCGTCATGTTGTCGTCGCTGACTGTCTTGTCAGCTGTCGTCGCCGATTGATTTGTCAGCCGTCGTCGTCAATCGTCTTGTCAGCTGTCGTTGTCGACTACGTTGTCAGCTGTCGTTAATTGATTTGTCAGCTGTCGTCGCTAATCGTCTTGCTAGTTGTCGTCGTCGACTGTGTGGGTAGCAGTCGTCGTGGTCCGTCTCGTCGGTTGTCGTCGTCGTCTGTCTTGTCAGCTGTCGTTGTCGACTATGTTGTCAGCTGTCGTCGCCAACTGATTTGTCAGCTGTCGTCGTCGACTGTGTGGGTAGCAGTCGTCGTCGTCCGTCTCGTCGGTTGTCGTCGTCGACTGTCTTGTCAGCTGTCGTTGTCGACTGTCGTCGTCGACCGTCTTGTCGATTTGTCTTGTCGTTTGTCTTTTGTCTTTTGTCTTCTACCTTTTGTTTTTTATCTTTTGAAAAAGAGTGGTCGTGGGGGAGATGACACGCACACTATGTGATTACGTACGCATCGGTCACGTGTCCCTACGTCAGTAGGGTCACGTGTCCGTCGACGTGACTATACGTCGTCTGTCTAGAAGTAGACCTCGAATACGTACCGTCGCGACTAGCGACGGCTGACGTAATCTCTACGGGATTAGTCACATGTCCTATACGACGTCGACAGTCGACTATAAATTAGTCGACTGTCCGTCTTCTTTCTAGTAATAACTCTCCTTTTAATTCATCATCATTCATTACATACAATTATCATATCCATCTTAGGTTTAACAAGAAGTAACCAGGACGGCCGTGACATGTCTGTACACACCATGCTTCCGCATGCTTAGTTGCATACCATCCCTGTATACGATAGCTTCGCGCTCGTAACAATAAGTTTTCTACCGCCGTCGGTTTTATTATCTCCGGTATGGGTAGAAAAGTATGGCTACTACGGCGCACTACGAGTGCCTCGCCTCGTAGAGACACTATTATATCGCGAGTATTATTAAAGTAACTTTTTAAGCGATCGAGGTTTTATAGTGAAATAAGAAAAGGTGTATTTACGGGCATCACGTAGAACTTAATTACACCGATTAGCGTGTTAATAGTAACGGTACCGACTAACGTCGTAACGTTTATGCCGAATTTTACGTTGACGGTACTTACGGCCGTGTTATTTATCCGCGTCGACGGGCGAAAAACTTATAATGCCGCGAGTTACGGTATATTATACGTTAAATATATAAAAGCTCCCGTATCGATAATCAGCTTTATAAAGTTGTCTACGTTATATCTAAACACGTTGGTTGTCGTAATATTACTAGCGGTAGGTAGAAGAAAGTCGGGAGACGTAAGCTTTAAGATAAAAAAGCTAAAAACTTCGTCGTCGTCGTCGAGGCGTACTTAAAGGTTGTTTGTTTATAAAGTAAAGTGTATATTTATTACGTCGTTAGTCTTTTCTTCGTTTTTTTTTTCTACTTTTTTTAATAGTTTTTTAATCTATCTACCCTCGGTGTCTTTTAGTATCGTAAAGTAAGATATAATATCCTTTTAATATCTATTTTACTACTTACGCTTATAAATATCTTTTTTTTACTAGTTATATATTATTTAACGATGTCCCTTCTTACTATAGATATAACACTTGTTGCTTCTTAACGGGCGGGCGCCGCCGGCCCTTAGAGCGGCGGCGGCGTTGCGATACTACGGCTTACTAGCCGCGGGTCTTCTATCGGCTCCCCGTTAATAAGTTTTATTTACGTAGAACGTCTCCTCTTCGTTTAGCTGAGGCACGGCGACGAAGGATGTCTACGCCGTAAAAGTATTATATAATCTCTCGCTAAACTTATAGAAGTCTACCATAGAGGAGACAAGCTACGTAGCCCTCCCGTTAGCGGCAATGTGTACGAAAAAAGACGTAAATTTTAGCCGTAAGTATTACTCGAAAGCCGATAATATACGAGAGTATAATACCCTTTTTCCGTTAATATCCGGCTTAAGCGCCCGTTAGCTCTAAGCGATGTAGTCGTAAAAGAAACGGACCACTTTTAAAAACGGCTAGTTTAATATATCTCGAGCGAATTACTCAATAATATAAATATACTAGCTTACAGTTTTAAACCGTACTACTAATATATCTTTAAATACGTTAGCTATACCTATAATAACACTCCGTTAGTCGTCGAAGTCCGAAAAACCGTTCCGTAACTTTTAACACTTATCGTAGGGTTCGCTCTTTACTATTATAGCTAATAACGTTTTATAAAAGTATTTCTTTACTAAGCTACTATTTTAATAATAGGTTACGAAGGTAGTATATTTATATTTTAAACCTATAAAGTCTTTTTCGCTCTTATACTTTATAAAAGTCGGGTAATTCTTCGTAATATTATTTAATAACCGGATCTAATCTTTATCCATATCGTCGGTAAACCGTATACGGTATTAAAAGAATATCTCGGTACCCGTATTACGGCTATACAGGTCTTTAATATACGCGCCTTAAAATATAAAAAATTAACGCCGTCTTTACGTCGACTCCAACGGTAAAGCCCTTTTAAAATCTACTAACCTCGCGTCTTAACTACTTATATTTATAACTAATAAAAGTACCGGGTATACCACTTTAAGCTTTTCATTAATCTCAAAGTAACGAAAATACGTTCTATATAAAACGTCGATCTCGTATATCTTTATCGCGGCTTAAATGTCTTAATTAAATATCTTCAAAAAACTTTACTTAACGGCATCGGTAAGGTCGACTATAGTCTACTCACACCCCTTTACGATAGTCTCAACTATAACGTTAAAGATCGTAAAGCTCGTACTACGATATTTAATCACATTTACGCTACGGTTTTTTATCATTCTCTTTATATACATAACTCTAGCGGTCCCAGCCTTCTAAAAGTCTTCAACGGTCTATATATTAAAGTCTGCTTAAATGCATTCAAAGAGCTCATTATCGACGACTATGCTATCACCGATCTGGTCTTGCCACCACGTCGTGATATACTCCGTCCGCATCTAAGCGTAGCGTCGCTTCGTCTATACGGCGCTCGCGCTCTTCTCTACCTCTTCAAAGTAAAACATTTACACGGCCTTAAGTGTATATATAAGTGTATATATAAAAAGGGAAAATAGGGGTATATGTATCGAAGTGGAGGGGGCGTGTACGTGTATGTATGTATTTTTCCTCTTATTACTTTTTCGACGCACCGAGACCTCAAAAAGGGTCCCGCGTATCCTAAGTTATAACTGTCGAAGTAGTCGCTTAGAGATAACTACCGTCGAATTCATACATATCAAAATGTATTGTCAATTCAGCAGTAACCACCGGACGACCGTATCATACCCCTTTACCAGGTGGTCTGAATTGGTCGAATTGGTGATGTCTGGTCTCAAAGTCTGTCTCAGAAAGGGCGACCACGAATTGGCCACCAAATACAGTACAAAAGTCCTTCCATGGCCTTCCACGACTCCACATTAGTGGAGTCGGTCTCACCCACTTCTTCTCCATCATCTATCTTAGTCATCGTGCCATGTCTTAGTCATCATGTCTGTGTTGAATCACCGACATACTCGACATTTAATGAGCTATGAAGTTGGCGATATATTACACAAAAGATAGGATGAGGTTGGAAGCGAATGACTAACAACGCCCTGTCTGGCCTAATACAGAAGGACCGTTCACTTTCAATCAGGAAAGAGCGATGGGGAAACTGCGGGAGGCGCCGCACTGGCCACTATGCCATATTACAGGCTGTTATTTGGCGGAATATCGTCCATATTGCTACCACTTTGCTTTCAGACATCCTCCTTGTATGAATTAGCATAGATAATCTGCATAGGAGGAATAAAATTGGTGTCATTCAGTCCACGCAGCAGCTGTATTGTCATAGAAAACTCCCTATGTTGCGCTGTCTTTTCTTCGTCGCTCCTTCCTATTGTTGCCCACCGCAAAAAGTAAACGTGTTTTAGCGCCGGCGGCTACATCGAAGCTGAAAAGCGGGCCTCTGGAGACACGACAAGCTAGACACGTGCCCGTTCCACTTTATATTGTAAAAATAGCTTTTACAGCAACGACCCTTGGTGCGGGCTATTAAACGGCGACTGCAACTACATAGTACCAAATATTTGGGTATCTACACAAGCGACAACCGAGATGCCTCGCATACATAGGGTTGCATTAAATAGATCGGCGAGCCGCCAGGGCAAACTTTATGAACTATGATGGCAAAAAATGGTTATTTAAGGAGTCTAGGCTTCTAGGCATCCAGGCATCTCGATAGATGGACATGCCAATCCTTCCGGACTGTGTAAGTTCCGCTGAAGGCCAGACTGCAATAGCTAGGTTTGGCCAATGACGAACTACGGTACCCATCAGTGTTGATTTTCCAAATATGGAGGAAAGTTTCCGATATCAAAGCAAACGAGTCAATACTAGATGATTGGCTCTTGTTGGCCCGTTTCAAAACAACAGCCTTCTCTTTGTTTGATGAACGCAGGCTTATTTATAGTAATTTATAGATATTTGTTTGACTGATAATATATTTATATATATTATATTGTTTGCAGTTTACATATATAACTCGAAAATGACTGGGCATAAATAGTATAAATAATACATCTCGATGTATTTAATATTGCCATATAGAACACATAAGATACGTAAGATACAATGTAAGAATTTGACATTATTTTTGTATTTCCATTAAGTTTCTCCGTTGTTAAGTATTGAAGCTAGATCCTACCATGACCATATACTTGAGAAGCACACGGCTCCCACCGCAGAGTAGTCATCCTAATAATGTTTTCTTGCTTCATAACAGAGGATAAAAAAGACAAAGAAAAAACAAAAAGAGCCCGTAAGCGCTTTACCAGGGAGTGAAGCGTCTGGATATCAACCATAAGGCTAAGCCATGAAAATAGACAATACTCATCGTAATATTAGACAACTGCAATCCTACGCCGCGACAATGATTACCATTATAATGGCTGTCCACCCCTGTGACCAACCATGCTACCTACTGTTCGTCATTTTCTTTGATCGGAGAGAAATTTGGTATCTTAATGTACGTAGCTTGATGGTTCGATAATAAGAGAGATTTGATCAAACAATAAAGCACTGCCAAGTTGGCTCGTAAGCTGCAGAACGGTACTTTTTTTTACACAGCAACATGGCAGCATCCGAGTGGCTGAAGATCATATTACGACAAGAAGACAGCAATATAAGGCGGCCGTGTTATGGGCCGGCGGTTGACAGAAGTAGGTCACTGGCCCAACATACGTCAACAGGACACGCATACTAGGGCATAGAATGGCAGCGCTTACACATACATATAGATAGAAATAATGGATAGCTGCTATTGAATACCGTCGGGAGATGGGCGATTCGGCGGCCAAGAAATATTACAACGGTAGTGACATTTTGAAGTCCTAACCACTGGGTACCATGTTGTTTGTCGTTGCTGTGCATCGCTTTCTTGGGAGGGGTATAGAAGTAGCCAAGGAAGATGACGACGACGACGAGAAATAAGAAACAACCCAAGAAACAAAGTCGTAAATTACTCCGGTACATGTAAAAGACCAAGTCTTTGGTAACGGCAGATAAACCGAGTACATTTCAGACCAATAAACACCATTTTGTCCGAGTCTGACCGTAAAAAGCCAGAGACGTAGTAGATACAGAAAAATAAGCCCATACGTTTACAATGACGGCTATCCGCCATTGCCCTAGCAGTGTTCATGCCGACCATACGCAATGAAAACAAATGAACAGGTAAAATAATCAAATAATATCAATACTCCATGGGTCTCTATAGACCACTCTATACCGACGCCTAGTCTTGTACAAATCTTTAATGGCTGAATCCCTCTTCTTGCCAGTCGCCATGCGACGCTGCACCGGCACCGCCTGCTGCTGCGCCTCCAGCTACGGCTGCGCCCGCACCAGCTGGTCCGCCGCCTGCTGCTGCCGCCGCCATGGCCGCATGGTGTCCAAAGTTGCTACTATGCAAATCTCCCTGCGTACCGCTCTGCCAGTATAGAGATAAGAACACCAACAGATGCAGTGCAACGCAGTATGCCGCAAATAGGTTACGGCTGGCACGAGTAGACAGGACCATCCGTGTCACCGAATAGACTGCCCGCTCTGGTAGAGACAGGCGCTTAAAGGCCCGTGCTGACTCGCGGCCGCGGAACGCCTGGAACGGCGACAGATTGCTTTCGTAGGTCTTACGGTAGCGGTCCATAGTGAGGCCGGATCCGGCATCAGAGCCACTGCCGCCACCGATGGCTACTGTAGACGGGTTCGCATTGGAGCCGTATGCGGCCGTCGACGACGAGCTGGTCATGGTGCCGCCGCGGTTGTACGTCGAGATATAGCGTGTCTTCTCGTAGAGGTTGAGATTGTCCTTTTGCAATGCTGCAATCTCTTGCCGCAACTGTGACACCGTCCGCCGCTCGTCGGACAGCTCCTGCTCAAGCTGTGTAATACGCTTCTTGAAGCGGTCGCGCTGCGCTGTGATCATGGGAAGAATGCCGGACCCGCCACCAACACCCTCGCCGCCACCACCACCGCCTCCAGATGTAAAGCGAGGGTCAAAGCCACTGATGATAGACGACGTAGGCGATGTCGGGCGGCCAGCTCTGCGGCCACCAATAGTAGGCGCATACCGGCTGACATACGTGCCTGCAACGGATGCGCCCGATGGGAACGCATTTGGTGCCTCAGCCTCGACCGTAGCGAGGTCGTTTTCAAGCTTCTCGGTGAGCTTGTGCAACCGGTCAACCTCGGCGTTGCGCTGTGCCACCTCTCTCTCCAGTGTTGTCAAACGAGCCTGCAGGTCCTGGTGCGACACGCGCAGAATGGTAGCTTCTTCGTTGAGCTTGCGGTTGCGTGCCAGGAGAAGCTGCTCGAGCGTGTCCTTGTCCTTGGTACCCGACGATGCATTGTTACCGCTGTCAGCAGCGGCCGTTTCGTCATCGTCACCAGTCGAAAACTCTATGCTCTTAAGAACCTCCAGCTCCTGCTTGACATCTTCGTAGTCGCTCCACTTCTGCACCTTGCTCTTGAGCGTGTCCCGTTCGTCGCGAAGCAGACCAACCTCACGGTCGAGGCTGCGCAGCTTGGTGTCAAGGTCACGCTTGAGCGCTTCTTTTTCGACGCGATTGGCATCCAGCTTCCGTACCAGAGACGAGTTTTGTGACAGCACCTGCAGGTAGGCCGGGTCATCTTCAACTGTCTTGGACTGTTCTGGAAGTACAGACTTGGTCTGCGCCAGCTCCATAATCAGATGTTCGTTGCGTGCCTCGACGTCTGCGAGACGAGCGGATGTGCGCTCGAGGTCCGAGTTGACCATTTCGAGCTCGGCGCTCGTCACGTATGGCCGCTGACCGTCCTCGCCGGCCTCCTCTGCACGGCCAAGACGTTGGCTAACCTCGTAGCTGGCCTTGATCTCGCTTAACAGCCGGTCCTGGTTCTCAATCTTTTCTTCAAGTGACTTCTCCTTGGCTTCCCAGTTCTCCTTCTTCTCCTCGAGGACTGCTGTCCAGGAGTGTTCGACATCCTTGACCTTGGTTTCCAGTGTCTCCTCTAGCGACTTGCGTGCCGACAGCTCCGTCTGCAGCTTTGATTCCGTCTCGTCCAGCTGTGTTGTGAGTTTCGTCACGGTCTTTTGCAGATGCTTGTTTTCCTCCGTCACTTTGGGTAGCGTGTCTTCTACCACCAGCATAGAGTCGACTGATGCCTCCAGCAATGGGTATGGGTCGGGCACTTCGGAGAGCGAGTTGTATGTTTGAATAAAGGCCGAGTTGACTGACTTGGAATGGTTCGTCAGGAGGTCGATAAAGGTTTGGTAGGCTGCACTTGTTAGCATTGTGTTTGAAGGCCTTCCGCATTACTACCGCCGTTGCCTCTGCAGTGTTCGTACCTTTGAGCAGGCCCTTGATCTCGGTCAGCTTTGTCGCATCGTCGTGTTTCCGAAAGTCCTTTGTCTTTTGTGCAAGGTCCTTCCGCTGTACTGTCGAGTCGCGCTGGTACGTCACAATCTCAGATGCCGTGTTGTCGAGATTCGACACCAGTGTCGTCAAGTCGACGTCTAAAAAACGTTAGTCAGTCTCCCGTGTGCAGCACCAGCGCTATATCTCAAGATAAAAGGATGGTACGCACTCCGCCATGCCGAAATAGCAGCCTGGAACTTGTTGCCAGAGTCGGAGCTTCCGTTGCCCTCGGCGTCGCCCGTGTTGTCGTGGCCCAGAGCAGGCGAACTCGCCACAGCTGCGTCCGCCATCGCTAGCCCTTGCGTTTGCGCAAACGGGCGAGTTGGTGGGATTCAAATGAATGATTGAGAAAATGAACGAGCTGTCTCGTATATCAATGGCTTTTGTGTCGGTCGCGTCGTGAGTGCAGTGCAAGATCATCAATGTTCTTGTTGTCGAGTGTAATAGGAGAAACGTAACGTGGAGGAAATACGTATGCCTAAAGCTGATGGCATCCAACAGCCTGTAGCTACGTAGCCTGTGGCCTGTAACACTGCGTTTAACATATGACTTACGGGGTACCATTGGCTGCATCGGGCCTGGGGCTGGGGCTCTGGGCTCTGGTTACGCATTCCCGAGGGCTGGTGATTGAAAAGAGTGGGTCACATGGAGCCGCTAAACCAATCCCACATGGTAGGCAAGAGCGAGCACTGTAGCTCATCGCACCTGCCCTGCGACTATCTCTACAACTACGCTGGAGCTGTCGGCCGCAATGGCAAGTGGGGGAAGTTGCGACCGGGTGCTATTGGCCTGCAGCTGCTGGAGCTCTCGTTCCTGCAGGCAGCCTCGCCACCCCTACTCCAACGTCCATCCTATCTTAATATTTTCTATCGTCGCCGACGACACATCGCGATATTCAAATAATCCTCACTACTCAATACAACGGCTTCACTTGACTTCTTGCCTACGCCAGCAAAAAATTTTTCGCACCGATACACTATAGCTTTGCTCGACCCCTTAGTCTTGTCCGATATCGCCTTCCCGACCATAAGCTATCCTGGGCCAGCAATGGCCCATCGTCCATGATCATCATACCCGAGCCAACACCTTTAACAATCTTTGAGTAATACGAAAGAGCCGGTGCGATCAACAAAATGTCCACGGGCACGGGTGGTGCCGATTCTGGCCGAAATGCTAATGCTCCGGTCGCAAAATCCGCGCTGGAGCAAGGACCGTTCGTCTTGCGCTCTTTGTTGGACAACGTACCGCTCTCGGCGGATGGCACGGACGAGGATATTCATATAAATTGCGTCGAATACTATGGTGGGCTCTCTCTAACCTCTATATATTTTAATCCCTCTCTATACTAACCTACCAGACGGCAACCTATATGTCGGCACGTCGGCCTCGGAGCTCCTTCACTTTGTCCAAATCCCTCCCGACCCCAGCGATCCGACCTCGACGAGCGCATTTATCCTTGCCTCTCGTCTGTCTCCGCCATTCTCCGAACCTGCAAATCCACCAGGACCAGCGCGGCCAGGTGTGCAGCAAATTGTACTCTTACCACCCGTCGGCAAGGCTTGTGTGCTCTGCAACTGGACGGTAACCTTCTACTCCCTACCCGAGTTGACACCTGTCTTTCGCGAAGTCAAAAACTGCAACTGGATTGGCGGCATTGATCTCAGTGAGGAAATTGCCACAGGGCCTTCACCACGTGTCACGGTGCTGCTATCTCTCAACCGCAAAGTACAAGTAGTGCGCATTGGCGAGGAAGCCCGCGCCGTCAAGAATATCGAGTTTGCCGCAAGTATCCTGTCAACACGCCGCGATGCTATCGCCTGTGTGGCTGATGTGCGGCGCTATACACTAGTTCACATTGAGCGTCAGCTGAAGATTCCACTGATGCCCATCTCGTCCCTAGACCAGTCTCAACATAATGTCAACCTCGGACAGGTCCAAAATCTCCACATCAGCTCCATCGACGGCGGTCTGTCACGAAGCTCCTCGCTTGCCCATAGCCACACGCGCTCTACATCTTCCATAACTCAGAGCGGTCACAGCCGAAGCACGTCTCTCAGTAGCTTTATTGCCGGGAACATCAAGGGTCAGGCAGCACAACCACCTCATCCCCCACCAAAGGGTGACTCAGACTCGGACTCGAACTCGAACTCGCAAGATGTTGCCGCAAAACCGTCCACCGTGGTATCTAGAAGCTCTGCGGCAAACAGTGACGAGACACCTCCAGCACAGTCTACATCGCCACCACCTCCTACGCCACCAAAGACACTTGCACCTGTCATGAAACCACTTGTCGCGTCGCCAACCCCGGACGAGTTCTTGATTGTCACAGGTACGGGACCGGAAGACCCCGGCATCGGCATGTTTGTGAATGTCGATGGTGACCCTACGCGACCGACGCTCGAGTTCGAGCGGTACCCAACTGAGATCGTTGTGGACGGAGGTGTTGCTGATCTCTCTTCTTCTCGGCCTTCGACCAGTGATGGGGGCCCAGGCTACGAAGACGAAGATGGCTATGTAATTGCCTCTATATCCAAGAACTTTCCAGACGGCACTCATTACGGTCTTGAAATTCAGAGATGGGACCTAAATATGGGTGAAAATGAGGTTACAAAGCATTGGCTGGAGACACCAGGTGAGAAAACTACCTCACCCGTGGGCATCCACACGCTTTTGGGGACAAATGAAGCGGTTGCCCAGGAAGTGATCGATAAGCTAGCTCAGAAACGGTTCTCTCTTCCCCAAGCCAACCCTTCTGAGGAGCCGGCCATCACCAGCAAAAAGGCCAACAAGAAAAAGAGCGGCAAGAACGACAAGAGTGAGAAGAAGGAAAATAAGGAGAAGACAGAGCCAGAAAATGATGAAGATGCAAGTCGGAACAGAGCCGAGGTTGTATTTGCAACCCGTCTCGCAAAGACCGCCGGCCGCATTGCTGTTTGGGTGGACGACCGCATCTGGTGGGCTATGCGTAATCCTATGGTCCTGCAGCTCGAGGCGGGCTTAGATGCAGCTCTGTCTGGAGGCAAGGTCGCACCAGAGACTGCTGAAGATAGGATAGAGCTATTCACAGTTCTAAGTTCATTCCGTGGCCGCGATGCAAAGACTGAGCTCGAGTTTGTGACCTTCAGCTATATCCGGCAACGCGCTGGCGCGTTGCTATTTATGAGTCTTCTTCATTCCACCGGTGCAGAATCCTACTCTGAGCCAGAGATGCGGGCACTAGAGGAGGTCCTCATGGACAGCGGCCTTGACCCGCGTATTGTCCTATCTCTTGTTCCAGAACTCCGCGATGAGATCATCCAGGGCCAAAAAGGCATCTGGATTTTTGGTGGTGTGAAAGAGGTTATTGAACAGTATCAAGCCAAAGAAGCTGTGGGTAGCAAGTCAAAGGACAGTATCGGCTCTCTCAACCCGAAGCTCCTTCAGTTCCTGCGCCGCTTTCTTATTGCTTTCCGCAGAAAGAAGGGTTTTGGTAGTGTCGCAGACGAAAACGATGTGTTCCGCAGTGTTGACGCCTCGTTGCTATCCATCCTGCTCAAGCTCGACAAGGGTACAGCGAAGGGAATTCTTGTCCCCAAACCGGACTCTCCCCGCTCCGACCTAAACGATCTAGTCGACAAGGGCGTGGACTGTTTTGATCGCGCCGTTCAGCTTCTCGAGCAGAATCATCGCCTATTTGTCCTGAGTCGATTGTACCAGAGCCGTAAACAGGCCAGCGATGTTTTGGCTACCTGGAAGCGGATTGTTGATGGCGAACGGGATGACGGCGGTGAGCTTGTCGATGGCGAGCTACGCATCCGGGATTACTTATCCAAAGTCAGCAACCAGGCGCTGGTGCAAGAATATGGTTTGTGGCTTGCCAACCGGAACCCCAAGCTTGGTGTTCAAATCTTTGCCGATGATAAGGCCAAGGCACCCAAGTTCAACCCTAAACAGGTTGTGCCCCTTCTTCGCAAGGAGGCTCCTGGTGCAGTACGGTACTACCTTGAGCACCTCGTGTTTACAAAGGGCCAGTCCACCTACGTCGAGGAGCTGATTTCATACTACCTTGAAGTCGTAACGGGCGACTTGCGGTCGTCCAAGGCGGCACGAGACACTATTACCGCATCGTACGAGTCATACCGTGCACTGCAGCCACCCAAGCCGACTTTCCACCAGTTCCTCACCGACAATGCCGTCCCTGGCGACGAGGCTTGGCAGAACCGGCTGCGGCTCTTGGAGCTGCTGGGCGGCCCGCACCCTTACGATGTGGCCGACATCCGGTCTCGCCTTGCCGAGTACTTGCCGGCCGAGTATCCTGCTGAACGCTTACTTGTACCCGAGACGATCATTCTCAATGGCCGAGAGCACCGCCACGAAGATGCGTTGCGGCTTCTTGTTCATGGCCTCGGCGATTATGACACTGCCATCCAGTACTGCATGCGCGGCGGTTCGAGTTTGTACGGCACTGTCCGCAGCAGCACAACCGCTGCCAAGAGAGCCAGCGACAAGGCACCTAAGCGCCGCGAAAGTCTACCACCGACGGCCGAAGTCCAAGCCAAGCTGTTCCGGTGTTTGCTGGTGGAGTTTCTGGCCATTGAGGATGTGAGTGACCGTGTTGAGCAGACTGGGTCACTGCTTGCTCGGTTTGCCAGGTGCTTTGATGTACTGGACGTGCTTAACCTGCTGCCCGATTCGTGGGCAGTTGATGTTGCTGCTGGGTTCCTGGTACACTCGCTGCGCGAGCTGGTGCAAGACCGCAACCAGACGACAATCGCTCGTGCTCTGAGCGGTGCAGAGAACTTGAGAGTACATGATGAAACCATCAAAAAGATGAGTGAGATGGGTCCACAGATAGACGGCGAGCCCCAAGAAACCCCGGTTGAGGAGTAGACTAGAGATTTATGCTATTTTGTTAATCGGTTGGTGTTCATATTTTCTCTTCCTTTTCTATTATAGCTATTAGCGTTCACGAATGTACACTGCCTTGTTTTCTTGTATATACCTCACTATGTTTATCACTTTGTGTCTTGCCTATACACACATTACATTATCCATTATGATTGCCCTTTTAGAAAAAAAAACATAAATCTGAAGAAGGAAGAAAACAGGTTGTGCCCATGCACCCGGAAACGCCATATGCAATACATACTGCCTTATGCAGAAACTAAGTATTCGCAACACAAGAAGTACTCAATAGGTATCTACTCAAAAGACTGTCCGCTTGAACGGATGAGCCTCAGTATTGAAGACCCAGTCGTCCAAACTCAGAACATCCCACTCGCCAAAGATGAGGTAAAAGTACTTGAGCGTTTCGGCCAGCCAGAAGCTTTCCATGCGGTCCATTGGGATGATCTCGCCAGTCGATGTGACATCCTCAATGGCAGCAGCAGCAACCTGGTTGGGCTTGGATCCGGGTGCTGCGCCGGTTGCGCGGGCGACATGCTCGAACATTTGCCAGGCCTTGTCCTGCCACTCGGTGTCGCCAGTCAGGCGCCACATGACAAAGACAGACTCAATGGCCTCGGGCCGCAAAAGGTAGTGAGGGTTGTCTATATGGACCATACCAGGAGCCAAGCGGCCCTCCTTCATGGTGCGGTCGACAGCATCCTCCAGCTTCTCAGCACCATCGTCAAAGCCGCTGAATCTCCAGTGGTCGGTAATGGCCTTGCGCCACTTGTCCTCGGTATAGTGGCAGCGCATGCCGGTCTGTGACTCAGTAATGTCGCCGCAGGCAGCAAAGTAGAACTTCTCCGGGCCGACACCGGTAGCAGTCACATTGTACGACCACACGCAACCGTCAGTGAGCTGAGCCGCCAGATCGACATCATCCTCGCTACCAAAGGCACGTCCGGCAAGGCCAACCATTCCACCAACAAAACAGCCCAGGTGCTCGCCGCGGTTCAAAGTGTTGACCGTGTGGCCTGTCAAGGGGTCATCAGCAACATGTGCCTCACCAGGCAGCACAAGGTTCAAGTTCCAGGCATTCATGACGCGGCGGAACAGGTGCTTCTTGGCGACAGGCAAAAACTTTTCGTACATTTGGCGCGGTTGCTCAAGAGCACCGCCGAGAAGCAGCCACTGCTTGGGCAGATACTCAAACAAGGAATCGGCCATGCCGTTGAGCGTAAAAGTAGAATCTTCATCAAATGAAGGCTTGGCGGCATTGACAACAACAGGCCACATGCCCGGCAGTTTTGTCTTCTTTTGGTGCGTGGCCAGCACATCCTCAATGCGCTGGACCGCATCATAGAACCGCATGTCACCTGTCAGCTGAGACAGCTTGGTGAACTCGAGCGACAGAGTACCAATCTCGGCCGATAGCATCGTGTGCGGCGCCGACGTCTGCATCTCGCCACGCACGTATGCGCGCCAGTCCCAGCGGCCCATGGGCAAACGGTTAGGCGTATCAAAGGCACCCATCAGAATCTCGCCAATCTCGGTGGCTTTCTTGAGAAGGCCAGGGTACGCCTTGTTGCTGATCTCATAGGCGCCCAGGAATCCACCAAGGTAGCGAATTGTTGTCTCAAAGACGTGTACTTTTTCGCCGTCAGTGTGGCTAAAGTCAATAGCCTCACAGGCGCGCACGGCCATGCGAAACTCGTCGTACATGCCCATGATCCAAAGAGAGTCGAGCGCGTCGACCAGAGTTGCAGCCCAGCCACCAAGCTTTTCCAAATCGTTACGCGGTGTAGCAGAAACAGGCTGCACCTCATCAGCGAGCCAGGCGTTTTCCTTATAGCCCTGCCAGCTGCGGTCGAAGCTGGCCTTGACAGCAGCAAGGCGAGCTAGACGGACATCGCGCATCTGAGAGCTCTCCGCTGGCGCAGGGTGCTTCTGGATGTGCGGAACACGGCTGGCTGCATCTTCCTTGGATAGAGATGGTAGCTGCTTGAACGAAGTAACGGGGTACCGGTCAGGAAGCTTTTTCAAGCGAAGCTCGGGCGCGTTGGCGTCGGCATTGGAGTTCTCGGGTGGTGGTGGGAGCTTGGCAGGAGGCGCATCGGGAATAGGTCCGGAGGGAACGACGGTGCGATACCGGTCGATGATTTCCGGGTCGCGATGGAGCAGGCCGCCAAAGGCAAGCAGTAACAGGCCGGCAACAATGACAAAGGTGCGCCAGCGGCGCATGGGTCCCAGCAAAAGCATTGCAGGGTTGCGGATATATAGTGGGCGCAGTGCGTATTGCCGAGAGTCAAGAGGATGCGAGGTCGGGATAAAGCGTGACTGTCGTACACTTGGCGACGCTCGTGGGTCGCTCTTTCCTTATGTTCAATTCGTCTGGGTCTCGCTCGACGTCATCGCTTGCCAGTTTGCAGTATTCGTATTCCGAATGTGGTATTATTAAACAATATCCAAAAAAACGGAAGGCACGATGGACTCAAGTTGCACAATAGGGCGATGGATACACAAGCTGGCAGATGTCAAGTGAAAACGTGTTCCGCCCTGTAATACATTACGTGGGTAGATGGCGAATCTCGAGAGGAGGACAGGAGATGAGGAGAGACAGCGTGCGATGGGGCCCTAACAATCGCCATTCCTAGCTACGACTTAGGAGGTCGAAAGGCTGAAAGCACCGCAACTTGCAGTATATTGTCACAAGGAAATGACTACGAAGTAGAGACTATCGATGCTTGGCGCGCTAGTTAGTAAAGCAGGTAATCGCATAAGCGCATAATCAACTAAATGGAAGGAGCACTTTTGATAATTACATAAAACATCCTGCGTAAAGTCAACAGCTGAATTCCTTCGAGGAATTTGATATAACAGTTCGTGAGCTTGACCCGACCGATTCATCCCAGTGTCAATTGCTGGCTTGTCAGTTCTTTGAAGGTCTATCTTTCTCTTGTCGTCTACCACTATGCCAGTCCGAGGTAAAGAACGTCTGATATTTGTCGAGACATCACGCAAGCACATCTCAGAGGAGAGGCACATTCTAATTAAACGAGGAAGTGAGAAAGGGGTTCTAGGAAAGAAAGGCCAGACGGCAAGGGTGTGGGGTAATTAAGACCCCTCTTTCTGCGTGCGGATGTACGATGATCTTCTTGATTCAGACAGATGCAGCGCATGTCGCAGGCAGTAAACATGGCGAATAGCTGCAGCAGCTCAAGATACAGCACAGACAGACACATTCTGCTGCAACTCATCTTTAATTATTTAGTCTTGCATATGCCATCTTACACCTCATCGGGCACCAGCCCACAAACGCTCTTCTGCCCTATCCAAGATGCCGGGACTTGTGCTTATTGGAAGGCAGTTGAACTATGGAGAGAATATTCAAAATAACCTATTTCATAAGGCTGAAGAGGTGGGTAGATCATGAATAATAGGAGCATCTGGAAAGGCGTGCGATTCGCAGTGGCATTTAAACATATTATAAATACCATTATATTATCAGGCAAAAGAGGTAAGACATAGACAAAAGGGCAACGCTAGAGAGCACTGCCACGCTCGGCTCTGCATCTCTGGGATCCTGGAGCCGTTGAATGATGTTCCGGTAGGGCTGGCAAGGCGGGCTAGCCCACGACGAGCTGGACAGAGCCAAGCTTGGATCCGACTACTATCTAACGTTTTGGGATCTGGGTTTGAGGTCGTTTTTTGTTTTGTGTTCGTGTTCCGGCACGCTTCTTACTAAACGACGCTTGCGCTGTGGGAGCTATGATGAGGTTCTGGCGGGCCGAAGATCTCTTTGTTGGCGGGACTAAACTGGTGTGAGCTGGGTGAGGATGGCACGGGTGTTTCGCAGCTGCTGCTGTCAGTCGCATATACTGACATTTCAAGAGCGTCGAAACCCGATAATATAAAAAATATGTCATTGAAAGTCACGCAACATCAAAACAGTGGCGGGAAGCATCTGTCCCATCGGAATGAAGTAAGAAAATCAAAAGGCAACACATGGCCAACATCATCAAGGTTATCAAAAGCCAGCAAGAAACAAGAAGGGCAAGAGGAAGAAGCAAAGGCCTCGTCAAATTGAGTAACACAAAAAGATAGAGTCATGATAGAAAGAAAGTAGATAAAAAGGCTCAAGGCCGCCTAAGGACAGTCCAAAATCGTGTATCCGCCGCAACATGCGAAACATGGCAACCATTCAAAGTTAATCATTCGTCGTTACGCGTGTGCACACAGCCTCGTTTACTTCTGCATCATAAGCTGGACGAACTCGTTGTCTGGGGAGGAGGTGAATATTAGCATCGGACTTGAATCGGATTATATGCCACCTGCCACAGGTGTCATTTTATCCAATGGGGGGGGGGGGGGGGGGGGGGGGGGGAGTCATTAAGAAACATACAGTCAATCCGGCCATCGCCGTCCTGGTCGGCCTCGCGGATCATCTCGTCGACCTCGTCGTCTGTGAGCTTCTCGCCGATCGAGGTCATGACGTGACGCAGCTCAGCAGCGGAAATGAAACCGTTGTTGTCGCGGTCAAAAACCTTGAAGGCCTCGCGAATCTCCTCCTCGGAGTCGGTGTCCTTCATCTTGCGCGCCATCATGGTGAGGAACTCTGCGAGTTGTTAGTTTGTGTTGTGGGATTGCTTGTCTTCGTTTCTTGTCTCGACGTACCAGGGAAGTCGATAGTGCCGTTGTTGTCGGCATCAACCTCGTTGATCATGTCCTGAAGCTCCGACTCAGAGGGGTTCTGGCCAAGAGAGCGCATGACGGTGCCGAGTTCCTTGGTGGTGATCTGGCCTGCAGTTAAAAATAAAATAAAAACGCGTCAGTATGTTGTTTGGCTATGTTATAGTATCCGATGTGACAGTCGCAGAGTCGCATGCCTCAACACGAGCAGACGGATCGTTTCAATCTGAAGAATCATTTGCTCTGCGCGCAGTACGTCGAGTGTCGTGAATCTGTCGGGGAACTCGGAGTGGGAGAGGGGTTGACTAACCATCGCCGTCCTTGTCCTATATGCCCGAAAGCGAGGGGTCAGCAAATCATTCAATGAGACCGAGCATCAAGCTCGCGCAATAGCCAGCAGCACTCGGGACTGCTAACAAAGAGTCAAAAAGCAACTTACGAACAGAGAGAATGCCTCCTTGAACTCGGAGACCTGCTCCTCGGTGAGTGACTCGGCCTAAATAGGCGGGTTAGCTGGCGATAAACACGACGACGGCGGCGTCAATAATGCGGCGGAGCCATTCAAGACAATGCCGACATGACGAATATACGGTAGAGAACGGGAAAGGGAGCTGCGAGGGGTAGCTGGGCGACGCACCATGTTGTTTTTTGGTTTGTGTGATTGTGGGTAGGATAAAGGTGTGGTGTTGGTGAGGAAGGTGAAGGTTAAGAAAGTAGAGTGTTGTCGAAGAAAATGGAATTGTGACGATGTGGAAGAGGAGGAAGGACCACAAAAAAAGAAGGGGGTTGAGACGATTCAGAGGGAAGGAACAAGGGAGCTTGAAGCTGGGTGCTGTTTACTATTTGCAGGGACTGTTTCGCTGCTGCCTGTATATTAACTATGCTCTACGCTAAGATACAATGATATAGTGCCAGAAATAGGGCACTTTGAATGTTACGGGGTTGCTCCGTAGGGAAAGAGCGATCAAACAGACCAAACAGACCAAACAAACCAAAGAACGACCAAGCTGGCGCAAAGAAAAAAGGAGGGGAGAAGGGGGGCAGAGGCAGGAGCGACTGAGCGAGCATCAGCTTTGGGAAGGAGAGCGGGGCATGCAGCAGATAGGAAAGGGAATGACTATCTTACCAGCATACTACAGGGCAGTCGCCTGTAATAGGCCAGACGGCCCCGTAGACCCAGGCTAAATCTGCCTTGAACTGGAGCTCGTCAGTTATTACCCCTGCCTGTTTCGGATCGGCAGACGGCTTAATTGCATAATATTTTCGGAATTACTACCATGTCAGTGGCCTGGCCGTCCTTTTTTAAGAGCTCTAGTAGTTATAGTGGCTGTCTTACCTGTGCATGCCCCAAAACAAGTGGCAACACGTAGGCCAGGCCAACGCAATTATGCTGGAAAGGGGCTACATCGGGCCTGACGCGGTGGAGAGCAGCCCACAAAGGCAGCCCCAGATGAGCTCTATTGCGCCTCCACTTTCCAACTTACTCTAGCCACTCTAATGCGATTCCGGTGTTTACGTCAGCGATCATGCTCTGTAATTAGCTGCTGATACTCCTGCGCATGTATCTTACACTGATTGTAGGCTGTCCTTCGCATCCAGACACGATACTTGAATGCCCTCAACTACAAAACCCAAGACCCGACGACACTGCGGTACAAGACAGACGACGACCAAGACCAATTTTGCCTGCATTTTTCATACTATTGCTACAAATACACTTCTCAACCAGCAACCCTACGCCCCCGGACCGGAGACAGTGTATCCAGCAGCTCTCGCTCTCGCTCTCGTGCGCACCACAGTCGAAGCTACTCTGCATTCATATCTACCCTACAGGCATTCGGCACCTCTCCCGCCCCTACTCGGCCTCTTGACCGATACAAAACCCAAACCGGCTACTTAGCGGCGGCGGCGGCGATCTGCCAGTGCGTCCGCCATGTGGCGCGACCGCACCAACCTGTAAGCCGAAACGAGATCGCAAGATCAAAAGATCTAGACTTCTTAAACGACTACTAACACTCTCAACAGCTACATTTCCTACCGCCAGTCCTACACACATCATCCTAAAAAGCGGACACGGTACTATGGCGGTCTCACAAACAACCCATCGGCAGCAGCCGCATCTAGTCCCGACGAGGATCGCCGCGGCCTGCTCTTAAGCGACCCCTACGACCAAGGCGATGATGCCGGCGGCGATGCCGTGATCGAGATGGACCTACTGCCTCCACGATGGGCCGATGTATCCGACGAAGTGACCGACATCTTGGGCAATGTGGCGCGCCAGAGTCAGAAACTCGACCGGCTACACCAGAAACACGTACTACCTGGCTTCAACGAGGACGAGGCAGCTAAGCGCGCCGAGGAAGGCGAAATTGAGCGCTTGACACAGGATATAACGCGCAGCTTCCATGACTGTCACCAGTGTATCAAACGCGTCGACCAAATGGTGCGCGAAGCCAAGAGTCAGGGTACACTGTCACGCGCCGACGAGACCATGGCCAAGAACATCCAGGTCTCGCTCGCGTCGCGGGTCCAAGAAGCAAGCGCCAACTTCCGCAAGAAGCAGAGCACATATCTAAAGAGTAGGCAGCCTCACTCGTCAATCAATTCCAGTGTGAAGCAGGAGACTAACAAAGATAGAACTAAAGGGCTTTTCTGGAGGATCCGGGGCAGGAGG
This sequence comes from Ophiostoma ulmi, assembly GCA_029298715.1. NCBI lineage: Eukaryota > Fungi > Ascomycota > Sordariomycetes > Ophiostomatales > Ophiostomataceae > Ophiostoma > Ophiostoma ulmi. The sequence goes on from JANSLN010000007.1 coordinate 1,240,140, forward strand.
CATTTCTGGCGGCGAGAGGGTATCAACACCCGCCGGCGGCAGCAGTACCAACAACTACGCGGTAGACCCGTCGTTGCAAGAATCAGACGCTGACCGGTCGTTCTCGCAGTGGGCACTCCAGGCAACGACGCAGCAGAAGCAGCTGCACTCCAACGATGCCATGATTGTGCAGCGCGAGCGCGAGATCGAGGACATTGCCCAGGGCATCATTGACCTGGCCGATTTGTTCCGCGACTTGCAGGCCATGGTCATTGACCAGGGCACCATGCTCGACCGCATCGACTACAATGTCGAGCGCATGAATACGGACGTCAAGGCTGCTGAGCGCGAGATTATCGTGGCCTCGGGCTACCAGAAGCAGACGACCAAGCGCAAGATTATTTTGTTGCTACTTCTTATCATTGTTGGCATGATTATCCTGCTGGTTATCAAACCAAAAAAGCACGGCGGCGGCGGTGGCGGCAGCAGCAGCGAGAGCAGTCCAGCTGCAGATGCTGGTGAACCACCACTTATGATCCGGCATCTATTATTATAGCATGCCAAGCAGTACCCTTTGGTTTTCTTTTGTTTGTGCTTTTATTCATTTCTGTACTGTAATTATTAGAGATGGGCCTCATTGAGCGATCCAGGCCGTCCGGTTTATTGGCTTTGCTGTGTAATTCAAATCCTTGCGTAAGTAATTTTTGTTTTCTCTACGCCACCATGATTGATACAAATAATAAATATATAAAACAATTTATATTTTTTTAAAAAAAAAATATAATGAGATCGAACATGGAAATATATTTTTTTTGTAAAAAAAAAAGTTGGAAACTCGCCGAAAGAAAAGAGAAGTAGGTCAAAATCAAAACGAATTTTAAATCAACAGAAAGATAAAGTTAAAGATAAAGAAACAACGGGGCGGCACTAGTAATCTATAGAAAGCTATAGAAATCATACACAAATAAACACATACAAGAAAACAAATAAATGGGTATTACATGGTTGACCAAAACGCTTCATAACATTACTCTCCCCAAGCAAGAACCCAGTCCTAGCTGGCTTGCTCGCTTACAAGTCTTTCTCTTTCCTCGGCCGCATTGACTGTCAAGACGCGCCGTATATCAGTGTCTCCCAGCAGGCTTGTGTTACGAACTGCTACGTCGCGGTGCTGCCGGTTTCCAAACAGACACATCCACAAATCGTTCTTGTCGACCTCCTCGCCCATTGTCCGGTCTTTGCCAAATAGCCTCTTGGGCTGCGTCTGCTCTAGCTCTAGAGAGTTGGCAACCTCGATACGGTCGTCAAGTTCGTCATCGTCGTCGTCGGACTTAGTAAGGTCAATAGTCTCTCTTCCCTTTTCTTTGCCTTTTCCTTTGCCATTCGTGTCGGCCTCGGTATGCTGCTTGCCGATATGGGCCATACGCCTCTGCACAGACAGGGCATAGACAGACTCCTCGACAGTCCCCTCAATGAGAAACAGCCAGACAGTCGTGTTATGCATCTGGCCAATTCGATGGACACGAGCAATGGCCTGCAGCTCGATTGCCGTATTCAGAATGGGCTCGCATAGGAGGACATGGCTGGCCTCGACGAGGTTCAGGCCACTCGCGTGGGCGCGTGCATGCAGCAGGAAACACTCGATATTGGGGTTTGTCTTGAACTCGGTGATACCGCTACGCTCCCTAGCCCCATCCGCATACTTTGTGTAGCTGATGTTGTAGTGGTCAAAAGCTGCCGCCAAGATGGAGAGAAAGGGCGTGTACTGCGAAAAGACAATCGACTTGGCGCCTGGGTCGGACATGCGTAGCCATAGGATATGTCGGACTAGAGTATCGACCTTGGTGGTAAACGAGAGCCCGGGTAGGTCAATATTCATGATCTCGTCCACCTTGTCTTTACCAAACGCCTCGTAGATTCGCGGTTCATGCTTGTTGGTATCGCCGTTTCCGTTTCCGTTACTGCTGTTTTCATGATTGCCATGTTCGTTGCTGCTGCTCGACTGTCCATTGGTGGAATGCTTGGAGTGCGCACTATGGTCATCGACCACCTTCAGCTCACGGGGCTTGAACGTAATGTCATGCAGGTTGTCGCGGTTCAATTGGCGCTTGCACAGGGGACAGTTGTGGTGAGCTGAGAACCAAGAGTTCATACACTCTTTGCAAAATTGATGTCCGCAGATGGTCAACACACCGTCCGTAAAATTTGACTGGCAGATGACACACATGTGTGACTCTGCAGTCGAGTCAATCTCCTTGAGATGAAGTACTGTTTGTTAGCCATCTTCTTCTTTCCTGTAAACGGCCTTTACTGATTGGACCTACAGTAGCGGTGCTTGGATTCTGCCACAGTGAGCTTGTGGGCGAGCTTTTGTTCTTCGCGAGAAAGTGAATCAATGGCCTGGTCATCCTTGGGGCCTTCATAGAGGGCGACCATGTCCGAGACGATTTGCAGTTGGCGGTAGTAAGCGATACGCGAGTTGAGCGAGTTGCGCACCTTATTGAGCTCCTTTTCCAAATCGTCAACGACCTTGAGCTGCCGCGTCTGTTCCCTGTGCGCGCTCTTGAGCTGCTTCTCAACAACAGATAGTTCCATGGCTGCACGTTGGCTTGTGATGTTGTTGAGACTGCCCCCACCGGCCGCCTGCTGGTCGCGAAGACGTGTGGAAGACTCGCGCAAACCGACGACACAAGCCCTCAGGCTGCGCACAGGATCAGCCGTACCTTGACTTTCTTCACTACCGTCCTCTTCTGGGGGTAGCAGGGACAGCCTCCGCTCCTCAAAGACTTTCAAAGTCAACTCTGGCGCGGGACCTTCGCCATCCTTGGCCATCTGCTGAGCCTGAGCCTCCTCGTTGGATGCGAGTATACTGCGGCTGACACCAGTAAGAAGAAACTTGCGGTCGCTAATGCCTGCCTTGATGATCGTGATGTATACTTGAATCTCGTCCTGTACCTTGGTAGAGTCCTCGTACTCGTCACCAGTGATCTCGACTGTTTTGCCTGCCCCATCCTTTTCTTCATCGTTGTCGACAAGATCCTTGAGAAGCAGCTGTACAAGCGCCTCGCGCCAGACGTCCATCTGCGCAGCCTGGTTGCTCAGTACCAGGGCCAGACGGTCTAGTTCTTCGCTCGTTCGGCGGCTCTCGAGACCCGCAGGCTGGGAAAATTGACACTCGGGGATCTCGACAAACCCTTGCGACGCTGCCTTTTCTTGGAGCTCCTCCATGAACCGCATAGCCTTGGCAAGACTCTCACTGAGAATTTCACGCCGAATAAGCTTGGCACGTTCATAGCTTTCGACTTCCATCTTTTCAAGTTCTTTGAACTCGTCCGAGTCGGGTTTGGTCCATTCCTCATTGGACTTAACCTGAAAGTAGCCGTTGGCGCAGAAGAATTCAGCCTTGTGCAAGACTTCTAGAGAGTATCGAAGCTCGCGCTGAGCATCACCGAGTTTGCTGCCGGCATTGTTGTCTTGATCTTCGTCCTCGCTGTCGTCATCGGACACCTTTTCATTGCTAGTCACACCACCCAAAGCCTTCGGTGCTTCTGCTGCCCTCTGAGTTTCAATTTTGACCTTTTCGCGAGCCTCCTTGACAACTGCTTTGCACTCTTCCAGAACCTCTTGCCATATGGCTAAGGCCTCCTTGGCACGCGGCGAGTTTTCGAGAAGTTGACCCTTTTTTAGCCTGAGAGATAAGAGAGCACGGTGGTCTACTGCCAGTGCACTCTCGCTCTGCTCAATCATGGCGTCAAGAACCTCGACCACGGTCCGCATGGGTGCAACTTTTCTGCCGATCAGTGGAAGCTTGATACCAAACGACTGGTCAAGATCGGGGTGGAGACAGACCATACGCAAGCGGCTCAAGGTACTCTGCATCGTGCTCAGCATTCCAGGATCGTCGGGGCTCCACGAGTCAGAAATGGGTGTCCCATTTGTATCTAGCATGCAATCGTAGACGAGTCGCTCAAATAGGGTTTCGTAGTTTTGCTCTTCCACCGCAGTAAAGGGCATTTTGATGACATACCGCTTCTGCGGAGGTAGCGTCAATTCGTCGCGAACTGAGCGTTTGGTATGCCGCAGGGCAACACGGCTGAATATGGTCTTGAACAAGGCCTTATGGCTTCGGACAAGCTCTTTCCAGATGTCTGGTATTGTTCCATACGGTTGGTACCGAATGAACATGAGCAATGCCCCGAGATCTGACGGTTAGTTTAATTACTCTTCGGCACATGAACAAAGTCTTACAACGTACCATTGACATTGTCTTTGACAGGCGTTCCGGTGACACCCCAAGAGTTGTATCGCGGAATGAGATGGGCCAGGGCGGCCACATTGCTCACACCACTTTCAATTTCCTGCGCCTCGTCCAGGCAGACCCGCCACCAGCTCAACTGGACGAGGGGCGACCGTGGTCTATATCGCTCTTCGGCTTCGTTACTCAGCTTCCGTCGGCGCATGTTGCGAGCCGGAGGACTGACGGCAAAGTGGATTTCAGATCGAAGGTTCGTGTACGTTGCGATGACGACATCATGCTTACAAAACTCCTCTACAATTGACTCTTCGTTTTCCTTTGTAGTACACGAACCTTTCATGCCATTGTAGACCATGAGCTTAAGGTGTGGTGCATGCCGTGTGATTTCGTCTATCCATTGATTCATGAGCGCAGATGGGGCGATGATCAGTGTTCCACCAAGTTTCGGGTTTTCGATATGACCAAGATTTAGCTGTGTGATTGGCGGCGGTGGGTGAAGTAGAATGAGCGAGATCATCTCGACGGTTTTGCCAAGACCCATCTCTTCCGACAGAATACCACCGTGGCATGCATCATCGTTGACCTGCTGAAAGGTGTACGGATCGCGGGTGACTGCGCCGAGAAGACCACTGATATAGAACGTTTTGCCGTCGACATCTTTCTTGGCCACGAAATGCGATGTGAGAGCCGGTTCTACTGGAAATGTATAGGGAACAATCGAGGAATGGCCGCTGATGCCGGTAGATGACCATAATACACCCTCTCGCTTCAGGAGCCACTTGACGGCACGGCGCTGGAATGGAAAGAGGTCTGCCGTGAGTCCGGGGACATGAATGTTGTCCGACTCACCGTCGGTCTTGCTTGTCACATGAGCTGCCTCATAGAATGCTTGGGGAGACCAATCTGCTTGCTCATTGTTGCTTCTCTCACCATATCTCCGCCGAGTGCTGGCTCGCTGCGGAATGTCTGGAAAGTATCGGGCCATGATAGAGTCTCTAAGGGTCCGTTCTTGCAGGGATCGATCCCGCAACTGATGCTGTATGATCCAGCGTAGCTCTAGATCGAGACTGAGGGTGACTGTTGATGAGGTGTCGTAGTCAACGGTGGCAAAGAGCTGTACCTGGAGAGGACTGTCGGTATTGTTAAATGTCTTCTTGTGTACGTCGACGAGGTACTTCTCCTCATCAAGTAACGAGCGGTAGCCAAAGGACTGCTTGGCAGGAACCTTAACGCCGGTATTGAGGGAGGGAGCAGCAATCAAGTCGACACCAGAGTCATAGTTGTGTCGCAGGCTGAAATATTTGTTCACTGGGTAACGATTTAGGGCCTGGTGCTGTGAGTGCGGTTTAACATCGTCGCTTAACGACTTTCTGTCAACTATCGTAGAGCGGGAAAGAACAATGTAGTCGGAATCTTCGCTAGCGAGGTTGGTGCTATGAGCCCTGGGCCGTTTGGGTGGCCGTGCCGAGCCGGTGGCGTCATCCTCGTGTGGGCCAGACCTTGACGGTATAGGCTGGTCGAAGAAGACGAGATTACTTATGACGTTGAAGTAGTTGGCTGTTTGTTAGACAAAAAGCTTTGATTATAGATCTGAGCTGAGCTGGGTATTTCTGTCATGAGGAATACTCACCATCAAACCATGGACCGGACGGAAGCGACTCAGCATGATGTGTTGCCTGCCCTGAGAGCTTGAGGAGAGCATCTCCAATTCTATCGGGATGAGCTGACATGACAGTCCACAGTGCTACACTAAGGCAGCACGCAGTCCGGTAGGCAAAGGAGTAGGTGGCGGTGAAGGCTATGACATTGGATGGGAGAAAAGGTATGTAAGAGGGAGGAAGGAAGGTCGTCGACAGGCTGACTTACATGGGAATTAGGTAATTCTTATCGCTTATCGGAAGGAACGTGAACGCTATTCAACTATTGGGGAAGGTGGGGCAAGCAACGGGAGCCTTGTAAGTGGACCCTCGAAGCCTAGCACTGTCTGTCGGCTTACAGAAGGACGGAACTACCATCTTCCCTCTCCGACAAGCGCTAATCCTGATTAAGCGACATTGAATTGACGGCCAACTTTTTTTCAATGCAGCTTGTTTGGCGGGCATCGCGAGGACGAGCATACGACCGGGACGACGACGGACCACCATTGACGGCCACAACCCTTGTTTTTGGGAGATTCTACGAAGCACCTTTTGGACAGGTGCTACGACAGTTCCCTACGTCCTTTGACAAAATTCACAGTCTCTATTCACCGAGATATCTCGACTAGTGAGTACTCAAGACGTCATTCAAAATAGCTTCATTCGAAAAAAAGACGGCACAAGGACAAGGATGTGGAACTGACCTTATTTAGCACATCATGAACTCTTTACGATCAGGGCCAGCGCGCCTGGGACTGCTACTGTCCTCACCATCCCGCTGGGCCGCACCCTCTGCCATTACTAGCGCACCATCCCACTTCAGACAATTCTCACAATCATCACAACTATTCGACGCCGCCGAAAGCGCATCCTCTACTTCAACACCACCTCCTACACAGACGTTCTCGACTAGAAGAAAAGTCCCCGCCCCGATTCCTCTCGTTCCCGATGTTTCCACCCTCCTCACGGTCATCGGCCGCAACATGAAGCAGCACACAGCCAAGTTCCCGACGTGGGAGGCTCTCTTTACACTGTCGACGAAACAGCTGCGTGAGCTGGGCGTCCAGCCGACACGCGATCGGCGGTACCTGCTGCGGTGGCTCCAGAAGTTTCGGCTTGGCGAGTTTGGTATTGGCGGCGATTTCAAGTACGTGCGGGACGGCGTGGCCGAGCTGCGCGTGCAGGAGCTGGTGGACCCCAGCAACCCGTACGAGGTGCGCAAGATTGTTGTGAACGTGCCCGTGCCCCCGCCAGCGGTGGAGGCAGAGGCGGCAGCAGAGGGTGAGGCAGCAGAGGCAACAGAGACCTCTGAATCAGAAACACCGGCCGCCAAGGCCGACGCATACGACGTGAACGGCGAGCCGGTCCGCGTGCGGGGCTACAAGGTCGTGGGCGCCAAGGCTATCTCGGGGCAATTTGCGCTGCCGCTCAAGGGCGAGATTGGCTCGCGCGTGGTTGTCAACGAGGGTATGTGGGAGCACAAGCTGGGCCGCAAGATTGACGGTGGTGAGCGCCGTCGTGCCGAGGTGCGGTTCAAGAAGCGCGCCGCGGAGCGTCGTGCCGAGCGCGAGAAGCTGGCCTAGGTGTGGCCTAGCTAGCGTCTGCATGCGGTTTGCATATCCCGACTACGGGTGTACTATAAATCAAAATCATATACGACCAACTTCCTGTACAGTACATAGGTCAACAACGAAAAGCATATCGCATAGATCAATTATAAGGACTAAGAACACTGATGGCCATTGTGACAGCAGCAAGTGAAACGGATAGATGGCAACAGAGTCGACATACGAGAGAAGACAGCAGAGAAGACATGATTAAAGGGACATATCAGGCGACGGCATTGCTGTGCCTTGTGGTCTGCCTCGGGCGACAACGCCCGCCCAGACGGGCCAAAGGTTACCAGGACCAGAGGCATAAAGGGTAGAGGTCGCATGCTTTGTCATCTGCCTCTCCATTGCATCATCGTATGCCCGCTGCCTGGCCTGACGTGTATCAGCCCTATCTGTCGCCTAATTTCTCTCGCCTTGCCCTGCAGGTCCTATTTCCTCTTGTTGACTGCCTGCTGCCCTCGCCTATTCTAGACGTGTCCTCTCACACCCTTTCCGGCTATATTTGGTCATTCCCCGTACTCCCCGTATCAGGCGATTGTTCTCCGGCCTCCATGCATGCATGCGTGCCCTGAATATCTAGAGGAGGGGCGTGTGCATTGGGCTCTGTTCTTATTGTGCAGCCTGGATCGTGGGTAGACCAAGCTATCAAGGATCCAAGCTTGTTCTTGTGCTTCGTCTTCTTCGTTTTCTTCGGTTTCTTCTTCCACATGTTCTAGTGCTTCTACGTGGCTTATTTTTCTCATCTTGTCAAGACTTCTGACTACTCAAATCCGTTGCGTCTCCTTCTTCTCTTACCTCCGCTCTCCAGTTTAAGGTAGTACAACTGCACTCTTACTCATTTCTCATTCTTATTTTTATGCTCACAGGACTGCGTGAGAATCAGGGGCCGACACGGCGGAAAGCCAAGCTCAAGGTACAGAAAGGTGCCAACATCCACAGCCAAGGTCTCGGTATGTCCATGGCATTAGTCTATTTTGATTCTCACCCCAACTCTCCAACATCTCACCTCGTCGTGTCTCGTGTCTCGTGTCTCGTGTCTGTCTGTTTCGGAACTACGAGAAGAACCCCGAAATTCCAGAAAGTCCAGGATCCCCAGCTGCCTGGCTCAGCCCTAATGCCGATGCAGGTATAGGTGCAGAGTGATGCATAATGATTCGATGTGGTACATGGTGATGCTACGAGTCTTCACACCAGTCCTCTGAAGAAAATGCTGGCGCCTCTTACTCTTCCATTGCAAAGGATTGTAGTGGACAGCCGGATACCGTGGGACCAGTGTGATTTGCTAATCAAGCGAGAACACATCAAGAGGTCGGCACGATAATAAACTAATAGATGCGTGTACAAGGCTGAGCCAGGCTGTAATCCTGTCATCATGTAATCTTGTAATCATGAGATCGACCCGGGGCAGCTGTAACGTGTTGTGTTGTTATTGCTATCCCGGCATCTTGGACTTTGTATGGCTCACGTCTGGGTGATCGCCAGCTCACTTGATGCATGAAGTTCAGCATATACAATCAAAGAATCAGAATTCAAATAAAACAGACGAATAGAAGCAAGCAATCATCAATACCTATGACAGTCATGCCATACTCTATGCCTTACCCTCCTGCCCAGTCTTGTTGTTGTATTGCCACATCTCACGGGGTCATCAGAGTCTGGATATATTTTTGTATTGCGATTCGATTAGTTATGTTTCTGTGCTACAGAGTAAGTATTTGTAAGGTATTATTTCATCCCTTGTATGCATCCATCAAGTGGAAGAAGAACACTCGCACTATGATACCCGTTTTGGGAAACCGGCAGGGTGAGGTGACCTGTATTAAAAGGAAGAAAAAAGAGAATAAGAGCAGAAAGTAACCTTGTACCTATTCCGTGTTAGTTTCCAAACTGCACGTGTCTGTAAGCTCAGCCGACTTGGCAAATATAAGAAGTAACAATCAATTCAATGTCAAAGGGGGAAAAAAATCAAAAGGACACTTGGTAAGTTGGAAGAGAGCAAGTTCGGCATCGGGGAACTTGGAAGCACCGGCACTGAAAGGAACAAACAGAAAGTTGAACTCGGGTATAAGTCAATGTGGACAAAGTAGAGCATTCAAAAACTCGGACAGTTGCATCCATATTTGGATAAGACAGCTGCTTGTAAAGCCCGCAGTTCGGAACAATCTAATGGCCGACGGTGTATATGGCCTTAACTACGAGGTCCAACATGAAGAGTCATAAGAGAATCAGAGTAGCTATGCAAATATGCTGATGTCAGATCGGTGCTCGTCGTATTACGGCGGCAGCTGCAGCGTTTAGATTAATAATCCCATGGCTAGATTGTGAATGAATGTGCGGAGAAAATCAGCGAGTAGACAGACTCGGAGGTTGTCTCGAAAGGAGCTGAATATCTCCGACATTTAAAGAAACAGACACATCTTAGGCAGCAACATTTCTCAGTCAAGGGCCATGGTCGTAGAAATCGAACACTAACGGAAGAGACTATCCTACTCCTAAGGTGGACGGAGTTTTGGGACGGAGTATGAAAACTCCAGTCTAACATCGTGTACATGTAGTCCCACAGCTCCCAGTCCCAGGACCGGAGTCTACTTTCCTATCTTGCATCCTTCAGTGTCTATCACCCCCATATAAGTGTAGGAAAGCTGCCTGGGCCTGAGGGATCTGGTGGGCTACAGTAGAGGGCGGTAAGGAGACTAATGTAAAAAGCGGAAAGGGAATAGCTATTACGGAGTACAGTACAAGGATAGGTGATCGGGTGCTTGGACAGCTGGACAGGGACTAGTGACTCTTCCGTAGCGGCCCTAGCAATCCTAACGATCCTCTAGCGAGCTCTGGCGACGACTCATATTGAGTCATATTCCATACGATGCTGTGTCTGGAGCCTGTCTTCTGTATTAGGGATATCGACAATATCAAAATAGATTGTCAACTTAGTTACCCATGGCACAAGATCCATGCATATCATGTATACAAAGTCGATGCATTTTTTCGAGGAGCTGTGGTATTCGGGTAATGGAAGGCAGTTGTAGTTGACGAAGAAAATCAAAAAAAAAAAAAAAAAAAAAAAAAAAAAAAAGAGAACGGAGTAGGGGACCCAAAGAAATCGTAATTCATTTAATCAAAAGATCCATTGACTCTACAAGTCCAATGAGTCACAGTGCTTGGATCACGAGCTACTAGAGTCAATGGAAACCAAATACCATGCATCTCCTTGTCAAGATACAAGGTACCTTTTCACATTGAGCGTGCAATGCCAGCTCTCACTGAGTTAGTTGAACCCCTCCCTTTCCTGTGAACTGTCTCAACGTCAAATTTTGCGGCAAGTCCCATGTTTCTTGCTACCCCCCTCCTCTTTCTGCTCCTCTCCTACCCATCTGTCGGTAATAAAAAGTGTGCAGTTTAACAGCCTCGCCCTGACATATCAGAAGTAGACATGGCATTGTTCCTGTTTCTGATCTGCTCCCACATTATTGCCCCTTTTCAGTGCTAATACCGTCATAATTCAGACTTTAGTCTATCCAGTCCCGTCCTTGTGTTCCTATCCATTCTCTCACAGCCGGCTTGTCTTCGTTGGCTGGTCTTGTGATGCTCTATTTATTTTTCAGCTATAATTTATGCCTGAATCTTCCGTCTTGATATTGTTTTGACTCTCTTGCCATGTGAATTCAGCCAGTTCGCCCGTGTTTGATCCATCATATGACTGGGATTATTTTTTTCGGAAGTCAATACATTGGACTTGAATGTACCTGACCCCTACTCACGCATGACGATAAGCTGATAGCTTAACGGCTAACACGGCCAGCCTACCGGTTCACACCGTACTCTCTTTGTGTAAAAAAGAATCCAAAATAGTATTACCAAGAAAGTGCCAGAGAACTAAAATAGCTGATCTTTGATCGTACCTTATTCTACAAAGTACCACCACAGCACTGCCACGACTCATTTCGGCCAATGTCGTTTTTTGAAACTCGATGCTTCATATATTTTTCTATTAGCTTACATACTCCTGGCAAAGGTCTTTGAATATCGTACGAACAAAATGGAATCACTAATCACAGGCGTAGGCACAAGCCTAATACATAGAAGGCAAACGGTGCCTGATTTGCTCCGGATCACTGCTATTGGGCAAGTCCCATGTATTTAAATAGCTACAAAGTATTTTTGATGCTGCTATTGGACACCTGCACGTGAGACTGTAAATACGCCGTTGATATGAGTCTTGTGAGACCAATATGAGTCTTTGTTGTGCTTGCCTGCCGCCGGTTAAAGCTAAGAGTCATTGTGCTTACAAATACGTGCTCACATGGTTGACCAAAACAGTAAACGCCCGTCTCGGGTTTTCAAGACTTGAAGTAGATGCCTAATGGATTGGATGCCATATTGAATGGCTGATGTACAACTACCCCTGAGGCTGTGTGAGCAATTTCATTGTAGACTGTACGAGCAGGCGAAACAGAGAGATGAAGAACATAAACAGACAGTGATTCAAATAAAAAGTGCACTTCTGTGCACATACGGGTAGTCAACAATATAAACTATGCACGGTTCCTGTTGCGTCATTATACTTTCAAGGGGTGAGGCTGGCAGCCTGCATACGCAAAGAGGATAAGAAAAAAAAAAACAGGACGGATGCGAAGGACAAAACACCCAAAACCCAACACAATAGACGAAAAGGAAAGACAAATCAAAGTCAAGCAAAAGAATGAGAATTGAGAACAAGAATAAGTCACAAAAAGACCTCGTACAAGAGCCAACCAGAGCCCACGAAACTTGCCAAATAATGCCCGTACACGCATTCATAATAAACGGATGCCTAGCACTTGCAAAGTTAATTTAATTGCAAGGTATCGTGTGCTTGCCTCAGGATATTAGAGACCATAGCTTATTTGCAAATAATCAATAAAGGACACTAGAATATCAAAAGGATCAAATAGGCAGTAAAAGGGTTAAAGAGGGAAAACACCAGCCAAAACAGACAAGCCTTGCCGATCCATCAATCTAGGTGGTTCTTCTACATATTAGGCGAGAAGACGGCTATGAATAGTGACTGCAATGAATGCCTTATTCTAGAATTGAGGAGAATGAATCGATACTAAATCAAAATTAAACCAAAACCAAAACCAAACAGAGCATCTGATGCTGCCAAGTTCAACCACTTTGCCGTCTATCCTTGACACTGTGACCGACACTGCTGCTCATTGTTACTCTCTTCAAATCATATGGCAGCTTTGTGCGACCACAGACCAGCTATGTCACTCTCACTGATCATCCGCCGTTTTGTGGGCTTGTTTTTTATAAAAAAAAAAACATCATTATTGACGGTCACCCCTAGCCTCATCCATGGCCCCGGTCTCTCCATCGTACCCATACACCACCGGCCGCTGTGACTAACATGGCAAAAACTTGGAGTTTTCATGTTTTCTGCTCACAGGTACATCGGCTTTGTATCTTACCAAGTAAATGCCGGCTTTTTCTAATGTTCATCCTTCATGCTCAGCCTGTGGCCGCACGCCGTGCTGCGCTTATTTCTGACGGGGATGGGGGGGCATTTCATTTTCCCTTTCTGGGCATTCGCAGCGCTCCGTTTTCGCATAACAAGTAGTCAAAGCTTGTCATAGCTAGGTAACAGTACAAACTGCACTCCTCTGTCAGTTTCTTTACACCCAGCATCCACACCCGTTGCGCGTCTACAGTCGATTAGAAAGTAGCTGTACTTTGATGTTTGTTCTTTCATATGGAGCCCGTGACTCGCACATTCTGCTCTTCTTCCGTACCTTGCCGTTCTGATCATAGATCTCGGGACAGTCAGGCATCGTTGGGTCCTTGATTTAATCATTGATTTTAAGTCTTGATTCTCTTGATTTTTTTTTCTAGTTTTTCTACTGTCTATTTTCATATCTCACTCTCGGTGCAATTCGGTCTTGCTCTTGTACTCCCGATCTGTCTGTCTTCCTCACGGTCTTACACCCCCGTATTGCAGATGTGGCTGTGGCATCAGGATGATCTCCACGCCGGTAAACAAGCAGCCAAATTGCCAGAAGAAACACACTAGAAGATACACAGATAAGAACGTGAAACAATGATGAGAAACAAACACGAGCAACTACAGCTGACTGTCTCTCTACCCTCTAACTATCACTACCTTTCTACCGCATCTACCTTTACTGCTTGCTGCCTTGCCATGCGCAATAGCTTTCTCTCACCGAACCGTGGCTCAGCCCTCCTTTCATCTTATTTATTTTTGGAATTTGCTGATTCGAACCCATGTTCTAAATAGTCTGAGTTTGTGTTGTCATACCTGTCCAATCTACTGATTGTTCATTAATATCCTTAGGCAGAGCTTTCTCCAGCTGCTCCTGCTCCTGCTCCTACTCCTACTCCTACACACATTCCCCACATGTACTTGGTTGCCCGTGATCCCATATGTTTGTTGCGTGTAGTCCTTCTTTGTTATATCTCCGGTTGTGGGGTCCGTCTCTTCCCTCGTACCTTTCTCTCGACTCTCTTGCCGCGGTTGTGTATTATTCACACCCCCCACCTCTATTCCTGTGCCTTTTACTCCTTTGTTTTGTCATTTATATTTATTAAATACTCTCGCCTACCGCCGTCGGTACTCCGCCGGCGCCGCGTGACTTGCATCTGCCTTGCAGTCCGTCCCGAGTTGCAACGGCCTACACCCCTTCTATTCAGTCTCTGCTCATGCTCTTCTTCAAAGCTACCTCATCACGACACGATCTTGCTGCCTTAGGTCGTCGTCATCTAGTCTCTTCCTAATCACCCCTACCCTTCACTGTCATCCCCTTGTAGCCTCGCTTCATGTCTGTATTACATCTTCGTCTCACCTCCCGTCCGCCAACTAAACCTTAACTACTCCTCACCTGCTAAGCCTCGCTGTATTATCTTTTTTACAGAAACATTATTATTTAATATTATTATATTTATTTGGTTTGATTAACTGGTTTACCATTTGACTAATCACATATCAAACACCAGCACTCCCTGCCTGCCACTACACCATCACATCTCCAGGCATCTCTTCAACTGCGTACTCCTTTTGCACTGTTGAATTTCCTTCAATGTAAGACAGATGCGTATACGAATAACCAGAAGCTTCTTCTCTCGGTGATGACCTCATTCATCATATTTTTCTGCTTAACAGGCGGCCGGCGACAGGTAGATGTGGTAGAGAGGCAGAGATGTGATGATGCAGACCTATCGACAGTAAACATCTCGGCATTTTGTATATAACGGCTACATCGCCACCCTTTCTTTTTCGACTTATTCTTAGTCCAGTTAATGACCACCAAGCACATTAGAAAAACACAAAATTCCATAAACACAATCTTTGCAGCCCAGACTAGACAGATCAACCTGCTACTCAAGCTTCATCTTTGCCTCCCATCTCCCCGGACCCAGCCTTACCCGGCAGCTAGAACTGATCTTTTGTTATACCATATTCACATTCTTCACATTGTTCACATTGTTAAATTTATATTCTCTATTCTTCTTCATCAATTGCGTTCTTCTTGAACTTGGTCTCATTAAATATATCTACGTCAATCTTCACACATATGCATGCCACAAACACTGCACCCATAGCCTTGTCACTATGTTCTGACGTGCCACTTTAGACACACACCCCCCCTCTATTTTATATTTTGGTCTTTTTTTCACCTTCTTATTTCTTTTTCTTCTGCCTCTGATTCCACCTCCCTTTCCACCACCCAGTCCACACAGTTACCAATGCGTTTACATGCATTCCGCTAACACATCCAAAATCCTTGACTGCATACATAATACTTGAAGCTTCCTCTCTTCACAGCCTACTACATCCACATCCAACTACTCGTACCTATATACAACATCTCACTCTCTTTTTGTTCTGTTTTATTCCGGATTTCTTTAATCTCCTGGTTTTATATGACCTTTATTCTTTCTTTTATCTTTGATCACCATACTTGTCAATCTTTCTATATATACCCTGTCGTTGCTGTTTGATTTCTGCTTTGGCCTGACTCGACCTCTTCGCCGTCCTTTTTTGATACCATAAATGTCAAGTCAAAAAGCACGTCAACCATCATACCAAGCATCCCAATATTTAGAAGGTCAAGAAGATCAACGAGACCAACAAGATCAACAGTATCAGGAAGGACAAGAAGATCAAGAAGTCTACCCCGAAGACGCAGAACCTACTACTCCACGTGCTGCATCCCATCACCGCCAACAAGAGCAACAGCAATTCGACAACTCCGGCTCAGAGACGGAACGAGAATCCTCCCACAAGAAGGGAAAACGCAAATACAAAGGCAAAGGGAAAGAGAAGGAGCGAGTGTCTTCCTCTGTTTCTGCATCTTCCTCTGCATCATCCATATCTACATCAGACAATATGCTGTCTTCAAGACCCGGCAAGTCTTCTTCCTCCTCTAGCAGCGGCCGGAAGCACGGCTCGTCTTCAGGCAAGCCCAAAAAGAGTGACGACTGGAGCGAGGTCACAGACCCCGAAGAGCGTCGCCGTATCCAGAACCGTATTGCCCAGCGGAAATTCCGCGAGAAGGCACGCGAGCAAAAAGAGCGCGACGAGCGCGAGAGCCGCAACCAAGAACATGCCGCCAGCAGCTATCAGGTGCCAGCGCCTGAAGATCTCGGCATTGATGAACAGCTGTCGGGTGTGCCCTGGGGCGGCCCAAGTTTCCGCTTCATGGTGGCCAAGGGCCACGAGTCCATGAGCAGCGGCAGCGGCAGCCGGCATAGCCATAGTGGCGGCGGCAGCGGCAGTCATCAGGGGAGCGTCTATGGCGGAGGCAGCACTGGCAGTACCGGCCATTCTGGTGCTAGCGCTGGCGACATGTTTGGCAGCGGCAGCGGCACAACGCCGGACTACCTATTTGACGACTCGGCGACAGCCATTTACGCGCACAGTGGTGGCGGTGGTGATTCATATGCAACAGCGACCACTACCGGCATGGCTCCGGCATCTGCAGGCGTGTCTATGCCCGGCGGCACGGCCACGACAGATGTGTACTACTACCCGGCGCACGACAATTCCGTGTCATACTCGTACGGGAGCGGCGACAGCAGCCAGAGCAGCAATGACTACACACATGCGGCCACTACACAAGACGAGCAATACTACGACGACGGCTCATTCTACTATGACTACGAGTCGTAATTTTGATTTTGATGTCTTTTTGATTTCCTTCTCCCCTCTCTATCTTGTCGATACCCCAGCTCTCCTCCATGACACTATTACGAACACACTCTACTACATCAAGGCCGCACACAGATACACAAAACCAAGCAACAAAAAAACCATACCACACCACACTCTACACAATTGCATGACGACGACTACGAATATACAAACACAAAATACACGGGCTATTTATAACAGACAAGTTCTCTTCCTCGGAATATATTTGTCTTGTTTGCTAAATGTTTATTTTGAAATCTCCTTTTCTATTTTCTTTCATTCTTATTTTCCTATAGCATTATTGCGGTTGGCAGCAGGACTCTGGGTTACAGATATGGGAGGGCACCACCACAGGCGTTTGTTTGATTTATTTTATTTGTTTCTACTTCTATTGCTTTTCTTTGCCATTATAGAGAAGACGTCAACTTTTATACCCATCAAGTTTACGCCGAATTCTCTAGCATTTCCATTGTTCTCTTGACTGTCAACTTTCAACTCCCTTCATTTGTTCTTGCCATTACAAGAACTGTACCATAGTAAACACCCCTTTGCAAAATATTAGACACTCAGACACCCAGACACTCAGGCTCTCAAACAACAGACAAGCTGAATTCTAGTAAAATTTCAAATATCCATACGCCATGACTGCATCTTGCAACGTGTTACAGCAGCTTCCCACAACTCTACAGGCTATTTTCCTGTATACTCCGCCCTCTAGTGAATATGCATGTATCTTGGTATCTTGTTTTCTTATTCCACTCTCTACTCCGTACACACCCTCCACCTTCTCGGTTTGGATTTCACAATCCTCGACTCTTGACTCATCGGCCGCCATGTTTGGGCCGTCATCTTGGCTCTTCCATACTATGCTTACAGAGCTTGCAATAGTCGGTGTGTCTAAACTGCCATACTCGGAAATTATTTATTATAAATATGCATGATGACATAAGGTCTAGATTCTGTTCGAATATGTAAGCGCCCTGCGAGAGATCAAGGAATGCCTAAGGCGTGCAAGCAAGATAAAAAGGAATTAAGTCCGTGAAAGTGAAATGGATGCCTGCTGCCTTGCGCCCTGTGGAGCCAAGATTTTGTCATATTGTCACTTTACTTCCAAAGCAAAGGGGATGGGGGACGGGGATGATGAGATGATGGGGAATGAGACGATCAATATCCTTAGGCAGCAACCTCGACTATGTACATTTACTCCGTGCATTGTGTCTATTTAGCTTGTATGGTGCTTTAGTGTGGTGGATGCATCCCGAAAGCTTAAATATGTACCATTTAGATCACAAGCCGCCCGGCAGCCACACCCGTAGGTAGCGGAGCAATGGGCGGATAAACGTCTGCAGACGCTCGGCCAGATCTCGGGTCGTGCTCGCACGAAACAGATCCGAGCAGGCAGGAATTCTGCGTGGCAAGGTCTACCGTGCAAGCAAAGTTTCTGAACCAAGAGAGAGCCAAAGAGGCCCGAAAATATATCAACCATTATATTTGTAGAATAAGTATTCTGTTAGCTGAGGCGAATCGCAATATTTTAAGTCAATGTGTTGATCGCACCAGGGAAGGCCGACCCCAGAATGTGAGACACTTTGTCTAGTTCGACCTTAGCTGTCAGGCCCGCCAGCTACAACCACAGCAGTCTCTCTCTCGGCTCGCCTGGTTCTACCATTGAGCTTGGTATATGGTGCGTAGAATGCAGAACTACTTTTTGCCATTAGTAGAATGCCTACCTTCTCACCTCTATTTGCAAAGCGAATATACCCCCAGAGACCAGCTTCCATCTCACAGACGTGTATATCAGATAGACGAGATGGACGTATATCAGAGATTTACTTGTATTAAAAACTGCTACAACTCTGAGTAGTAAAGCGTAGATTGTGTCGGATACTGACACGCTTGTGACTGGCATCTAGGATTACGAAAATATTGAGCACGCGCGTAGACTAGTTTGAATCTTAGACAGCACTGATTTCGTATGATGAGCAATTGTTGATAGATTTGAGAGATAAATACAAAACATACAAAACATACAAAACATCAAGAACACGCTAAATGCCAAAAGTAAATCAAGAGTCGGCATGTCAAATAGAAGAGGGGTATCACATTAAATTAGAAATGCAACAAAACAAAAGTAAGAATGGGGCAACATGCAGCCGATTCTTGACCATGCGTGAAATCTGAGATGCATAAAGCTGTCCATTGAATCGCCGCGGCAAAACAAATGCACCTGCATATGCTTCGATAGCATTATCTTATCGCCGGCGTCAACAATTGGTCAAACCATTGGCCAGCACCAAAACGCAACCAATATCACATATGTTTCTTCGCGTCGTAGTTATGTATTGCCAATTTGCAGTTAGCCTTTTCTAGCACTACTTGTAGTAAATTGATGCTGTTAAAGTGGAGATATCTGATACTGTTAAAAGACTTAAATATATTATCGCGACATGTGGCAAATGGGAACGGCTTCTTCCTACAGCGCTCGGCCCTGACCAACGAGGAAGGAAGCACAAGGCTGAGGTGTTGAGGGTATCGTGGCGGCCACGATATGCAGCCTCGCTGAATAAGAAATCAGTCAGCAGCAGTAACCTCAGCTACTGAATAAGTAACACAACTCGATCATCCTATTCACAGCCATACATAAGCTTGGTAATTTAAAATTAGAGTACGCTAACATGATGTGCCTAAAATATCCCAAATACAAAACAAAATAAAGGCAATACATCCAGTAGACAATTCCTGCCAGAATTAGCTCCTCGGCCGTCGGGCTAACCAGGGCCGGCAGGCTGGTAGAAGGTCTTCCTCTGCGCCCCTTCTGTGCCCACCGGCTCTAACAGCTCGGTCCATAGTGGCTGAATGTCTCCAGATAAATCAAGATAAATCAAACTGTTCGTACATGATATGCCCGCAATCCTCGTATATGGATTGACAGATCGCCGTGCCGAATGGCATTTGGCCTCTTACTTTCTCTCCATTTTGTTGTGGTGGTGTCGTTTCATTCCTGTGGTGCTTGTCCAGGCTCGAGGCTCAGCTTAGATGACGCGTCGAGTGTACATTTCCACCTAAGAACGGTACGTCGATGAGTGACTTCGGGGGAAATGTGTGGCCTCTGATTGCGCGTAGTTCGAGAACATTGATGTCGGGCCGGTGCCAAGGTGCTGCTGTGAGGCAAGTTTTACAGGAAGAAGCGCGAAAAGACCTCGACAACAAGACCGCCAAAGACGACAAAGGCAAGGACACCTAAAAAAGAGGCACGAGGACGTCGGTTAGCAGGGTAATTACTTTTCGCTTAGACAATCGATCTTGCCGTTACTTACCCAGCCAGACAGGCGAGATGGGAGACTTCTGCACCTCTTTGGAGCGGCGCTTCAGGTCGGCTTCGGACTTGCCGCGGCGCGCATCCTGGTCCTTGGCGAACTTGAGGTTGCGTCGCCGTTGCTCGGGAGTTTGGGCCTGTGATGTCTGTGAGTAAGATATTCGGATTGCGCAATGCTACAGAAAGGCCATATCAATGGATGAAGTTTGGGGATTCGCACCATTGTGAGATGTGTGTTAGATTGGGGGAGTAGAATGCAGTGCGACAAGAGGTGCGGCGCGTTTCAGATGCGACAATTTCAAATACAGATGGGTGTCAGCGATATCGATGGGAAACTGGAGAGTAAATGTCGGGTTTGGTGAAAGAAGGGTCGTCAAGATGGGCTTTTGCGGTTGAGAATGCGTCCACTAGGTGTCTAAGGGTGAGTCGATGTTCGCGTGCGAAGCTACCCATCCACTGGCCACTCGTCACTGTGGCTAATATCAGGAGCTCCCCTGTCGTATAATTGGGGACAGATCTACCACAATCATAGAGACACATTGCTGCTTTCAGTGGATACGGATCCATAGTTCAATGGTCTTGGCACACTTGCTGACACGGTGCATTATATTATAGAAATTGTCATCACACTGTGTGTATACACTTTGACATCGTAATTAAAATACATCTACAATAGTTGAACAAACAAGTAATATTGCCTGCGTGGTTGATATTTTAAATTCCTCACTCAAATAGAAAACTTTTCAAGCATAAGAGGTAGCAAAAACATATAAACTCGATTCGATTTGACTTGACTGAGTCTACTCAAGCATCATAAAGATGTTGCACCTCACACCATTCCTGCCGTACTTTTGTAAGAGCCGATACATTGCAAAGTCTCGTCTAGATCGTAGCATGCTCATGACACTGTAATGGCCATCGTGACTGTCGAAGAATGTGAGACAAGCGCCGTTCTCAAGAAGAAGCTCAACTGTGTCGTAGCTGTAGTATTCGTCTATCGCTTGTTGAAGAGGTGTCTTTTGATCCATAGATACAACATTGACATCAGCGCCGTTCTCAAGAAGAAGCTTAATCATGTCGTAGTTGTCGTAACTGCACATCGCTTGTTGAAGAAGTGTCCGTTGACCCTTGCTTACAACATTGACATCAGCGCCGTTCTCAATGAGCAGTCGCAAAATTTCCGTGCTTCCCTTCTCTGCCGCACAGCTTATTATGGGTCCATGGCATTCGCATTGGAAGTTTACATCGGCGTGCTTCTCGATCAGCAGTCGTACCACCTCTTCAGAGATATCAATCTCCTTGACGGCGGCGTGTAAAGGGGTGCCATGAAGAGCACAGTGATAGTTGACATCGGCACCGCATTCGATGAGAAATGACATTGTCGCGCCTTTGACTGCGCCGAGACACAATTGTTTCACATCGTGACTTATGTCCGCTCCAGCGGCTAATAGCAAGCTCGCTGTGCTCTTGTGCCCCTTCTTTGCGGCGGCTCCCCATGGTGTGGAAAAAGCAGTTATACTCAACATGGAATGGCAATGATAAATGGATGGCGGATAATTTGGATTCTCAAAGTTCCAAAACTTACTCGATTGGTACTTCGAAAACAACTTGAGGATCGAGCAATGGTCATTTCTGCCGAGGAAGGGGCCATGACCATTTTCTGCCTGTACACTTCTCGTTTGCTTTAGCAATGTAGCTGCAAATTTGTGACAGAAACCAGTAGCGACCCTCCGTAGGTTGACATCAGCACCATTCTCTATCAGCAACTGGACAATCGAATCGTGTCCGAGGCTTGCTGCAGCATGTAGAGGTGTACCACAGTTGTCTTCAAGGTCATGTTTATCCATCCACATCTGGGGGTAGACTCGCGCATAACTCTCCCACATGTCATCCATAGCGAAACCCTGGTCGTCTCTGAGTGCATCGACGTTGGCACCGTGCTCAATCAGCAGGCGCACTATCGCATCATTCCCACCCAACACTGCAGTGTGTAGGGCGCTACTGTATCGGCCACCTTCAAAGTTGGCATCGGCGCCGGCCACCAGCAGACGCTCCACGGCCTCGTACCACCCATGCAAAGCCGCATACTGAAGCGAAATACTATAACAATCTTGTAGGGCGCTGTCGTCCAAGTTGGCGTTGCACCGAAGTACTTCCTCGGCCATCTCCATGAGCCCATAACTTGCCACTGTCGCTCCGACATGCTCAAATGCGAAACTTGGCATATGGCTGTTGGCGTAGTTGTCAAGCAAGTATTGCCCCAGCCACTGGGCGTATGCTTGATCGGTATTGTGTCGCAAATCAACCGAACATTTGAGAATAGCGCTGAACAGTGGCAGTCGAACGCCCTTTTCGAGCATGAGCTTGATCATTGGGACATCGAATAGTTCGTAGCCCTCCGTAATATTTTTATTAGTAGGGTTTTCGTTGATATCGATATTGGCGAAATGATCTAGCAGTGGACTGACAATGTCCAAGCCACAATTGATTATCGCCGCTTTGATAAAAGAAACGAAATCCATGCCGTGATTATACCATTTTTCTACGCCAAGACTGCTGTATATCTTGAGCAAAGCCCGAACTACAGCTGTGTTCTCAGTCCGACCGGGGAAAGCCGAAGAAATCATTACTTCTACTATTAGACGGCCAGTCGGTATTTCGGTTCCATTCCGGAAAGCTTTTGCTCCTTTCTGAAGAAGCAGGACAGTTATTGGGGCATTGCCTTGGCCAATCGCTATTGCCAATGCTGATTCTCCTTCTGGGAAAAGGTTCCAATCAGCCCCTTGGTCAATCAAGAATCGAGTGATTTCATCTGACATGCAGATGATTGATGCTATCAAGGGCGATTCGGTTTCAGTGCAAATATCTATATGTGCACCTTTCTCGACCAAAAACTTGACGACTGACAGGTGGCCACCACGTACAGCAGCCAACAGTAACAGCTCCCCATCAATTGTCTGGGCGAGCTGCTCTGGAGAAACAGTACAGTACGGCTCGTGACGCAAAATCTCTCTCAAGAGTGAATGAAGCCCGATACAGGAAGCTTGGTAAATTGGTGACCCTGTGGGAATTCCTTGCAGACGTGCCCAGGTATTTAGCTTGCTAGTATCAGGTCCGAAAAGTCGCAGTGCCTGGTCTTGCGCACCATGCTGAGCGGTATCGGCATTCGCATAGTGTTTTGCCAAGTTAGATGTTGCATAAATAGCGAGAGCGTACCCGGGGTGCCACTTTCTTGAAGGAAGTTCCAGGAGGTATGTCAGGCAGACAGAGGCGACCTCAGCATGGGCATCTGGTAGCTGCACACTGAAGCTTGAGGCCGATTTATTGCATATGCGCTCGGATTCCAGGTATTCCTGGACTGAGAAATGGGCAATTCGGACAATAGACTGGAAACTGTCTGGATAGGCATCAAAATCGTCTTCGGCACCGAGAAACTGTGCGCTGGCTTCGATGCCAGAGAGACGAGGGCACTCGGATCGGAAAGCTGGCAAGACCTCGCCGAGGTGGTCAATCTCGATGAGGCCGGGGCACAGCATGAGAATATCGTCCTCGCCCTTCAGCCTTCCATCAGGGTTTATCCTAGGGTTATCGCCAAGCTCCACAGCGATGCCTTCAATGACCTCTGCCACTGTCAAGGGTCTCAGAGAGCAGCACAGCAACGTCAAAAGTCGTCTTGCATCGCTTTTAGACTCTTCACCGATGTTCCCCAGCATCCGGTCGTAGGTTTCATCGAGCGATTGTGGCAGAGCAGCCAAAACTGCATCGAGCTGGCGTTTGCTATTGGCAGTGGAGGCTAGTGCTACGAATTGGCATTCGACCCAGCGGAAACTGTATGTATAACATGTTAGTACTGCATCTGCAGACATTAAAGTTGGCAGGATAGATACTCACACTCCCTTGGCTCGCTTGGTGAGAGTCTCTTTAATGTGGTCGTGGAAGTCCACCCACTTGCGAAGTCGTCGATCCGTCTCGAGTGTCCCGGTGATAAATTCTTCGATATCATTGCTGACAAAGTCATTTCTGAGCGAGATCATGTCTTCCACGCTAGCATTCATGTCCGTAGCAACCGCTTCTCGGATATCAGGCTCGTCACGGCTCGTCACTAGAAGATGGAGGCGATCTTCGAACCAATTTCGAATGTCTATCAGGACAGACAGCAGTCTCCATCGATGCCTATCTCTTGGACTTTCGTCCAAGGCGTCTATGAGAATATATGTCCCATCCGTAGACTGGATCAACTTCTTTAAGCATTCAATAAGAATCTCATCAGGTGCCTTGCCATCTCCATGGTATTTTTTTAGGGTGGCTAGCACATCCTTTCCCTCTTTGACTTGGCCTGCGAGCTGCGATACGACAGCTCTTAGCATTGCTGAAATGTCCTGTTTTCTGGTGTCATTGAAGGTGAAAAAGAAGAAAGCGATGCCTATCTGTGGATTCGAGTTTCGGTGGCGAAAGACATGCTGTATGGCAGTCGAGCACAGTACAGACTTGCCGCACCCGGCAAACCCGTAAAGCCACAAGAAAGAGTTGGCCCTCACTAGCCAGGTGGAGAATGCATCGCCCTCAACAAGCCACTTTCCGGTGCCATTGTGACGGGTCCTACAAGCAGCGTAATAGTTGCTAGAAACATCCGGGGCTGCTAGCAAGCTGCGGATTTCTGTAGCGAACTGGCTGGCTTGTACAAGTTTGAGTAGTGCCTTTATCTCTTCCGCTTCGGTTTGAACCTGGTCGAGGCTCTTCTGTTGGATGAGTTGCAATGCGAACGAGATGTGTGAGACTATCTCGTCAACCATTTTGTCGATGGCGACCAGTGTGCTCCGGTCTAGAGGATAGATCAGCTTTTGGGCGGCTGTCATTGCCTTGCCTTTGAATCCAGTAGAAGGGGCATCCTTGAATTTTTTGCACTGGCGCTGGAGTTCTTCGATGTATTTCTCGCAGTCTTTGATCGCGCTTTGTATATTGGTGAGTAGTTCGCCGTCCTTTGAAAGAGGCTGAGTGTATTTGCTGAGGTGAGATGTTAGACTCTCGAGCATGCCGAGAAGGCGATCGAGCTTCTTGATCGTCGAAGCTACTTCTGCTTCTCGACCCTTGTAGTCATTGTAGTATTTGAGCAAGGCTTTCGTGACCTGGACCCCAAGAGACACAACACCAGCCACATTGGCGGCAACGGATAGGCCATCCATGAGAACGGCTTTCAGGAGTAGTCGCTCACGATGTGTTTTAGAAGTAGAATAGCTCAGGAAATTGTGCAAAGATAACAATAGCCGCAGGGTGAATGGGATATCCAGACGTCGCCAGAGTAGACGAGTATGTGAAAATGTGTAAACAAGAGGATCCAGTAAGGGTCGCAGGGAAGATTTGAGGTAAGTCTGAATGAAAAACTCGATGAGAGGAATGATGAAGAGGAAAGTGATGGGCTGTGCGAAGGAAGAATGAGGAGGAAAGTGTGTTAAAAGAAAAAGAGTGCGGAGGAGGCTTAACAACTAAGAGGAGACATACTTGGCTGTGAGCCTTGGGCAAATCTGAACATCAGATTCTGCCCAATGAGTACTGTCGCTTATGTACTTGCAGATAAAAGTGCAGAAACGGAGGCAGAGTATTGGACACGTCAGGAAGCGCCGGGCGAAAATGCACAAATTGATGCCCGACGCCCTCCTTCCATCAGTGTGGAATGGAAGTGATCAAAAATTTCGTGCTCGGCCGACTCTTCATAGTCGAATGTATCACGTAATGATTGAAAGACTGCAGCATCACCACCAATTACCATTCTTGTCACCAAAGATATATGCCCAATGAGAAATGGGTTAATGCCCGTGCGGGTTAAAAGAGGGGAGGGCAAGGTTGAAAGTGCTGTTTTCAATTTCGAATCGGGCGTTGTAATACTGTACTTTTATCTAACTCTAAATATGTATATTGTGATTATCATGATTGTAGTCGGGCAGTAGTCGGGCAGTCGGACCGTGCCTAGGAAGACAGATCTTCCAATAGGCCTTCCAACTCGTCGCGCCGGAATGGGAGACTGAGCATCTCCGTGCCGAAAGCATCCTTGCGGCTCGTTACCATTTGATGGTCGTGGAATCTAAAGGGTTAGCAAAGTGTACTTAAAAATCGAACCAAATGATTTCTCGAAATAGATAGGAGACAGGGAACAAACTCTTTCAGCAGTGTACGGAAGGACATTTCCGAGCTGCAGATAAACTCCTCGACAGCCTTGTTGTACAACATGCGGTACTCCAGGGCAACTGACTCGGCATTGTCCTCGCCTCCTTCACGCTCATTGTCGTAGCCGTCGTAGTTGTCGTAGTCGTCATCGCCGTCGCCGTCATCACCATAGCCGCGGCGGCCACCGCTACCGCCGCCACCACCTCCTTCGTCTGCAGCCAGGACCTCGCCGATAAGCAGCTGGAACAGGTTGCGTGCGTTTTCGGGTAAGCTGCGAAGCACAAAGGCCGCACCATCCTTTCCTCCGACACGCCGCACACGACGACCCAGCAGAGCATGCACCTCGTCGACAGTGTCGAGCCCGGCCAGCGGGCGGAAGGTTGTGGCGTCATGAAAGACGAAATTGTGCTGGCTGCGTGCGGCACCGTCCCACATGAGGGCAAAGCCCGGCGTGTCGGCGGCACACATCATTTGAATGCTGGGGTGCGCCGCGAGACGAGCAAGCGTTGCCTGGGCCGCAGGACGTCGCAGACTCGGGCTATCGATGCCATTGATTAATAACGTAATAGTATTTGTAGATTTAGTAGAGGCGGCGTGATCAAGCATAGATAGGAGCGTCTTCTCGGCAGCTGCAGCGCCAGTTGGGAGCTTGGGAGGGCCATCTTTGCTCTTGTAGTTGCTGGCAGCTGCCGCGACAACGAGCAAGATGTCGCGCAGTGTCGATGCCGCTGCCGACGCCGTCGCTGGCGCGCCTCCGCCACCTGCTCCGCCTGCCGCTGCTGCACCGCTCGTGGCCGCAGCCTCCGCCACTGTAGCACTCGCCGGGCTGGCATTGGCCATGACAATCTTGTGCTTTTGATGATCGCGAATACTCTTGTGCAAGGATTTGGCAAATGCACGCAGCACGCGCTGCTTTGAGCCATAGCCATAGAGACACACACTGTACCCTTGCGACAACTCAAAAGCCCATTGAGGAAACGATTGCGCGTGGAGATCCTCAAGGTAGGTGATCTGAGGCTCATGGCGACTACTACCAGTGATCTCACTATCGGGACCTCCGTCACGTAGCCTAAAGTACTCATCGTAAGTCAGCGGGCGCAACGCAGCCAAGGTGTTGTTAGACGTCTTGCCGGCAGCACCAGACCGGTTGTGGAAAAAGTAGTGCTCGTGTGCGGGTTGGTCGCGAGGTGCCTCGAGCTCGCGTACTGCAGGTGCAGTAACAGCTCCTGGGGCGGTTAGATCCGTCTTCCGTGGCCGGCCTCTGCCACGCTTGGGTGGAGCATTTGGGTCCACGGGTCCCGGGGGTGCTTTGGCAGGCGTGGGCCGGCTCGCACCTGGCTGCTTGGGTGCATTCTTTGGTGGCCGTCCGCGCTTCCTAGGAGTTGGAGCCACAGACTCTTCTACAGCTTCACTGGCCTCTTCTGCTGCTGCTTCCGGTATTGATAAAAACCCACTGTCGGCATTGGCCTGTGCCACGGGTTCAGGGATGGCGCGGCCTACCGGTGCCCCGTCTTCGTCCTCAGTGTCGTCATCATAGTCCGCACCAAGAATTGCAGCACCCAGCATCTCCTCATCCTCATCTTCGTTGTCTTCTGCCACCATGCGGTCGATCAGCGCACGGGTGGTCTTCTTTCTAGCAGAACGGTCGGCCATAGTACGGCGAGTCGAGGGGGTTTCTGTTGGCCGCGGCCGGCCCCGGTCCCGACCTGTACCCGGCGTCGATTTTGATGGCGTACTTTTTGTTGGCGTAGCAAATGGGTCCGACCGCTGCCGTTTCGGGGTAGTCTTTGTGGCGTCGTCGTCGAATCGCGCTCTTGGTCGGACTCGTTTCCGGGGCGTCACGAGCAGCTCTCCAGCTCCAATCTGTTGTTGTGGTGGTGGCTGCTGCTGGTGCTGTTCCTCAGCCGGCGGGTGGACGTGTATTATTGCTTCATGCACGTCGGTCAATTGAGCATCTTCAAATAAGGGAGTCACCACTTGGGTTCGCTTGGCAAGCCCGTTGCCATTGAACACGGCATTGTCGAGTGCGCCTCTTTTTGGCACGTCGCCAATGGTGAAGTCGTCTGCGTTGCCATTCTGAGTACGCTTTCCACTGCCACCAGCACTGTTCATTTTTGTCTTTCTTGCTGAAGGTCTCTTTGTCGGGGTGCTTGGGTATGGTGACTGGTTCTCGATGCCATGGGTAGTACCATTTATGCTAGCATTGTAAAATTGGTGATCCAACGCAGCTGGTGATGTTATGTGGTTAACGTCAGGAGACAGTCTGCTGAGAGGTGTGGGCTCCATGGTCGCAGTCGGTGCCGGCGTCGTGCCGTTGGGACCGGCCTCTTTTGCCGGTGTGTAAGCCATCTGAGTTGGGATAAAAAGGGATGCGAGGTTGTGTGAATAGTTAACAGAGTAGATCTGTGACTATTGCTAATTCATAGTCTGGTCTAGGTGTATCGCTCGTAGTTGGTAGATGGGTGTGAGGTCATCTGGTATTGGTAGAGAGCAAATTGGAGCTTGCCTGTGTCGATGATCGTGGCATATTCTTGCTTGGACGCGTCCCAGTCGCGCTTGTAGCTCTTTCCTTTAAAACAAATATGGGTCCACTTTTAGCTCCCATTGGGCCTCTTATGTAATCCTTGCTGGTGTTGTTCACGACACGAGCAATGCATAGAGTATGGGCAATTCGTTCTTAAACAACCGTTTAGATATCTAATGCCATTTCTACGCATGTACTTAAGCTTAAAATGAGTTTTTTCTTGGTCAAAGAAGCAGACCATATTTATTCCTTGTGTGGCATTACAGTGTGGTGTATATAGCTCTAAGTGGCATAGTATATACTAAATACACTATATAAGCTACCCTTATACAAATGATATAGTCAAATTTGCACTTCAGCTTAATATCAGTCATACCTCATTTACAGTTACTTGCTGAGCGGTTCTCAAACAAACAAAGAGCTCGATTTAACAAGTCGAAATGCAGCCTTCAACGCTTCTTATCTGTGCCCCAACACCCAATCGTGATGCCTGCCAGTTGACGATAGCTTTTTTCTCACCCCTAAGTCCATGAGAAGCTTCAAATCCGAATCTAATTTATCAAGGGTAGATGTTAAAAACTCAGGTTCCTCCTTGAAAATCGAGTACTGTAGTTGTGCTTCTATTTCACTGCATGCACAGCGAAGCAAAAATGGAATCATAGCCTCGCGGCAAGGTGTAATATGTTGGCCTCATTAGATCCTGACATAATAAATCTTTACTATGTGTATGACTTCCTAATGATGCAAAGCTGACCAAAATTCAGCTCGAAATTCAGCTTCCCTTTACCATAAAAGCACCGTAATGATGGCTTCTTTACTTGGTCTATATACCAAATGTATTTGAAGGATAGTCAGATGACTTCCGGCAACTCCAGTTGCAAGACAAAGTCTTCCACAGCAGCATGAGAGAGTTGGCACATGTCCCCTGCACCATTCAGTATTAATAAAACTGGGAGAAGACATACACCGTAAAGAGTCTTGATGTTGGTAGGTTGTACTCACCGTCGACTACAGATGTAGTCTCATGTCATTTCACGAGGCCTAAGTGCGTTTCGAGATGTCTTTCGGGACTGAGCTTGAGGGACAGGTGCGATCAGCTTTGTGGCTTGATCGCATAGCGGTGAATATTATATTACTGACATGATAAGAACTTCAACTACGCAACATTTTAAAGCCATGAAGAGAGGCACCTTATTGCATATTGCGTTACGTATTTTACCCTCAACTGTTGAGGGCATGTTGCTGATATCACTCTCACGTCTTGCGCCTATTATTCTTGCCGCTTCTATGTCAACTCCACACCTCCACACCGCAGAAAGACAAGTAAATTCCGGCACACCTTGTATGTTTGGTTGCAATTACCTCCATGTTCAGAAACTGATCATGAAGTCCAGCCTGGTATGTAGAAAACTCAAGGTTTGGGCATAAAATTGCACGAATGTAAGCAAAAACTTGACAATATAACTGTTTACGCCGTTGGATGCCAAAATATTGTGTAGAAGATTATAGGCCGTAGATAGAATTGAGAACACGCAAGCACAAAAGTCAAAGAACACGCCAGATAAGTGCACAAAAGTTGGGGGCGTGAGGAGGTGAAGGATGCCATCTTTTCGGGGGCGCAAGGTCAGCCAAGACCGAGCTTGCTCCCCAAACTCCCCGGCTCCGTATTATCCGAAGACCGAGTCTTCCCCGTCTGAAACGGTTTAGTTTGGGGTATGCATGCATGTCTCGTGCGTTTTGTAGCTTGACCCGTCGAATGAGAAGAGAAAGGGCCCTACATGTAAAGCAACTGCTTGTGCTTGTCGAGTCCGGGCAAACTTCTCACTGACCTCAATAAAGAAGGCGTACCTGTACAAAACAAGAGAATGGATGGAAGAGATGGAAGAGAACAACAATGGAAACCCCGCTCTAGTTTCTGGCGTCGAGATCTGCCTATGCTTCACACTATACAAAATCTTGGATGGTCGGATGAATGGAACATGACAGTGCCTGTTGTTGATCCTTGAATAAACATTGTCTTTTTGAAGCATCATTCTAAAGTCAGAAAGAGGCAAAAACAATTCATATTCTTGTTTGTGATATGAAGCTATGTTGGCAACTTGCAACAACGTATGCATCCATATATGTAGAATATAGGATTTTGCAAGGACCAATCCTGCCGGTGGTGGGCTACTCTAATCACAAATTTGTTTTCATATCTGACTATATTGGCATTACTCGATAGACTTGACAAACCCCAGCCTGTTTTGGAAACAGTGGATCCAGCTAACGCCTTGACAGTCTATGCGAGTACTTTGTGAGTGGACTGCTTTAGGGGTTCCCCTCTTTCTTACATCCATGTTATATCCTTCACAATTGTCTGATGCGGAGAAGCTCCTGTGTGTCACTCTCGTACAGGCGCGTCGGAATCGGTAAGCTTGGTGTTTTATGTCTTACATGGAGTACTATTACTTAGAGCCACGTCACGGTAACCATTGATTTCGCTTGCCTGCGGCTGACATCCAGACATTGTTGCTTTCAACTCTCCGACCTCCTCATACTTGCATATGCTAGCGCCTATAAAGTGCACTTGGCATCCTTCTTGAAGTTGCATCTGTCATTAATGTGGAATTGTGAAAGGGAAATCCAAGAATAGAAAGATGGCTCTTGGTGGACTCTTTATGGGTTCTTTGTGGGCTCTTTTTCCCGTCTCTTCATGTCGTCCTGATTGTTTGGAATGCGGCAACATTGATTTCTCATTTTCTCGACTTATAGTCAGCATTGTAGCTGAGATCTACTAAACACTTCCATGTTCTCCGAAGCATGATTACTGACTCGACAATTGTGTCTTTATTTCACACATTTTCTACATTCATGTGTGACTTTGTCACGGGCGGCCACGTAAAAGTATAATATGAAAGGCAATCCTAGCTATGGGTCCTAGCCCTGCATAGCCCCAAACGACCTAGCTCCCATGTTTCTGTCAAGCTGGTTCCCACCGCAACTCAGAAAGCAGTCCGCACTTTGTGCGCAGATTGTTGAGGTGCATGGACCGTCAGTTGGTCAAGTGAGAATGAATGTGAGAGCTTCTCAAGAACCAAAGTGAGGAGAAAGCACGGTCAAGAACTCAAATAGAGTGTCTTAAGGAGAAAACTCGGCGTGTGGCAGCCCATGTGACAGCCCTGGCCGCAAAATGGCTGTAGAATGACTGCAGATGTGACACAACTTCCCAGTCAACTCCAAAGCTGGTTTACGGTGCAACGAACGTCGTAGTGCTGCTGGGCGCGCCGCACAAAGGAAAGAAACCAAATCCGTGTGACAGACAGGCAGACTACAGCCAAACTACAAACAGACCACAAACAGACTCAGACGCTAGAGACTACACGAATCACAGCTGCAGATGAATCGTCGGGCGCTATCTCTGAAGAGGAGAATATACGTTGCAGGATCCACAGAGCTTGCGGGGAAGTCGTGGGGAAGGGGGCTTACTGGCAGATTCTTCGACTCTGTTTCTCCACACAGCCTGCAGATCCGGGGTGTCTGGAATCTGGGGGTGGAGAGTCTGGGAAACGAAACCCAATGCTAAATAGTTATTGTGAAAGGAGCTAGGCGTAGCTATCAAATTCAATGACAGCTCGAGGATTTTAGTAGAGTTTTGAAAAAAAGACGGCTTTGTGTAGAATCCGAAAGTAAAGAAAGGAAGAATATAGACACATCAAGGGCATATTTGAGAGACGTTTGGATGTAAGAAAATAACCTACCTTGAAGGTCCAAAAGGAGGCAAGAAAGAAGACCAAATTGCCTACGCGCCAATTCTCTCAAATTCCTCTCGCCAATAAATGTGAGCTCGCATCGCCGCGTCAAACTACCCCTGACGGGACTTGAAATCAGTCATCTGACAGCTCTCTCGTCCTCCTATTGGCAGACATGCATGAGGTCGTTGAAGCGAGCAGGAAAACAGTCTTGGGGATGGTCTTGGAGATAATTTGTGAGGAGTACAGAGCTAGCCGGCAGATGATCCCGAAGAAAGAGGGGGTGAAGGTAGCAAAAGTGGCATCTTCCGCCTCATTTTGTTTTTTGTATCTTCCTTTTTTGGATAGTAGCTTGGTGAAATCGACTGAACTTGGTGCAGTTTGCATGCGTAGATAACAGAATACGAGTGGGCGTATCAGAACCCGTAGGCCCAGAAATTGCAAACCAGCCTGCATATCCGAGACCTGTGCTGTGGGAGCGGTAACGACGGAGTGAACGGGGTGAGCAGAGAGGGGGTAGATGCAGGAAGACACGCAAGAAAGCAAGAAAGCAAAATAGACATGAGAGGAGAGGAGAGGGGAGGACGGCTGCCAGATCTATATAAAGATGCGACGAGTCGAGGACGACGACATAACTTTTTTGCTCTCACCTCGTTCTTCAATCACTCCTCTTTCTTCACCTTCGTCTTCTATCAACGTCTTCCAACAAATCCAAAAAAACATCTGCTTATACTTGTGTGGTCAGCGACCAGAAATAATTCGTTATGACGCTTCCCGAAGAGTTTGATATTATTGTCTGTGGTGGTGGCAGCTGCGGCTGCGTGGTGGCCGGACGGTAAGCATCCTTTATACCATTCTCTCATATTCAAATCCATCAATAGTCACAGTCATCACCATCATCTTGATGTGCCTGATGTCTCCCTTCCTATTCATTTTCGTGACTGAAAGCCGAACACCGAGCTGACTCACATCTCTTCCCTCCCTCCAGGCTTGCCAACCTCGACCACAACCTCAAAGTCCTACTCATTGAGGCCGGTGAGAGCAATCTCAACAACCCGAACGTGTTCCGGCCGGGTGTCTACCCTCGCAACATGAAGGTGGATTCCAAGACTGCCTCTTTCTACAAGTCTCGCCCCTCCAAGTGGCTTGCCGGCAGAGAGGCTGTCGTGCCTTGTGCCAACATTCTCGGCGGTGGATCGTCCATCAACTTTTTGGTACGTTCTTTTGTCCTACATGACAGATTCCGATTACTTCTCGCGGTCCCAAACTCTCAGTGCTGACAGCTCAGATGTACACTCGGGCTTCGGCATCCGACTACGACGACTTCCAGGCTAAGGGCTGGACCACCAAGGATCTTCTGCCTCTCATGAAGAAGTATGAGACCTACCAGCGCTCTTCCCACAACCCGTAAGTCCTACACTATGTTTTCTTTAAAAATAATAACATCTCAACAAAGGCCGAGCTACAGCCGCTAACACGAGCAGTGAGGTACACGGCTTCGAGGGTCCCATCAAGGTATCTTTCGGAAACTAGTAAGTCATAAATCATCAAGCCACAATTCTTGGGTCTTGGGTTCAAGCCTCCCCTCTTCCACTGGTTGTCTCATGCTAACGATATCGCAGTACCTACCCCATCAAGGATGACTTCCTCCGCGCCACCGAGTCCCAGGGCATCCCCTTTACCGATGATGCCGAGGATCTGAGCACTGGCCACGGTGCTGAGCACTGGCTCAAGTGGATCAACCGTGATGTAAGTTTCAGTTTCACTCTATCTCTTGCAGTCCGGAATCAAACTCTAACCCCATCAGACCGGCCGTCGCAGTGACAGTGCCCACGCCTACGTCCACTCGACTCGCGCCAAGTACTCCAACCTGTACCTGGCCACCAACACCAAGGTCGAGAAGGTCATCATTGAGGATGGCCGTGCCGTCGGTGTCCAGACTGTTCCCACCAAGGCTGTCAACCCCAACGGCGTCCAGCGTCGCATCTTCCGTGCCCGCAAGCAGATTGTTGTGTCGGGTGGCACGCTCTCGTCGCCCCTGATCCTGCAGCGCTCTGGTGTCGGTGACCCGGCCAAGCTCCGCGCTGCCGGCATTGAGCCCATTGTCGACCTCCCCGGTGTCGGTCTCAACTTCCAGGACCATTACCTGACATTTTCCGTTTTCCGTGCTAAGCCCGGCACGGAGAGTTTTGATGACTTTGCCCGTGGCGACCCTGAGGTCCAGAAGAGTACGTCTATATTCATCCCTGTAGAGTATCTTGAAAGCAATACTAACAGATACAGGGGTCTTTGAGGAATGGAACCTCAAGGGCACTGGCCCGCTGTCCACCAACGGTATTGAGGCTGGTGTCAAGATCCGCCCTACCGATGAAGAGCTTCGCAAGTTCTCGACGTGGCCCACG
Source organism: Ophiostoma ulmi (assembly GCA_029298715.1). NCBI lineage: Eukaryota > Fungi > Ascomycota > Sordariomycetes > Ophiostomatales > Ophiostomataceae > Ophiostoma > Ophiostoma ulmi. Next base: position 1,274,949 of record JANSLN010000007.1, read on the forward strand.
CCGCACTTCAATGCCGGCTGGGACTCGTACTTCAAGAACAAGCCCGACAAGCCCGTCATGCACTACTCGGTCATTTCCGGTTGGTTCGGTGACCATACCCTGATGCCCCCTGGTAACTTCTTCACCATGTTCCACTTCTTGGAGTACCCCTTCTCGCGTGGTTTCATCCACGTCAAGTCGTCGGACCCCTACGAGAATCCCGACTTTGACACGGGCTTCATGAATGACGAGCGCGACATGGCTCCCATGGTCTGGGGCTACATCAAGAGCCGTGAGACGGCGCGCCGCATGGACGCCTATGCCGGTGAGGTCGAGAACATGCACCCGTTCTACGACTACGACTCGCCCGCGCGTGCCCACGACATGGATCTCGAGACCACCAAGCAGATTGCCCTGCCCGGCAACCTGAGCGCTGGTCTGCAACACGGCTCGTGGAGCAAGTTCCTGCCCCCGGTCGAGAAGAAGGCCGACCTCAATACGCTCAGCAGCAACCGCGTCGACCACCACGGCGACCTCAAGTACTCTACGTCCGACATCAAGGCCATTGAGGAGTGGACCAAGCGCCACGTCGAGAGCACCTGGCACTGCCTAGGCACCTGCTCGATGGCTCCCCGCGAGGGCAACAGCATTGTGCGCCACGGTGTGCTCGATGAGCGCCTGAACGTGCACGGTGTCAAGGGCCTCAAGGTGGCTGATCTCAGTATCTGCCCCGACAACGTCGGCTGCAACACCTACTCGACGGCCCTGCTCATTGGCGAGAAGGCCGCGGTGCTTGTCGCTGAGGATCTCGGCTACAGCGGTGCTGCTCTCGACATGAAGGTTCCCGACTACTACGCCCCTGGCGAGAACCGTCTGTCCCACCGCCTGTAAGTGGTCAGTAGTGGACAACTGTTAAGCCAATGATGAATGTAAATATTGCGGTCACGAAAGCAAGCAGGGATGACTATGGAAGTGGGAATTTACAGAAAACAAAAGAAAAAAACAGAAACAGGATAGCAAGCGGACGGTCGAGCTGTCTCGAGCTTGATGTAATTCGTTCTTTCTTTCTTTCTTCTACTCTTAACTTTTAAGCAGATGATCCAATAGTATGTTGCTTGTTCCTCATTAAGTTGCACTTCCCAAAGTAGAGAAATCTCTTTACTGTGAATCACGATATAGTCCAGCCTAATATTATGTAATATCGTGCGATGAATACTATGCCATTACTGCTCGAAGAGTGACGTCGATGGGATCCACATCTTGAGTCTCATGCAGTAGTGTCATCCTATTGGCCAGTCGTTTTGGCAGCTGCTTCATGCAACCATCTAGACGTCATGGTACGAGGGAATCCCAAACCCAAATTAAATTCGGTGACGGTCGACTGTATCTTATTATTGTTTTAATTTTCATTGTGGTAATACAGTAGATTTGTGCTAGTTTTCAAGTTGAGCGATTTCCAGCAGCCATAATTTTGTATTTTCGAATTTTCAGGAATCCCACAAAAAGATGAATAAGCGACAGTAAATGTCTTTACTAGAACAAAATGAAAATCAAATTGTAAAAGTATAACAAGAAGCGCCATTTAGTATTTCAGTTTACAAGCCTTCTCTCTGGCCATAATTTTCGATAAAACTGACTCATGTGTCGGCACTCGCGTTTACACTAGATTCTAGACGCGGGTTGTTCCTTGAAAAGTTGCGCCACTAAGCTCCGAACCCGCTCCTTGATGAGCAGCAGCTGAGAGTCGATAAAGAAGTCTTACTTGAATATTGATAAAGAAGGCAGTCCCGCACATATGCCACGGCTGTTGAATAACAACTCTGGCATATTAGAATCACCGCTACTATGGCTACCAACATTTTATACCAGTACTCGGTCATGGCCGCCTTGATGGACGGCGTGGCCGAGAGTGGACTGCCACTGGATCAGCTTCTAGAGCACGGCAACTTTGGTCTTGGCACGTTTCGGCACATGGCCGGCGAGATGGCCATGAACGAGGGCCGCGTATGGCAAATGACAAGCCATGGCGGCATCCGTGAGCTGGACGCCGAGAGCGCGGCACAGCAAGACAATGACGCCAGCTGCTGTCCCTTTGCCATGGTCACCAACTTTGAGCCCAATATCCACGACGTTCTTCCTGTCGACTCCAGTTCCATCAAGACCAAGGACGACTTTGCACAATGGCTTGACCGTCGGCTACCGGCCAATGCGCGCAACCAGTTTGTGGCGCTACGACTCAAGGGCAGCTTTGCGTCGGTCACCATCCGCGTGATCCCAGCACAATCTTTTCGCGGCCAGCATTTATCGGAGCTAGCTGCAGCACAATCAGAGCACACGGCGACCACTCTTCGTGGCACAGTAGTCGGGTTTCGATCGCCGGGGTATGCGGCCGGTTTCGGCGTTCCAGGACTGCACCTACACTTCCTGAGTGACGACAACTTGTACGGAGGCCACATTCTTGAACTGGATATGGGAGTCCAGAGCGAAGACGGAAAGGAGGACATTCAGTTTGAAGCAGCAATCATGTCGAAGTTACACCTAGAGCTGCCGACGGATGATTCCCAATTTAACTCTGCTCCATTAACTCCTGATCTCGAAGCTATTCAAAAGGCTGAGGGGTAGCAGACATGTGGTCTCTCACTGAGGCTGCCATTGTTCTTTACATTTTATTATTATTTAGACATAGACTACACATCCGCATTATACCATTTAACTCTACTTATACATAATATTTCTATAAACCTACGCATGACTCATGCTGCTGCATTAGATGCGAGCGAATATGGAAAATGCGGTCAAATGAATCACGTGTGTCAACTACTTGACGCTGTGCGGATGTTATGGATTTTATGAAATTAGTATGCGAAGCTCCGGCCGGGACCTGCATGACTTTAGGTTGCGACCTCACACGTATCGTAACAAGAGTCAGAGTGTCGATAAACAAGCCCAAGCACAGGCGATGCGGTTGGCAATGTGCTTGGTGGGCAACAGCGGTGCCATTAGATGTGCAGTATGTGCAGTAGTGTAGCAGTAATCAGCACAGCCCTGGGATGTCTTATACTAGCGATATATCACTTCTAATAACTTCTCCTGTAGATCATTTTGTATCTTATTTCTATTCTTGTAGTGCTGCACCAAGGCGCAGATATGCACAAGAGTCAGCTCCAGGCAGCCGAATAAAATCGAGGTTCCTGTCTTGGGGCTTGTTTTTTTTTTTATTGAGACTCACAGTCCATCTTCAATTACATATACAACATTTCTGCAGCGCCCCATTTACACTTTCCCACCGGAAATGTGTTGATTCGTCGGACGATCACAAGCTTGACCTACATGGGAGATGTGTAACAAGAGGCCTCACGATAGTACCAACGAGCCCCTGCAATTTCGAATAAGATGAAAATAGACTCTGTCTCTTGATTGCAACAGAAAACAAAGAGAGACAAGTCTGTATAACCATTGTATGATTAGTATATTTCATCTTCGTCCAGACTCTAGAAAAGACCAGACGACGCGTAAACTCCTCCACATAGTTGGGCGTTCTGGGGACAATTAGCCGCACTGGGAGATTAGGCGAGGAAGCCTTGTGCGTCAAGACGGGTATTCAACACATACTATTATCACTGTTGACAACACAAATGAGTGATTTTCTTTGGTGCCGTCTTTTTGAGAGTCTTGTCGTCTTGAAGTTCTTTGTCAGAGAATTTTAGTCATTTTTGGTGGTGATAGTATGTAGGAATTGAACAATTCGGGCAGGTGCCAACGGCTAACACGGCAGGAACGATCGGAACTCCTTTCCAATCACGTTCTCGGTTGATCGGCCAGCTGTTTTTATTTTTATTTTTCAATATCCTTATTCCCTACTAAATACAACAGTAAAATTGGCCAAAAGGTCGACATAGTGATTGTTTTGAAATGAAGGCTCAGCCCTGTGGCTGTGACTTGGGAGGCGATGACGTACAGTCGCGGTCGTTGGACAGGTCGGACCACTGGCGCTTTCTTGCGGGTAATACAGACTACCGCTGTCCCACGAGACAAGCACCCCACATTGCCTATTGCTCTTTCCCGTTGTTGATATTCATTCCTTCCATTTTGGCAATACGAGTATTGAACACAAATGATCTCGATGACAAATCTCAAGAAACATAGCTATAATCCATCTTCAAATTGGTACTCTTTCCGCACTATTTGCACTGCCAGCATGCAAATGCAAAGGTGTGCCAAGTGACAAGGCATTCACTAGGTAAGCACCCCACTTTAGCTCTCACTGGCAAGACTGCGAGGCCTAATCTCACCGTCGACAAACAACCGCAAGCGCAGCGTTATTCCCAATCTGGAGGACCGGGCCCGTCGCCACCCCTGCCTGTTAGTGTTCTGCGGCTTGACCATATGACTTGGCTTACAGTCCATATAGTCGATCTAGCATCCACTCTCCACACGATTTTGTAGTGATCGTCTGTCTTTGTCGTCTCCCTTTCTCCTCTTCTGATTGCGACTGACTATTTTGCTGTCTTGCGTTTACTATTTTCAAAGTTTGCTGACCAGTTAAAATCTCTCTTCTGATTTATTTTGATACTTGATTCTTCGCATAGCTGTTCGACTCTCTTCTCCCGTCGCTACAACAGCACCCGCTTTCTTTACGACATCTGACATCTCGACATTTCGGCATCTCGACCTCACGACCTCACGACATCTCAACGACCTCACCACGAAAACCAGTACAACCCTGACCCCGTCGCAACTATATACATACCCCACGAGAATGCAGCACAATCCACCAGACAAAGCCGGTGAACCCGTCCTCGGCAGTGCCTCGCAGGCCGGCCCTTCAAGCGCAGCCAATGCCATTAGCTACAGCCGAGATAACAGTACTGTCAACCAGACGCCCTCTACCCCTCTCCTCCTCGATACTCCTACAAGCCCCGGTCCCAGTCCTAGCCCCAGCCCTTTTGTCAGCCCTGGCCTAAACTCAAGCAGTGCTTCTGTCCCTACCGATCTCGATGGCGTGCCCGACGTACCACCACCTTCGTACGAGGAAGCCACCGGTATCTCGCCCAATGCCCCGACCACTACAAGACCAGGAGGTTTGCCACCATTGCCAGGGCGGCGCCCAACCAACGCCGGTGGTCATCCACCACAGCTACCACCACGCACAAATACCAACAGTCTGCATATCCCTGGCGCATACCCCCGACCAGCAACAAGTGCATCGACAGGATCCGCGGGATCACCGGGCGGAGCTGGCGCAGCAGCCCGGCGAACGAGTGGCCATACATCCCACGCAGGCATGACAGATGCGGCAGGCGTTTTTGGCAATCCAAAAAACAACTGGCGGGCCTCGACTTCAACAAGTGGTGCCGCCGGTAGTTCTAGCGCTGATGACCGTACCAGCAGCAGTAGTGGCAGAAGCCCGGCACCTGGCTCAATACCACGCGGCAGGCAGTTCCCGTCTGCGATTAACCTGTATGGCGACAGCTGGGCACGCATCTTCACACTCGGCACAGAGCGGCTGTCACCAATGTATGCTGTCCGTATGCGTCCATCATGGGAACTGAGCAATCCCGTCATCGCTCTACACAACGGACCCAATGCCGACACGGCGCCGCTACTGGCAGCCGTCGACTACGTCCCCATGTCTGACCACATGGCCATCACGCTGCCACCGCCACTTACGTACACCGGCTCCGGATCAACAGCAGTGCGCTTGGACATTGTACTAGGCTGGACGCACTACTACACGTTCACAATGGAGGTGGGCACGACAACGGGCAATGTGCATATGGAGACCTTTGAATGGCGGCACAGCTCTGGCAATGCTATTGCCTCGCTAGGCGGTGCGCGCGATGGGTGGAAGCTGGTGCGCATGAGCACGCAGCCCTTGCCGGGCGCGCCTCGGCCAAATCTGAACCCTGGCTTCATGTCGTCGGACGGGCGTGAGGTTGTGGCCATGTACTCGGACGCACGTATGAGCGTGTCGAAGCACCTCAAGTTTGCATTTGTGGGCACGGGCTTGTCTGGTGCGCTGGGCGAGCGGTGGTCGGTCATGGCCGTTACAAGCGCCCTAGGCATATGGGAGAAGGAAGACGCCGTCAACAATCGGCGATAGTATCGCGGGATACGGGACAGCTCGGGGCTAGATATTGTTTCTTGTCATCAAAGCCGAGGCCTATTAATGTCTATTACTAACGTTTTATTTGTTCGCCCTTTGCCTATTTTAATATCTCGCGTCACTTTTTATATTCTAGCTAGCAAGATACCCTTGAATTACTGGTTCACATTCATAGGACTTTTTTAATTATATAATTCCGTCTTTCCCAAAATACAAGAGCTGGGTTTGACTACTACTTCTTATTTTTATTATTATTTTAAAATCTGTGCTACGTGATAGCAGTCAAGCTGGGTCGTTTTAGAATTGTAATAAGGTGAAAATACATATACCACAGCATGCGAGTGAGAACACTGTTGCGGCCGAGATCCTCAAGACCTGTCAGCGTAGGTAAAGGGTAGCAGCATACAAGACAGCAAGCAGGTTAACAACAGTTGTACAAGCAATCAAACTGCCGAGAAGGTACTTGCAGAATCATCAGCAGAGACATACGCAAGTTCGAAACATGCTCTGTGTCCTCTTATCTCCTTCCTCCCTCTTTGCAAAGGACCCTGCTTGTCACTCGCTCGGGAAGGAATCAAGCATAAACATGTCTGACGGGGTAGTCTGAGGTGTAGACACAAAAAGATGAGGATATGAGATGAGTCGTCAGGGTCGCGCCCGGTAACTGCTTGTCATTGCTTTGACAATGGCCTCGTCAGCCAGCCTGTAGAGTGTAAAGAGTATATAACGACGCTTGCTACTCTTTCTTTTTTCTCTCATCTCTATCCATATTTACCTGGAATACCCTCCAGAATTCAAAATGCAGCCCACTATCCTCTTCCTAGCGATATTTCCTACCTTTATACACTTTGCGGCGGCTATCAGCACAGATATAGGCCTCCGCAATGGCTTTGCCGCAGTATCCCCGTCTCCCGCACCATTCCACACACCACCTGATCCTGCCTTTACCTTTACACTCTCTTGTGATCAGTGGCGTCTCGAGTATCTCGTCAACGGCGGCGAGCTCTCCCTCTGGACATCCTGCTATGCACGCCAACCCGATATCCTGTCTTCATCTCCGCTCTCTTCGGTCTCACCCCGTACCAAAGGCGAGGATATTTACGTTATCAGCCGGTTAGCCCTTGACATCTCGTATGTAGCCAACGAATATGCCATCCACTCCGCCAGCCCGTCCAACTCGGCACCCGTCAGCTTTTCCAACATTTGTCACAACTGCACTCTTTATAATGATACTTCATCCATCATGACATGCAACTGCACCACTAACAAAGGCCACCCGCCCATGTCGGTCGACCTGGGGCTCAGTATTGCGGGTATGGCTGACGGCGTGCCATGTTTTACAGACGGTGTTGTGTGTGCTGTGCAGCAGTTTGTATCGACTATGACAGTCGGCGCCACTGCGAGAGCCAGCTCACCCTCCAAGCAAAAGACTAGTACCTTGGACTCGGCGACCCTGTCATTTTCAAGAGCGCCAACAGCTTTGACGACGACTTCCTCACCGGCCAAGCCGGCATGCAACAGTGGGAGCTGAAGGAAACCCAAGATTCATGTAGCAAGAAATATGTGAAGTGGCAATGGTAGAAACCATCTTCCTCAGGCCCTTAATTAAAAACGCTACATTCGATTTATTCGCAAACAAACAAACAAAAGATATCAGAATATGACCCAACTATGACCAAAATAAGTGCCAATAAATCGCATTACCTCAACTAAGCATCCTTTGCAAGCTGCCAGCACTTGCGCATGCCCGTTCCCATAGAATACCGGTCCTCGGCTTCTGCAACAGACGACCAGCAGCATGCCGCTGGTGTAGGCAGGTCCTTTGAGTCTGCCAAACCCGCAAGGTTTACATCCTCAACTTCAAACAGGTACACATGCATCGTTTGCCGTAAATGGGAGAACAACCACGGAATGCTGCCGAGCTCTTTCACTTTTGTCATCTTGACACAGCTCTTTGCCATTTTTGCACTGCCCAGCCAGCGTTCAACAAACGCTTCAGCCTCCTTGCGCCGTGATGCCTTGGTCAGATCGGCTGCCTTTGTGGGCGGCACGTCGTAGCTCGGCAGCTGCCATAAACTAGCAAGCAGGCCCTTGTCAGGGCGCTGGTTCAATAGGTAAACAGGTGTCTTTCCATTGCCACCCACTGTACGGATTGCACACACAAGGGTGTCGACTTCACGGACAGGCTTCTTGGGTCGTCGCAGGGGAAATGTGCGGGCGTGGTTGACGACAGTCGTGAGTGCCTCATCACTCAGCGTGAGTCCAGAGGCTGCATCCTCAACATCAAAAAAGGGAGATTTGGTACTTCGTGATGGTTTTGCTTTTGCTTTTGCTTTTAGTGTTGCACCTGCGGCGTCTTTGGTGCTCTTCTTGTCTGCCTTGGCCAGCGCGGCAGCTTCCTCGTCATCGAGTTCAGGGAACTGCTCACACAGTTCGCAGTCATTTTGGTCCTCCGTGTGCTCCGCCTTCATTACTGCATCGGCCGAGCGTCCCTTGGCTCTATCAAACAGACGCAGCCCTTCTGCATATGTACGGCACGACGATGTAATAGGGCACGCTGCACAGTCTGGCTTGGGAGCACAGATAGTACTTCCAAGCTCCATCAGTGCCTGGCCCCATCGTCCAGGTCGGTCGCTAATAGGCGGCTCGTGGTCGTCTTCGGACTCAGACTGACTGTTGTCAGACGAGTCGTCTCCGTCCCTGGCGACAGCTTGTACAAGAGCTTCGGCGGCTGCCCACAGAAAATCTACCAGCTGCTTTTCTGCCTTACTGTCGGCAAACAGGCCCAGCTGCCGGCTCAATACACGTATTACATTGCCGTCCACCATGGCCGCTGCGCGCCCAAAGACAATTGCCGATATAGCACCCGCTGTATATCGACCGACACCGGGCACGCGGTCTTCTAGTGTCGCCACATCAGCCGGCAGTAACCCTTTGAAAACAGGATCCGACACGACCACACGGGCGGCTTCGTGCAGGCGGGCTGCACGGCTGTAGTATCCAAGGCCGCTCCACTCGTGCATGACCTCGTGCGCCTCGGCCACGGCAAGGTCAGCAACAGTAGGCCAGCGCGCAGTCCAGCGCGTCCAGTAACCAATGACGACGGCAATGCGTGTCTGCTGAGCCATGATTTCGCTGATCCAGACTTCGTAGGCCCGCCGGCCGAGCTCTTCTGGAGTAGCGGTGCGCGGGTCGAGCCACTGCGCGCGGCGCCAAGGCATGCCGCGTGTGGCGCTGACAGCGTCGTACCAGGCGAGCAGTGCGCGGCGACCGGCCTTGCCCTCGGCACCGTTGAGGAGGAGAGGGCGATGGTAGTCGACAGTGTGATGGCGCTCAGGAGGACAGCAGGCGGGCGGAATGGTGGTCTCTTTGGTGCTGGCAAAAAGACGTTTTGCAAGAGCATTCTCCTTGGCAGCGCTGGTTTTCTTTCTCTTTTTCGGGCACGGCTTGGTCGACTCTTTTGTGTCTGATGAGCCTTTTGACAACAGAAGTTCAAGCCTTCGTTTTGTCTCTTGGGGGTCCAGAGGAGACTCTGTCTTAATCTTTTTTAAAGTATTGGTAGGTCGCCGGGGTCTGCTCTTTTTTGCACTGTCGTCCTCGCTCACATCACTCTCATCATCGACATCGGCCTCGCTATCCGCGTCCTCTTCTGCCTCACCACCATCCTCTTCAGCTTCATACTCTGGCGAGTCCTCTTCTCTCTTCCGCTTATCACCAGCACTTTGACGCGTCGCGCTCGGCTTGACTGTAGTGCGAGTATCTGCGGCATCGCCGTCGTCGGCCGCTTGCGCCAGAATTTTCTTTGCCGCGGCCGCTGCACTGGCACGTAAACTTCTGGCCATGATTAATTGTATTTTTGATATATCAAGTGACAGTAAACAGGCCTGCAACGCGTTGAGAGTTCTTTCCTCTTCAGCTCATAAACGCGTAGTGCCAACGCCAGGTCACGTGTTCGGATTACAAGTGAAATTGAGCGATGCAGGCAGCCCTGACAGGAGCACGAGCAATAACAGGCTATAGTAATACAGAGGATATTTTATTAAATCAATAGATGTTTCAATGTAAAACAATATCCCACAATCATTACCAAGAGACAAGATGTAAACCGTTTGAACCGTTGTAACGGGCAGAAGTATACTGTGCTGTAATTCATGTGTAGAGTGACATTGGCAGGTGCCCCACTTTCCACCATCACCATCACCAATCTCAACCTCCAAGCTTCAAAGCTTCAAAGCAGCTCGAGCTCATTGACAGCTCATCAATTCATCACATAATATCCACACATAAAGCCATAAGAACAATGCACGAGCTCTTTCTCATGGCAGTGATGCCTGACGCCGACCTGGAGCGCGCCCAAGCACTGCTTCAGGGTCTGTCCGGCATGACTGCTCAGCGCACCCTGCACCGCGTCATGTTCTTTGCCGGCCCGACCCAGCCGCGCGGACTGTCGCTCAAGCGCTTCCCACCACCACAGACACAGCAGCGTCTTTGGACTGACCTGCACCAGCAAATGACACGCTCGTCGTTCATCGTGCAGGCGCGGTATCCCATCCGGCCAGAAGACCTGGGCCAGCCGGCGCCGTCACAAACACAGTCTCAAGCACAGCCGCTCAACGCCGCTATCGCTGCCGGAAATGTGCCTGGTCTACTCCGGTGGCAAGACCTGCCCGACCCGACAAGCAGCAGCAACGCTGCTGGCATCCTGCGCCTCACAACGCAGCGCAAAAAGATTGACATTCCCGACACGCGCAACCTGTTCGCGCTGCTGGCTGACAGCAACTACCGATTTAAGTCAGAAATGATTGAAGAGTCTATTACTTTTTATAACAACGGTACCGAGTATGCTCTCGTGCGGTTCCACCGCCTCCCAAGTGTCATGGGTGGTGCACCAACCGAGCAGTCACCACAGGGCGTTCCCGTGCCGCTCACGGCCCTGCCATCGTGGGAGGAGCTACGGTCAGCTGCTCTTTGTCTCGACCCGTCGGGGCAGTGGCTGTTGTTTGTGCGGCGGCATGTGGTGGAGGACACATCACCCGAAAAGATGAAGAAGGCGCTGGAGCTGCTAGACGGCGCGCACACGCAGCTGACGGGTGTATTCGAGTTCCGGCCCGTGGACCGACGCGCGCACGACACGCGGATTGAGCGGCCGCTGAACAACATGCCTGCACCGCTGCCGCAAAAGATACGGGCTTAGGTGCTTGCTTCATGGGCGACGGCAGTCGAGAGTGATGTGTTTAGTTGTCTGCCCGGGCGGAGGAGCGAGGCATGGTAGTGATGAGGGCAGCATGCTGATACTGGATACTCGAGGTGTGCTGTTTACGGCATCTCAACTATAGGCGTTACGGACAATCGGTTGGCGTTCTCTTTATTACTTTACTTTTGCTTTAGTCTTTTTTTATTATGCTCACGAATAGATAGCCTGTTATGGAAATCAAAAGCACGTGGTATTGACTGACTGTTGAGATTGTTGACTGGCCTATGCCCATTACCTCCATCGTCCAAGAATATCATCTCATTTTTATCCCATTGCATGCCGCAACTACCGGCCTGGTCGCAAGCTCTTGCTCTGCGCCCATCACATCTGAATGTAATTGTCTACCAGCTACCACGTCTATCAATGCAACGGGCTGCACATCTTGTCGATGATCATACTGACCACGCCTCATCTCAACTCGCATGTGACTATCTATAAATGTCTGACTAGTCTACTGCAACTGCCGTTGTTACATCACGGGACTAGTATGATAATGAGATTTGTCTTTGATATCATGGCGCGTTCATCTTTATCCGCCCTTACTCAAACTAATAGACACTAGATGCCAACCAGATGTACTCAGACTACCGACCAATCTGATTACCGCGCAATTCATAACCAGCAATATGGTCTCCCTTGATGTCTTGGTTTTCGGTTCTCCAGACGGTGCCCACTGTTGATCATATGTGTTCTTGTGAATAGTCAATGTTGACCTTTAATCTCGTCTTTAGTAATGCTTTTGCATCCGATCAGACCTCGTTCAGTCCACAGTTCATCATGCTAGTCCACCTCTCTCAGTCCACACCGCCTTGGTCTCGTCATCATCCTAGACATCCTTCATCCTGTTTATCATTTCCATCTGTCCGCCTTGCTCCTCTTCTGCCATTGTAAAGATCGTCTCGTCAATCGACACAACCGTACAAGCTGTCTATGAAGTTGCTTATGGAGTTGCTATTATGGAGTTTACTGACTAGGCCGAGGATCCAGCCTCACTATCACATCGGGCCTTTTGCGTTACTGTGATGGGCTGTAAATCTATTTTCCAACTATTGACTGCTTTGATAGTGATAATCAATGCACGTCGACTGCGGCAACGACGGGCACGAGGCCAGCGAGGCGTCCCGAAAAACTCAACCGCAATAGGCAAGGCGAGTCCAGGCCCGTCAAGACCAAACCAAATCCGATTGCGTACATGTTGATGAATAGAATTAGGTGATGACCTGTGATAACAACAAGCTTGATGCCTGTCACCTTGGCTTGTCAGTGTAGCTATTACGGAGCAACAATGGCACAAGTGTAATATTCAGGGCGCAATTTATTACTGTAAACCTACAAGTACAAAGCATTGACAAATACAATATGGGCCAGCTCAGTATGAAGATGTTATCACTCGATAAATAAACGGCGACAACATCATCATTGACGTTGTCTCCAAGGGATGCTGTCAAATTGTCAATTGCAACTGTCAAATTATGTCTAACGCCAATAACGGTTGGCAGTCATTACCAATAGTTCTCAAGGAACAGAGTCTCAAAGCCTCATAGTAATGAAACTCCAAAAACTAAAATTCGCTCTGCCTGCAGCCGAAGTAGGCTAGTGGACAACGGCCATGGGCAAAGGAACAGACTAACAACAGACGACCCTCTTGACGCGCTGATCACAATCAACAGTCGCCCCCATCTGGACAAGTAGCTTAGCTTTCACAAAAAGTAAAAAGTAAATACGGAGTAATTGTGGCGGCAGACTCCGTTAGCTTTGGCGGCTGTCATCAGGTTAAACCCGGAACTATGCTGTAGTAACAGGATGTGAGAATGTCGATGCAAACTACGAATTCCATTAAAAGAAAAGTCGATTACTTCGTACGAGGCCAGCATCAAGGCATTAGGCAATGTTGTGATCATCGTGTAAAACGCAAATATGAGAGAACAATCAAGATGCAAGTAAAAGTGTAAAGAAGAACTTCTGTAGACAGAAGACGAGACGAATCATTCACAATGTGACGTGTCATCGCGCTTGTGGTCATTTATCACTCGTCTTAGGATCGTCAACATCAGCGCAAGCGTATCCCGATGATCCAGACCCATATCAGTCTTCTCGGAGTCTGACCGTTCTCTCATGTTTACATTTTCATGATCGGAAAACCCCACAAACATATTTCCATCTACGAGTCACCGATATTCAGCCCCATGATCCTCATCCTCAGGCCCCAACAGGCATAGACAGCCTTACTGCGTCTTCAGCCAGCGATGTGCAGACAGTATTCGGAAATTGTACGGTCTATCAAATAGTCCGCATATTGCAACCGTCTGTGAAGGATGAGCGCAGATGCACCATGCATCGCCCATTCATCTCGTCATCTCTGGCAGCAATTGTACACCTGCAACCGAGCGTAGAACTGCTTTAGTTTTCCTGTCCTGCTACTCGTGACGTTTTGACACGCTGTGTGGTACCGCTCAGACCGTTGTCGAGCTGCACAAGGTGACTACTGACTGATTACAGGTCCAATGCAGGAGCTAAAGCATGCAGGGTAGATGCAGAGTATATGCAAACTGCACGGTTAGACCGTTTACCTGCAGCCGTTCGATCGCATCTACATATAAAATGACACACAGGCCAAACAATAGCATAACTAAACAATAATAACGGAATAATACGAGTAAGAAACGCACCCCGACACGCACACACACACTCCCGCCACGATCCGATCAGTGATCCGAGTCACGATGCCATGTCGGAGAATTCGATAGTCTTGTTATTATCATTGCTAGTACGAGAGTACGATAGTAATAACGGCATCGATATAGACAAACAATAACATCCGAGCGCGTTGATCAGTCAATGTAGAACATACAACAGGACCTGATGAAGATTGCCACTCAATCTCGGCGTGTCACTGTCGACAAAGGTGTGCTTGCACTTCCAGTGTTGATTTATCTTACAAAGCCCTTGTAAATAGAGTCCCACCAATCGTGCTCGGTGAGCAAAGTGCCAAAAGCCAATTATCCACGTCACGGTGTATCGTGTTTGTCGTTGCCATGTTTGGAAGATACGCGTTCATAAATCATAATCTTCATAATCCTACACCGCGGTCACCTGGCGCCTTTATTACCCTGTTTGGTAATAGGCATTCGGCAGGTTGACAAATATGGCAGTATGTACAGGCATATATTATTACGACGTACACCCTTGGTTGTGATTGTCAACGGCGTCTATCCGGACTTGTGAAGAGTCTATCAGTGTCAAGTAATGCCATCTGTATGGGGGTGAAAACTTTATGGATCATCATTTCAGCAAGAGGATTCAGGAAAAGACAAGTAAGTGTACGGTGTAGAGAGAAAGGTAAATAGAAAGAGAGAGGGGAGAGGACGCTACTGCAACCGATCCGACTGACGGAGAAGATTGCGATAAAAAGTGCGAATAAGAATCGATTTATTCAGGGGTCGGCTTTATGCATTCGATAGACAATAGACACCATGGCAGTATTTACAAGTTGATAGATAGTAGCAGATTCTAAACAACAACTTGAGCATCACTGCCTCTTCCGATGATTGTTAGTCTAACTACACTGTGTCGCCTGTACAAGTACGCCTGCAGATGCTGTGCCTCCTCTCAGTCAACTCCCCTGTCAACGGACAGTTCCTTGCAACGCTAGAGATGGCCGAAGTAGGGGTCTCCCCAGTCCATCTAGTCCAGTATCCCAGTATCTAGTCGAGAGTCTCCAGTGTCTAATCCAGTATCC
This sequence comes from Ophiostoma ulmi, assembly GCA_029298715.1. Classification (NCBI taxonomy): domain Eukaryota; kingdom Fungi; phylum Ascomycota; class Sordariomycetes; order Ophiostomatales; family Ophiostomataceae; genus Ophiostoma; species Ophiostoma ulmi. Next base: position 1,290,027 of record JANSLN010000007.1, read on the forward strand.
AGTCCAGGTCCAGTGCCCAGTCTTAGTCCTCGTTTAGTCTTGATGGACAGCTGCCTCGCTCTTGTATCTTGGAGTTCTTTTGATTTAATTGGAGTGTGTTCATCACCAGATTGAGGATGGCTGCGGAAATCGACAAGTTGATTTAATGATGAGAAAATAAATGAACTCCGTAAGTGAAAGGTTGAGAGAAGACACCATGATGAACTGATAGACGATATACAGCTGAATCAAGAAGGGATCTGTGTAAATTGATGGGCCTCTACAATAGCCAAGTAATAAGATACAATGTCAGGCCGAGTTCCGCCTGCATGAACGCGACTGTTGGAAGCACATGTTCACCGAGAGCTGTATTACAAACTGTAGAAATGAGAGCAAAACCTGTCTAACGGTCGGCGATCAGGCATGAACGTGTGTGTGCGGAGTCCATCCTGCTAATACGCATTGTATGTGGCTATAGCATGTGTCTAGGCATTTTATTTTTTACGTACAAGTTCTTTTAAGCGCATGAACACCAACACGAGCATGACGATTGACAATACAACGGCGGGATTGAAGGCACGTTTCCATCACGTCTTTGCTTTTGCTTGCTTTTGATAATAATCATGGAAGAGAGACCACGAAAACAAGACTTGGCAAGATGCAAGCTCCGACGTTGCTGCTATGATTGATCACTGTCACTGATAGATGCCCAAGCTGGACTAACGAGTATTATTTTTGAATTGGAATCGGAATAAAATACAATGCAATACAGTGTGATGGCCATATCTTAACAGACAGCTTCCGTTTACCCCACGGCGGTGTGACAACAAGCTTTGAATGGCATTGACTTGATCCTCTCTCCTGATGGTCCGGTCGCTGCAGGATATTTGAGAGAATTAGCATCTATCACACCCGCAGTCACAATCACTCTCGTCAACATATTATTACTGAGTCAATATAGTTAGCGCATAACTCATCACACTCGTCACACTGGGGATAACTCCCGACCCCCGCTTGTCACTTATCAGCAATGTGTGATATGGAGTATGACCGGACAGGTTCCCCGTGGTGGTCCCGTGGTGGTATGTTGTAGGTGACAGTACTTGTAATGCTCAGTATTCTCCTCCGGCTGCCTCGTTGCCTAACCTAGTGGTTGGTCCGCTGTTCTCAACCAGGGGATCAAAGGATCTATCCTTGAAGAAACTGCATGTTCAGCTGTGACCAAAATGACAGGCATTTTACTATTTGGGTGTTCCGTTGTTATCATTCTCATCACTCGTAAGTACTCAGGTCGCCGATTAGGGCTTCTATACAATTTCATTTTTGCGGCCAGCTTTGAAGCCACATTGTTTTTTGCTCTTTGACATTTTTTTCTCCTAATTTCCTCCTCTCAATGGAGATCATACGGGCTCTTCTATTGCCTGTTTGTATTTGTACTGATAACTGGTCGGCACCGTTTCATGTTTCACGGAAGCCATGCGATGTCCCAGAAATAGATCGAAGATTATCAAGCATTTGTGATTGTAAAGAGCTATATCACGAGTAGTAAGAGTATCAAAACAGTAAAAAATCCAAGTAATCAAATAACAGAATAGAGATTAAAAGGATTCTCCGTGATCCTCCAAGGTAGCAACGACTCTTAATAGAGCTGCAGAGTTTATGCTTCAAAACTACAGAAACGACTATGAGACATGTAGAGTCTGATGCACGAATCACTGGTTTTGTCGCATCGCGAGAACCGTGCGCGTTTCGCTTCTGTCGATATTTATTTTGTTATTCCATTATCTGTCATCAATTAAGACATTTCTCACGAGTCGTCCCTATGCTGGTTAATATTTCTCATTTTTCTTCCATTCAAAGATGCTTCACAGCATAAGAAACAAATCATAAATGATATCAACAATCAGACAAAGAAGTACCATGCAAGGGAAGTTTGAATTTGATTACTTGACTCCTTGGTTAGAGCCGAGTAAGCATCGATAATATGAAATTAATGAGGCATGTCTAGGATATTTAAGAGTCTTGAAATTCCAAAAGACCAAATGTTTAACATGCGAATAGAGTTTGCTCAGTCCACTTGTTGTTTTATATCAGAGTCAACTGTCTCAGAATGATCTGCGCATCGTGGTTGTGGTTCGTGCCCTTTCCGGTTTTCAGTTTGCAGCCATGTTGAATAAGGCCTCCCTTTGCTTCAAGTAGATCAATCTGATAGGTCTCTTGTAGTTTCATTGTTTCTTTCTGGTGATGTTTTCTTTGTTTTTTAATAAGGAAATATGTCGGCCTGGAAACCGGTCGGAATAAGCTCTCATAGACAACCATATATCGAGCGTATATACAGTCTATTTAGGCAATTGGTCAATTGGTCAACTACTTTATGGTCGATTGACATTTCACGACACGGGTTGATATAAACGGGAGGATGACGGGTCAATATTGATCTGGGGATCACTATTTCTACCTCTATTTTTACATCTGTCTATATTTATATTGACGACATGACCCGGATATAGATGCGTTTGAGCATCGACTTTGTAAAGTACGGAATAGGAAGACCCGGATGGCCGTCGATCATGGCGTATGTGAAGTAATATGTGTGGTATTTCGAAATTGAGCGTACATTACTTGTGCATTATTTGCGTTTGCATTTGTGTAGATACAAACTCTTAAGTTTTCAAATGTTAATGATCAAGAATGGTGTGATGGTAGTTTTTTTTTTAAAAAAAAAAAAAAAAAAGTCGGATAATATTAGGTTAACAACCATTATAAAATATTAACTCGTATTATTATTATTATTATTTTTTAAAAAAAAAGAAAAGTAAAACGGCATATTAAAGATGTTGTAAAAAAAACCCCGATCACTTATAATATTCACATAGATAGAGCTTCTTGTATTGCTTGATGTCGCGGCACGACACAATACCGTTCGTTGACAGGACATCAATTGTGTATGTATCACCACACAACGCGGCAGCCACAACATGATAGTTGTGCACGCGACGATCTCGTGGACTCACGACATCAGACAGCCACCACGCACAAGACATGCAGTAATTTTCATGAGCTTACAGTGCATACAATATACACGAGAAAATTAGTTTCCACAAACCTCCCTTGTCTCTGTCATATTAATAATGGCTCGAATGTCTTATACACGATTCACACTGTCTCATCAGCAGCAGTCGTCTTTTGCCTCTCGTGTCGTTGTCTTGCGCGAGTCTTTTTGCTGAAGCGAGCCTCGTGTAATAAGACTGACGACGGCAGTTTATTAGTATCATAATTTTAGTTGTTGATAGAGTCCCATTAAAAAAAGCTCTGTTTATTTGTTTATGTTTTCGGAACATACAGGTCAACAGTGAAAATATAAAAGAACGTAAACGTTAGAAGGGCATACCGAGTGTTGACGAACACATCATCACCCAAACAGCAGAACAAAAGAAAGGCTGAGAGCTAAAAAGCAGAAGCCAGCGTCGAGAAATGAGAGACAATGCGCGCCGGCACGCCCGCGTGGTCTCTTATTTCTCGACGCTGGCTTCTTTCTTTTTGCTCATTTTTCTCGTTTTGCGGCCTTTCTAATGGTCGTCTTTTATCCAATGGTTTACTATCTTATTATGTACTATCCTTCACTATTGAGATACCGTACTTTCTTTTGCGGCAGGGTTCTTTTGATATATATCCAATACTCCGTACTATTTGCCCAGAGACACAATCTGACTGTCCCTTCTGCCTTCCAGTTTTGGCTGCTTTTTACTCTGTTCATTTACGATTTGCCGACTCACCGCTCGCTGTGGTCTTATCGTTTTGGTGGATTTTTTTTTCTTCGTTATTTTCCCGTTATTTTCGTCTTTTCAGCACAGCCGATATCGCGTCTTTTCGCTTCTCCGAGATTTTTTTGAGCTTCTCTAATCACTTCTACCCTCTGCCGCTTGCTACACCGTGCACTGACAATTCAGTTGTTCTTTATCGCAGCTGACAGACGCAGCGCCTACACAAACACACCGCTCTTGTCGTCAAATTAACAAATTAACAAGTCACCAAATCACCAATCACCAATCACCGAAACCAAATATTAAAACCAAAACAAATGAACAATAAAAACCAGCAACGGAAGTGATCTTCCAATGGATATCTACTCGATCTCTGCAATCAATATCACATCCTCGCCCTGTGACATCTAAGCATACTCCAGATATGAAATACGAGTGATGACGAGTGTGGATGCCGACTAAGACAATTCAAAACTGATTTTATTCAGATTAAGGAGACTGTGGGTGAGTATTGAGAGATTAAGCCTAGAGATTGCAGATGGAAAAAGCCTACATGCATTATCAACAGAGGATCTAGAGAGAGCAGAGCCTAGCCAGGCTCTAGGCTTGAGCCCGTATTGCTGGTAGAGTCCACTGTCTGTTCTCATTGCCGGGGAAGAAGCCGGGGTCAAGCTCACTACCTGTAAACTATCTTGCTATTCATTTCCTTAGGTGTCAGTTGTCGGCTTCTTTTACGACGTATTACATTTTTGTCATGGTAACATGGCAATTTCGTTGTTGATATGAACAGTACAGGCAGTGAATAGAATCAAAAGAAGAAGAAAATAACCAAATTAAGGACCAGAATTGAGAAGAAGAAAAAAAGAAAAGAAAAGAAAAGACAACCAACCGCGTTAAGCGAACTCAGCACATTTGCACCCATGTTTGCCACTTCCACCGTATCAACCCACGAAAAACTCTTCAATGTGATGTATCGGTTCTCACCTTTTACAGCCTCAGCTTGTCGTCGCGCCTTGACTATTTGTCAAATCTCCTGGTCGCGCTTTGTATATTAGTCAGACGCAGTCAGTAGTCGCCGGGAGCCTTCCGGAGCTAGCCTTGACTCCGTAAGGTACTATTTGGCAATTATCACCAATAGTTTATTACTTTGCTAGTCATGAGCATGGAATTGTAATATTGATTCTCAAAGGCGATGCTGCGATAGTTAACCCTGCAGAACATTGCCACACGCATCATTTCTTCCGTGCTTTATTAAGTTAAGTTACAGAGTCAGCTCAGGTCAGCTAGGCGGGCATGAGCCATTGCATGGCAGTACTTTTGCTCTCCTCTGCAAGTATTTTCATACTTTTATTTATCAAGTTTTATCGGGACCTTTTATCCCTCGTCTTTTATTCTCCCTTTACCGGATAGCCAGCCTCTTGTTCGAATGAGATTTCCACGGGCTCGACATATTTAATTCACTCGTAGGCGATGCAACTTGGCACAAAAAGACTTTACAAATATATAAGGTGCTAGAGAACGCACGAAGAGAGAGGCCGAAAACCCGTCCCGACCGGAAGAGACCTAAATTAGAAGCATCCTACTGCAACTCTGTTGAGGGTCTAGACTTGCACTTAACAACGTTGCCAACATCTTTCTATCCAAAGACAACACTCAAAAAAACAGGAAACTAGTTGCACAGCTGCAAGGTACCAAGCACATTTGCTTTATTATTATTATTATTGTCTTGAGACTTTGACCCTATCTTTAATGCTACCTCTCCCTATCCTTGAGATCCAAGATTAGTACTTTTACAACTAGAAAGGACGTTGAAGAACTGTGAATGGAAGTGCTTTCAACCCACTTGAAGAAGCTTGCAAATAGCTTGTACAAATAGCTTGAATAGCTGGAAGAACTAGAGCTCTCCATAGCCACTTAAAAATACCCATCAACAATACCCCAGAGCTGGCGGGCACTTCCGTCGGTGCCGCCTCTTGGATCAAAGGTCATTGAACCACTGCCAAATCATATGCAGCCACTTTGTTACTGTACGAAGTAGAAGCGGCTGTACGGAGTCTGTATTCTCTGCCACTTCTACTTGTATTACTCCGTAAATACCAATACTCCCCTTGTATCTCGTATACATTTTTTTGTTTTTCTTCCTAAATTTCTCTTCACTTCTATTTCCTGGTCCGTTCAGCTCTTTCTACACCTTGGCCCTGGTAGTAAGATGTAAATAAACCGTCTTCATCAGACCTTCACGATGGCTACTGCGACGACGAGCCCAGAGACGAGGAATGCGGCGATTCTCTTCCCAAGGCCCTGGTAATTGAAGTGGAAAAAAAAATGTAGAGGTATTAGAAAGAAAATGGAGAGAAGAAAGTAGACAAATACTAAGTGAAGATGAAAGAATAAAGATGTGTTTCACTTTGGCAGGGCTTCTGCCCTCTATGTGTACTACTATTCCGTAATTCTCCCATGCCAGTCCACTGTCAGTTTCGTGAGATCAAGCCTGCCATCAGTCCGCGTATCAGTGTCATTTATCCTGCTTCCTCACCGTGACTTGGAATACTCTTAACTATGGCGTTTACATTTCACTACTTGGAGTGGAAAGAAAGTGACCGTTGGGCCAGTTTTGCTTTCAGCAGCCGAGCCATTATCTACTCTCTCTCTAATATGTATTTTCTACTCTCTATTTTCTATTCTCTACTTAGTTTTTACTTGTCTTTTTCAACCGCCTTTATTCCGACATCTGTCCCAAGCAGGAAGTTTCACAGTCGCTCACAATTACCAAGACTTGAAACAGAGAACTCGACAGAAAAACCCAAAGTTATTAGAGATCATAGTCCGGAAGAGGCAAAGCAGCAGTTGCTCAAGATTCAGGGGGGGATAGAGGATACCAGTTGTCTGTACGGAGTAATTACTGAATAGAGAGAAACAAGGGCCCGGCTGTCTGTTTTCTGGGATCAGTGTCGTTTCGACAAAATGCAAATACTCGGGGTTCGTTTACAAAGATTGTCTCTTCTTTGAAGTTGTTCTTACTTTCCACTTTCCCACCTCTATTCTTTTGTCTACTTTGACAGGACAGAAACGGCAATTAAGCCCTGTCAAGAGCGGCTTCTCTTTCTCTTTTGTCTTCTTCTCCTTCTTCGTCTTCTTCATCTCGGACGGGCCGTTAAATGACAAGCCAAAATTAAGTACCAATACCAAACATCTGGATGATCAAGAGCAAACAGAGTACACCCTCAAGTTGCACTCTTGTGTGGCAATTGGTAGACCTCTTAAATATCTTCCGTCGATTATTTATATCTTTACGATGCAATGGCATCTTATCCACATGTCCATATGTGCTTTGACGCGGGGGTTATTTAAGAAAAGAAATAGGATCTAAGATACAAGGTGGACTGGACTACTACCACTATCGTAGTGTGACCCGACAATTTGTCTACGATGGAGTATCGCACACCCCTCGGCAGCGCAGACTTTGTTTCCTTGTGGGCATACACCGAGCTGCCACCCAGGTATGGGCCCTAAAGGCATGGGCCAGGCCTTTAAGCGATGAGCCATACTTTGCCGTACTTTTATTAGCTATGAAAGCCACTCGAACCACTGTCAAAGCCCCTGCTACATGAAATTCTTCACCGTTGCCGTTCGGTTCTCGTTAGCTCCTCTACAAGTGTATATTTACCTTATGTGACCAGAGTCTTTGTATCTACTTCGTATGAGACTTGTACCACTCAATAGTTATGCGTGTGGTACATTTATTTATATAGAAAGTCTTGAAAATATGTCTTCAACTTTGACGGTCAATTACAGAGTAATCAATCGCTATGCGTTTATCAAGGTGAAGGATCAGGAAGGATCAGTAATTACTCAGTATGCTGAGGCTAGAGCCCTTGTTAGTCAAAATTTAAATCACCAGAATGCAACGGTCTGGAGTGAGATGGGATACAGGGGGGCTACTGAAAGCGTTGCGAGGGTGCAGTGGCGAAATTGAGTATGGTTTAGCCGTTCGGTACTTTTCTATCGACTATATTTTGCAGAAATATCAAGTACCTTTTTCTGCAGCTCTCTCGTTGCCGGAAGATTCCCGGCACCCTGGACAGGTGTGCCTCTCTGTGCAAGAGGAAAGAAGTATCTGCTCGTACGATGACGAGTTATGAAAAAGATATACATCTATACAAAAAGTTGAAAGATCCAATATTACTAGTGACTATACAACTTATTTATCAGCCAAGGTACCAGCAGCCTACACCTTTTCGAAGTTGGTGTGCTACCCCTTTTTTATGCACCGAGCGCGTTAGCTCGCTCAGGCAAGCCAGGTACTCCCGAACTCTTTGCTCATCGATATGTGTGCTTGCTACCCGAACCCGAATATCATGGGCTGTATTAGTGAACTTGAATTTTTGTATCTTGCGAGGTCCCGAGACCAGCTTACGCTTGTGTTTTTATGTCTTTTCTAATTATCTTCCCTGTTAACTTGCAAGATTTTTTTTAACATGAACATAGATCACTAAATCTATCGAGCTCTTTGTTTCGTCAATCGATCTTTGTCTCTGGCATGTAAATGTAAATCGCAAGGTGAAACATGATATTCAACGTGCCAGTATGGCGGGAACCAGTCTCCCAAATGATAGCCACGAGTACGAACTCTGGGTTGTAGACATTGATACTTGGTGACCTCGATTTGGATAATCACTCACAAGCCAGTACCAACAATGGTAATGATTTATACTTGTATACTAGATAACGTCTTGACCCGTTATGCAGGAGCCTGCGTCTGCAGGTCGCAACTATTAAGTTGGTGGTAGACTATTGCCCGGAATAGGCATTTTCTCGAGCACAACGCATCAAGATATGCAAGCAAAAGGAGCTGAAAGAAAAAGCTGAAAGAATGCGTTAAGATACGCAATCATGCGAATATGAAATGATGTTGGTCTTTGGATAAGTTTGCCCCTCGTTGGACCCGGGCCGCGCACTTTCGATGCTCAAGCTTGACCTGAGCTGCTGACTCGCCGAACAATAGAGCTTTAGTCACATAGTCAATGCACTGCAGCTTGAGAATGCAGCGCGAGAACACAAAGTCCAAATAAATACAGATGACAAACGTGAATCATTCCTTTCATGGTCACCCCTGTATCACCATCAAGCCACTGGACAATATTACCACTATCGCATTCGACGGCGTCATGTCAAAGCTCTGATAGTGACAGACAGAAAGACAGACAGAAAGACAGATAGAGGGACAGAGCATGGCAGATTGTGACAGAGTGGGCTGATTACGTCGTTTCTCTCGTGTCGTGGATTGGGCATGAACACGCTTGCTTTTAAACTTGATTTAGGTCTTGAATGTGGCCCTGATTTATTGTCTTGTATTCCAAGATACCTCAAGTCCAGAATCGCCACAAGTACTTTGCCATGATGGACAAGCGATAGGATACGCCCAGACCACTGGGGAAGTAGGGATTAGAATTGTAAGCATAAGAATAGCAACGACGCAGCAACGGGCCGCTCTGACAAAGTAAGGTACATATATCACATAATTAGGATTTGTAGATACAGCACCAGATACACGCATAAATCCGCGTCATATTTTCAAGGACAGGGAAGATAGAGACAGACATAAAGAGAGACAGAGAGAGGACTTTAAAAAGATCTAAACGAAAAAAAGAGAGGAAAGATGAAAGAAAAAAGCTCTGGGTGGCAGGCTCTTGGCGCTGTCAAGAGACTGACCCCTGCTTATCCTATACCTGGTCCCCCACTATAGCGGGATGGGACTGTTAAATTGAGTGGATGTCTAGATGTAGGTAGAGAGGTAGATTACGATAAAAGGCAGACTTGTAAAGAGCAGTGAATAGAGGAGGGATATGTCAAAGAAAAAGGAATCGAAGGCAAAGCAAGGCGCCGAATCAACACTGGAAGAGATATAGCGCATTGAAGATGGGAAGTGCAACCTCGCGTCTCGAAATATAAGTCACATGTCACTGTTGCAAGTATGCGTCTGTTATTATTATTAATATACGAAGTACTTTTTATTAGTATGTATTTCCTTGACATTGCTTTTTCTTGCCTCGCCTTTCTGCCTTTTTCTTCTTTTTGCCAACGGCAGGAGCGACCAGTTCGTATGCGGCACTGGCTTGCATTAGCACAGTATTAATATCCTCTCCTGCACAGCAACGACATCGCAACGGCTTTCTTCTGTTTCATTGTCTATTCTTTTCTCTATTTTCTTTGTATGGCTGGCCCATTGCCTTCTCCTCTGTAAATACTATCGAAACTCAATTGAATTTTCACACTCTCAGTCTCTTAAAATCGTCGTAACGACTTGTTAACTAGTCAGTAGTGGCACGCTACGTTCCTTCCTCTTGAACAAGCAATGTCCAAATTAGGCTAGCGTGGACCCTTATTTATCTTATTTATTTATTTTTCTCTTGTCTTCTCTTGTCTCTTGTCTTTTCGCTTTTCGTGTGCCTTTTGCGCAGGCCAGCAGAGAAAGAAAGACACAACACTGACATTATTGTGCCCCGTGCGGCTCCCGGCTCTTCTGGCGGCAACCGACAGCTTGCAAGACATGCATCTCATGGTGTACCGAGTACAGTATGTACAAAAGCACTAGTCCTACGACATATGGGTGAGATATTCTCTCAATCGAGAGTGACCAAGAGAAAAGAAAGTACAGGTAGGAGCGATGGGAGGCGGAGACGGAATTGCACAACCGTGGAAGGTGCGATTGAGCTTAAAGGTAAGCTTGAAGGAAGGAACGCATGCATCAACGGCGGGCGGTTGTGTCCAAATAGGAAAGAGCGCAACACTGTGCATACATTCTACAGAATAAGAAGGCACAAATTGTCTTCACAAATGTGACGGTCGTGGAGTGAGTACATACTATGGTAATAAATGATAAATACACATGCAGACAAGTACAACGGGTAGCACCAGCGCCCCACTTGTAATCCACACAACCATAACGCGACACCAAAGGTCAATTGAGCTGGATTATTTCTTTATTTCTTTATTTCTCTGTTTCCTATTTGTATCTCATGTATTTGTAGAATCAATCAAGCAATGAGCAATCAATTGGGTTTGATCCGTTGGTTCAGTTGGGCTGGGTTGGCCAATTCGGACCAGTCGCTCTTTCCGTGTGTGTTTTTCACAAACCATAGTCGCCGACTCGTTTTTGTATTTCGCACGGGTCGCGCCTTCTTTTTATTGGCCTTATTTCAAGACATGTTCCTTTCCATAAATACTCAAAATACTCAAAATACGCTGTTGACTCAAATACTTGCTCTACTTCCTTCCAGAATTGGTAAAAATAGTGTGATAAAAATGCAAACCTGCTGTATTCTAGAATACACACACGGTCATGCCTTCCATTTTCAAATTGTTTGTCCCATAGCCTCCTTCCGTGTGTAGTGGTATTGCGCTGCAGCCGCAATGACGCTGCCATTTGCATGTGCTTTCCCTATGTTTACGCAGTAATGACAGTACCGGTTGTAATGTCTACACGTATTTTGACTTGTAGACTTCAGACTTCATTCTTGTTTCACTTGCGCTTCTATCTTCTGTCTCGTGCCCCCTCCTCCAGCCTCATCCCTCACGTCAGCGTCTTGCCCCGGGCTAGTTCTACCATAACTAGTTACTGATCAGATACAACGAGTCTTCTCTATGGATAACAAGCCTCTGTTTTGATTGACGCAATTGGCTGCCGTGGCCTCCTTGCTTCGCCGCGAGCCAAGCTAGAGTGTCTCAAGCCAGCGATACTAGAGCACCCTCTTGTTTGGGTTTGCCTCTCGAGAACCACTACCAGATCTTGCGGCGTCGATCTCTTGACCCGATCTCTGGCCTGTTTGGTGTTTGGTGTATTTATGGTGCATTGTATGAATCTATGGATGTATGGCCATTGGCTGCCTTAGACTACACTGGTGGTCTACATAAGGACAAAGATTGACGATCAACTGTCGAAACTCTAATATCGAAACGACAAGACAAGAACACAATCTAGCTGCAATAGTCTAGACAAACTACACTCTGACAGCATTGACGGCTGCTGGACGGAGTAGGGGTACAGCACACAGACTCACAGACCTCGACACACCCGACACATCTCGCCGACCACTCTCCTCTTTATGAGTTCTGAGTCTTTAACTGTTTAAAATCTGACTTAATCATCCCCTGGTCGTTTGACTGTTGTATCTTATTGTGCCTCGAATTCTATGGTCTTCTGTCGTCTTGCCCTTTGGCTTCTTCCTCTTCTTTCCTGTCGCCGGCCTAGATTAGAGATCTCTCATCTTGGGACTCGGGATCCATCTCGCCATATCCGCCTCAAATCACTCTCATCTGACATTAACCCTGTCGTCTCTGTCTTCTGACCTTTGCCTATCTGCCTGCCTTTTGGGACTGGATCCTTTCAAACGCCTCCTTTCTCCCTGCTTCTTCCTTCAAATTGGCTTTATTCACTCTGAAATCCGACATCATCTCGATCATTCTCGAGATACAGGACACGCTATCTTGCAACAGCTACGTCAAACTACGAAGAAGAAAGCAGCATGCATTCATAATTGCTCACTCTTTTCACTTCGGAGCAAGACTATATCCAGCCTACATGTCACACCATCTTGACCTTTGGGACCTCTGCTCCAGCTCCAACACGACAGAACACTTTCAGATACAACGGAATCGGCGTGCTGCTACTCTGGCCTCGCTGCCTCATCTTCAAGCTCTTCAAGCTCTACAAAATACAAGGGTCAATAGCCAAGCCCAGTCACATCTCAAGGTGCGATTTCCGTCGTCTCTTGCCCTGGTCTTTTTATCGTTTAATTATTTTGTCAATTTAATACATCGTCCACTTCAAGCTCGTTTTTCAGTCTTTTCGTCTTTTATCCTTCGTCTTTCGTCTTCCTATGGTGGGCTGCGCTATTCACCTAGTCCACCCCCCCTTGCCTCTTCTGTCTATCCGCACCCTCCTGCATTACCTTGGCTCCTACTGTGGAGAGCACTCATCCTCCGAAACCTTGACCAGGGCCTCCCCTGTCTTACACCAACGGGCGGAGCTCGCCCCAGTCTCCTCCTTGCGCACGAACTGTGCCTCTCTCGTTCTGTCTGGCTGCCGTTTCTCTTCCTGTCTACATACGGTTACCTACTCTACCACTGTTGCTGTTGCTGCCCGCTGCCACAGTTCACCCGGCCCACGCACACCCTGTCTTGCGCACACACCACTTACACTCCCATGCTCATGCCCGCAATGCCCATCTCCCAAGAGTCGTCAACTTGACTCTAGACCTCCATAATATGTACCCTCCCCCGTCTCATTCCTCGCCCCTCTCCTACTTCTTCCTCGATCTATCATATCAATACCTCCCACTCTCCCTACATTCCTCACATCTTTGCACTCTTCATACGTATTCGACTAGACACTCTTTGCTCATAAACACAGCAACTCTAACTCGCCAGCCACAAATAAACAGTGTTCTTCTCTTTCCTCCCGCATTGCATCACTCTCGCGTTTACATTCCAGTCAGCCTTCTGGACTCGACGCGCCTTTCGACTCTAGTCTGCCTTTTATCCGGCTAATCGACCTCGCCTGACTGGGACTGTTTGTTGTCTTTTGTGTGTTTGGATCTTGGCTTGGACTTGATTTAGATTTCTGCTCGAATTTCGACGTCTCAACTCTCCCTCGACACTGTCTAGGAATATTTTTTTGAAGAAAACAAGAACAACAAAAAAGCAAATCAACAGCGGCACATCACCACGCATCTACATTGCTCAACGTTCGATCCTCATGGTGTCGTTCGCCCCGGCACCCCAGCAGCAATGGCTATGCTGAGCTCCCAACCACTGCGTTCAAGCCTTTCTGTGGCTCCCCTCGCTCTTTACAAATCTACACACGACTCGGCAGTAGGTGATGATGTCTACATGTCCTCCACATCCCCCATCACCGGTTCTGCTGTCACATCAACAGGCACCGTCTACTCAGCCTCACAAATGACACCACCAGCAACGCCAAATGGCTCCATTGAGAGCCTGCCGCATGCTGACCATCACCGCCAAATAGCACAGGCACAGCTGCAACAACAGCAGGAACAGCAGGAACAGCAGCAGATGCAGATGCAACAACAGCAGAGATACAACCACTATGAACAGCAGCAGCAACAACAGCAACAGCAGTACCAGGACTCGTCAAATTACGGCATCGCATATACCGATGACTCTCAAGACTATGCCCAGGAGTACTCTGACAACCAGAATTACATCTACTCTTCTCCGTCATATCAGGACGCGGCGCCCGTGTTCCACAACTTCCTGAGAGCATACTACGCATTCAACCCCAGCTACTCTCCTGGCGACTCAACCGTCACTCTGCCCATGAGAGAGGGCGATGTTATCCTCGTACACTCTATTCACACTAACGGCTGGGCGGATGGCACGCTGTTGGCTTCCGGTGCCCGCGGTTGGCTGCCAACAAACTACTGTGACGCCTACGACCCCGAGGAGATGCGTAGTCTGTTGAACGCTCTCCTTAACTTTTGGGACCTCATGCGCAGCACCACCGTCAACGACAATGAGATATTTGGCAACCAGGAGTTTATGAAAGGAATCATTGCGGGCGTGCGGTATCTTCTTGAGCGGACCCAGTGTCTCACCCGCGAGTCCAGCCCAATCCAGCGTCACGATGGCCTCCGTCGCTGTCGCAAGTCGCTTCTTTCGGAACTGTCTTCGCTCGTCAAGTCGGCTAAGCGCCTTCAAGACCACCAGCGCATTGCCAACCCTGTCGAAAATGCCAACGACATTGTCGATGAGATGATTCTAAAGGCATTCAAGATCGTCACCAAGGCTGTCCGCTTTTTCGATGTCCTCGAGGATGACCGCCGCCAACGTGCACCGGCCGTGGCTGTCATGGCTACTGTTGTCGAGGTCAACTCGGCACCGCCAACACCACCGGCTGATACTGTCACTTTTGGTGCTGGAACCCCTGCCGAGGAGGCACAAGAGTCTCAAGAACTCCAGTCTCAAATTGCCCCCGTTACCATTGTTGAGAATGTCGACGCCGACGACAACAACGACACCACCATCACTCTCTCCAGCTCTGCACCCACACCGGACTCATTAACAGTGTCTTCTACTGCACCCGTCAACAAGCGTCTATCCAGCATCAGCAATAACTATCACCACCACCGTCTCTCGCACTCTTCGGTGCATGCTGGCCACCGCATGTCCTCGTCGAGCATCTCACACCGTGTCTCACTTGCTGGCCCCTCGCCTCTCTCACAACCCCAGAACCTGGTCTCTAGTCGGTTGAGCGACCGGCACGACACGTTCTTGTCCTACCTGGGCTCATTTATTGGTCGTCTGCACCTGCAGTCGCAGTCTCGCCCTCACCTGGCTTTGGCTATCAAGCAGTCGGCTACTTCCGGCGGCCAGCTGTTGGTCGTCGTGGATGTTGTCTCTGCACACAACTCGCTGAGCCAGGAGATTCTTTACAAGTCTCGTGTGGCCATGTGCAACCGTATTGTCGACCTTGTCTGCCTTGCGCGAGACATTCTGACCAACCAGATACCGGATGTCGAGGATGTTATCATGCCTCAAGACAACGGCCGCCTTCTTACTGCTGCGACTGACTGCGTCAAGGCCACTGGCGAGTGTGTCGCCAAAACAAAATGGGTCATTGAGCGTATTGGTGACTTTGAATACCAGTTTGATGAGTCGACACTCGCTTTTGACTTTGACCTGGACCTGTCTGTCTTGGATGCCGCTGCATCCGAGAACACGGCTTCGGCCCCTGCACACACGACCACTTCTTCGTCGTTGTCCCAAACGGCACACTCGGCCAATGATGATGAGCAGCGGCCTGTCACTGCGGGCGGCTCTGCCAGTGTCGTCGACTCGGTCATCTCATCTTCGGTGTCTGACTTCCCACCACCATCTCTCGTTGCGTCTGGCTCGACCACCTCATCGCCCAGCAAGCGCACTACCCGCTCCAACCTCTCAATCGACAAGCCTCTGCCCAGCGTGCCTCTTAACCTGTCTTCTCCTATTGAAGAGAAGCCCATTGCTTCGCACCGTCGTTCGCTCTCTGTCTCTGTTGCCGGTCGCCCTTCATCTTTTGCTGCTAACGAGGACCTGCACACCATGCCCACAATGGCACCTCCCGCACCCGAGCCCTCGATGCAGCGCTCCAGCCTTCTTCCCACCCTGCCCCGCCTTGCGACCAGGATGTCGAGCGATGAGCAGATGCCTGTCGATGGCACCAACTCCAACGACGGCGAGTTCAATGCTTCTTTCCATTCGGAAAGCCTAACTGCACTCAGCTCTGGTACTACGAGCACCTATGCGAGCCGCGACTCTGAGAGCAGCCTGCGTTCGCAGACATCGACCCGTGCTACCACTCCAGAGCACGGTGCTGCTCCCAAGAACCAGCCTTCATTGTCAGACCTTAGCATGGCTGCCAGCTCGACCGTTGCGGACGAGAACGACGATGATCTCGAGTCCAAGCTTTTGGAACGCACGTACGCACACGAGCTCATGTTCAACAAGGAAGGCCAGGTCACTGGCGGTACTCTTCCGGCTCTTGTGGAGCGCCTTACTACACATGAGTCGACCCCAGACGCCATGTTTGTGTCAACATTCTACTTGACGTTCCGCCTGTTCTGCACACCTACCAAATTGACCGAGACTCTGATTGACCGCTTCGAGTACGTCGGCGAGTCGCCGCACATGGCCGGCCCCGTCCGCCTGCGTGTGTACAACGCTTTCAAGGGCTGGCTTGAGTCACACTGGCGTGAAGAGACCGACCATGAGGCCCTTGCTCTCATTGTCCCCTTTGCTGAGAGCCGTCTCAGTGCTGTTCTGCCTTCGGCTGGCCGTCGCCTGCTCGAGCTGGCCAACCGTGTCAGCTCATCTGATGGCTCCCTGGTTCCGCGACTGGTGTCGTCCATGGGCAAGACCAGCACTTCCATTTCGCAATACGTTCCTCCTGATACTCCCCTGCCTGCATCAGTTCTGTCTAAGAGCTTGCAGCACAGTCTTGCAAACTGGAAGATTGGCGGTACCGTTCCAATCATCATGGACTTTGATCCTCTTGAGATGGCTCGTCAGCTTACTATGCGCCAGATGAGCATCTTCTGCTCGATCCTGCCTGAGGAGCTGTTGGGATCACAGTGGATGAAGAAGGGTGGCATTGCCTCCCCCAACGTCAAGGCCATGACTGCTTTGTCGACTGATATTTCTAACCTGGTTGCCGACACCATTCTCCAGTACTCGGAGGTCAAGAAGCGCGCTGGTGCTATCAAGCAGTGGATCAAGATTGCTCACCAGTGCTATGAGCTGCACAACTACGACGCTCTGATGGCCATCATCTGCAGTCTCAACAGTTCGACTATTACTCGTCTTCGCCGCACCTGGGATGCAATCTCGGTGAAGCGCCGCGAGACACTCAAGATGCTACAGGGCATTGTCGAGCCGTCGCAGAACAATAAGGTCCTGCGCGGCCGCCTGCACGACCACGTGCCCCCTTGCCTGCCTTTCCTGGGCATGTACCTGACTGACCTTGCATTCAACGACATTGGTAACCCCGCTACCAAGCAGCTGCCTGGCCAGGATGGATGCGAGCCTAACCAGAACTCTGCGTCGGGTTTGACTGTTATCAACTTTGACAAGCACACACGCACAGCCAAAATCATTGGCGAGCTGCAGCGCTTCCAAATCCCCTACCGCCTGACCGAGGTGCCTGATGTGCAGGAATGGATCACGAGCCAGATTAGCCGCGTGCGCGAGCTGGAGGTACCTGGCAACAACGTGCAAGTGTCGTACTACCGCAAGTCGCTGCTGCTTGAGCCGCGCGAGACGCAGGTTATGGCCAAGGCAATGGTCGACTCGGGCGCCTCGGCTGTGTCCCTGGCAGCCCCTGCTCTAAAGGAGTCGGGCACATCACGCACTGATTTGTTTGCGTGGATGCGCGGCGGCAACGCCCACAACGGCACTGCTGCTCCGACTACTACTGCTGTAGCAACCCCTGCCACTCCCGCTGCTGCAACCAACGCTGTCTAAGACTTTACTACCGCTCTACAACTACACAATCACCCACCCAATCTTCTTTCGTTTAACTTTTTCTTACTTATTTTCTTTGCATTGTTCGAACCATGCTCCAATGATACCCCTATATTTCTTCAAATGTTCTCAATTTACATTATATTTTTCCACTTCTCTCTTCTATTGAACTCCTCCACTGTCTACTATACTATTTTTTTAACTTTCGACACTCAACCATGCTCCCCAACTTCTTTTCTCAGACAAGGTCTTGTACTGCTACGCCTTTACCCATGTTATATCATACTTTTACGGCCTTTTGCTTCCAACTCTATCTGTTGTTTACTCTTTATCTTTTTTTATTTTCTGTTACCTGGCACGCGTCAGTGTAAACTTCAATGTTTATTACTGTTATTTTCTTTACTTTTTTTTCCCCGGGCTTCTTTCGTTTTAAAATTCTCCGGTATATATGGTTTTGGTATGGTGCATGGGGTACAACGAATGGAGTTTATGTTTCCTTTCTTTTTTCTTCGTCTTTTATCGAGGTCTTCTATTCGTTCTATGTGGTGCAATGATGCCGGACTGGAATCTGTTGTTGCTTTATTTTCTTTCCATGCCGTCTGCTGCTTGTTACTGTTATTTCCTTTGTTTACAGGGACACAAAAGAAGGAAAACTAGCTTTAGCTATTGTATAGTAAAACCGCAAGGTTATATTACTCAATCAAGGGTTCGCGCCCATTTCACCATCAACGAGTACTCAGTCATCATTGTGATAATCAAACCAGAGATCCATTATAAATATGCAATCAAACAGTGGTCTATCGTACAAACCAAAAACAATGAAACAGTTCAAACCGAAACGTCAAAGCATCTACCGCCCCTTTATGTTTTTCTTGCTGGGAAACAATCCAAGTGCAGTGTCCACCGTCACGGCAGCGCCCAACGAGAAGACCGTGGCGAATAGCTGCACAAAGTACCATAGGAATGCGCCCAGCTGCATGCTAAAAAACTTGAATACCTCGTTGATTTGGTAGTGGTCCTCCTGCCGTGCGATATAGTAGCGCGTCGTTGGCCCGTCGCCGTTGATGAGCGGTGCAATATTTGACGAATCTGGCGAGTTTGAGAGAGCGGCTGCATGCGCGGCGGCCACTTCGGCATAGCTGCGGTGCTCCTCTGTTGTGATCTTGCGCAGGGACAACTCGGTGACGAGGCGCACATTGGCGGCATACAGGGGCACAAACCAGAGCGCGAACCGCTGATGCAGAGCGACAAACAGGGTGCCAGTGTCCTCGTCCCAGGCGACGGATTCGAAGCCGACTTGGATGTCGGGGCTCATGATCTTGTACCAGCGGAAGATGCCGGCGAGAGCGCGCCGGGACTCTACTTTTGTGGCCGACAGATTCCATCCAAAAACCGCTGACGGCTGTCCCTTGTAAGGGGGAACGCGGCAGAGGGGATGGACAAATTCTGCATCGGGGGTAAAGTACTTGACGAGGGCGGCCTGCTGTTCGGCACGCGGCTTCGTGCAGAGGGTCAGGATGATATCCTTGATCTCAGCGGGCGGGTTCTCCATGTCGATGGCTGTTGATGAAAGGGACGTCGTTGATACAAGGTATTGGGAATTGGGAATGTAAAGGATATAACAACCAAGTACTAGACAAAAATTAATAGAGAGGGAGGTTTCACATGCTCCCGCTGCTTTGGGTTACGGTGCTGTTAGTCCGCCAACCACTAGTGACGTCACTCCGTCAGTACCAATTCACAGCGCTGATCCACACAAGCTTAGATGCTTTGTTAGCTGTTGAGCTTTGTCAATTGGCAGTTTTCTGTCTTCTTTTGTTGTCTGAATGCTATCTTAATGTTTTGTAATCAACTGCTCGGCTCGAGTGTTAACCTAGAAGTAATTTATAGTTATTTAGAGAACCACCAATACCATCAATGCGACTGCTAAAGATACAGATAATCATGCTCTCGGCGACAGTTACACAATTGCCTCTTTGGGCAGCCGCCAGAACTCAATGCTAAGGCCACGGTCTGCCCATGATCGAATGTGCTCTACCACCAGCTCCCACATAGCCTCAACACCTGCAAACTCCCACGTCTCGAAAGACGACTGCCAGCCCCTGCTAGCCAGATAGTCGACACACTGGGTAATGTGATGTTCGCTCGTGGCAATGACCAGAGTCCGGCACTGCTCTTCGAGCCATCCAGACCGCTCCAAGAGGGCCAGCAGCGCCCCGGTCTGTGCCCGTCTCCTCTGGATGTTGTGTGCCTTTGTCATTTCGTCAAAAACTATTTCTTGGTCAAAAGAACAGACTGGAGGAGTGATAGGAGGAATTCTGGGATCAAGGTAGATAAGGTGTGTGTATGGGTTGTTGGCCGAGACGTAGCGGCAGACATGGTCGACTGAGTGGCAGCACTTGTCGCACTCCTCGGGGAAGAGGTCTTTGGCGCTTAGTAGCGGGTGGCACAAACTGGAGAGACTCGGCATTGACCGTTTGCAGCTTATGTAGTCGCTGGTGCCATATTCGGATATGCAGTCGTAGTCTTTGTGATTTGACTCAAAGGACTTGAGACTTCTGGATGGCACAGACTCAGAGTCAAAATTACTGCCAACACTGCTTACAGACGATGCAGGCGACGGATAAATGGGGGAGTTGGCCCCGTCAGTGGACTTGCCACTTTGCTCGTAATCCGACTCTGGTTCAATATCCATCTCAATGACTGGCGGCGAGTCCACCTCGGGCTGCGTGATCATGAAGAACTCATCAGAGTCTTCTTGAAAGTACGCTGGAGGGATCCAGTTCTGTCTGTTGCTGTGCATATCGGCCATTCCGGTCTTAACAGTGCCGCAGAAGCGCCCGCCACGAAGCTGCTAGTTCTGGTCGAGGGCTTCCCGGCGGAACGGATGGCCGTCGCTGGAGCCTGGCTCAGGGCTATAGCAGCGCTTTCGTGAGGTCATGATAGGATAGTTTTATGATAGATGCAATGATGTGTATGAAAGGTGTTTGTCAAAGTAGATAAAGAGACTAATTGATGGGGGAAAATAAATGCACTTCGGCTGTCTATCAATATAGGAGGTCTAGGAAAGGGCTATAGGCCTAAGGACTAAAGATCAAAACAAATATTATACAGGGCAACGGCACCTTCTGTTACTACACCCGACGCCACTTCCTCCCCAACTCAATGTATTACATAATCCCGAATATAATCCCGAATATAAAGGTTACAGACTATTCCCGACATCCCGTCCTCTGCCGTCCTCATCCTTGAGCCCCATCTTGTCGCGAATGTCCGACTCCAGCTCTATCGTAGCCTTGGGCAGTCCTATGCCGATGCCAAAGAAGACAAAAATGGCCCACTTCCACCGGAACGGGTTGATCACGACGCAGAATGTGAACCACCATATTAGCTCGAGATACGTAAAGAAATCAAATGCCTTGGTCGGCGACCAGTGCTTTAGGAAGCGTGTCATGTCGATCCACCGCTCCATCCAGAACGGCGACGGGCGCGTCAGCGGGTCGACCAAAAACATGAGAAGGATACGCGTGTATATGCCAATGTGCCAGTTGCCGACAGTGCCAATGGCTGCGAGGTACGTGCAGTTGATGGCCGAGATAGACGGGTGGTTGGGCGGGAAAGTCTGGAGGTACCAGTTTGGCGGCTCGTACGGCTCGTTGAAGCAGTTCTTGGGCAGGAATGACAGCGGCGGCCGCTTAAAGCCCGTTGCCAGAACCACCATGTCGACATCAATCTCCTCGCGGTGGCCTGGACCGCCCTTGGGCACGCCCTGACCTCGCCGGTTGACGACGACGCCCGTCTCTGAAATCTTTTCAATGTCGCAACGAATCCACTCGGCCTTGCCGTCGCGCAACTTCTGGATCACGTCTGAGTTGACCATGGGCGTGTCCATAAATAGGCCCTGGTTCTTGGGCGGTGCAATGTGCTTGAGATCCTGGCCATAGAAAAAGTTGCGCAGCAGCGACTCGGGGATCCATGACAGCAGGGTCTCCTGGCCAAAAATGTTGAAAGACAGCAATATGTCGACCAGCAAGTTGCGCGGGATAATCCATTTCTCGCTGCGTGCCAGCACATAGGTCATGCTGGCGTCCGTTTTATCGGCAAACTCGAGCGCCTCGACGGCACTCGCGCCGCCTCCGATGATAGCAATGCGCTTTCCATTGGCTGACTTGCCGGTGAGCTCACTCGAGTGGAAGATTTCGCCCTTGAACCGCTCCATGCCTTCAATGTGTGGCATCTTGGGCTCGCCGCATGTGCCGATAGCCGCAATGACGCCCTCGAAGCGGCCGTTGCTCGGGTTGTTGATGATCCAGCGGCCCTTTTCGTCCTGGTAGACCTTGTCGACGGGCGTGCTGAAGCGCGTCTTGGACTCGAGGCCGTAGCGCTCCCACAACTTGGTGACCTGCTTAATAATCTCGGCCCGGTTGGGGTAGCCGCGCGACCATTTTATCGAGGGGTGAAAGCGGTACATGGCCGAGTTGATCTGGAGACCCGACGTGTCGTTCACTTGACTCCAGATGCCACCGAGGTGGTCGGACGAGCCGGCTTCGAACAGCACAACATCAAAGCCATGACCGACACAATGAGCAGCCGAGGAAATACCTGTGATACCGGCGCCGATGATGGCCACCTTGGGTCGGCCCAGCTTGATATTCGGGTCGGGTGGATTGGGCGACAGGAACTTGTCCAGGGCATCCTGCCACAGCTGGAAGCCCAGCGTGACGGGATTGAGAGAGTACGATTCGGGCATGTCGTTGGATTTGAATAGAGATGATTAAGAGTATAGGATAAGGTACGAATTGAAGATGTCTAGGATTTTTAGGAATATAAGAAAAAATAGGATAATGACGGTCACTGGAGAGCCGAGGAGTTGAGTCTTCACGGGCACTCAACAAAGAAGTAGCTGCTTGCTATTATACGGAGCTTACGGAATGGGCAAGCACTGCTATGTGCTATGAGACATTATTGTGACGTCACAAAAGTACTGACATGTGAAAACGAAAAGAGCAGCTGCAAAAAGCATAACAAAAGGCAGGAATGACCCACAAGGAACAGCATAACAGAAAGAAGGAAGGAGCTACCATGAAGATGCTATGCATAAACAATTATGAAAAATGGTATTAGCTAAGCAGTGTACACTCGAATTGCAAGCAGCGCGGTGCAAGTGTCTCATATCTGGCATTACATTGGCAGAGGCTAACTGGGCGACCAGCGTAATAGTAGTTGGCTCCATCCTGTGTGACCCGACAAACTCAATTAAGGAGCTTGTTGAGAAAAGCTGTAAAGAGTTGGCAGAAGGCCGGTCATATATCGGCAAAGAGGTAGAAGAGGCAATAATAAGGAGCTAAGGAGGTCAATACTTATGTACTTTAATGAAGACGTTATAGAATACGAACTCTATAGAGTTTCCTGCATGCAACTTGGACAGTCTGATGCATGATGATGCCAGGTGGGTGCACCGCAGAGGTTGCAGCTGATGATTTGAGGCGGCCTCGTGGCCAATTGTGGCTTTTCGATCGAGCCTCACCAATGATCCGAGATGCACAGCCGAGAGTGAAAAAAATGGTAAATATAATATTAAAGAATAGATTAATCCTTCAGTGTCCCCTCGAGGTCCATGGCACGAGGCGTCAGCTATGCCGTCATTCTTCACAGATTGAGGGACAACGCCAAACGGCCGTTGTATTGGTTTCATTAAAGATGCTAATAAATCATTAAACTAGATGGACAATTAAATAGCAAAAGCTAACAATAAATTCAAAAAAGGCGGGAATAAACGTGTGACAGGCGACAACTGATAACCGGAGTATTGCCTCCTGCTTGCAGTATTACATAATCCTCCAACGGCAATTGCCTCCACGAAACAACACGAAACAAGGGTGTTACTTGTATTGATACTTCCCGATTAGGAAACACAGTTATTTCATCGGGGCGCACCGACGTATTGGGACGTCATGGACGTCATGACCGTCATGGCTGGTAGAGGGTGGACAGGTAAAGCTTTAAGAGTGATGAGTTCAACGAATGAGGAGTGATACAGTCAGGCAGTGCATGTACGATCAAGCCCACACAATATACGCCAATGTGATACATGCATCAAGCGTGCCAAAGCAAGCAAGGCAAACTTGAAAGAGGCATCCTGCTGTGATTGCAATGATCTCATACCCCTCGACCGTCTTCGATGACATTCGCTGATGGATGAACGATGTCGCTGTGTACATGGGCTAGATGTAGGAGCCCGGTAGAGGAGTCCATGTCTATATAAGACGGTCGACTGTCGTTATCATTCCATTTTGGTTTGTATTTATTCACATTCACATCTTCATCAAGCATCAAGCATCAACACTTGTTCAACAACATACAGCCTTTAAACAATTTAAACTCTCCAACCACCTCTACACTAAAGAAAAACCGTCATCATGGGCGTCCTTCACCCCGATCAGCGCACCAATAACAGCACTGCTGCTGGCGGCGTCGGCTACGGCGCGCACCCCGGCGTTGCTGCTGGCACCCACATCCCTACCACCCAGACTACCGCTACCGGACCGGCACCCAACACTGCCGGTCCTCACAGACATGACATTCTGAACAAGCTCGACCCCTCTGTCGACAGCGACATGTCCAAGGTTACCAATGCCGCCAATGCCGGTAGTGCTGTGCACACCACCCACGGCGTCAACGCCAACACCAACCACCACAACCGCCATGGCGTCTCCCCTGCTATCGCTGCCGGTGTTGGTGCTGGTCTCGGCGGCGGTGCGGCCCACCACCACAACAACCACAACAACAACGACGGTGTCGCCCACACTCACGGTACTCACGCTGCTGCACCTAGCACTGCTTACAACAACGGCGGCCTTGGTGCTGTTGGTGCTTCCGGTGTCGGCCACCACAACCATAACAACCACGCCGTGCCTGTGACCGTTGGCTCTGCCGCCACTGGCCCTGCCCACCACACTGGCGGCCCTCATCAGTCGGATATTGTCAACCGCCTGGATCCCACCGTCGACAGCCACACCGGCCTGCGGAAGTAGATTCATATACCCACCAGAGCAGGAGGAGGACAATGATATGTTTGAGTATGGTCCATATGACCACTGAAGTGAGATAGCTCCTTCACTCAAAATAGCAAAAAAATCAATAAAAAAACATACCGCGGATAAACCCGAGAGATCCAATCAATATGCAGTGAAGTGATATTTTGTAAAAATTATTTATATAATGTAATATGGTTCGTAAATCATCATCGTAGTAAAAGTTGGCCTAATATCTCAATCTTTCCGCCATACATCGCGCCACATCTCTTTGAAGCCATACTTGGGTGCCTTACTCTCGTAGACGCGCGTGTTGGCACCTCCAGCACCCATTCGCTCCAGCACACGCCGGCCCACGGTTTCGCTCATGTCTTCTCCTGGTGGCTTGGCTGGACGGGCTGCACGTTCTTTGATTGTCTGTGCCAGCGTCGGCGCTACGTCTGCATAGCACGCATTCAGCTCGCGCTCGAGTGAAAAGTATGGCTTCTTAGCCAGCTCTGGCGCCATCAGATTGTACGACCTGGTCAGGGTGTTCAAGTTTTTAACTGACAACTCCATATATGACTTTTCCACCGCTTCCCAGCTTGGGTCGCGGTAAGGACGTGTTGTGTCGATGTCGGGGGCCGTAGACTTTGTTTGCTCTCCTTTTTCTTTCTCTGGGCCAGAGCCTGCCTGGCCTGCTTCATCATCAATCTCCTCTATCAGCTTGGTCATGACGGGATCGTCAGTATGGTTAGACGCCACAGAGATTTGCTCTACATTCCGTCGCCGCGGGTTGTGCACCTGCTCAGCGCGAGCATACCGCTCAGCCGCCGCCATTTGCTGCTGCAGAGACCCGCCACGGCTCGCAATCGACCGTGCCGCATGCCGCCGCCACGATGTCCGCAGAAACACCCGGAACGAATGCGCCGCCCGTGCCACCTCCTGCTGCTTTTCGATCCATGGCGGTACCATGTCTTGGCGCTGGATCATCTTGTTCATAATGTACTCCGTCGTATCGATAAACGGATTGTCGGCGCGCTTGTCGCGCTCGACGCCCGGCCCACGCGGGATATTTTGGAACTGGCCGCGTGAAATCGCATTCTCAATGCGCTCGTTGGCGAGCGCAGCAAGGCCCGAGAACGAGCTGGGCATAATGCGCCCACCTGGCGAGAACCGCTCCTGTAGCTCTTTGCGGTACTCTTCGCGCTCCTTGTCGGTCATTCTGTTATCAGGCGTCTTTTCAATGTCGGTATATACAGATACCTTTTCGCGGGCATTTGACAGGCGCTTGCCAGGGGTAGGGCTGGGTGCGCGGCGGAGGCGCAGGTCGACAATGACGGGGTCAGGGATCTTGGGTTTCCCTCGCAGACCTGGTGCCAGTTTCTTTTGTGAATCTGTCAACATCCGTAGCACGGCATCTTCTTGTGACTCTTCTCCCGTCCACGGCTGGCCTGCGACAGACGCTGCCGCTGATCGTCCTGCGCCACTTGCAGATGCAGATGCAATTGATGTTGGGTTAATACCTGCAGCAGCAATTGTTCTGTCGTGCTCGGCATAAAATTTGGCATCTGCAATCTTTCCCAGAAGCTTGCTCTTCAGCTCGTCGCTAAAACCGGCATCCTCAACGGCCTGTCGTCCTGCCCGGCCGCCCGTAAAAAGGGCCTCCTCAGTAGCCTCTTGTAGTCGCCTTGACATGGCGCCTTTCTGTTTCTCTTCCTTATCCGTGTGTGAAACCGTATCTGTTGCAGGATCTCTATTCTGGGTCGAATATAAACGGCCGGCACGGTCCAATCTAGATGCTGTTGTCGTCGGACGGCCGAGCCGCGGCCGGGGTGGCCGGACTGCTGCCCGCGCACACTGCCGGCATATAAATGAAGAGGGCATTTTGATTGGTATCTATGAATAGCAAAGAGCCTTCTAGGAAACCAGACTGGCCCAAGAGGAGCTTCTCGTGAGACGCACTGCCGTTGCCGTCCAACATTCGCCGTCCGATATCAAGCTCTTATCCGTGAATTTGCCTCTTATCGGAGCTTATGGAGTTTAGCGGCTTCAGTGGGCTCACTGGGCTCAGTGGAGTGCGCTGCCTACAGACATGTGGGCGCTGCTGGGCGGTACCTAAAGAGAGCCACTTTTCTTCAAAAATTAGTCAAAGCACTTTAAGTCGTGACGCGCGACGCGTCTTTCGTCGGTAGAGGGAAGCGAGGGGTTGTGATTGTAAATTGTTGACTGTAAATAGAAAAAGAAATGTAAACCATACAGATGCACAATTACGACATTGGTTTTTCTTGACTCCTATATCAACACTTTTCTACAATTCTTTTACATCCTCTCAAAAACACTATAACCACACACAACCTAACGAAATGCCTGCAGCAAAAGACGACACGCTCGCTGCCGAGCCGGTGGTTGTAGCCAAGACCGAGACGACGACGACGATGACAGAGACACCAACAGCAGAGGCACTGGCTCCAGAACCGGCAGAAGGCAACAAGGAGGAGGACCAGTACCTCGATTTGGTCCGCGAGATCCTCGAGACGGGCGAGCACCGCCCAGACAGAACAGGCACCGGCACCTACTCCCTCTTTGCACCGCGCCCCCTCAAGTTTGCGCTGCATCGGAAAAACGAGAACTCGGAGATTGTGCCCGTGCTGCCCCTCCTCACAACCAAGCGTGTCTTCACCCGCGCCGTCATTGAAGAGCTGCTCTGGTTCATCCGCGGCGAGACAACATCCACCACCCTTGCCGAGAAGAACATCAAGATCTGGGACGGCAACGGCTCGCGCGAGTTCCTCGACAAGATGGGCTTCACTGAGCGCGAGGACGGCGATCTCGGCCCTGTCTACGGCTTCCAGTGGCGCCACTTTGGCGCCGAGTACAAGGACCCACATGCCGACTACACGGGTCAGGGCGTAGACCAGCTGGCTGAGGTCGTGCGCAAGCTGCGCGAGAACCCCTACGATCGGCGCATCCTGCTGTCGGCGTGGAACCCGCACGACCTGCCGCAGATGGTGCTGCCACCGTGCCACATGTTTGCACAGTTTTACGTGTCGTACCCAAGAGCAGCCAAGCTTGGCCAGCCTGCTGACGAGTCTGTGCCTGCCACCGGCCACCTGCACTGCCAGCTGTACCAACGGAGCTGCGACATGGGCCTGGGCGTGCCATTCAACATCGCCTCATACGCGCTGCTGACACACATGCTGGCGCGCGTGTGCAACTTGGTGCCTGGCTCGCTGACGCACGTCATGGGCGATGCGCACGTCTATGCCGACCACGTCGATGCTCTGCAGACCCAGCTGGAGCGTGTGCCGCGAGCATTCCCTGACCTGACAATCCTAAACCACCCCATTGACAGCCGCGAGAACAGCATTGACGGCTGGCAGCTAGAGGACTTTGTGGTCGAGGGCTACAACCCATACAAGGCGATTGCCATGAAGATGTCTGTTTAATTTTTTATAATGTCCTTTTTTCTTCTTCGTTCAGCTCGTTTGTTCTTGGGTGTAATACATTGTCGTTTCTATGCATTTCTATAGTAAAATTAAAGATATAGAATACAAGCTCAACTCCGTCTTGGCCAATCTAAAGGCGAATCTGGACTGCTCGAGACACGCCGTATACACTCCTCGTATTGAATATATCCTATATCACTTTCGCTTTTCTAGGCCTTTGGCGGATGACGGACTTTGCCATCAGCTACCGTCTCTGTAAAGCATACCCGGTCCACCGTCACCGTTGACATCCTGCTTCTTCGATGTACTTGACCCCTTGGACCCCACGGACCCTTGAAAGCCGTCGGTAGGTGTCAATACCCGGTAGTGCCGCCGCCATGATGGTGACACCGATAATGAGGGCGACTAGAAAAACTGTAGACAGGCTTGCGAGAGTCCATACAGAGAGTAGAATGAGGCTTCGTTTGTCATTGTGAGGTAGATTGTTTGGGTCGTAGCCGGCATATAGCGATTGATAAGTCATTGTCGCGATTTGAGCTTGTTGTGCGCTACAAGAGACCAGTAACCTGGCACCGGGTGTAGGACAGGATGTCAGTATATATATGAATACACTTGCATGTCGCGAGACGCGAGACGCTACATGGTATACAGTGGCCGATTGTAGTATTTGTCAAGTCGTCATGCCGCATCGATTCTCTCGGTAGATCAGCTGCATGCTAACCCAGCTTTCGGGTAGGTTTGATGGGCTGTAGAACCAGGAAAGCTAGGCGTAGGATGCAAACCCAGGTTTCTAGGGTGATATCAGTTGAGGTGAGCTAAATGATCTACGGGAGGAATTTAAGGATGCAGAGGATCGTGGAAGGATCCGAAGTGTGTTAAATGATAGCCATTATAGACCTGAGAGAGTTCGTATCGTTGCGACTCTGATTGATACAAATCATTCAAAATCCTTCAGCGTGGGATGGTACATGTGGTCTGCCATATCGGGTTGGTGTGTGATCATCAGTGTTATAAAACTAGTCGAAGGATGCACGATGAGAAAGCCAGTAGGCAAGTATCAAGACCGTGAGAGAAATGAAGGACGATGGTGATGAGTGCACTTGATGAATAGCTAGCGGGTGTCTTTGACCGGCGGAACTATTCGAAGGCGGAAATACATCGCGCTTCACTTGAAGGATAGAGAATCTTCTGATTTACGCGAGAGTTGTGTCGTTGCGGAGGTAGAGTATCTTATATTCAGGATGCTGTCAGATTCATGAACTTGATGGCTCGATCAATAATACCATATAGATGCTCTTGCAACTATTTTTGAAAAGTCTTTTAGCTCCTAGTGTTTATCAAGTGCCAGCAAAGTATCAAGATCGTTCAAGAATGCGAGGCTAAAATTCTATAACAAGGCACATCACGATAGCAGCAAATATGTCATATGATAAATACAGTTGGAAATGATTAAAATATGCCTAAATAACCAACAATAGATATTCTATGTTGTCGTGAGGCCAAAAAAATCTAAAAAATATTCAAAATACTCAGCAGCTTTTAAGTATAATAATTAAATTCTCTTACCACTCTTCGGATCCGAGTCGATTTCCGGGCATCACTGTCGTCTACATCGGTGCCGGTACGGAGACGCCCACTAATTGATTGTAATAATGCAGCAAATACGCACCCTTTGATGGAGATGGGGTTTGCTTACAGGCGGGGGAACCATGTCAACCAGCCCCAACAACACCGTAGGACTTTAAGTAAATCTATCAACTAGCACCTATGGCGTGCCCGCGCCGTCATTTCTGTTGATCGCTTCGGCCTCCGCACGCCAATAGACATTTTTTACATCTTCAGTTCAGTATGAGTGGTCCGAGTGCCTCTAGAACTTTCAGAATTGCTGTACAATTAGAAACTTTAACTTTACGAGCAGCAAGAGTGTTGAGGCCGTTGTCAAGATTGCCGGCAAGATTCTCCGAAACCGCCAGGACGACTATATTATCCCGCCACCCCTCCTCTTTGCCTTTCCTGCCTTCTTTCTCTTCCCGCCCATTCTCATCACCGCCTACAACAATGTCTCATCTTGCCAAAGTTGCCGACAGCGGCTTTCATAACGCCAGCGCCTATGATGCACACCGGCCGTCATACCGCCCCGAAGTTGTCAGTGCATTCCTCGGCCGGCTGAATGTACTCGACCACTCGGGGTCGACTCCTCTCAAAATTGTCGAGATTGGAGCAGGCACAGGCAAATTTACAGAGGTTCTATCCAAGAAGGCCACCGAGGACAAGATCTCGCTAGACGTCGTTGCCGTTGAGCCGCACGACCAGATGCGTGCCCAACTCACGGCCAAGAACCTACCGCACATTACCGTTGTCAAAGGCCACGGTGCCGATCTCAGTATCTTCGAGGATGCGTCGGTTGATGCTGTCGTCATTGCCCAGGCTTTTCATTGGTAGGTGTGCTCCTTTTACTGAGTGTACCATGTATAGTATGAAACGAAATACTGACTGGTAGGTTTGCCAATCTCGAGGCTTTGACAGAGATTCGCCGCGTGCTCAAGCCTGCTGCCCTTGTCGGCGTAATCTGGAACATTGAAGACTACAACAAGCCTGCCGAATGGAAGGCAGACAGTCCCTTCAACCAGGCTCTCAATGATATCATCTTGTCGCTGCCCCACGACGGCAGCCCGCGGTTCCGCGACGGCAAGTGGCAGCAGGCCTTTGTCGACGCTGCCGATGCCAAACTGTACACGCCTTTTGCAGACGACCGCATTGAGCGGACAGTCACGCTGTCACCTGATGCGCTGTGGAAGCGTCTGCAGACCCTGAGCCAGATTGCCAACCTGCCCGAGACGGGCCCCAACGACGACAAGGAGGCGACTGACGCGAGCCTGCAGCCGACCTCCAGAGCTACGGTGCACCGCCGTCTTGAGACTGCTGTTGCGCGCGATGATGCACCACGTGATGCCCAGGCTAATGTTACGATTCACGCCGTCACATACTTTGCATGGGCACAGAAGATCTAGGTTTAGAAGTGGAATGCGATCGGAAATTGGTGATTCATTCAATAGTTCAATAGTTTATCATTAATGCCTTAGGCGTTTATACGTCCTCGGAAATGTACATGACTAGATTGTTAGTATTCATCAACAAAAATTCTAAAGAAAAGCTTTTACATACCGTTGTTGCCGCGAACAAACGCGTCGCCGTATGTCCTCCGCTTGACGCCGTTGACGTACTCCTCCGTCTTCTCGAGCGCAATGTTCATGTAGCCGTCGACCGACTGCAGCTCGCCCTTATAGACGACGCCCGAGTTGAGCTTGACAACCACGGGGCTGCCGATAATCTCGCTGAGGAACGCGCTGGGGTCCTTGCCCTCGTTCTGTGCGGGGGGTGAGTCGTTCTCCATTGTGGTCTGCTGCCGCTGGGTTAGCGTACACTGGTCCAAGAGATCTTATTGAGGAATTTGGGTATGACACAGGCTCAAACAATAGAGCAAGGATGAATAGATGGTGATGGTAAAAAAGCTGATAACGATGGTGAAGAAGATGACGAGGATGAGATGAGGTGAGGAAACCAGGGATGACGTACTGTGTATGTATATGAGCTGGCTGGAGGCGAGTGGTTATCAAGTGGTTCGTAAGTGTCTTGAATATGCGATTTCAATATATCTCAATGAAAATATAGGCTTTGCTTCGATCGCTGTCCGTCTGTCTTGTCTTGTCTCGTACATGTAAGGTCAGGCGCCAGTCACGAGCCTGTCACTACACGCACCTCTGCACCCACCAAAAAATATGGAGTGGGTCCGCCGCATCAGGAATATCACACCGCCCAATGCCATAAAGCCACGTCTTAGTCATCCCATCGGATCCCCTGTTCCTTCTAATAGGAATTCAAGCTCTAGCGGCCCTAGCGCCTCCGTCCAGCGGCCTCCACATCCAACCAGCACCTTCGCCGAGCTATTTGCTCTACATAGTACTGAGCCACTCTGCCCGCTCTTTCCAGTAAGCTGCCGCTTGCCGCATGTTGATCTTACGCTTTTGCTTTTGCTCGTATGCTCTCATTCATTCTCTCATGCTCATGCTGTACGCCAGTGGCTAGCCTTCTGTCCTAAGAGACATCAGAGACCAACCATTAGCATTTCACCTCAATCCTTACAACATCAACTACGCTTGAAGCCGCCGACGTCAAAACTCACATGATATAAGCTTGATTTCTTGGTTCTTCAACTGCGAATTCGGGTCCACCTGCTGAAACTCACTCTCTCTCTCCGCCTTGCCTCATCTCACCTCCTCTTCGCCTTTCTCAATCGAGAGCAGTTCTTCGCGTTGCCCATCGCACCTTCCTCCTCTCAGCCTCGTTCCATTGTTCCTTCTATTTGTGCCACTGTATTGATTTGACTTCGCCTTTCTTCCTTTTCCGGCAGCTTCTTTTATACTCCTCCGTGGCCAATACCATCCATCGCCTTCTCCGGTCTTATATAACTCAGCCAACGCCATCCCCTCTATCACTGTCGCTGCTATCACTCTCGTTTCTTTCTATCCCATAGGTGACTCGTCAAGACCGAGTCTTATAAAAAATCCAAAGTCTTTCCATCAAAATTGCCCCAAAACTTCAACGCCATTAGCCTGCCACTGTTGTGACAGCGCCGTCTTGTCGGAACCCTGGCGACACCGGATCTGCCCAAGCGGCGAAAGACGCGGCACAGACTATCTGGTGGCGATTCTAGCAGACCCTCGGCACCCCTTGTATCATCTGTGTCCTCAGCATCTTCTGTACATCAGGCCGGTCTCAGAATGACCAACCCCTACAACCCAAATTCCTCGTATTCTCACCATACAGAATCCAGAAATAGACTGCAAGGCAGCATGGCGAACCCGTTTATATCTCAGGCACTGCGCACAGATATCGAGTCTCCAATGACTTCAGAAGGCGGGGGCGGAGGCGCGGCCGAAGGCGCAGGGTCGTCTCTCTTTGCAGGGCCGTCTGCCCCGGCATCGTTGGGAGGAGACATACGGACGGTGGGCACTAGATCAGCAAGGGGTTCTCCTTATAGCTTTCCCGATTATACGGGCTTACTGAGCAGTCCCACAACAGGCACAACCACAGCCGGCTTGCGTGGGCGTTACAGCCTTGGATCTGGCTCTGCCACTCACGCGCGGTCAGGGCCATCGAAATCATATAATGGCGGCAACCAAACGCCGCCACTGGGAGACGGTCGTACATCACCATCGGGCAGTGTATCTGCTGCAGACAACACCTTGGTAGGGGGCACTGCAACAGCACCGTCAACGCAAAAGGCCAGAGCAAAAGAGCAAGCGATGAGCGGTACTCTCATGTTTAGGTGTGTTTTTGTGTAGACAACCCATGTCCGAGAGAATAAAAGAAAAAAAAATGCACTAACTGAATACAGAGCTCCTTTGGCGGTAGCCACAGTGACTGTCCACGGCTCGAATTACACCGTGCACACGGAGCTGCTCTGCCGCGAATCAAACTATTTCAGAGGTTGCCTACGAGGCAGTTTTTCTGAGGCCGAGACGCAGACTGTCACTATTGATGACGAGGATATCTCGGTCGAAGACTTTGGTCTCTGGGTCGACCTGCTGTACCGCGTACATTTTAGCAAACCCGGCGCCTTTGTGCTGCGTAAGGAAGAGACGGGCGGCACGCTGTCGACGATGCAGCTGCTGACACTATGGAAATTGTCGGACCGGTTTCTCAACAAGCCGCTGGCGGCCATTGTCTTTGAGAGTCTGCAACACCGCCTCGGACTTTACTCGGTCGAGCAGTGGCGTAAGCTTTACCGCACACGGCCGGCGCAAGATATCAAGTCGCGTGTGAGCCGGTTGCAGGATGCCTACCGCTACTGCTGCGAGCAGAGCCTGCCGTTTGCCGATGCTATTGTCAACGCATGTGCCAATTGCCCACCTCAGGTGTATGACAGTTCAGTAGCAATCCTGGACAAGGAGTTCATGGAACAGGTGTCGCGGCGCATGATCATGGCGCATGCGGACAACTCATTGCTTAGCAAGGAGCAGCGGATAGCAAGTATATCATCATTGTCGGGCGGTGACCACATCATGGGGGGCACTTTGGGTGCTGTTGGCGGTGGCGGCGCCAGCGGTAACGGAAATGGAAACGGAGTGAGTCGCAGCAGCGGTGTAGGGTCTGGTGCAGTCGCGGGCCGTGCCGCAGGCGGAATCGGCAGCCTGTAGTTTGGTTCGACAGCAAAAGCGCAGTTTTCTTTTCGTTTTTATTCATGTTATACACAACCTCGGCATTCTAGGAGACTCAAAAGAAGCATACCCCTTCTAGATTGTTAGAGATGGACGAGTCTATTATTTGTTTGTATTCATTAGTGTAGTGATAGTTGTTACTGGGGTATATTACAATAACATTATTCATCATCACCCAAGCATGTTTCAATTCTGAATGGAATGTGACAGTTCGCTCAGTATGCTATATATGCTATATATGCTATATATGCTATGTGGTTTGGCAATTTCTAGTATATCGTACAAATCTCAATAACTTTTCTGGTTTTATCGCTCGCTAGCGAATAATATGTTTTACAGACGGTCCAAGGAAATAAAATGAAGGAGTACAAAGGTAGATAGGAAACGGTATCAAGGATAGGAAATGATACCGAAAGATGGCCTGTCAATGGCTTGAAGATGGTGTTTGCGTGTAGACCAAACAAGGACAACTTGCGTCTACTCAGCCTGCTGTTCCATGTGTGTGGGCAAGTTATAGTCGGCATAGTCAGCGTGCACAAAGGCCCGGTCGACAATCGGCACCGACTCAATGACATACTGCAGACTTTCGCTCAAATCGTGGCTGTCCTTGAGCGACATGTTGGCATCCAGCACAATATCGACCTCGACAATCAGCTTGTCACCCGCATGGTACGCCTGCAGACCCTGGATGGCCTTGATCGTTTTGGCGAAGCGCATAGTCAGGTACAGCAGAATGTTGCGCTGGTCAGCCGTCGCCGAGAAGCCCGACAGATGCTTGATGTGCTCAATTGACGTGCGCGACCAGTTGTAGATGACCACGATCGACAGCAGCAGACCACCGAGGGCATCCAGCCACCAGATGCGCGCGTAAAAGCCGACAATGGGGAACGCAATCGAGCCCGCATTGAAAATCACATCCGTCATGGCATCGTCGGCCAGCGCCTGCACGCTCGAGTTCTTGACCAGGCGGCACCACAGCCAGCACATGCCCTTGATGACGATCGTGCTCAGCATCGTAATAATCGCCGGCAGGCCAAGCTCAATCACTTCATGGTTGTCGCTGGCCAAGTGCTGCACGGCCTCCAGCATGACCTGCACAAAAGACGTAATCATAATGGCCGAGAACACCAGCACGCCCAGCGGCTCCAGACGGCGGCGGCCGACAGGATAGCGGTACTGGTCCTGGTTGCTGATGAGCCAGGTTGTGGTCCAGACAATGGCCGTCGACAGGAAATCCAGCATGGCATCGACCAAACTGGCAAGCACGGAAATGGAGGGCACCGACAGCACGACGGCCAACTTACCGGCCAGCAGAATGGCATTGGCGGCAAAGTTGACGTAGATGGCCAGCGTGACAATGGGCGCAGAGCTGTCCACGTTTTCATCCTCCTCGAGCAGCAGCGGGATATCAGCAAGCGTCGGGGACTTGCTGCCCGGGCCGCCAGTGTCGTTGTCGTTTTTGGAGTGGGAGTTGCCGTTGCCGTTGCCGTTGGGAGCAGAGTTGGCAGAGGAAGAGTTGTTGTTAGCAACAGTGCCGTATGACGGAGATCCAGCGCCCGCCTGGGACGACAGCAGGCGGCTCGAGTCGTTGGCGTTGTTGTTGTTGTCGGCGTTGTCACTGCTGACAACGTCAGCGGAGCTCGAGTTCTCCGTCTCGCGAGGCTGGCGCGGACGCGACCGGTTCAGGAACTCGTCATCATCATCCGGGTCGTGGTGGTCCTCATCGTCCTCCTCGTGCGCCTCAAGCAGCGGTGTCGTCTCGGCCGGGCGGTAGATGCCCTTGGGCGTACGGTTGACCCTTTTGACACCCGTGGTGCCGGGCATCATATTGCCTGCACCGGGGCTCACACCCATGGCGGCACCGTCGGCGGCATCGGCCAGCAGCAGGCCGCCGTTGGCGGGCGATGACGATGCTGCAATGCCCGTCGGCTCTTCGCTAATCGTTGCGGGCACGGCCACGTTGCGCGACATGTAGCCTGCCGAGTGCAGCTCATTGTACTCGTTGAGCAGATCGTGCGGCAGCGACGAGTTGAGCAGGCGATCAATGTACAGGTACTGCTGGATCAGCATGTTGTTGCGCTCATAGTACTCGCGTAGGGGTTTTG
Organism: Ophiostoma ulmi; assembly: GCA_029298715.1. Classification (NCBI taxonomy): domain Eukaryota; kingdom Fungi; phylum Ascomycota; class Sordariomycetes; order Ophiostomatales; family Ophiostomataceae; genus Ophiostoma; species Ophiostoma ulmi. Next base: position 1,326,580 of record JANSLN010000007.1, read on the forward strand.
TCGACAGCGCGTTGAGCTGCTCCTCGGTCTTCCAATAACGCTCCCAGCGGTAGCGCTTGGCCTTGCCAATGAGGCGCATACTGCGCATCTGGGGGTTGTTGAGGATAGCACTGAGACGACGCTCGTCGTGAAGGCGGCGGTGGGTATCGGCGTCATCGCTGTCGCTAAAAGTATCCCGACGTGGGCCGGCAAGAAACGAGCCGCCAGGGGTCATGATGCCCGAGGGCGTGAGGGCGCCACCAGGCAGGCCTTCCTCCTCGTCGCGGCCATGGGGCATGTTGGACGACGAGCGGCGGCGGATGAGGGAGGCAAGGGTGCTGTTGCGCGGGTTGTAGCTTTCCTCCTGGAGCAGCGACGCGCCATGACGCTGAAGGGGAGTTGGCGACGACATTTTTATTTAGATGCAAAGGCTTCGATCCAATGGCAGATGGTGAATATCAGTTCCAGGCCCGTAGAACGAAATGTGTGGTTGGCACCGATGCCGTTGACTACCGTGTGATGCGACACTATATGCAACCAATGGATGCAGGATCTCAAGCGTCTAAATGATAAATGACAGAATGAGGCTGTTCAAGGTGGTGATGTCGAAGTCGACGCAAGAGAACCAAAAGGAATATAGAAGAGAAGAGTAAAATATAAATATGAAAAACCAAGACAGGATCTGATAACTTTAAAAGTCTAAAAGGAAAAATGCCGCTGATAATGATAGCGATTATGTTATTGATATATTGATAGCAAGCAAGGAGGAAAACTCAACGTCCACTGTCGATACGAGTTTACGCCACTATGGAGGATGCAATCATGACTCGTATAACTGGAACTGCAAACAAAGAGGGATAAAAAGACAGCCAAGCCTGCGCCAGGCAGGACGCGGCGAATGTTGTAGGGAAACTTGCTAGTATTGTTAGTATTGCTAGTATTACTGAGTAAATTTGTCAGTGTGTAAAAGACGCGCTTCAGTGAGAGAAAAAGTACTGAGTAAGAGCGAAACGCGATAAGATGCAAATTGTGGGTCTTGCCGCAGAATAGTGTTGAAAAGTGGTAGAAAGCAGAAGCAAGAAGCAAGAAGCATTAATACGAAGACGAAATGGAGTTTGGCCCAGGCTTGGCTTTCCGCTTTTGTTCTAAAGCAGAGGAAGGAGTGCCTGTGAAGCAGCTCGGTAGGATCACGTGATGTATTTGGTGGGTTTTTATGTCCGCCAAGATAGGCAGCAGTTAATATTAGCTCTCATAGCTCTAGAAAGTAGAGGAGGGAGAAGGTGAAGTCAATTAAATGCAAATGCATATGCATGAAAAGTGAGGGGGCATATGAGACAAAGCTCAGCTCGGATGTGGTAAAGTACTATGCAGCGGGCGGAGATTGCAGAGTGCAGCTGGACGGCTATTGATTATGTAATCATTATACATGTAAGGCTGGGTAATCAATCGAATGATTCAGTCGAGAACATATTCATACTGAAAAAAAAATCAGTTCTCTATTTATTTTAAAATCAAATAAGTAATTAGGCGGCTGCGGGGTATTATCAGTGCTCTTTCAGAATCAGATTACCATAATATTGGTCGAATCTATGAGGGAGATAGGGTCTTCGCTTGACAAGGGATATCAATCACAGATCAACGGAAAGGGAGGTCAGTTGAGGGGAAGTATGTCACTTATTACGACCTTTTTTTTGGATTGTACCCGAATGTACAACGGTCGATGCATCAGTTCAACAGTTTCTGATCTGTCGGTGAACGTGGCTTCGTGGCTTTCCTGGCCTGGCTGCCATGGCTGTTGTCTTGCTCTGCCGGCCTCCGAAGAGAACGACCGAGGCCCCGATGGTGGTGGCTGAGACATACAGATAATATTAGGAGTGGATGAGTTTTTCTTGAGCACGTAGCTGGGTAGATGAGTGAATAAACTTAAAATAGTGAGAATTACTTGTTAAGTTGATGGCATTTCTGACTTACGGGGTGGCGGCATTCCAGTGACGATGATGGCGTCATGGCTGATGGTTGTACGGTGTGCTCGCAACTAGTTGGTAGAGTGACGGGGAGTATTCCGCAAGCATTGATTGATGCGGTGTGGTTAATCTACTTTGATGATCGAGAGGGCCGAGGATTATAGCTGGAACGGTCGATATTGATATCGATGCAATGTCGATGTGATGTGATGGCTTACTAGCATCTTGGGTGCTAGTAATGCTTGATGCTGTAGATGCATATAAAAGTATGCAGAGTCTGTTCGGGAGCATTGCATGGGGCGCCTTGATAATGTCTAAACGGTTGCAACGGGTGTGTTACAGTAGAGGTCTAGAGGTAGAAGATTATATGCTTCCATATAAATTGTCTTCAATCTTGATTATAAATTTCAAAAATACCAAGAGCATGGTGCAATTAACAAATAATAAACTTCAGTGGTAAAACTAGGTTGATATATCAGCAATGAATATAATAAGGGTTATACAACGATAATGATATGATACATAAATTTAGTCTTCATACAATATAAAAAATTGTAACAAAAACAGTCGTCGTCACCTCCAGCATCTCGACCCAATAGAGGTTACGCTGCAGCCAGCCGCTCGATTGCCTTTCCAATTGCATATTGTGTATTACTGCGTGTTGCGCATTACCTAAACGGTATGGCTTACGCACTTCTACACCTATTTTTCAATGTCCACATGCCCATACGTCCATATATAGGTGTCTGCGCAACCAACTGAAACTCATAGTCTGACGACCGCCACGACGCGTGAAGAAGGGCATTTTGGGAGTCCCGATTGGGTCCAAGCTGCTGGGTGGCTTCTCTACTGTTATAGGCTGTGCTCAATAATGGGTAAGCTGATCGAGTAATAGGCAAATCTTTGATGGATATATCTTGTACAAAATCCATCGTTATGTGGGATACACTACACTGAACATGTCCGGTGGTACTGGCTGCCTCTGCACTCTGCTGCATTATAGGAAATGGGAACACCGTGCTTTGGGCCATGCAGTGGCAGTACGAGCACTGCGGTGTTGTAGAAAAATAAAATCTTACTATTACTATTACAATCTAAGATACAATCTACACTGTGACAAGCTTTGCTACAGGGTTGTTGATGACAGTGACATATCTAGCACGGAACACATCAAGGCACGTCCAAGAAAAGAGCGGACTAGAACAAGAATAGAACAACAGAACATGCAGTCAGCAGGGATGTTGCACCAAATAAGTGGTTATGAATTTGAATCTGCATGCCCACAGCTTCACCATGAGCAAGCTATCTTACCTCAAACCAAAATTGATAATAGGATCTAAATTTCAAATACCAGGCTGTTGACATTAACGCTGAGCCTAGCTGAGCCCAGAGCTGAGATATGATCAGTAAAGTGCCATTGCAATGTGGCTGGGTTGAAGCGAGTAGATATTCTAGTTGAAAACAATGCACCTTGTTTGAGCTTGTCCTGGCCTTGTTCTGTTCATGGTCTGATAATGCTGGCTTGTCGATCGGCCTTGTTTCGAGTCGACCTGGCTTCATACCCAACCGAATGTGTGAAGTGCATGAATTGCAGCTTGGAGTGGTCTGGGCTCTTATGTGGCTATTTCTATCTATCTATTTTTTTTTCCGTCCCTAGTGTTTCTATCAATTCTTTCGATTCTATCTGTCCCATTTATCAACATTTTATCATCCGTCTTCACCCTTTCTTGTTATTCCACTTTCATCCAATCTATGTGACGGTTTAAACCTTGAAGGAGCCCTGTAGAGCTGAGCCCTCCTCGTCCTCTCTACTTCATAGCCACACGTGGGCCTGTTCATTGCCCGCTACATGCAAAGATCATGCTATTGTTTAGAGCCCAAATAATCAAGCAATTAATCAGGTAACAATCAAAGCAGCAGATCCAAACCAAATAAGATCACAATGAGAATCAAAAATAAAACAAATAAAATCATCCAACCCATGACCCCTGCTCGTCCCCACACTCTTTTCAGCACAGCGATCTGGCGCGATTCAAAGTTTTCACTTCCTGTGCCGTCTTTTTTCTTGTTAGTTGAAAATTCTCTTTTTCTTGCATTATTATTCGCTCAGTATTACTAATATTGTCTACTTTGACCTGCCACGAATCACGGACCACTTACTTGCCTCCTGCCCGCCTCTGCCCAACTCTACAGTCAGAATGCAACGCCGTTCCTAGATTCTCTCCCTCTCAGAAACCACTTCATCCAGTCTTTTGCTCGCGTCGTACCGGCACAGTCGTATCGTAAGATATATATATATATGCCCTGCTCACGGAGTATTTATATTGTATTTATACGACGTCAGCATGGAAGAAGTTGGCAAGCCCTCCTTACTATGGAGTAGTGATAATACCTGACATATATAGTGATCATACTCCGAAAACATAATAGCACAGACTATGGAAAGAGTCGGTCAGGCTGTTTGCTGTCAAGTCTGACCGTCCGCTACTTTTCTGTTTTTCATTGAGCTTCACCCTCAATTCTCAATTCTCATTTCTACATGTCTCGCTCATCTCATTCAGCCCTTTTAGCGTGTCCGCGATCAGTGTAGTAATGTAATAATTGAGTGACTAAATCCATCAAATTCAATTCAAGTTCATACTCAGTCCAAAAAAGAACGATCAGATAAATACTGAAAACATCCTAATAAAACAGCAACTAGATAAACCAGGCAAATCAAACTAAGAACTGCCTAGCCATCCGTCAGCTCCGGCTCGACGCCGACAAGGGTCTGTATCTTACCTTTTTACTAGTGACTGCTCCTGGCGTTGTAATTACATATGATGATAGTATCCTGCTATTATCCATCCAAAGTGAATGCCTGATATTGCCCTCTGGCCAGGCCATATGGTGTCTATTTTTGGAGCTTTCACATGAAGTCCAGTCAGTAAGTAAATTGCAGTACTGAGTAAGCATACGTACAAACATACAAGTTAGACAAGTAAATCCAAATATTATTTACAAATCTATTGCAGAGATCAGTGGCCTCAGGATCTCCATTCCATGGCGATCGCGGAGCAACGCTGCTTATTTCTGTGGTGTACTTTGTGGAGGTGCAGCAACGCTTGACGCTTTTGGGGTCTATCGGTTCTCAGGTCATAATATCCTTGCTTGCATGCAAACGGCTGATTTGATGTCAGCTGACTCTTGCCCAAGCATGTGTTTTGCTGGCTAGTGGATGTGTCTTGAATGTATCTTACGAAGTAGAGGAAAAAAAAAAACAATACAAACGGAAGCTGTCGCCATTGTGTAAGCATATTTGCGTGCCTTCTTAAGACGCTCTACTGGCTGCAGTCTGCCTGTGTTGTAGTGCATGAGTGGACAGCACCATCGCTCCTGCCTCCTGTTGCCACTAGACCCTTCAACTGAGCTTTTTGTATTTATTTTGTAATTAATTATATGGATTCAAAATAGCCCTCAGCTGGGTATACCAGCCACAGCCATTAAATACTTTTTATATTTGAATATAAATACTAATAAATGGCTAGCTAGCTGTCACACGCATTCTTCGTGCCTTTGTCTTTAAGATAGTCTAGAAACAAAAACACACAGACAGATTCACAGCATGCCTCGACGCTGTCATCGATGCCATCTTCCGATCTTGCCATACATTTCATCGCCCGCGGTCCATTGCTCCATCGCTCCTTCCCCTTCTTTTGCTGCCCCCACCCACTAGGATCTCCACTAAAAACCAGCGAGCCGCCCTAAACCCCTTTTTCTTTAGAGGACCCTCACCATCTATCACGGACAGTCTTTTTATGCATGTTGGCCAATTGTTAATTCGTCCCCTATTTCCTGTCTCCATCAAAGTTTATGTCTAATGAATTTATGACCTTATTTTGGTACGGCGTTCAGGTAGCTATACTCTGTAAATAGCAATAGCTTCAACTAGCGTTGTTCGTAGAGATGCTTGATGGGTACTGGTTGTTCCTGCTCTTCTTGGCTGATCTTGTCCGTCACTTTTGCCAGTATCGCGTTCGCTCCTCGTTCACTCTTTCTCTTCTCGGCCTCACTGCATCGCTCCTTCCTTCAAACCATGGCTCTTTCCTTCCGATTATTGCTCTTTCCTAATTCATTTATTTTGTATTACAGCAACAACCTGATCTCATTCGCCCGTTCTTTGTCCAGTCCTTGGTCACGGTCATGCTCATATTCAACTTGCTCCAACTATTTTTTACCTGGTGCCGGTCCTCTTCTCGTATTCAGCCCCCTCTCCCAATAGTTTTGTCTGCTTGCTGCTTGCCTCCTGCCTGCTGGCTTCCCCTTCTTTGGCTGGTCTCCGGCTCTTCGCGTTACCCACAAGCCCGTCCAGCCACACATATTTATTATATTTATTATATAAATTATATAAATTATAAATACTTGTACTTCGTAGAAATTGTATTTCAATAAAGTTATAAATAAATGTAAATAAAAAGATAAATACGACAGATCAACAGAGCGGCAAAACCCTGCATTGCTATTGCTCATTACATCTTGCTGTCTTGTCTTTTTGGTTTTCGTCTTCTTCTGTCGTCTTTCGTCTTCGTCTTTCGCATCTTGTCTGTCTTTTGTCATTACCTGCCTGCATCCTTCATCATTATCTCTTCATCCTTCACTCCCCATCCTCGGCACTCCCACAGACACCGACGATCATCATCGTCATCCTCCTCAACTCGAAGCATCCCCTGATCTCGACCTCCTCGACCACGACATCACCTCCCCCGTCTTCGGTCACTCTTTTGTCGTCATTCGCTTTACATCGACCTCTCATTTTCATCTCGACTACCTCGACCACAAACATACATCATCTCTTAATAATCAACGACTACTCCTCGTTTCCGTCTCTCGCTTTCTCGCCTCGTCCCGCAACTCCCCTCGTTTCTACAGTTTTACCGCCACCCTCGCTTGTCACCACGTTTTTCGTAATCGTTTTGTTCTCGTCGCACTCTATGCGTACTTTCGCATTTACGCACAATCTGTCATCGCGTAAGTGCACTCTATCTCGAACGCCGACTCTACACCACTCTGCTCTTTGACCTGGCTTCTCCTGTCTACTGTTTCCCGTCAACCTCATGCATTCCTCTCCTTTTGTCTTTATCCTGTTTCCGTCTACTGCTATGTCCGACTCCCAACTCCCGGCCAACCTTGGATTCATCCCACGCTCCAACATCAAACTACAGCCGTGAGAGCTATCCTTGCTTCTCGCTCTCGGATATATTACATTTACCGGAAACGATTGCTATATCCCTACAGTCTAAGAAATTCCGAGACTTTCAAAGAAGAAAAGAAAATTGAACCACAAAACAACAAGTTCAATCGAAAAAGAAAGAAAAGAAAAGAGCAAATACCAGACCAAGACATCTCCCCAGAGACCCATTCTTGTCCTGGCCTGTCCTACGCCGTGCCTTGTCCGTACCTTGTTTGGTGCGTGGCCTGTGTGTTCTGTGCAGCCTGGCCGGTCTCGTCTTGGTGGAGTATAGCGATCTCATCCATGCGCTGTGCCATTGCTGCGGCTTAGCAACGCCTAGGCCCTGCAGTCAACATCACCATCTTTTCGAGACTCTTCTTTTCTTCTATTCTTCTTTTCTTCTCGACGACTTCTATCTTCTCCTTCTACTCTTGCAACTCTGGATCTGGTATACATCTTCGTGCCACCTCAACTTCTCCATCACCAACTCGTGGACACTGGACCCCGGCAACCTGCATCGTTACACGCCCTTTTCTTTTGCTTGTGCACTTTGCAGTCTGCCGTTTACTCTCCGCGTTCCCAGAAAAAGCACGCACATACACGTACACACCAACACACCAGCACACGCTTCTCATCTTGCACAAAATACGAAAGAAGCATATTCTACTACGGGACTTACCACTGGACGGGACACAGGGCAGCCACGGCGATCAGAGCCAGATAGAGACCAGACACATACCAGAGACCAGATCTTCCCAGCCAACTTGCTTTCCTTTATTCTCATATTTTCATTTTCTCGTACTCGCATCTTTTGTTTCCTTACTAATTCTGTCATGCAGTTTCCCGGTACATAGCGTCATCATCACTTACTTTTTAAATCACATCCAATCCTTTGATCCTTCAATCAAACGGACAACAACACCTTCTTGACCTGCCACACCCTTTGCCGAGGCGCAGTCTCAGCTCACACCATCCTACTTCTCTTACTATTTTCGTCACTGAAGCAGTTGTCATCTGTTCAACGAACACAGGCACACTGCACCGTTCCTTAATACTACAACCCCCTCAATCTTCTACATGCCTAGATTCCCGGTTGCGTTCAACAGGCGGAAATCTACCGCCGACAACCTCGATAATGCCGTAGCAGGCCCGTCGTTTCGTGTCCTGGATCGTGCAGAGGTAGTTTCCGGTCACGGTCACAGCTACAGCACCAGCAACAATTCCATTAATATCAACGGCAACGGCCCAGCCTCTACACGGTTTGCTGTCAAGTCCCAGAGCATGCCGAACAACCTGGCTGTCGACAATGAGGACGACAACCTCTTTGCGGATCTGAACCATACCAACCGGTACGAAACTTCAGAAGACATCCAACCCAGAGAACAAGAACCACAACAAAAAGAACCAGAACCCAAAAACAACAAGTGGTTCAAAAGACGGACCGACACTAACCTTTTCAATGGCAGTGGCTCTGCAAACACGACAAACACAAACTCGACAGACAACTCGTCACGGCATAGCAACGTGTCTACGGCTCCCTCCTCTGCCGACCTAAATGCACAGCAGCAGCAGCAGCAGCAACAGCAATACCATCCGTACCAGGCGCAGGAAGACGACTACAAGGTGCAAAGCAACAAGAACTACGGCGACGTCCCTGTGCCCCCAATTCCAAAGTCTAGCACAACAAGTAGCTTCCTCAAGTCAGCCGGTCGTACATTATCCTTTGGTGGTAACAAGAAGCACATGCCAGTCTTGCCCAACGACGGCAACCCGCCACAGACCCCGACAGACAGACCCGGCGGCCGTGATCGTTCCATGACAGCGTCGACTGTTACAACTGCTACCCCACCCAAGATTGAAGAAGATTTCACCCTTGACCTCGGCGGTGACTTCAGCAGGATGCTAGGCAACTTTGATTCGAAGCGTGCGAGTGTCGCAACACTGCGGATGGGCCAGCAAATCCACAGCGATAGAAATGGTGGTGACGCTAACAGGCCCGCACTAGCACCGCGCTCTTTGACCGGAAATCGTCTCAATCAACCCGCCCCTATCCAGGTCGACAACTCTGCCAAGATCGAGCCCTCCCCGTACTCGTGGAGCAGCCAAAACTCCAACGACAAGCTGCTGCACTCCCACAACATCGATGAAACTGCAAATGAAAACGCACCCCTTACCGTCGCGAGACATGCCTCCCCACTCGCTCTTGGTGAATCCGCAACTTCTCCCACCCTCACTGAGTCGGGTTTGAAACGCTCCAGTGCAATTTTTGGCCGCCGCCGGTCAACAACTACAGACTACAGCACTGCTGCGGCAGAAGCAGAAGACGAGGATACTGTTCTCCTCAAGGACTCGCTGTATTCTGTCAACCGCTTCCTGTCCAACGACAAGGCCTCGCCTCCCAGCAGCCGCTTTGGACGCCGTCAGAACGACACACTTGACACTGGCTACAGCAAGGTGCCAACTGAGTCGACTTCGCCCACCTTTGGTGCCAAGGCCGTGGCCGATGACGACGATAATCTGTTTGGCAGCAGCAACATCCACAGAAACAGAATGACACAAAACTATGCCACACGCAAAGCCAGTCCACCGCGCAACAAAGTCATGACTCCTGACCAGTTTGAGCGCTACCGCAAGGACAAGGAGCGCGAGGATGCTAGAAAGTCTGTGGGTTTTGCCACTGCAGCCAGCAAAAACGCCGGTGGTAACAACAGTGACAGCGATGACGAAGATAACTACGAGGATGATGTTGACGAGGCCGAGAAGTCCAGACAGGCCGCCAAGCAAAGGCGCAAGCAGGAGGCACACATGTCTGTGTATCGTCAGCAGATGATGAAGGTGACTGGCGAATCCAACGCGGGCGGCTCGGCTACTCGTTCCAGCATGTACTTATCATCAATGTCCACGCCCAACCTGCCTTCGCTTGTGGGCAACTCGCCCCAGAATGGCTCGGAAGTTGGCGCTAACGAGGACGATGACGAAGAGGTGCCTTTGGCGATTCTGGCCGCTCACGGTTTCCCTAACCGCAACCGCCCGCCAACACGCCTTAGCACCATGATGTCGAATCCCAACCTGCGTGCTGCTGCTGCCCCCAGCTACCAGCGCCCTCAGTCTGTCATGGGTGACGCTCAGCAGCAGCAGCAGCAGCTGCTGCAGCCTCCTCCGCAGTCAGCTGGTAATGGCGGCCGTCTGCCCGTGTTTGCACGCAATCTGCCCCAGGACCCTTATGGCCTCGTCAACAACAACCAGCGTGAGACGCTAAACTTTGCTGGAGGTGCACCTGCACCTGCCGGCGGCCTCCCCCCCGGTGGCCTTGTCGGTGTGATTGCCAGCGAGGAGCGCTCGCGGGCCATGCGCAGAGGCAGTCCTGCCCTGGATGCTGTCACCAAGCCGCTGCCGAACATGTCTGGTAGCAGTCCCAACTATGATCCCATGGCAGGTATTCCTTCACAGATGATGTACCCCGGTGTTGGCGCGGGTATGGGTGGCCAGATGCCCATTATGTCGGCTGCCGACCAGGCCCAGATCCAGATGACACAGCAAATGCAGCAGTTTATGCAGATGCAGATGCAGTTCATGCAGATGATGGCGAACGGCGGCGCCAACGGCCAGAGACCGATGAGCCAGTACGGCGGCCAGGGCGGTATGGGCATGAATGGTGTGCCTGGTATGCCTGGCGTGAATGGCATGAACGGCATGGGTGGCGAGGGCAGTGTTCGCCACTCCTTTATCGACAACGGCTCGATGCTCGATCTCCAGCTACCTCGTCCCGACATGCACACGCGCACCATGAGCATGGTTCAGCCCAGCTCCGCCTCGTGGATCCAGCCTCTTCAGCAGCACATGGGCGGTGGCTACGCACCGTCGATCCGCGTGCAGGGTGTCGGCAACGGCTACACACCCTCGATTGCGCCGTCTGAACGCAGCAATGTTGGCCTGCCTGGCCGCTACCGGCCTGTATCGCACATGCCCACTGCTGTGGGTGGCACGTCGCCGTCCCTGGAGCCCTCCCCGGGCCCCACGAGCGGCGCATCCAGCCCCGGCAAGAGCCCGTCGCCGCTCCAAAAAGCGGCGGTCACAGTTGTGTCCGCTGTGGATGATGACGACGACGAAGAGGGCTGGGCTGCGATGAAGGCCAAGCGTGACAAGAAGCGGTCAATGTGGAAGTCCAAGAAGACGCTGTCGAGCGACCTTGGAACACTGATCAGCTAGATCAGCTCGTTCAGCTAGAAGATGTGTGGATGATATTAATGGAAATGGGAATAAAATGCGAGTGCAACTGGCAATTGGATTTGCTTTGGATTTTCTTTTGGTATATTTGTTGTACTTGTTTACTTGCGTCTTTGGATTATTTATTGTCTTGCGTCAATTTTGCAGTTTTGCATTGTTTGTCTTTTATATCTCTTGCCGCTTGACTACATTTTGGGCGTTTTGCGTATCGACTGAAAACAAGAAAAAAATTTGGCAGTAGTCTTTGGATGTTATCAGATTTCACAACATCCATGCACTGCCAGGCTGAGATATGGATTACATATTTGCATGCTGGCTTGTTTCGTCGTTATTTTCGCTTCTCTTCTTACATATGGGATTTTCTACTACTATCTTTTTGACTACATAGACAAGACACCAGCCATAATATAATACTTTATACCAGTCCTGAATCTTTGCCATGTTCTTGGGGTTGAACGTGATGGCAGTCTGACGAAAGACGATAGATTTGTTGGTGATATCAGTTCAACGACGTTGCAGATGTTGCGGACAATTACATGAATTACATGTCACCAGTTTGATTAGAGGCAGCCTTTTGATGTGTTTGTTTATTTCAATTTTGGTACTGTTATCCTAAACCCAATGAGTTGATATAATCCAACGCCGGTATTTTTGGTATTTGGTATTTAAATATGCACTAGAGTCTGCAACTGTTAAGCACTATCAAGACTGGTTTCTATTCTTTACCGTGTCTTGCGCTCGTCGCATAACTCGAGCAGAGTGCTCTGACGGACCCGACGGACCCGGCCTAGTTCAGCTTACCAGCTGCCCATGCTGCCCGCTTCACACCCATCTCGACTGCCGCAGAGCCCCAGTCCTCGCCGTGGTTGTGGCTGCCCTCAATCACGCCCGCGCGTGCCAGGCCTTGCTTCTCGTTGAGCACCGTCAGCAGACCAAAAATCACAGGTACGCCAGTGTCCAGCTGCACCCGCATCAGGCCCTGCGACACGCTGTCGGCAATGTACTCAAAGTGCATCGTCTCGCCCTTGATCAGAACGCCAATTGCAATTAGCGCGTCAAACGGCTGGTTCGCGGCCGTCTTGGCGGGGGTCTCCTTGGCCGCGTCCTTGGTCAGGTCGGTCGAACTGCCGAGCAGCAGGTCGTTGATGGACGACACGGGGGCCGACGACGAGGCCGACTGGATCTGCGATGCCGACAGGAAGCTGAGATGTTAGTTGTATTCTTATTGGATGTGCTCGTGCGACACCGTTGAGAGATCAGGTGTGCTCGCTCATGCTGCGCACTCGCTGGGGACTTACCGCTGAACAGCAATGGGCAGCTCCCATGCTCCCGGCACCGACTCAACAACAATGTTCTCCGCGGCAACACCACTCTTGATCAGCTTCTCCTTGGCGCCCTCCAGCAGAGGATCGATGATGGCATTGTTCCAGCGCGCGTGGACGATACCGATGCGCAGGCCGGAGCCGTCGTGAACCTGTTCCTGGGGACCCTTGTTGTGCATTGTGATTGGTGTGGTGGTGTGAGTAGAGGTGGTGGTGATGTAAAAGTAGTGAGGATGTACGGAAGAGAGTTGTGCTAGAGATCTAGAGCCGTTTGGTAGTTAGAGGCAGTCAGTAGTATGTAAGCATAGTCAGCTGCGCTGAGGGGCTTTGTATCTGCAGCGTACCGGGCGGAAGTGGGGAGCTTGGTCGGATTGTGTCATTTTGTCTTGTTTCCCCCTCAATCAGCGTTGAATTATACAAACTGTAGAATTAGTCAGCCTAGTCAGCACAGCTTCTTTGGACCTTTGGACTTTCTCCAATAGCTCTGTCGTCTGCTATTTGGATGGTAGCAACGCCTGGAACTGTCTCTCCTTTCAGAATGCGCTGTCTTATTTAAGGAATGACTGGTTGTTGACAGCGACAGGCGCAAACGGTTAATGACACTGAAATGTGAAAGAAGCAAGAGCAGAGTCAATTATACCAATTAGGAAGGAACGAGCAGAGACTCGGGGAAAGACCGAACAACCTCGACGGTCTCACATGATGTTCGAGGACAGCATGACAGCAAATGCCGGATATTATTATCGGAAAAATATAGGCAGTATCTTTTGCTCCTGCCTTGTCTCGAAATTATAGTTTTATCAATTTCCTATCTTGTCAAGAACTGAAAGAGGACTGGCGATTGCGCCTTCCTCACAGCGGCCATTCAAGGCTATCTATACGATCGACGAGGAAAGAGGGAACGACACAAACTGGAAACAGAATCACGAATGGAAACAGAATGTAGAAAGAACGACCAGCAAGGCCTTGTCTGCCGTCTCATTGAATATCTATTAGGCCCAAATCAGGGATTTGGCACTGCTCAACATGAATCTACGTTGGGCTTTAGATTTAGACACCACAAATCACATTACAACCCATAATGTCGATCAAGGCTTTGCCTGTGGACACGCGCCGGCTGATCGGGTCGACCAGCCTCATCGCATCACCAGTGTGTCTTGTACGTGAGCTGGTTGACAATGCGATTGATGCCCGCGCTTCGTGTGTGGACATATTGATTAGCCGCAATACTGTCGACAAGATCGAGGTGCGAGACAATGGAAGCGGCATCGCTAGGGCGGATTTTGGCGCTCTCGGCCGGCCAGCTCATAGCAGCAAGAGAGAATCATCTGGCGCCGATTCTTCCGGGCTGCCGTGTCTTGGCTTTCGTGGACAAGGTCTGGCAAGCGCAAACAATCTCGGGTATGTGGCAGTCACGACGCGAACAAACGACGATGCTGTCGCGTCCACCTTTCGTCTTGTGCCAAATATTGGGGGCATCGCACCTGGTAGCCAAAAGGTGGCGTCTGCACCCGTGGGTACAACTGTGAGCGTGACATGTGTGTTCTCGGCACTCCCTGTGCGGCGCAAAGTTACTGTCCAGGACTCATGCAAGACAATCACTGCGGCCAAGACTCTCTTGAGTAGCTACGCGCTGGCGCGGCCCAATCTCCGATTTTCGCTCAAGGTCTTGCGGCCTCAAAATGCACCACTGAATCCGACAGAGGCGAAAATAACAACTCCATGGGACTATCGGCCAACAACCGTCGGCATTGGACGTTGTGTTAGCATGAAGCAAGCAGTAGCGGCGTTATTTGGCGCAGAGGTCACGCGTCAGTGCCAGGAGACTGTTGTAACATTAAAAGAACTGCTCGGCTGCCAGGCAACTTTGTCTAAAACTTTGTCCCAGAGCTTCAGGGGAAAATCTGACCACAATGAACATAACAACGACGGTGAGCTTAGCGGGTTCATCTTTGAAGCGTGCCTTCCTCAGCTGGGGGCCAACTTGGCCAAGCTCAAGCAAGGCAGCTTTATATCGGTGGATGGACGGCCAGTCTCAGGCGATCTATATGGCAGCACAGGAAAGAAGCTCACCAATATCTTTACTACAGAATTCGGCAAGTCTTTGGCCGTTCTGCAGCAGTACGAAGAGAATGGGTCATCTTCAACACCACTGCTGCAATCCAAGCTGAACGGGCTGTTTATCCGTCTGAACATCAAGTGTCCCCCGGGATCCTACGATGCCAACGTGGACTCGTTCAAAACGGATGTACTCTTTGCCGATGAGCGATTGATCTGCGATGCTTTTGAGAGGCTTTGCAAAAGAGTGTATAGTGCAAGCGAGTCTCCGGTGTATAGTCAGCCGTTTGGAGGAGCCCGTCCAATCCCTAGAACCCCGCATCGTCTTCAGATGGCATCTCCATCTTCTGGACCTGCCGCTAGTCTGATGTCAAGCCAGCCAACACAGGCAGGACGGCCTGTTCTGCACGATGCATCCCGACTACCTGCTAGAACACCCATTGATGGCACGCCTACACCCGCAAGCAGAGCACATACACAAGCACAAGCACAAGCCGACGAGGATTACACCCCCGTCCGAATCCAGATCTCTTCCCGTGCAGTAAATAGACGCAGCTTGATTTCTGCACCGAGGGCAAGAGCAACCCACAGCCTTCGAACACCACCAGCAAGCCCACTCGAAGTGTCTCGAGGGCGGATGAACTGGGCACGGAATAACCGCAGCCCCGAGTACCCGGATCTGTCGGGCCTTGTGTCATGTGATGGGCTTCGCCAGACCACCATTGCGTTTAGTAATCCGCCTGCTAGAAATGATCGACTAATATTACAGGGAGGTAAACAATGCCAAAATGAAATGAACGAAAACAGAGAGATTGGCGATGATGCTGAGCAGGGGCATGTAGTTTGCGGGGCGGCACGGGATACGGGAAGGTCCGGGGCTGGTGAAGGCTCTAGCCTTGGCACAACTGCGTCTACGACAAGACTACCATCTTTTGTTTGTGCCCGTGAGCTATGTGCAACCGAACAGCAGGCCAGTGCTGGACCATCAAGACAACGACTCAAGTCCCAGTCCCAGTCCCAGTCCCAGTCCCAGTTGCAGGGTGCTGTACAACCATATGGTCTTTTACCTCGGACAGCACAGTCCAAGACAAGGACAAATCATGGTCAGAGCACGCAGCCGTCGGGCGGACAGGTTTCTGTTGGTGGACGGCCTACACGGGTGATGAGAGTCGATATACAACGGCTACGTCAGAGCGCAGTACAGTTTACACGTACTATGCGGGCATGGGATGCAGGCGAAAAAGAACGTGGCGGTGACTACCTCTCGCCGGAGATGGACGACATTACAAGTTTAGAAACTCGACTGAGGGCAGTCGTTGCAGCATGGATAGCTAAAAGGAGGATGGAGAGAAGCATCACCACTGGTGATGGCGATGAAGAACCCATGAGAGTTGAGCTCTACCTACGGAAGAGCTTAAAGCAAAAGGCACTGATGGTGCACAATAGTCATGTGTGATGTAGCGGGTGGGCGACCACTGAGGCTGAGTAAAGCATTGATAGTTGTCTATTTTGATAATCCTGCAGATAGAGATGAAGCTATGGGACAAGCTGAAACAAATACAGCGTAAGTATTCTTACAATTATTATCTCATCATATTAAAGAACAGTCCCATAACGATAACTTGCTGAAGATACTGGCTGGCCTGGCCTGTCGAGCTGGCCACTGAAACATACAGTGCTATTTTAAGAGTCGCACAGCTCGTATTAGGGGGACGTTTGTGTTTACGTAACATCGAGGAGTTGCGGTGGAGGGCACGGATGCTCTGATATGAGGAGGGAAGGGAGAATATATGTGGTAGATAATCAGCCTTATTCCACGGCAAGGCATATTCAGAAGAGCGTATTTGACGTTTGTCCATTGATATGTATTTGCTATCATCTATGATTTGGTTTGCGGTATGGTGTGCTGGCTAGATAGCTTGTCTACTCTGGCACGCAGTCAGCCCATCTCCAGTAGTCAACAGTGACTTTGTTGAAGCACAGCTGTTGATACCCGAAGCGAACAACAAAACAACACACAGAAATACACAACGAATGGTCTTTGTGCCGTGGGCCCGGGCTGAAGTTGGGCACGGATGGAAAACAACAATAGCCAATATAAGCGATTCAAACGAAACAACCGCTGCAGTACATAATGTGTGAGGTGATGAGGAGAGGTATCAACAGAGGCCATCTGTATTTGAGGTTGGTACTTTTAGAACCGCCGATTTGCTATGTCACATAGATATCATACAGTGGGAAACAGCAGGCTCGTATTTCACATCAGCTTATTGTTTGCTTGTGAGCATCTACTCTCGACTTGTCGATTCCTACGTTCTGCATTTTCAATGATTCTATCCACAGATCTAAAAACTCCGTACGGATGGAGAGAAGTGGTATGAATAGCATCATCAACGCCATCTTTGTCTTTGCAATGTGGAAAAACGACGTGACAAAACATACTATCATGTAGGTGGTACCTTGATTCAACTTGGAGACAGACACAGACAGAGACGGATTAAACACTTGACTACTTGAAGTATTTCTTGCAGCTTCACCCAGACGCAGTGGCATGGCATGCACATATCACTCCGGGTACACGGCAGCTGTGTCTGACAGTCTGTAGCTATATAAATAGTAACAGCAAAATGTACATTAGTGTCTCCATCATGGCGATGCGTTGTGGTTTAGGGTTTGGTAGTGCGTACTTTTTGAATGGGTCAATCAAGCAAAGACTGCGTACAAATTGACACGAAAGTACGCGCTGAGGACAGGATGCTTGATCGCACATGTATGACGACGTTGCATTGTGAATAAGTAGGTGAGTAACTATAAAATCCCGAAAAACGGCAAAAGACACGCAGAAAAAAACCCGGCAGATACGGAGACGTAGATCGCTAGGATATGAATATCTGACAATCGATTCATGAGGATGGGTGATCTCAGATGGACAGGGCCATCAATCGCGTGTCGGTCTGTCGGCGAAGTTGGCAGAGCATTATGCTTACAGGGATAGCTGTGTAGATTTAAGAGAATAATAAATTGACATAAAAATAAATAGAATAATCAAATACAGAAATAGGGAGATCTGACAGGCCGCCAAGACCGATACGAAGACGTGCCCAGCTTTGTGGTAGAGTCTAAGCCTCAGGAGAACCAGAAACTTCTGATAGAGATAATAGAGTAGAATGAAGAAAATATCAGACGTAGACAGACACGCTAAGAATGATTGCAACTTTCGCACAGTCATCTCGAGGTGATGGAATCTGCTTGAGTTTTGGATTTCTGGATTTCTGGATTTCTTAATATTAGTCAGCGTTTGACGTGTGCCAACGTGGTGAGACGCGCATAACCAAGCACAGCTGTCTCTCCCTCACTGCTGATTGTCTCCCTAAGTAGCTTCTACTCTGTAGTGATGTTGCTATGATATCGAATACTGATGAATACTGCCTTTATATTTACGCTTACAGATTCTCCAGATTCTCCATTTGAATCTAGACTTGAGCATGGCCGGTAGTGCTCAACGCACGCTTAAATGTATCCCCGATAAGTCATGCCCTGTAACGGTGCACTGCAGGTGTGCAGTGGCTACTGGACGTGACAATCATTTTGAGAAGGTGCATTGATGACTCTTTCCTGATCAGAATACAGCTGCGATTCAGACTGCGATTCAAAGATGTAAAAAAGAAAGAGCCGAAGACGTCCCCATGTCCCCACTTTTCGCTCCTTCCCTCTGCATTCTCTACATATTAGGTGTCAGATTTATGATTGAGTGCTGCGCATTCTTGTTGTTTTTCTGTTATTTTCTATTCTTTTCTATTCTATTCTCCTTCATGTATAGAATCGCTAATATCTACGTTCTCTAATCCACACACTTTAACCTGATGAGCATGATAATGAATTAATCTTGGGCTGAGATGTGAACAGTAGATACGTGAAATAATTGTCCTAAGAAGGAGCGACCGACACTGCGGATACTCTACACACTGCACTTGCCTATCTCGTTCAGCCTATGAGTCTAATCCATTTCACGTCATCCATCTTTCTTCTCCTTCCGCGCACTAGACTACCTATTAACTACTAGGCTGCTTGTCTCCAATATTTTTTTCAAGACTATTTTCGTCCATTTTACAAAGGCCTGCCTGGCTTCGTCTCGTCTTTCGTCTTTCGTCTTTTGCCGCTTCGTTTCTTCGTCTCTTCTTCATCATTGTGTCGTCTGTCGTCGTCGCCATACCACCACTCGTTCCACAATATTCCTTCGTTTCTTAATTGCCATCTTTTTCATCACTATCGCGACCCCCTCGCGTCTTATCTCTTTTTCCATTTCTTTTCTTTGTTTCGCATTCCATCTCCATCCCATCTCCATCCTCTCCATCCTCTCCATCTCCCTCGGTTGTCTTTCTACTACTCTACCTCCTTACACCTTTTTCTTGACTTCCTCTATTCATTAGTTCTTGAATACCAACCTCATCACTACACTGCGACCTTGTATACCAAGACGGATCTCGACGGGCACCAATAGGCAACCCTCTAAGCCATCCTCGAATCTCGCTCTCGCTCTGCTATACTCTCGATACTTGGGACACATTGACACACTTGACACCACTATCGCGTCACTACCGAATCACGAAACCTTCTGCCCTCACTCGAGCCTGCGTCGATTAAAGCATACCCAGGAAGCCAATTTCACTTATCGAGTCTCGAGATCGCCTCGAAATAGCCCAAATTCACTCACGACCGACGACTACCTCTATATTGACCGGCGACGTGCTCAACCTCCAAGATGAAGACATTCCCCTAGCCATCTCTATATCGTTCATCCTCGATTTCTCGACTCCACCAGTCATAATCAACTGCTGCCATCACCACGACGATACCCCCTATCGACGAGTCGACAAGTGGACCGCCATGGCCTCGACCACGTCTCCTTTTGCCGAGACAGCCTCGCGTTGTGGCGCGGCACCGGCTTGTCGAATACGGCGGTACCGTTTGCCAAGAATCAACATGCTCTCTCTGATTGTCACTCTCCTGGCCTGCATTGCCATCAAACCAGCCAGCGCTGCCTTCGTCTCTTTCTCCAACTGCCTGTCCGATAACTACCTCAACAACAAGGACCCCGTCCTCCTCCAATGGTTGCCGCTCTACGTCGATGCCTCCTTTGACGAGTCCCACTCCCTCGTCGTTACCTCCTACGGCAATGTCACCGGCTCGCGCTCGTCGACTGCCCTGGCCGCCTGGAACAGCTCCCTCTGGGCGGATGCTAACTACACTGACGGCAAGATCCTGCGTGAGCCTGACCCGGCCTCCACGTCGCCCAAGCTCACCACCCTCCACAGCAAGATCGATGTCCTCTCCTATGAGCCCTGGAACGGCGACACCGACCTCTGCGATCAGTCTCTCACCAATGGCAGCTGCCCCCTCGCTCCCGTCTTCAATACCTCCTTTGTCCCCTTTTACGACCTGCCATCCTTCACCATGGTTTCTGACTTGAACGCTTCATACGCTTTCGCTTCCTTTTCGGCCACCTTTCTCATCCGCTACGGCGACGCGGCTGCCACGACCATCGGCTGTGTCCAAGCAACCGTTACCCCCTCGCTGGGTAACACCGCCTGGGCTATCAAGTTCCTGCCGCTCATGGTCTTGCTTGCTGTTGGCTTTGCCACCATTTTTGCCGGCATGTACAGTCCCTGGGGCACCACCAACATCTTCCACTGGTCCTCCAACTACGGCCGCGATCCCGACCTACTGCGCCTCGTTACACCCGGCTTTGGCGACTGTCTGCAGTACCTTCAGTTTGCTGTGCTGACGGGTGGCTTGACCCTCAGCTACCCGGGCTTCTACCAGCCCATTGTGAGCCAGGCCGCCTGGTCTGCTCTTATGTTTAACCAGACCATTGCCAGCAAGTACGACAGCATGCCCAAAACTATCGACGGCATCTATGTCACAAACGGCACCTTTGGCATGCAAAACCTCGCCCAGCTTACTGGCATGGGCCAGGTCGAAGATATCTGGGCCGGCATGATGGTCTGGCTGCTCGTCATCATTGGCGGCTCGCTCGTTCTCTTTCAGCTCGGCTTCGCCATCCAATGGGTCTACCGCTTTGTTCGCAAAATTCCCGAGGAGGACCTGCGCTCCAAGAACTGGCCGTTTTCCATCGGTCACGTCATCCGCATTGTCTTCAACTTTCTTCTACTGCCCATTGTCGCCTTGTCGTCTTTCCAGTTTGTCGTCGCCTCCAAGTCCCCCGACTATATGACCGGCCTCGCAGCTCTTACGCTGGTCTGCATTCTTGGTTTCTCCGGCTGGCTGCTCCACCTCATTATATCGACAAAGCCGCGCGCTGTGCTTTTTGACGACCTGCCGACCTTGCTGCTTTATGGACCGCTATACAACACATACTCGGACGAAGCTGCGTTTTATGCACTCTCGCCCTTCTCGCTCACGCTGGTCCGCGGTATTGCCATTGGTGCCGTTCAACCTGCCGGCATTGCCCAGATTGTACTCTTGGCCATCTGTGAGGTTGTTCAAGTCCTAACTCTGCAGGCCATCCAACCCTTCCACCGCCAGTCATCCATGAACGCTTACCACACGCTGTTTGCTGTGCTCCGCTTTATCACTATTATGCTCATGATTGCCTTTATTCCTGTACTGGGTGTCGAAGAAGGTACCAAGGGCTGGTTCGGATACGTCATCCTAGTCATCCATGCTGGTGTCCTCATCCTCGGCTTCTTTCTCAATGCCATTCAGACCGTGTTCGAGGTTATTGCCCGCATGGCAGGCGCGGGCGGTGATGATGTGGCCGGCCAAACACGCGGCGGCCTTTCCAAGATCTTTGGCATGCGCCAGCTCTCAAGGCGCACCATGCCGCGCCGCGCTGCTGGAGCAACATCGCGCCAGAGCCAAATGTCTAGTGCGGCCATGCTAGTGTCTGAAGATGCCAGCAAGACGGGCTATGTTATGCCCGGCGGACGGCTGCGGAGTGAGTCTGCCGGTAGTATCGGCGTTCTCATGGCCGGCAAGCCTGGGCAGCGTAGCTCGTCAGCCCTCGATAACTTTAGTGTCGATAACGGTCTCGCAGTGTCACGTAATCCTGAGAGTGGCGGTGGCGGCGGCACATTTACACCCACTACCGCTGGTGAAATGAGCAATTATTCATACCTGCCTTCATCTAACCCGGCTACGGGCCGCACTGCTGGAGGCTACATAGGCGGCATGAACAGCCCTGTCGAGACGGCAGACCCTTACTATCGGCCACCTCGTCGGGCGAGACGCTCGACGATTAATCAGGACAACACTCCGTCACCGGCTGAACGCACTCGTGGCTCATGGGCTAGCGGCGATTGGTCTCAGGGCGCGCTCAGCCCCGTCGGTGGTGCTGCTGTTCCTCCCAATCTTCCTACGGCTGCTGTTACTGTACCTCCTGGATCTAGCGGCGCGGGAACTGCCGCTCCACTGGGTGCAGTCGGCGCCGGGCTCTCCCTACCTCGCCCTTCCGACCCAGCCGAGTATGATAGCCAAATCTCTAGAGGGGTCACGCCCGCACCATACCCACCACAGTCGTCAGGTGCTGGTTTCTCACCGCGCACCGATTATTCCACGCGCGAGGTCGATTTCTATTACGGCGTGCGCGGCCAGCGGCTTAACTCGGACGCACCAAATCGCCGCCTGGGAACCGGCCCTGCTGATCCCACGGGCCCCATTGCCTCTGCTACGGGCTGGTTCCGGTCCATGATTGGCGGCAAGACTAAAGAAAAGGGCAAGGGCTTCGAGGTCGTGCGGAGTGCACGTATGCCGCCGGCTATGATGGCCCGTGGTGGCGACTTTGATGACGAAGGACCACCGCCCGGTATCCCTGTCGCTATGAACGTCATCCGCAACGGCCCTATCGAGTCGGACGATGAAGACGACAAGAAGAAAAAGGCCGCCGCAAGCCAGCGTAAGCGGCGCAGCGGCGGTGCCGAGGCCATTGATATACCTGCTGAGGCTGATCTGCTTGATGTCGACGGCAACCCTGGCGACATCAGCGACGAAGACAACAACAGCGAACCCCCCCTGCTACCCGATATCGACGCTGGCAGCAGTATTCACGTTGGAAGCAGTCGTGCGCCCAGCCGGGAACAGTCGCAAATCAGTCGGCACCAGTCCCGGGCCAGTCGGTACGGCACAGGTGGCGTGCCTATCTTGGACGAAGTGCCTCATCCGCCGCGCAAAAAGTCCAAGGCTCCCTCCATGGTCAACAAACTGGTAGCGCCTCCAGGCCTAGCTTCGTCGGCAGCCGACGGTGAGTCCTCTGGCGGCGAGAGCGGCCGCAGTGGTCTGAGTGGCGTCCACGTCCCCACGACACGCCTACCATTTGAGGGGCAGCTGTCTGAAGGATCGAGTGCCATCACACCGGTCGATTTTGCCCAGGTGGACATGAACGCGCCGTCTGATGTCACAGGTGCCAGCGCCAACACGTCTCAATCCCGCTCACACGACGAGCGGCCAACCAGTTTTGGATATGTTCAACAGGGCAATGTCAGCCGCGTCGACCCCGAGCACTTGTACGAATCAGCAGAAGTCGTTGACGAGCGGCGGTAATCGTTTAGCCAAGTTATATTTTGTTATTGTTTTTATTATTGATTATATTGATTGAACAGCGATTTGGCGCACCTACGGATACGGGATTGATTGGGTTTATGTTGTTATCTTTCTATTTTATTTCTGTCCCTTTTCTTGTTCACGCCTTACGGATGGTTAAAATAATTTCTTTTGTCACTTTGACTTCTTCACTTTCTCCTTTGTCTATTGTTTACTCACGCAGCACACGCGCCAGCCAGATTTCTGTTTCTCATGACGAAGAAGCTCTTAATATACTATTCTACGTCTTTGCCATTATTGGGTTTTTTTTTGTTTGTTTTGGTATACACCTAAACCTTCTTAATGACAAGGGTGCCTACACAATGTGTCACTATCGAATCTTGTGAAACCGTCGTCGGTCTTCAAAGAAAGTCTCAAGGTCATATTTCCATCAACCACCCTACCTACCTACCTCTTCACTCGGTTTACCTACCTTTGGCCAAAATCACACCCTTCGTTGCAATGCACTCTTCAGGTCCTGGCTGTACAGACAGGTATAAATATGATGCTTTAGCAAGCCCGGCAAAGCGTTGGGAACTGCATCTATCAAAGGACAGCCATTTTTCAACATGGAATTTATTGAATTACTGTAAGCAGATTCGTTCTCGTCTTTTCCAAACAAGATCATTACTAACAAATAGGCCTACGGTCACTGTCTGTATACAAAGTCGTAGCTTCACCACTCCAACGCACCTACTCGTCAAAGAGTCACCCTTTTGGCTGGATAAAATATCGGCGCATGTCCGGCAGAACTACGAGCTGCTCGTTCTCATGTCGACTGACGGCTGCTGCAGCAGCATCCTCGACTACTGGTCACCGCTGGCGCTTCCAATGGCTAAGACCGCAAGTATCATCGCCCATTTAGCCCACCGTTTCGGTCGCCACCAGCTGCCCTGCGATATTCAAAATGCCCTCTTGGAGGCGATACAGAAGGCAGTCCGCAGAGGCAAGGGCCCAGATTCCGAGCAGGTGTATGAACTGCAGCGTCTGCAGGGCCAGGTGGCACGCGTTCTGGCCGAGGTACATGGACAGCGGGAGAGGGAAAGACTTGCTCATGAGCACGGTGGCCATAGCGAGAATAAAGAAGAGTATGATGTGATGGATGTCTGGTTCTACGACGGGGCAGGCTCTGGAAAACAACACTTTTCAGGCGAGCGCGAGGAGCAAGAGGACGACGCAGACACACTTTTGCTGCCTCCCATACTGTCGCCGCTGCCGTCACACCTTTACTACTCTACCTCGTCGAGACCATCCAGAGTGGCAAGAGTCTATAGACCAACATACCCACTGCCCATCATGGAACCCCGCGTTGCACCGTCGATGCCTTTCATGGGCCTGCCTATGGCTGCATCACTATCTCCACCTTCACGGCTGTCACAAAGATCTCTTTTATTGGGCGCAGCATCAAATGCGTCAGAATCTTCCCATTCTCGGGGAGCAGGTGCCCCTGCCCGAGCAGCAAATAGTATGGTTGAGTGTCTCCAAAGGAGGCAGCTAGTCACTCAGAGATTACCGACTCGAAACCCACCCCAGCACGCTCAACAAGCTCAACAAGCTCAGCAGCCACAGCGGCCTCGTCATAGTTCTCACAGTGCAGCGCCATCTGCATCGTTGCAGTTTGAAGACAACTCGGCAGCAATTCAAGCAATGGCAGCACGCACCAAATTTGAACAAACTGGGCAGACCGCTCATTCATCTGCAACGAGAACAACCCGCAACCGTGACCGAGACTCACTCGTTGCCCGTGGTCGCACTGGGGGCCGGCGACCGCTGCCATCTTCCCCCAGACGTGCCAATGCACGCAAACGATGGAACCCGTACGGTTTATCTGACCCACTGGCTGGACTGGGCTACCGTCTACGGGATCGCCGGGCCAGGCCGTCATTGCCGACAGCAGATCGTACAGAACAACCAGGATAGAGGCTGCTGCCTCACTCGAGAGCACTTTCTCTCCGATCACTTATACGAAGACAGTCAGAGGGCTCTGAAGTGCAAAATGATGCTGATGAGGGTCAATGAAGGATATGGTGGCATGTGACTATGGTAGCGTTTCTGGTTAGCTGAAGTACACTTGTTTATTTTGTAGTATTTGTCCTGTGGTTGTTATGCAGTTGCACGTCTTGACTTGTTGCAGCGTTGTTTTATCATCAGGTTATCAACTGACTAGATTAATAGAAAAAATTGTTCAATTAAACTGACAGCTTTTATATTGAGCTCTAAAACATAAAGAATATAAAATGGAAATAATCATGCTGTATTTAATTTCTTGTTTAAACAAAAAATGCTGTTCATTGCTGGGAAAATAAATCAAGAAAATCCTAGAAAAACACTTACTAGGCCTTTCTATAACACAGCTTCTTCCCGTCTCGGCGTTTGTATCTTGCCACCTGTTACTGCCAGGCGCATCTCTAGATACCTCTTCCTATTTCTTTCCTTCAATTCTATTTACTACTACGGCTGTTCACTGGTCGCTCCCTCCTTTGTGGTCCAGGATGTCATGATATCACGGCTTACCCCACTTATGGCTGGCCACCAAATCACCCCACACACTCTTGGACTCTAAAAGAGTAGTTAACAACTGGGTTGCTCCTTCCTTGTTATTATCGTTAGACCGTTATCCCGTTGTAAATCAGTTGTAAACCAGTTATGAACTAGAATGTCGTTCCATCGCTCTTTCTATATTTGACCTTTATAGTTTTCGTGTTCAACATGTTCGTACTATATATTTTCGTATAGTGGTGGTTTGCACCTTCCCCTCATCGTCACTCGTCGTCACTCGTCGTCATTGCACTTGCCTTCCCCGCGCGCTCAGCCATCGCATCGCAAACCCTTTTTTCTCCTAAACTTGCCATATTTCGGGCCTCACTTTTTACATTCGCTCTCGTACTGACCGAGTCTATTTCTCACATTCCTTCATCTTTCTTTGGAGTACTCTACTTTTTTCTACATACCTCCCACGCCGGCGATCTTCTCTTGGTTCTTCGACTAAGCTAGGCTATAAAAACCATAAAAATAGTATACACAGTCCCAAGGCCCCAACAGGAGCCCCTCCCACCCCTCCACGCTCGCTATCCTCTATCCTCTATCCCTCTATCGGGGATATTGCTCTATTGCCTTACGGAGTAATTATCACTCTGCCTGTTGCCTCTTGTCTGCTGTCACCCAATTGACCAGCGGTGTACACAAAGCGGTACTAAGATACTGATACTCCATACCCCAAGCGCAAGCTTCCCAATCAAAAGCTCCTCGATTAAGCATAGAAAGCCTGAGCTTCGACTCCTCTTCTCGTCTCCCCTTTTCTCTTCCTCTGTTCTTTTACCCTTACTCTCTGTCTCTCTTCCGCTTCTTTTCCTTCTTGTCTCTCTTCTTCCTCTCTTCTTCTCACCATCATTCATACTTTCACTATGGCCGCCACAACTGTCGAGTTCACACCCTTTACCGACCAGAAGCCGGGCACGTAAGTCTTTCCTTCTTGATCATTCCCTGCTCACTCTATCTGTCTCCCCACTACCCCTGTCTCCTGCTAACAAATTAGCTCCGGTCTTCGCAAGAAGGTCGTCGTTTTCCAGCAGCCTCACTACAGCGAGGCTTTCGTCACTAGCATTCTCCTCTCCATCCCCGAGGGTGTTGAGGGATCCTACCTCGTTATTGGTGGTGATGGCCGCTACTGGAACCCTGAGGTTATCCAGCTGATTGCCCGCATTGGTGCCGCCTATGGCGTCAAGAAGCTGCTGATCGGCCAGAACGGCATCATGTCGACTCCCGCCGCCAGCCACCTGATCCGCAAGCGCAAGGCTACCGGCGGTATCCTGCTGACTGCCTCGCACAACGCTGGTGGCCCCAAGGCCGATTTTGGCATCAAGTACAACCTGGCCAACGGTGGCCCCGCCCCCGAGTCCGTCACCAACAAGATCTACGAGACCTCCAAGACCC
Organism: Ophiostoma ulmi; assembly: GCA_029298715.1. Lineage (NCBI taxonomy): Eukaryota > Fungi > Ascomycota > Sordariomycetes > Ophiostomatales > Ophiostomataceae > Ophiostoma > Ophiostoma ulmi. Next base: position 1,353,870 of record JANSLN010000007.1, read on the forward strand.
TGAGCTCCTACAAGGTCCTCGACCTCGAGACCGTCGACATCAAGACCATTGGCACCCGCCAGTACGGCCCCATTGAGGTCGAGATCGTCGACAGCACCTCTGACTACGTCGAGATGCTCCAGGACATTTTCGACTTTGACCTCATCAAGAAGTTTATCGCCCAGCAGCCCGACTTCAAGGTCCTCTTCGACGGCCTTCACGGTGTCACCGGTCCCTACGGAACTGCCATCTTCGACAAGGCCCTTGGCCTCGGCCCCTCTAGCGTCCAGAACTGCGTCCCTAGCCCCGACTTCAACGGCGGCCACCCTGACCCCAACCTGACTTACGCTCATTCTCTGGTCGAGGCTGTTGAGGCCGGCCAGATTCCCTTTGGTGCTGCCTCTGATGGTGACGGTGACCGTAACATGATCTACGGTGCCGGCGCCTTTGTGTCGCCCGGTGACTCGCTGGCTATTATCGCCCACCACGCCAACCTTATCCCCTACTTCCGCAAGAACGGTGTTTTTGGCCTGGCCCGCAGTATGCCCACTTCGGGCGCCGTTGACCTCGTTGCCAAGGCCAAGGGCCTCAACAGCTACGAGGTGCCCACCGGCTGGAAGTTCTTCTGCGCTCTGTTCGACGCCGACAAGCTGTCCATCTGCGGCGAGGAGTCTTTTGGTACCGGAAGCAACCACATCCGTGAGAAGGATGGTCTGTGGGCTATTGTCGCCTGGTTGAACATCATCGCTGGTCTCGGTCTTGAGCGCCCCGATGTGCCGCCTACCATCAAGCAGATCCAGAAGGACTTCTGGACCGAGTACGGCCGCACTTTCTTCACTCGCTACGACTACGAGAACGTCGACTCTGCTGGTGCCGACAAGGTTGTCGGTATCCTGCGCGACCTGATTGCCGACTCGTCCTTCATCGGTAGCAGCGTGTCTGCCGGCCGCACTGACGCCATTACCGTCACTGGTGCCGGCGACTTCTCATACACTGACCTGGATGGCTCGGTCTCCAAGAACCAGGGTCTGTACGCCACGTTCAGCAACGGCACACGCATTGTTGTGCGCTTGTCGGGTACTGGCTCGAGCGGTGCTACCATCCGCCTGTACATTGAGCAGCACACCACCGACGCCTCGGCCTACGACAAGGATGCCCAGGACTTCCTTAAGCCCGAGATTGAGATGGCCACCACTCTGCTCAAGTTCAAGGAGTTCGTCGGCCGTGACGAGCCCGACGTCAAGACATAGATATATTCTAGGGAAAAACTGAGGCTATGCCAGCGCTTTTGGGAGCTTTGAAGATTGGGGAATGGTGGAGCAGGAGCGGGTTATAATCAAAAGATTGCACGGATGACAATCTTATACCTTTTTTTACTATAACTTTATATCACGAGACAACGTATTAACGCTTATCAGGCTTACCACGTTCATGGTGCTTAGAAGTCGATTGTGATTCATTGTAAATGCTGATTTGATATTGTGACAGAATTTGGCTGTATCGTTAGTATCAGTGGATTGATTGATATCTGGTCTGCAGTGAGGCGTGTACACCACTCTCACATTCTTTCTGTTAGCGATTGATTAGTTCTCATGCCGCCAAAGTAAATAACTCAATATGCGCTTCTCACCTTGGCCAGCTTGCAGACACCACCGACCAAATAATATGCAGATTTAGCTTCATCTTAGTAACCAAATAGGCGACTCACTGGTTCAAGCAAGCGTACGCCGAAATGGAGTACATTACCACTAATGAAGGTTACCATGAGCAATTGCACTGGAGGCATATGGTGATGGTTTACACAAAGTTGCAACTGACACAAGATATGGACAAGCTGTCGGCGTTCTCTGGATGCGCCACGCACTTTGACGGCTATACGATAAGCAATAACGGCGCGGTACTTGGCTGGCCTGTGGGAGATTGCGGTGGCACAGGGCCTGCTCTGGTATGTTAACAAGTCATTCTGGGACGAGTGTCGGCGTCCACCGTGGCGCGCGCCTAGTTGGTCATGGGTAGCGGTTGACACGCCCAATGGCATTACATACTCCCAGATAGATCAGTCCTTTGACCGCCATCGGTTCCAGGACAGCATTGTCGACATCGAGTGTAAGCCCGAGGGCGTGGACTGCACCGGTCGAGTACAACCGGGAGCCTACATTTGCGTGCGCACGTCCCTGGTACCGACATTCTTGCGTCGCGTGAGCCGGCCCTACATGAGATCCCGAGCGGTATTATGGGTCATAGAATCCGTCTCTTTATAGCATCGCGCAACCCAAACATCATTCCTTGCCCAACCGATGGCCACAATGGGTTGCGGCTGGGTGACGCTACCTACGGCTTTCCCCCGGATTATCGGTACAAAAAAGGTGATTTCGAGCTCGAGCCGAGAGGCGATGGGCATCTCTGCCGCCATACCCGCGTATACCTGATGTATTTGTATGACAGATCGGCTCAAACGTCACTTCCTCGTTCTGCGGAAATTAGCCTTACCAGACGGCTTCGAAGTGTACGAGCGAATCGGATTTCTTCAATTTTTTTTCAAAAGCTATACACAGGCAGACAAGTGGTTTCTGGAAGAGTATAATCCAGCTGCCACAGAGACAACTGATGTTACCGCGGTGTAAGTGGAGGCCGTCATAATATTTTTGCCGTAATATTGCTCTCCAACAGTATCAAAGAGTATAAGAACACAGTAGCATAGCAACGTGCTTGCCAGAAGTGAACAAGAGAATCATAGAAAAACTAGGAAAGGGGTTTTGAGGGTATCAAGGATCATATTCATCATGATTCGTTAGAGCGTATCTCGACACCTCTCAAACACAGAAGGAAGAAGCCAAAAGAACAACAACCAAAAAAATGAAAAGACAGTAAGAAAATAAAGATGCATAACAAAGTCTGTGACGCTCATTCTAGAAAACAAATAGAAAAAAGGTAATGCAACGCTATCATGAATCGTGGATCGAAAGCAAAGTGCTACACTAGAGGCATAAAATGACATGAGAGAAAACGAAAACAAAATAGAAAAGAAAGAAAAAGATTATGCGAAAATGGAGAAGAAAATCATTTGTTATCCAAGAATATGCTGGACTCGCTGTCGCTGTCACTGTCACTGTCGCCGGCCGATGTAGCTGGAGCAGAGGCCATGGTCGATGGTGCCGACGACGTCGCGGCCGATGGAAATGGGTCGAAAAGTGCTCGGAAGTGGGTGGCGGCATCATCTTTGTGGAAATTGAGCTCGAAATAGCCTGATCTGTTTTGGCGCATATTCTCTTCACGATATTCGTTGCAAAAGACGTAAAGGTGGATGCCCTTGAGGTAGATGCAGTGCGGGTTATGTTTGCGTACAATCCACGCTGATGGGTGATCGTGGTGCGTGAGAAAAGATGTCCAGACGGGACTATAGCGCAAGTCACCCTCCCAGACGGAAGCGTGTAGACGGATGCGGCCCGACTTGGAGTCTTGGAACACGGTGAGAAGATGATCATAGCCATCGTCGGAGATGCGCGCCTGAAAGAGCCTCTTTTCGCGGCTAATGAAAAACTCATGGTCCTGGATATTCCGTGTCAGGGCGCCGTCGGACTTGAGCGCGATAAAAGTCGTCTGGAACAGCACGAGTTCTTCCCATGTCAAAAAATACAAAAATGCCCACAGCTTGGCGCGCTTGTCGGCAAAGCTCCAGCGTTGCAGCACGAGGCAGCTGCCTTCGCGCTCAACCATGACCTCGTGCACGCCCTTGGTGCTGTAGATGGGGTTTCCGGCGTCATCGAGACAACGGATCATGAGATATGGAGCGTTGTTGCTGGGCTCGATATAAGCAATGAGAGTGAGGCGCTCGTTATCAAACGAGCGGCGAAACAGCACCTTAGCTGTCGGTCCCAAGGTCGGCGGTAGCCAGGGCCCATGACACATAGAGCTATTAGGCTTGTTAGTATAGTCTTCGTACTATTCATACCATGAGAACGAGGTGGGAACGTACAATTTGAGGTGTCTGAGGGGGGTTCGGCTCGGGAGAGGACGCGAGAAGATTTCTTCTGCCCAGTGAACGTTCTTGTCGCGATAGCTTAGTGCCAGATGAGACGGGGCAACAAGTGCCTTGGACTGCTCGGGGGGCTTCAGACCCAGCTTATGGCGAAGATCCTCAAGGCGTCTCTGCAACACTTCAAGTGCGTTCATATCGAAGATTGGATTCCTGGTCAACATCTGACCAAGGAGTATTATGAACTGGTGGTAGAGCGCGAAGATGCTTGGCAACTGGATACCGCCGGCCTCCTCCGTCATCTTGTGGTACATGGTTCGCCAGCGAATCTCCTTGGTCTTGGTAGTGTCATCATAGTGTGTGCGAATGTCTGTGAGACTTTTCTGGAAACAGGGCAGGAGAAGCTCAAGGTAGTCCAGTAGCACATGCACGCGGCTGGGATGGGACCTTGTACTTTCGAAAAGCTGCGAGAGAGCAGTACTGCATCTCCGAATCTCTTCCATCAGAGCCAAGACAGGTGGTTGGAGTGGTTCGGCAAGGCTGATCCGGATAGCATCTAGTGAGCTCGCAACGGCATTGGCAACCATTGTTTCAGAGTAGCACCCGCCAAGAAGAATAGCCGAGCGACTAGCAGCCGGAGGTTGGCCACTGAGGACCATGCTTTGTGACATCACGGGCGCCATGCTGGGGCCCATACTGGGGCCCATTAAGGCAAGCATCCCCGGTGGTGGGCCACCTATCATGCCGCCCGCTGGAACGGGTGGTCGTGCTATAGGCGGTGCCGGATAGGCCCGAGGTGGCCCGGGCGGTGGCCCGAAAGATGAGCGAGCAGGAGGGCAGCTGTACGGCCTAGCTCCTGGCCCCCCCATCGGCCCTCCCATCGGCCCTCCCATCGGTCCCCCCATCGGTCCCCCCATCGGCCCCCCCATCGGCCCCCCCATCGGTCCTCCCATCGGTCCTCCCATCGGTCCTCCCATCGGCCCTCCCATAGGCATGCCCATTTGTCCTCCAAACTGGCTGTGTCCGCCGTTCGGTCCACAATATGGGTAGGCCATTTTGAAAAGTGCAAGTGATTAGGAAAAGCTGAGAGAAAAGTTGTCTGGCGTTATTCGATATTGTTGTATGTTCCAGGTGTGTGAAAGAATCGCTCAAAGGGACACCGGAAGAGAATAAGGTAAAGATTATATATGTAAAAATAGCAAGGCGTGTTCTTCAGGACATTTTTGTCGGTATTGCTGTGGTATAGAGGTCGGTGATGCAATCAAGGAGCATCAGCGGTCGGTGTGTACCGTCTTTGCGGGATTGACTTTTGTTTGTCGATGCGATCAACAATGCTCAATCCAGTTACAGTGTATACTTAGCTCCCCCAACCTAGAATCGTAAAAGGTATGTCAAGGGAGCACTGTTGGCAGGCTTAATGCGATGTTTCTCATGTGAATGTGGCCGATAACAGTATGCTCGGTAGCTGTGAAGATGCCGTTGATATGGCGGTTGATTGTTAAGGGGGGAAAAAACGGCAAAACGACAAAAAGGCGGGCAATGCAGATGAGCAGATAAATCTGCGTGGTTTGCCTGTGCAAGTATAGCCGAATGACAAAAAGAGCACGAGGATGTATGTTGTGGCGTTGATAGGTAATGGCGAATCGAGTTCCTCGTCAGACCAACATGAGTGCAGCGGGATGGACGGATAACGTCTGAACGTCTTAACGTCTGGAGACCCCGCGAATTCGTAGTACAGAGTACATGAGAGCTATATGACTGATTGGTCGTGTGGTCGTCCAGACTTATCGATCGTATGGACAGAAATGTGGCATGCGAGTGATGATGAGAAAGCAATCGAGAGTGACGACTAGGGAGGTTGCTACTGGTGATTCGCTTGAGGACAGTAGGCTACGGTGTGAGAGTAGTGTAGATGCTATAATGCTCAGGCGAAAGCGAAGATGAAGACAGTTCTGGCAAGCTCTCTGCAGTGCTCTGGTGTGTCCAGGCAGCCGGGTTGAGCTGTGTGTGGTGATCTATTTGGCGGGAAAAGACAAGAACAATGCCGAGATCACGTTATGTGAGGTTTGTGGTCAGTAGATGGTGGGATGTTGGCAGTAGTGCCGATAACAAGCAGGATAAAAAGATATGGATGAGTTAGGAGGGAAAGGAAGACAGAAAAGGGAGACAGAAGATGGAAAAGAGGGCGGAAAAGAGAAGAGAGTGACAGAGTACAAGAGGTTGTAAAAGGCAAGTCGGACAGTCAAAAAGCCAGAAAGGCCGACTGTGCGAGGCCGATATAGTGCGCTTCCTTTCGTTTCCGCCTTTTTCTGTTTGCCCGTTGCTGCCGCTGGCAAATCCGCATTGGGCTGCACTCACGAGCAATCGTGTGCAGTAATGTGCAGTAGGCCGGTAGCAATAATGCCCAACTTGGTTGAAACCAGGCGATCGGGGTAATAGAGTGTATAGTATGTGTGCATAGTGGCTATAGTGAGGGGAAGAATATGCATGCATGAGAGCCAGTTGATTGTCTGGGCTTCTTCTATTTTGCTCATCGCTGTTGACCGCAAGAGATCGGTACTCAGTTCATTGGCGTGCTCCACGATAGAACTACCATCTGGGGCCCGTTGTAGGGACGGTGGTAATGGCAGCGTCACTGACGTGGCTGGTGTGTAATAATAGGTCCTAGCCGGAGCAGCTCGAGAGCATAATCATAAGCAGAAATAATAAAAGAACAAAAGTTATAAGCTTCAACGCCGCGGACTTTAGAATTCGAACTTCATAATCCTATTCAATATGGCCCGAGACTAAGCAGACCTTGATTAGTTGACGGGCAGAAACGGGCAGAAAGATTGAAGAATGATGCCAAAAAAAGAAGAAAAAATTGATTGCATGAAATCTGTCTCCCACCGTGCTTTTTGCCTTGTAGATTCGGCAGCCGTGCATCAAGATGAAGAGCTGTAAACTGAAGAAGAAACAAAAAGAGAACAACAAAACCAGCAAAACCAACAAGAAAAAACTGTCGACTGGCACATGGGCCTAGAATGCAGATGCAAACAGCAAAGACAAACATCGCGACTGGATGATGGTTGGATTCTCGCAGCCCCATCAGACCAGTAGCCAATTCAATAGAAAAACACAGATAATGTGGCTGCTGTCGCTCTGCATGCTTCTGCATATTCCAAAGCCAGCCACTGGCGGGCACAGGCAATACGCAAAGGACAAAAGGCAAAGTGCAAAAGTACAGAAACCACTGGTTGTAAACCGTGCCACGAATCCCAAAGACGGGCCCCTCTTGGTACTCCTGACCAATTCTAGAGAATCCTCCTCGACAAAAGGGAACGGAGAGGATTGCTCCCGCATATAGAGTGGTGCGTGCAGGCTGCATTAGCACTATGCAGATGGCTAAGCATAAACAGAGTAAATAAGAGAAAAAGAAATCATAGACGTAAATGACGAAGACGGGACGGAAAAGTGTAAACTCTAGGGGTACAGGAATATGAATCTAGAAGTTGGAATATGATGATAATGACAATTGCCGAACTGGTAGGACTGAAGACGATGGCTGAAAGAGAAGAAATGAAGGCAAGGTAAAGAGATGAAGGAAAGAGTGAAACGACGAGACCATTGCTATATATGTCGCGATAATCGTAATCGGAATTAGAAAGAGCACACATCGCAGCTTCCTTTCGCCGTTTCATTCGTTCAATTGCGTCGCCACGTTAATATTGAGAATGATAAAGGAGAGTCACATGTAACAAGAATGGCCATCGCACCTTCCTCTACTGTTTGTCATGACATAATCGAGGTCTGCGCTCAGGTCGGAATCAGCGACACTACGTTTCATGAGCACCGGCAGTCTGGACTTAAACTCAAAGTACGCTGATGACAGAAAACCTAAAGCTTAAAGCCAAAAATAGAGCTGCCACTTTATACGAGATGGATTCTACACCCCCGAGTTCTGAGAATTACAGAGGAAAGATGATATGAGAGCATCACATGGCAGATGCTACGCGCAAGACACGATGCAGGCGTAGATCGTGGACCGGCACACTCACTTTGGTGGGATTAGTCAGACGTCGACGGGGTCATTCAGTAATAACCTGAGGCATCAACTTTAGGTGAGTTCTTATTCTCATCACAGTAGTCCTTCAACATGTTATCGACATCACAATTAAGCCAAAGTCAACGTATTTCTCCTTTCATTCACCGACTAGTATACATTGTCCTGTCCTTACTGCTCGTCTTGCCCTGCCCATAACAGGCAAAGAAAAGTAAAAACAAAGCAAAGGATATCATAGGACCCAGCCGCGTGTACCGGCGGCGTGATTGCCATCGTCGTGACCCGAGTAAATTCAAATAACCCTCATACATCCCATAAAACAAAAAAGAAAAGGTAATCCACAAAATGAAACGTTAAAGCAAATAAAGCAACCAGCCTGGCAATTGACCTGAGAACCGTGAATCATTCCCATGCCACTTGCCCTCGCGCCACCGCCGTGTTCCCAACCCGAAACATGAGAATAATAAAACAAAACAAGAATGGACAGAAGATAAAAGTCAAAGACGGGTCGACACGCTTATGCGTTGTAGGCGGCCTTCTCGTCCTCGTAACGCTTCTTGTCGGTGGCAGCCTTGGCCTCGTAGGGAGTGCGCTGCTTATCGTTCAGGGCCTTCCAGCGCTCACCGAGGAGCTTGCCAACCTGGCCGAAAGTGATACCGGGGTTCTCGTCACGGACGTTCTCACGCTGCTCGTTGGCGAAGAACATGTAGGCAGACAGACCGCGCTTGGGTGCGTTGGGGTCCTTCTTGGTGCGGCGCTTCTCGACCTTGCCGGTCTTGGTCTTTGCTGCGGCCTTAGGCATGATGCTGTTGGTGTTAGAGTTTGTTATTGTATAAGAGTGATGAAATGTGTGGCAGTATGAGTTGTGAGAGCAGAAGTTGAGTCTAATGACCAGAGGCAAGAATAAATTATGGAAGTGTAAGGCTTGTGAGATGAGACTCATTCACAAAGTCATTCACTTGCGCAATTCTTTATCTGCCGGGCTAGTGTATCATTCCATAATCATGGGACAATTGAAGTTCAGACTTTGACCACTCGGTAAAAGTTCGCGACTCATGCAAGACTGAACACAAACTCAAGCGAATGAAAACTCCATCGCAAATAAATGCGGCTGCGCTTGTTTGTGAGTGGCTGTCAATTACATGCAAAATGGCGGCACGCACAAGTCAACAATGAACACAGATTGCACTAATCGTAATGCGCATTCAGAGCGCATCTTGAGAGCTTCTGAGGCGCATCTTGGATCGTGGCCTTGTTTGTTTTGTTGACGATTGTGGACCAAAAGCGGGCGCAAGACCAGGATTGGTGCGATTGCGTGTAAGTGAAGAGGTGAAGTGCGTGTAATGTGTAAAAGGGAATGGGTGAAGACAAGGTGAAAGGTAAAAGAAAAATGACGAAGACTTTGAAAAGTCAAGCAATCTCATCAAAAGTGACGATAATTGATCTTGTCAATTGACCAAGTCATAATCTTCAAGAATCGTGGACCAAGTTGTTTTTTGCTGATAATGGTGACAAAGCTGGCACTTACAATGAGTTTATGTTGTGGGTTTTGGTAAAAAGGTGAGTGTAAAGATTTGTATGGGACGATGCGAGGCTTTCACAGTGGTGATTTTGGTGGTAAAGTTTGTATGGGAGATAGAGAAGAGAAGAAGAAGAGAGAGAGAGTAGGAGAGGAGAGAGTATGTGGGCAGAGAAGGGGAGAGAGGCGGGCCTTTTTACTATGGGCTGGCTGATTGAGAGGGAGGGCAGCGCGCGCGCGTGAGAGGGGGGGAGTAGCGAGGAGAGACCAGAGAGAAAGAAAGGGAAAGGGCGGGGGGTGTGCAAATTGCAGACGGAACCAGCAAATTGCGCCCGTTGCGGTACCCTTACAGGCGACCGCTTTACAGGTGACAGTGCAGAGTTTATTCAGAATTTACAGGGGATATTGCTGTACAGTACAGCGTCTACTGTGCATATTAGTCTCAATAAGAGATATCTAACAAGTATGCGGAGGGAAAGTGCGGCTGGCAGCTAAGATACTTAGGAGGCAACTAGGCATAATGGGGAGAAGAGCGTTGCCTGGGTGTGTGGACTCCGTGGGAGGGAAGGAGCAAAGGGGAAGAGTGTGGGTGGGTGCCATGTATTGTTTTGGTGGAAATAAAGTATTTGTTTTAGATACTAGTTTTAAATACCAAAATTGCGTGCCTGCTGTTTACGCGCAGGAATGGTAGAGAAATAGTAGGAAAGCGTGTGTGGTGAGTAGGTGGGCGGTGCCCAAACCCCCCAAAAATGAAGGAGGTATTAAATTAAATAGCAAGTTTAAATCCGCTAAATTAGGGTGGCAGGTAGAAGAAGGAAGACCGGCAGAGAAGTGTTTGAGAGGCCAAGGGGGGTGGTAAGAGAGGAGAGGAGAGGGTGGACAAGAGAGGACTCTGCGCCTGCAACCGATCTGGACAAACTCGTACCGCTCTCTCTCACTCTTGCCGTGGTATATTTGGGAGGAGAGTACATTGCACTTTGTATTTTGGTGGTGGTGGTTTTTTGGAGATACAGTGAGCTGTAGTATGTGCTGTGTATGTAAGCTCCTGCTGTAGCTGTAGAGCTTCACTGAGCTCTTGCTGAATGTAGAAGTCTGCCTCTCCTTCCCCTGTTTATGTCTCTTTTTTTTTTTTTTGTGTGTGAAGACTGTACTCTTTTTTACTCTTTACTGCTTTCTCTTATTTGCTTCTCTTGCATTTTTTTTTCTTTCATAAGTATGTCAATGTCATACACTATAGACTCGTCTACTTCTATTGCCGTCGACATGCCTTTGTCGAGTCCTCAGTAATAATACTCTGCTCTTCTGCTCATCCGCTTCAACGCGCTATATTTCGTGTCATATGGTTGGTCAATTTCAAGTATTTGTAGAGCACTGAACTGCCCTCACTGAGCCGCCCTTTTCCCCGGTACTTTAATAACGCCAGGTAATAATGTATCTCGCTCCAGTCCCACTATGTCCTGGTACCTGGCCTGATGTATCGTATCTGACCATGTACCTCTCCACTCTGTGCCGCCCTTGTTGTACTTCTTTTTAGTCTCCTTGTTTTGGTGTTGCTTTTTCTATGTGATTCTGTCCCCGCTTTTCTACTATCTCTTGTGTGTGTCTCTCTTTCTTGGTGCATTTCCTGGTGTCTCTTTGGCTGCTAGACCTTGCACAGAATATCACCCGCACGCTAGCGTCTCACATACTCGTAGACATACCACACACCTCTTTGAGCGTTGCCCCCCTGCTCTCTCTCTTTTCTTTTGTCAGTCTGCCTCTCTGCACTGTCTCGACAGTCACCTCCTACACGCTCTGTCGCACTTATCCGTACTATCCGTATTATTGCTGGTTTGGCTCGCTGAAGCTGGCACTGGATCGGCATACTGCATCAAATCATACGCTGCCTACTGGTAGGCTCGGTTTGCAAACAAAGCGTCAAGTAGTGGTAGTAACAGCCACACAACACAGTACGAGTATGCTTAGTCTATATTTGTATAGAGTCTAGAGTCTAGACACGGACTTTTGCGCTTTGCGATCACAGCCCGTCGTCTCCGATATATTTAGCTATTTATCTCAAGATACACTATATTTACGCACTGTGAGTGCTGCCTTATCGTATTAACATCGGAATAGACAAGAGAGGTGGAAGGTGCATGGATAGCTCTTGCCAAACTAACTGCAAGCTGCCTTTGTTTGCACTGCACTTGTCGTCATAATCGCACGTAATCGCCTTGCAGATGGAAGGAGCGATGCACAACAATCAATAAGCTGCACTCCGTACATACCGTATTTCTATGCTTAATACAGTACAGTATCAATGAGCTTATATGTCATCTTTGCATCTTAAGATTTGCTTCAAAGTCAACACTAAGCAAGTCGATACTTGCTTTCATAGCAAGTTCAAATTAAAGAGGTGATACTCGCTACACACTCACTCAGCACTTCTACGGAGCACTCCGTATTTTGGACATATATTAATTTAGAATCGCGCATCAATATTGTAAGCATATGTTGTGCTCTGTCCATCTTCGTATCACATAGAAGAGCTCCATAGTCTTCTTTGGAGAGATGTCTGCCAACATAACAGCATCGTCTGCACTCTATAATTTGTATGCAAGGGAGGGTGCACGGGTGATGGCGCACCAAATTGCTGCATGCTGTGTAGACCAGACCTCTCATTGGAGTGAATGATGGAGTAAGACATTGGACTATGGACATCGAGGGAGAATGGCACTGTGTGAGCTTATTCAAACACATGGTAACAGTGCCAGTACTGTGTGGGAGAAGACAGAGGTGGTTCACAGGCAAAGGGTGATCAAGGAAGAGAAGAGGAAGGAACGACAAACTGGCGCACGCGCACTCGGCAAAGGCAACAATGGGGAGTAGCAAATACGCGTGCGTATGACTGCCACTAGCTCTGCCTGGGTCTGGGTACTTGCTCCTCATAAAAAGGTACTTGTGAATCAGAACCGACTAGGGGGAGGGGGGTGTACCCAAGCGCAAGCCATTTCCTTCTCCTTCTCCTTTCCTCACTCCTTCCCTCTTTTTGCTGCTGATTTCGTCTCGCCCTTTGTGTGGTGCAATTTCGGTGTCCCATTTTCAGTGTCCATTTTGCGCCCATTTTTGAGATCCCCCCATTTTCCATGTCCCATTTTCTACCCATTTTCACTTTTCTTTGATTGCCTCTTTGGGTGTTTTGCGACGCCCAAATCACTCGTCACGTGAAGCTGCAATAAAAAGCACAACGCGTCAAGCTCGAGCGCGTCTTGCCATCAACATCTTAGAATTAAGTGCCAGAAAGTCATGATAACTGGTTTGGGCAATGCGAATTATGAAGAAGCTGTATTGCTATATTATTGTATTTGGTGCAAAATGCAAACAGTTTCAGTAAACTCTTGCCACTTGTTGGCGCAGCGAAAGGACAGCTCTAAGCCAGTCGATAGCTCATCCTAGAGCTGTTAACCATGGCCGTTGAGCTGACCCTCAGGTAGCCGCTTCACATCTAGTGTAAACGGCCTATACTGAGTTATCCAAGACTACCACCGTGATATTTTAGTCCCCTGCGCGCATGCCAAACTCAAGCCGTCCTTCCCACCACGGCGCCGCTTCTTGCGCCCAGGTCTCGGTGTGACCTTGGATCGGGTTGCAATCGATCTGCTTGATCGTGCACATCTCGCAAGCCTCTGGGCGATTGGCCAGTGTTCTCTTTATGCTGTCTAGGGCAGAATAGTTGTTAAGCAAGGCCCTTGCGCGCACTCTCACTATTAGGAAAGTGGCCCTCGCTCTATGCGACTCTTGTAAACTGCATTCAGCTTCACTCTGGGTCCAATACAATGTCAAGCAACGCGGCATCTCGTGCCCAGTCCACGCCGCTGCCCACCACTATCGCGCTTGCTGCTCCCTTGATCAGCTTCCACCGCTGCCGGCTCTCCTTGACAGACGCCTTGAGCTGTGCAAGTTCGGGTGATTCGTCTTCGGCGCTGGCATCGTCGTTGTTGCCCGCTTCCTCTGCCAGCTGCCGCACCTCGGCTGCGAGCTCAACATTCTTGGTTTCCAGCTCACGGCATGTTGCCGCAAGAGCGGCTCGCTCGGCGTCTACAGCACGACGCGCAGTCGCTTCGCGCGCAACAGACTGGGATACAGTATCACGCTGCTCGATGGCCGCCAGCAGATCGCGCTCAATAGGCGAGGCCTGTGTTGCCTGGTGCACCGCGCGCAAGACGGGGTGGACGGTCAAGACACTGTCGACGACTTCGGTGCGCAAGACGTAGTTGGCGCGAGCTTCGAGGAGGTTTTGCTGTGCTGTCTCGAGGGGGGTCGTTGTTTCTTTTCCTTTATAGTCAGTATTTTTGAAGCTTGGAGCCCGTGTAAACCGTAGAATGCGTAGTACCTGAATGTGCCTGGCGTGCCTTTAGCAGTGCGGCCTCGAGCTGGATCGTCTTAAGCTGGTCGTAGAGTGCCAGAACACGCGCCTCGTCGTCGGAGAGCACGAGCGCTGGAGCTGCATTGTCGCTGGTGTCTTTCTCGGTGTCTGCAGGCACATCGCCCATTGGTGTGTCGATTTGCGCGGCCATTTCGGGCTTGTGGTTTCTACACTATTAACTGTCTGCTCGTCGTCCTATCGTGACCTCAAGCTCAACGCGACGCGATGCTTGTGATGTGGCTGAACTGTGGCGTTAGATTGCTTGCAGCTCAGATGGAGCAGCTGGAGGCAGCTGGAGGCAGCTGGAGACGGCTGGACAGCTGGGAGACTGGAGTAGTCAGCAGGTCAAGCTTTCTGTCATCTACTATCTACTTATCTACTATCTATTTACAGGCAGGTGCTCCGTACAGTCACGAGGCAGCGTTGCGCTAGCAGCTCTAGTGGACTTATTAGTCATTAAACTGCTTTAGTCAGGTCCTAGAACGTCACCCATCACACCGCGACAGGCGCCTACCGAGTCGAGAATAGGCAAGGCAGTACACAAATAGGCACACTTCACTTTCGATCTTCGCTTCGTCTTCGTCGCCTCTTGCTGCCGCTTCCTCCGCATATCATCGACGACACCTTGGGCTGTTGTCCTTTTGTCGGGCATTTTTGCATTTTCGCATTGAATCCTTTGTGCATTAATTCAATCAGCTCAACTCTAAGCTGCTGCGCATTCGCCAACGACCTTCCCCTCCATCAGACTCGACCTATCGCCTTCGTCGCTTAGGCCTCCTTGCCGATCCCGACTTTTCGGCCCTTCTTTATCTCTCCATCTCTCTCTCCAACCAGAGCTTCCATCATTATCATCTACAACCCTTTCCATCCCATCATCCTCTACATCGACCTAGCAGCTTCAGGTCATGTCTTGTGATGGCCAACGAGGTGCTGATAGCCCACACGGGCCAACGCCTGCACGTCGACTTCTCTAAGCTTCTATCGTGAGTCTAGATGGCCCATTTATTTTTATTAAGGTCTATTAAAGGGTCTAATAGCTAACCTCGATAGTGTCGATGAATTCCGATCTATTGTCAGCCGTCAAACATCCATCCCGGCAGAGTGCATCATCACCCTTACACCCCAGGGCAAACCCCTCCGGCTTGCCGCATTCCAGACAGAAGTACGTGATGTCATCAGATGATAGAAGATGATTCAGCAAAATCTAACTTTAGGAATAGAAAGAGCTATATGTCTACGATGCTCGGACAACACAAGCTGACGCCGTCGGCTCCGCGGCCATCGCCAACCTCGAGATACCCCTTCCCAAACGCTACATCGCGTCCAACCCGCCCAATGACCTCCGCGATCAACGATCGTTAGCCGCGTGGCAAGAGCTCTTCCATTCGCGCCAGAAATGGGCCAGCGCTATCGCCGATGACTGTGCGTCTAAGTCTGGTGCTGCCCAGGAGCGGTACTCGGAAATGGATGCTATGATGCGCTGCCTCGATGCCGCCGTGGCCAACCTCGAAGCCGTCGTCAAGAGCACTGACACCAAATACAACGAGATCAAGAAGTGGACCAGTAGCGCCCAGACCGACTACAGCCAGCTTGTAGAGCGGTGGGAGCAGTACTTGGAGCTAGCTCGCAGCGTGTCTATATCCCCGGCTATCCTACACTTCATGACGGGCACCGACGGCACCAACGGCAGCAGGAGAGGAAGCAACGGCAGCGCCTCCAGGGGAGGAAAGTCGGCAAAAGCACAGAATCCGACACTCGAAGATCTGCTCGACTTGGACACCGCACGCAAAGCTGGCAAGCTTGCTCCCGGTGCCCTGCGTCGCTTCACCAACAAGATCTCCGAGCTCAACCGCAATGCACCTCAGTTGTTTCAGGGCTGTGAAGAGGTGATGCAAGGCTTTGAGCGTGCAGTTGACCGCTCGGCTTTGTCTCACGAAGGCGAGACTACCCAACTCTTACAGGACATCCAGGCCGTGGCCAACAAGATCAACACCGATTACCAGACAACCCTCAACTACTCAGAATCGACACGCGATGTCCTGCAGGCCTCCAAGATTGCTGCCACACACACAGAGCGCCTACTGCCAAGCATCAAGAACCGCGCTGTGGAGATGGACGAGATGATGCGCTATGCCACACAGTCACGCAACGTCTTGGCTCTCGAGACTGTTGACTTTATGCGGACAATCACTGATCTGACTACACTCAGTAGCGAAATCAAGGGCCAGATCACCGCCATCGGCAACAACGAGGAAGACATGGCCCACTTTGACTACCTGCGCCTCGTACAACAGATCCCCTACGTCTATGCATCATTTGTCAGCGAGGCCATCAAGCGCCGCGAGTGGCTCGACAAGGTCAAGGCCGACTCGTCCACGCTGGCCAACGAAATGGCCCTGTTCCACGAAGAGGAGGTAAAGCGCAGAAAAAAGTGGCAAAAGTCTGTCGGTAACTTGGCATATGGCCCGCCATCGTCCACATCTGACGAGCACCGCGTGGCCGGCCTCGAGGTCAATCTACTTGGTGAAGAGGCCGAATGGCCCCTTGTCACACGCAAAGACCTCCAAGATCTCTATGATATTCTACAACGTCAGAGCGTCGACGCCAATCTCGTCAACGATATTGGCAAGATGATCACCGACCTCAACGCGCCCACCAAGCAGCAATCCAAGCGCATCAAGGCGTTCAAAAATGGGAGCGTTCATGAGGCCGCCCTAGGACGCAGCGGACTAATGATCCGCGGCGACGACGATGTGCTGCGTAGCCTGCAGGACGACAAGGCCAAGGTCGAAAACAAGCTCAAGACGGCTGAGAGCCGCGTGCGCCGTCTCGAAGATCTGCTGCACCGCCAGAGCCAGGCATCTAGAGCAAGCCTGGGTGGTGTATTTCAGTCGATTCAGAGCGGCCACGACTCCACATCATCGGTTAAGCCCGGTACACCGCGGCTGCAGCATGACCGCCGGATCTCGCTCGATGCCGGTGCGGCTTCTGGTCTTGCGTCGGCCGTTGCATCATCGACAACTGCTGCTGACCATATGCGACTCACACAGCGTCTGCAGCAGCTCGAAACCGAGTTGGCAGCTGAAAAAGAGCGTTCAACTAGTGCAGAGACGGAAAAAGCTGAGATCCTAGGCCGCATGGATGAGACCAACTCGACTAAGAAAGATTTGCTTGAGAACCTAGAGGCCCTCAAGAAGGAGTTTACCGAGGAGCGTAAGTCGCTCGAGGATGAGATCCGGCGGCTGCAAGCGCGTCTCGAAGATACTGAGGACGAGATGGAGCACTTTGGCGAGTCGCGCGAGAACGAAAAGGCCACGTACGACGAGAAGATGCGGTCTCTACAGGACGAGCTAGAGCATGTGACCAAGGAGTACCGTGACGAGGCGCTCAAGACCCAGGGACAGGTCGAGTTCTTGCGCAAGGAAACTAAGCTGCAGCGCGAGCATAACGAGTCGCTCGAGAAGCAACTCCAAGCAGCACAGGAGGAGGCGCAAGCAGCGACCAAGCGTGTGCAAGAGTCCAAGGATACAGAGGAATTACTGATCCGGGGCTTCCGTGACCTCTTCCAGCAGCTATCCGCCGACAGTACGTCTTCTATAGACGGCAAGTCCAAGTTCAAGTCTAGACGCTCGCCGTCGCCGCCCACCGATCTGCCAGATCTCGTCGAGACAGTGCAGAATAAGCTGGCCGATGCTCTATCGCGCATGCAGACGACAGCCAGTGATATGACTATTGTCAAGGCCGACCTTGCGCGTGCCGAAGCTACTACGCGCGAGCTACGCGAGCAAATGGCCGTATCCAAGGATACCCTGGCCGGCGAAGAACAGGCTGCGCGCCACCTACGCGAAAAGCTGGCCGAGGAAAAGGCCCGCATTGCGACACTCGAGGAAGAGCTGACGGAGAGCCGCGCTGACCTCAACGCACTGCGTGGCAAGATCTCCGATGGCGAGACGGGCTCCGAATCGCTCCGCAAGCGGCTGGAAGAGGAAGAGAAGAAAGTCGTTGGTCTTACTGACGAGGTCTCGGCCAAACAGTCGCACCTGGGCAGTATTGAGGAAGAGCTGCGGCTGTTCCGCGAGAAGTACCAGGCGGCACAGGCTACAATATCCACCCTTACAACACGCTTCGACGCTCGCACGCTGCGCTGCAAGGATCTGTCGCAGAGGCTGTACACGCAAAATGACCGTCTTGTACGGCTGCTGGAGCGGCTAGGCTACGCTGTGACGCGCGACGGCGAGTCGTCCATGGTGATCCAAAAGATTCCGCGGTCGGAGAGGTCGACCATCATTTCCGAAGGCAGCGCTTCACTCTTGATGCGCAAATCCACTGCCGTACTACCTCCAGCTACTTCGACTGCTGCTGGTGGTGACTCTGCGCCCGCATCACCTGCTACTACCAACGACAAGTCAGCCGATGTCGAGCTCCTATACTGGATGAACAGCGCCGATAATGATACAGAGACAGCCAAGTATGCCAAGTACATGTCTGCGCTGGGTAGCTTCGATATCGACGCCGTGTCCGAGACCGTCTACCGGCGCGTCAAGGAAGTTGAGCATATCGCGCGCAAGCTGCAGCGCGATGTCCGCAGCTACCGCGAGAAGGCACACGCTCTGCAGAAGGATGCACATGACAAGATTGCTTTTAGGCATTTCAAGGAGGGCGACCTCGCGCTCTTCTTGCCGACGCGCAACCAGACTAGTGGTGCCTGGGCCGCGTTCAACATTGGATTCCCGCACTACTTCTTGCGCGAGCAGGAGGCTCACCGGCTGCAGAACCGCGAATGGCTCGTTGCCCGCATCTCGCGCGTGCAAGAAAAGGTCGTCGACCTATCAAAGAGCATGACGCAGAGCACGGCAACAGCGGCAACAGACAACAGCATGACTGCCACCATTAACAGCGACAATCCATTTGACCTCTCAGACGGTCTGCGCTGGTACCTGATTGACGCGCAAGAGGATAAGCCGGGTGCCCCGTCAACCCCGGGGCTCGGCAAGAGCACGGTCGCCGCTAATAACGTCGAGGCCGTGGCCGATATCCACACGCACGCGCGCACGCCGTCGGCATCATCGACTGTTGCGCGCGGACTTGGGCTCGGGCTAATTAACAATGCCAGTAGCAAAGGCAAAGACAAGGGCATTGGCGGAGTCAGTAAGACGCTCTCACGCAGCCTTGAGAGCCGCCGGTCGAGCACGAGCTCTACAACGCGCAAAGCCGCTGTCGGTCAGCTGACCGGGTCTGGGTCTGGTACTGCATCCGGATCTGGACCTGGATCTGGGTCTGCTGCTGGTCCTAGTCATCTCCGGAGCAGTTCGATGGCACCTACAACCAGCGAGGCGAGCAGTCTTCGGGCAGTAACGGCTGCGGACCAGCCCGGGACCACCGAGGTACGAGCCACTACTACTTCCACGTCCCCCAAGTCTCCCAAGTCTCCCAAGTCTTCACATCCCACTACCAATGTTGTCGATTCATTGCTCGGTCCCTAATTGTTTATCCGTCTGTGCAGCCTCCATCGCTCCAACGAGACCTCAGCGCCGTGTCTGAGACGCCGTCAAAGAAGAGCATAGTATGGGACGCGCTCTGGCCAGTTGGTTATAGTCGAGAGTAGAGGAGAGGAGAGGGTAGAGGGTAGAGGGTACTATTTTAGTTTTATACCCAGTTTGTTTCGTTGTTTTGCTGATTTGTTGTTTTGTTGTCTCTCCAATTGTTTTTCATTCTTTCATTCTGCTTTCTTGTTATCATAGCAAGGCATTGCACGGAGCAGGTTTAGGTTTCTTATTTTGATTATACCTTTGTTTCACTCATTGTCTTGATCATTCTGCCCGGCATACATTGTGCTACAGTCTTTGTTATTTTCCATCTTCATCTCCCTCCTTCTTTGACAACATTTTTGTTGGCATTTTATAGATTCAATATATTTCACGATAGTTTTACAAAGGAGAAGTTTATCATCTCAACGTGAATTTCCAAACTAATATACATTTATTCATATGCTTTTTACGACATCAGACCCCAGACTTTAGACTCAAGACCAAAAATAAAAGTCTAATCCTCCTGAGCCTTGACGAGCACAGTTCTCCGGATCACAGGCACACCCGAAGCCGCTGATCCTGCTGCACTCGATGTGTCGCTGCCAACACCGCTACCGCGCACCGTGATATCAACCTCCCACCGACCCAACGACTTGATCCGGTCAAGCGGCGCGGCGGCCTCGGTCTGTGTAGTCTCTTCTCCCTCTGCCGATGCTGCTGCCGACGCCTGCTCCTCAATAAACCGCACATCACGAGCCTCAATCTGGATCAGCATAACCTCCTCATCGTCTTGGCTGCCACGCAGCACCTCGCGCAGCGCCGTTGCCACATCCTCGGACGATACAGAGCCGTAGATGTCTTGCGAGTCGGCCGAAATCGTCTTGCGCAAGAACTCGAGCTTGGCCGGCAACAGCGTCTCCAGCAGCATCGCCGCGCGCGCGGCCGACACAGTCTTGAGGGTAATAGTAGGGCGCGCCTCGGCGGCGGCGGCGGCGGCGGCGGCGGCTTCACGTGCAGCCTGGGCGGCCTCGTAGTCCTTGTCGCGCGCGACAAAAGCAGTATCGGCGGGCACGACGGCGTCGTTGATGTTCTTGAAGCCAAGCTCGGACAGGCGCGAGCCCGTGACATACTCGGCCGTACCGTCGGGGTACCACTTGTTCCGCATCCGGCCACGGGCCACACGGAGAATGGTATCTATTCGTTAGTCGGGGTCTTAACTCATTATAGTGCCGAGTCGCTATAGAGACCTACCCTTGCGGCCAAAACGGGTGACGTCCTCCAGAAGACGGACAACAACTCCGTCTGCGTTGCGGTACTGCTTCTTACCGCGGGTCTGGATCATAAGGAAAGGGTTCGAGATGGTCGAGGACGAGGTCGCCGAGGCCATGGCGGCAGCTGTAGAGGTCGTCGTCGGTCTGACGGCTGAGGCAAAGGTCCGCCGGGCGCAGCCAAGGCAGGACGCCGATTGTGTTCGTAATGAGGCCATTGTGTGTGTGTGTGTGTGTGTGTGTCGACTTGAAGTCTCGAGGGCGTAACGAGGTCGTCGTTCGTCGGTCGTGCGAGCTGTCGTCTGCTTTTTTAGTGAAGCTATTTTTTCGGGGATGGATTTCTCGCGGTCTCCACAATAATATCAATTGGCCAATGATAGTCCGTTCTTAGCTACTCCTGTTGAAGGTGAAGATGTCATGCAATGGCAGCTTCAACTTTGTCTTTACCTACGTTTCTTCTTTTTGACCTTCTCCTCATAATTTCCATTCTTGTTATTTTAAAGTGCTGTTAAACTCTCTTGGACTAGGCACAAAAGCTGTTTCCGCCTAAAAATACTTTTGCAGTTTGTCTAGTTTTTACTGGTGCATTAAACGCCGGGATGTCAACCGTTTGGCTATGCTGAGATGGCCTACACAGTTGGGTATGAAACCCGTAGGTTGAAGCTCATCTTTTTGATTTTGGTCTGGCTTTTCATAATCTAGATTGTGTACGGTTGCAACCAAGTTTCACTATTTCGAACAATGTGGTCCCCTCGGCAATGAGCCGCTGAATGACAGGCGCGGTGGGTTCCACAGCCGAATACACGTGGAACATACGGAATCATCTCGTCATGTGTTCTTACTTTGGTACTCTGCCTATGGACAGTCCAATGTCCAAGCCTACGTCGACCATACGGCTCTCGCCGCTTTCTTACAAGCAAAATATATTGGTTGTTCATTGCCCTGTTCATGCCTGACGTCGTCGCTGGAGCCGCATTTGACGAGTTGAGAGATGCAAAATTGTTGCCGAAACGCATGGAAGAAGCCCTTGGCGACTTGAACCCGAAGCCCAAGAATGCCGACCTAGTCAGGCTCTTCTTATTATGCTGCTCGAACTCAACACACTCTCCCATGCTGTCTGCGCGCTCTTTGTTTGCATCTTCTGGTGGTATAAGCCCATGAATATCGATCAAGGAACAACAATACCGGTTGCAGAGCGTCCTGGCAGCACCACCGGTGGCGTCATGAGCCAGCCAAAAGGTACTAAAATTCGCCGTGCTTTGTCAGGCCATCTGTGTTGGATGCCCGTTCGGTCGCTTCAAGAGCTGGGCCGACCAGTATACATCATCAAACTAGGCTGGCATACATCTTACCAGCGAGCTCGCTCTATCTTACAGTGCTGCATCATGGGCTGGTACGTCTCTCACAGAGCAAGAATGGTAGCAGAGAAATAATTTGCACCCCTACACTGACGGCGTTGTCAAAACTTACGAATCTCTGTTACCAAGAGGTGTCTATTACGACGATACGAGCTGGATCATATCTCGATTCGAATCCAAAGTCAAGCAGCAGGAGCATCGGCAACATCCTGAGGGCGAAGATTCCGGGCCTTCAGCTGACGTTGCTGACAATCCTACTCGCAGTTCTGCTTAAACTACACATATTGATACGCCTGATACTCAGCTTGGTTGTATCATTAGCGACGATGGACATTTTGCGATTAAGCTGGAGCTATCGGAATTTGGTTTCAACGGAGATGGCTTCATATGCACGGCACAAGTACACCCACAAATGAGAGCTCTTGCCAGAAAGTTTGTTCCCTTCTGGTGGATGTTAAATTCGGTCATTTTAACTGTCCCGGCCAAATATCAAATATCTGATTCGGCCAAATCAGCTCGTGCAAGATCTATTCGCATATGTGTCTCTAGAAGAACTCCGAGATATTGAGGCGGGCCCGGCTTTGATCATTGTGTCAGTGTTCATAATTGGAGCGACAACGTGCCCTGCAAGAAATAGCACGCTGTTGAAACTCCTCTCGTCCAAGAAAATATGCAGAAAGGGTTCGCCCTTCTGGTGTACTTTATGCAAGCCAAAACCCTATGAATGAGTTTCTTGTTGCGGTCAATGGTTTGCTGCCTTTTTACACGGATACGAACAAGTTTCTATGGCGGTTTGCAGCAACATGGATCACCTCCTCCTCCGTATTAACAGCAATATCTTATTTATGGGTCTTACTTAATGATGCGTATAGAAATAAGGTCGATGCCGTCCAACGATATTGCCAACGCGTTGCTATGTCTCTTTGGCGGGTTGAGACTCAAAAACAGCTTGGTCGATCTCCATCCTACATCGTCCTCTGGCTACTTAATATGATACAATATAATTTAGTGGCTTTCCTTCTCGAAATTTTCTTGTTTGCTTCATTTATGTGGCAAACCAGTCCTTTTACCTTGATCTGTCGGGCTATTATCTTTGTCGAGGGTTTCATGGGTCTGGCATATGTTCCTGACGGTGCTTTTAAACTTCCGGACTGGGCTATCTACTTTCTTCACTTTTGATAGTTGCAAGTTATTTATCTCTGTTATAGCTTGTTTGATTTTACTTGACGAGCAACTAACCTTGACCGGTCCAAAACTTTAAATCAGATCCCAAGGGTCCGGTACCCGTCTATCCGGTGTTGATCTTGATACTGGTTGTATGCTTGGCCGAACTATCTAGCTAATGCGTGTCAAAGCGTATCCTTCGGGGATAGTTCCTCTACCACCATAAGTTCGTAGTCATGCGTTATTTGTGCATATTAATATAGCCTCGTGTTTCTGGTATCATAGCTTACTCAAAGATGTAACGAAGCCAGTTAGATTAGAGGTCCACTCTCTATTTATTTCCTATCTGGGCATTGCTGAGGATCAGTATCTCTTCGAATGTAAAGTTTCTATGTTTCTGATTACGGCCGTGGTTCGGCATCTTCCGAGACGGTTGATTATTTTTTATGCCTTGCGTCTACATGAATGATATTGTAGAAAGAGAGGTATCCTCAGCAAGATAAACATCAATAGATGTTTATTTATCCTCATACATTAGTCGACGAAGATCTACAATAATTGCATGCCCACTGGTTCTGAGTTTGGCATTACCAAGATGACTGCTTGTTCTCTCTTCTACTTGTTCTCTCTTCTACTTGTTCTCTCTTCTACTTGTTCTCTCTTCTACTTGTTCTCTCTTCTACTTGTTCTCTCTTCTACTTGTTCTCTCTTCTATATATCAGTATGCAATGTACGGCCTGTGTTAATACACAAAGTGTCGTTGGAAAGTATAGAAAAAGGGTGTGATGTGATTGGCTGCAAAGGTAGTCCTATCAGATGCCGCTACGGGAGAAATTACTCGTTCTAGAGAACACATGGAAAGGCAAGCATACTTCGGACAACATTAACTCGCCCGAGAATGATGTCTTTCTCTACTTCTTTACCTTGCTGTGAAATTGAAAACCTTGAAGGCCTGGACTGCACTACTTTCTAGGACAGACCAGCCAAGCTCAATGCCGGTCAGTAACTCCGAGTTAGTCCCGCAGACAGTCTTCGTCTTGAGACGTAATATATTTGAAAGTATGGTCTGTATAAACAACCTTATCATCTCTCCCATCTCGATATATTATCGTCTCCAGCGCAAATTTCTTTTTCATCTCGTCTTCATCTCCCTTAATTTCCTTAATATTATTATTGCCCATGAATCATGCCAACTCTGCCATCATCCCCACTACAGAGATTTCTATTGCGGCATCCCAAGCCGAACAAATATGGGTATTTGGTGACAAGGCCGATAAGACACAAATACAGCACCGAGCGATTATAATTATGCTGAGTAAGAGCCAACAAAGGCATGTCTCACTGAAGTACTTCAAAGAATAGCTCGATGCCATAAATAATGAAAGACAGACTCAGACTCAATATTCTAAGTCAAATCGTATGTCCGTAGACCAATCGGAAAACTCGCATATTCCGAGCTCTGCCAGCTCCAGCAACGTGGAAAAATGCTGGACTGAAGTGCACTGCGTATCTCAGATACCTAGATACTTGGTGGCGCGTTTAGTACGAGTATCTGTGGTCCCGGAATGCCCATCTTCCAGACGCAGTTGTGGTCTCATATCGGACAGGCCTGGTAAGTTTAAAAAGTCTCCTGCATATTTTTTATTAATAACTTTGATGTGTCCGATTTCCGTCGGGGCATCGGCTGTCTGGTTGTCTGGCTGTCCGATTGTATGTGGTGCTACGGATACTTGCTAGCGACCATGTACCGTGCAACTAGTTATGTATTCTCCGTAGTCGATGCCAGTCTGTCAGTGAAGATCTGATCGATGCTTTCTTTCTTTTGCCTTCTTTCTTTCTTTCTTCCTCTCCTGATCCTTCTGACTCTTCTTCTGATTGCCACTATTTATCTCAACCCCCATCAAATCATGAATTTGAGTCATACTTTATCTTCATGCGTCATTAGAAAGTCGGTCTGCGGGCACCAATTGACAGTTTGCCTCCAGGGTCCATAATCGTAGAGCCATGTTTCTTCGCCCATGTCAGAAACAGTCCTCAATCAAAATGCGTTAGCACTCCACTTTCCATCCCGATCGCGCCACTGCTCTTCTTTCTTCTTCCTTCTCAACCTTTGTCAACTCAGTTATAAAGTCTTCTGCCCAATTAGGATAACTCTATACGCCCCACCACACCTTCCTGGATTGGAGCAATAGTTCCGAGTAAAGAGATATGACGACAGGAAGAGGAAAAAGAAGACTGCATTATTATTAATGAAGAGAAAAGACATGAGGAAGGAGCGATGGCTGGATCGATGAGGATAAACGAAGAGCAGCTAGATCTTGCATCGCACAAGCACACAATAGACATAATATGGTAGTTGCTGGGAATGCAGTAATACAGCTGGTCGCGACTGCCTAACAAGGAATTAGGTCGGTGTTGTTGCGGTCTCGGCCTACTTTTGACACCTTGTTGGCAGCTCTACTACTGAGAAAGGAAAGTACGTTCGTCATCGCACCTTGGACTGGCCCAAAGCTCGCCATACAATCGCCCAATTAGATAGCTTCTATTACGCGGGAGTTCCTTCCCTTTTCTATTGTGCTTAGAGTTTCGTTGTGTCGCTCTTTCCTCTTGCGCAACTTCCCCTCTTTTGCTCTTTCCATGTCTGTCAGTCCAGTTTCACAGTGCCAGTTACGGCCTCGCAATGCGCACGATTTGAAATCCAACGAAATTGCGAGTTTCGCCCGAAGAGGAGCTCTCACTGTGCGGACAACTGTGCCATGGTCTGTTAGTGACACTCTTCTCGTCCCTCCTCCCTGTCGTAAGATAGAGATATATAAAGCTGCACCAGTAGCATGTGCATCGTATCGGCACTCCTTCTATCTGACGTGTACCGGAAACACAGCTAAAGTATGTGAAAGTGCGGGGTAATCGAGGTGATATTGCCCGTCCGGGTTCCGCAGGCCGTGCGCCGCACTGTATGCGCGAGAGCACGGGGTCAGGCGACGCGCGATGCCAAGAGAGGACTTGGTGCAGGTCCACCAGTAAACCGCAGCGCCATATCATTGGCCACAAGCGGGCGGGGCACGCGTTGAGTGGTGGTGTAAGGGCGTCATTGTAAAGCTAAAAGATAGAAACTAAGGATAAAGAACGGGCTAGAAAGAGAGAAAACAGGCAAGGAGCGCAAGTGGAAGGCACATGCGGAAAGAACGGTGCAAAGCACAGGTAGCTCCTGCCGTCACCGGGACCACTCCCGTCCGTTACCTCTTTCCTTTTCCTATTTACCCTCTTTCCTTTTACAGCTTCTCCTCCTCTTTTCTCCCAGTGCTTCCTTTGTCTCACATTGGCATTCCCTCGACCGCTATTTGTTAGCTTTCGCTCGCCTTCGCTGCGCTTCCCCATTTCGCCCACCTCCCGGCATCCCTCTCTCGCTGCTCTGCTGCTCTACTGCTCTCCTCTCCTCACACCCAATACAAGTCCCACACGTCCCACGTCTCCCACCTTTCCTCATTATCCTGCCCCCTCCCACCACACCCTCTTCTACTTCTTTCGCTTTCTCTCTCTCTTCCATTCTTCTCTCTCTTCTTTCCTTCCACCAATCCCTTTTATACCCCTAAACCCCAATCACCGACGTTGATGCGTCTTCTTTCTCGTTCTCTTCCTCATCCTTCTTGTTTTTTGGCCCGCCGCCTTAATTCGCCCTCTACACTTCCTCGGCTCACACAGTCCCATTTTCTACCCTTCTCCTCTTCTCGTCACTTTTCTTTATCGCCCGTAACTATGGCTGAAGGCAAGTGTCCTGTCGCCCACAATGTCGCCGGCGGCGGCACCCGCAACACCGACTGGTGGCCCGGCCAGCTGCGTCTCAACATCCTGCGCCAGCACAACGACGTCTCGAACCCCCTCGGTGACGAAGACTACCGCAAGGCTTTTGCCAGCCTCGATTACTTCCAGCTCAAGAAGGACATTGCTGAGCTGATGACCAAGTCCCAGCCTTGGTGGCCTGCTGACTTTGGCCACTACGGTGGTCTCTTTATCCGTATGGCCTGGCACAGCGCCGGTACCTACCGTGCCTTTGACGGCCGCGGTGGTGGTGGTCAGGGCCAGCAGCGTTTTGCCCCCCTCAACAGCTGGCCTGACAACGTTTCTCTCGACAAGGCCCGTCGTCTGCTGTGGCCCATTAAGCAAAAGTACGGCCAGAAGATCTCTTGGGCCGATCTGTTGCTGCTGACTGGCAACGTCGCTCTGGAGACCATGGGCTTCAAGCCCTTCGGTTTCTCCGGTGGTCGTGCCGACACCTGGGAGCCTGATCAGGCTACCTACTGGGGTGGTGAGACCACCTGGCTGGGCAACGATGTCCGTTACGCTTCTGCCAAGAACGATACCCCCAAGGACCATGCCGAGGGCCTCGAGGAGCCCGTTGCCGCCGCCCACATGGGTCTGATCTACGTCAACCCTGAGGGCCCCAACGGCAACCCTGACCCTCTGGCTGCCGCCGAGGATATCCGTGTCACCTTTGGCCGCATGGCCATGAACGACGAGGAGACTGTCGCCCTGATCGCTGGTGGCCACACTTTCGGCAAGACCCACGGTGCTGCTGGTGGCGACCACCAAGGCCCGGAGCCTGAGGCTGCTGGCCTTGAGGCCCAGGGCTTTGGCTGGGCTGGTTCGTACCAGACCGGTGTCGGCAAGGACGCTATCACCTCCGGCCTCGAGGTCATCTGGACCAAGACTCCCACCAAGTGGAGCAACCAGTTCTTCGAGTACCTATTCAAGTACGAGTGGGAGCTGACCAAGAGCCCCGGTGGCGCCAACCAGTGGGTTGCCAAGGACGCCGAAGAGGTCATCCCCGACGCCTTTGATGCCGGCAAGAAGCACAAGCCTCGCATGCTGACCACCGATCTGTCTCTGCGTTTTGACCCTGTGTACGAGAAGATCTCTCGCCGCTTCCTCGAGAACCCCGACCAGCTTGCCGATGCTTTTGCTCGTGCCTGGTTCAAGCTGCTGCACCGTGACCTTGGCCCCAGCTCTCTCTACATTGGTCCTGAGGTCCCCAAGGAGAAGCTCGTCTGGCAGGACAACGTTCCCGAGCCCACCTACCCCATTGTTGACGCCTCGGACATTGCTCAGCTGAAGAAGACCATCCTTGGCTCGGGTATTCCCCCCAACAAGCTGATCTCTACTGCCTGGGCCTCCGCCTCGACCTTCCGTGGCTCTGACAAGCGTGGTGGTGCCAACGGTGCCCGCATCCGCCTGGAGCCCCAGAACAAGTGGGCTGTTAACCAGCCTGCTCAGCTCGCCGAGGTGCTCAAGGCGTACGAGACCATCCAGGCCGACTTCAACAAGGCTGCCCCTGGTGGCAAGCAGGTTTCGCTTGCTGACCTGATCGTTCTCGGTGGTACTGCCGCCGTTGAGCAGGCTGCGACCAAGGGTGCCGGCCACGCCGTCTCGGTCCCCTTCCTGCCCGGCCGTGGCGATGCTTCCCAGGAGGAGACCGACGTTGAGTCTGGTGCCTTCCTGGAGCCTGCTGCTGATGGTTTCCGCAACTACGGCAAGTCAAACTCTCGCGTCAAGACCGAGGAGCAGCTTGTCGACCGTGCTCAGCTGCTGAACCTGAGTCCTCCTGAGCTGACTGTCCTGATTGGTGGTCTGCGCGTGCTGGACATCAACTACGACGGCTCGCGCGACGGTGTCTTCACTACTCGCCCTGGTGTTCTGAGCAACGACTTCTTTGTCAACCTCCTGGACATGTCTACTGAGTGGAAGCCTGCTGGCCCTGACTCCTTCGTCGGCACTGACCGCAACACTGGCGCCAAGCGCTGGACTGGTTCGCGTGTCGACCTGGTCTTTGGTTCTCAGGCCGAGCTGCGTGCCCTTTCCGAGGTGTACGCCAGCGCCGATGGCGCCGATAAGTTCATCAAGGACTTTATTGCCGCCTGGACCAAGGTGATGAACGCCGACCGCTTCGATGTCAAGGTATGAAGGTGATCTTTGAGATCTTACAGATTTTACGTGCACTACATGCAAGCCCACACTTCACACAGCCCCAAATCTGTTTTATATCTTCCCCATCTCCCCACACTTTTGTCAACGACCTTAATGCCTGTTTCACGCCTATTGTTTTCTTTTGTTCTATGAAATCACGATCATTTCCTGATGGACCACCATTCCCTCTCTCCCAACTAAATGGATTCCTCTGGTTTCTTTTGTCTTCTCTGATTTCTATTAATTTTGTCTTCTTTTGTTTCTTCTTGTTTTTTCGTGCCGCCTTCTTGATATGTGGAAGTTCGGACTCGTACAAATTCCAAGGATGGACTTCGGACCAAACGGACCAGATGCAAGTCACCTGGCTCGAAAGCCGAAAAATAAAGAATTCAAAACAGAAAATCAAAAACACAGCAACAGAATTGGGCAAGAAAAGGGATGCGCTTATGTGGATTTCTCAGCAAATGTATCTATTTACCAGTTCCAACCTAGTCTTGGAGTAGACTAATCTACACCAGACAAAGTCACACTGAAAGTATCTTGTTACTGTTAGGCCGAGTCAACGCAGAGTGCATTACATGTGCACACATGATGCAATCTACACACCCTCTTGTATATAATACCAACCCCCCTCCTGCCATGTCTTTTTGTCACTCATTCTCACACTCCCCCTCCTTGTCCCCCGATCCTCAACCGTTCATCATCCCACCCCACCCCATTCGAACATCGCCGTCCCGATGTCTATATGAGGGATATTGGTAACGCATCGTTGCCTCTTATCGACACAAGCACGTGCAAATGATACGTGTACTGCGCCGTTATCTGTATTTTGCCTCCTGTGTCCACCCCCATACTCGTCCACCCCCATCATCTTTGTCGTCGTCGTCGTCGTCGTCATCCCCTGTTCCTCTGTTTCTGCCGTCCCTATCTTTGCTTGTTATTTCAATTTCCATCTCACCCCCATATGACTTGACTGCTCCTTTTAATCTACTTGGTTGCGTGTGTCATGCTGATCGCATAGGTTGCGCCATCACAGAAGTCGTCCAACCCCGCTACCCCCATTCCCCTGCCTCTCTCCCGCTTGTAGGCTGCCGAATAATATCGTCAACCAACGGCTATTAACGTCTCCGCACTCGCCCGCATCGCCTCATTTCCTCTTCATCGTTCCTCGCCTCGTCCACTATTACTCGTCCATTTATCTATTCGTCTATTCGTCCAAAAGTTGTCGCTCTTCTCCGCCTTTTTGTTTTTTTTTCGTCTTCGTCTCCGCCCTCACCCTCGTCTTCTACACCCCGCCATCCATGTTTATCCACATCATCGTATATATTCGCTCGTTTATTCATAGTACATACTGACCCGGTTCTTCCTTTTTTGGTTATTTTCTCCTGATATCCAGTCTTCCTCTGCTCTCGACGGTGCTAGCCTCACTACTCGTGCTAAACGCAAGGGCGACGACGCCTCCGATGCCGATGATGCAGATGCCGATGCAGCTGCAATCAAGCGCGGTCGTGCCTACACCAATCTGGAATAGTTACGTATACTCTACTTTCTATACTAGATTGGGAATTAGATGGATACGGGATAGGGACAACATAGAGGGTAGAAGGATCGGGACCTGCATATAATTTCTTTTGCTGTACAGTTTAGCCTGTACCAAAAAAGGTATCCTGTCTCATTTATGACTTATGTTTACTGCATGTCAGTTTCTTTTTTACAGGGCCAGCTGATTAGCAATGTCAATTGATTCAACTATTATTACTACTGTCACTATCATGTACTTGATTACTTGACAACATACAAGACATGACGTACACAACCAACAATATGATACAGGCACACACGCACACACTCACTCGCACACAGAAGCTAGGTGCCACAGCCTCGCAGACGTGTAAGACATAATTGTCCGAAGATCCCTGTCACACATGTGGCGGTGGAGCATCCATCAGGGACGGTTCGGCACCGACGCACACACACACACACACACACACATAGGCAGGCACACAGGCCAAGGATGGTTGCATCTACTCTCAAAAGTTGGCCACTGGTTGTTGGTAAGGACACATGAGGTCAGTGAGGAGGTTGGCAAGGCTGTACAGCCTGCTGTGTGGAGTATGGGGGGATACGGAGATGACTCGGGAACTCATGGAGAATGTCATCCCTCCCCATCTGCAAGTGTGCAAAGTCCACATGGAGGGCCTTTCGTTTTGTGTCTTTGATTTACTAAAATTAAAAAAGCATAGATTTTACTTGTTATCGATTTACCTAGCATTATTTAATTAATATTTTGCACTCAATCTTTCTTTTTGAATTTAGAAAGTATGTACTTACGTGAAGCTATATGTAAATAGTTAAATAAGGAGTATATAGTATAAAGAAAGATTAACTTGCAAAATTCACGCTGTTAATAACTTGAATAAACAAATGCATGGAAAATATTGACAATAAAAATAGTATGTTAACAAATAACAAAGATTGAGTTCACAACTCTCAGATCATTGTTAAACTCAAATCAGGAATGAAGACATCACCAGACGAGCTCCATTTTTAGGATCTGATAGCAAGTGCTACTTAAGGTTATGAGAACGCCATCAGTCGGGCTGAAATGAATACGTTCATCTTTCTTGTTTGTAATATAGTCACTTGGAATGATATTGTAATCGCAGCCAACTCAAACCTAACCCGGTTATGCCATGTGTAGCCGCCGGGCGTCTGCCGGCTGGCAATATACCCCGAGCTATCAGCAGGCGGGCATTATCTTGGTGAAGATAATGCCGGCTTCGATAGCATAAGAGCACAAAATACAAGTAAAAAGGAGAAATAAAGAGCACAGATTGGTTGTAAAGCATTGGATTGTTATTGTATCATCCTATGAGTAACATCGTTAAAGACTATCAGTATTTACACTGCCGCGCGGTTTAAAGTTTTAAAGCGGGGAGCGATATCGCATCTCTTGGGAGAGGGGTGGTATATCGTGGGCCGATCTCCTAAGCAGGCGTGTCGTTTTTTGCCTGCGGCATCATCTGTGCATTTTTTATTGCTTGTTATACTTCTTTGTTGCGACAGGTCTTTTGTATAGTACTCGATATATTCACAGACCCAACGTCATGTCTTCACTATTTCTCAACGGCCGCATCTTCCAGACGGGCGCCGCGCCTACGGACGATGCCATCTTCCACAGCGCCATGGTCGTCAAGAACGGCAAGGTGAGCCATCTCGGCTCCGAGACCGACGCCGAGGTTCAGGCCGCCAAGGCCGAGTCTGACACAACGGTCTATGATTTACGTGGCCGTGCCGTGCTTCCGGGCTTTGTTGACGGCCACGTTCACCTGCTTGCGCTCGGCTACTCGCTCAAAAAGGCACCGCTCGAAAACTGCAAGTCGCTTGAAGACATCCGCGCCGTTATCAAGGACTTTGCCGCTAAGCATCCCGAGTACCCGCGCATCCTGTGCCGCAACTGGATGTTCTCCATGACGCCGGGTACCGTGACGGCAGCCATGCTCGACGACCTCGACCCGCGGCCCATCTACATTGAGAGCAAGGACCTGCACGCAACATGGTGCAACACTGCCGCTCTCAAGGACCTCGGACTGTGGGACAACTTTGACCACGAGATCAAGGGCGGCGACCAGCACCGCGACCCCGTGACCAAGCAGCCAACGGGCCTGCTGAGCGAGGCCTATGTGTTCGACCTTGTGTGGCCGCATCTGTCCCAGGTGGCATCGCTGGAGGAGCGTGTCGAGGCGCTGACGACCGCCGTCGACGCATACTCGGCAAACGGCTATACGGGTGTGGTGGACATGGCGCTGCAGGAAGAGTCGCTGGAAGCGATACTGCACTACATTGACACCTACAAGCCCACCAAGCCCGGCGCTAAGAATTCAAAGCCGCCTCTGCGTATTGCAGCCTACTGGCTGGTCAAGCCGCGGCCAACCGAGGCCGAGCACATTGAGCAGGTGGACAAGGCCATTGAGCTCATGAAAAAGTATGGTGGCGGCCGCAACCTCCCCGACGGCCCGCTGCCATCACTCAGAATTGTCGGCATCAAGATTGTCTGCGACGGCATCGTCGACGCGTGCACGGCCGCCTTGTCGGAGCCCTATGGCGACTCGGCACGCACGGCCGCCGACGCCATCTGGTCGCGGGAGATGGTCGAGCCTGTTGTCAAGCATGCCACCGAGGGCGGCCTGCAAGTGGCTCTGCACGCCATTGGCGATGCCGCCATTACCACGGCTGTCGATACGATTGCCAAGAACGCCGGCCAGAAAGAGCTGCGGCCGCGCATTGAACACCTGGAGCTGACATCGGCCGACGATGCGCGCCGGCTGGGCGAGTATGGCATCACTGCCAGCATCCAGCCCGTGCATGCCGACCCGGCCATTCTGCGCGCATGGCCGACACTGCTGGGCGAGCACCGGTGCGGCCGTGCGTTTGCCTACAAGGATTTTGCCGACAGCGGCGCTCCAATTGCACTGGGCACGGACGCGCCAACGGCCCCGTACGAGCCGCTGCGGAATGCATACATTGCAACGACGCGGTGCTCGGCCCGGGAGCCCGAGGCAACCGATCTGCCGCCGGTCAACCCCAACTTTGCCCTGACCATGTGCGAGACACTGACGGCGGCCACGCGCGGTGCGGCCTACTCTGTGTTTGCCGATGGCGAGGCTGGGTCACTGGACGTGGGCAAGTCGGCAGACTTTTCCGTGGTAGACATGGCATGGGATGCGACCAAGCTGCTGGAGGCGCGTGTTGAAGAGACATGGTACGCCGGCGAGCAGGTGTATTCGGTGTGATGTGTACGAGATACTACAAGATACACGTCTACATGCAAAGTGAAGAAGCTCGCGAACGAATGAGTAGAGCGAAGGAGACAATTGTTCGAATAGGCTGAAAAAGAAAGAAAAGAAAAAAAAGAAAGTACAAGTATACACAAATATTGAGCTAGGCACCACGAATCCGGGCCGCTCAGGGGTAAAGAGGAGACAGCGACGGGCGACCAGCGACAACACGAGAAGGACAAAGGGAAATTAAGAAATAAAGAATGGGTTGTAGAGATAGGAACTGGAAATACGAGGGGGCTGACTGTTGACATTCGGATGTGTGCAGAGTTTGTTATTGCTTATTGCTCGTTTCGGGTTGACTGTTTAGTTTTTGATTTATAAGAGAATTCTGATTACGAGGTCGGCGAGAGTATGCATCTCATTGAGGTGACGATACTTTAGACAGTAAGATTTTTACATATAAACTTTCTGTTGTATTCTAGGAATTTCTTTAACAAATCTCCATTGGGCATATCGTGCATCAACCCACTACTGTCTGTTGAAGAAGATTTTTTTAAAAAAAAAAGGTCAATACCTCAATGCATCGACATGGAAATTGACTTTTCGATACAAGGGTCGTGATGGAAGTTGAATAAGTCGAAAGTGATCAAGTGGAAAGTAAACAAGCGACAAGGCGCGGTCGGGCATCAACAACCAATTGGCAATATCTGTAGTAAATATTCAAAATCACAGATCTTAATAGAGTGACAATAAAGTACAAAACTTGGCCGTTGGCGTTGAGTGAGGATGTGAGGAAATGAGTAAAATGACGATGGGCTTATTCTGACGTCATGGCCTTGGTAGCCGCATCTCCACTTATTTTGAATAGCGTTTTGATGGGGTTTTCTCTCGTTTTTATGATTTTTAACATCGCTGTATATCGTCTCAACATTCATCTCTAAATGCTTGGCTCTTTTGATTTTGGCTCTGTTTTTATCTATCAAAGGGATCTGATACTACATTTCTACCCCGAATCCTGTTATTGAGTCTAATTACGCCGTACACGATCTGACGTCGTATTGTGCCGCGACGCGCGGAGTCGGAGAGCAGTCCTGGATGAGACAGAGGGTTAGAAGTGCAAAAAGGAACAAGAGTCAATGTAGGGCTCCTAATAAAGAGGGGAATAAGAAGAGAAGGGGAAATCAAGAAAGAGAACAGCAAAACACCAAGCATTCAGCTGCCGAGCTGTGCAACCTCTATGACGGCACATGACGTTGCAGGAGCATAGGAGAAAAGAGTCGACAATAGAGCAGACAACGACCAGGGAACCAGGGTCTCCGACTGATAGACGCTTAAAAATCAGAGTTGACTGGCAGAGTTTGCTCTCTGATATGCAGTGGCTGTGTCTTGTCAAGATCATGCAGCTGCAGGGTGCAGTCCATTACGCAGTAGCGCGTCTGTGCCACCGCTGACGGCTGTACGAGTATGCAGCTGCATTTGAAGTTGAAGATTCTGTCCTCTTTTACAAGTCGAAGTAAGCACAGTCTACCTTCGAAGCCAACTCACGCACAATACGACATCTGCTCGCAGAGTGGGACACTGATACCACAGATGCCTGCATGTAACGGCGGCCCGCCATTGGCTTAGAGAAACGAGGGCCGGGATAGTGTTATAATGTATACCGAGGGTATTATGAGGAAATGAATATCGTCGTATCAAAAGTAGTGAGGAGTTCAGAGAACATCCAAGACATCTAAGAAATCTGTGAAATCTGAGAAATCCGAAATCTGAGGGAGAGAGAAAGACCCACTATATGTGATATCTGGTATTAAATCGCCTATTAAATTAATGCATTGTGGGGTTCTGCACGCAAACCGGGCACGCTTGCCTTCCAAGGTTCGTCCAGCGCTACGTCATTCTGGTCCGTCAACACTAGCACACTAGCGTACTAGCGCACTAGCGCACTAGCGGCACTAACCCACACAATGGTGAATTGCTCGTCTCTTTTTCGCTGTTTTTCAGGCCTTGTCAAGTTCTTTGACGTGTATACGAGTAACTAAGAATATGGAATAATTAGCCCAGTTGATATACAGACGTTGATATCACAGCGCTCTGCACAGTCATTGCGATATCCGCCTAAATCCAGTGTAATTACTACAGAGCAGTGTAGCATCATTGCATTTAATATACCCAATGCGCTTGAAACGACAGGCCCGCGCATCGTCACAGTGCCGCACCATGGCGTCCGTGTTGTCGGCGTCGTCACCGTCGTCACCGTCGTCACCGTCGTCACGTTGACCTTTCTTTATCTTTTGTGTCTGTTGTACTTGTGTCTTCTGTGTCTTCTGTGTCTTCTGGATCGGGCACTTGTGAGCACTGTGCAGGGCGGTCGCTCTTTCCTTGTCAGCCTGTGTATTCGTCGACGTCAACGAGGCTGTCTTCAGCTGCATGTTCGTCTCAGTACGCATTCAATCACTAAAGACATCAATCGTTCACATAATAAAAGTTTGGCTCAATCTCTGATACTAGATCACCTAGTTTATGAATTTGCGAATTTTCAATTTACACAAAATCACTTTTCCGGCGCCATTCTGCCGGCTCCCTCTGTGCTCCCCATCTTCTTGCTTTTGCTCCATTCCAAACTGAGACCTATTGCTGCGCTACCCAATGCGTCCTGTTTATGTTTCTCCTTTCCATGCTTTTGTTTCTTTTTCTTCTTTACGCCGTTCTTATTTTCTTCTGATTCCGTCAATTAACTACCTGATATATTGACAGCACCTTTGCCAGATGATGCTTGTAAATTATGCTTATGTCTCGACTGATCGTGCCTTCTGTTTCTGACTGCTTCTTCTGCTTGCTCCTTCCGCCGTCATCGCTGGTCCCATTCATTACCTCATACTGTGCCATACAGTGCGATCTTGGTCCTTCTGCCTTGCCTGCAAACCTTCGCCTCTGCGAGCTTATTGTTGCTCGTATCCTCTGTAACTCTGTATGCGTAGTTGTCGTCATAACTGATATCACTCTTTCTTCTATCATAATTTTTATCTTTGTCTGATCTTGATCTCAAACTATCCATCAACTCTATCAACCTTACAAACTACAAACAAATAACACAGTGCGCGCCAGTAGCACATAGCCCGCCCAAGACACTGTAAATCACCCAAATCGGGCAACTGCCATCCGCTCTGAACCACTACGA
The DNA here is from genome assembly GCA_029298715.1 of Ophiostoma ulmi. Classification (NCBI taxonomy): domain Eukaryota; kingdom Fungi; phylum Ascomycota; class Sordariomycetes; order Ophiostomatales; family Ophiostomataceae; genus Ophiostoma; species Ophiostoma ulmi. Next base: position 1,391,029 of record JANSLN010000007.1, read on the forward strand.
ACCACTAAACAACTAAAACACCCCCCCATCGCGCCTTCTCTTTTAATTCTCCACGTGCCTTATTAATTCCCCTCTCCCTATCCAACCTTTCCTCCTCTGTCCATTCTGTCCTCCTTGAACTTTTTCTCTTCCTGCCTATCTCTCCTCATCCGTCCCTCCTACTCTCTCCCTCCATTTTCATTCTCACCTACATCTACACACTACGCCTTTCCTTTGATCACTCCTTGTCTTCTTCTCTGTTCATCCCTCATCTTTTATCCTTTGCTGCTTCTCCCATTCATCTTCAGACTGCAACGACACTCCTTCACCCGATATACCCGCAAAAACAGCAGTCACAAATCAGACGCATCAACAGATCAGACAGGTCAGACAACCAAAAACAGACGATACTCGGCGACGACCTCAACACCACTCTCCCGACGTTCCGACGATACGACGATACACACGATACTCCCAGCACCCGCATAGCTTGACGATTACCCTGGTCTCCAGTTGGTCTCCAGGACCACTTTTCGTCACTCTTCGCCCCTCTTCACCTTGCCTTGCTCTCGCTGTCGACGACCATCCCCGATACAACCGTCATAATGTCGACAATACAGCAACTCAAGAACTTTATCCGTCATGGTGCGTGATTCTATTAGTCTGTATTGTGGTGCCAGCCCACAGCCCAACTAACAACTCAACCTCAGGCAAGCAAGCCCGCGTCGTTGTTGAGGAGCCCTCCTCGCGCAAAGACGCCCCCCAGAACGTGAACCCGACGAAAGCCAGCATTGTCAACCCGGCACCAGAAACAACACAGACTCAGACCACAACAGCAAAACATGCACTGTCTGATCCAGGCCATGGCACCTACACCCAAGATCCCGATGCCGCGCCCTCGGCCGCCATCCCCATCAGCAACAACAGCAAATCAAAGAGCCGCCGCGTCGCCGACGACGACATCGCCAAGATTGTTGCCGAAGAGCGTGAGACCCGCAGCAAGTTTCCGCACTACCCCGGCCTTGAGCGCTGGGAGCTGCTGGAGAAGATGGGCGATGGCGCCTTTAGCAACGTCTACCGTGCACGCGACCGTGACGGCGAGTACCCGCACGAGGTTGCCATCAAAGTTGTCCGCAAGTTTGAGATGAACTCCCAACAGGTGTGTTTTTGATTTGCTAGTCATTGTCTTTGCCGTTTCCCCCCTTTGCCGTTGTTTTGCGTTGCTTGATTTGGCAAGTTGTGCCTCGGTGGCATCTATGATTCCATGCATCTAGGCGCATGATATCACAGAACCACATTGTCAGTGCCCTTGACAGGCTACTCAAAGCCACAAGAAGAGAACATGTTAGACTTGTTCGCGGTGTCGTCTGATCTACGGCATCTCTCTGGTCCCATCTCTACGTCTAGACCCTCGTTTTTTTCTTCTATTCTTTTGCTCTTTTTTCCTTTTGTTTGTCGTGATTTATTTTCTTTCATTTATTTTGCTTCCTTTTTTCTTTTTGCGTTTGCATTCGTTTTCTACACTGCGTTGCTTTACCCCTCGTCATATCCGTTCCGTTTCCATTACCATTTCCGTGGCCTTTTACCAACCCAGGACTTTTTTCGCCAAACCTAGGGAGACAACCATTTGCATCCGAATTTCAAACCAAAGGTCCCCAAGGCCGCCGAGGTAGGACTCCCTCCATTCCATATCCATCTCCCCCCATCCTACACCATCTATCACATTTGTCACTGCCCAAAGCACTCTATAACATGTATGATATTACGTCATAACAACATCCCCCTGACCCTAGAGCTGTTTGCCTATCTGCACTCTCTCTTTGCCCTCTGCACTTATTACCACCTTTCACATCTCCCCATATCTCCTTCAAGCGCCTCCAAGCGCCTCCAAGCGCCTCCAAGCTCCATAAAAGCTCCGTCTTACAAGTGACTTGTGACTCGTCTCACTGTCTCATGATGTCACACTCCCCCGAACTCACCACTATGTTTCACGTGTCAGCAAGGAATACAATACCAGTCATACAGTGTCTCACTTTGCTGACCCATCTCTCAGCGCGCCAACATCCTCAAGGAAGTCGCTATTATGCGCAAACTCGAACACCCTAATATTGTCCGCCTCATTGACTTTTCTGAAGCCAAGCAATACTACTACATTGTTCTCGAGCTAGCTCCCGGTGGCGAGCTCTTCCACCAGATTGTCAAGCTCACCTACTTCAGCGAGGAGCTTTCCCGTCATGTGATTGTTCAGGTCGCCAAGGCTCTCGAGTATCTTCATGAAGAACAGGGTGTCGTTCACCGTGATATCAAGCCCGAAAACATTCTGTTTTACCCAATACCCGTTGTGCCTGCCAAGAACCCCAAGCCGAAGCAGGCCGGCGACGAGGACAAGATTGACGAGGGCGAGTACATCCCCGGCGTCGGTGCAGGTGGTATTGGCCAGATCAAGATTGCCGACTTTGGCCTGTCCAAGGTTATTTGGGAGACAAACACACAGACACCATGTGGTACTGTCGGGTACACTGCCCCTGAAATCGTCAAGGATGAGCGTTACTCAAAGTCGGTGGATATGTGGGCACTCGGATGTGTCCTGTACACGCTGCTTTGCGGTTTCCCGCCATTCTACGATGAGAGCATCGAAGTTCTTACGGAGAAAGTCGCCAAGGGCCAGTTTACCTTTTTGTCGCCCTGGTGGGATGATATCTCCAAGTCTGCCCAGGACCTTATCAGCCACCTGCTGGACGTCGACCCAGAACGCCGTTACACCATCACTGAGTTCCTGAACCACCCGTGGATTCGCGGCTCTGGCCCTACTCCGCGCGACGAGAAGGCTGAGAACACAGTCATTCCCGCCAAGGCGTTTGACGTCAACAAGTTTGCCGGTGGCGAGCGCCGTGGTGATTTCCGTTCGCCTGGTGCCGTCAATCTGCGCGAGGTGTTTGACGTCAGTTACGCAGTGCACCGCCAAGAAGAGGAGGACAAGCGCCGTAAGAACATTGGTGCCCGTATCCCTGGTGTCCAGCGCATGGGCGAGCTGACAGAAGAGGCCGACGAAGAGTCGCTCACTTCGTCTACGAACCGCTCTGACCAGTCTTCGGGCGTCTCATCGTCGCAAAACAGTGGCAGCACCGGCAACCAGCCCGCTAACTATGCCCACTACAGCTCGACCATGGCAGCCGTGCACGGAGGCACACAGGAACTCGAGGCCAGCATGCGCAACACCAACCTCGGAAAGGAGGCTTCACGAGGCCGCGAGCGCGAGCGCCAGGGCGGCACCACGGCCACGGCCACGGCCACGGCAGCAGAACGCGGCTATGGCCAGCACTCGGCGACCGTGGCAGCAGCAGCCCGGCAGCAGGTGCGCGACCACAATCGGGCCAAGGGCGCCTTTGAGCTGAATCTGGACGGTGCGACTCTGCTAGGTCGCCGCGGCGCCAAGTCATCAGCTCGGGTGGCATAGAGTGGCCACGCAGCGCAGACAGGTCCTCAGTCACCTGCAGAGTCAAAGCCTCAGGTCGAGCCTGAGTCCAGGAACTCTCAATCTCCAGAGGCTGACAAGGCCGAGGAGCTCTCGCCCGTGTCGCCTCTGGACGAGTACAAGCACGCTTTGTGGATGACAGTGGCCAACCTGTTCCACAACAACATAGATGCGTACGAGCAGGCAAAGACTATTCTGCGCGAGCATCGCGAAGTGTGATATTTTCTTCTTCTCTTCTTTGCTTTTTATCTTATTTTACTTTCTTACTTTTCTTTTTTCTCATTTCCCGTCTTTTATCGCTTTTTGCTATTTCTATTTTGTTACGTTCCATTGTCTCCTCTTTCTCGGTTCGGTCACGTTTGCTATATCTTTTTGTTTGGAGGCACGTACGGTTTTGTTTATATATTTTTATTTTTCGTGTTGTTTAAGTCCCCCCTGTTTGCATCGGTTTACAGCGTCCCGGCGTTTTGGGTTGTTTTCTATATTCAATTCAATATACACTTGAGTGACAAAACACTGTTTCGTGTAACCTTTTTTCAGCAGTGACAACTATATAATATGATCTAGACTTATCTGTCAAAACTTTTAGTCAGTGTCCGTGACCGCACACGTGCTTTAGTGGTTACCTGGATTGGGCTCATCATATAAGAGTCCAGCATACCGATGGCAGTACAAGAACATGAGGCTTGTTGCTCCACTGTGCAATTACACAGTGCTAATGTAAAGCGCACGCTGGTAAACAATAGCTCACATTTAGTGTCAGCCAATTACCCCATACTTTATACTTCATCTACCATATTGTTCTGCTCATCTGCTTTGTCTATGCAACTGCTGCAACAACACGGCATTGCGCCACCAGATCATCAGATTATTTCTTCATCATGGCCCCGAAAATCGAAAGCCAGCGGCCAGACGAAACCGCGGCCGAGTTTACCGCCCGGTTGATGGTGATGCTTGAAGAATCCCGACGTCGGGAAGAAAAGGAGCGACGCCTAAAGGAAGAGGAGCGACGCCTAAAGGAAGAGGAGCGACGCCAAAAGGAAGAGGCACAGCGCCAAAAGGAAGAGGCACAGCGCCAAAAGGAAGAGGCACAACAACAAATGCAAGAGGCACAGCAACAAATGCAAGACCTGCCATTTCTTCTCTATGTCGACAGCATGGAGGACCTAGTGTTCTCTTCAATCAGCATAGAGCGAGCTGCAAGCAAAGTGTCGGGAAAGAACTCTACAGATGTCGGCGGCAAGATGTATCCTCGATCCTTTCGGCCCTGGGCTGGCTTTTCCGAGCAGCACGCGGCTGCATTTGAAGAACTGAGCCGCACACTGGGAAACGAGCCGCGGTTCAAGTCCAGCTTTGCCATTCAGACTATCCGGGACGACCTGTGCCGGCGACCGAGTCTGGCAAATGAGACCGACACCCGCCACTTTGTTGACCGGGCCATTGAGACGCCAGTTGCCGAGATCATCACGGCATACTTGAACACCGTTCGTCCCAGCGTGAATCATGACGTTCACTTTCAAAACAATGCATACAAAAAACTACTGATTTCTGGCACGACAGGCGAAAAAACCTCGCCCACAAAAGAGTTGCAGCCAGACCGGTGGTGCTTTGTCTACGAGATCATCGAGGTCGATGGCGAGCTGCAAAAGGACCACGACAAGACGATGAATATTCTTGTAGGCGAAATCAAGCCGCCTTTCAAACTGCGGGCGTCTGCACTAGGCAATGTGCTGTCCACCTCAACCATAAACCACGACACGTTTTTTGGTGACGCCATCCAGCGCTACACTGCATCAGAGGCCCCAAACACCACAGTGGCTGGAGGCGAAGGGTCGGCAAAAAAGCGTGTGCCTGGTCATGTTCGAGTTGCTCAGGCGCTGTGTCAAGCCTACCATTACATGATTGGCTCGGGCTGCCAGTACGGTTACATCTCGTCGGGAGAGAGCCTGGTGTTCCTGCGTGTCGATGACGACCGGAGCTTGTGTTACTATTCTGTCAGCTTCCTTGTGCCAGAGGTCGATAACGCCGAAGAGCGACGGCGACAGAACCGCGGTCGACGTCAGCCACACGAGACCGCCATCGCTTATTTGGCCAGCCTATGCCTATGGGCGAGCCGGACGACAACGCGGTCCCCATCATGGATCGACTTTGCCACCCAGACGGCATTGCGATGGCCGAAATCGAAGAACAAAGACGCGAGCGCGAGTCTGGGTGTTTTGCACATTCGCAAGCCCGGCGATCCTGGCCCGGACGACGAAAATGGCCCAGAGAGTGGCGGTGGCAATGGCGATGGTAGTGGAGGAGGAGGAGGAGGAGGGGGCGGCATAAGAACGACTACACAATACATTCCCATGCCCTCACGCCCTCAAAAGCGCAATCGCTCGCCGGAGAGACACAGGCAAAACGAGCATGGCCAGCCCTCTCAGAGAGACAAGGACTGGGGCACGGTAGCTGCACCGACGCTCGAGCCGAGCGGTCTTATCGAGCCACCCACTCTTCCATACTGCACTCAGGCTTGTCTGCGAGGTCTGGTGCGGGGGCAGGCTCTGGACAACAACTGTCCCAACGTAGCCCTGCACCGAGACGCACGGCTTAACAGCGTGGGCCGCATTTCACCGTCAGGTATCTATTTAGATCCAGAAGACGACCTAGACACGCATCCCTTGACGGCATCTGCGCTCCAAGCACACATAGTAGCCCAGCTCTCAGCCAACATGGACAAGGACTGCCAGTGTATAGCACCTCACGCGAACAAAGCTCGTTATGGCAAGTTCTTCAAACTCGCGGTGACGGGCTTTGGCTATACCTTTGTCGGGAAGGGTGTTCGGGCCGCTAGCCGCAAAGTGCTCGAGCACGAGGCCGTGGTATACAACGCCGTCCCCCATCTACAAGGGTTCCTGATTCCTGTCTTCCTCGGCATCATTGACCTTGAACGTTCGATTCCTCTGCCGGATCTAGTTCGTGTGGCGCACATTATGCTAATGTCCTATGCCGGACCGGACTTGTCCGAGCTTCAAAAGCTACCTAGCCAGATTGACAAAGATATCGATATCTGGTCGGAGATGGAACGCTCCACCATGGACCTGCTGAGGGCCGGCATTGACAACCCTGATGTCCGTGAGCCCAATGTGGCTTGGAATGCCGAGGTGCAGCGGGTTATGCACTTTGATTTTGACAGGGTTGATTTGAGCGAGCTGCCAACTGTTCCAACTGTGCCAACTGTGCCAAAGGCTAAAGAGGAGGATCAGAACAAGGAGAAGAATCATACTGATGATAGACTTGAGGCCAAGCGTGTAAAAACGGAGCCAGACGGGCCAGAGACAATCAGTGTTCGTTCGCCTCTCATGTCCATGACCAGGACAATCCCAAATGCCGTGGACGGTGCGGGCACCAGAAATAACGGCGATCTCTTGAAAAGACAGCCAGCGACTGCATTAAAGACGGGGAAATGATTATGCATTAATACCAAGCGTTTATTTTTTATTTCATTTTTCATCTTATACTTCACGGCCACTCGGGCTGGATCTATGAATAGTTTGGATTTATGTTTAGCGATTATATATTTATTTCTTTACTGTATTTTTGTTCCAATTTTATCATGACCACTGTCGGTGATCCCAGGCTAGAAAAGCCCCAACACACAACGATATACCATCTTGTCTGTTTTTATATTCCATCTCACTGTCTTCTTCAATAGCCCGTTGAGACTAGGCTTTCCTCACGCGGCGCTCATCATTGTCACTGCTGAAATCTATAATAATCTGTATTGACAGCCCATGTTACTGTATTTGTATAGAGTGAACTCCTTCATTGGCTGCTGTTCCCTAAAAACTGCGCAAGATGCTGGCCATTCCCAAGCACCGCATCGTCAGTGATCTTTCGAGACTCCGCCACTTCTGATTGGTTGATTCCATTATGTGGATCCCTTCCAGCCTGGTGGGGTCAGAATGATAGCCACTAGCCAATCATAGCTTGTACCTTAGACGTAGCCTTGCATACAGTGATTTTCTCAAATTTTCTTGAATTAAATTTAAACTTTTCATGAATTTTGGAGCGGCACCCTTCGACGACCACCAACAAGTTGAGTCGCAAAGAGCTTTACTGCATTCAAGAAAAAGGCCGACAAAACGGACACAACAGCTTAGCCACTGTATATCCGCGACTACAATGCAGATCCACGCCAGCAGACGGCCAGCCCGGCTCTCTGCTTGCCGGCAATGTTTCCAGACCTTGCTGCCATCTCGGGCTGCCTTGTCGACATGGACATTGGCTGGCCCCAGTCCACGAAGAAGACCATGGGTATGTGTTTTGGGAGGGCATTTGTATTAGGAAGCATATCATTAACTCTTTATACAGACATCCTCGACCTCTCTTCTTTCCATGCATACTCCCCGCCAACATGTCTCGTACGAGCTCAACTTGAATCTCATGACCCCCACAGAACCGCCACCAAGTGTATCCTCCGCTCGGAAAACGCCTATACGACGGTACCTTCGTGACCTCGAAGCAGAAACTGCCGCTGCCGCTGTCATTATGCCATTACCTCGCGATGCGGCTCGTTCTGGTGCCACGCAGAATGCAATGACCCGCGTCGAGAGCATCGACCTGGCCGCACTCCAAGCCGAAGGCTCGTCCATCGACGGCGGCAGCAGTGACGAGAATCCGGATGTAGTGAAGCTATGGCAGACGAACCACGAGAGCGAGGATCCCTCGGCGCCCGAGTCCGTCTTTGCCCGGCCATATGGCGCTGTGTCCCCCAAGGCCGGCGACCTCATCGAAGTCAGCACCGACTCATGGCGCATCCAGATCCTTGCTGTATGCCTGGGAAACTTTCGCGGCGTCGACCACTACTATACCAATACCGGCAAGTGGTTTGTGTCGACCAATGTCCACACCATGTTCCACGTTACCAACTTTGCCACACCCGCCGAGCTGGCATCCACGATTGCGGCACTGCCGACCTTGGCCAAAGAGGGCGAAGAGAGCACGTATGGCGCAGGAGAGGAGGGGAAGAAAACAAACGCCACCGACAAGAGCGACCCGAGCGTGTCCGACATTGACAGGATGCTCAACACGCTCCAGGACATGAAGCAGGGCCCAACACGCGAGGCTGGTGCCAATCTGCTCAGGAAGATGCAAGCATTTGCGCACCAGGCGCACAGCATCCACATGGCCTATGCCTCGCTGCTCGACAACGCATACAGCATCATCCGCAAGGCCATCTACCCTCCCCCGCCCGCCAGATACGAGCATGCCCAGACTCCTGTTCCCATCTGCTGGACAAAGCCGTTTACAAAGGAAGAGTCGCTCAAGCTGTACAAGCAGGCCTACTTTTCGATAGACGACCTGGCTTCCATCCTGTTCCGCCACCAGCAGAGCTCCTTTGCCGGGCCCCAGAGCTCGCGCATGAACCACAGAAATGTCCACGCTCTGCGCAACTACATCGACAAGGGCAAGAGTGGCAGTATGGTGCCGGACGAGTTCACAGCACCCGCTATGTACGCCATCTATCGCGCTATTGTCGCTGACGACGTTGCCTTCCGTCCCGTGTCGACCAGGCTCGGCAACCCCAACGAGATTGACGATGCTTCAGCCGCCGTGGATACCACGTATGCAGAAGACATGCAGCCCAGCCGCAGCCGCAGCTGTCTGTTCCAAGTGTCGCCGCCCGAAGACGTCGACATGGTCAACGAAGTTGAGCAGATTGTGCGCGAGTTCAATGCTGAATCCGACAACATCCCCGACAATGGCCAGGTACGCAATCTGGGCGATACCCGCCACCGGCTTGCCGCTTTCATCATGAATGCGCGCGTGGCCATTGATCACAGCCGCAGAACTCGTCAATGGTCGCCGTATGGCATGCTGCTGCCCATCCCCGAGAAGAACAACAGCGCCTGGCCGAAACGATCGTCTGACAGTGCAAAGGAGAGGCTGCTGGCGTACACAAACATGTTCAAGACAAAGGGACCCCACCAAACGTTCAAAGACAACAAGATGCTGCAGGCACAGGCTCATTTGCCGGCAAAGGTCCAACAGGAGCCCAAGTCTTGGAACAGCCAGACCCTAGATCCCGACTTCTACCCCTACAGCCCCGCGTACAACCCGCTGGTCAGAGACTGGTACCCCTACGACATCATGGTGCTGCACTTTATGCACCTGTGGGCGGGCTACAAGCGGTTCTCGCCCACGTCGCGGCTGCACTGGATCGGTTCATCCATTCTCCGGGCTACGCAGCGCTACGAGAACTCCGAGTATCTCACCATGTCGACAGGCTGGACCTTCTTGCAGGAAGTGGGTTACATCAAACCCTGGGACATCCCCGCTCGCTATTCTTTGAGTCTGCCCGGGGTGCCCCCCAAGCGCGAGGGCACGCTCGACCGGACCAGCCGCCTGACTGAAACGTTTGAGAAGAAGGCCGAGGATGTGTACAAAGCCCACGACCCTGAAGGCCTCCTGTCTGAGGACATCTTTGAGGGCAAGCGTCTGAAGTGGACGGTTCCTACGTACTGTATTGACAGTGCCGGTACCGAGGATGTCGACGACGGCTTTTCCATCCAGCCCCTGGGAGACGAACACTGGATACATATCCATATTGCCGACCCTGCTTCGTGTATTCGCCCAGGAAGCAAGCTGGCAGAAATGGCAAAACAGATGCCACAGACCTCGTATCTGCCAGGTTTCACATCGCCCATGTTCCCCGAAGAAATTGTGCGCAAAAAGTTCTCGCTTGCCGAGGGGCGGCCGTGCTTGACGTTCAGTGTTCTTGTGGACAAGGACGGCACCGTATTGGAATCCAAGATCAGACCCGCTCTGCTGGGCAAGGTTATTTACATGACGCCCGAAGATGCCTCGGAGATTGTGTCTGCCGAGGAACTAAAGACGTGCAAGGAACTCGGCGTGCCAGCCGTGGCGCAACCTCGCCCCATCGACCTCCCATGGAGAATGGCCTCGTTTTCCGTAGGCACGCCGCACACCGCAGAAGATGAGCGGCGGCTCAGGTCCAAGCACGGCCACCTGACAAAGCCCGAAAGTATCGAGTTCAAGACGAGATCAGAGCTCAGAACACTGATGCGCGTTGCCACGATGCTTCGGCAAGCGCGCCTCAGAAAGGGCGCCATGCCCTTGTACTGGCCGCGACCCCAAGTCAAGGTGCACATGACCTACACTGATGTCATCAAGTCGCAGAGCTTGATTCCCTCGCAGGAATACATGGCCATGGGCTCGCTGCCCGACTCCATTGCCACCTGGAAGGGCGGCCGGTCCACCACCTTTTACCGGAGCGAGGGCAACCCGCACATCCAGGTCTACTACGACGGCCACGACGATTACAGGGTCCAGCCGTACCTGGTCGAGCTGCAAGGCAAGGGCTGCGGCCGCGTCACCGGTGCTGCTAGCCGCATGGTCGAGAGCATCATGCGCCTGGCTGGTGAGACGGCTGCCAACTGGTGTGCCGAGCGCAACATTGCCATCCCCTACCGCGGCCAGCCAGCTGCCATACCGCACCTCGAGCGTCTCGAGGTGCTAGCACGCGAGGTGATATATCCCGATCTGCTGCAAGGCCAGCGGCCGCCCGAGGACGCGCTCACCGAGTTCCGCCGGCTGCTGGGCTCCGACGAGATCACTGCCGTGCCCGTGCCGCATGTAACCATGGGTGCCGAGCGTTATACAAAGGCCACCAGTCCTCTGCGGCGGTACTCGGATCTGATCGTGCACTGGCAGATTGAGTCTGCGCTGCGTGCCGAGATGAACAAGGAGGATAAGGAGCAAGCTAAGACCATGGGTATCAAAGAGCCGCCAAAGCCCAAGGCAACGACCCCCTACACTGGCACCGTCTGGGGCCGGCGGGACGAAGACAATCTGCGCAAGATTGAGAAGAAGAAACAAACCCAACGCGAGCGCGATGCCGCCATTAGCGGCCCTGTGTTCTCGCGCGAGGATTTGGAGCGCGATATTCTGCCCCTCATGCGCGTGCGCGAGCGCCAGATACGGACACTCGACAACCGCATGGGCACCGACCAGTGGATGTTGCAGGCGCTCGTGCGCGCATGGAAGGGTGGCGAGCTCGCCGAGGTGATTGAGCGGCCTGTTTTCCACGACGACCGGCTGTCGAAGCGCCAAGTGCGCAAGGCGATTGTCCGCAACAAGAGGAACTTGAGAAAAGAGCTCGGAATCAAGACCAAAAAGATTGACACCCCGGACGTGCCGCCACAGATGCGCAGGCTGGGTTTCCGGAATCTGCGCTTCTATGTGACGGCGGTCAACCTACGGCAGGGCATTGTCACGGGCCGTCTCGACTGGTTTGAGCGCGTCGCGCTCATGGAGATTGACGGTCTGAATCCCAAAGACGGCGAGCTCGACGACATGTTCCAAGTTGACAATACCCAGTACTACGACGATCACCTGTACGACAAGCCAGACACGAAGAACATGCAGAGACTGGCTCTCGAGGACATCAAGGTGGGCGACGTGTACCCGGTGGCCCTGGACTTTGTGGATGTGCACGCGAACCGCGTCATTGTGCGACGCACGGGCGATGCCGTGGACATGACGCCGCCCGCGCCGCGCCAGCCGCTGACAAAGGCAGACAAGATGCGGGCCAAGCGGGCTCTGGCCAAGGTCAAGGCCAAGGAGGCCGAGGCAAAGGAAGCTCTCAAGGCCGAGCGGCAGCGGCAGTACCTGGCCCGCAAAGAGGCCGAGTTACTCAAGGAGCAGGAGGAAGCTGCGGCGATGACACCGGAAGAAGCCGAGAAGAAGAGGGCGGCCGCTGCTAGAGAAAAGGAGCTGCAAAAGTTTGAGCGCGACCACCAGAACCTGGGCACGGTCGAGCGCAACCCCGAGTTTGACACTGCGCCGCCGCCCGGGTCCGAGTCCGAATCGGCTTCCAGCAGGGCATGGAAGGACCGGCCCAAGAAGTCGAGCAAGATCTACCGCGGAGGCGATGAGTAGTACTTGTTGGCTGGTTTAGAAATGATGAAAGAAAATGCCGGTCACGGATAGGAAAACAAGAAACAAGGTAAAAGGTAAAAGGCAAAAGGCAAAAGGGTTTAGGAAGGAACGGAAAAAACGGAAAAGGACCTCGCATCTCATCAGCGTTTGTATATTTCGTATTTTGTATATATGTGCATAACTGTACCAAAAGCCTAAGCATGACAACACAACGAATCACAACCATAGATAACAGATTGAATGCACGGTGAATGTCAAGTGATATGATAAAATTAATAAAATTGACTGCTAGCTCTTTTGTTGCCTTTTGAAGAATCCCCAGACCTCTTCGCGTCGTCCATGTCCTTTGCCTTCCGTTCCATTCCCATTCCCATTTCCTTATCCATTTCCTTTGCCCCTTTGTACTGTTCCGATCCAATTGTAAACAGATGAAGAAACATAACAATAAGAAAATAACAAACAAGAAAAGAAAACAGGAAATAATTGTAAATAAGAAACCCTTTTTGTCCATTAACACCTCCGTTGCCCAATGCTGGAAATAACTTGGTAAAGAGAGAAAAGAAGTGAGAAAAGAAGTGAGAAAAAAGAAAGCCAAAGCCGAAACAGACAGTGACATAAAGACACAGGTAATAATACTAAAAATAAAAACTCCGTTCCATAATGCTGGCTTTGAAAATAAATATGGCGAGGAAAATGGCCAGCAGTGATATGATTGTTGATCGCCGGTTCCCTGGCGTGTACTATTAGGGACCTTTTTGGTAAGAGTGGTATGATGTGGTAATATAGGTCGTAAGGTGTGAAAGGTGAGGAATTAAGTGTGTAAAAGTCGTCGAGAGGTGGTGTGCGGCGAATGTAGGTAAGTGCCGTGATAGTGTCGACATAGTGAGCGATGAGTTGATGGTGGTGAGGTCGAGGTCGGAGGTCGGCGCTGTCGAAGTATAGAAAGGTGATGTCGCCCGAGAGTGCCAACGTACAGAAACGAAAGAACAAACGCTCAAAACAAACAGCCCATAAACGCGCAACCCCGACAGTAGACCAATAGACCCATAGACGAGCAGACAGCCAGCTCAGCGAGCCTGGTGATGACGTTGAGATGAAAGAAGTCCTCCTATACATGAGAAAAAAAGAAGAAGAAAACAATCAGTACTCTATACATATTTATACGCGTCTTTTACTTTCTCCAGCCAACGTTCCATATCACATAGATAATGTCACGGGCTGTGTTGACCGTATCAATGACTCGACCAACCAGCCCTTCATTTCTTTCATCTTGTTCTTCTTCTGCAATTTCCCTTCCAACTTTGTCTCTGGCTGGCTCACCTTGTTTGGGCATAAACATCCCCGAGGCCGTTCTCCGCATCCCAGAGGGTTCTGCTGCAAGGCTGTTTGTCGATGTGGTGCGTTTCAGGCCGCCTAGACCGCCGCCGCCGCTGCTTCCATTTGACATGGCCTGGGCTGCCATGCCGCCAAGGCGTGATGTGGATGCAGATGAGACGAGGCCGCCAGTGCGTTTCCGGGCGCTGCCCATGGCCATGCCAAAACCAGCATCGCTGTCGCTGTCACTATCATTTTCGCTGTCGCTGCTGCTGTTGTCGTCGTCGTCATTGGCTGGCTGCTGTACAACTTCTTCGATGCCCTCAACCTCGATATTGTCGTCGTCATCGTCGTCGATAAATAGCCTACCCGACATCTTGGACGGCCGCAGGGTCTCTTGTGATGAGGAAGGCGACAGCACAGTCGGGCTGCGGTAACTGTGCTTCATTGCAGAGCCAGTCGATCCAGAGGAGGGCGAGTCGGGTGCATCCGCAAGATATTTGAGGGTCGTAGAGGGCAGCATGGCAATCGTCTTGCTTTCCATGTGCGACATGTAGCTGTGGCTGCGCTTGGGTGGCATCAGGCGGTGTCTAGATGTTGTGTTCTTCATCATAATGGCGTCGTCCTCCGAGTCGCTATCGTAGTCGTAGCGAGCACCGGCACTGAAGTCGTCTTCGTCGTCCGAATCGCCATCTTCGCCCTTGATATCGACGGCGATGCACTGCTCGACCTGTTCGTTGAAGTGAATATGCTTCCGCTCGACGGATGGTGATTCGACACCAGATGACGAGGTTGATGGGAGCATGCTAGGCAACCCGGTGCTGTGGAAGCGGTTTGACGAGAAGGGAAACGTCACATAGTCGGTGGCAGCGCGCTCCAGGCGCGGCCGTGTGGCTTTGCGGTTGCGGTGGTCCTTTTGCTGGGCATGGACGGCGGCAGCTGCTTGCTTAAGTAGTGACGAAGCCGACAAGGAGCGCTGCAGCATTACTTCGGACATGCTCCGCTTCTTGAGAATAGTCTTTTTGTTGCTGACTAGGAACGAATTAGATTTTGTCAACTCGACACTGTCGGTTGTTTGGCCAGGGGCAAGGGCGGCATGGCCAACTTGCAATGGGCCGTACAGCCAAGTAACGTCGCAGTCCTTGAGCCTATAAAGAGTTAAAGTTAGAACATGTCATATATGATATATCAATATATCATACGAAAGAAAAGAAGAAAAAGTAAATATGCGCACCAATTGAGAGTTTCAGGAGAAACCGTCTTCAGCTTATTCTTTGACTTCATCCAGGTTCTCCAAGAAGCGTTTTCCAGGCGTGCTGAATTTGTGTAGTCACCTCTCCGGGAAACAATGTATTTCCACGACTCCCAGATGTCTTCTTCCTTCCAGTTGTGGGAAAGGTAGTCGACATGGCGTGATGGCAGTGTGCGCACGGCAGTGTCATCTTCGGCAGCGTGCTCGAACAGGCCAAAGTCCGAGTTTGACCTTGATGGTCCAGTCAGAGACAACGTGTTGTCGTCCTGTGGTGAGACGGTATCGTCGCCCATTGTGCGTGGACTTGGCGGGGACTCAAAGTCCTTTGTAGGGTTGAAGTAACTCACGCCATCGTAGTGAGTATATGTGATGGCACCATCGGCATCATTGCCATCGTCGGTACCGTTTGGTGATGAGCCGTAGCCCGGACGGCCGAGGTTCCGTGGCAAACGCAAGCTAGACACAAGTAGTTTTGATGGTGAGTTGGCAGCAATCCGTGCATCGCCAGTGTCTGCAGGGCGTGGTGATGACGCGGTGGAAGAAGTATCCGAGGAGTCTGAGAAGACGGGAAGTTGGTCGTATGGTTCGGGCTCGGTCTCTGTAGGGTGAGAGAGCTGCTGAGTTTGTTGCGGGAAGTGCTGGCTCTGTAGTGGCTGCTGATATAGATTGCTTATTCTTGAGGCGGAGGATGACTGGCGGAATCCGGTTTGTTTTGATGAGAATTTTGGCTGTGATTGGGAGCGGCGCATGCCAGGCGCAAAGCGCGAGGCCTCGTCGGAGGTGATGACAACGGCCATTTTTTGTGGTGGAAAATAAGTCCAATGGCCCGTGAAGCAGTTTGTATTTCCCAGTATCTATGTCTACCACGTTGCCGGAGAGCCTCCTACTATTCAACTCCGATACGAAGTCGACTAATAAGCGGACATGTGCGGTGGTGAGGGATGGAAGATGGTAGAGGCGTTGCAGTTGAAAGATTTGAGTTTAAAGATAGCGAGGGAACATGTTTGAATGGGGTCGAATTGAGATGAGAGTGAGTGGAAGAAGACAGTAAGATGAAAGTTAAACCGGTTAAACGAGTGCTGCGGGTGAGTCGATGTTCCTGGTCCTTGCTAAACGAGGCTGCGCTTATCGAGGTGAGATTCGATATGAGATTCGGTACTCGAAATTCAATGAGTTAGTTGGAAGAAGAGGGCTAGTTTGAGAGATCTGAAGGCGGAGGTTAGAATAAGTCGATGGATGAGGCAATGCGACAAGAAATGGCGGTGGAGGATGGTGTAGTGTAGTGTAGGTAAAGATGACCAAGATGAGGAGTGGTGAAAGCGTTGGGGCAAGGGAGACGAGTGAAGAGAATGAAAATGAAGAAGTAGTGCGTGAATAGTCTTGTCTAATTATTAAGAGAGGGAGGCGAGAGGAGAAGAGTGGAAAAGCGTCGAAAGTAAATGAGCGAGCTAGTCATCCAGTAATACGGAGGAGTATTGGACTAGTAGAGGTGTAGACTAGCAGGACAAGTCGGACGTATTTGTTTGCAGTAGGAGGCAGATGAAGAGACAGATGAAGAGGTAGATGCAGAGGAACGAAGAAAATAAGAAGAAAATAAGAGAAAAAGATTAGGAATGATGTTCGAGAACGGATGAATGACCCGGCTCATCGGTCCCAGGTGAGGGTGTATGAGTGTGAGAGGGTGAGTGAAAGAAGAGTATTGCCGTAAAGAAGTAGTGGGGATGGAGAGTGTAGGGGTGGTAGGGAGAGGGTGTGTGTGGAGACAAGGGCAGAGCAGAGTGGGAGGCGAGTGTCGGTTGGAGGTTGCCAAGCTCTAAAGCATCGTAGGCTGAGTGACTAACCAAGGATAGATGAAAAGAGACGAAAAGCTCAAAAGGAAAGAGAGTGGAAGGTAGAAGATGAAAAATGGAAGGTGCTCCGTACAAGGTAGAAAGAACAGGGAGGGTGTTTTAGACGTCTGGCGCTGGGACTGAATACCACTAGAATGGAAAGAGCAAGTCTGAGCGACACGGAGGAGATGGAGGGAAAGAGGAGAAATGAGTAGAGAAAGTAGAGTAAAATATAGGTAATGCAAAGGAAATGTAAAGGAAATGCAAAGGAAGCGTAGAGAAATGTAAAAAGGAAGAGAGAAAAGTAACTTACAGAGAACAGATCCGGTACAAACAGTGCCGAAATTGGTGCTATTGAAGATGAAGACGAATTAGAAGACGGAATAAGATGCTTGAGCGTGGGATGCCGAGGCGGTGGTGTGTAGTAGTAGGATGTCGGTCAAGATGTTAGGGTTGAGAGGGTGTGGTGATCAAGTCGAGTCGAGTGTCTGGTTGAAACGAAGACGGGTAGTGACGAGACGCGAGAGGAGGAGCAGAGACCAGCAGTTGAGGATAAAAGACGACAGACGAAGACGAAAGATGAAAGACGACAGACTAAGACGAAAGATGAAAGACGACAGACGAAGACGAAAGATGAAAGACGAGAGACGAGAGCGAGAGAGGGTGTGATTGCAGAGTACCGACGGAGTAGAGTGGTATACGTATGGGAGTATGAGCGGTGCAGAGAAAGCGACAGGTCAAGGGCAAGCTGAGTATTGGATTGCAATTGATTGAGGTGACAAGTCGCAAGCCGATTTGATTGAGGTTGATGTTGATGTTGATGTTGATGTTGATATCGAGAGAACCGAGGTTTGGGTTAATGGTTGAAGATGAAGATGAAGATTGATTTGTCGATTCCTGAAGATGAGGACTGAAAAGTAAAATCTTCAAAGACAGAACCCGAGATGAGAAAACTAAAGGATAAACAATAAAAGTAGCGGCTAAGAAAGTTAAATGCGAAAAAGAAGACAACTAGAAAAAGGCGGCGAAAGACACCGAAATGAAGTAACAGAAAAAGAAAAGAAAAATGGGAAAATCGCGAAAAAAGCGAAAAGCGAAAATCGCGAAATAGGCTATTTCGGGTTGAGTGGTCTAGGTGACCTACTAGCGACTGACTTGGTGGCCTGCCCCATATAATATCTTTACTCTGTAGATACTTTTGATATGTCTTACGGCAACGTCAAACATGCACGCAAGCACGAGTACAGGTGGACAAAGTACAGAGTAGAAGAAAAGGAGGAACGAGAAGAGAAAGAGAACACAGGCAAGAAGTGCGTTTCCGGTAGAGGAGAGTATGGAATGTGTAAGTGCAAAAGCGAGATGGAAGAAGGAGAGAAAGAAGGATAAAAAAGAGAAAGAAGGAGAGAAGAGACGCGAGGCAGTATTATTATCTTACAAAGCCGTGAGAGATTGTGACACAGAGTACAAATGAATAGGAAAGAGCTACCGACGATACGAATTACCAGGAAAGAGCAGTCGCAAGAATTACTGGTAATAGAAGGAGCAGCGGCAGCCAACACGCACAAAGGGAAAGAGCAAGTGACGAGACTGTCAGAAAAGGGAATGTAATACCAGACGGTGCAAGAACAGGTGCGAGGTGAGAGGAAAGGGCAGGGAAAGAGGGGATCGGGCCTACAATTTGGTAGGGGAGATACAGAGATACAGAAACACAAAACACAGAACACAGAAATACAGAAATACAGCAGGTGACCGTCGACGTGTTGGGGTCTGTCGGAGTAATACCAAGAAAAAGGCCAGGCAGTGCTAATAAGAATCCCCAAAATTAAGAGTTTATTGCAAACATATAGTGCTCGGCAGGTGATTGGCCGAATCGCGGTGTGCGAGCACAACGGTGAAGATGTGGTAAGCAGTGAATGGTGGGTGGTGGGTGGTGGTAGTAGTGAGCGCATTGAGTGAATTGAGCTGATTCGATTGTCCATAAAGAAGGAGCGACTGTGATGCCGGAGAATCATACGGGATTTTTCTGTTTGTGTTATCTTACAATATAATCTGCTTGCACACAAATGCGGTGCCAGCCAATGCAATTCAATACTCAATAGTCAATATTACGACAAGTACTGCCACGCGGTACAGAGAAGGATGAAAGGGTGAGGGGAGCAGGAGCAGGGGGCCTGTGCAGTCCGGGGTGAGGCGGACTGGGTGTGAAGAATTGGCACGGCACATGACAGAAAAACAAACGTGCTGGCGAATTGGCGCATTGGACAAGGGGTCAATCAATCTCATTTGTCTGTATTATTGCACTTGCGTTTTGCATTTTTTTGAATCGATGATTCTGAAGTGATGATTTGTCCAAATACTAAACTGATGACAGTTTTAGCGACAATAACTGCTTCTCCCTCTCAACTATCGAATTCTCTATCGAATTCTCAATTCATTCTCGGTTTTAATACAACCACAAATACACCATTCTCTGGTATTTCTGCTTAGTTTTCACTTAAAAAGTCTCTTCTTCTCCACAGTGGGCACCCACCGGCACCAGTGTCAGGTGCCGCATCTGGTCTAGACCTCGGATGTGAAAGCGTAGAGATAGGAGTATGAAGACAAACGAAAGACGAAAAGTCAAAGGAAGGGAAAATAAGAGTACGCAGTCATCTTAGAGCGTCGTAAATACAATGCAGCTGACGATATACGATGCGCGATGCTCGTACATTGTACATCGTACATCGTACATCGTACCAGCAGAATGGGAATGTCTTGCAGAACGAATGTACGCTTTTTATAGATTACAGATTCATAGATGGAGACTTTCACGATATACAAGGACGATTTGCAATGTACGATGCTAAGCATTCGTATTTACCCAGCAAGCGAACGGGTCTGCAACAGGGTGCGTCGACGGAGCAGTTGGAGCAGTTGGAGCAGTTGATAGTTGTAGTGTATGAACTCACGATGTGGAGGAAGACGATGTGTGTCGATTATATAAGCATGGGCTCCGACATCTTCCGTGATTGTAGGGCTATATTTGTTCATTTTAGTTCGTATTAGTCCAACAGTCGAGATGATCAGAGTAGTTACTAATTACGCTATCAAATTTAAGAATGCGAGATGCTAAGAATGACTGTGTGGGATTCTACAAGTACAAATGCAACAATCAGGTCTCACATGAGCTGTTCCATGACACTGTACTGAGTACTTTGTCAAGATCAAGCCATATGTGTCCTAAAAGAGCATATCTATGAAATATAACTATATAAATATAAATGTAAATACAAATATAAATATAAATATACCCGTGAAACATCTACCCCATGATCAGTGTCTCTTCTCCAGGTTCTACAATGTGTTCCCCGCTGACCAGGGAGTCAGGGAGTCAAGTCAGGGAGCAGAGGCTTACAAAGTATTGTCCTTGGAATCCGTGATGAAAGCGTCAATGAAGATGGATGTAGATTAAGACGTTGAATAACAATTAGTAGATGGAAGAACCAGTCCAAAGATTTCAAAGCCGGTGATCGGCATGCCTTTGTCCATGGAGGTGAAGCTGGCAGCATGCAGAGTATGTAGTAAGAGGTCTCACTCATAAGATATCTTACGTATCATTGAACGTCTCTTCACTGCAAGTGTGCTCAGATTCAAAAGTTCAGATTCAGACAGCATGCATTCCTGCGTAATGTCTGAGAAGTGTCTCACTCTGTAAGACGTTGATCTCCGCCGGGGAAGCGTGATCTGGTACTGTTTCTTTTTGCATCGTCTTTTACCTTTTTCCCTTTTCGGTTTGATTTCTTTTTTTGATTTCTTTTTCAGTTTCTGTCTCAGTTTCTTTTGGTCTATCTGCATGTTCTTGTCTAATCTTAATCAATCGCATTCCCCATCCCGTCTACTCTGTTCTCAGTACATTCTCAGACATTGGAGGTCAAGTGACCAGCAGAGCTGAAGACAGGGAGGTTGAGACATGCTTTGCCTTTGGTCTTTATGACGTTTTTTATTGTCAATCACGCACATCTCATATCCCGCGGACTGAATATTCGTATTACTCTATTACTCTATCCTGATTATTACTGAGAATACTGACTACCTGCTTACTCGGGCACTGGCTATGATTTACATAATAATACCTCCTATTGCGTCGTATTTGGGTCAGCTTCCGCCATGCCCCGGTGTATCCTTTATGCGAAAGTGACAGGTCAAAGAGTCTGCCGGGTGTGGTGTGTATTATTCATTTATTTATATAATTATTTATTTATTGCTTCTATTTGTCTTGCTGTGTTTCTTTTCTTTTGTTTAATTACTGGATTATTTTAGATATAATTAGAACTCAAATATCATCGTGAAAAGCATATGCACTCACACTTGATTCTACATACAACTGTCATCCCAACCAAGTCAATACTCTGTAGGATACAATTTGCACCATTCTTGTTATGTCAAGGAACCCCCACTGTTGTCCGTCATATGACTTTGCCTGCCGCTTTTATATGTAGAGGCATTAAACTCTGGAGGCTTATATCCCGCGAAGCTGTGCATTTGGCTCTTGCTCTGTTTGCTAGCTGCAGTGGGTGTAGCTTCCTGTTGTTTCTCGTGTATGCAACTTCCCTCTGCCTGGGCTGCTCGTTCTTCCCCTCGTCTGCCCAGCCTCAACACCCACCGTCTTTCGTTGTTTGTACTGGGTAAGGGCTGTCTGTGCGTAAATGGGTGGTGGTTAAATAGTTCTGGGTGTAGACATGTCCTCTTTCCTATCTGGCGACCATCTGTTGCTAACGTATTAAAATACAGGTATTATATTAACAAGCTAAATCATTTTCTTTTCTTTTAAAGTAGGAATCACCAACAAAATACAAAATACAAGAAGAAAAATGAACAAAACTAACTAAATAATATATTTGTTTAAAAATTATTGAAAAAGAATAAACTGAGTGCACTCTGATTTTTTTTTACTTTACTGCCCGTCCACCTTCCTAATGGCTGCAAGCTTCACACCCTGCTGTGTGGTGTTGTGGGGGCTTCTGCCCTTCCTACTCCTAGGCTCTTAATTTACTGATAGCCTTGCCCGTGGGGGCCGCCTATCTCTGTCATTTGTCGTTTTCTGTGTTTTGATGTGTCTGGTGTCTAGTCTCGTCTCAAAGTCTTGGTGTATGTTTCTGTGTAGGATCCGGACATTTGCTGCCTACCTTTTGTTGGCAGTCTCACTATCATGCCAATTGTCAATTGTCAATTGCCGATTATGAATTCTGACTTTGAATAGCCTACTTTGTACATATTGATTGATTCACTCTAGTCTCCAATCGCATCACCGATTATATAATCAACGTATCTAAACTCAATCTTCAATCCTCAATCCTCAATCCTCAATTTTCAATTTTCAATCTTCACTTCTCAAACCAATGCCACCAACGTTTACCAGAAAAGCCCAGACTCTTCTCTCTGCTCTTTATCTCCCATTATCCTTCCTCCCGCGTCTTCCGTCACGTCACCCGTCTTCTCCATATCTTGGTCTCCTCCTTGGGCACCCCCACGATTCTGCTCTGAGACGGGTGGCCATGTGCTCGTAGAGTGGACGGGACTAGGGACTGGCGAGATTGCACCTCCACTATCGGGCCGTCTGCTGCTCGCTGTCGCTGTCGCTTCACTTTCTTCTATTTTCTTCATATCCCCCCCCCATCCTCTTCCCTTCATTTTCTACCGTAAAAGACCCAGCAGTAATCAAACCCTGGTCGTCCTTGGGCGTCAACGCTGTTGTTACGGCATTCAGCTGATTGAGTTGATTTTGATGGAGCCTAGAAGGCGATGGAAGCTGAATAGAAGAATAGAAGAATAGAAATAGAATATACTCTACAAGAAAGGTTGGGGGACAAGCCTTGCAACCCAAGCGACAAGTGCATCTACTTCGTATTTCATTTACACGAGCTCACCGGTGTGGACCATTAATGTTGATTCAAACATATAGCCATATGTAGTCATATACATACATAAGTATATCTCAATTTATCCTCTTTTAACTCGATCAACATTCTAGAGCGAGCGCAGCCAATGCCCGCTTCCGCACTACTGCAACCCTTTGTCAGTCGGTCAGTCAGTCACTAACAATCGCTCCGCAGCCTTTACCTTTGTTTAATGCAGTATGCTTATGTACGGCGGAGCACCGTGGCACACTGAAAGATTTCTCCGGGCAATTGCCCGCCATTATTTACATATATAGATATAGATACTGCATCTGTAAAACATGTCTGGTCAAGATTGATCATGGACAATCAGGTGCTCATCCCCTCATTCGTGTAGCTGATGGTGTAGCTTTGCTGTGATGTACACTCTCACATTCTCTTACGGCAAGAATTACTTAATTCCAGTATCTGCTTTGTGATGCCATATGACCTCTCCCTGCAACGTGCACAAAATAGTGAACGACAGCTTGTGAGACGGGTGATATTAATAAGCAGCACATCACCATTTGTGGACATCTAGACATCTATACCTGAGAACGCATGGAGAGAATACTCCGCGAAATGCAAGAGGTGCCCGACCAAGCTGGAGATAAGACCCTACTGCATGCATATACTAGGAATATATGCAGACCACTGCACGATTGCAGACCGACTACACACACCACCCACTGCATCTGCAATGCAGCTTGGCCCACGGGGGAATATGCATGTTAATCAGCGAGCATGTGGTAGTGAGAGCAGGTCTTGAGATACACAGCTCTATTCTGCCTGGCAATAAAAATAGACAAAAGTAAAGCTAAATGAAAAAGACAATGAATAAAGATAATAGATAACCGATAAAACTCCATGGCTCTTGGTTGACAGCGCCCTTCATCGACAGCCCCGACATGGAGGCCGGTGAGCTCTAGAGTCAACGTTGCGGTACACTCTCGTAGCATGTATTATGGAGCATAAAGCATGGAAAATGGAGAATGCAGAATGCACAATGGAACATGGATAACCGGCTTGCCTGTCTCATCTGTCTACTGATCCGATATCCTGCATTCTGCATCTCCTACATCTCCTAGTTGGTCATCTTTAGACATCTACTATGCTTACATCGGCCGTCTGCAGAACAAAGACCAGCGTTACGCTGACTGGAGGGGTCATCGACATCCCTTGCTTCCGCTTTGGCTATTGACTCTCTAGACTCTCTAGATTGTTTAGACTCTCTAGCAAGAAAGGCCGTTGCGGATAAGCCAAAAAGACCGCCCAGCCGGGAGCTTTGCGGCTCCTTCTCAAAAATAGCAACCATAGCAACAATAGAAATAATAGCATTGCAGAGACAGCCCAGCTGATTTGATCGGCACTCGGTCCTTTGTCTAGCCAGGACCGAAACCTGCACGGCAGATACTAGAAACTAGACACAGCTATCGATGGGAGCTAGAGAATCCATCTAGGCTGTTGGAATAAATACGACTCTGTACCTTTTCGCCTCGAGCTAGGCCAGCTTTCGAGCTGTTTGTCTTTCAGTCTTTCAGTCTTTTCAGTCTTTTCAGTTGCCCAGCTTACAGCTCTCCAGCTATGCTGCGCGTCTAACGCCTTCAGCCGTAGAAAATACGAATGTATCAGTTGTATCAACTGTATCAGTACCGCTTGGCAATGTCGTTATCAATGCCATATTGATGTTGAATATTGCCATTGCCGAATAATGCATAATGCCAATTGATGTCGAATGACGGCTTGATGATAGACGATGGCTGCATGCTCTCAGCTTCCACCGTCACTGCATATGCCGTCTGTCTTGAGCACATATTCACATATTCACATATTCACATATCGAACATTGCCAAACGCAGCACACAACATAAACTGCATGATGCAACCTGCGTAGTGCAAGGCCTCCATAAGCATCAACACCAGAGTGCATATCGTGTGCATCCTTGATGTGCCTTGGCTACCACGCAACAGACTTGCTGTGACCCATGTTCGTGCGTGATGGAGCATTATTATTGTATTGGTGTGAATGTCATCTATCATTGCATATCCGTACTCTCCAAGCTTGAAACCACTACGCATGCGTCTCGCGCGGCGCAAAGGCTACTGCTGCCGGTATCCGGAAACTGGCACAGAACATGCTCTTGTTTGGCGCCACCGCCCGCACATTGTGCACGTACACCAGATTCTTGGGCTCGGCCGCCACCGGGTCGTCCTGCTCCATCTCCGCATACGTCTCGCACAGGGTCATCTGCACGCCCAGCTCGCCAGACACGCGCTCGCACACTTCGCCCTTGGGGATGCTCTGGTCCTCCAGCTTGGGCGCAAAGCAGTGAACGTGCACAATCGGCAGCTTGGGCTTGGATCCACCCTCTGCAGACGGCGTGAACAGGTCCTCGTGCCCGGCGTAGACACCCTTGAAGCGAGGCAAAAAGGTAGTGGCAGATGCTGGCAGGTTCATGACGAAATGTGAAACGGTCGGTGGAACAGGCACCCGCTTGAGCTCGACAGCCGCCTTCTTGACCGGGTTGGCCTTGGTATTGGCCTTCTTGTCAGACTTGTCAGACTTGTCTTTGGCCATGTCCTTGGTCTCCTTTGCCACGGGCACAGCCTCGACGATACCACCACCCGAGAGCTTCTGCTGCTGCTTCTGGTTTCTCTGTGGCGGCGGCTTGTTGGGCGCTGTTGTGTCCGACACCTCGAGCGCGCTCACACCTGCCAGCGACGCCTCCAGCACCAGGTCGGCCGCTTTGTGAATAAACACCAGTCCGTCTTCGTTGAATGGCCGCACGTACGCGCCCACCTTGTTGCGCCAGATCGCATCATTCATCGCGTCGTAGCTGTTGGGGTTCATGTCGTTGGCCCACACAAACACGCCGCGCTTGCCTGCCGGCACCGCAAACGGTCCAATGCCCGACATCACGTCCACCACCACCTCGCCCGGCTTAAACGTGTACACCAGCCGCGAGTGCTCCGGCTCTAGCTTGCTGTTCCAGTACACCTTGCTGTAGTCAAACCGGAACGTGCACATGTTCTCGCGCACCTCGACGTCCATGTCGTCGGGGCCCGCTAGCAGCTCATAGGGAAACGTGCGAAACACAGATTCGGTACCCACAAGGTCGACCTTGTTGATCACGGTGCGTAGGCTTGCATTCTTGTCCAGAATCACCTGCGCCACAATGTACTTGTACGGCTTGAACCGGTCGCGCAGATTGAGGTGCGCCACGTGGCCGGCTGTGTTGAAGCCGGTCGGGATGTCGTCGTGGAACTCCTCCGGCAGAATAGACACCAGCACATCGCGCGTTGTCCAGTAGTCGTAGTCGAGAGTCAGCTTGTATGGTATCACGCCAACCTCTTTTTGCTCAACGGCCTGCTTCAGCACATCGCTCCACGAGTCGGGCGCCGACGGCGACACTGTTGGGTTCAGCAACAAGCATTTCCGCCTTTGCGGCGACTTGGCCTGTCCTGGCGTCGTTTCTGTGCTTGCTGTTTCCGGGTCATCGGCTACCGGCGAAATGCGCTCAACTCTGAACAGCTCCTTTGTCCCCGTCAGGGCCTTTTGCAACTTTGAAATATGACGGTTGTCATGAATGCGTGCCGCTGCAATCTCAAACGTTGCTGTAAACAGCGCCTTGTTCAGCGTTTGTGACGCTGTCAGCGCGGCCGACCGCAGGGTAGGGGGTCTAATAAAACTCATAGCTGATACAGAATCAAAGCCCGAGGCCGGGTCCTTGTCGTCGCTGGAACTCGACGGCCGAGATCGTTTTTGGCCGGCTCCCATGTGAGCACTGAGTAAGCAACCACAGTCGTGCGGTCGCTGTTTGTGTGTGTCGGAGCTGAATGTGTTGCGACTTTTGAATAGCCGCAGCTGTGAATTTTTACTGATTATATTATACGTTTGCACGAGGTGACGTTGTGAGTCGACTGTGACTTAAAATCAGATTGTAGTTGGGATGTAAAAAGTGTGGCGTTATGTCATAAAATTTCAAAAAAGATGTGTGGCGCACTAAAATTGCCGACCGCCTAACTAACTATAAGCCGCCCGGCACGCTTAAATAAATGCATCTGGGCCTCAACGCACCCCTCGCTTGAATTTTAAAATCCGACTGGACTGACATGATTGGATCTCAGTTCCATCTATATAAAATAAGAGACAGTCGATCTGTCTATATGTAGTGTATTAATACACCCAGTAATTAGCGCCTGCAGTCTATCGTTTGTAAAGCCTTAGAACCGACAGGTGAGATATATGGACGCAAGAAAAAGCACGTGAAGATGATGCGACTGACGATACAATAAAGAAAAGGAAACAACGATGAGAGATAGTGACTGAAAACTGGAAACTTGCTTCGGATGCGTTGTGTTGGACTTCGGAGTGCGAGGCTGGATATATGAAATACCGACACCAGTAAAGTGGTGTTTCGTGAAAAGTCGATGTAACAAATGGAAATGATGAAGAAGAGAGATAGAAGAAACTAGGTATAGGAGTTGCAGCAAGATTCTTTAACGGCCGACGCGGAATTCGGCACCGGCGAAGTTGTGGAGACCCCAGAGGAAGACCTGATAGCCGACACTGTGATTGTCGGGCACATGGAAGATCTCAGTCAGGCGGATCTGCCACGGTGGGTATCCAGACAGTTCAATATGAGGTCCGAAGATCAGTAGCAAGTCGGGCTCGCCCATGATGCTCTCAGAGAGTTCGGCATCCACGAGGTCAATGCTGATGTCAGACGGCGAGATCTTAGATCGCTGTGCCATCTCGGCTAATGTCTTGGTCAAATCGACGAGTGAGTCTCTGCCGTCCTCCTCGGAGATCAGAAGGATGGTAATATGGCCGTCGTCTGTCTCGCCGTTTTCACGAGTATGAGGAGAAACAGTCGATTCAATAGAGGGCACATGAGGGGCCTGCACTGTGACAGCCGGATGGACACGGCCAAAGTAAGTGGTGAGTCGCTGGGAAACAGCGCGATGCGTGTCGGCCAGGTAGCTCTTGAGGATACCTATGCATGTTAGTGGGCTATTTCCCAACTGAATTCATCTAATCCATCCATAGTCATCTCCGCCTTGCCAAACGTACCTGTCTTTTCGTAGACGGAAAGCATGGGGATGCCTGCCGAAGCACACCAGGCGGCAATATCAGAGACTTCGTTAACAAGACGCTCAAGCTCAGCGAGCTCGTGGCCGTTCTCTTCGAGGGTCAAAATCACACTGATGTGCTTGGGGAGGCGCTTGAGGTCGCGGACGTCGCGGGCAATGATTTCTGGTGTGCGGTGGTGGTACTTGAGGACCGAGTAGACGCGGTCACGGACGCCATGGTAGCTAATACGGATGCGGCGGTACACAGAAAAGAGGGCGTGGACCACAGTGAAGCAGAAGATGTAGATTTGTGTTGCGAAAAAGCTGCGGAGGCTGAATCGTTCGCGGCTCTTGCGAAGCTTGTACTTGGCGGAAGTCTTGTTGTCGACCTCGACTGGGACCGGAGGGGTAGGGAGATAAGGCTGTAGGCTGGTTAGCACAATGTTTATGACCGACTGGCCAAGTAGAGCGGGTGTTGCCATCTTGTATTTGTATCGTCTTGGTATGACTTTGGAGAACAAAGGTGCAGTTTTGTGCGAAAGATGACGGATGATAGAACAGAGTTCAGGACAAAAGAAGAGGCAAAGGTGCAGAATCTCAAGAGTTAGGGATCACCAGTGAGGCAGAGGAAAGACAGGAAAAGGGGAAGAAGACGAGATGCCGATAGAGTTGTCCCATCATCTTGTTGTCCATGCTTCTCTGCCTTCCTGCTCTCTGATGTTGCTGTTTGGTGTCGGCTGCAGCTGCCGCTTTTGCACCTTTGCCTTCTTGCGCTTTCCCAATTCCGAGCTATCCTGCATCGTGCTTTCCAATCCGAGGTCTTGTGGGGTTCCGGTGTGGAAGGCGCGACTCACCTCGACGAGCTTCACCCGCTGTTCTGGGGTCAGAAGCTTGTGGCCGGACTTTGCATCCTTCCGATAGAGGAGCGTGTCCCTTGATGTGAACGACATGGTGGGTGGTGCCTGCCGATTGTAGATGTGTTGGGAGGAGTTGTCGATAGACTGTGTTCGATTCGGGAAGGTGCGGTTCAGGTTGGCCGCTCGTTATCACATGTGACCATGATGTCGCAGGAAGGAACGTTTTAGAAAGTGGTGACGAGGGAAGGAAGTCTAATAATAAAGTGGACAGTTTTTTGGTTCGCTCTTTCCATATTCGTAAGACTCGTAAACTGCCGCCACTTTTGCTCTAGCATGTGGTATTCGCCGTGGCCAGTACAGTGCCAAGCTGGCACTGGCCAATAGCAGCCCGTGGAGAGCACCAGCCCCTCCCGATGACATAAACTGGTAGACGCAACCTCACCTAAGCCACAGCACCAGGAGCACTATCTTACTAGTTAGTTCGGTATAGCACCCAGCACCCTTGCTCCACTAGAAACAGCCCTCCAAACGAATGTATAGATCAACGATACCACAACTCCTTGCGCGCGCCAGCATGGTTGAATCCCGCGATACGGAACACTCACCACAGCAAGCCTCTCAACACCTACTTGCGACGGCACCACAGCTTCAAAACAATTTAGAAATAGAACCGTGTGCAGAAAAGTCGGCAATGTGAAGCTACACGCCGTCTTGACTTTGAATTGACCCAACACAAACGTATCACCATCTCCCAAGGGGACCACATCCTCGACCACACCCCTCTCCCGCCACTTGTCGGGCAGTGCCACGGCTGAGCCGACTCACACACGATGGAGCGCGTGTCTTCCATTACGTCAAGTGCGATCTTCCCCAAGGGTCCTAGCTTCACACTCGATGACTTTTCGAATAAGGACTTTATCGTCCGCGACTTTGTCGACTCTTTAGCCGAGACCGCAGTTCCTGCGAATCGTCGCTCCGGGGCTGCTGCACAGCAGGTGTTTGACCCAAAACCACTCATTCGGACATTTGAGAGTAAGATAGCAATCTTGACAGTTACGGGAGAGGGCTACTGAAGTACTGATTATATTAGGCGCGCTTTCTCAGCTTGGTTCGCTCTCCGAAGAGCTTCAGGAAAAGGAATCCGACATCCTTTCGCAGGTCCGTCGTGCTGAGGTCCAGCATGACCAGACACTCGACACACTGGGCAGCAAGCTGGACCAGTCGATGGCATCATTTGAAGCTCTAGATCTCACCCTCAACAACCCCAACGGCACCAACGGATCAACCGAACGCGGCAGCCGATCAGACACGGGCGGCGGTAACATTGCCGTGCAAATCGGAGAGAAGCTAGAGGAGCTGGACCGGAAACGGAGGCGGGCGCTGGACGCCACCTTTTTAGTACAGTGCTGGACGGAGCTGAGCGAGACTGGGAAGCTGACGCCTCTCGAAGAGATTCAGCGGCAAGGTGGTGCCGAGAACAAGGTGCGATGTGCTGTCATCGCACGGCAGCTGATGCGCATAAGTCAGAGGCTCGACCCGGCATCATGGACGGAGACACGAGGCAGCCGGGTCAACGGCGCAAATGGTACCTTGGCGTCAAGGGCAGCAACGAACGGAACAAACGGTACGAGCAACGGCACCACTTCCAAAGACGGAAGCCCACAATCACCAAACACGCGCGAAGCGCTCGAGAAGTTTTCAGAAACGCTGGAGCAGGACCTTTTGAAGCAGTTCAACAACAGCTATCGGCGGCAAAACTTTGACGATATGATGGAGTGCGCCAAGGTGCTGTATGACTTCAACGGCGGTACTAGTGTTATCGCCGCGTTTGTCAACCAGCACCAGTTCTTCATCGATCGCGACCAGCTTTTGACCGACGAGGTCACGACGGACGGCGAGATGTGGAACCAGCTTGCCGACCCTGATTCGGACCCTCCTGGCGTCGAGCCAAGCTTGCAGTCGCTCATTGACGAGGTCAAGATTGTTATGCAAGAAGAGTCCTTTATCATCAAGCGCGCCTTCCCGTACCACGAGACGGTTCTCATCAAGTTTATCCAGCGTGTATTTCAGCAGTCGGTCCAGCAACGGCTGGAAATGGTGCTCGAAAAGGCCAGCACGGTATCGACTCTTGCCTATCTTCGGTCTCTACACGCCTCCCGCAGCTATATTGGAGCTCTGGTTGAGGATCTCAAGACACATGGCTTGACAGAGAACCCGGAGCCGTGCTCGAATCAGATTGCTCAGACACTGGATCAGCAGGTGGAAGAGCTTTTCGTGCCATATCTTATGGGCAGCTCGTATATCGAAAAGGAGCGCAAGAGCCTGGAGGAAATGTACAACTCGTTACTGTTCAAGTTCACCGTCTATCACTCTCGGCGGCCCAAAGCCACGCGTGGTTTCATGAACATGATTGCACAGCAGGGTACGCAGCTTCTTTCATCGGCAAAAGACGCGTACACGGAGAGACTTGAGTCGTCGGACCTGACACCCACACAAAAAGCTATGATGCTTCGTGTAGCAGGTATCCAGGACACGGACAAGAAGAACGAGATTGAGGTCACAGACGAGGACGGTGTGCTGAGCACGGTCAATGCCAAGCGCATGATGAAGTGGCTTGCGGAAAGTGTTCGGCGCACGCTCGAGCTGGGCAGTGCAGCAGAGACGCCCAAGGACGTCAATGTGCTGCTGGGCCTGCTCATGATGACAATGGGTCGTGTGTACGTCGAGACGGGACTAGATGCGGCACTGGACGTTGCGACATCGCTGGAGAACTCCAAGGTAGAGCCTGACATGAACTACTTGCCGTCACTGCGACCGGCGCTTACGATTACGAGCATTATGGCACGATTTATACAGACGGTGCTGATCCGACTGGCCGATGCCAACCCGACAGTACGGCGCAACATGGAGGCCCAGACGCGCCTGGGCATCGACGCTATTGAGAAGAAGACCAACAGCGTGCTCAAGACGACCATGGATGTCGTGGTTAACTGGGTAACAAAGGCGTTAGCAACACAGAAGCGCACTGATTTCCGGCCTCGCGATAACGACCTCGAGGGCATCGTGGACTCGCTGCAGACACCAACATGCCAGACCATCTGCGTGTTCTTGGACAAGGTGGCTGCGCTGTCGGCGCGATCGGTTGATGGACACAACCTGAACGCGCTGAGCAGCGAGATGGCGCTGGCTATTTTCCAGCTGTTGTTTGAGCATTTTAAAAAGTTTGCTGTCAATGCGACTGGCGGTCTGATGGTGACCAAGGACATTGCCAAGTACGTGTCGACGCTCAAGGCGTGGCCGCTCAGCAAGGATGGCGAGATGACGGTGGAGGTGTTGACTGAGGTGAGCTATCTGTTCATCATCGGACCGGAAGCACTCCGCGAGCGGTCGCGCAACCTGTTGACGGTGGGCACGGGCGGCAAGAAGCTGCAAAAGGCAGACTTCAAGGCGTTTGTGCAGCGGCGTGAGGATGCCAGCAGCGCAGGTGTGCAGAGTGTCTTGGCCGGACTGTAGTTGAGGCTGGCTTGAGTGTACCTTGGCTTCCCTGGGCTTGTATACTCTTTGTTGTTTGATACACTATGGCTTCTTTGTTGATAGCTTGTTACATTTTCCCTTTATTTTATGAATAGCATTTACGGCCGTGTAAATGGATCTATGAGTGATTTGTCTACGTGACGCAGAGCGAATGAGGGTGATTGAGGATAGCTGATCATATGTTAAACAAGGGCTATCTTTCATGCGCAGCATTATTGTAAGGACAGAGACACTGTGTCATAGAAGAAGCATGTTGGAAGTGTCACGGAAGCCAAGAGGGTGCAAATACATGATGATTGGCTGCCATGGAGCATACATTGACGATCCCGGAAGTGAAGCCTTGGAGGCAAATTCATGTCGAGTCATGTAGTGGATGCGGTCATCTCAGGCAGCTGTAAGGCAAAAAATAGAAGAAAAAAAAGAAGAAGAAAAAACAAAAAGAAAAGACAAAAAAAAAAAAGAAACTGACACCTGTCAACATCTTGTGGGGTGCACAGTTGAGGCCATTTAGCTTGTATGATTACCCTTGTGACCTATTCCCAAGCTGATCAAACGGCGATGCTCGGCAGAGGTATATCAACGGAAAGCAAAGCCGTTGCTGTTAATAATCCATGCCACCACATCGGCGACATGCAAGTAATACATAATTACAGTGGCGGGGAAGTGGGCCCTGGCCGGTGTGGTCCGGGCTTGACCTGACTCGCCAAAAATCCAGATGCCCAAAACTGGAAGGAGCGTATTAGAAGGCAATATGATGCACTGTAGATCGAGTCACATGAACAGAGAAGATAAACTGCAAGACTAAAGAAAAAGAGTAAACAAATCGGAAGGAGCTTCGTCATACTCGTAGAGTCAAAGGCAGGTCGCTCTTGCTAGTTCTGGATCTGCAGATAAAAACAGTCTGCAGTTTTTCACAAAAACTGCATTTGTAAGGAAGGAGCGACTAGCGACTTGGACTCAAGTGGTCTAGAAGGCGTTAGCGCTCTGGTCCCGCCGTGGATGTGCCTGAACAGGCAGGAAGTCAGCCAACCACCACTATTCTGTAGGTGTCTACAAGTAGGCTCGCCCAGGCATAGAGGAACAAGGCGACGTGTCTTCTTATGTAGCCTTGCCCACCGGAGCACAGCAGAAGTTTTATTTCGAATTTAATATGTAACAACTTTAAATGCTAAAATCATCTTGTCTCCGACGCCTGTAACCAGAGCGCGACTAATAACAGATCGAGAAACGAAGAAAAAAGTTAATTTTTGCCTCGGCCACAAAGACCACGTTCCCTGCACAAACACGACTCATTGGAACTGGAAAACTGCTTATTTTCAGGCCGGAGATCGATTGCGCTCACTTTTACCTTGCTGACTTGCATTGTTTGCGTGCTATACCTCGTCATTTGCATGGCCATTCGTCTTGACTTTTGCCTCACTTTGCCTCACCTTGCCTCGCTATCTATCGACCCTTTTCACATTTGCCGTTCCTTTCTCTCGTTTTCTTTCACCAGCTAAACTCTACTTCGTTCTCCCGCCTTCTCTACGCCAACCCCTGCCCACCTAGAGTCCACAATAGGCCCGCTAATCTGTTATCGGCCTCGCCCTCGTTGGACTGGACCACCTGAGACTGCTATTCCCCCTTCTTCACAGGGCTGCCACGTTGACTTTGTTTGCTTTGCTGCTGCTTGCTTGCTTGTTGACCTTATACCTTGCTGACCTTGTTTCTCTTTTTGTATTTCTGAGGCTCAAGCGACCACCAGCTTCTCAGCCGTGCTTCAACCTTGTCTCTTCTTAACATTATCACCAGATATCAACACTTTGCAGCATCTCTGAAAGACAGCAAAGTTCCCGGAA
The DNA here is from genome assembly GCA_029298715.1 of Ophiostoma ulmi. Lineage (NCBI taxonomy): Eukaryota > Fungi > Ascomycota > Sordariomycetes > Ophiostomatales > Ophiostomataceae > Ophiostoma > Ophiostoma ulmi. The sequence continues at coordinate 1,425,041 of JANSLN010000007.1, forward strand.
GATTGCATTAGCCCCAAAGGCTTAAAGCTTGAAGCTTGAAGCTTAAATAGAGCATCGACGCTCAACACACCCAGTACTCATAACACCAATGGAGAACGCCTTCACCCTGCCGACCGGCGAGGTCTTGGCCAAGTTCGCCGTCGAGCCGGCCAAGGGTCTGACCAAGACCCAGGTCACTGAGCTGCGCAAAGAGCACGGCAGCAATGGTGAGTTGCAGACAGAGTCTCATGAGATGAGATGAGATCAGGATGAGATCAGGATGAGATGAGTGACATGAGAGATGAGAGACAAAATAGCTAACAATCCAGCCATCCCCGAAGAGCCTCCTACCCCCCTGTGGGAGCTGATCCTGGAGCAGTTCAAAGACCAGCTGGTCATCATCCTGCTCGGCTCTGCTGTTGTTTCGTTTGTGCTAGCCCTCTTCGAGGACGAGGGCGGCTGGGGCGCATTTGTTGATCCTGCCGTTGTAAGTACCTTGCATACTGACTCAAGTTATGGATAATTTACATCGATCTGTCATGCTGACCCCATAGATTCTCACCATTCTGATTCTCAACGCCGTCGTCGGTGTCTCTCAGGAGAGTAGCGCCGAAAAGGCCATTGCCGCCCTCCAGGAGTACTCTGCCAACGAGGCCAACGTCGTTCGTGATGGCACTGTCCACCGTATCAAGGCCGAGGAGCTTGTCCCTGGTGACATCGTCACTATCGCCGTTGGTGACCGCATCCCTGCCGATTGCCGTCTTATCAGCGTTGAGAGCAACAGCTTCGCCGTCGACCAGGCTATCCTGACTGGTGAGAGCGAGAGTGTCGGCAAGGATGCTTCTGCAGTTGTCGGTGACGACAAGGCTGTTAAGCAGGACCAGGTCAACATGCTCTTTTCCGGCACCACCGTCGTCACTGGCCGCGCCACTGCTGTCGTCGTTCTTACTGGTCCCAACACTGCCATTGGCGACATCCACGAAAGCATCACTGCCCAGATCTCCGAGCCTACGCCCCTGAAGCAGAAGCTCAACGACTTTGGTGACAGCCTCGCCAAGGTTATTACCGTCATCTGCATCCTCGTCTGGCTCATCAACATCCCCCACTTTGGCGACCCAAGCCATGGTAACTGGACCAAGGGTGCCATCTACTACCTCAAGATTGCCGTCTCGCTTGGTGTCGCTGCCATTCCCGAGGGTCTGGCCGTTGTCATCACTACTTGCCTAGCTCTGGGTACCCGGAAGATGGCCGCTAAGAACGCCGTCGTGCGCAGCCTGCCGTCTGTCGAAACCCTCGGCAGCTGCAGCGTTATCTGCTCCGACAAGACCGGCACCTTGACCACGAACCAGATGAGCGTCAACAAGATTGTCTATATCCAGGAGGGTGGCAAAGGCCTCGAGGAGCTTACTGTCGAGGGCACTACGTTCTCGCCGCGTGGTAGCATCAAGACTGCTAGTGGCAACGAAATTATCGACCTCGCCCAGACCTCTTCCACTGTCCGCCAGATGACAGAGGTCGCTGCTCTCTGCAACGACGCTCGTCTCGACTACGACTCCGTTTCCAACACCTTTTCCAACATTGGCGAGGCCACCGAGGGTGCGCTGCGCGTCCTGGCCGAGAAGGTTGGCCCTGTTGCTCCTGCGGATACCAAACCTCATGACCTTGTCCACTACGCCAGCTCCTGGTACGAGAAGAAGTACGCCCGCCTTGCCACCTACGAGTTCTCGCGCGACCGCAAGAGTATGTCTGTCCTTGTCCAGTCTGGCAACGCCGCCAAGCTCCTGGTCAAGGGTGCCCCCGAGTCGATTATTGAACGCTGCTCGCACGCCCTGATCGGCACCACCGGTACCAAGGCTGCGCTGACCCGTGACCTGACTGATATTTTGCTCCGCGAGGTTGTCGAGTATGGCAACCGTGGTCTCCGTGTTATTGCTCTGGCCAGCGTCGACGATGTTTCCAGCAACCCCCTTTCGCGCTCCGCCAAGAGCAGTACCGACTACACCCAGCTTGAGCAGAACATGACTTTCCTTGGTCTTGTTGGCATGCTTGACCCTCCCCGTCCCGAGGTTCCCCGGTCCATTCGTCTTTGCAGGGATGCCGGTATCCGTGTTATTGTTATCACTGGTGACAACCGTAACACTGCTGAGAGCATCTGCCGGCAGATTGGCGTCTTTGGTGCCAATGAGGATGTTACTGGAAAGAGCTTCACTGGCCGCGAGTTTGATAACCTGTCCGAAAGCGAGCAACTGGAGGCCGCCAAGACTGCTTCCCTGTTCTCGCGTGTCGAGCCCTCGCACAAGTCGCGTCTCGTCGATCTGCTTCAGCAGCTGGGCGAGGTTGTGGCCATGACTGGCGATGGTGTCAACGATGCGCCTGCGCTCAAGAAGGCCGATATCGGTGTTGCCATGGGTGCCGGCACTGATGTCGCCAAGCTTGCCGCCGACATGGTGCTGACCGACAACAACTTTGCCACGATTGAGTCTGCCATTGAGGAGGGCCGTTCGATCTACAACAACACCCAGCAGTTTATCCGCTACCTGATCTCGTCCAACATTGGCGAAGTTGTCTCCATCTTCCTGACTGCCGCCCTGGGCATGCCCGAGGCACTGGTCCCCGTGCAGCTGCTGTGGGTCAACCTGGTCACCGACGGTCTCCCTGCCACTGCCCTCTCGTTCAACCCTCCCGACAACGATATTATGCGCCGCGCCCCGCGCAAGCGTGACGAGCCCTTGATTAGTGGCTGGCTGTTCTTCCGCTACCTGATTATTGGCACCTATGTTGGTCTGGCTACTGTTGTCGGCTACGCTTGGTGGTTCATGTACAACGCCGAGGGCCCCCAGATCACGTTTGGTCAACTGTCCGGCTTCCACCACTGCTCTGCCGACTTCCCCGAGATTGGCTGTGTCATGTTCTCCGACGACCGCGCCAAGTCGGCCTCGACCGTGTCTCTGTCAATCCTGGTTGTTATTGAGATGTTCAATGCCGTCAACGCGCTGTCGTCGAGCGAGTCGCTCCTGACACTACCGCTGTGGAAGAACATGATGCTCGTGTACGCCATTGCCCTGTCGATGGCCCTGCACTTTGTCCTGCTGTACACGCCGTTTCTGCAGACTCTGTTCTCGATCCTGCCCCTGAACTGGAACGAGTGGAAGGCCGTGCTGGTTATCAGCGCTCCCGTCATTGTCATTGACGAGGTCCTCAAGACCTTTGAGAGACTGTTCTTTGTGCAGACGTCCGACGCCGTCACCTCGGAGAAGAAGACCAACTAAGCAAAGGAGATATTTCTGTCGGTTGTCAGATATATTGAACAGCGCCGGCCTGCTACATAAGGCCTGGAATAGAGGAGGAACAACACACCTCTTTTCTTTTTCTTCCGTTTCTCTTTTGTCATCTTGTATAAACCAGTAAAACACACGCGTGTACTGTGCTTTGTACCACAATACGGAGGATATATGGATGGGCTCTACATGATAGGAAACACAACAAGGGCCACGGGGCCAAGTAGCGATTCATAGCATAGACTCATACAAATAAGTAAAAACTTCTAGCCACAATCTCCAGCCGTATTGCAATTTGTCACGTTAATTTACGTCACGCCACGTCTCCAGCAGCTGCCACTCATAGTGAATGAAATATATCTTTGACCATTAAAATAAGAATGGCATCGTTACAAAGTTTGAGTTCCATGCTCTATGCTCTCCTACTGTCTTGCTGCTGTTCATCTGGAATCGTAGCAGCATAGTTCTAATCTTGCCGGCCCTTGAGCAGCCGCTTCGTCACCTTGTCCTTCTCGATAATGTACACGTGCGCACCCCAGCCCGACAGCGCGTCCCGGTCCACGGCGTTTAGCAGCGCCTGCGAGATGGTCTCAAACAAGTCCTCGGGTCCCAGATCGGGCTCCCACAGACCCTCGCACGTACCAAACAGCTGGTCGCTCGCCGTGCCTGCAACGATAAAGTCCTTGGCAAAGTCAATGCAGCCAATGCTGTCAAAGCCGCAGATAAATGGCTTGCCCGTCTTGGGCTCCAGGCCGGCCACGACAGGGCTCACAAAGTAGGGGCCGAACCGGCGCTCGTAGAGGGACGAGGACACGAGGTTGGCAAACGTGGTGGGGGCGATGTGGCGCTCCTCGCGCAGACGGTAGAGGTTGACCTTGTAGCGGAACAGGTCGGACACGGTGCTGACGTCGGTGGCGAGGCCGGTGAGGCCCAAAAAGACGTGGTCGCCGTAGGGGAAGATCTTGGGAAAGTTGTTGGACACGGTCAGGGCCTGCATGCCGAGGCGCAGATCGCAGGCAATGGCGACACAGTCCTTGCCGACCATGGCAACGCAAGCGCCGCCGTCTGTACTGTTAGTATTTTGTATCGAGACAAGAGGAGCGGAAGAGGAGCAGAAGAGGAGAGGTGTCGTGGGGTCATACTTATTGAGAATGGAGAAGACTGATGGTAGTTAGCAAGGGCCGTCAATGTGTAGAGCTGTCTGCTGTGAAGCTTACCATTTGATTGAGGAAGAAGAGTGACAGGTTTTTGATGAGGTTGATAGTATAGCAGCTAAACTAAACGGCTACTAGCAGTAAAGGTCTTGCTGCGTCGTGATCGTGATCGTAGAGTCGTCGTCGTCGTCGAAGAGAGCTTCAGGTCGAGGAAGACCAAAGGGAGGGGGTGTCGACGGGAAAGGTTGCCACAAATGTCGATCGTATATACCCAATTCAAACAGTGCAGGTATGCAGAATTGCGTCGTCAACAAGTATCGTCGTTTCGTCGTCGTCGTCGTCGTTGTGATGGATAGGCTCGGGCGGTGGGACAGTTGGCTGGCGTTGGCTGGCGTTGGAGCTTCCGTACGAGGCAAACACACAGCTGGCGCGGCTGGAAAACGTGACCTGGCAGTAAGTGGTCTACATGCTTAATTAGTGTGGTGCTGGAGCTTGGGGGTGTTACGCTGTAGGCTAGCAGCAGTGTAGGCGGTCCACGCGTGCCTGTCTGCCTGCCTGTTCCTGGTGTGGCGCCAACTCAAAACAGGCACCATAGCTTACTGTATTAGTCAGTTATCGTTATCATTATCGAGAGCCTAGAGCTCTTGACGGGACCCCTCTTTTGAATAGGAAATAGAGGCAAGAACAACGGACGTGCACCTTCCCGCTCTTCTTTGCAGTTCTCTAGCCTTCTTCCGTCGCAAACGGCCCGGCCTTACATCATCAACTAATAATATCCAGCTGCCACGATTCTTCAGCTTCGCCTTGAGCTTGTGAGCAAATACAGCTATCACATGTTCATATTTCCACCTCTAGGACCCAAAGTATCTTACAAGTTATTCTCTTGACATCGACTAGTCGGCGAAATTTACAAACGTCAGCATCACGATACCTATAAGCTGGCCTTTTACCACAAAACGCAGCCTTACTCCTATCTCCTTTCCTCTCCTCCCATCAAATTACCTTTTTTATTTGCTTCATTCTGCCAACTTCAATACACATCTTCCTATCTTTGCACATTGCTAGGATGGCTACGTCGTTTGTCGTCATTGCGACGGATCTGCGTCGCACCAATGTCAAAGCCCCAGGTGGTGGCTATATGATCGATGTCCTGGAGGAAGCATGCACAAAGCTCAAACTCAACTCTGAAAACTACCAATTAAAGTATGTAGATTCATACAGCTATAAACGATATTGTACAGAGACTAACGTGCAGGCACAACAACAAGGCAATCAACCTGACCGATCCTATCCGTGCCGCCGGTCTTCCGCAAGGCGCCAAGCTCGAGCTTATTGTCAAGTCCAAGTCGCCGTCCGTCGTGACCGTGGCCTTGCGGCTGCCACCGTCCGAGGCCGCTCTCGGCATCCCTAGCAACCGCGTGTCGGCCAAGGTACACAGCGACACACCCATATGGAAGCTGCTGCGGCACTTTGAAGAGCTGGATGTGGCCAAGCAAAAAGGCCTGAATCTGTCTGCCCGCGGTGTGCCCCGGTTAAGCAACGGTGGTGCCATTGGCGGCTCAGGTCAGCTGTACTGGGAGGTGCCAGTGCTCAAGTTTGCGGGCCGCGAGCTTGTGACGATTGATGACTACCGCAAGACGCTGTCACAGGTCGGTATCGACACGGGTAGCCAGCTGATTATGCTCGAGTTCCGGATCTCCGACTACACACTACAGGACGCAATGGAATTGGTGCAGACACAGTTGGAGCAGTCGAATGGTGTTGAGGCCGTAGCTGTGGACAAGGGCAAGGGCAAGGGCAAGGAGGTGGCCGCGCCAGAAACTGCGCCTGCACCTGCACCGTTAGCACAAGAGACGCAAGCACCAGAAGCCATGGATGTCGACAGCTCAAGCGTAGCAGCGCCTATACCAGCAGCAGCACCAGTACCAACAGAGCCAGAACAAAGCCAACCATCGCAGCCGAGACAGCCTGCGCCACAGCAAACATCATCACAACCTCTCAAATTCAGCCTGGAGCCAGTCCAGGTCTGGTCGCCGCCCAAGGCTGGTATGCCGGCTGCTGCATCGCTGCGCTGGGAAAAGGAGGCAGAGTCTACGTTTGCGCCATCCATTGCACAGATGAAGGCCCACCAGAAGCACCTGGAAGAGTCTGGGCGCAACAAGCGGCTCAAGTCAGACCAAGAACTCGAGGAAGAAGCACGCGAGCGCGAGGCCAAGGCATTGGCTGTAAGTAAGGTGGACGTGCGCATCCGGTTCCCCGACGGGTATACTGTGCTCTGGTCGTTTGCGGGCAACGGCCCAGAAGCCGCAACGGGTGCGACGCTGCATGCGGCCGTACGTGGAGTGTTGGCGGACTATATCAAGGACCAGCCATTCCGGTTGGCACCGCCCATGTTTCGGCCTGGCGAGGAGATTCAGGACAATAGCGATCCGAACAAGCACGGGCTTGTCCGGGGCTACGGGATGCGCGGCGGTGTTGTGATCAACTTTTTGCGCGGCCAAGGCGTGCCGGCACTTCCGGCGGGCAAGCTGTATGTGCGGCCAGAAGTAGCGGGTCTGGCGCAGGATATTGTGATTCCACAGGTGGCGGAAGCCGAGGAGGATGAAAAGAAGCCCGTGGCGGCAGTCAAAGCTGAGGGCGCGGACGGGGCCAAGAAGCCAAAGGGGGACGGCATCAACAAGATGTCCAAGTTTCTGCGTCTGTCGAAGAAGTAGGTGAGCGTGTTCGTACTTGATCTCATTTCTTTATTTGCACCAGCGATAGCATATACTTTCGAATATTATAAGAAAGCCATGTCAAGTCAACCAGAGCCATGGCTGTGCAGCCGTACAGCTGTACATTCTATGCAGCCACATCAGCAATACCAGACAAGACAAGTATATGTGTTGATTTCATTTCTCAATGTTTTTGCATTTATGCTTTAGTGATTTGATGATTTTTTTATTTTGTTTGACGCCAACCGAAATGCCGACCCATAAACAAAGCAGAAATAAAAAAAGACAGTTTTTTTTTGTATTGTGTAAAACTGTCGCCGATTCGGTCATTCCCCCATTTTCATTCGCCCGTCGTTCCTCAAACTAAACTCAAATAGATGCTAAATTTAATGTCTGCGGGACTCGGTGATGACGCGGGTCAGCTCGTCAACCTTTCTCTTGGCACGGCCGAAAGTTCCGAGCCGCTTCTTCGCCAGCTTGCGGGCACGCTTGTCCTTGGAGTTGCGCAGCAGCTCAATGACGCGGCGCTCGTAGGGGGCAAGGCCGGCAACCTCCTTGACGATGTCGCGGACGAAGGCGGTGCGCTTGCTCAGGTGGCCCTTGGTGCGCGAGACACGGGGCTTGACAACGCGGGCGGTGGTCTTCTGCAATGGGTATTAGTATGTGTAGATAGAGGTGAGGTTGGTGCAAGCAGAGTTCTGTGAGACTACTCGGCTGTGGTCTGGAGTGGTAGCATGGATCAAATTGGACAGTCGTTGGATAGTCGTGCTCTCTATTTCGACGAATAATCTGGTGCGATTGGATTGTCGTGCAAACGATCGACTCTCCGATGGGAGGAGTGGCTGGCTGTGTATGAAGAATCAGATCCGTTTGAAGATCCTGCAGCACGTGTGATATCGGTTCAATTTTCGTCGAGGGCAATTGACGTCTGCCAGGAGTCGGCTAATCCGGTAGAGCAGGTTGCTTGGAGTGTCGTCTTCGTATTGGTCGACCTTTGGGTTCTTCGAGCTGATCTTGTGCCATTTGAAGGTCCCATGTTGCCGTATTTTCAGAAAAAGCGAGTAAAGCAAGCCGTGAGAAGTCGAATAGCATGTGCTGAAAGTATTGACAGAGACGTCGAGAGCGTTGAGGATATCCGAGAGAGCAAGTCCAGTCCAATTTGATGCATCCTCCAATTCCAAACCACATCCGTGAAAATCATCACGCAACTTTGCCCACAACTTTGTCGACAACGACGACGACAGCGAGGGAACAGCGACGTACAAAGCCCTTGTTAAGACCGACGGCAAGGCCGGTTCTGGGTGCGGCTTCCTTTGCCATTGTGTATGATGTTGTCGATGGGGTGTTGTCGATGATGGTCGAAGGGGAGTGGGAAGTGTCAAAGACAAGAGAGGACCAAGAGGGGGGGGAAAAGAGGTAGGAGAGTATCATCGATTTTTCCTTACTTTCCTTAGTTTTCCGCCCACACGAAAGGGCAAGGCAAGGGCAAAAACTTTACAAAAAAAAAACTCGACTATTGGCCCCATCTTAGAAGCTATGGGGAGATTCTATTGGTTGATGTACAGTACCCCACTCATTTGAAGGCCTATTTGCTGGTTGCCTTTCGGGCCCGGAAAAAATTGGTTGGCTGCTTATCTAAGATATGGCCTTTGTGCGTCACGTGAACTAATAAAATAGCGGGTCATATACCAGCCCTCATTCTAGTGCACGTGATATGGGTGATCCACAATTGTGGCATAGAGTTGTGGCTAGTTTTACCCCATGCTTGCTTAGTCCTTTTCGTAGCAATCTGTCGTAGTGGGTCTTTTTCCCCTGAGGTTCATCCTCGACACCCCTCTAAGTGTCTTCACTTACAGAAAACAACAACTTTTTCACCTAGCAGAATCTACACTTCCAATACATCCCACTATGGGTTCAACGCTCCGGAGGCGTGCACCGCCATATTCGCCTAATTGCTATGGATCTATCGTCTTTCTTTCCCGTTCCTGGTACTTGGAGAACTCACCAACGGATATGTTTGTTCTTACGACGAGATATCCCGGTTCTCAAACATCCACGCAGACATTATGTGCCAGGCAACGAACCACGTCACGGGAATGTTAATCAACTGGCTCGCCTTCGCACATCGCAACGGACGAAACTCTCTTGCCAGAGGGAATGCCTTCTGGTCATTAGACCAGAAGTCCCTCTGGCAAGAGGGCGACGAAATCGGTGTTCAGCGATTCAAATCAACTTGCCGATCCCTGATTACCGACACAAGCATCACCGTGGATCTTTTGCTAGTTGGGGCGTGGGATACTATTAAGTCTAACCTGAACCTCAAGGATATAAAGGACTCTATCGCATACCATAGCCCAGGCACCAATATCGCTACATTTAATCCACATCTCAACCCCGGAGACGGGGTGGTGATCAATACAAACCACCAACAGCTGTTCAACGCCAACGACGCCTTTGACTCTGGCATCTCAACATGGCTAGATCAGATGGAAGGCTGCGGTAGTCAGAAACAGGCTAGACTATTATGTACAGGCGATCTCGGATCGATCCACACCCCGATTGTGCAGAATGCGAGGCTGTTTACTACAACCTAATCCAGTCATGCCAACAAACGCCAGATTTCTTGCGATTAACCCATGGATTGTCCTACGATTCTATTCCATATTTTTTTTATATGCACATTTGTTTCTCATCTATTCCTGTCGTTGTGAGGATGCACGATGCCCCCAACGCACGGTGATACGGTGCACAGCTGGCAATACGAAGGAAGAACGGAGAAGCAGAGACGAGGGACAGATAGCAACACGAAGACAAGTGGCCTCTGGCATGGGCTGTAAGTTGCACAGTCGTTTTTGGTCCAGTTAGAATTGTGAGAGTGTACTCAGTACTCTGTATGGTGTGTTCGGAGTACTAGGTGTACACGCATAAACCTGAGCATGTTTGTGAGCTCCCCTTTCATGTGCTTCTGTTATTCTTCATTTCCATTCCATGCATGGAAACGAGTAATGAGGAAACGAGGCTCGGGGTACAAGAGCTGAAGAGGTAGCGACAAGGCAACGACAAGATTTCTTTGTCAGAAAATCAAGGATGCAGTCGAGATGCCACGAGTTAGGATTTCAAGAGGCAAGGATTCGGCTTGAAAGGATATTTTTCAAAGATTGTCAAAGATCGAGCGGATGAGGGCGTTCCGTTATTGGAGCACTCTATATCGCGGTAGAATATAATTTTGAAGAGTTAGAGAGGTTTGAAGAGGGTTGTTGAATATCATGTCAGACCATCAGCCATTCAAATTCTTCATTGCATACCTTGGCATTACACAGACCACACACACCTCGGAACACACCTTTGTGAATATTGTAAACAACATAGACCTCATCCTGTGCCGCTGCTAGTCTTCAACGCAATGGCAGACGTCATCCACTCTTTGTTCTCGCATCTAGATGCGTGTGTTGTTGATGATTTTATTGTGATAAATATTTGATTCTATGATAGTATGATTGCATAAAAGTAAAGGTAAAGTGCAAAGATAGTCTAGAATGTATGTTGTTTGACAGACTGGGAATGCTAGGATGGCACTGAGGAGAATGACAGTTGACAGTAATGACAAAGGTGTCAATGTCAAAAAAAGGTCGCATCTTTCAAAAGACAGCAATGATCGACCCGTCCGATAAAGGAGTCTCGCGTGCAAGCATGCATAAATCTGAGGAATAGTCTCATAGTCAGCATAAACAGGGATGGAGTGGCACTGTCTGACTCAACATATCTTTGTTTGTCGCCTATCATCCATCATCTGTCATTCGTCATCCGTCATCCGTCATCTTTCAAACAAGTCTAAGCATAAGTCTTTGGCCGGCACTTGCCATCCCTCATGTCGTCCGATCTCGCCAGAGCCATGTCGTTTGTGATGATCAGCATTCTCGTTTTCTTTGCTTTTGCCCAGCCTCAGTCTCTCTTCGTAGAGTCTTGAGTCTGCCTATCAGTGTCTCTGAAAACTCTAAAAGTTCTGTTTCTTCTCTGTTTTTTATGTTCCTCTTCTGTTTCGTCCTCCCTGGTCCTTTCAATGTTGATGTGCCTTATTGTTCTTGATATCCTTGATTTTATAATGAAACATACGGTTCAAGGCCTTGGATGTCTGTAGATGTCTGTAGATGTCTGTGAATGTCTGGCAATGTCTTGTTTGTTCCCTGTTCCTGGTTGTTCCAGTCTGTTGATAACGACCCTTGAGACTTTACAGTCGAACTTACAATCCATTGGGCACTGTTTGATAGCGATTGACAAGAAGACTGCAAGACAAGACAAGACAAGACAAGACAAGCAACAAGACAAATGGCTGACCGTTGACGTTTGTACAAAAAGTACCGAACAAGCCTCTTTAGGCTAGAATTTGCGCTCGAGGTGGTTAGATGTGTGTGTGTGTATGTCCAAGTATTCAAATATCTAGATGTCTTTGTTAGACATCTGCAACTGCTGGGAATGCGACAGTTGTGTGAGGCGAGTTTACACGGGATGATGATCGAGGGTGAGCACTGCCGGTGTGTAAAATCTAGACCTAGTTGATAGTTTGCGACAAATTTACGTCAGGCTTGGCTGTCTCTGTTCTTTTTTTTCTGTCCTCTTCTTCTTCTTTAATGGTCACCGGGTTGCCCGGGTCCTCGCCGTAAGGTCAATGGTTACAATGCATGAGATGTCTTGGGTCTGAATGTCACCAGTATGTCTTCCCAGGCTCCCAGGCTCTGGTAAGTCTCGTCCAGCCGTTGTGTGTATGCTCACGCCACCGTTGGTCCATGGTGAATGCCAAATAAAGCATAAATGGATATATAAAGTAAAGACACATGAATCAGACACCACACCAATACGACACCGATGCTCGCTTGACACCATGAATGCCGGATCAGCCAAACAGATGGACGCGTTCATGCATGAGCTATGATGCAAGATGGAGGACAATGAGATGAAGTTTGATAAATATTTTCTTCAAAAAGAAAGAAAGAAAGAAAGCCGGAGAAGAGTCGACAAAAGAAAGCAGATGCAGGGTATGTCTAAGCATCAGTTGAGGATGTCAATCAATGACTGAATCAGCAACGGTAAAACATGCAGAACCTTGCTGCAGTGAAACATGAAACATGAGTACTATGGATAGGCACAAAGTAGAAAAAGGGCACTGAGGCGGTAGAAAAGTCCGTCTACGGCTAGCTGCAAGTTTACTCAGTAGCTGTTTAGTCCACATCGTTGGGCAGGCAAAGTTTACCGAGTAGTGACCTCGGCGTCACAGTGACAAGGATATAAGCTCTTAATCTTAATTTCTACTCTATTGTAAATGACATCAACCTCTACAGATACTCCGTAAAGAAGTGGACGTGATGGAGCAGGAAGGCCAACGTGGAGGGACGAGGGACAGAATCAAAGCTTGTGGCAACCTGGGGTCTCGCAACCTCAACAGCAGCAAGCTGAATGCTGGAGAGCACTGGAGAATACAATGACAGTAGACAATAAACAGTAGACAGTACAGCTTGACAGATATGACTAGGACAACTAGAACAACACGAAGACGGACACAATCTGCTCATTCCAAGGCACAGAGATTTCCGTCGTCGATCTGGGTATGGTTTGAAATATACATGAGAGTTACATGCATGCCCATGGTTGATGCTTGTCGTGGTTGTCAAGCGTCAAGAGAGATTCAAGCCAGACAGACAGACAGACAGACAGTCTGATAGTTCAGATGAAGGATGAGGTAATTAAATTACCATAGATATCAGACGGAGAATGCCGGAGTAAGTATTAGTGAGACGACAAGTGGACAAGGTCGAGAGAATGTGTGAATAAAGGAGGTCAAGGAGATGGTGAAGAACGAGAGAAAAGCAATATAATAAAAGATAGTGAGAGCATAATAGGATAAGAGAGAAGAGATAAGAGAGAAAAGAAAGAAAATATCAAATATATAAATTATATATATATATATATATATATATAAAAGGGAAAAAACAAAGAGATGTTCAACACACCGGCAGTAGAATAGCAGCCCGAGCATCGGTGTAAAAACTGTAAAATTGTAAAATTGTAGAAAAACAAGTAGAAACTGCCGGGGCGTTAGATGAGACAGTGGATGAAGGTAAAAGAGATAGACACAGACAGTGAACACTGTTGACAATGAGCAGATAGTGAGACGTCGACAATGACGTGAGACGAGAGCTTGGGGATCGGCAGTACTAATCTCATAGCTAGAGCAAGGGCAACGCAGTAGGAAAAGGAGTGCCTTGGTTGTACTGGGACACTGCGGAGCCATAGATGGATGGTGATGGATCAAGAGTAATATGTAGAGTAGAGATACTTTGTAGTGAGGCAAAAGGGAGGGTAAGGGGAGATGGATTTTAGTATTTAAATTAATCAAAACTTTATATAGAGAAATATCAACTTTTAATGCTTAATTCAACACACATGAAATTATAATCAACGAAACAATCAATCGACCAGTCAGATAATAACTCACAGACACAAACAAAAAAGGCTTGGATGTTAGACAGACGCACTGACAATGTCCCTATGGAAAACAACGTAGCATAAGCTTGGACGGTGTTTCTTATGTTTCTTTTCAGTGTTTCTGTTTCCCTGTCAAGCCAAGCCATGGAATTCGGAAGAAGAAAAGGCAAATCAGAAGAAGTCGGAGAGATCAAAGACAAAGAGTTCAAAGCAGTTGAAAACAGTTTAAAACAGTTCAGAAGAGTTCAATAATAAAAGAGTTTCCATTAAACTGCAGTGTCTTACAGTGAGAGCGTACAGCAGTTGCAAGCATGACAGCTGAACAGCAAGAATAGATAGCAGCAGCACCAGTCACAGACAGCCAACAGCCAACAGCCAACACTCAACAGACACTCAACAGACACTCAACAGACAGACAACAGAAAACAAGTACCAAGTATGCACCAGGGGCAGAACCACTTTACCTCATCAAAACCTAGTCTAGCCAGGGGCAAAGAAAACAAGAAATGGCGTCGATGGGAAGGACAACGGCAGTCGGTGCTAGTGGCTGGGCTAGAGGTGTTAGTTTCCCTATTGGGTATTACAGAATAGGCGTAAGAGATCCTGCAGCGTTCATCAGCGGTACCAGATAATGATTTAATATATTTAATGTATTTTATGTATTTAGGTATTTAACCTTTATATCTATCAACGTCGTTGCTCGTGGAATCTTCATCTGTCTCGTCTGTCTGTCTCGTTTGTCTGTCTCGTCTGTCCATCCATCCAGACATCGTCTTGTCTCGTCTTCACCTCTCTTCTGTCCTTCATCTGTCTCTCTCAACCTTGTCTCTCTTTACCTTGTCATTACTGTCCCTTTTACTCTCCGGTCTTTCTCTGCCCATCTCCTGTCTCTCTCTCGTCTCGCGACCAGTCTCTCGTTCACACCCTCCTCTGCACGTCTACACCTCTAGACCCTCTAGACACGGATCGATCAACACCACCACTCGCTTGGTGTCTGCCGTCTTCCTCCATCTTCTTCTGTCTCCATTGTCTGCTGCTCTGTTGCCTCCAGCTTTGGCTACCGGTCTAACGGCATTCTCTCCATTCCTGCTTCTTCATTCTTCCATAAGAAGATCGCCTCGTCCTCTTCGTCTTTCATTCTTTCTCTTGTCCATTTTGACATCTCAAGATCATCCTTTTCTTTTTCTCTGTGATTCATATTCTTTTGAGTCTTGTCTCTCTCACACGTCTTTGTATGACTTTTGACATCCGAGTCTTGTCCACTTCTCCATAGTCTCATCACCGCTCGAGCTCGGTCGTGTATTTATATCTCTTGTCCCCTCGGAGATTTTTCGTCTTTGCCTTTGCCTCGTTTGTCTCTTCACGCCACTTGTACTCCCCGTCCACCGTACACATCCGCCACCATGCAGCTCACTCGTCTGTCTGTCCTGTCCGTCCTGGCTGCCGCCTCTGGCGCCAGCGCCTTCCCTGCTCCTGTTCTGCCCGAGAGCATCTCCAAGTTCCTGGGCTTCGGTTCTTCTGAGAAGGCGGCTCCTGTTGCTCCTGCTGCTGCTGCTGCTGGTGCTAGCTCTGGTGCCCCGGCTGCTGGTCCAGCCTACACCACTGGCAGCTACAACGCCACTGGCAACCTGACTGCTCGCTTCCATGCCCGGGCCGTCCATGTCGATGTTGTCAACTACAACACCACGGCCAACTTCACCGGCATCTCCAACTCTACCGTTGCTCGTCGGTCCGTGCCCGAGGTTGTTGTCAGCTTCAACAGCACTGGCAACGCCACCACGGTCAGCAACTCCACCGTCGCCCGCCGCTCGGTGTCTGAGCCTGCTGCTGTCCAGTACAACTCGACTGGCAGCCTCAATACGACTGCTCCTCCGACTGGTACCCCCACTGCTGGCAACTGGACCAAGGCCCCGCGCTTCCGCGCCGCCCGTCGCGCTGTCCCCAGCTTTGGTGTGGTCAACTACAACGTCACCACTGAGCACGGCCACGGTGGCGAGGGCCACCTGAACAGCACTGCCGAGCACAACTCTGCTGCCCTTGCCCCTGCCCCTGCCCCCAGAATTACTGCCCGCACTGTCGCTGGTGCCGTCGCTGCCGTCGACAGCGCCGTCGCCGCCGGTGCCTGCAGCTACCCTGCCCAGTACGTCCTGACAAACTTTACGTCGTTTGCTCCCAACTTCAACTCGAGCAACTCGTACGTCTCGTTTGCCTACTCTGACGCCTCCACGTCGGTCGAGACCCAGTGCTCCTACAACGCGAGCTCGACGTCGCTGACCGCCGGCACGGGCCTGGCTCCTCGCTACCCCTGCGACAACAAGATTGTGTCGTTCATCTGGGCGCCCATTGCCTCGTCCAACTCGTCGCTGCGCAGCTCTGGTGCTGCCTCGGCCTACGGCAAGCTGACCTTGATTGAGGAGACCTGCCCTGGCCAGACCGCAAGCAAGTTTGAGTCGACCGGTTCCGTATCGGTCACGAACCTGCGGTGCACCAAGATCAGCGGCAGCAACGCGACGGCGGTGACTGAGCTGGCCACTGGCACTGCCGGTGTCCTGTGCTCGGCTGACGGCTCGCTGGTTGGCAACTTTACCAGCCTGCAGCCCAGCCCTCTTGAGTAAGCGGCCGAAGCGTCTAGGATGAGCTTTTCTCAAAAGCTACTCTACTTCTCTCAGTGTTAGTTATCAACCTATAGCTGTCACTCCTCTTATATATAAAGAGGTTTAATCTTTTTTTTTCTTTATTGTCAGGCACTGGTTTTTGCCGATTCCGATTTCCGATGGTTACTACTCGAGTCTTTTTTTACGACGGATAGACGGTGAATATATCAGGTGCACTGCACTGTTCTTGTCTCTCTTCTTGTCTTTCTTTTAAGTGTGCCTCTTTTTGTTTCTCGCCAGATCTGGTTTACATAGACCATGCTTAAATGGGTTCTTTGGAGGATATAAGTCGTTCCTCCTCACGCTTCAGAGTATGCGTTGTTTTGGCTTAACGATACACTAAACTTTACGACTTCAAGAACAAGAACAATCAAATGTATTACAATATGATTTGAGTACAATAGAAATAACATAAACTATAAAATAAAATCACATATATTATGGGAAAAAACTCAGTAGATTAAATAATGTATGAATAGTAGTATTGAATAATAAATAACCATATGGCCACCATATCTCATAAAGAACAAACGCTTTTGTCGTTGCCTTGGGGCGATGATGCCCTGTCATTAAAGGTAGCAAATAGCAAATAACAGATGAAAGAAATCGCAGAAATAGCAAAAATAGCAAAAATAACAAAATACAACAGAAAAATAACGGAAAATAGCAATAAATCAACAACCCATCCAGGTCCTATAATAAATACCCATATAAATGCAATGCAAAATAACAAAGAAAACTACCGGCTATGCATCGGAGTAGTACTCGTCAAACTGCTGGTGGTGCGCCGGCGGCGCATATGCCCACACGCCGTTGCCCTGCACACTCACAGCCGGGCCATTATTGTCCGCCGCCCAGTACTGGTTCCGCGCCCGCCGGTCGCGTTCAAACTCGGCCCACCGCTTCATCGTAATCTTGCTGCTGTCGAACTCGCCCTCGTACTCAATGCCCGCCTTGCGTGTCGTCTCGCCCGCCGTCTTGCGCGTATCGCCCCACGAGAAATCGTCAAACTTCCAAAACGCATACGTCGGCAAGACAAAGTTCCACACCGGCAGCGACAGCAGGTAGATAAACATCCACACAACATAGGTCCACGAGTGTGCCGTCATCACAATAAGAACCGCCGGCAGACCCAAGATGAGACCGAGCAAGACCAGAGGAATAATCTGTGGCGGTGACTGCACAATCGAGATGATCACAAGGTAAAACGTAAAGGCAATAGCAGCCGGAAGAACCAGCGTGCCCAAGAGCTCAATACCAATCAAGAACTGCATACTGAAACAGAACGTGCCGCACAGGTCGCGCACCAGCACCAGCTCCATCAGGTTGTGAATGGTCGAGTTAATCCAGCGACGCCGTTGCGACAATAGCACCATGAACGTGTCGGGGACTGTCGTCTTGCATACTGCCTGCGGCACAAACACCTGCTTGCGCTTTGGGAATGTCCGCAGCATCAGCGTCGTGAGGTACCGATCCTCACCCAGCAGCAGCAGGTTTTTCGTGTGTAGCGTGTCAACAACGTTCTCCGAGTAGTGCTCGACCACATCCGGGTTGGCCAGAATGGGCACCCAGTAGTTTTGCGCGCCCTTGGGCGCCTTGATGCGGTACATGCTGAAACAGCCGGGCAGACAAGTCACACCACCAAACACCGACTCAAACGACTTGGACAGGTGGTGCGAGATAAAGTATTCAAACACCTGGATCGCAGACACCCACGACGCACGTTTGTTGGCAATCTTGGTCTCGCCGCACAGGCCCATAATCTCAGGGTCCTTGACCATGGCAGACACCATGTGCGTCAGACTGTCGGGGAACACCTTGGTGTCTGCGTCCACCATCAGTACCACTTCGTAAAAGTCGGGCGAGATGCCGGTCACCTTCCAAAGGCCGTTGAACATCTCGTACTCGAGCTCCGTCATCCGCTCGTCAAACATGACCTTTTGCAGGAACGACATGAGAATAATCTGACTATCGCGCTTGCCACGGTTACCAGGCTTGGAATTTTCGGCTTCATCGGGCGTACCGCACTTGACAACAACCATCATCGGAACACGCTGCTGCTTGTCCAGGGGGATCGATGATTTGGCTCCATAGTCGTAGAAACCGGCATAGATTTTGGCCATGTTGTGCCGCTTTGAGCCGCTGGCAACTGCAACGTACGAGAACGCCTCGACCTCGTCCGCTGGCACAGCCAGATCCTTCATCATGTTCAAAACAATGTCCGGTGTCGACATGGTCTCGCCCTTGCCCTTGATTAGACCGTCACAGATAACAAGAATCACCTTGTGGCTGTTGGGGTAGTCTGTCATGGCAACAGAGTTGAGTGTGGTCCGGATTCCAAGTTCGCCCTCAGAGTAGGCTGTGACCAAGCAGATGGCATGTGCAAGTGGGAAACCAAAGGGCATCCAGTCAGAAGGCGGCTGCGGAACCACGGCCTCATGAATAAAACCGGAAGGACCAGGAAAGTCTGTCGGGCTGCCATTGCTGCCGTATGCGGTGGACCGGAGGTAGCTGCTGCTGTCGTTGCCTTGGTTGTACAGAGTGTTGGGGTGCAGGTGCTGCGCGCCCGATTGCTGGCTAGCCATGGTCGTAGGCCCGTTGCGGATCCGCGAAGTGCGGTCGCCTGCGGTGACAGCTGTAAAGCGAGAAGTAGTGGGAAGGAAGCTGCTGCGTTTGCTGTTGCGGTCCGAGCTGGCACCGGCGACACTGCTGCCAATATCGCCGGGTATGCGGATGGGTGCGCGGTAGATATCCTCGCTCCAGTCCTCAATCTGCCTGTTGCGCTTGCGCGTGTCCGATGACTGCGATGTCTTGTCTGCCGCGTACGTTTTGCTCAGGAACCACTGGAAAATAATGGCAAGCACAAAACGGGCCAGCACAACTGACAGAATCAAGGCCAGAGACACATAGAGCACCACCTTGGCAGCAATACAGCCGACCGTGTCGGTATCGACCGTGCCAACTTTGATGATCTCTTCAAAGCACTCGGCATAGGCCTTGTCACCGTGAGACTGGAACATGCGGGTCACATCGCGGCCGCGCACGGCTTTGTTGGCAGTTGTGGTGTTGTCACGTAGCTCCTTGAACCGATCCGGAATTGTGACTGCGGTTTCGTCAAACCAATACAGCAAATTCAAATCGAGAACGTTGCCCGAGTACACAATCAGGTTGCGCGAGCTGTTCTTCACATCGTCCCAGGTAAAGTAGACGTCGGCAGTGCCGTGAAGCTCAGTGTAAAACGTGCTGCGAGAGGCAGCAGTGGTGTGGCAGGCGTAACCAAGGTAGTAGGGAGTGGTCAGGTTGACTGGGCTCGAACCGTCCTGGTTGAAAGTGTTGCAGGGGAAATACCATGCCAAGTTATTGCTAGAGTCCGTAGGAACGTCCGAGTCGGACGCAAGCGTGATGAGATCCTTGCACTTGCCGTTCACGTTTTGGAACAAGAAGCTTCCGTCTTGGCCACCATGCTTGTCGGGCAGATCGTAGAGGACGTTGGTGCCGGCCGGGATGCCTTCAGCCGCAGGGTGCTGCGAGGTGCTCAGGTCATAAGCCACACCGTGGAAGATCATGTAACCACTGTCAACCTCGTTGACGCGAAGGCGGACGCTGGGGTTGTCACAGACAACCTGGTTGAAACCAAAGGTCAAGAAGCCGACGAATGCCATGATGACCAGGATGATGCTAATCAAGCCCATCTTTTCCCGCCATGCACGCTGCTGCTCCTTGGACACCTTCTTACAGCATGACCGGAGCAGGAAATCAGGAAACCAGAAAGTAATGATAGCACAGTAAACGGTCCACAAGCTTGGCGGCCTTATTGTCTCGACCACCTTATGGTCGCGCCTGCTGCTGCTCTTTTGGATCTTGCCCGACTTTCCAGACTTTCCAGACTTGCCTCCCGACTGGCCGCGCTTTCCATGGCCACCTGATGCGCGCCGCCTTGTTTTTTCCCGGGCTTGTCTCTTCTCCATCACCTCGTCGCTATTTGTGCGACTCCGGCTGACAACCCGGGGACTGTGTGAGGTGCTAGAGATAACATCGGTGGTGCCCTCGAGGTCTTCTAGGATGGGGTCATTTCCTGTTGACGAAGGAATGGTGTTCATGTTGGCCGCATGCTTGCGGTAGTGGTAGTTGGGATGGTCTTTGCCTATCCGGTTACGCTCTGGCCGGATCAAGCTCCGTTTTCTTTGAGGAGCCTGTGTCGGGCTGGCGGGGGCATCGATGCGATCGTGCGACGGACTGAGAGGAAGGCTCTCACCGGTTTCTTGTCTAATGGTGTCGGTAAAGGAGCTGCCCTGCGAGGGGCCTCGTTGGTGTTGTCCTTCGACGGGGTAGTAGCCGCCGGTTTCAACATCTGTTGGCCGGTTGCGCCGGGCTGGAGACTGGTGATATGAGTTTCGGGACTGGTGCGGCGCATGGCCGCCCGGTCTATTGGGGAGAGACATGGCCCTATAGCAAGTGCTGTGTTAGCTTTGTGCTTGGGTGGTTGAGTGCTATAGTGCTATAGTGCTAGGGCTAGGGCGAGGAGAGAGCAGAGCAACGCCAGCAAAGCCCTAGGCAACGGATGACGATGCTGATGTGGTGAGAGTGAGCTGGGAAGAAGTATTCACCCTTTCGGAGCAGAATGTAGTCGAAAATATTGATCGACGGACGAAGTGCGTCAAATTCGTTGAGGCTGTGGAGGTGGTAGAGAGAGTAAAGTATGTGGTGTTGGTGAGTCGCTGGCAATCGAAAGTAAACAAGAATGAGGAAAAAGAGCCACTGTGTCTAAGCGACTGGATTCGAGCGCCGCAACAACCAAGATGTACACTGACAAAGATGCAAAGTGCAAACGAGTGGGAATAAAGAAATGAAATCAAACAATACAAACGAGTGTATGAGAATGACAACGATAGTAGCTGAGCGACACAGCAAAGCGAGCGAGGGTGCACAAGAACAAGAGCAAATGACAAGAAGAATGACGAGGAACTGGAGGAAAAGAAAAGATGGAAGAAGTTTGGAATGAGGCGGAGAGAGGATAAAGCCAAGCCAAACACAGGCAAGGGCCGGGGAAGTAGGGAATAGGAAATATCTTACTTGTGTTGTGTAATACTCTGCAGTCAATGTTTAGGGTGTTACTGGCTTAAGAGACCAGAGGCAAGCAAAGCAAGCTTGGAGCCGGTGGGTACGGCGTATGGAGTTTTGACTACGTACTCAGTAGTGGTGCGGATGTAGCGTAGCGACAACAGCTGAGAGGGGAGCGTGTTTCTCAGGAGACGGGCTGTGGTAGAGGGCGCCAAGTCGATTTGCTGCAGAGCAACAGGAAGAAGTCGGTGGAGCGGCTCAAGAGTGACAGGGGTCGTCAAGAGATCGAAGATTAAAGCTCAACTTTTGTCGATTTATCACGAGATTAATCATGTATTGGAAGAGAGAGTTGAAGAGGCAAGTTGGAGAGACGCAATGAGAGATGTCAAGGCGAATAGAGATTCGAGGCCTGGTATGTTGTTTACTTGTGGTTTGCTCAAAAGTTGGCAAATGTGGCACAGCAAGCAGTGTGGGTTGTCAGAAGGTGTGGCAGGGTTGGTCGTTGGAGCGTCGTCGCGATGGTGACGCAGGGTCAGCACAACACACAACAACAGGCAATACAATGATCGAGAACGAATAGAGAACAGTGAATCGAAACAGACAGCTGTGTTGTTGCTATCACTCCTGATCACCTGGAGGCTCGTTGTGTTCCAGACGATCCGGGCAGGGGAGACAGAGGCAGACGAGAACAGAATTGGTAGCAGGTCGAGAGCAGCATAGGCTAAAGTTTGAGACAGCCAGGATATCAAAGACACGGCTGTTTGTCTAGGTCTGAGTATATGAGCTGTTGAACGCCTGAGATAGATAAAGGAGGTGATGGTGAAGGCGGTGAGAGAGGTGAGAAGATTCGTGGAGGTTGTTGAGGTCGTTGAGGTAGAGGCGAGGCCAAAGTGAGTGTGAAAGAGTAAAGCTATTAAATTAAATATTATAATTAGATATTAAAAAGACGCAGTATTGGGTAATGGAGCGGCTGAACCTAGACGAGAGTGCAGGCGGGCTATTTCGTGATGTCCAAGAGAGACATGGAGAAGTGAGGTTGTTCACGGTAGAAAGAAGGCAGAAGGCAGAGACACAGACGACGAGATGCAGCAGTCTAGAGACGTCACACAATGCAAAGTACGAAAGGCAGTTACGACCCGTCGATTTGTTAATTAAGCATCCAAAATGGAAGCTGCATGCAGATGCAGGGGAGGCACGATGGGCTATGCAAGTCGCGCCTTCTTTTTTTTTTTATAATTTCTCTCAATTTTAAATTGAGTATCATGAATAAACTCCTAAAGCTACGAGTGGGGTCAATTACGAAGTACACGAGGAATGACGGCGGGTCTTTCCTATTACAAGTATTTGGATGGAGGGTAAGGTAGAAATCAAGAAATAAGGCAAGGGAGCACTGCGACGCTGTACTTCGTACCAGAGATATAAGGTACCTTCTTGGTGGTGTTTTTTTTCTCGCTATTTTTAGGTTTCCCCAGAGCCAGCCGAGCCAGCGCACCAGCAAAACTAACTAAGCCAATAGTCTACACTGTGCGCACTGTACACGCACGCCCGGCCCGTCGCTAGTTGGGGGGTGAATACGAGGTCTCAGTGCAGTAACAACGCACTGTGGTTGGTTAGTGTAGGTCAGCATAAGACACTACAATAGGCGAGCAGCCGTCAACGTACTTGTTGCCGGGCAGGACCGATGTTGTCAAAATGGTAAAAGTACAGTGTTGTATAGTCATAGACACTGTACTTGGCTTGCCCCTCCGTTTTCCAGGGAGGCGGGCGTGGCGAGAACGAGAAAACGAGAAAACGAGACAAGACGAGCGAGAGGAAGAAACGAGCTCGTGTTGGTTGAATTTTGTTCTGTAGAAAATGTATTAACAATTTAACAATAGTAGAGGGAAAAAATAGAGAAAATAGAAAAAGGCGAGAGCGAAATAACAGAAAACATACATCAACAAGACGCAATATGACATCAGTCGGCAGGGCGTGCATGGACAACTTTTTCTAATTGGCACAGAAGTCGATTGTCGGGGGATATTATTAGAATTGCAGGACTCGTGATGGAGAAATCACACTGCTGCTAGTTCTTACGAGTATGGCGCGCGTTGTCAGGTCACCAGTCCGCTAGAACCCTGCCAATGCTGACAGTACTTGGCAATAGTGCAGCAGTTGTATATATCTGCTTTGGTTAATATTATTGGGTGCATAAAGCAATGCCGTGCGTGATATTTCCAGTGGATAGTATTGTTTGTGATGGCGTGTGTCGAGGGTTCAGCGTGGAGTGTAAGATATCTTATTTTTACTCCGTACAAGTAGACGACCCTGAATATTGTGCTATTAGAAAACCACAGTTTCGTGCCAATCCTCGAGAAAATATTCAAAGAAAAGCCCCGCCCATGTCAAACTATGGAATTTGATACGGCACAGCAGACGGGCCGGGTAAGTAGATGTATAAAAACGGGGCACTGTACGTAGTAAAAGTCTGTCAATTGTCTGTAATAAGTAGCCTGTACGAGTGTAAATAATGTGCATGCTAAAGCATAGTCTAAGCCGTCATTGCCTAAAGCTGTGTATCGCAATCAATAGGTTGTCGAGATGATGATGGCGATTCTATCAGCCTTGCCTTGACACTTGTAAGATAGTTGATTTGGGATTGTTTAAATTTACTGGTATTTTATTATTCTGATGTATTTTTTTTTCTTGTAAATTCATTAACGCCATTAAAGCACTGGAATTTGGTTATTAAATAAAACGTATCTTAGCCTTTATCATAATCATTTACAAATAATTATCAAAGCATCAACCTGAATAAATTTATTAAATATTGGAGTCAAAACGTCGATTCAACAACTGCAGTCAGTTTCCATCAATCAGTCAAAACAATACCAATATATTGGCGGTCCCGGTTTCACTTGAATGAGGCTATTCAACAACATCTGGACGAGACTCGTCTTGTCGATAGGCACGGCTGAGTTTAGCCTGTTTACATATATTAGCCCATGATGTCTAATTTATTTGATACTGTAGTGCTCTCCCTAACGGAGTTTTTATCACAGTTATCCTCAACCTAGTCTTGGCATTTGTCACAGCATCGCAACGACGGTGAGCTGATCAGCACGTGGAGGTACTTATGTCTGATTCGAGTGAGCACGGTTCGCAGTGCAAGATATGCAGTACGAAGTACACTCCGCAGAAACACTCGTACCACTATGAAAACCTCAAAGGATGGAATACAAAAGCGCGCAAATATGAGCACGGCAAAAGCATCATCCTTGCTGACCGTTGAAGGAATACGTAGGAGGCTGACTAGTGTTTGTGTAAGCGAGGCAATACTCCGAGTGGAATATAGCGATTCTATTTTATCAAAACGAGAAAGAGAGCAAGAATGAGACAGCGACGGTGTAGATCAGGTTGAATTACGAGGTCAGTGGACAGTAGAAGACCAAAAGTACGGCGTAGCGGCGTAGTCGACGTCAGTCTGACCGAGACGGGCAGAGCAAGCTGGGGCGATACTCGTATGCAGGGTCACTGTCCAATTGTCAATTATCAACTCTCAATTCATGTCAGGTCCTACTTACTGCTGAATGCAACTACGAGTGCAATACACAGCCGATGATACAGTGATACTGGGGCTTTGTCCGTTTCTTCATTTCATATTCAGTCCACAGCAAACAGTTTGAATGAATGGCCTCTCAGGCTCTTATGGAAGCCCCTTTTCTCACTGCCATCCTACGCTTTATTGAGCATACTTCTGAGAGAGTTACTCTTACATAACCAACTCACTGAGACTGAGACAATATATCACTCACATGTCTTGCTCGTAGTGGCGTGTGAGCGTGTCTTGTTTAGAGTGTTTCTCCTCATTTGATTATTCTAAACGGAGTAGAAAATACAGGTAAATCACTGAAAATCATAGTTCAAAACCTGTCATTGTTGGCGCATTGTTGTCATTTGCATTCCAAGCATGCCAGGAGAAGACGACATAAGATGTTCAAAAATCCAAGAAACAATATTAATTAATACAGGGTAGCGAAATGATTACCCACTAGCGGCGCTAATAAGGAAACCTGGAGAAGCGATCCGATGCAGGTGCGGCGTGTTTGTATGATAGAAGGAGAGAGCAAAGCAATTAAAAAAAATCTCTGGTTGCATCAATCCGTTGCGCGATCCTCGTCAATTTTTGGCAATATATGGTGAATTGAGAGAAAGTCTCATAACTACGATAATCCTCTACACATCAAGCTGCAGTGCTGTCAGTCGCTGCTGTAGAGCATCTCCGAGCCCCTTGCCTTCCCCCCTTTGCTTGCCCTTTGCCCCTACGAGTAATTGCTCCGTATTGCCCTTGCTCCTTTCTCTTCTGGGTTCTTGGGAGTCCCATTTCCCTGTTTATTATTACGTAATTCATAACGGAGTGCTCTGCACATTCCACCACCATCACCACATCATCTGTAAGCATGACATCGCCATTGATTCGTATTGATTTATATGTATATTTGTTGTCTATTTGTTTATTGGCACTTCTGTAACACTTCCTACATGCACTATATCTCACTATCTCACTGCCATCTGCATTGCATCGATCGTATTGTCCCCAGACCGCATCCATCTTGCATCGTATTCTGCTGTGCTATGTGTGAGGCTGTCTGCCTGCTGTCGCTGTCTGCCTGCTGTCCCCTGTCCCCTGTCCGTGTTTGCTGTTAATTGCAGTCGTGCCAGCTGTCAGCATTCCGTCTCTATTGTCCGTGAGCCCGTCTACCACCCTCGTCGGTTTACTGCTCTCACCCTCGATTTCGTCATCTACATTTCTGTCTTGTATTTCTTGGTTTCTTGACTCACTCCAGCTGTACTGTGTCCTCTCTCGACTTGCAGTGTTTGTTTTCTTCTTACTTCGTACTTGTTCCTTGTCTACCTGCAGTATCTTCCCCCTGCCCTACTCCCTCCTTCTAAGATACAAATTCTTCCGCTTCTTCCGACACTTCTAGAAACCCACTGGCCACTATCCACCAAGCTCAGGCCTGCCCAACAATGGGTGTACTCCGTTAAAAAAAGACAAAATCTCTGAATACGCCAAAACAAGAAACACTAAATACTCCGTAAGCAGAGGAGAGAGGAGAGAGGAGACAGGAGAGAGGCTCAGGCCAGTGCACCAGTGGAGTCACTTCTGAGAAACAAACATACCATGCATGCTGCGACAGTTGGAAAATAGAAAGTGGAAATGCCTAGTTCGTCACACCTTGCTCAAGCCTGCTCGTTCCCGCTTGATCTTGATCTTTTGCCTTTGCCTCTCAACTTTCCCAACTCGACCTTCTTTACAGCACATTGTATTTATCAATTTATTTTAAATTAAAATTTATTCATTGCATTCCCTCACCTCTACATCCAGCTTGATCTCCGCACTCTCAGCACTTTCAGCATAGACTCTCTTGCTTGCCTTGCCTTTGCTTGCTTTGCTGTCTTGTTTTGTTTGTTCAATTGCTGCTATCTCGATAAGATAGACGATACGGGTTCTTCAGCCGACCTCTGTTTTGCTTGGATTACACACTTTTTGCTCTTGCTCTTGCTCTTGCTCTTGGTCTCTTTCCTTTCTAATCTCTTACCTTGTCTCTCCCTGGCAGTCGCCCTCTCTAGACTACCGCCGACGTCTCACAACGCCAATCGCTTAACTCGACTCCTGGAGACACGAGAGGAAGGCACGATCGAGTTGACTGGGTTTACTGGCTTCAACGAGTTGGAAAGGAAGGAGCAGGAATAAATTCTCAACTAGGAAAGGGCAGTCCTTGAAGACACTAGAGGAGAGTCAAAATAGGAAAGAACGACCAGTTAAGAACAAAAAAACGTCAGCCCGCCAGATAGCAAGTGCAGACTGGACTGGACGGGTCTTGCCTTTCCGTCTCGTTTTACCTTGTGCTTCACTCTCTTCCGTCCCTCTCCATCTCTCACTCTCCTCTCCTCTCCCGTCATCGCTCGCTTCGCATTCTCCACCTCCTTTACCTTCTTTGCCTTTTTCTCCTCACCTTCTCCTCACTACCACCTCGACCACCCTGCCACCGCTACCTCTACCTCTGCCTCTACCTCACAATGGCCGCCGTTACTGCTCCGGCACCTGCTGCCACTTCGAGATCGTCCGTATCTAGCACCATGCATCTCAAGCAGCTGCCATTGCATGACCTCAACGACATTCATGACATCAACAACATCCATGACCTCCCTCCCCTACCACCGTCTGCTGCTGTGCCCCGATCAGACTCCCCGCGGATACGACACCCCCCCGCCTCCCCCGTCAGAGTCAACTTCCACCCAGAGAACTGGGCCCAGCCGACAAATGCTCACGTCGAGGACTATTCATACCACTCTCATTCTCGGTCCCTGTCTCAACATCAGTCTCAACCTCTGTTGAACCCTCAAAAGCATATTGACCGCGCCCTACCCCAGTCTCCTGATGCACCGACCCCGCCACCGCAAGCTGATAGTGACAACCGCTTGAGCCGAGGCACAACCAGCACTGAGCAACAGCAAATATCAACCGAGTCGTCTGCTGCCACGAGCGCCAGCACCAGTTCTATAGACGACAACTCCATCCACAATGACTCTCCTGGCTTTTCTAGTAACATGCCCGGCAATCAGTCGGTTCCGACGCTGCAGTATCACCACCAGCCCTTCTCGCCCCAGACTGCGTTGCCACCGTCGGCCAGCTCGACGCCCGATCTTGCGCTCACTAGCCATGCCAGTCAAGCCGGGCATATGGCCAATGGCGCCGCCATCAACCGCCACCTGACCCCAACATCCAACACAATGCGCCGCAGCTCATTACCCCGTCCGCACTCAGCCTACTCCGTCTACTCGGACCTTGGCGGCCGCGGCCGGTCACCGGGCGTTGGGTCGCCCAAACGTGTCTCGTCAGCCCAGTCGTACCGCAAATCGCCCGACCCGCGACCGTCGTCGTATGCTGACATGCTCAATGTGCCTTACCCGCAGCCGGCTCCGGCACCCATTACACTCGATAATGCTCAGCTGCGGACAAATGTCGGGTCCAATGCGTCGCTGCTCAGTGCACAAAAGACTCTGGAAATGTACCGTCAGAATGTAAAAAAGACAAACGATTTGTCCATTCAGTACTCGTTTGCCGTATTTCTTATCTCCACTGCCCAAGAACAGGGCTTATCTTTAGATGAATCTGCTTCTGCTTCCACGTCCACAAAAGATAAGACGTCGCCTGAACCCAGTGCGACCCCGCTGGAGCTTGTGCGCGAGGCGCGCAGCATTCTGCAGCGTCTGTCCAACGCCGGATATCCGTTTGCCCAGTACTACCTTGCCGACGGCTACGCATCCGGTCTCTTTAGCAAGGGCAAAGAAGACTATAATGCTGCGTTCCCCCTCTTTATCCTTGCCGCTAAGCACGGCCACGCCGAGTCTGCCTACCGCACTGCGCTTTGCTATGAATTTGGCTGGGGTTGCCGCAAAGATCCCCCTAAAGCCGTCCAGTACCTCCGCACCGCCGCCGCCAAACGCCACCCGGGCGCCATGACGCGACTCGGAAAATCATGTTTGTCAGGCGACCTGGGCGAGAAGAGATACCGCGAGGGCATCAAGTGGCTCAAGCTTGCGACCGAGTCGGCCGATGCCATTTACAATGCGGCGCCGTACCAGCTGGGCTGTTTGTACGAGACGGGCTACGGCGACGATATTTTCCAGGACGAGAGCTACGCAGCTGAATTATTCACACAGGCGGCCGAGCTGGGCCACGCCGACGCCAACTACCGCATGGGCGACGCCTATGAGCACGGCCGGCTCAACTGTCCGCGCGATCCGGCACTGAGTGTGCACTTTTACACGGGTGCGGCCGATCGCGGACATGCAGCGGCCATGATGGGTCTGTGCGCGTGGTACATGGTGGGTGCCGAGCCTCTCTTGGAAAAGGACGAAGAGGAGGCGTACGAGTGGGCGCGGCGGTCGGCAGACCTGGGCAACGTCAAGGCGCAGTATGCTGTGGGCTACTTTACCGAAATGGGAATTGGATGCCGGCGCGATATTCTGGAAGCAAATGTGTGGTATGTGCGGGCAGCTGATGCGGGTGATGAGCGGGCGACGCAGCGGCTGCAGGCGATCCGGGCCGCCGTCAGTGGCGGTCTTGGGGACAGTGGAGGCACGCCGATGGAAGTCGGGCCGCCACGGAATGGAGCGGGCGGGCACGGCAAGATCAAGAAGAGCGGTTCCAAGGAGGAGAACTGTGTAGTCATGTAGACTGATGTCGGTTTATTTTGTCATTGTCGTTGTCATTGGGGTGTCATTGTCATTTGTCAATTTCTTTACATCATACGCATTTGGGGGATCTCCAAAGGTTGACGTTGGACGTCTTAATTGTCGGTATTTTCATATTGTTTTTTCATCTTTTTTCACCTTTTTTCATTCCTGTTTCCGAAGACCATAGTATATATGCAGCGGCGGTAATTTTCTGTTTTTTATTTTCTAATTCATGCTCTTTTCTTCTCTCTTTCTTCTTCATTATTTCTTCCACCTAGCCGTGACGAACAGACCACCAATATAACCCTTTCCACTGCATATGCTGTGTAGCCCGAGCAGACCAGTTGGCCAGTAGAGTCTGAACAACGAGAGAGGCAGCTCGTTCTCCATCCATACAATTCGTTCTCAGTCTCGGTGTTTGGCCGTTGGTGTATTCATCACCGCCAGCCGCAGTCCAAGCCAACAACCAACGCCATTGCAGCTGGCCGAATACGACTGTAAACAATATTGAGCGGTAATTATCCTTGCAAGCAGTTGGAAAAATATAGGAGACATCAATAGCAGTACGCGAGAGAAAGCTATTCAGAGACATATTCCTTCATTCTCGTCTGTCATTGCTTATGCCCTTTGTAGAGAATTCCCCAGACCAAACAATGCCATTTTATTTCCATCCTCATTACAATGTAATACATCACTCAGCTCTCTAACCGCCTGGCTGATTCTATCATTTCAGTCAATATATCATTTCCGTTATGCATTGTTCAAGACTCGGCTTATCCCTGTAAACCAGATTCACACTGAGCTGTCATTTTATAGCTAATGTCAGCATTGTGTTCTATTCTGATTTTGAACCTCGACGAGATGTATCGTTGCATTTTCTTATTCATGCTCTTCTCTTTTTTTATTTGAAATAAACTCTCTCCCAGTAGCAAAATAATTCGTGAAGATGTGAACATAACACTGCTTACTCAGCGAGACATGGACAGCTTCTCTTTTTGAATTTAAGACCGCTTGCCGC